>JAPDNY010000016.1:0-1316638 GCA_029375565.1 Gekko gecko | reverse complement strand
CAGTAGGAGTAACCTGCGCCATTTGCCCAAATATTTCTTTCTCGGTGGGGATAGGGGTATAACACGATACAGTGGTCAACCCCCAGCGTGTTTTCAATGTGGGGGATATGATCATATCAGACAACATTGTGCCACCCCCTGTGTTCTTCCTGTGGGAAGCATGGACATACTGCTGTGGGTTGTAGAGTGGGAATCGTGTGTAATCTATGTGACAAACAGGGACACACGTATCTGCTCTGCCCAAAAGCCTATTATAACTGGAGCTTTCCGAGAGCATACGAGCGGGCTAAGGCCTCACATTCCCATTCTGCGGAGGGAGAAACAGAGGAAAGGGAAGAACCTACTACCCCATCCAGCCCCACACAGGCATCCCCATCGACCCGACTCGAACATGTGGCAGAGGAGGGTGAGAGTGGAGAGAAGGGATGGACGCAAGTGGGGAAGAATAAGAAGAGGCTTCAAGGGGGACGGGTGGTCCAGGGAGTCTACCGACCCACACGGGACGCGACATCGACAGCAAAGAATAATCGCTTTGCCCTATTGGAAAATGTGGACACAGAAGGGAACACAGAGGAGAGGTCCATGGAGGTGGAGGAAACTGATAAGTCAGAGTCGGAAGAGGGCAGGAGGAAAGTGGAAAAGGGACAGAAGGCGGGAGGAAAGAAGGAGAAAGAAAAGGAGGGGAGAAGAACGGCAGAAGATAGAAAACAGGAGAAAGTTTCTACTAAATTGAATTTCCAGACGCTAGACACCTTGACGTTGTCGGAACTGGACATCTTGATCGGGGATACAAGGAAGGTCATCGAAGAGGTACTATTGAAGAGGATCATGCTAGGAGATGATCCGGATGATTGCCGAGAGGAACCCCCGGCATCTATGGAGGAACCGGCCCGCAGCGCCTGTCGACACCTGCGTAAGAAACTACACTTCCTTCGGAATAAGATGACCATAATCTCCTGTGAAAGAGACAAAAGAAGCGATGAACAAAGTGAACAACAACAAGCTATGGAATACCAGGAGAAAGGAGAAGAAGAGGAGGTAAGAGAGACTGAAGATGGCAAAGCGGGAGGAATGGACACTACGGAAGGTGAGGAAGTTATGCAAACATCTGAGGAGAGTGTGGAGGGTCAGACCCTCCCTCCCAATCAGGAATCATTCCTTGCCCAACAGCAACGGGAACAGCAATTGGCTCGACAATTACAAGAGGAGCGTCGTGAGCAACAGAAACACCATTATCCACCTCCAGTTAACCTTCTGGTTACCGGAGACGAACCCATCGCCGGTTCCATGATTTGTAAGGCCACACCTCTTGGTACTCGAGAGGGGGTGGAGGAAAAGGATAATGCAGAAGGAGTGGAGGAAAGACGGAAGGAGATGCAGGAGGAGGTCGAGAGGAAAGATAAAGCATTGAAGGAAACGCCACGGATAGAGGACACATAGATAACAGCCGGAATATTTTTTCGGGAACATCCCTTTGGATCCTATCCTTTCCTGATTAACATGGAAATAAATATCGTCACATGGAATTGTAGAGGTCTTCGCCAGATGGGACGAAGAGAGGATATCCTTTTTCATCTGAGTAAATTGAAAGCGGACTTTGTGATTCTACAGGAGACCAACATTGCCAACCCGCGGGAACGCAGCCATGCACAGAGAGCGTGGACCTGGGGTCCTTCGATCTGGTCATTGGCGACGGAAGGAGTAGGGGGATTAGCAGTGCTCCTAAACTCCGTATCTAAATGTATAGTTCATAAAGTGATTGAAGCTATCCCGGGCCATTTGTTGATAATGGACTTTGACGCACAAGCTACCGCAACTAAACCGAAAGGACGATACAGGTTGTGCGCTCTTTACGCCCCGGTTCACAGGCAGCGGAGGAAAGCAGTGTGGGAAGCGCTGCGGGATTACGTGGGGACAGATAGAGCGCTGATTGTGGCCGGTGACTTCAACATTCGATCTGAACAATCGGATCGGATTGATCTGAGGAAACCTCAGGAGTGGCAAAACAAGCCCCTGACGGTGGAGGAAAGATTGCTCAGGAGTTTTCTACAGGAAACCCATCTATTGCAGGACTCGGCGCTCCATGTTCTCAATGAGATGGATTATCTGCCAACCCACCACAGGGCAGCCTTTCAGAAGAATTTCACCTGTCCCACGGGCGCGATGGCGACGTACTACCATCCCTTTACTGCCAGTCGTCTGGATAGGATATGGATCCCGCATTTTACAATGTCGCAGCGCTGTCTCTTATTGGCCAATCCGTGGTCTGACCACGTCATGTTCCACCTGACCTTGGCCGTGGGGGACGTGCGGGACCATCAGCGGATGCGACCTCGTTGGATTTTGCGGGATAGGGACGTGGTGGCTCACAGACTCGAAGCCGAGGTGATTCTGGCGATCGAGATGTGTAAGAGAGCGAGAGGGGAGCTGACCCTGCGACATGGTGGGACAACCTGAAGCGTACCATCAGACGTTTTTGTGTCAGAGCGAAGCGCAGCAATGCGACGAGGGAGCTTAGAGACTATCACGCCGCGATCCAGAACACCCTGACGACGAAGTGGCGGATGGCAAAGGGTCTTTCTTACGATGAGACGAGGTACCGGAAGAGTCAGCAGACCATCTCGACCTACCAGCGGATGCAGAGAGAGAAGAGGCGGGCGAGTCAGATGGCCAGGAGCACCGGTCCGGTACTTAGGAAAGGAGAATGGGAGAAGGACAGGATACCGGCAAACCACCAGAAATTGATGGGTCTGAGAACACGACCCGATGAAGAAACACACCACACGACGTCCGGGATAATGGACACCGTCTCGTCCTTCTACACACACCTCTATGCCGCGAGAACGGAGAGACCGGCTGAGGAGTTGACAGAGATGTACCTGGGAGGACGGAGGATCCATAGAGCGGACTTTGAAGAAGAGGAACTGCGAAAGGTGTTGGGCCCGATAACGGAGAAGGAGATCGCGGAAGCCCTGGCGGTAGGCAGACGATCCTCGACGCCGGGACCCGACGGGATCCCGTACGGCCTATACAGAGACCTGAAGAACTATTTTGTCCCTATCTTTGTGGAGGTGTTCAATTACATCTGGACGACAAAACAGGTGGGGAGGAGTTTTTTGCAAGGAGTCATGATCCTCTTGTATAAAAATGGAGATCCAACATTAGTTACTAATTGGCGTCCCATAACACTCACCAACGTAGACTATCGGATCTTTGCTAGAATTTTAAACTCCAGACTCAAACGGGTCGCCCACAGGATGGTATCCCCGGGACAGACCAGTGCGATCCCGGGGAGGAGGATGATCCACGCGACGTGCCTCTTCCGTCAGATTTTTCAGGCCATACGTGAGGAGAGGAAAGAGCAATGGCTCCTACAGTTGGATCAGCACAAAGCTTTCGATAGGGTGGATCACGATTACCTATGGGCAGTGCTGGATCGACAGGGCGTACCCGAACCGATGATCGAGATGTTTCGCACGCTCTACCGGGGAGCGACCGTCTCGCCCTACGTCAGGGGAACGATAGGGCCATCTGTCGCGGTGACGAGGGGCGTACGCCAAGGCTGCCCCCTCAGCCCCCTCCTCTATGTCCTCACTCTGGAACCCTTTCTCCGAGCTATCAGGACTGACGGAAACATCCAAGGACTGCGGATGGCGGGAGTCGACGGCTCAAGAATCACGGTAACGGCACATGCCGATGATACTTACCTATGGTTGAAGGACGGGGAGGACCTTCGGAGAGCACGACACCATCTGTGGGTCTATGAGAAGATTTCTGGGGCGAAGGTTAATGAGGAGAAGAGCAAGCTCTATGTCATGGATGGAGCGACGGCAGATATCCGGGTGCGACCTATGAAGGGATCCGCCGGGGAGGAGGAGGAGAAAGCCAGTCTCGAACCTGTAAAAGAGATTAAGATCTTTGGGATTTATTTTTTCCTGGAGGAAAAGGGATGGCGAAAGAACTGGGATATCTGGCAAGGCAAGGTGGAGGAACGGCTTCAGCGCTGGAAACACTGGCGATTGGCGACAGGACAGAAGGCCCGGTATTTCAACACCTACTGTGTTCCGACGGCAAACTACCTAGCGGGAGTATACCCGCCCCCAGCACCGGTCATAAAGGCGATAGTGAAGAAGATCTATCAGTGGATCTTGGGGATGGCAACTTTTCCTCTGGCGAGGATCGTCACCCAGAGAAAAGAGTGCGACGGCGGATTAGGACTACTGGATCTTGGCCTCTGGTTCCTAGTCAAATTCCTCCACCTGAATTGCGGACAAATGGAGAACACCCGAAGGACACCTCGCGAACCCACGAGTGCCGAAGGAGAATCTGTGGCATGGAGAGCTTTCGAGGCCAATTGGAGAACCACACCCTGGGGCCGGAGATGGTGGGAGGAAGATCGTCCGATCCCACGTCTGACACGGAGGATGAAGGACCCCCTTCCTGACTTTGTGGTCGAGGCGACCCTCTCCATACAGAAGTACAAGATTATGGCGGGAGAGGTACGGGCGGCGATCCAACGTTCCGCTTCGATGGGGAACCTCTATTGGCATCTGTTTGGACAACTGAAGGCGAAACCGTACGATGAGGGGAGAAAGTTTAAAACCACACTTTCGGAATACCTCCGAGTGCAATCTTTCCCCATCCCGACATTTGTGGATAAAACTATTCCGTACATGCTACGGGATCTCCGGTGGAGGGCCTATCATCAGATCCTTTACGTGGGAGCGAAGAAGATCATGGGGACGGGACGACAACAGCAAGGCTGTCAGCGTCCAGGATGCATCGGAGTGACCACACCGGAGACGATCGAACATGCGCTGAAGACGTGTATCCCGGTGAAGCGTCTATGGAAGGCCGTGACCCGAGCGCTCCGGTGGCCCTACCTAGCAGAGCAGGACTGGGAGACGATCGTTTCGGGTCTGGAACCAGAAGTGGGTTACGGCCTGCCGGGACAACCGTGGCCGCCGACCCCAGACGTACCCCAAGTTACACCTCGGAACCCCTCTAGTGCTATTACACAAAAAATCCAAAACGTTCAAGATGCCCAGGACATTCCAATCGGTACCCAACCACCTCGTTCTACGACAACACGGAGCCCACCTTGGCCGTTGATTCGACTGGTAAATTTGATTGTTGTCCACACCATCTTTAGGGACCGCAGGACTGAAGCCCACTTAAAAACTGCAGTTTCCATCCGGAGCAGCATTGCGTACATCCTAGGCTATCTAGCAAAGATTAAAACATGGGAACAGAGACATACGAAACCATTGCCCTTCAGTAACCGGTGGAGGTGGTTCCGAGAAATAAACCCCCCAGTTCCATGAGTTGATATCATATAACATAATATAACATATAAGAAATAAAGTACTTCATATATTCATACCCGATAGTCTGTTAGCTTGATAGAAGGGTGAAACGGAATACATTTGAAATCTGAAATTCGAATTTGAATATTTCTATTATTATTTATATGATTTAGAATAATTGAATAATTGGTATTATTTGTATTATTTGTATTATTATTATGTATTATATGTATGATCTGTATTTATTATTTCTGTATCTATGATAGCTGTAATTTTTAGTATATGACGAGTAATATTTTGATATTCCATTGCAATTTGAAGTTTATGGAAATATTGTATGTATGGAAATATTGTACTTATAACATTTATCGCCTTTATTGTATTTAATGTATTTATAGTATTTATAGTATTAATAGTATTAATAGTATTTATATCAATTTCTATGTAATGTAGCATGGAAATATGGTATTGTACGGTGATATAAGGTGATTTGTTATGTAGTTTTAAGTTTGAATTTGAAGTTGGAAGTTGGAAATTTAAATGTTAAAGTTTGATTGTTCTGTATTGACTTAATAGTTTGTATGTAGAATGGTTTAATTTTAATAAAAAATCTATTTTCCTAAAAAAAAAAAATCTATTTTCCTAACCCTAACCCTAACCCTAACCCTAACCCTAACCCGAACCCGAACCCTAACCCTAACCCCAACCCTAACCCCAACCCCAACCCCAACCCCAACCCCAACCCCTAACCCCTAACCCCTAACCCTAAACCCAACCCTAACCCCAACCCTAACCCCAACCCCAACCTAAGCCTAACCCTAAGCCTAACCCTAACCCTAAGCCTAAGCCTAAGCCTAAGCCTAAGCCTAAGCCTAACCACGCCCGAGGGAGGTCGTGTGCAGGAAGAGCTCCTGGTCACTGAGAGGTATTTAGGCTTTTTAAAGCCGTTTTTTGTCCGATTTTCACCAAATTTTCAGTGGGGGTACTTAGAAGAAGGTCCCCCCACTGATCTAGTGGAAAATGGAACCCCCCTGTGGGGGGTCCCCCCTAGAAGCAGAGGAAAATCGCCCCATTGAAGAGAATGGAAAGCGAAACCAAGTCCATTTTAAACAGAAAGGCTTGGAAAAACCTTTGAAAATAGCCCCAAAACAACTGGATTTGGAGGGGGGGGAAGCCCCCGTTTTTGGAGGGGGGACCCAGGGGAAGGTTCAGGCACTGGCAGAGGGGCACCCTGACAGATCTCTGGAGACCCCAAATTATGGAAAGCCCCAGGAATTTCTTTTCAAAGAGCCAGAAAAAACGCCAGGGAAAACACAAGGAAAAATGCAATTTCTGGAGCCTGCAGCCCCTTCCCCTTTGGGAGAAGACCTTCCAGAGGGTCCCCAGAAGATGGTAGAGGATTACCCTGATGAAGCACAGAAGATCCTGACCACGGAAATGGTAGGAGACTTTGATTTTACCCCCTCTAAACTGTGCCAACCCTCTGAAGGACTGGGAATGGAGTTAAATGCAGGGGAAAAATTCTTAAGCACTGTGGGAATGGAGTTAAATGCAGGGAAAAAATTCTTAAGCACTGCAGGACCCTCTCCCCAAATTTCTGAAGACACCCAGACTTCTTCAGGGGCCCCTGAGGAATTCCTGGAGATCCAGACCTCCCCAGTGATCCCAGTTATAACAGGCAATTGTCTTAAAGAGTTGCATGACATTAAAAAAAGGGAAATAGGGGAGCAGCCTAATTTTATCCAGCTCCACAGCACCCAGCCACAAGCCATGCAGATACCTGGCAATCAGCAGGCATTGGAAGAACAATTTAAAATGCAACAAACAGTAACAACTTTTACTAAATTTGTCTGCACTCAATCTGGAATAATCACAAAAATCTCAGAAGCTGTAGAGACACAAGTTAAGACCCAGGTCAGGGCCAGAGACTATGAGAAGCACCTGGAGTTGGATATGGGCCTGGCCAAATCCCCTAGATCAAGAACCCCCTCCAAAGAGATGGAAGGAATGCAGTCTCATAGTCAAACGGTGCGTGTTGTTAAGAGAACACAGCTCCAGTTTTCTTCTGAGTCCAGATCATGCCAAGAACTGGGAGTCCAACAAAATACCATGATAGCAATGCGGGCCTCCATTGAGCCAGCAGAGACAGAGAATATTAAAGTAATGGAACAAGGGGCCCAACAGGAGAGTAAAGGCAGTGAAGGTTTGAATACAGACTCTAAGCGGCAGGTGCAGCAGGAACAGCAGGCCCAACAGGCCCAGGAAACACAGGACAAGGAGCAGACACAGGAACAGTTGCAAGAGCAGGCACAAGAAATAAGAGAAGAAAATATAGAGGCCTTAAAAAACCAATTGAAATATCAGGTCAGAGACCTGAGTCAGAGACTTGTAGAGGTGACTTCGTTTAATGCTGCCATTAAAGAGTTGGACAATGCTGTGATGCACTGTGCGGACCCCTTGAGTATGCAATCTATGATAGTTAAAAGAGGGGAACTGTCTACTTTAGTGCAGAATTTAGAATCCAATATAGTATTGCTGCGCCAGTCAATAGACGATGTGATAGCAAAATTAACAGCTTTAAATGTTGATGTTGACAAATTAGTCTCTTTACCTGAGTATATTAAGAAAGACGGAGAAGACCAGACCCAGGACGTGGAAGGTGACCCAGAGGTGGTGGAGGAGGAGATCCAGTCGGAGGAAGAGGACACCGGTGACCACGGGATAAACCTGATGCAGGCGAAGGTCACTCCGCTGTTCCAAGAGGGATCGTCTCCAGAGGTGAAGCCTGCAAAACGTCAAAAGAGACAGAACGAAGAGGATGAGGCTGAAGAGACGATGGCACAGCTCGCAAAGAGTGACTCGGGTGAGTCTTTTCCAGCTTATCGTTATACACTGTCCTCAACCTCTCACGATGAACTAGTAGATATGTTACAGGGAAAGCTGGATGACACGGAGGATGATTCAGAAGATTTACCCACTCTTAAGGACCCACCGGGGCTTACTCTTAGGCGGAAATCTGCTAGTGACTCTCACGTGGGGCCTACAATAGGAACCCCGGGAAACCGCCGGATGGGCAGGGAGGCACGTTTAGCCATGGAGTGGGCGAGATGGAGAGTTTTACCGATGTCGGAAGGCTTGCAGTTGCTGGTCCCACAGGATCTGAAGCAGCTGGACCTAGCTAGATTTTGGGGTTTCATCCTCGCACATATAGGCCTACCAGATGTTCATACAGCAGCTCTTAATAAAAGAAGCAGAGATTATGTTTTGGATCTCTTGAGTGATTTTAAATCCACCCTCTTGAGTTTTCTCACAGACAGAGGGGAGAAGTCACCTGCCTTTATGGACAGGACGATCTATGCTAGAGCCCACTCTTTGACAGCGATAGATCGCCTAGTCATTGGACGCAGAGTGCGCACCTCCAAAGGAAACTACCCAGCGTGGCTGACGGAGCAGGGAATGACGGGCATGTTAAAAGATATTCTGCAGTCTTGGCAGTCCTTCACCCCAGGGCAAGTCACGGATTTATACGATGACCCGGAGCAGAGAAGGCGGGAGCTTACACCTCAGGAATGGATGGACTGGTGCCTGCAGGCGATCCACGTCTTAAAGGTCCGTACAGATAGATTGAAAGGAGAGAAGAATTGGCTCTGGAAAAAACAGATGACCGACACCGATACTGGCCAAGGCCAGAATCCGGCCAACCCTTCTCGTAGGCCGATACTTAGGAGTAAAGGGGGAAAAGTCCAAAAGGAGGTATTGACTGATTTCTTAGTAAGTCCGATGCAGGTCTCGCGGGATACTGTGAATCCAGAACCCCTGATGACATCTGGCTCAGAGGGTAGCAGACAACCGGGAAATCGGAGGCAGCGGAGAAGCGGAGGATCGATAGCGGAGCGGGATGCGGTGGCGGAGAAGGAGATCGGGACGACGGAGACTTCGAGGGCCTTACATATTCAGCAGGGGGACCCTGCGCCTCGGGGTTCCCCGCAATCCGGTGAGGACCGTGGCCTGTTCCAGGAGCGAGACCTAGACCGGGACCACCCATCCGAGAGGAAGACATTGGAGTCTAAAGGGGAGGGAGGGACGGGTTCACAGAAAGCTTCACCCACTTATAGGGAACCGATGCACAGTGATATTTCCGGGGTAGAAACCCTCAGTGATAGTGATATGGAATATTGTGATGCATTAGAACCAAGTGAGGAAGAGGGAAAGGGAGCAGATGAAGTGGAGGAGAGGAATAGAGGAAAGCAGGAACGAGATCAGAGGGTGGAGGGAGAAGGAGGGGGAGGTCTGAATAGTAGGGGGAGGGAGATGTTAACACACTTTAGGGCTTTAGTACCTCCAGTACTGGCTCCCCCCCGTTTTCTTGCACCAACAGTTTCAACTTCGAAACCTGTTCCTGACCTGCCGGAGGACGGTCCTACGGAAGGAGATACGGAAATGGAAGCCGGCCAAACAGAGGGGCGACAGGTGACTCTGTCTGATGGAAAGGAGACTGAGACTTTGGGGACTGGGACCTTCGGGACTGAGAACCTCGAGACTGAGACGAGGACTACCGAGCATCTACAGTCGTACTCTGTGCCCCCGCTGTTAACCCCACTTCCTCAACGAGTGGGAGGGAAGACGGCCCGACTTAAATCCTTGACTAAGGCTGCGACGGAGATTTCAACGGAGGACTCTCTGCCGTCTGAACCTGTCGACCGGCAGACCGCCTTGGGATCCGAGGACACAACTGTCGCTGTAAGTCAAAATGTAGAGCCCCCTGCGACTACACAATCTGTAAACCTTTCCCCGGGAAGCCCTGCGCTCCCGGGCAAAGGGCTCCTTTCGAACCCTGAACGTCTTACACCGCGACGCTGGTCGCTGGAGTACAGTAAAGAGGACCTCCTCTTTCTGAAGGTTTTAGAGGAGGGGGAAAAAGAGCGATAAGAGAGGGAGGGGAGGAGCAGATGCAAATACAAACACAGCAACAGCAACAGGCACAAGCACAGTTACAGCTACAGGAACAAACCCAGTCACAGTCACAGGGGCAATCACGGAAAAGATCTAGGGCCCTTTCCCTTCCCGATATTTCAGACCCCACTAAGGGAGTCCCAGAGATACTGCAAGCACCACACGCGGTGGTTAGGAAAAGGGGTCCGATCGAAGATAGGGGAGTGCCACAGAGTGACGCTAGGACCAAAATTCCAACGGATAGGTCAACCTCGGCCGACGATAGCACTAGGGTGGAGAAGGGAGCTTTGCTTGGGAAGAATCCGGCCCCGAGTAAAGATCTACGTATTGAACCGGGAACGACAGAAAGAGTCGTGGGAGGAACACGGCCCCCGTCCCTTTCCTATTCGCAGATACTTAGAGGGGGAGATCTACTCAGGGAGGAACCAGAGGTAGAGAAGATGGCGAAAGAGCGGAAAGGGGGTTTAGAGACCGAGGGGGAGGCACGGACAGGGATGCGAGGGATATTCCACGAAGGGTTTTTGATTATGAACAGGAAAGACGAGAGGATGAGATCCTTTTGGAGGATTTTTTTGCAGAGAAGGGAGAGGCGGAAGACCACGACCCGAGGCAGAGATACGTCATCAGGTTTAGATACAAGGGTTTAGAAGGGAAGAAGCTGACTGAGGATTACATGGTGGGTACCCTGTTATTGAATTACTTGGGAATCCCTAAGGAAGACATATTGGCGGTAATTATGCCCCCCGGTCTCAGAGAGACAGATGTGTGTTTACAATCAGAGAGAGCCTACCAGAGGACGTGGGCGAGGATTAGGTATGGCGTTAGACACACGAGTGAAATACTGGAAGAATACGATATTATCCCATTGTTCAGAGGGGAATCTAGAGTACTCACCGTCTCATTTCGGACGACTAATATACCGGAAGAGGATGTAGAGAGGTGGCTCCAGAGGTATTGTAAGATCCTCATGCCCCCGCGGAAAAGACTGAACCAATGGGGTGTTTGGAGCGGGGAATATAAGGCGGTGATTTCTCTACACAGAGACAGTAGGAGTAACCTGCGCCATTTGCCCAAATATTTCTTTCTCGGTGGGGATAGGGGTATAACACGATACAGTGGTCAACCCCCAGCGTGTTTTCAATGTGGGGGATATGATCATATCAGACAACATTGTGCCACCCCCCTGTGTTCTTCCTGTGGGAAGCATGGACATACCGCTGTGGGTTGTAGAGTGGGAATCGTGTGTAATCTATGTGACAAACAGGGACACACGTATCTGCTCTGCCCAAAAGCCTATTATAACTGGAGCTTTCCGAGAGCATACGAGCGGGCTAAGGCCTCACATTCCCATTCTGCGGAGGGAGAAACAGAGGAAAGGGAAGAACCTACTACCCCATCCAGCCCCACACAGGCATCCCCATCGACCCGACTCGAACATGTGGCAGAGGAGGGTGAGAGTGGAGAGAAGGGATGGACGCAAGTGGGGAAGAATAAGAAGAGGCTTCAAGGGGGACGGGTGGTCCAGGGAGTCTACCGACCCACACGGGACGCGACATCGACAGCAAAGAATAATCGCTTTGCCCTATTGGAAAATGTGGACACAGAAGGGAACACAGAGGAGAGGTCCATGGAGGTGGAGGAAACTGATAAGTCAGAGTCGGAAGAGGGCAGGAGGAAAGTGGAAAAGGGACAGAAGGCGGGAGGAAAGAAGGAGAAAGAAAAGGAGGGGAGAAGAACGGCAGAAGATAGAAAACAGGAGAAAGTTTCTACTAAATTGAATTTCCAGACGCTAGACACCTTGACGTTGTCGGAACTGGACATCTTGATCGGGGATACAAGGAAGGTCATCGAAGAGGTACTATTGAAGAGGATCATGCTAGGAGATGATCCGGATGATTGCCGAGAGGAACCCCCGGCATCTATGGAGGAACCGGCCCGCAGCGCCTGTCGACACCTGCGTAAGAAACTACACTTCCTTCGGAATAAGATGACCATAATCTCCTGTGAAAGAGACAAAAGAAGCGATGAACAAAGTGAACAACAACAAGCTATGGAATACCAGGAGAAAGGAGAAGAAGAGGAGGTAAGAGAGACTGAAGATGGCAAAGCGGGAGGAATGGACACTACGGAAGGTGAGGAAGTTATGCAAACATCTGAGGAGAGTGTGGAGGGTCAGACCCTCCCTCCCAATCAGGAATCATTCCTTGCCCAACAGCAACGGGAACAGCAATTGGCTCGACAATTACAAGAGGAGCGTCGTGAGCAACAGAAACACCATTATCCACCTCCAGTTAACCTTCTGGTTACCGGAGACGAACCCATCGGCGGTTCCATGATTTGTAAGGCCACACCTCTTGGTACTCGAGAGGGGGTGGAGGAAAAGGATAATGCAGAAGGAGTGGAGGAAAGACGGAAGGAGATGCAGGAGGAGGTCGAGAGGAAAGATAAAGCATTGAAGGAAACGCCACGGATAGAGGACACATAGATAACAGCCGGAATATTTTTTCGGGAACATCCCTTTGGATCCTATCCTTTCCTGATTAACATGGAAATAAATATCGTCACATGGAATTGTAGAGGTCTTCGCCAGATGGGACGAAGAGAGGATATCCTTTTTCATCTGAGTAAATTGAAAGCGGACTTTGTGATTCTACAGGAGACCAACATTGCCAACCCGCGGGAACGCAGCCATGCACAGAGAGCGTGGACCTGGGGTCCTTCGATCTGGTCATTGGCGACGGAAGGAGTAGGGGGATTAGCAGTGCTCCTAAACTCCGTATCTAAATGTATAGTTCATAAAGTGATTGAAGCTATCCCGGGCCATTTGTTGATAATGGACTTTGACGCACAAGCTACCGCAACTAAACCGAAAGGACGATACAGGTTGTGCGCTCTTTACGCCCCGGTTCACAGGCAGCGGAGGAAAGCAGTGTGGGAAGCCCTGCGGGATTACGTGGGGACAGATAGAGCGCTGATTGTGGCCGGTGACTTCAACATTCGATCTGAACAATCGGATCGGATTGATCTGAGGAAACCTCAGGAGTGGCAAAACAAGCCCCTGACGGTGGAGGAAAGATTGCTCAGGAGTTTTCTACAGGAAACCCATCTATTGCAGGACTCGGCGCTCCATGTTCTCAATGAGATGGATTATCTGCCAACCCACCACAGGGCAGCCTTTCAGAAGAATTTCACCTGTCCCACGGGCGCGATGGCGACGTACTACCATCCCTTTACTGCCAGTCGTCTGGATAGGATATGGATCCCGCATTTTACAATGTCGCAGCGCTGTCTCTTATTGGCCAATCCGTGGTCTGACCACGTCATGTTCCACCTGACCTTGGCCGTGGGGGACGTGCGGGACCATCAGCGGATGCGACCTCGTTGGATTTTGCGGGATAGGGACGTGGTGGCTCACAGACTCGAAGCCGAGGTGATTCTGGCGATCGAGATGTGTAAGAGAGCGAGAGGGGGAGCTGACCCTGCGACATGGTGGGACAACCTGAAGCGTACCATCAGACGTTTTTGTGTCAGAGCGAAGCGCAGCAATGCGACGAGGGAGCTTAGAGACTATCACGCCGCGATCCAGAACACCCTGACGACGAAGTGGCGGATGGCAAAGGGTCTTTCTTACGATGAGACGAGGTACCGGAAGAGTCAGCAGACCATCTCGACCTACCAGCGGATGCAGAGAGAGAAGAGGCGGGCGAGTCAGATGGCCAGGAGCACCGGTCCGGTACTTAGGAAAGGAGAATGGGAGAAGGACAGGATACCGGCAAACCACCAGAAATTGATGGGTCTGAGAACACGACCCGATGAAGAAACACACCACACGACGTCCGGGATAATGGACACCGTCTCGTCCTTCTACACACACCTCTATGCCGCGAGAACGGAGAGACCGGCTGAGGAGTTGACAGAGATGTACCTGGGAGGACGGAGGATCCATAGAGCGGACTTTGAAGAAGAGGAACTGCGAAAGGTGTTGGGCCCGATAACGGAGAAGGAGATCGCGGAAGCCCTGGCGGTAGGCAGACGATCCTCGACGCCGGGACCCGACGGGATCCCGTACGGCCTATACAGAGACCTGAAGAACTATTTTGTCCCTATCTTTGTGGAGGTGTTCAATTACATCTGGACGACAAAACAGGTGGGGAGGAGTTTTTTGCAAGGAGTCATGATCCTCTTGTATAAAAATGGAGATCCAACATTAGTTACTAATTGGCGTCCCATAACACTCACCAACGTAGACTATCGGATCTTTGCTAGAATTTTAAACTCCAGACTCAAACGGGTCGCCCACAGGATGGTATCCCCGGGACAGACCAGTGCGATCCCGGGGAGGAGGATGATCCACGCGACGTGCCTCTTCCGTCAGATTTTTCAGGCCATACGTGAGGAGAGGAAAGAGCAATGGCTCCTACAGTTGGATCAGCACAAAGCTTTCGATAGGGTGGATCACGATTACCTATGGGCAGTGCTGGATCGACAGGGCGTACCCGAACCGATGATCGAGATGTTTCGCACGCTCTACCGGGGAGCGACCGTCTCGCCCTACGTCAGGGGAACGATAGGGCCATCTGTCGCGGTGACGAGGGGCGTACGCCAAGGCTGCCCCCTCAGCCCCCTCCTCTATGTCCTCACTCTGGAACCCTTTCTCAGAGCTATCAGGACTGACGGAAACATCCAAGGACTGCGGATGGCGGGAGTCGACGGCTCAAGAATCACGGTAACGGCACATGCCGATGATACTTACCTATGGTTGAAGGACGGGGAGGACCTTCGGAGAGCACGACACCATCTGTGGGTCTATGAGAAGATTTCTGGGGCGAAGGTTAATGAGGAGAAGAGCAAGCTCTATGTCATGGATGGAGCGACGGCAGATATCCGGGTGCGACCTATGAAGGGATCCGCCGGGGAGGAGGAGGAGAAAGCCAGTCTCGAACCTGTAAAAGAGATTAAGATCTTTGGGATTTATTTTTTCCTGGAGGAAAAGGGATGGCGAAAGAACTGGGATATCTGGCAAGGCAAGGTGGAGGAACGGCTTCAGCGCTGGAAACACTGGCGATTGGCGACAGGACAGAAGGCCCGGTATTTCAACACCTACTGTGTTCCGACGGCAAACTACCTAGCGGGAGTATACCCGCCCCCAGCACCGGTCATAAAGGCGATAGTGAAGAAGATCTATCAGTGGATCTTGGGGATGGCAACTTTTCCTCTGGCGAGGATCGTCACCCAGAGAAAAGAGTGCGACGGCGGATTAGGACTACTGGATCTTGGCCTCTGGTTCCTAGTCAAATTCCTCCACCTGAATTGCGGACAAATGGAGAACACCCGAAGGACACCTCGCGAACCCACGAGTGCCGAAGGAGAATCTGTGGCATGGAGAGCTTTCGAGGCCAATTGGAGAACCACACCCTGGGGCCGGAGATGGTGGGAGGAAGATCGTCCGATCCCACGTCTGACACGGAGGATGAAGGACCCCCTTCCTGACTTTGTGGTCGAGGCGACCCTCTCCATACAGAAGTACAAGATTATGGCGGGAGAGGTACGGGCGGCGATCCAACGTTCCGCTTCGATGGGGAACCTCTATTGGCATCTGTTTGGACAACTGAAGGCGAAACCGTACGATGAGGGGAGAAAGTTTAAAACCACACTTTCGGAATACCTCCGAGTGCAATCTTTCCCCATCCCGACATTTGTGGATAAAACTATTCCGTACATGCTACGGGATCTCCGGTGGAGGGCCTATCATCAGATCCTTTACGTGGGAGCGAAGAAGATCATGGGGACGGGACGACAACAGCAAGGCTGTCAGCGTCCAGGATGCATCGGAGTGACCACACCGGAGACGATCGAACATGCGCTGAAGACGTGTATCCCGGTGAAGCGTCTATGGAAGGCCGTGACCCGAGCGCTCCGGTGGCCCTACCTAGCAGAGCAGGACTGGGAGACGATCGTTTCGGGTCTGGAACCAGAAGTGGGTTACGGCCTGCCGGGACAACCGTGGCCGCCGACCCCAGACGTACCCCAAGTTACACCTCGGAACCCCTCTAGTGCTATTACACAAAAAATCCAAAACGTTCAAGATGCCCAGGACATTCCAATCGGTACCCAACCACCTCGTTCTACGACAACACGGAGCCCACCTTGGCCGTTGATTCGACTGGTAAATTTGATTGTTGTCCACACCATCTTTAGGGACCGCAGGACTGAAGCCCACTTAAAAACTGCAGTTTCCATCCGGAGCAGCATTGCGTACATCCTAGGCTATCTAGCAAAGATTAAAACATGGGAACAGAGACATACGAAACCATTGCCCTTCAGTAACCGGTGGAGGTGGTTCCGAGAAATAAACCCCCCAGTTCCATGAGTTGATATCATATAACATAATATAACATATAAGAAATAAAGTACTTCATATATTCATACCCGATAGTCTGTTAGCTTGATAGAAGGGTGAAACGGAATACATTTGAAATCTGAAATTCGAATTTGAATATTTCTATTATTATTTATATGATTTAGAATAATTGAATAATTGGTATTATTTGTATTATTTGTATTATTAGTATTATTTGTATTATATGTATGATCTGTATTTATTATTTCTGTATCTATGATAGCTGTAATTTTTAGTATATGACGAGTAATATTTTGATATTCCATTGCAATTTGAAGTTTATGGAAATATTCTATGTATGGAAATATTGTACTTATAACATTTATCGCCTTTATTGTATTTAATGTATTTATAGTATTTATAGTATTAATAGTATTAATAGTATTTATATCAATTTCTATGTAATGTAGCATGGAAATATGGTATTGTACGGTGATATAAGGTGATTTGTTATGTAGTTTTAAGTTTGAATTTGAAGTGGGAAGTTGGAAATTTAAATGTTAAAGTTTGATTGTTCTGTATTGACGTAATAGTTTGTATGTAGAATGGTTTAATTTTAATAAAAAATCTATTTTCCTAAAAAAAAAAATCTATTTTCCTAACCCTAACCCTTACCCTAACCCTAATCCTAACCCTAACCCTAACCCTAACCCTAACCCTAACCCTAACCCTAACCCTAACCCTAACCCTAACCCTAACCCGAACCCGAACCCTAACCCTAACCCGAACCGGAACCCTAACCCTAACACTAACACTAACCCCTAACACTAACCCCTAAACCTAAACCTAAACCTAAACCTAAACCTAAACCTAACACTAAACCTAAACCTGAACCTTGACCACCCCCTGGATCAGTCGTGTTTCAGGAAAGCTCTTCCTTTGTGCTCCCGTTTTTGAGGTAAAAACCTTTGTTTTTGACCTACTGCCGCCCGGATTTTGATAAGAACCTGTTGGGGAAGGTCCCCACTAGTGACTGAGTTAGTATGGAGCCCCCCCCGGCTGGGGGGGACCCAAAAACGGAGATTGAAAAATCGTCCATTGATTCCTATGGGGATGACTCAGCAAGTCAAGCCTCATTTCAAAACAGACAGAATTTTTCTCAGACTCCAGAGAGCCTTTTGAAGACTTCTGAGCCAGGGTTTTCAGCGATGCAGGTAGAAGGATCATCAGCAAACACCCCAGGAATGGAAAGTGAGTCTGTCACGCGATCTCCGGAACCCTCGGCTGAGGAAAAGGTAAGCCCTTTTCCTTTATTTATGGATGAGACCCCTCCGAGAATGGTGACAGTGATAGATTCATTTGGGGAAGACAGTGATCCTACTAAGGAGATGTCCCAGGTCCCAGAGGAGATTTTCCAAACCCCTGAAGATACCTCTTCACACCTTATGACGACGCAAAACTTTTCAGTATCGCCTGTCATTCCGGTTTTTCCATTTAAAAATGTGCCAGAAACCTCTGTGGGAGTGATTAGGGGAGACCATGCTTATTCAAAACCTGAAGCATCCTTGGTGGCTCCAGCAAATTTAGGTTTGGCTTGCAAGGCGGCTGAATCTATCAGTAATTTTATTTGTAGCCAAGAAGGCCGCATGACTGTGGAAAAGGAAATGATTAAGATGGAAGACTTAGAGGCTGAGGAAAGACTGAGATGCTATGAACAGCACCTTGAAATCGAAATGGACTTGGCTAAGTCCCCAATATCTAAGAAAACTGATTTTGGGAAGCAGGATAGAGGTTTAGAACCCTCTTTACGCCATAATAAACCCACGCAACTTGTAAATCTCTATTCTTCCATAGAGTTGGTTGAACAGGTGGCCCCATTGGATCCCAATCCAGTTGAGTTAATTAACCCACAAAGAAAGGTGTCTGAACAAGTGACTGCTGAGGCTATACCGGAGTCCCTGGATGCTTCTCATCCGCAAAGAAAGCAAGAGGGGAGTCCCTCCTTGGCTCTCTCTTCAGATCAACAGAATGAGAGTGATAGGGTCGTCCAGGGTTTCCAGCACTCTAAACAGGGCATGGCCCTTGAACTGATAGAACACAAATCTCAATTGCGAAAGGCATCTGATACGCTAAGCATAGCCTTGCAAAAATTGACAACTTACACCGATAATATCCGTGACTTAGATTTAGCTATTGCTTCTTCCTTAGATCCTCTCCAGGTGGAGAGTCTCTGCCTTAGGAGAAACCAATTAAAACTTTCTGTAGAGGCCATAGAACTGGAAGTGACTCAACTCAATGCTACCATGGATAATTTAGGCCAAAAGTTAATGACATCTAACGTTGATATCAGTGACTCAGTTTCCCTACCAGAGCGGCATGGACACTCCCCAGATGTAATTGAAGACATGGAAGGGGATGACCCTTCTGCTTCTGGAATGCTACTGTCTTCGCCGGAGGCACGTCCCGCAAAGCGGCCCAAGACACGTCACGAGTCAGCGGACCCGGTGGAATTTGCTAAGAAACTAGCAGATGAAGAGACTTCCTGTGAACCGGTGACTACCATCGATTCGGAGGTGAGTGGTTCTACCCTTGATTGCCGTTACTCACTCTCCTCGACCTCCAAGGAGGAATTAGCGGACATGCTCCGCGGCAGACTGGGCGAGGATGAGGAGGAAATATTGATTGGTCGACCCCAGACTTTAGAATTTTCTGATGTTGATCAGAGTACTGTCAGGAAACTCTGCTAAGGGGTCTGCTCGTGACACTCCGGGAGGTCGACGAATCGGCAGAGAAGTGCGTCTAGCCCAGGAATGGGCAGAGTATAGGATGCTTCCTATGTCTGAAGGTTTTCGTCTCTTAGTGCCTCAAGAACTTAAACAGATTGACCTTGCAAAATTTTGGGCTTTCCTGTTAACTCACATGGGCCTCCCAGACGTCCTTACCATGGCACTTGATAAGCGGAGTAGGGACTTTATATTAGATCTGATGACAGAAGTGAAGCCGGTTTTGGTACATTTTCTTACCAATAGAGGGGAGAAGGGGCCCAATTATATGGACAGAGTTATTTATGCTCGCGCTATGTCTTTGGCGATCGTAGACCGCTTGGTTATTGGAAGAAGGGTACGAACGTCTGCTGGAAATTATCCTGCCTGGCTTACCGAGCAAGGGATGATTGGGACTTTGAAAGAGATAATTCACTCGTGGGAAGGAATGGAGCCTGGGCTTGTCACCGATGTTTTTGATGATCCTGACAGGAGGAAGAGGAGCTGACCCTCAAGAGTGGTCTGAGTGGTGCTTGCAAGCCATACATGTCCTAAAGATCAGATCTGATAGGCTTAAAGGAGAAAAACACTGGTTATGGAAACAGCACGTTGCTGTGACTGACCAGGATAGGGCCAATTCTAAGGGAACGCATATTAAAGTCTCTAAGACCGGGAGTTCCAAACCAGACGAACGTATAACCTCAACTGAGTTTTTGTTGAGCACTTCACAGGTTGCAACACCAAGCGGGACGCCCCAATCGGGAGCTAAAGCCAAGAGAGACAAGAAGACGACCCAGGGTGCGGTTGCACCGAAGATTTGGACATCTCAGAAGGGCGGGATCGTGATCCAGGATGAGGCTGATGAACATCGGACATCGACATCACTTGATGATTCTAAGGGCCCTTCAAATCGTCAGGGAGACTCCCATTCCAGGCGTCCCCCGCAAACCGGTGAGGATAGCCGTTTGGCACGACAAGAGGCGGAGCGGGGACAAACAAAGCCTCCCTATCAATTTGTAGTGGCGGATGGGCAGAAGGGGACTTGGAGAGATGGGAGGATGGGTCCCCATAGAGAAGCTTTAGGAAGTGATCTTTCTGGAATAGATTCCTTGAGTTATAGCGAGGAGGAATTGGATAGGGAGAGGGAGCTTAGTGACCTCGAGGAAGAGTCTTCTGGGGTTACTGGGAGACGTAAACTTAAGGTGCTGGGGAGGAGGGAGATTGGAGGGCGAGGGGTCACGGAAAGGGTTGAGAAGAGGGAAATGTCAACTTGGTTTAGAGACGTGGATGCCCCGGTACTGGCCTCTCCCCGTTTTATTTCCCCTGCACCAGTAACCACAGATCTCGGCGTGTGCGTGTCACCCTCTCCATCGCCTGCGGTGATCGTGACGGAGACTGATGAGAGGATAGAGGCGAGAGCGGCAGTCGCAGCTCTGGAAGTTTCGAGGGGAACACAATCAGAGACCCTGAACTCTGTGGACGCTGTGCAGATACATGACCTCACCCGTGACTCGCCTCCGCCGTCTCGTGCCGTTCTCCTTCCTCCTCTTCCACAACGGCCCACTACTCGTGATGGAGGAAAGAAAAACAGTCCCGTGTTCATTTTGAAGATATTGAGGTGTTGCCGATGGACCCTGGGGAGGGAAGCGTCGGTTGTCTTGCGGGAACTCAGGCCACTGTGAGTTTACCTGCCGAGGACACTCTTTCTGTTAATGTCTGTTCTCCTCCCCCTGGGAGTCTGGGACACCAGGGCGATGAGCCTCAACTTGCAGCCACTGTGGGAGAGAGAACACCTTTGACTGAGGTACACGGCCTCCAAGGGGATTCTGTTGTTCTTGTCGAGGGAAGGGAAGGGGAGGCAATGATAATAGAGTGTGATAAGCAGACACAGAAACGACCTAGGTCTTGGTCGCTTACCGAGGGCCGAGAGACACTTGTCACTGACCCTCGAGTGGTTTTGTCACCTGTACCCATGGGAGGTAAAAAAGGGAAGAAAAGGGAATTGGCTTTACCGGAAGGGGAATCGTCTCCATCCAAAGAGGTGATGCCAGCTGAGATCCCGCGAGGGGCCATCGGAAAAATGGGCCTTGATTTTAGGGCCGCACAGGATCCTTCGATTAATAGGGGTAAACCTTCGAGTACTGCTGGTATTACTTCGGGCCCCAGGGAAACCCCTATTCAGCATTCCCCTCCCCCTCAGCATTCTTCCACCCCCTTTTCTTATTCCCAGGCTTTGAAGGGAGCGAGAGCGGCACAACAGGGAACTGGGGGTAGCCGTGGCATAGGGGGAACCAAAAGAGGGGGAACCCCAGGGGAGTCTCGTGAGCTTCCCCGCAGGATCTTCGATTATGAGAAAGATAGGAAAGAGGATGAAATCTTTTTAGAGGAGTTCTTTGAAGAGTTGGGAGAGGAGGAGGGACAAGATCCGCGCCAGCGGTACGTGCTGAGGTTTCGCTATAAAGGTCTTGATAATTATAAACTGTCAGAGGACTACATGATCGGTTCCCTTTTGTTGGGTGACTTGGGTATCCCTAAAGAGGACGTTCTGGCAGTAATTATGCCACCTGGCTTAAGAGAAATGGATGTGTGCTTGGTGTCAGAGAGGGCTTACCAACGGGCCTGGGGGAAGATTAGAGAAGCCCTACGTTTTGCCCCCGAACTCTTTGATGATTACGATATAATACCACTCTTTCGGGGTGAGTCTAGGGTGCTGACGGTCTCCTTCAGAACGACCAACATTCCGGAGGAGGACGTGGAGCTTTGGCTCTCCCGACATTGTAAAGTCTTGATGTCGCCCCGTAAGCGACTTAATCAATGGGGCGTTTGGGGAGGAGAGTATAAAGCGGTGATATCGCTTCATAGAGACACGAGAAGCAATCTGAAGCACCTTCCCAAGTACTTCTTTTGGGTGGCGATCGGGGAGTCACCCGCTACAGCGGTCAACCTCCCGCTTGTTTTCAGTGCGGGGGGTATGACCATATAAGACAACATTGTACCTCCCTCTCTGCGCCAGTTGTGGAAAGAGAGGGCATAATTCTACCCATTGTTCGGTGGGTATCGTGTGCAATCTTTGCGACCGACAGGGCCACACTTACCTGTTGTGCCCGCACGCCCATTACAACAGAGCTTATGCTAAATTTAAGGCCTCTCATCAAGACCCTAGAGGTGATGGACGGGCCGGAACCGATGGATCAGATGTTCCGCAGACTTCGACGTCTTCTGAAGGATTACCCTCGAGGGAGACAACTGTTGATGTCGAGGCCCCCGGCTGCGACTCCGAGGAGACGGGTTGGGAGAAGGTGGAGAAATTAAAGAAGAGGATGGAGCGCAGGAAGAATCCTCCAGCCCGGAGGGGAATTGTATTAGACGGTAAATACCATCCTAAGAGCAGTCTGACAAGAAATCGCTTTGCAGCTCTCTCAGAGGAAGACCTACCAGAAACCGCTGCCAAGGAGGATGAGTCTCGTAGTTCTGTCGATGCAGAGGAGGTCGTGAGTGTAGTGAACCAAAAGGAGGCGAGGGGAAAGGATGAACCTCGCGGTTAGGAAACTCGAGTAACCGGAGAGAGATCAGCGCCATCGCAATTTAAAACCCTAGAGGACCTGACGACTGAGGAATTAGATGAGCTGATGCAGAACGACCGGAAGACTTTACAGAACATCAAACTGAAAAGGGTGATGTTGGGAGATGACTCCCCAGGATGTGGAGCCGACACTTTGGAAGGCTTTCAAGACTCGGTTCGCAAAGAATGCCAACGTCTCCGAGATAAACAGCTGTATTTTCAGAACCATCTGCTTTTACTGGATTGTGAACGAAGTAAGAGAATGGAGGAGGGGCTGAAAGAGAAGGAGGAGGGGAACCGGGGGATGGAGGTTGTAGAAGATGTTGTAGAAGATGCTACTCCCCCTCCTAATCAAGAGGCCTTAAGCCGTCAGCAGAAACACGATTACCCCCCCCCTTTCAAATTAGATCTGACATCAGAGGTGGAAGAGGCTTTGGCTTCCCCACAATCACCTAGTCGGGCCACACCTCCCGCACAGCAGGAGGGGGTGGATTTAATGGAGGTGCAGGAAGGAGAGGGAGATGAGGCTGAACAGGAGGGATGCTCCCCGGAAGGCTCCGAAATTGTTTTCTTTGACGCGGAACCCTTCGTGGGGGAGAGGGAGGTTTAGTAACATTGAACCATTTTGTAAATAAACCGGATTTTCCAACGTGATACATTACCTTTGTTTTGCTTTCTGGACTTTCTGGTAATTTGAATTTATTGTTCTGTGGTGGCTCTCTTCTTTATCTAATATGGACATTAGGTTGATTACCTGGAACTGTAGGGGCCTCCGCCAACCATCGAGGCGGGAGGATATTTTCTTCCACTTGAGAAGAACAAATGCTGACCTTTGCATTCTGCAGGAGACCAACATTTCTACGCCACGGGACCGCAGCTTGGCCCAACGAGCGTGGACTTGGGGCCCCTCAGTATGGTCGCTGACCGAAGGAACCTCCGGGGGATTAGCGATCCTCTTCTTCTCCTATTCAAAGTGGAAGGTTGGGAGGGTGGTAGAGGCCGTTCCTGGTCACCTGATGATTGTGGACCTTGACCTGCGGGATTCCAGCATGAAAACAATCGCTAAATATAGGTTATGCGCTGTTTACGCGCCGATCCAGAAGAGGGAAAGGTTGCCACTGTGGGAGATCCTAAAAGACCATACAGTGACGAACCGAACCCTCTTGGTGATGGGAGATTTTAACGTTCGTTCGGAGCAAGCGGATCGTATTGACCTCCGTAGGCCGCAGGCGTGGCAAAGTAAACCCTTGACGGTGGAGGAGAAGCTCCTCAGAACTTTTCTGATGGATGAGAAGTCACTGCAAGATTCTGCGCTTCATGTCCCCAACCGTCTAGATTACTTGCCTACCCATCATAGGGCGCTCTTCGATCGACGCCACGTCCTTCCGGTTGGATCCACGGCCACCTATTTTCACCCGCTGGCTATGAGTAGACTTGATAGAATTTGGGTCCCTTCCTCGTTGAAGCCGCGTGATTGTGTCCTGATGGCCAACCCGTGGTCTGACCACGTTCTAGTGGAGGTGACGTTGGGAGTGCGGGACGACGGCGGCATGAGGCGAGGGAGACCTCGATGGATACTGCGGGACAAGGATGTCCAACTTTATGGACTACAGAGGGAGATCATCCTAGCCCTGGAGTTACGCCGGAGAGTGAAGGCAGCCACGGACCCGCTGCGTTGGTGGGACGGGACGAAGAAGTCCATTCGAAGTTTTTGCACCCGGGCCCGGAGGGCGGGGTTGACGAGAGAAGTGCGGGATTATCACCTTGCCGTGCAGAACATCTTAGCGACCCGCTGGAAGGTAGCGGCGGGGCTATCTCACGACGCTGTCAAGTATCGGAGGTGGTCAGGGACTACCGCAGACTTCAGCGCGAGAAGCGGACGGCTGACCGGATGGCCTCTTCCTCTGGTCCCATCATCAGGAGGGGAGAGTGGGAGAAGGACCGTGTGTCGTCGGTTCATCAGGTGTTGCAGGGTCTGCGGATGCGGCCGGAGGAGGACGTGCGCCATTCGATTCCCGGGACTCTGTCGGTGATATCCGCCTTCTACGGTGATCTCTATGCCGCTCGAGAGCAAGATCATGGGCAGGACAACGAATCTTCGTACTTGGCCGACATTTTGGCGGGTCGCGAACCTTTAGATGAGATCGAGACTGATGGTCTACTACACCCCATCACGAAGGAGGAGGTCATCGATGCGTTGGCAGTCGGGAGGCGAACATCGACCCCCGGACCGGATGGACTGCCGTATGGGATGTATCGTGACCTGCAGGACTATTTTGTGCCCATCCTCGTCGAGGTCTTTAACTGTATCCTGAAGGATCGGAGGGTCCCAGGGAGTTTCCTGGAGGGCATCATGATTCTCCTGTATAAGACCGGGGATCCGACGCTGGTGACTAATTGGCGACCTTTGACTCTCAATAACATTGATTATAGGATCTTTACGAGAATCCTAAACACCAGACTGAAGGGGATTGCACACCTCGTAGTGGATCCGGGGCAGACCAGCGCTATCCCCCGTCGCAAAATGAGTCATACAGCTTGTCTCTTCCGCCAGATTTTCCAGACCGTCCGGGAGGAAGGGAGGAAACCATATCTGCTGCAACTCGATCAGCACAAAGCCTTCGATATGGTGGACCAGACCTACCTGTGGGAAGTTCTTCGCAAGCTCGGGATTCCGGAGCGGCTGGTGGCGGTCTTCCGGACCCTCTATACTGGGGCTCGCGTCTACCCTTATGCACGAGGAACCTCCGGCGCTCCTATTTCAGTGACCAGGGGAGTGAGACAGGGGTGTCCCTTGAGCCCTCTTTTATACGTGTTGTCGCTGGAACCGTTCCTTCGAGCGATCCGGAGGGACGTTGCCATCCAGGGATTGAAGCTGGAGAGCGCACTCGATGCCCGCGTTACGGCGGTGGCCCACGCAGATGACATCTACTGCTGGCTATCGGGTGAGCGGGATCTCAGTAGGCTTCGGGAACATCTGAGCGCGTACCAACGTGCTTCCGGAGCCCGAATCAACGGAGAAAAGAGTAAATTGTACACCCTGGACGGAGGATCGGAGACGATCCGAGTTCGTTCGTTGGACCCTGAGAGTACCGGATCGCGGGGAGGAGATGCCGACGCAGAGTCAGACCCGTTGGACCGCGTAAAGATTCTGGGAGTGCTCTTCAGCCTGCGGACGGGAGGATGGCGCGAGAACTGGGAGGATTGGGGCCGGAAGGTGGAGGAGCGCCTTTTGAGGTGGAAGAGCTGGCGATTGAGTACGGCACAGAAGGTAACCTACTTCAACATCTACTGTATACCTGCCGGAAATTACCTCGCCGGAGTTTACCCGCCCACCGCAGATATCATAAAGGCGATTTCCACGAAACTATATAGATGGGTCCTCGGAATGGCAACTTTTCCTCTTGCGAGGACGGTCGTGCAGAGACCTTGTGTGGAAGGGGGCTTGGCGCTCCTGGATATCGAGCTTTGGTTCCTCGCCAAGTTCCTCTCTTTCAACTGTGGAGTCATGTGCCGTCCGGCCGGACTCTCGGAAGATAGTGGTGGAACCTCGACAGAGTCGATGGCTCGTGAAGCCTTTCGGAGAACGTGGGCTGAAACCTGTTGGGGTCGGAGGTGGTGGGTCGAAGGATTGCATATTCCCCGACTGACCCAGCGCATCAAGCGGACACTCCCGGATTTTGTGGCGGAGGTGGCGACTTCTGTTCAGAGACGACGCATTCTAGCGGAGGAGGTTCGGAGGTCTCTCCGGCAACACCCTGACTCTACGGGCCGTCTCTATTGGCACCTCTTCCGCAAATTTAAAGCTGAGCCGTACGACTGGGGGCGGAAGGGTAAAGCATCGCTTTCGGAATACCTACGTGACCAGGTCTTTCCCGTTCCGACCTTCGCGGACAGGGCGATCCCTTTTGCGCTCCGGGACTTACGCTGGAGGGCGTACCATCAGATTCTCCACGTCGGCTCGAAGAAAAAGACGGTGAGGGATCGGAACCAGATGGTGTGTTGACGCCCAGATTGTGCGGCTGGCAACGCTACGGGGATCCTGGAGACCATCGAACATGTCCTGAAGACCTGTCCACCCGCTCGACGACTCTGGGGGATGGTCGGACGTACCCTGGGATGGCCATACCTGAGTAGTCAGGATTGGGAGACCCTTGCCTCAGGTCTGGAGCCGGAAGCCGGTTACGGTGCGCCGGGGGAACCGTGGCCTTATCCTGAAGAACGTCAGACCCCACGGGCGGGAACCACGGCGCTCCCCCGGAGTTCTATGAGAAAACCACCCTGGGCGGTGGTCCGTCTCTTGAACCTTATCGTTATCCACACGACCCTTCGGGACCGCAGAGCCGAACTTCACTCGCGGACGGCTACACCCGCTCGAGCTTCGCTCCAGTACGTCATGGACTATATACGGAAAGTAATCTCTTGGGAGCGTTGGCATATGAAACCGGCCCCTTTCCGTAGTCGCTGGAAATGGTTCAATGAGGTTAACCCACCTGTACCTTGAGAGGTCTTTCCTTTTCCTTTGAGATTCGTATCTGATTGTCCATGTTCTTTACCGATAGTTGACTTTGTTGTCGACTGGTAATTTTTACTTAACTTACTTAATTTATGAATTTTAGTTTTTCTTTATGTTGCTTTGTGATTTTATACAAAATCTGTTAAGTGAACTGATTGATGTTATGTATCTCCTCATATAGAAACAGAACGGATTCGCTACCCTTCTAAGAGATACCGATGCTGTTGGGATTATTAAACAAGACAGAAGGGAGCTGTGGATCATAATGTTCTTTGCGATACTGGCAGTTCTTTTTGTTACTGTTTTTGTGGGGATTTCCATTTATTTTTGGTGGGTGTCTGGGAACCTTTGATTTCCTTTTAGATCTTTTCAATTTTGTAACGTACCTGGTTTGTCATGTTAATTGACATCGGAACTGTTATAAGTTGTATTTTGTAACTGGAGCATTTCCAATTTTAAGTTTTGTACCTTGTCTTCGGACATGCATGGATGTATCAAAATATGTATGCCTTTGGGCCCCGTTTTGTATATTTCTTGTATTGTATAGTATGTCTTGTTGCACTAATTGTTAAATCTTCTTTGTATTTCTACTTGTATTTAGATAGTTTTGATCTTCGTATCTTACGAAATTTTAAATATGTTCTTCAAACTTATGCTATACAACACACTGTAGAACCTACCTCAATTAGATTTACCTTACCGACATTAGATACTTTTATGTAAAGTTATTTAGTATGTGGATTTGTATGTTCTTATGTAAAATTTGTATGTACTTAGATATGGTTACATTATGTTATGGTGTTCCAAAGGTTATGGATTTGTATTGTTTGTACTGTATTTGAAGTTATTTATGACTTTGTTGTGGTTATGTAGAAAGGTTAATTTTAAATAAAAAATCTATTTTCCTAAAAATCTATTTTCCTAACCCTAACCCTAACCCTAACCCTAACCCTAACCCTAAGCCTAACCCTAACCCTAACCCTAAGCCTAAGCCTAAGCCTAAGCCTAACCCTAAGCCTAACCCTAAGCCTAACCCTAAGCCTAACCCTAAGCCTAAGCCTAAGCCTAAGCCTTAGCCTAAGCCTAACCCTAACCCTAAGCCTAAGCCTAACCCTAAGCCTAAGCCTAACCCTAAGCCTAAGCCTAAGCCTAAGCCTAAGCCTAACCCTAAGCCTAAGCCTAACCCTAACCACGCCCGAGGGAGGACGTGTGCAGGAAGAGCTCCTGGTCACTGAGAGGTATTTAGGCTTTTTAAAGCCGTTTTTTGTCCGATTTTCACCAAATTTTCAGTGGGGGTACTTAGAAGAAGGTCCCCCCACTGATCTAGTGGAAAATGGAACCCCCCTGTGGGGGGTCCCCCTAGAAGCAGAGGAAAATCGCCCCATTGAAGAGAATGGAAAGCGAAACCAAGTCCATTTTAAACAGAAAGGCTTGGAAAAACCTTTGAAAATAGCCCCAAAACAACTGGATTTGGAGGGGGGAAGCCCCCGTTTTGGGAGGCGGGACCCAGGGGAAGGTTCAGGCACTGGCAGAGGGGCACCCTGACAGATCTCTGGAGACCCCAAATTATGGAAAGCCCCAGGAATTTCTTTTCAAAGAGCCAGAAAAAACGCCAGGGAAAACACAAGGAAAAATGCAATTTCTGGAGCCTGCAGCCCCTTCCCCTTTGGGAGAAGACCTTCCAGAGGGTCCCCAGAAGATGGTAGAGGATTACCCTGATGAAGCACAGAAGATACTGACCACGGAAATGGTAGGAGACTTTGATTTTACCCCTCTAAACTGTGCCAACCCTCTGAAGGACTGGGAATGGAGTTAAATGCAGGGGAAAAATTCTTAAGCACTGTGGGAATGGAGTTAAATGCAGGGAAAAAATTCTTAAGCACTGCAGGACCCTCTCCCCAAATTTCTGAAGACACCCAGACTTCTTCAGGGGCCCCTGAGGAATTCCTGGAGATCCAGACCTCCCCAGTGATCCCAGTTATAACAGGCAATTGTCTTAAAGAGTTGCATGACATTAAAAAAAGGGAAATAGGGGAGCAGCCTAATTTTATCCAGCTCCACAGCACCCAGCCACAAGCCATGCAGATACCTGGCAATCAGCAGGCATTGGAAGAACAATTTAAAATGCAACAAACAGTAACAACTTTTACTAAATTTGTCTGCACTCAATCTGGAATAATCACAAAAATCTCAGAAGCTGTAGAGACACAAGTTAAGACCCAGGTCAGGGCCAGAGACTATGAGAAGCACCTGGAGTTGGATATGGGCCTGGCCAAATCCCCTAGATCAAGAACCCCCTCCAAAGAGATGGAAGGAATGCAGTCTCATAGTCAAACGGTGCGTGTTGTTAAGAGAACACAGCTCCAGTTTTCTTCTGAGTCCAGATCATGCCAAGAACCGGGAGTCCAACAAAATACCATGATAGCAATGCGGGCCTCCATTGAGCCAGCAGAGACAGAGAATATTAAAGTAATGGAACAAGGGGCCCAACAGGAGAGTAAATGCAGTGAAGGTTTGAATACAGACTCTAAGCGGCAGGTGCAGCAGGAACAGCAGGCCCAACAGGCCCAGGAAACACAGGACAAGGAGCAGACACAGGAACAGTTGCAAGAGCAGGCACAAGAAATAAGAGAAGAAAATATAGAGGCCTTAAAAAACCAATTGAAATATCAGGTCAGAGACCTGAGTCAGAGACTTGTAGAGGTGACTTCGTTTAATGCTGCCATTAAAGAGTTGGACAATGCTGTGATGCACTGTGCGGACCCCTTGAGTATGCAATCTATGATAGTTAAAAGAGGGGAACTGTCTACTTTAGTGCAGAATTTAGAATCCAATATAGTATTGCTGCGCCAGTCAATAGACGATGTGATAGCAAAATTAACAGCTTTAAATGTTGATGTTGACAAATTAGTCTCTTTACCTGAGTATATTAAGAAAGACGGAGAAGACCAGACCCAGGACGTGGAAGGTGACCCAGAGGTGGTGGAGGAGGAGATCCAGTCGGAGGAAGAGGACACCGGTGACCACGGGATAAACCTGATGCAGGCGAAGGTCACTCCGCTGTTCCAAGAGGGATCGTCTCCAGAGGTGAAGCCTGCAAAACGTCAAAAGAGACAGAACGAAGAGGATGAGGCTGAAGAGACGATGGCACAGCTCGCAAAGAGTGACTCGGGTGAGTCTTTTCCAGCTTATCGTTATACACTGTCCTCAACCTCTCACGATGAACTAGTAGATATGTTACAGGGAAAGCTGGATGACACGGAGGATGATTCAGAAGATTTACCCACTCTTAAGGACCCACCGGGGCTTACTCTTAGGCGGAAATCTGCTAGTGACTCTCACGTGGGGCCTACAATAGGAACCCCGGGAAACCGCCGGATGGGCAGGGAGGCACGTTTAGCCATGGAGTGGGCGAGATGGAGAGTTTTACCGATGTCGGAAGGCTTGCAGTTGCTGGTCCCACAGGATCTGAAGCAGCTGGACCTAGCTAGATTTTGGGGTTTCATCCTCGCACATATAGGCCTACCAGATGTTCATACAGCAGCTCTTAATAAAAGAAGCAGAGATTATGTTTTGGATCTCTTGAGTGATTTTAAATCCACCCTCTTGAGTTTTCTCACAGACAGAGGGGAGAAGTCACCTGCCTTTATGGACAGGACGATCTATGCTAGAGCCCACTCTTTGACAGCGATAGATCGCCTAGTCATTGGACGCAGAGTGCGCACCTCCAAAGGAAACTACCCAGCGTGGCTGACGGAGCAGGGAATGACGGGCATGTTAAAAGATATTCTGCAGTCTTGGCAGTCCTTCACCCCAGGGCAAGTCACGGATTTATACGATGACCCGGAGCAGAGAAGGCGGGAGCTTACACCTCAGGAATGGATGGACTGGTGCCTGCAGGCGATCCACGTCTTAAAGGTCCGTACAGATAGATTGAAAGGAGAGAAGAATTGGCTCTGGAAAAAACAGATGACCGACACCGATACTGGCCAAGGCCAGAATCCGGCCAACCCTTCTCGTAGGCCGATACTTAGGAGTAAAGGGGGGAAAGTCCAAAAGGAGGTATTGACTGATTTCTTAGTAAGTCCGATGCAGGTCTCGCGGGATACTGTGAATCCAGAACCCCTGATGACATCTGGCTCAAAGGGTAGCAGACAACCGGGAAATCGGAGGCAGCGGAGAAGCAGAGGATCGATAGCGGAGCGAGATGCGGTGGCGGAGAAGGAGATCGGGACGACGGAGACTTCGAGGGCCTTACATATTCAGCAGGGGGACCCTGCGCCTCGGGGTTCCCCGCAATCCGGTGAGGACCGTGGCCTGTTCCAGGAGCGAGACCTAGACCGGGACCACCCATCCGAGAGGAAGACATTGGAGTCTAAAGGGGAGGGAGGGACGGGTTCACAGAAAGCTTCACCCACTTATAGGGAACCGATGCACAGTGATATTTCCGGGGTAGAAACCCTCAGTGATAGTGATATGGAATATTGTGATGCATTAGAACCAAGTGAGGAAGAGGGAAAGGGAGCAGATGAAGTGGAGGAGAGGAATAGACGAAAGCAGGAACGAGATCAGAGGGTGGAGGGAGAAGGAGGGGGAGGTCTGAATAGTAGAGGGAGGGAGATGTTAACACACTTTAGGGCTTTAGTACCTCCAGTACTGGCTCCCCCCGTTTTCTTGCATCAACAGTTTCAACTTCGAAACCTGTTCCTGACCTGCCGGAGGACGGTCCTACGGAAGGAGATACGGAAATGGAAGCCGGCCAAACAGAGGGGCGACAGGTGACTCTGTCTGATGGAAAGGAGACTGAGACTTTGGGGACTGGGACCTTCGAGACTGAGAACCTCGAGACTGAGACGAGGACTACCGAGCATCTACAGTCGTACTCTGTGCCCCCGCTGTTAACCCCACTTCCTCAACGAGTGGGAGGGAAGACGGCCCGACTTAAATCCTTGACTAAGGCTGCGACGGAGATTTCAACGGAGGACTCTCTGCCGTCTGAACCTGTCGACCGGCAGACCGCCTTGGGATCCGAGGACACAACTGTTGCTGTAAGTCAAAATGTAGAGCCCCCTGCGACTACACAATCTGTAAACCTTTCCCCGGGAAGCCCTGCGCTCCCGGGCAAAGGGCTCCTTTCGAACCCTGAACGTCTTACACCGCGACGCTGGTCGCTGGAGTACAGTAAAGAGGACCTCCTCTTTGTGAAGGTTTTAGAGGAGGGGGAAAAAAGAGCGATAAGAGAGGGAGGGGAGGAGCAGATGCAAATACAAACACAGCAACAGCAACAGGCACAAGCACAGTTACAGCTACAGGAACAAACCCAGTCACAGTCACAGGGGCAATCACGGAAAAGATCTAGGGCCCTTTCCCTTCCCGATATTTCAGACCCCACTAAGGGAGTCCCAGAGATACTGCAAGCACCACACGCGGTGGTTAGGAAAAGGGGTCCGATCGAAGATAGGGGAGTGCCACAGAGTGACGTTAGGACCAAAATTCCACCGGATAGGTCAACCTCGGCCGACGATAGCACTAGGGTGGAGAAGGGAGCTTCGCTTGGGAAGAATCCGGCCCCGAGTAAAGATCTACGTATTGAACCGGGAACGACAGAAAGAGTCGTGGGAGGAACACGGCCCCCGTCCCTTTCCTATTCGCAGATACTTAGAGGGGGAGATCTACTCAGGGAGGAACCAGAGGTAGAGAAGATGGCGAAAGAGCGGAAAGGGGGTTTAGAGACCGAGGGGGAGGCACGGACAGGGATGCGAGGGATATTCCACGAAGGGTTTTTGATTATGAACAGGAAAGACGAGAGGATGAGATCCTTTTGGAGGATTTTTTTGCAGAGAAGGGAGAGGCGGAAGACCACGACCCGAGGCAGAGATACGTCATCAGGTTTAGATACAAGGGTTTAGAAGGGAAGAAGCTGACTGAGGATTACATGGTGGGTACCCTGTTATTGAATTACTTGGGAATCCCTAAGGAAGACATATTGGCGGTAATTATGCCCCCCGGTCTCAGAGAGACAGATGTGTGTTTACAATCAGAGAGAGCCTACCAGAGGACGTGGGCGAGGATTAGGTATGGCGTTAGACACACGAGTGAAATACTGGAAGAATACGATATTATCCCATTGTTCAGAGGGGAATCTAGAGTACTCACCGTCTCATTTCGGACGACTAATATACCGGAAGAGGATGTAGAGAGGTGGCTCCAGAGGTATTGTAAGATCCTCATGCCCCCACGGAAAAGACTGAACCAATGGGGTGTTTGGAGCGGGGAATATAAGGCGGTGATTTCTCTACACAGAGACAGTAGGAGTAACCTGCGCCATTTGCCCAAATATTTCTTTCTCGGTGGGGATAGGGGTATAACACGATACAGTGGTCAACCCCCAGCGTGTTTTCAATGTGGGGGATATGATCATATCAGACAACATTGTGCCACCCCCTGTGTTCTTCCTGTGGGAAGCATGGACATACCGCTGTGGGTTGTAGAGTGGGAATCGTGTGTAATCTATGTGACACCCAGGGACACACGTATCTGCTCTGCCCAAAAGCCTATTATAACTGGAGCTTTCCGAGAGCATACGAGCGGGCTAAGGCCTCACATTCCCATTCTGCGGAGGGAGAAACAGAGGAAAGGGAAGAACCTACTACCCCATCCAGCCCCACACAGGCATCCCCATCGACCCGACTCGAACATGTGGCAGAGGAGGGTGAGAGTGGAGAGAAGGGATGGACGCAAGTGGGGAAGAATAAGAAGAGGCTTCAAGGGGGACGGGTGGTCCAGGGAGTCTACCGACCCACACGGGACGCGACATCGACAGCAAAGAATAATCGCTTTGCCCTATTGGAAAATGTGGACACAGAAGGGAACACAGAGGAGAGGTCCATGGAGGTGGAGGAAACTGATAAGTCAGAGTCGGAAGAGGGCAGGAGGAAAGTGGAAAAGGGACAGAAGGCGGGAGGAAAGAAGGAGAAAGAAAAGGAGGGGAGAAGAACGGCAGAAGATAGAAAACAGGAGAAAGTTTCTACTAAATTGAATTTCCAGACGCTAGACACCTTGACGTTGTCGGAACTGGACATCTTGATCGGGGATACAAGGAAGGTCATCGAAGAGGTACTATTGAAGAGGATCATGCTGGGAGACGATCCGGATGATTGCCGAGAGGAACCCCCGGCATCTATGGAGGAACCGGCCCGCAGCGCCTGTCGACACCTGCGTAAGAAACTACACTTCCTTCGGAATAAGATGACCATAATCTCCTGTGAAAGAGACAAAAGAAGCGATGAACAAAGTGAACAACAACAAGCTATGGAATACCAGGAGAAAGGAGAAGAAGAGGAGGTAAGAGAGACTGAAGATAGCAAAGCGGGAGGAATGGACACTACGGAAGGTGAGGAAGTTATGCAAACATCTGAGGAGAGTGTGGAGGGTCAGACCCTCCCTCCCAATCAGGAATCATTCCTTGCCCAACAGCAACGGGAACAGCAATTGGCTCGACAATTACAAGAGGAGCGTCGTGAGCAACAGAAACACCATTATCCACCTCCAGTTAACCTTCTGGTTACTGGAGACGAACCCATCGGCGGTTCCATGATTTGTAAGGCCACACCTCTTGGTACTCGAGAGGGGGTGGAGGAAAAGGATAATGCAGAAGGAGTGGAGGAAAGACGGAAGGAGATGCAGGAGGAGGTCGAGAGGAAAGATAAAGCATTGAAGGAAACGCCACGGATAGAGGACACATAGATAACAGCCGGAATATTTTTTCGGGAACATCCCTTTGGATCCTATCCTTTCCTGATTAACATGGAAATAAATATCGTCACATGGAATTGTAGAGGTCTTCGCCAGATGGGACGAAGAGAGGATATCCTTTTTCATCTGAGTAAATTGAAAGCGGACTTTGTGATTCTACAGGAGACCAACATTGCCAGCCCGCGGGAACGCAGCCATGCACAGAGAGCGTGGACCTGGGGTCCTTCGATCTGGTCATTGCCGACGGAAGGAGTAGGGGGATTAGCAGTGCTCCTAAACTCCGTATCTAAATGTATAGTTCATAAAGTGATTGAAGCTATCCCGGGCCATTTGTTGATAATGGACTTTGACGCACAAGCTACCGCAACTAAACCGAAAGGACGATACAGGTTGTGCGCTCTTTACGCCCCGGTTCACAGGCAGCGGAGGAAAGCAGTGTGGGAAGCGCTGCGGGATTACGTGGGGACAGATAGAGCGCTGATTGTGGCCGGTGACTTCAACATTCGATCTGAACAATCGGATCGGATTGATCTGAGGAAACCTCAGGAGTGGCAAAACAAGCCCCTGACGGTGGAGGAAAGATTGCTCAGGAGTCTTCTACAGGAAACCCATCTATTGCAGGACTCGGCGCTCCATGTTCTCAATGAGATGGATTATCTGCCAACCCACCACAGGGCAGCCTTTCAGAAGAATTTCACCTGTCCCACGGGCGCGATGGCGACGTACTACCATCCCTTTACTGCCAGTCGTCTGGATAGGATATGGATCCCGCATTTTACAATGTCGCAGCGCTGTCTCTTATTGGCCAATCCGTGGTCTGACCACGTCATGTTCCACCTGACCATGGCTGTGGGGGACGTGCGGGACCATCAGCGGATGCGACCTCGTTGGATTTTGCGGGATAGGGACGTGGTGGCTCACAGACTCGAAGCCGAGGTGATTCTGGCGATCGAGATGTGTAAGAGAGCGAGAGGGGAGCTGACCCTGCGACATGGTGGGACAACCTGAAGCGTACCATCAGACGTTTTTGTGTCAGAGCGAAGCGCAGCAATGTGACGAGGGAGCTTAGAGACTATCACGCCGCGATCCAGAACACCCTGACGACGAAGTGGCGGATGGCAAAGGGTCTTTCTTACGATGAGACGAGGTACCGGAAGAGTCAGCAGACCATCTCGACCTACCAGCGGATGCAGAGAGAGAAGAGGCGGGCGAGTCAGATGGCCAGGAGCACCGGTCCGGTACTTAGGAAAGGAGAATGGGAGAAGGACAGGATACCGGCAAACCACCAGAAATTGATGGGTCTGAGAACACGACCCGATGAAGAAACACACCACACGACGTCCGGGATATGGACACCGTCTCGTCCTCACACACCTCTATGCCGCGAGAACGGAGAGACCGGCTGAGGAGTTGACAGAGATGTACCTGGGAGGACGGAGGATCCATAGAGCGGACTTTGAAGAAGAGGAACTGCGAAAGGTGTTGGGCCCGATAACGGAGAAGGAGATCGCGGAAGCCCTGGCGGTAGGCAGACGATCCTCGACGCCGGGACCCGACGGGATCCCGTACGGCCTATACAGAGACCTGAAGAACTATTTTGTCCCTATCTTTGTGGAGGTGTTCAATTACATCTGGACGACAAAACAGGTGGGGAGGAGTTTTTGCAAGGAGTCATGATCCTCTTGTATAAAAATGGAGATCCAACATTAGTTACTAATTGGCGTCCCATAACACTCACCAACGTAGACTATCGGATCTTTGCTAGAATTTTAAACTCCAGACTCAAACGGGTCGCCCACAGGATGGTATCCCCGGGACAGACCAGTGCGATCCCGGGGAGGAGGATGATCCACGCGACGTGCCTCTTCCGTCAGATTTTTCAGGCCATACGTGAGGAGAGGAAAGAGCAATGGCTCCTACAGTTGGATCAGCACAAAGCTTTCGATAGGGTGGATCACGATTACCTATGGGCAGTGCTGAATCGATAGGGCGTACCCGAACCGATGATCGAGATGTTTCACACGCTCTACCGGGGAGCGACCGTCTCGCCCTATGTCAGGGGAACGATAGGGCCATCTGTCGCAGTGACGAGGGGCGTACGCCAAGGCTGCCCCCTCAGCCCCCTCCTCTATGTCCTCACTCTGGAACCCTTTCTCCGAGCTATCAGGACTGACGGAAACATCCAAGGACTGCGGATGGCGGGAGTCGACGGCTCAAGAATCACGGTAACGGCACATGCCGATGATACTTACCTATGGTTGAAGGACAGGGAGGACCTTCGGAGAGCACGACACCATCTGTGGGTCTATGAGAAGATTTCTGGGGCGAAGGTTAATGAGGAAAAGAGCAAGCTCTATGTCATGGATGGAGCGACGGCAGATATCCGGGTGCGACCTATGAAGGGATCCGCCGGGGAGGAGGAGGAGAAAGCCAGTCTCGAACCTGTAAAAGTGATTAAGATCTTTGGGATTTATTTTTTCCTGGAGGAAAAGGGATGGCGGAAGAACTGGGATATCTGGCAAGGCAAGGTGGAGGAACGGCTTCAGCGCTGGAAACACTGGCGATTGGCGACAGGACAGAAGGCCCGGTATTTCAACACCTACTGTGTTCCGACGGCAAACTACCTAGCGGGAGTGTACCCGCCCCCAGCACCGGTCATAAAGGCGATAGTGAAGAAGATCTATCAGTGGATCTTGGGGATGGCAACTTTTCCTCTGGCGAGGATCGTCACCCAGAGAAAAGAGTGCGACGGCGGATTAGGACTACTGGATCTTGGCCTCTGGTTCCTAGTCAAATTCCTCCACCTGAATTGCGGACAAATGGAGAACACCCGAAGGACACCTCGCGAACCCACGAGTGCCGAAGGAGAATCTGTGGCATGGAGAGCTTTCGAGGCCAATTGGAGAACCACACCCTGGGGCCGGAGATGGTGGGAGGAAGATCGTCCGATCCCACGTCTGACACGGAGGATGAAGGACCCCTTCCTGACTTTGTGGTCGAGGCGACCCTCTCCATACAGAAGTACAAGATTATGGCGGGAGAGGTACTGGCGGCGATCCGACATTCCGCTTCGATGGGGAACCTCTATTGGCATCTGTTTGGACAACTGAAGGCGAAACCGTACGATGAGGGGAGAAAGTTTAAAACCACACTTTCAGAATACCTCCGAGTGCAATCTTTCCCCATCCCGACATTTGTGGATAAAACTATTCCGTACATGCTACGGGATCTCCGGTGGAGGGCCTATCATCAGATCCTTTACGTGGGAGCGAAGAAGATCACGGGGACGGGGACGGGACGACAACAGCAAGGCTGTCAGCGTCCAGGATGCATCGGAGTGACCACACCGGAGACGATCGAACATGCGCTGAAGACGTGTATCCCGGTGAAGCGTCTATGGAAGGCCATGACCCGAGCGCTCCGGTGGCCCTACCTAGCAGAGCAGGACTGGGAGACGATCGTTTCGGGTCTGCAACCAGAAGTGGGTTACGGCCTGCCGGGACAACCGTGGCCGCCGACCCCAGACGTACCCCAAGTTACACCTCGGAACCCCTCTAGTGCTATTACACAAAAAATCCAAAACGTTCAAGATGCCCAGGACATTCCAATCGGTACCCAACCACCTCGTTCTACGACAACACGGAGCCCACCTTGGCCGTTGATTCGACTGGTAAATTTGATTGTTGTCCACACCATCTTTAGGGACCGCAGGACTGAAGCCCACTTAAAAACTGCAGTTTCCATCCGGAGCAGCATTGCGTACATCCTAGGCTATCTCGCAAAGATTAAAACATGGGAACAGAGACATACGAAACCATTGCCCTTCAGTAACCGGTGGAGGTGGTTCCGAGAAATAAACCCCCCAGTTCCATGAGTTGATATCACATAACATAATATAACATATAAGAAATAAAGTACTTCATATATTCATACCCGATAGTCTGCTAGCTTGATAGAAGGGTGAAACTGAATAAATTTGAAATCTGAAATTCGAATTTGAATATTTCTATTATTATTTATATGATTTAGAATAATTGAATAATTGGTATTATTTGTATTATTTGTATTATTAGTATTATTTTTATGATCTGTATTTATTATTTCTGTATTCTATGATAGCTGTAATTTTTAGTATATGACGAGTAATATTTTGATATTCCATTGAAATTTGATGTTTATGGAAACATTGTATATATGGCGACATTGTACTTATAACATTTATCGCATTTATTGTATTTAATGTATTTATAGTATTTATAGTATTTATATCAATTTCTATGTAATGTAGCATGGAAATATGGTATTGTACGGTGATATAAGGTGATTTGTTATGTAGTTTTAAGTTTGAATTTGAAGTTGGAAGTTGGAAATTTAAATGTTAAAGTTTGATTGTTCTGTATTGACTTAATAGTTTGTATGTAGAATGGTTTAATTTTAATAAAAAATCTATTTTCCTAAAAAAAAAAAAAATCTATTTTCCTAACCCTAACCCTAACCCTAACCCTAACTTTAACCCTAACCCTAACCCTAACCCTAACCCTAACCCTAACCCTAACCCTAACCCTAACCCTAACCCAAACCCTAACCCTAACCCTAACCCTAACCCAAACCCAAACCCAAACCCAAACCCAAACCCAAACCCAAACCCAAACCTAAACCTAAACCTAAACCTAAACCTAAACCTAATCACCCACAGGACCAGTCGTCTTTTCAGGAAGCTCTGTCCTTCAGTGATCGTTTTTGAGGTAAAATCGCCAGTTTTTGCTCTTTTGCCACCCGGATTTCAACAGGGGATTGTCGGGGAAGGTCCCCTCTATTGACTGAGTAATTATGGAGCCCCCCCCGGCTGGGGGGACTCAGAAATCAAGATTGAAAAATCGCCCATTGTTCCCTATGGGGATGACTCAGCAAGTCAAGCCTCATTGCAAAACAGTCAAGCCTCACTGCATAGCAGCCAGGGCTTTTTGCAGCCTTTGGAGGATTTTTCGAAGACTTTCAAGCCAGGACTCTCGGCTTTTCAAGTGAAAGGGATGGCATCGACCCCCCCAGAGATGGATGGTGATTCTGTCACGCGACCCCCGGAATCCTCGGCTGAGGAGAAGGTAAGGCCTTTTCCTTTATCTATGGATGGGCCCCCTCGGTAATGGTGACAGTGATAGATTCATCGGGGGAGGAGTGTGACCCTACTAAAGAAATGCCCCAACTTCCAGAGGAGCTTTTTCAAACTCGTGAAGACAGCTCCTTACACCCTATGGTGGCGCAGTATTTTTCAATGTCTCCCATTATTCCAATTTTTGACTTCAAAACTAAACCTGAAGACCCGGGTGATGTGGTTAAGGGAGACCATGATTATTCTAAAGCTCAGTTAAACCAGCCGGTCCCAACAGACCCTCAGATGATGTGCGAGACGTCTGAGTCCATCAGCAATGTTATTTGTAGTCAAGAAGGCCGTATGGCTATGGAAGGGGAGATGTTCAAGATGGAAGACCTAGAAGCCGAAAAGAGACTAAGATGTTATGAAAAGCATTTAGAAACCGAAATGGGCTTAGCTAAGTCCCCTTTATCAAAGAAAATTGATGTTGAGCACAGTGACGAAATTTCTGGACGCCCTCTGTGTCGTTCTAAACTAGTGCAAGTTGCGGAATTTCGCTCTCACGTGAATTTAACTGAACGGGCATGTTCATCGGTACCCTTGTTAACTGTCTTAACCCACCCCCAAGGGATGGGGCCGGAACTGGTGACAACTATGACTGCATCTGAATTTTTGGATGATTCCCACTCACAAGTGAGGCGAGAGGGAGAATTTTCTTTACAATTTTATGGGGATCAGCAGGTTAAAGGTGATGAGGCAGCTTGCGCTCCCAAGCATTTTAAGGAAGGCGCAGCCCTTGAATTGGGAGAGCATAAACTTCAGTTGCGGAAAGCTTCTGAGACACTGAGTATCTCCTTACAAAAATTGTCATCTTACACTAAAAACATACGTGATTTAGACCTGACCATTGCCTCTTCTGCTGACCCTCTCCAGGTGGAGAGACTTTGTCATAGGAGAGACCAATTAAAGTCTTCTGTAGAGGCTGTGGAGTTAGAGGTGTCACAGCTTAATACTACCATGGACATTCTAGGCCAGAAGTTGTTAACCTCTGACACTGATATTAGTGATTTAGTTTCATTACCAGAACAGCGAGAATATCCTTTGGATAAGGTTGAAGATATGGAGGAAGAAGAACCTCTTCCTCCCGTTGAACTACAGTCTTCGCCAGAAGCCCGTCCAGCCAAGCGACTCAGAAAACAGCAAGAATCGCCAGAATCGGTGGTTTTTGTCGGTGAGGACTTAGGCAAAAAGGCTTCCTGCCAATCGGTGGTTGTCATCAATTCGGAGGTGAGTGAATCTATTCCCGCCTACCGTTACTCACTCTCTTCCACGTCTAAAGAGGAATTAGCCGATATGCTCCGTGGTAGACTCGGAGCTGATGATGAAGATATATTACCTGACCAACCCCAGACGATAGAAATCGTTGATGTTGACCAGACCACCTCAGGGAGCTGTACTAAAGGTATGGCCCGTGACACCCCAGGGGGTCGTCGGATTGGTAGAGAGGTACGCTTGGCCCGTGAATGGGCAGAGTACAAAATTCTTCCTATGTCTGAAGGCTTTCGACTTCTTGTACCACAAGAGCTTAAGCAGATCGATTTAGCAAAGTTTTGGGCCTTTATTTTGGCCCATATGGGCCTGCCAGATGTTCTTACGATGGCATTGGATAAGAGGAGTAGAGACTTTATTTTGGACCTGTTGACCGAAGTGAAACCGGTCTTGCTACAATTTTTTACAAATAGAGAGGAGAAAGCCCCAAATTACATGGATCGAGTTATCTACGCTCGCGCCATATCTCTGGCAGTCGTAGACCGTTTGATTATTGGAAGGAAAGTGCGAACGTCAGCCGGAAACTACCCCGCTTGGCTTACTGAGCAGGGGATGATAGAGACTCTGAAAGCAATAACTCATTCCTGGGAAGGGGCAGAGCCTGGACTGTTAACTGACGTGTTTGACGATCCCGAGAAAAGAAGCAAGGAATTGACCCCTCAGGGTTGGTCCGAATGGTGCCTGCAGGCTATACACGTTCTAAAAATTAGGTCCGATAGACTTAAGGGAGAAAAGTATTGGCTGTGGAAGCAGCATGTTACCGTGATCGACCAGGAGGGGGCCAACCCTAAGGGTATTCATGTTAAGGTCACTAAGACCGGGAAACCCAAAACAACAGAATGCTTGACCTCAACTGAGTTCTTGCTGAGTGTTCCACAGGTGGAGACAACGAATGCTGTATCTCAATCCGGAGCCAAGACCAGAAGAGATAAGAAGAGGATCCAGGGAACGGCGGCGATGAAGGATCGGGAGTCCCGGGGGAGCGAGGCAGCGGCTCAGGAGGAAGCGGATGCGTGCCGTACACCGATGACGACATCTGACGATTTCAAGGCCCTTTCACGTCGACAGGGGGACTCCGATCTTGGATGTCCCCCGCAAACCGGTGAGGATGGTCGATCGGTGCGACGAGAGACGGAGCAGAGGCAGTTAGAGTCCTCCCACCAATCAGTTGAGATAGACGAGTCGGGGGAGGTGCAGAGGGATAGTGGGAAGGGTCCTTACAGGGAGTACCTGGGGAGTGACCTATCGGGAATTGAGTCTCTGAGCTACAGCGAAGAGGAACCCGATAGGGAAAGGGAATCTAGTGAGTTTGAGGAAGAACCTTCAGGAGATATCAGAGGTCGAAAGTTTAAGACGGTTGGGAGGGGTGGTGTCGGGAGGCATGGGACGAAAGAGGGGATAGGGATAAAGGGGATCTCAACTTGGTTTAGAGACGTGGATACCCCGGTACTGGCCTCTCCCCGCTTTGTTCCCCCCACTCCAGTGCACATAGAATCCACTCCGAGTATGGTTGATCCTCTGTCGTCATCATCGACCCTGATGGAGAACGCGGAAAGAACGGAGACGAGAGCGGCGGTGGCAGCTTTGGAGGTCTTGATGGAGACTCAACCGGGGTCCCCGGTTCGTACGGACGCTGTGCAGATACACGATCTCACTCGAGACTCGTCTCCGCCACCCCGCGCTGCTCCTTCTTCCTCTTCCCCAGCGATCTGTGATGCGAGATGGGGGAAAGAAGAAACAGTCTCGTGTGCGCTTCGAAGATAGAGAGACATTGTCAGCAGATCTCGGGGCGGGGAGTGACACTCGTCCTACGGGATCTGAGACTGTTGTGAGTTTAACCGGTGGGGACTCTGAATCTGTTGTCGTTAAGTCTCTTCCCCCTGGGAGTCTGGAACACCAGGGCGATGAGTCTCAGGTCTCATCTGAGGTCAGGGTGGGAACCCCATTGAGTGGAATGCAAACTCCTTTGGAGAAAGCAACCGACCTTGTTGGGGGCTGGGGTGATGGGGAGATGATAGTGGATTATGATAGACAGAAGCAAAAACGACCCAGATCTTGGTCCCTCAATGAAGGTCGGGGGAAACTTACTATGGGTTTGGGGGCGATAACATCGGCGGTACCTAAGAGAAATCAGAAGAGGGAGAAGAGGGAATCATCCTTGCTAAAGGGGATGAGACCGACCGAAACCCCACGGGGTCTTCCTGAGGAGTTGGGTACGGGTCCTGAGGGTGTAACGGGGTCTTTACCGGCGGGGAACACACCTAAGAGTGCTACCGGATCTTCTCCAGGTTCCGGGGAAGCCCCTATTCAGCAGAACCCCCCCACGAGGGATTCCTCCAAACCCCTTTCTTATTCCCAGGCCCTTAGAGGGACGAAAGGGGCACAGCAGGGAGCTGGGGACGGACGGGGGACGGAGGGTGTGGGGAAGGGAGGGACCCCGGGCGAGTCCAGAGACCTTCCCCGCAGGACCTTCGACTACGAAAGGGATAGGAAGGAGGATGAGAGGTTTTTGGAGGAGTTTTTGAAGAGCTGGGAGAGGAGGAGGGACAGGACCCGCGACAGCGATACGTATTAAGATTCCGTTATAAGGGTCTCGACAATCATAAACTAACGGAGGATTATATGATCGGGTCTCTGTTGTTGGGTGACTTGGGCATTCCCAAGGGAGACATTCTGGCGGTGATTATGCCGCCAGGGTTACGAGAGACGGATGTCTGTCTGGTGTCGGAAAGAGCCTACCAGCGAGCTTGGGGAAAGATCAGGGAAGCCCTTCGCTTTGCCCCTGAACTTTTTGACGATTATGACATCATTCCTCTCTTTCGGGGCGAGTCCAGAGTTCTGACGGTCTCCTTTAGGACGACCAACATACCCGAGGAGGACGTGGAACTCTGGCTGTCTCGCCACTGTAAAATTCTAATGGCACCCCGTAAGCGGCTTAATCAGTGGGGTGTTTGGGGAGGGGAGTACAAAGCGGTGATCTCGCTCCACCGCGATACCAGAAGCAATCTAAAGCACCTCCCCAAGTACTTCTTTTGGGAAACGACCGGGGAGTCACCCGCTATAGTGGTCAGCCCCCCGCCTGTTTTCAATGCGGGGGATACGACCACATAAGACAACACTGTACTTCCCCCTTTGTGCCAGCTGTGGGAAGAGAGGACATAACTCGGTCCATTGTTCAGTGGGGATTGTATGTAATCTTTGTGATCGTCAGGGCCACACTTATTTGTTGTGCCCTCGAGCCTACTATAACACCCAGTTCCCTAGGGCTTACGCCAGGTTCCAAGCTTCCCATCAGGATCCGAAAGGGGACAGGCAGGAAAGGGCAGGGGATTCCGGCGTACCGGAGGCCTCAACATCGTCCGAGACACAGGTTCCGAAGGCGACACCTGCCAGGGCTACAACTTCTGGAGACGACCTACAAGGAGCAGGATGGGAGAAGGTGCAGAAAATGAAGAAGAAGCTGGAGAGGAAGAAGAAGGTCTCGGTTCAGAGGGGAATCGTATTGGACGGCAAATACCAACCGAGGAGTGAACTCACGAAGAATCGGTTCGCGGCCCTCTCAGGTGAGGATCTTTTGGAAGGGGATGCTGATGGAGATGAACCCCGCAGCCCCAGTGACAGAGGTGAGGCTGCGCAGACGGTGAGCCGGGATGAGAGTGAAGGGGGCGATGGGATCCGTGAGAAAGACATCCAGAGGAGCGAGAAGAGATTATCACCGCCGCGCTTCAAGACAATGGAGGATCTTACGGTGTTGGAGCTGGACGACTTGATTCGGGAAAGTCGGAAGTCCGTACAGGACATCCAATTGAAGAGGGTTATGCTGGGGGACGATTCCCCGGGATGCGTAACCGGTTCTTTAGAAGACTTCCAGGAATCGGTCCGTGAAGAGTGTCAACGACTCCGGAATAAACAACTTTTCTTCCAGAATCGGCTTCTACTCCTGGACTGCGAGCGGGAGAAGAGGATGGAGGAGGAGTCCGGGGAGAAGAGGGCCGAAGGTGAGAGCTCGAAGATCGACGGGGACGTGGCGGACGACGCCACCCCCTCCTCCCAATCAAGAGGCCCTAGGTCGACAGCATCTTCAGGATTATCCTCCACCGTTTAAATTAGATCTCGCAGCGCAGCCGGGGAGGCTTCGGCCCCCTGCAATCTTCTAGTCAGGCCACACCTCCAACACAACAGGAGGGGGTGGATTCAATGGAGGTGAGAGAGGAAGAAGGAGACGAGGCTGGGAAGGAGGAAGGCTCTCTGGAAGACTCCGAGATGGCCTTCTTCGACGCACAGACCTTTGATGGGGAAATGGACGTACAGTAAATCTGAGTACTCGGTTAAGTGAGTTAAATAAAATTTTCTACTTTGTGTTTGAAGTACGGGTTTCTGTGGTTTTTCGACTGATTCTTTGGATTTTGGTGAACTTTCCTTTCCTTTCTTAATTATGGAGATTAAGTTAATTACTTGGAATTGCAGGGGTCTTCGCCAACCATCGCGTCGGGAAGACATTTTCTTTCATCTGAGGAAAACTAATGCTGACCTCTGCGTTTTGCAAGAAACGAATATCTCCACTCCCCGGGATCGCAGTTTAGCCCAACGAGCTTGGACTTGGGGCCCCTCGGTGTGGTCTCTGACCGACGGGGGGTCCGGAGGCTTGGCGGTTCTCTTTTTTTCTTTTACAAGGTGGAAGGTCAGGAGGGTGATCGAGGCGTTCCCTGGACATTTACTGATAATGGACCTCGACCTACGAGACCCCAGTGGGAAAACGCTGACTAAGTACAAACTCTGTGCGATATATGCACCTGTTAGGAAACAGCAACGGCTTCCTCTGTGGGAAGCTTTGAAAGACCACACGCTGACAAACCGAGCTCTCTTGGTATTGGGGGACTTTAACGTTCGATCGGAGCAATCCGATCGTATCGATCTTCGGAAACCGCAGGCGTGGCAAAACAAACCCCTGACGGTAGAAGAGAAGCTGCTCAGATCCTTCCTCATGGACATGAAGTTACTCCAGGACTCTGCCCTCCACATCCTTAACCGGCTTGATTATCTACCGACTCACCACAGGTCTTTATTTCGTCATCGCCACGCTCTCCCTGTTGGGGCCACGGCGACTTATTTTCACCCATTGACCACGAGCAGGTTGGACAGGATCTGGGTCCCGTCTACATTACACCTACGCGACTGTGTTCTGATGGCCAACCCGTGGTCCGATCACGTCCTTCTAGAGGTGGTGCTGGGCGTAAAGAGCGACGGAGATGCGAGAGGCGGAAGATCGAGGTGGATCTTGCGAGACAAGGACGTCCATCTCTACAGGCTGCAGGCAGAGGTCATCCTGGCACTGGAGTCACGCCGACGGACGAAGGCGGCTTCGGACTTGTTGGAATGGTGGGACGGAACGAAGAGGGTCATCCGGAATTTTTGCCTCCGGGCTCGGAGAGCGGGATTAGCGAGAGAAGTACGGGACTACCATCTGGCCGTGCAGAATACTCTGGCGACCCGTTGGAAAGTGGTGGCGGGGCTCCCTCACAACGCTGCGAAATACCGGAGGAGTCAGCGGGTGATCCAGGACTACCGTAGGCTCCAACGAGAGAAACGGAGGGCCGACCGGATGGCCTCCTTCACCGGCCCCGTCATCCGAAGAGGAGAGTGGGAGAAGGACCGCGCGCCATCGACCCACCAGACATTGCAGGGCTTGCAGATGCGATCGGAGGATGACGTGCAGCATTCGACCGTCGGGACCCTGTCCGTGATCGTGTCCTTCTACGGGAGTCTCTATAGCGCCCGCGAGGGGAACCCTTCGGAAGCAGACACCGATGCTTTCTTGAACAGCGCCCTGGGGGAGCGGGAGCCCCTGGATAACGCGGAGATCGAGGGACTGTCGCAGCCGATCACGAGGGAGGAGGTCGCCGAGGCGCTCGGGATCGGGAGGCGGACGTCGACCCCCGGACCAGACGGGCTATCGTACGGGCTGTATCGGGACCTGCGGGATCACTTCTTACCCATCCTCGTCGAGGTCTTCAACTGCATCTTAGAGGAACGGAGGGTGGGGAGGAGCTTCCTGGAAGGGGTCATGATACTCCTGTACAAGTCTGGGGACCCGACGTTGGTATCGAACTGGCGACCCCTTACCCTTAATAACATCGATTATAGAATCTTCACAAGGGTATTAAACACCAGGCTCAAGCGGATCGCGCACTCTCTCGTGGACGCGGGACAGACTAGCGCCGTTCCCCATCGTAAGATGAGCCACACCGCCTGTCTCTTTCGCCAGATTTTTCAGGCGGTCGCGGAGGATGGGAGGAAGCCATACTTGCTACAGCTCGATCAACATAAAGCTTTCGATATGGTGGACCATGCTTACCTGTGGGAGATCTTGCGACGACACGGCGTTCCGGAGCGGTTGGTGGCGGTCTTTCGAGCTCTTTACACGGGGGCCCGCGTCTATCCCTACGCCCGGGGAAGCTCTGGAGACCCGATTCCGGTGACCAGGGGGTGAGACAGGGATGCCCCCTGAGCCCTCTACTCTACGTGCTCTCGTTGGAACCGTTCCTCAGAGTGGTCCGGATGGATGCGATGATCCGAGGGTTGAGGCTGAGGAGCGTCCCCGATGTCCGCATCACGATGGTAGCCCACGCCGACAACGTTTACTGTTGGTTGGCGGATGAGTCGGATCTCCGTAGAGTGCGGAAGCATCTTGAGGCGTATCGGAGAGCCTCCAGGGCCCGGGTCAACGAGGAGAAGAGCAAGTTGCTCGCTCTGGACGGAGAAACCGCGACGATTCGTGTGCGCCCGTTGACCCCCGAGGATGCCGTGTCACGAGGCGGAGATGCCGGGACGGAGCCGGATCCCTTGGAGCACGTGAAGATCCTGGGGGTCCTCTTCAGCCTGCGGCCAGGAGGATGGCGGAAGAACTGGGACGAGTGGGGCCGGAAGGTGGAGGAGCGCTTGCTGAAATGGAAGAATTGGCGCCTCAGTACAGCGCAGAAGGTGACGTTCTTCAACATTTATTGCGTTCCAGCTGGGAATTATCTCGCTGGGGTCTATCCACCCACCGAGGAGATCATTAAGACGATCTCTACGAGGCTCTACAGATGGGTCCTCGGCATGGCGACCTTCCCCCTCGCGAGGACGGTGGTACAGAGACCATGTGCCGAAGGGGGCTTGGCGCTCTTAGATGTGGGACTCTGGTTCCTCGCCAAGTTCCTCGCTTTCAATTGCGGGGACATGTGTCGACGGGAGGAAGACCCGGGGGACTGCGACGGAACTGCGACGGAGATGGTGGCCTGCGAGGCTTTTCGGAGAGCGTGGGCCGAGACGACCTGGGGTCGAAGATGGTGGGTCGACGGACTGAGGATTCCCCGACTCGCTCGACGCCTTAAACAGTCGCTCCCAGACTTCGTGGCGGAGGTGGCGATCTCCATCCAGAGGCGGCGTATCTCAGCGGAGGAGGTCCGGAGGACCTTCCGGCAGCACCCCGACTCTGCGGGCCGCCTTTATTGGCACCTCTTCTGTAAGTTCAAGGCCGAACCGTACGACCGTGGGCGGAGGGGTAAGCTGTCTCTGTCGGAGTATCTGCGCGATCAGGCCTTCCCGGTTCCGACCTTCGTCGATAAGGCGATTCCCTTCGCTCTCCGGGACCTTCGTTGGAGAGCGTACCATCAAGTCCTCCACGTCGGTTCGAAGAAGAAGACGACGAGGGATCGGGACCAGATGGTGTGCCGACGTCCGAGCTGCCTGGGCGCCGACACCGGAGGAGAGCTGGAGTCCATCAAGCACGCCCTGAAGACGTGTCTGCCCGCTCGACGGCTTTGGGGGATGGTCGGGCGCGCCCTGGGTTGGCCTTTTCTGGGTGTCCAAGACTGGGAGACTATAGCTTCAGGTCTAGAGCCGGACTCTGGTTACGGCGCACCGGGAGAACCCTGGTCTTGCTCCGACGTACGACGTATCCCGCGGTCAGACACCCCCGCTCTTTCCCGGAGACCCGCGCGAAGGCCGCCCTGGGCGGTGGTCCATCTCCTGAATCTTATTGTGGCCCACACGATTCTTCGAGATCGCAGAGCGGAGCTCTACTCACGGACGGCCGTACCCGCTCGAGTTTCGCTGCAGTACTTGCTGGAATATGTGAAAAAGGTGGTTTCTTGGGAGCGCCGGAACACGAAGCCGTTGTCTTTTCGTAACCGTTGGCAGTGGTTCAGTGAGATTAATCCTCCGGTGCCCTGAGGTGTACCCTAATCCTGAGGGTTATCCGGACCTTTTGAGACCTGTACCGAGTCGCCAAAACTCTTATTTTGGGAGTTGATCTCCTGGGCCACTGATATGTTACCCCTTGTAACTATTTAACTCTTTTAGGTGTTAAATTGTGATACCTATGTTATACTTACCACTTTGTTTTATTGATATATTATGTATTTTATGTATTTTCATAGAATCAGAACGGATCCGCTACCCTTTTCAGAAACACCGCTGTTGTCGAGATCTCTAGACAAGCTAGGAGAGAGCTGTGGATCATAATGTTCTTTGCCCTTTTGGCGGTTTTATTTGTTACTGTTTTCGTGGGGCTCTCCATTTATTTTTGGTGGGTGACTGGGAACGTCTGATCGTTAAATCGCCTTTGGGGGATTGATTGGTTAAGGTTTTTGAGATCCTTGATTTTAGATTTTGTATTCTGTTATTAGTATCTTGTTATTTGTAACTCAATTTTTAAAGTTCTGAACCTCGTCTTCGGACGTGTTTTAGAGGTATGGAGTTATATACCTTTGTATTTATTATCTGTAATTTTGGAACTCACTGTTGAAGTACCGAGCCTTTTCTTTGGACATGTTATGTATTTTTGTTATGTATTCTTGTATATGTTAATTTGAACGGATCTTCTTGTTAATGTTAATTATCGTTGTATATTTAGGTAGTATTATGGGATTTTTGTATGTTATGGATCCCCTTGTAGAAGACTAAATTTGAATGTATGCCGACACATGATATACTATACACCTTTAATGTAATCTACCTCACTGGCTTTTTCTTTATGTTTAAATCTTGGAATTTGTTTTGATATTCATATTTGAAAGTTCTCTGTTATTGTTATCGTTTTGGCTTTGTATTGATGGTGTGTTTATGTAGAAAGGTTAATTTTAAATAAAAATCTATTTTCCTAAAAAAAAAAAAAAAAATCTATTTTCCTAACCCTAACCCTAACCCTAACCCTAACCCTAACCCTAACCCTAACCCTAACCCTAACCCTAACCTAACCCTAACGCTAACCCTAACCTAACCCTAACCCTAACCCTAACCCTAACCCTAACCCTAAACCCTAACCCTAAACCCTAACCCTAACCCTAACCCTAACCCTAACCCTAACCCTAAATCCAAACCCTAACCCTAACCCTAACCCTAACCCTAACCCTAACCCAAACCCAAACCCAAACCCTAACCCTAACACTAACACTAACCCTAACCCAAACCCAAACCCAAACCCAAACCTAAACCTAAACCTAAACCTAAACCTTGACCACCCCCTGGATCAGTCGTGTTTCAGGAAAGCTCTTCCTTTGTGCTCCCGTTTTTGAGGTAAAAACCTTTGTTTTTGACCTACTGCTGCCCGGATTTTGATAAGAACCTGTTGGGGAAGGTCCCCACTAGTGACTGAGTTAGTATGGAGCCCCCCCGGCTGGGGGGACCCAAAAACGGAGATTGAAAAATCGTCCATTGATTCCTATGGGGATGACTCAGCAAGTCAAGCCTCATTTCAAAACAGACAGAATTTTTCTCAGACTCCAGAGAGCCTTTTGAAGACTTCTGAGCCAGGGTTTTCAGCGATGCAGGTACAAGGATCATCAGCAAACACCCCAGGAATGGAGAGTGAGTCTGTCACGCGATCTCCGGAACCCTCGGCTGAGGAAAAGGTAAGCCCTTTTCCTTTATTTATGGATGAGACCCCTCCGAGAATGGTGACAGTGATAGATTCATTTGGGGAAGACAGTGATCCTACTAAGGAGATGTCCCAGGTCCCAGAGGAGATTTTCCAAACCCCTGAAGATACCTCTTCACACCTTATGACGACGCAAAACTTTTCAGTATCGCCTGTCATTCCGGTTCTTGCATTTAAAAATGTGCCAGAAACCTCTGTGGGAGTGATTAGGGGAGACCATGCTTATTCAAAACCTGAAGCATCCTTGGTGGCTCCAGCAAATTTAGGTTTGGCTTGCAAGGCGGCTGAATCTATCAGTAATTTTATTTGTAGCCAAGAAGGCCGCATGACTGTGGAAAAGGAAATGATTAAGATGGAAGACTTAGAGGCTGAGGAAAGACTGAGATGCTATGAACAGCACCTTGAAATCGAAATGGACTTGGCTAAGTCCCCAATATCTAAGAAAACTGATTTTGGGAAGCAGGATAGAGGTTTAGAACCCTCTTTACGTCATAATAAACCCACGCAACTTGTAAATCTCTATTCTTCCATAGAGTTGGTTGAACAGGTGGCCCCATTGGATCCCAATCCAGTTGAGTTAATTAACCCACAAAGAAAGGTGTCTGAACAAGTGACTGCTGAGGCTATACCGGAGTCCCTGGATGCTTCTCATCCGCAAATAAAGCAAGAGGGGAGTCCCTCCTTGGCCCTCTCTTCAGATCAACAGAATGAGAGTGATAGGGTCGTCCAGGGTTTCCAGCACTCTAAACAGGGCATGGCCCTTGAACTGATAGAACACAAATCTCAATTGCGAAAGGCATCTGATACGCTAAGCATAGCCTTACAAAAATTGACAACTTACACCGATAATATCCGTGACTTAGATTTAGCTATTGCTTCTTCCTTAGATCCTCTCCAGGTGGAGAGTCTCTGCCTTAGGAGAAACCAATTAAAACTTTCTGTAGAGGCCATAGAACTGGAAGTGACTCTACTCAATGCTACCATGGATAATTTAGGCCAAAAGTTAATGACATCTAACGTTGATATCAGTGACTCAGTTTCCCTACCAGAGCGGCATGGACACTCCCCAGATGTAATTGAAGACATGGAAGGGGATGACCCTTCTGCTTCTGGAATGCTACTGTCTTCGCCGGAGGCACGTCCCGCAAAGCGGCCCAAGACACGTCACGAGTCAGCGGACCCGGTGGAATTTGTTAAGAAACTAGCAGATGAAGAGGCTTCCTGCGGACCGGTGACTACCATCGATTCGGAGGTGAGTGGTTCTACCCTTGATTACCGTTACTCACTCTCCTCGACCTCCAAGGAGGAATTAGCGGACATGCTCCGCGGCAGACTGGGCGAGGGTGAGGAGGAAATATTGATTGGTCGACCCCAGACTTTAGAATTTTCTGATGTTGATCAGAGTACTTCAGGAAACTCTGCGAAGGGGTCTGCTCGTGACACTCCGGGAGGTCGACGAATCGGCAGAGAAGTGCGTCTAGCCCAGGAATGGGCAGAGTATAGGATGCTTCCTATGTCTGAAGGTTTTCTTCTCTTAGTGCCTCAAGAACTTAAACAGATTGACCTTGCAAAATTTTGGGCTTTCCTGTTAACTCACATGGGCCTCCCAGACGTCCTTACCATGGCACTTGATAAGCGGAGTAGGGACTTTATATTAGATCTGATGACAGAAGTGAAGCCGGTTTTGGTACATTTTCTTACCAATAGAGGGGAGAAGGGGCCCAATTATATGGACAGAGTTATTTATGCTCGCGCTATGTCTTTGGCGATCGTAGACCGCTTGGTTATTGGAAGAAGGGTACGAACGTCTGCTGGAAATTATCCTGCCTGGCTTACCGAGCAAGGGATGATTGGGACTTTGAAAGAGATAATTCACTCATGGGAAGGAATGGAGCCTGGGCTTGTCACCGATGTTTTTGATGATCCTGACAGGAGGAAGAGGGAGCTGACCCCTCAAGAGTGGTCTGAGTGGTGCTTGCAAGCCATACATGTCCTAAAGATCAGATCTGATAGGCTTAAAGGAGAAAAACACTGGTTATGGAAACAGCACGTTGCTGTGACTGACCAGGATAGGGCCAATTCTAAGGGAACGCATATTAAAGTCTCTAAGACTGGGAGTTCCAAACCAGACGAACGTATAACCTCAACTGAGTTTTTGTTGAGCACTTCACAGGTTGCAACACCAAGCGGGACGCCCCAATCGGGAGCTAAAGCCAAGAGAGACAAGAAGACGACCCAGGGTGCGGTTGCACCGAAGATTTGGACATCTCAGAAGGGCGGGATCCTGATCCAGAATGAGGCTGATGAACATCGGACATCGACATCACTTGATGATTCTAAGGGCCCTTCAAATCGTCAGGGGGACTCCCATTCCGGGCGTCCCCCGCAAACCGGTGAGGATAGCCGTTTGGCACGACAAGAGGCGGAGCGGGGACAAACAAAGCCTCCCTATCAATTTGTAGTGGCGGATGGGCAGAAGGGGACTTGGAGAGATGGGAGGATGGGTCCCCATAGAGAAGCTTTAGGAAGTGATCTTTCTGGAATAGATTCCTTGAGTTATAGCGAGGAGGAATTGGATAGGGAGAGGGAGCTTAGTGACCTCGAGGAAGAGTCTTCTGGGGTTACTGGGAGACGTAAACTTAAGGTGCTGGGGAGGAGGGAGATTGGAGGGCGAGGGGTCACGGAAAGGGTTGAGAAGAGGGAAATGTCAACTTGGTTTAGAGACGTGGATGCCCCGGTACTGGCCTCTCCCCGTTTTATTTCCCCTGCACCAGTAACCACAGATCTCGGCGTGTGCGTGTCATCCTCTCCATCGCCTGCGGTGATCGTGACGGAGACTGATGAGAGGATAGAGACGAGAGCGGCAGTCGCAGCTCTGGAAGTTTCGAGCGGAATACAATCAGAGACCCTGAACTCTGTGGACGCTGTGCAGATACATGACCTCACCCGTGATTCGCCTCCGCCGTCTCGTGCCGTTCTCCTTCCTCCTCTTCCACAACGGCCCACTACTCGTGATGGAGGAAAGAAAAAACAGTCCCGTGTTCATTTTGAAGATATTGAGGTGTTGCCGATGGACCCTGGGGAGGGAAGCGTCGGTTGTCTTGCGGGAACTCAGGCCACTGTGAGTTTACCTGCCGAGGACACTTTTTCTGTTAATGTCTGTTCTCCTCCCCCTGGGAGTCTGGGACACCAGGGCGATGAGCCTCAACTTGCAGCCACTGTGGGAGAGAGAACACCTTTGACTGAGGTACATGGCTTCCAAGGGGATTCTGTTGTTCTTGTCGAGGGAAGGGAAGGGGAGGCAATGATAATAGAGTGTGATAAGCAGACACAGAAACAACCTAGGTCTTGGTCGCTTACCGAGGGCCGAGAGACACTTGTCACTGACCCTCGAGTGGTTTTGTCACCTGTACCCATGGGAGGTAAAAAGGGAAGAAAAGGGAATTGGCTTTACCGGAAGGGGAATCGTCTCCATCGAAAGAGGTGATGCCAGCCGAGATCCCGCGAGGAGCCATCGGAAAAATGGGCCTTGATTTTAGGGCCGCACAGGATCCTTCGATTAATAGGGGTAAACCTTCGAGTACTGCTGGTATTACTTCGGGCCCCAGGGAAACCCCTATTCAGCATTCCCCTCCCCCTCAGCATTCTTCCACCCCCTTTTCTTATTCCCAGGCTTTGAAGGGAGCGAGAGCGGCACAACAGGGAACTGGGGGTAGCCGTGGCATAGGGGGAACCAAAAGAGGGGGAACCCCAGGGGAGTCTCGTGAGCTTCCCCGTAGGACCTTCGATTATGAGAAAGATAGGAAAGAGGATGAAATCTTTTTAGAGGAGTTCTTTGAAGAGTTGGGAGAGGAGGAGGGACAAGATCCGCGCCAGCGTTACGTGCTGAGGTTTCGCTATAAAGGTCTTGATAATTATAAACTGTCAGAGGACTACATGATCGGTTCCCTTTTGTTGGGTGACTTGGGTATCCCTAAAGAGGACGTTCTGGCAGTAATTATGCCGCCTGGCTTAAGAGAAACGGATGTGTGCTTGGTGTCAGAGAGGGCTTACCAACGGGCCTGGGGGAAGATTAGAGAAGCCCTACGTTTTGCCCCCGAACTCTTTGATGATTACGATATAATACCACTCTTTCGGGGTGAGTCTAGGGTGCTAACGGTCTCCTTCAGAACGACCAACATTCCGGAGGAGGACGTGGAGCTTTGGCTCTCCCGACATTGTAAAGTCTTGATGTCGCCCCGTAAGCGACTTAATCAATGGGGCGTTTGGGGAGGAGAGTATAAAGCGGTGATATCGCTTCATAGAGACACGAGAAGCAATCTGAAGCACCTTCCCAAATACTTCTTTTTGGGTGGCGATCGGGGAGTCACCCGCTACAGCGGTCAACCTCCCGCTTGTTTTCAGTGCGGGGGGTATGACCATATAAGACAACATTGTACCTCCCCTCTCTGCGCCAGTTGTGGAAAGAGAGGGCATAACTCTACCCATTGTTCAGTGGGTATCGTGTGCAATCTTTGCGACCGACAGGGCCACACTTACCTGTTGTGCCCGCACGCCCATTACAACACGCAGTTCCCCAGAGCTTATGCTAAATTTAAGGCCTCTCATCAAGACCCTAGAGGTGACGGATGGGCCGGAACCGATGGATCAGATGTTCCGCAGACTTCGACGTCTTCTGAAGGATTACCCTCGAGGGAGACAACTGTTGATGTCGAGGCCCCCGGCTGCGACTCCGAGGAGACGGGTTGGGAGACGGTGGAGAAATTAAAGAAGAGGATGGAGCGCAGGAAGAATCCTCCAGCCCGGAGGGGAATTGTATTAGACGGTAAATACCAGCCTAAGAGCAGTCTGACAAGAAATAGCTTTGCAGCTCTCTCAGAGGAAGACCTACCAGAAACCGCTGCCAAGGAGGATGAGTCTTGTAGTTCTGTCGATGCAGAGAAGGTCGTGAGTGTAGTGAACCAAAAGGAGTCGAGGGGAAAGGATGAACCTTGCGGTAAGGAAACTCGAGGAACCGGAGAGAGATCAGCGCCATCGCAATTTAAAACCCTAGAGGACCTGACGACTGAGGAATTAGATGAGCTGATGCAGAACGACCGGAAGACTTTACAGAACATCAAACTGAAAAGGGTGATGTTGGGAGATGACTCCCCAGGATGTGGAGCAGACACTTTGGAAGGCTTTCAAGATTCGGTTCGCAAAGAATGCCAACGTCTCCGAGATAAACAGCTGTATTTTCAGAACCATCTGCTTCTACTGGATTGTGAGCGAAGTAAGAGAATGGAGGAGGGGCTGAAAGAGAAGGAGGAGGGGAACCGGGGGATGGAGGCTGTAGAAGATGTTGTAGAAGATGCTACTCCCCTCCTAATCAAGAGGCCTTAAGCCGTCAGCAGAAACACGATTTCCCACCCCCTTTCAAATTAGATCTGACATCAGAGGTGGAAGAGGCTTTGGCTTCCCCACAATCACCTAGTCGGGCCACACCTCCCGCACAGCAGGAGGGGGTGGATTCAATGGAGGTGCAGGGAGGAGAGGGAGATGAGGCAGAACAGGAGGGATGTTCCCCGGAAGGCTCTGAAATTGTTTTCTTTGACGCGGAACCCTTCGTGGGGGAGATGGAGGTTTAGTAACATTGAACCATTTTGTAAATAAACTGGATTTTCCAACGTGATATATTACCTTTGTTTTGCTTTCTGGACTTTCTGGTAATTTGAATTTATTGTTTTGTGGTGGCTCTCTTCTTTATCTAATATGGACATTAGGTTGATTACCTGGAACTGTAGGGGCCTCCGCCAACCATCGAGGCGGGAGGATATTTTCTTCCACTTGAGAAGAACAAATGCCGACCTTTGCATTCTGCAGGAGACCAACATTTCTACGCCACGGGACCGCAGCTTGGCCCAACGAGCGTGGACTTGGGGCCCCTCAGTATGGTCGTTGACCGAAGGAACCTCCGGGGGATTAGCGATCCTCTTCTTCTCCTATTCAAAGTGGAAGGTTGGGAGGGTGGTAGAGGCCGTTCCTGTTCACCTGATGATTGTGGACCTTGACCTGCGGGATTCCAGCATGAAAACAATCGCTAAATATAGGTTATGCGCTGTTTACGCGCCAATCCAGAAGAGGGAAAGGTTGCCACTGTGGGAGATCCTAAAAGACCATACAGTGACGAACCGAACCCTCTTGGTGATGGGAGATTTTAACGTTCGTTCGGAGCAAGCAGATCGTATTGACCTCCGTAGGCCGCAGGCGTGGCAAAGTAAACCCTTGACGGTGGAGGAGAAGCTCCTCAGAACTTTTCTGATGGATGAGAAGTCACTGCAAGATTCTGCGCTTCATGTCCCCAACCGTCTAGATTACTTGCCTACCCATCATAGGGCGCTCTTCCATCGACGCCACGTCCTTCCGGTTGGATCCACGGCCACCTATTTTCACCCGCTGGCTATGAGTAGACTTGATAGAATTTGGGTCCCTTCCTCGTTGAAGCCGCGTGATTGTGTCCTGATGGTCAACCCGTGGTCTGACCATGTTCTAGTGGAGGTGACGCTGGGAGTGCGGGACGACGGCGGCATGAGGCGAGGGAGACCTCGATGGATACTGCGGGACAAGGATGTCCAACTTTATGGACTACAGAGGGAGATCATCCTAGCCCTGGAGCTGCGTCGGAGAGTAAGGGCAGCCACGGACCTGCTGCGTTGGTGGGACGAGACGAAGAAGTCCATTCGGAGTTTTTGCACCCGGGCCCGGAGGGCGGGGTTGACGAGAGAAGTGCGGGATTATCACCTTGCCGTGCAGAACATCTTAGCGACCCGCTGGAAGGTGGCGGCGGGGTTATCTCACGACGCTGTCAAGTATCGGAGAAGCCAACAGGTGGTCAGGGACTACCGCAGACTTCAGCGCGAGAAGCGGACGGCTGACCGGATGGCCTCTTCCTCTGGTCCCATCATCAGGAGGGGAGAGTGGGAGAAGGACCGTGTGTCGTCGGTTCATCAGGTGTTGCAGGGTCTGCGGATGCGGCCGGAGGAGGACGTGCGCCATTCGATTCCCGGGACTCTGTCGGTGATTTCCGCCTTCTACGGTGATCTCTATGCCACTCGAGAGCAAGATCATGGGCAGGACAACGAATCTTCGTACTTGGCTGACATTTTGGCGGGTTGCGAACCTTTAGATGAGATCGAGACTGATGGTCTACTACGCCCCATCACGAAGGAGGAGGTCATTGATGCGTTGGCAGTCGGGAGGCGAACATCAACCCCCGGACCGGATGGACTGCCGTATGGGATGTATCGTGACCTGCAGGACTATTTTGTGCCCATCCTCGTCGAGGTCTTTAACTGCATCCTGAAGGAGCGGAGGGTCCCGGGGAGTTTTCTGGAGGGCATCATGATTCTCCTGTATAAGACCGGGGATCCGACGCTGGTGACTAATTGGCGACCTTTGACTCTCAATAATATCGATTATAGGATCTTTACGAGAATCCTAAACACCAGACTGAAGGGGATTGCACACCTCGTAGTGGATCCGGGGCAGACCAGCGCTATCCCCCGTCGCAAAATGAGTCATACAGCTTGTCTCTTCCGCCAGATTTTCCAGACCGTCCGGGAGGAAGGGAGGAAACCATATCTGCTGCAACTCGATCAGCACAAAGCCTTCGATATGGTGGACCAGACCTACCTGTGGGAAGTTCTTCGTAAGCTCGGGATTCCGGAGCGGCTGGTGGCGGTCTTCCGGACCCTCTACTGGGGCTCGCGTCTACCCTTATGCACGAGGAACCTCCGGCGCTCCTATTTCAGTGACCAGGGGAGTGAGACAGGGGTGTCCCTTGAGCCCTCTTTTATACGTGTTGTTGCTGGAACCGTTCCTTCGAGCGATCCGGAGGGACGTTGCCATCCAGGGATTGAAGCTGGAGAGTGCACTCGATGCCCGCGTTACGGCGGTGGCCCACGCAGATGACATCTACTGCTGGTTATCAGGTGAGCGGGATCTCAGTAGACTTCGGGAACATCTGAGCGCGTACCAACGTGCTTCCGGAGCCCGAATCAACGGAGACAAGAGTAAACTGTACACCCTGGACGGAGGATCGGAGACGATCCGAGTTCGTTCATTGGCCCCTGAGAGTACCGGATCGCGGGGAGGAGATGCCGACACAGAGTCAGACCCGTTGGACCACGTGAAGATCCTGGGAGTGCTCTTCAGCCTGCGGCCGGGAGGATGGCGCGAGAACTGGGAGGATTGGGGCCGGAAGGTGGAGGAGCGTCTCTTGAGGTGGAAGAGCTGGCGATTGAGTACGGCACAGAAGGTAACTTACTTCAACATCTACTGTATACCTGCCGGAAATTACCTCACCGGAGTCTACCCGCCCACCGCAGATATCATAAAGGCGATTTCCACGAAATTGTATAGGTGGGTCCTCGGAATGGCAACTTTTCCTCTTGCGAGGACGGTCGTGCAGAGACCTTGTGTCGAAGGGGGCTTGGCGCTCCTGGATATCGAGCTTTGGTTCCTTGCCAAGTTCCTCTCCTTCAACTGTGGGGCCATGTGCCGTCCGGCCGGACTCTTGGAAGATAGTGGTGGAACCTCGACAGAGTCGATGGCTCGTGAAGCCTTTCAGAGGACGTGGGCTGAGACCGTTTGGGGTTGGAGGTGGTGGGTCGACGGAGTGCGTATTCCCCGACTGACCCAGCGCATCAAGCGGACACTCCCAGATTTTGTGGCGGAGGTGGCGATTTCAATCCAGAGATGACGCATTTTAGCGGAGGAGGTTCGGAGGTCTCTCCGGCAGCACCCTGACTCTACGGGCCGTCTCTATTGGCACCTCTTCCGCAAATTTAAAGCTGAGCCGTACGACTGGGGGCAGAAGGGTAAAGCATCGCTTTCGGAATACCTACGTGATCAGGTCTTTCCTGTTCCGACCTTTGCGGACAAGGCGATCCCTTTTGCGCTCCGGGACTTACGCTGGAGGGCGTATCATCAGATTCTCCACGTCGGCTCAAAGAAATAGACGGTGAGGGATTGGGACCAGATGGTGTGTCGACGCCCGGATTGCACGGCTGGCAACGCTACGGGGATCCTGGAGACCATCGAACATGTCCTGAAGACCTGTCTGCCCGCTCGACGGCTGTGGGGGATGGTCGGACGTACCCTGGGATGGCCGTACCTGAGTAGTCAGGATTGGGAGACCCTCGCCTCAGGTCTGGAGCCGGAAGCTGGTTACGGTGCGCTGGGGGAACCGTAGCGAATCCGTCCTGAAGAACGTCGGACCCCACGGACAGGAATCACGGCGCTCCCCGGAGATCTACGAGAAAACCACCCTGAGCGGTGGTCCGTCTCTTGAACCTTATCGTTATTCATACGACTCTTCGGGACCGCAGAGCCGAACTTCACTCGCGGACGGCTACACCCGCTCGAGCTTCGCTCCAGTGTGTCATGGACTATATACGGAAAGTAGTCTCTTGGGAGCGCCAGCATATGAAACCGGCCCCTTTCCGTAGTCGCTGGAAATGGTTCAATGAGGTTAACCCACCTGTACCTTGAGAGGTCTTTTCTTTCCCTTTGAAATTCATATCTGATTGTCCATGTTATCTACCGATAGTTGACTTTGCCGTCGACTGGTATTTTACTTAACTTAATTTATAAATGTTAGTTTTTTCTTTACGTTGCTTTGTGATTTTACAAAAACTTGTTAAGTGAACTGATTGACGTTATGTATCTCCTCATATAGAAACAGAACGGATTCGCTACCCTTTTAAGAGATACCAATGCTGTCGGGATTATTAAACAAGACAGAAGGGAGCTGTGGATCATAATGTTCTTTGCGACGCTGGCAGTTCTTTTTGTTACTGTTTTTGTGGGGATTTCCATTTATTTTTGGTGGGTATCTGGGAACCTTTGATTTTCTTCGGATCCTTTTAATTTTGTAACGTACCTGGTTTGTCATGTTTATTGACATCGGAACTGTTATAAGTTGTATACTGTAACTGGAGCAATTCCAATTTTTCAAGTCCTGTACCTTGTCTTCGGACATGCACGGATGTATTGAAATATGTATGCCTTTGGGCCCTGTTCTTTATATTTCGTTGTATTGCATAGTATGCCTTGTTGTACTAATGGTTAAACCTTGTTTGTATTTGTATTTGTATTTATATTTAGATAGTTTTGATCTTTGTATTTCATGAAATTTTATATATGTTCTTTAAACTTATGCTATACAACACATTGTAGAACCTACCTCAATTAGATCTACCTCACCGATATTACTTAATTTTATATGTACAATTATTTAGGATGTGGATTTGTATGTTTTTAGGTAAAATTTTGTATGTACTTAGATATAGTTATATTATGTTATGGTGTTCCAAAGGTTATGGATTTGTATCGGTTAAATCTATTTTCCTAACCCTAACCCTAACCCTAACCCTAACCCTAACCCTAACCCTAACCCGAACCCTAACCCGAACCCGAACCCGAGCCCTAACCCTAACCCGAACCCGATCCCGAACCCGAACCCGAACCCGAACCCTAACCCTCACCCTCACCCTAACCACGCCCGAGGGAGGACGTGTGCAGGAAGAGCTCCTGGTCACTGAGAGGTATTTAGGCTTTTTAAAGCCGTTTTTTGTCCGATTTTCACCAAATTTTCAGTGGGGGTACTTAGAAGAAGGTCCCCCCACTGATCTAGTGGAAAATGGAACCCCCCCTGTGGGGGGTCCCCCTAGAAGCAGAGGAAAATCGCCCCATTGAAGAGAATGGAAAGCGAAACCAAGTCCAAGTCCATTTTAAACAGAAAGGCTTGGAAAAACCTTTGAAAATAGCCCCAAAACAACTGGATTTGGAGGGGGGAAGCCACCGTTTTTGGAGGGGGGACCCAGGGGAAGGTTCAGGCACTGGCAGAGGGGCACCCTGACAGATCTCTGGAGACCCCAAATTATGGAAAGCCCCAGGAATTTCTTTTCAAAGAGCCAGAAGAAACGCCAGGGAAAACACAAGGAAAAATGCAATTTCTGGAGCCTGCAGCCCCTTCCCCTTTGGGAGAAGACCTTCCAGAGGGTCCCCAGAAGATGGTAGAGGATTACCCTGATGAAGCACAGAAGATCCTGACCACGGAAATGGTAGGAGACTTTGATTTTACCCCCTCTAAACTGTGCCAACCCTCTGAAGGACTGGGAATGGAGTTAAATGCAGGGGGAAAATTCTTAAGCACTGTGGGAATGGAGTTAAATGCAGGGAAAAAATTCTTAAGCACTGCAGGACCCTCTCCCCAAATTTCTGAAGACACCCAGACTTCTTCAGGGGCCCCTGAGGAATTCCTGGAGATGCAGACCTCCCCAGTGATTCCAGTTATAACAGGCAATTGTCTTAAAGAGTTGCATGACATTAAAAAAAGGGAAATAGGGGAGCAGCCTAATTTTATCCAGATCCACAGCACCCAGTCACAAGCCATGCAGATACCTGGCAATCAGCAGGCATTGGAAGAACAATTTAAAATGCAACAAACAGTAACAACTTTTACTAAATTTGTCTGCACTCAATCTGGAATAATCACAAAAATCTCAGAAGCTGTAGAGACACAAGTTAAGACCCAGGTCAGGGCCAGAGACTATGAGAAGCACCTGGAGTTGGATATGGGCCTGGCCAAATCCCCTAGATCAAGAACCACCTCCAAAGGGATGGAAGGGATGCAGTCTCATAGTCAAACGGTGCGTGTTGTTAAGAGAACACAGCTCCAGTTTTCTTCTGAGTCCAGATCATGCCAAGAACCGGGAGTCCAACAAAATACCATGATAGCAATGCGGGCCTCCATTGAGCCAGCAGAGACAGAGAATATTAAAGTAATGGAACAAGGGGCCCAACAGGAGAGTAAATGCAGTGAAGGTTTGAATACAGACTCTAAGCGGCAGGTGCAGCAGGAACAGCAGGCCCAACAGGACCAGGAAACACAGGACAAGGAGCAGACACAGGAACAGTTGCAAGAGCAGGCACAAGAAATAAGAGAAGAAAATATAGAGGCCTTAAAAAACCAATTGAAATATCAGGTCAGAGACCTGAGTCAGAGACTTGTAGAGGTGACTTCGTTTAATGCTGCCATTAAAGAGTTGGACAATGCTGTGATGCACTGTGCGGACCCCTTGAGTATGCAATCTATGATAGTTAAAAGAGGGGAACTGTCTACTTTAGTGCAGAATCTAGAATCCAATATAGTATTGCTGCGCCAGTCAATAGATGATGTGATAGCAAAATTAACAGCTTTAAATGTTGATGTTGACAAATTAGTCTCTTTACCTGAGTATATTAAGAAAGACGGAGAAGACCAGACCCAGGACGTGGAAGGTGACCCAGAGGTGGTGGAGGAGGAGATCCAGTCAGAGGAAGAGGACACCGGTGACCACGGGATAAACCTGATGCAGGCGAAGGTCACTCCGCTGTTCCAAGAGGGATCGTCTCCAGAGGTGAAGCCTGCAAAACGTCAAAAGAGACAGAACGAAGAGGATGAGGCTGAAGGGACGATGGCACAGCTTGCAAAGAGTGACTCGGGTGAGTCTTTTCCAGCTTATCGTTATACACTGTCCTCAACCTCTCACGATGAACTAGTAGATATGTTACAGGGAAAGCTGGATGACATGGAGGATGATTCAGAAGAGTTACCCACTCTTAAGGACCCACCGGGGCTTACTCTTAGGCGGAAATCTGCTAGTGACTCTCACGTGGGGCCTACAATAGGAACCCCAGGAAACCACCGGATGGGCAGGGAGGCACGTTTAGCCATGGAGTGGGCGAGATGGAGAGTTTTACCGATGTCGGAAGGCTTGCAGTTGCTGGTCCCACAGGATCTGAAGCAGCTGGACCTAGCTAGATTTTGGGGTTTCATCCTCGCACATATAGGCCTACCAGATGTTCATACAGCAGCTCTTAATAAAAGAAGCAGAGATTATGTTTTGGATCTCTTGAGTGATTTTATATCCACACTCTTGAGTTTTCTCACAGACAGAGGGGAGAAGTCACCTGCCTTTATGGACAGGACGATCTATGCTAGAGCCCACTCTTTGACAGCGATAGATCGCCTAGTCATTGGACGCAGAGTGCGCACCTCCAAAGGAAACTACCCAGCGTGGCTGACAGAGCAGGGAATGACGGGCATGTTAAAAGATATTCTGCAGTCTTGGCAGTCCTTCACCCCAGGGCAAGTCACGGATTTATACGATGACCCGGAGAAGAGAAGGCGGGAGCTTACACCTCAGGAATGGATAGACTGGTGCCTGCAGGCGATCCACGTCTTAAAGGTCCGTACAGATAGATTGAAAGGAGAGAAGAATTGGCTCTGGAAAAAACAGATGACCGACACCGATACTGGCCAAGGCCAGAATCCGGCCAACCCTTCTCGTAGGCCGATACTTAGGAGTAAAGGGGGAAAAGTCCAAAAGGAGGTATTGACTGATTTCTTAGTAAGTCCGATGCAGGTCTCGCGGGATACTGTGAATCCAGAACCCGTGATGACATCTGGCTCAGAGGGTAGCAGACAACCGGGAAATCGGAGGCAGCGGAGAAGCGGAGGATCGATAGCGGAGCGGGATGCGGTGGCAGAGAAGGAGATCGGGACGACGGAGACTTCGAGGGCCTTACATATTCAGCAGGGGGACCCTGCGCTTCGGGGTTACCCGCAAACTGGTGAGGACCGTGGCCTGTTCCAGCAGCGAGACCTATACCGGGACCACCCATCTGAGGGGAAGACATTGGAGTCTAAAGGGGAGGGAGGGACGGGTTCACAGAAAGCTTCACCCACTTATAGGGAACCGATGCACAGTGATATTTCCGGGGTAGAAACCCTCAGTGATAGTGATATGGAATATTGTGATGCATTAGAACCAAGTGAGGAAGAGGGAAAGGGAGCAGATGAAGTGGAGGAGAGGAATAGAGGAAAGCAGGAACGAGATCAGAGGGTGGAGGGAGAAGGAGGGGGAGGTCTGAATAGTAGGGGGAGGGAGATGTTAACATATTTTAGGGCTTTAGTACCTCCAGTACTGGCTCCCCCCGTTTTCTTGCATCAACAGTTTCAACTTCGAAACCTGTTCCTGACCTGCCAGAGGACGGTCCTATGGAAGGAGATATGGAAATGGAAGCCGGGCAAACAGAGGGGTGACAGGTGACTCTGTCTGATGGAAAGGAGACTGAGACTTTGGGGACTGGGACCTTCGAGACTGAGAACCTCGAGACTGAGACGAGGACTACCGAGCATCTACAGTCGTACTCTGTGCCCCCGCTGTTAATCCCACTTCCTCAACGAGTGGGAGGGAAGACGGCCCGACTTAAATCCGTGACTAAGGCTGCGATGGAGATTTCAACGGAGGACTCTCCGCCGTCTGAACCTGTCGACCGGCAGACCGCCTTGGGATCCGAGGACACAACTGTTGCTGTAAGTCAAAATGTAGAGCCCCCTGCGACTACACAATCTGTAAACCTTTCCTGGGCAAAGGGCTCCTTTCGAACCCTGAACGTCTTACACCACGACGCTGGTCGCTGGAGTACAGTAAAGAGGACCTCCTCTTTGTGAAGGTTTTAGAGGAGGGGGAAAAAAGAGCGATAAGAGAGGGAGGGGAGGAGCAGATGCAAATACAAACACAACAACAGCAACAGGCACAAGCACAGTTACAGCTACAGGAACAAACCCAGTCACAGTCACAGGGGCAATCACGGAAAAGATCTAGGGCCCTTTCCCTTCCCGATATTTCAGACCCCACTAAGGGAGTCCCAGAGATACTGCAAGCACCACACGCGGTGGTTAGGAAAAGGGGTCCGATCGAAGATAGGGGAGTGCCACAGAGTGACGCTAGGACCAAAATTCCACCGGATAGGTCAACCTCGGCCGACGATAGCACTAGGGTGGAGAAGGGAGCTTCGCTTGGGAAGAATCCGGCCCCGAGTAAAGATCTACGTATTGAACCGGGAACGACAGAAAGAGTCGTGGGAGGAACACGGCCCCCGTCCTTTCCTATTCGCAGATACTTAGAGGGGGGAGATCTACTCAGGGAGGAACCAGAGGTAGAGAAGATGGCGAAAGAGCGGAAAGGGGGTTTAGAGACCGAGGGGGAGGCACGGACAGGGATGCGAGGGATATTCCACGAAGGGTTTTTGATTATGAACAGGAAAGACGAGAGGATGAGATCCTTTTGGAGGATTTTTTTGCAGAGAAGGGAGAGGCGGAAGACCACGACCTGAGGCAGAGATACGTCATCAGGTTTAGATACAAGGGTTTAGAAGGGAAGAAGCTGTCTGAGGATTACATGGTGGGTACCCTGTTATTGAATTACTTGGGAATCCCTAATGAAGACATATTGGCGGTAATTATGCCCCCGGTCTCAGAGAGACAGATGTGTGTTTACAATCAGAGAGAGCCTACCAGGGGACGTGGGCGAGGATTAGGTATGGCGTTAGACACACGAGTGAAATACTGGAAGAATACGATATTATCCCATTGTTCAGAGGGGAATCTAGAGTACTCACCGTCTCATTTCGGACGACTAATATACCGGAAGAGGATGTAGAGAGGTGGCTCCAGAGGTATTGTAAGATACTCATGCCCCCGCGGAAAAGACTGAACCAATGGGGTGTTTGGAGCGGGGAATATAAGGCAGTGATTTCTCTACACAGAGACAGTAGGAGTAACCTGCGCCATTTGCCCAAATATTTTTTTCTCGGTGGGGATAGGGGTATAACACGATACAGTGGTCAACCCCCAGCGTGTTTTCAATGTGGGGGATATGATCATATCAGACAACATTGTGCCACCCCCCTGTGTTCTTCCTGCGGGTAGCATGGGCATACCGCTGTGGGTTGTAGAGTGGGAATCGTGTGTAATCTATGTGACACCCAGGGACACACGTATCTGCTCTGCCCAAAAGCCTATTATAACTGGAGCTTTCCGAGAGCATACGAGCGGGCTAAGGCCTCACATTCCCATTCTGTGGAGGGAGAAACAGAGGAAAGGGAAGAACCTTCTACCCCATCCAGCCCCACACAGGCATCCCCATCGACCCGACTCGAACATGTGGCAGAGGAGGGTGAGAGTGGAGAGAAGGGATGGACGCAAGTGGGGAAGAATAAGAAGAGGCTTCAAGGGGGACGGGTGGTCCAGGGAGTCTACCGACCCACACGGGACACGACATCGACAGCAAAGAATAATCGCTTTGCCCTATTGGAAAATGTGGACACAGAAGGGAACACAGAGGAGAGGTCCATGGAGGTGGAGGAAACTGAGAAGTCAGAGTCAGAAGAGGGCAGGAGGAAAGTGGAAAAGGGACAGAAGGCAGGAGGAAAGAAGGAGAAAGAAAAGGAGGGGAGAAGAAAGGCAGAAGATAGAAAACAGGAGAAAGTTTCTACTAAATTTAATTTCCAGACGCTAGACACCTTGACGTTGTCGGAACTGGACATCTTGATCGGGGATACAAGGAAGGTCATCGAAGAGGTACTATTGAAGAGGATCATGCTAGGAGATGATCCGGATGATTGCCGAGAGGAACCCCCGGCATCTATGGAGGAACCGGCCCGCAGCGCCTGTCGACACCTGCGTAAGAAACTACACTTCCTTCGGAATAAGATGACCATAATCTCCTGTGAAAGAGTCAAAAGAAGCGATGAACAAAGTGAACAACAACAAGCAATGGAATACCAGGAGAAAGGAGAAGAAGAGGAGGTAAGAGAGACTGTAGAGATTGTAGAGGTCTTCGCCAGATGGGACGAAGAGAGGATATCCTTTTTCAACTGAGTAAATTGAAAGCGGACTTTGTGATTCTACAGGAGACCAACATTGCCAACCCACGGGAACGCAGCCATGCACAGAGAACGTGGACCTGGGGTCCTTCGATCTGGTCATTGGCGACGGAAGGAGTAGGGGGACTAGCAGTGCTCCTAAACTCCATATCTAAATGTATAGTTCATAAAGTGATTGAAGCTATCATCTGGATAGGATATGGATCCCGCATTTTACAATGTCGCAGTGCTGTCTCTTATTGGCCAATCCGTGGTCTGACCACGTCATGTTCCACCTGACCTTGGCTTTGGGGGACGTGCGGGACCATCAGCGGATGTGACCTCGTTGGATTTTGCGGGATAGGGACATGGTGGCTCACAGACTCGAAGCCGAGGTGATTCTGGCGATCGAGATGTGTAAGAGAGCGAGAGGGGGAGCTGACCCTGCGACATGGTGGGACAACCTGAAGCGTACCATCAGACGTTTTTGTGTCAGAGTGAAGCGCAGCAATGTGACGAGGGAGCTTAGAGACTATCACGCCGCGATCCAGAACACCCTGACGACGAAGTGGCGGATGGCAAAGGGTCTTTCTTACGATGAGACGAGGTACCGGATGAGTCAGCAGACCATCTCGACCTACCAGCGGATGCAGAGAGAGAAGAGACGAGCGAGTCAGATGGCCAGGAGCACCGGTCCGGTACTTAGGAAAGGAGAATGGGAGAAGGACAGGATACTGGCAAACCACCAGAAATTGATGGGTCTGAGAACATGACCCGATGAAGAAACACACCACACGACGTCCGGGATAATGGACACCGTCTCGTCCTTCTACACACACCTCTATGCCGCGAGAACGGAGAGACTGGCTGAGGAGTTGACAGAGATGTACCTGGGAGGACGGAGGATCCATAGAGCGGACTTTGAAGAAGAGGAACTGCGAAAGGTGTTGGGCCCGATAACGGAGAAGGAGATCGCGGAAGCCCTGGCGGTAGGCAGACGATCCTCGACGCCGGGACCCGACGGGATCCCGTACGGCCTATACAGAGACCTGAAGAACTATTTTGTCCCTATCTTTGTGGAGGTGTTCAATTACATCTGGACGACAAAACAGGTGGGGAGGAGTTTTTTGCAAGGAGTCATGATCCTCTTGTATAAAAATGGAGATCCAACATTAGTTACTAATTGGCGTCCCATAACACTCACCAACGTAGACTATCGGATCTTTGCTAGAATTTTAAACTCCAGACTCAAACGGGTCGCCCACAGGATGGTATCCCCGGGACAGACCAGTGCGATCCCGGGGAGGAGGATGATCCACGCGACGTGCCTCTTCCGTCAGATTTTTCAGGCCATACGTGAGGAGAGGAAAGAGCAATGGCTCCTACAGTTGGATCAGCACAAAGCTTTCGATAGGGTGGATCACGATTACCTATGGGCAGTGCTGGATCGACAGGGCGTACCCGAACCGATGATCGAGATGTTTCGCACGCTCTACCGGGGAGCGACCGTCTCGCCCTACGTCAGGGGAACGATAGGGCCATCTGTCGTGGTGACGAGGGGCGTTCGCCAAGGCTGCCCCCTCAGCCCCCTCCTCTATGTCCTCACTCTGGAACCCTTTCTTCGAGCTATCAGGACTGACGGAAACATCCAAGGACTGCGGATGGCGGGAGTCGACGACTCAAGAATCACGGTAACGGCATATGCCGATGATACTTACCTATGGTTGAAGGACGGGGAGGACCTTCGGAGAGCACGACACCATCTGTTGGTCTATGAGAAGATTTCTGGGGCGAAGGTTAATGAGGAGAAGAGCAAGCTCTATGTCATGGATGGAGCGACGGCAGATATCCGGGTGCGACCTATGAAGGGATCCGCCGGGGAGGAGGAGGAGAAAGCCATTCTCGAACCTGTAAAAGAGATTAAGATCTTTGGAATTTATTTTTTCCTGGAGGAAAAGGGATGGCGAAAGAACTGGGATATCTGGCAAGGCAAGGTGGAGGAACGGCTTCAGCGCTGGAAACACTGGTGATTGGTGACAGGACAGAAGGCCCGGTATTTCAACACCTACTGTGTTCCGACGGCAAACTACCTAGCGGGAGTATACCCGCCCCCAGCACCGGTCATAAAGGCGATAGTGAAGAAGATCTATCAGTGGATCTTGGGGATGGCAACTTTTCCTCTGGCGAGGATCGTCACCCAGAGAAAAGAGTGCGACGGCGGATTAGGACTACTGGATCTTGGCCTCTGGTTCCTAGTCAAATTCCTCCACCTGAATTGCGGACAAATGGAGAACACCCGAAGGACACCTCGCGAACCCACGAGTGCCGAAGGAGAATCTGTGGCATGGAGAGCTTTCGAGGCCAATTGGAGAACCACACCCTGGGGCCGGAGATGGTGGGAGGAAGATCGTCCAATCCCACATCTGACACGGAGGATGAAGGACCCCCTTCCTGACTTTGTGGTCGAGGCGACCCTCTCCATACAGAAGTACAAGATTATGGCGGGAGAGGTACGGGCGGCGATCCAACGTTCCGCTTCGATGGGGAACCTCTATTGGCATCTGTTTGGACAACTGAAGGCGAAACCGTACGATGAGGGGAGAAAGTTTAAAACCACACTTTCGGAATACCTCCGAGTGCAATCTTTCCCCATCCCGACATTTGTGGATAAAACTATTCCGTACATGCTACGGGATCTCCGGTGGAGGGCCTATCATCAGATCCTTTACGTGGGAGCGAAGAAGATCACGGGGACGGGACGACAACAGCAAGGCTGTCAGCGTCCAGGATGCATCGGAGTGACCACACCGGAGACGATCGAACATGCGCTGAAAACGTGTATCCCGGTGAAGCGTCTATGGAAGGCCGTGGCCCGAGCGCTCCGGTGGCCCTACCTAGCAGAGCAGGACTGGGAGACGATCGTTTCGGGTCTGGAACCAGAAGTGAGTTACGGCCTGCCGGGACAACCGTGGCCGCCGACCCCAGACGTACCCCAAGTTACACCTCGGAACCCCTCTAGTGCTATTAAACAAAAAATCCAAAACGTTCAAGATGCCCAGGACATTCCAATCGGTACCCAACCACCTCGTTCTACGACAACACGGAGCCCACCTTTGCTGTTGATTCGACTGGTAAATTTGATTGTTGTCCACACCATCTTTAGGGACCGCAGGACTGAAGCCCACTTAAAAACTGCAGTTTCCATCCGGAGCAGCATTGCGTACATCCTAGGCTATCTCGCAAAGATTAAAACATGGGAACAGAGACATACGAAACCATTGCCCTTCAGTAACCGGTGGAGGTGGTTCCGAGAAATAAACCCCCCAGTTCCATGAGTTGATATCACATAACATAATAGAACATATAAGAAATAAAGTACTTCATAAGAAATAAAGTACTTCATATTACATCATATATTCATACCCGATAGTCTGTTAGCTTGACAGAAGGGTGAAACTGAATAAATTTGAAATCTGAAATTCGAATTTGAATATTTCTATTATTATTTATATGATTTAGAATAATTGAATAATTGGTATTATTTGTATTATTTGTATTATTTATAGTATTTATAGTATTAATAGTATTTATATCAATTTCTATGTAATGTAGCATGGAAATATGGTATTGTACGGTGATATAAGGTGATTTGTTATGTAGTTTTAAGTTTGAATTTGAAGTTGGAAGTTGGAAATTTAAATGTTAAAGTTTGATTGTTCTGTATTGACTTAATAGTTTGTATGTAGAATGGCTTAATTTTAATAAAAAATCTATTTTCCTAAAAATATATATATATATTTTCCTAACCCTAACCCTAACCCAACCCTAACCCTAACCCTAAACCTAAACCTAAACCTAAACCTAAACCTAAACCTAAACCTAATCACCCACAGGACCAGTCGTCTTTTCAGGAAGCTCTGTCCTTCAGTGATCGTTTTTGAGGTAAAATCGCCGGGTTTTGGTCTTTTGCCACCCGGATTTCGACAGGGGATTTCGACGCACAGACCTTTGACGGGGAAATGGACGTACAGTAAATTTGAGTACTCGGATAAGTGAGTTAATAAAATTTTTCTATTTTTGTGTTTTGAAGTACCGGTCTCTGTGATTTTTCGATTGATTCTTTGGATTTTGGTGAACTTTCCTTTTCCTTTCTTAGTTATGGAGATTAAGTTAATTACTTGGAATTGCAGGGGTCTTTGCCAACCATCGCGTCGGGAAGACATTTTCTTTCATTTGAGAAAAACTAATGCTGACCTTTGCGTTTTGCAAGAAACGAATATCTCCACTCCACGGGATCGCAGTTTAGCTCAACGAGCTTGGACTTGGGGCCCCTCGGTGTGGTCTCTGACCGACGGGGGGTCCGGAGGCTTGGCGGTTCTCATCTTTTCTTTCACAAGGTGGAAGGTCAGGAGGGTGATCGAGGCGGTCCCCGGACATTTACTGATAATGGACCTCGACCTACGAGACCCCAGTGGGAAAACGCTGACCAAGTACAAGCTCTGTGCGATATACGCACCCGTTAGGAAACAGCAACGGCTGCCTCTGTGGGAAGCTTTGAAAGACCACACGCTGACAAACCGAGCTCTCTTGGTATTGGGAGACTTTAACGTTCGATCGGAACAATCCGATCGCATCGATCTTCGGAGACCGCAGGCGTGGCAGAACAAACCCCTGACAGTAGAGGAGAAGCTTCTCAGATCCTTCCTAATGGATACGAAGTCACTGCAGGACTCTGCCCTTCACGTTCTTAACCGGCTTGATTATTTACCGACTCACCACAGATCTTTATTTCGTCATCGTCACGCTCTCCCTGTTGGGGCCACGGCGACTTATTTTCACCCATTGACCACGAGCAGGTTGGACAGGATCTGGGTCCCGTCTACATTACATCTACGCGACTGTATCCTGATGGCCAACCCGTGGTCCGATCACGTTCTTCTAGAGGTGGTGCTGGGCGTAAAGAGCGACGGAGATGCGGGAGGCGGAAGATCGAGGTGGATCTTGCGAGACAAGGACGTCCATCTCTACAGGCTACAAGCAGAGGTCATCCTGGCACTGGAATCGCGTCGTCGGACGAAGGCGGCTTCGGACTTGTTGGAATGGTGGGACGGAACGAAGAGGGCCATCCGGAATTTCTGCCTCCGGGCTCGGAGAGCGGGATTAGCGAGAGAAGTACGGGACTACCACCTGGCCGTACAGAATACTCTGGCGACCCATTGGAAAGTGGCGGCGGGGCTCCCTCACGACACTGCGAAATACCGGAGGAGCCAGCGGGTGATCCAGGACTACCGTAGGCTCCAACGAGAGAAACGGAGAGCCGACCGGATGGCCTCCTTCACCGGTCCCGTCATCCGAAGAGGAGAGTGGGAGAAGGACCGCGCGCCGTCGACCCACCAGGCATTGCAGGGCTTGTGGATGCGATCGGAGGATGACGTGCAGCATTCGATCGTCGGGACCCTGTCCGTGATCACGTCCTTCTACGGGAGTCTCTATAGCGCTCGCGAAGGGAACCTTTCGGAAGCAGACACCGATGCTTTCTTGGACAGCGCCCTGGGGGAGCGGGAACCCCTGGATGACGCGGAGATCGAGGGACTGTCGCAACCGATCACGAAGGAGGAGGTCGCCGAGGCGCTCGCGATCGGGAGACGGACGTCGACCCCCGGACCAGATGGTCTATCGTACGGGCTGTATCGGGATCTGCGGGATTACTTCCTACCCATCCTCGTCGAGGTCTTCAACTGTATCTTAGAGGAACAGAGGGTGGGGAGGAGTTTCCTGGAAGGAGTCATGATACTCCTGTACAAGTCCGGGGACCCGACGTTGGTATCGAACTGGCGACCCCTTACCCTTAACAACATCGATTATAGAATCTTCACAAGGGTATTAAACACCAGGCTCAAGCGGATCATGCACTCTCTCATGGACGTGGGACAGACCAGCGCCGTTCCCCGTCGCAAGATGAGCCACACCGCCTGTCTCTTTCGCCAGATCTTTCAGGCGGTCGCAGAGGATGGGAGGAAGCCATACTTGCTACAACTTGATCAACATAAGGCTTTCGATATGGTGGACCATGCTTACTTGTGGGAGATCTTGCGACGACACGGCATTCCGGAGCGGCTGGTGGAGGTCTTTCGAGCTCTTTACACGGGGGCCCGCGTCTATCCCTACGCCCGGGGAAGCTCCGGCAGCCTGATCCCGGTGACCAGGGGGTGAGACAGGGGTGCCCCCTGAGCCCTCTACTCTACGTGCTCTCGTTAGAACTGTTCCTCAGACTGGTCCGGATGGATGCGACGATCCGAGGGTTGAGGTTGAGGAGCGTCCCCGATGTCCGCATCACGACGGTAGCCCACGCCGACGACGCTTACTGTTGGTTGGCGGATGAGTCGGATCTCCGTAGAGTGCGGAAACATCTTGAGGCGTATCAGAGAGCCTCCGGGGCCCGGGTCAACGAGGAGAAGAGTAAGTTGCTCGCTCTGGACGGAGAAACCGCGACGATTCGTGTGCGCCCGTTGACCCCCGAGGATGCCGTGTCACGAGGCGGAGATGCCGGGATGGAGCCGGATCCCTTGGAGCACGTGAAGATCCTGGGGGTTCTCTTCAGCCTGCGGCCGGGAGGATGGCGGAAGAACTGGGACGAGTGGGGCCGGAAGGTGGAGGAGCGCTTGCTGAAATGGAAGAATTGGTGCCTCAGTACAGCGCAGAAGGTGACCTTCTTCAACATTTATTGTGTTCCAGCCGGGAACTATCTCACTGGGGTCTATCCACCCACCGAGGAGATCATCAAGACGATCTCTACGAGGCTTTACAGGTGGGTCCTCGGCATGGCGACCTTCCCCCTCGTGAGGACGGTGGTACAGAGACCATGTGCCGAAGGGGGCTTGGCGCTCTTGGATGTGGGACTCTGGTTCCTCGCCAAGTTCCTCTCTTTCAATTGCAGGGACATGTGTCGACGGGAGGGAGACTCGGGGGACTGCGACGGAATCACGACGGAGATGGTGGCCCGCGAGGCTTTTCGGAGAGCGTGGGCCGAGACGACCTGGGGTCGAAGATGATGGGTCGACGGACTGAGGATCCCCCGACTCACTCGGCGCCTTAAACAGTCACTCCCGGACTTTGTGGCGGAGGTGGCGATCTCCATCCAGAAGCGGCGTATCTCGGCGGAGGAGGTCTGGAGGACCTTCCGGCAGCACCCCGACTCTGCGGGCTGCCTCTATTGGCACCTCTTCTGTAAGTTCAAGGCCGAACCATACGACCGCGGGCGGAGGGGCAAGCTGTCTCTGTCGGAGTATCTGCGCGATCAGGTCTTCCCGGTCCCGACTTTCGTCGATAAGGCGATTCCCTTCGCTCTCCGGGACCTTCGTTGGAGAGCGTACCATCAAGTCCTCCACGTCGGTTCGAAGAAGAAGACGACGAGGGATCAGGACCAGATGGTGTGCCGACGTCCGAGCTGCCTGGGCACCGACACCGGGGGAGAGCTGGAGTCCATCGAGCACGCCCTGAAGACGTGCCTGCCCGCTCGACGGCTTTGGGGGATGGTCGGGCGCACTCTGGGTTGGCCTTTTCTGAGTGCCCAAGACTGGGAGACCATAGCTTCGGGTCTAGAGCCGGACTCTGGTTACGGCGCACCGGGAGAACCTTGGTCTCGCTCCGACGTACGACGTACCCCGCGGTCAGACACCCCCGCTCTTTCTCGGAGACCCGCGCGAAGGCCGCCCTGGGCAGTGGTCTGCCTCCTGAATCTCATCGTCATCCACACGATTCTTCGAGACCGTAGGGCGGAGCTTTACTCACGGACGGCCGTACCCGCTCGAGTTTCGTTGCAGTACGTGCTGGAGTATGTGAAAAAGGTGGTTTCTTGGGAGCGCCGGAACACGAAACCAGTTTCTTTTCGTAACCGTTGGCAGTGGTTCAGCGAGATTAATCCCCCGGTGCCCTGAGGGGTACCCTAATCCTGAGGGTTATCCGGACCTTTTTGAGACCCGTACCGGGTCGTCAAAGCTCTTTTCTCGGGAGTTGATTTCCTGGGCCACCGATATGTGACCCCTTGTAACTATTTAACCCTTTTAGGTGTTAAGTTGTGATACCTATGTGATACTTACCACTTTGTTTTATTGATATATTATGTATTTTATGTATTTTCATAGAATCAGAACGGATCCGCTACCCTTCTCAGAAACACCGCTGTCGTCAAGATCTCTAGACAAGCTAGGAGAGAGCTGTGGATCATAATGTTCTTTGCCTTTTTGGCGGTTCTATTTGTTACTGTTTTTGTGGGGCTCTCCATTTATTTCTGGTGGGTGACTGGGAACGTCTGATCGTTAAATCGCCTTTGGGGGATTGATTGGTTAAGGTTTTTGAGATTCTTGATTTTAGACTTCTGTATTCTGTTATTTGTATCCTGTTATTTGTAACTCAATTTTAAGTTCTGAGCCTCGTCTTCGGACGTGTTTTAGAGGTATGGAGTCATATACCTTTGTACTTATTATCTGTAATTTTGGAATTTACTGTTAAAGTACCGAGCCTTGTCTTTGGACATGTTATGTATCCTTGTTATGTATTCTTGTATTTGTTAATTTGAACAGGTCTTCCTGCTAATGTTAATTCTCGTTGTATATTGTATATTTAGGTAGTATTATGGGATTTTCTGTATGTTATGAATCCCCCTGTAGAAGATTAAATTTGAATGTATGCCGACATATGTTATACTATACACCTTTAATGTAATCTACCTGTCAGAAAATGCCTTTGATGTTTCTCACTGAATCCATTGTTTTATGTTCCCTACCCCGCTTTGCGCTTGCGTAGCTATGCAGGCAGAAACGTGGGAGCTTCTTCCCTGCCGCTTTTCCTTATCACGGTGGCCTTGAATGTAGGCTTTGGACTATTCTTGTTTTGCTGAGAATTTTCCAGTCCTGGGAAGGCAAGGGGAGGGGGGAGTAGTCTCCCGCTCATCAAGTATTTCTCCCGCCGGGAGTTCCCGCGCGAGTGCTCAAGTTTTATTTGCTAGGCGCTTCATTGCATCACACTATAAGTTAGCTTGCTTTGCTTCGCCCCCATTCCTGACAATGACCTCCTACTGTGGGTTTTAGCAAGATAATCCAATAAACCTTTCTTGGTGCAAGAATGACTGGATCTACTTGATTTCAAACCTGACAGAAATTGTCAGGAATCACATCATTCCCCCCACCGTCAGTTTCCGCCGTTTACCACGATGAGCGGAGCTGGGAGGGGAGCCACGGGCGCAGTCCCTGTGACTACTACTTCGGGAGCCTCGGGCGCAGCTCCAGCGACTACTACTTCGGGAGCCACGGGCGCAGTTCCAGTGACTACTACTTCAGGAGCCACGGTCCCAGTCACTACCGTGGCAGCTCCAGTGGTCACTGTTCCGACCACCACTGTTGTTCCGGTGACTACAACTACAGTTTTGGCAGCACCAACACCACAATCAGCAGCCGGGTTGGTTACCCCGCCATCGATCGGCACAATGGGTGCTCCGTACACTCTCCCACTCTACAGCCCGGCCGGGCCAATACAGAGTCAAGGAGGAGCGGTTCCACGAACCTATGTGCCGGGAGCCCCAACACCCTGGGATAAAGGGGTGACCTATCGCAGATCCCGCGATTGGACTAAGAACTTGTTGGATACTACCCAGACAACCTGGACTATGCCGGGAAGTCAGAGCCGGGACAGCCTTTTGGATCCCAGAGGTAGTTTCGGACTTCCCCAAGGGAGGTTGTCTCGAGGATCTCCCAGAACTGGGTCCGGTTCAGATACCGATACCCGCATGGACTCCATTCAAGAGGATACCCGACGGCTGGTAAGGGACATGAGCAAACTAATGCAATCCCTACCACAGATGATGGACCAAGCAATTCGAGCTCACCCGCTGACGCAACCTAGACCGGGACCAGCCCCGGCACCACCGTTGCTACCGGGACGGCCGCCTCCTGCTCCCCTGGGCACGGGGCTGGGCCAACCAGCACCACCGGGTCCAGGGCCGGGCCAACCAGTTCCCCCGGGGCCAGGGCCGGGCCAGCCAGCACCAGTCCCACCTCCACTGGTCGTCCCAGCACCAGGACCTGGGCCAGGGCAACCAGGACCTATCCAGCCGCCAGCTTTACCTCCGCCTCAACTCCCTGCTCCAGCACCCCTCATGCAGCCAGTTCCAGTACCGGTCATGGCGCCGGCCCCCCCAGTAATCCGCCCCAAGGACATGCTTGAGATCACATTTGATGGAGATCCAGAGACTGTGTCATTTTTCATATTGCAAGTAGGGAAATTTGTGCAAAGATGGGGCTATGTATTCCCAGACGAAGAGCAACAGGTGGAGTTTATCGCATCCAGGTTCCGGGGGAGTGCTACTAGTTGGTATGTAGCCCTTCATGATCTGGAGGCAGCGGAGTTGGGGAATGTAGATGACTTCATGTGGGCCTTGAGAAACCGTTTCGAGGACCCGGGGCGGCCCAAAAAGCTGAAGCCTTCCTTCGCACGTTCAGACAAGGCAAACTCTCAGTGCGGGAGTATTCAAGGGAGTTTCAAAGGCACGCCGTGAAAATTCGCGACTGGACCGATGCAGTTTTGGCCCAACAATATCGAATGGGATTAGCCGTAGACGTCCGCAATAATGTCCTCAGCTCTCAGCAACCTCGCACCCTCCAGGGTTGGATGGAGGAAGCCGAAAAGGCGGAAAGTCGCTTACGTATGATGAAACTGGATCTATCTTTGGGTAACAACCGTCCGAGTCTTGCAGCAGGCCAAGCCAGACCCAAACCAACGTCCACCCCAAGTGGAATGAGAGATCAGCGTATGCGACAGGGCCTCTGCCTGCGGTGTGGGGAGAAGGGGCACTTCGCCGCATCCTGCCCGAAAGGGGATCCCAATAGAGCTCTACCACCAGAGGAGCCCAGAAGGTGGACAACCCCTACCCCAAGGAAAGGTACAGCGAAACCACGCAATACACGGGCTCTTTTTGCTAGCCCCGACCAAGCGGATACCATGATGCTGGAGGAGGAGAGTGAGATGCAGGGAAACGAAATGGTCCTGTTTGTAAATGGCGCTACACAGCAGGACCCAGCACCTGAGGCGCCTAAACTGGTGAGCAATTACCCCTCTCTTCTTTGTGACTGTTCTGGTGATGAACCCAGCAATGATGACCCATATTCGGGTTCGAGCCCTCATTGACTCAGGGTGCGGGAGGGACCTGATAAACCCATCTATGGTTATGGGGTTGGAGGCAGCCGTGGTCCACTTGAAAGACCCAATAACTTTCACACAAATGGATGGGTCTCCAATGAAGGAACCATGCCGATTTGAGACTGTTCCTTTAAGACTAGGCATTGGTGACCACTGGGAGCTACGCTCGTTCGTAATAGCCCCGCAAGCCCAGTTTCCCTTAGTGTTGGGTAGCCCTTGGTTACATGGACATAATCCTTACATTCTATGGGAGGAAGGGAATGTACAATTTATCTCCCCGAAATGTACAGAACACCACTGGGACCCAGGGTGGGGAAATCCCCCATGCAATGAACCTCCACGAGCTTGTTTAGCCACGGAGGACCTTAACCGCATCCCTAAGGATTACCGGTATGTAACCAGGGTTTTTGAGGAGGAGGAAGCTGATGAACTACCCCCTCACCGTAACTCCGACTGTGCGATTGAAATTCTTCCGGGCCAGAAATTACCAAAAGGGAAAATTTACGCCATGAGTCCAAGTGAAAAGGAAGAACTACGCCGCTTTATTGATAAGAATCTGGCCCGTGGATTTATTAGACCAGCATCATCCCCTTTTGCAGCACCTGTATTGTTTTGTAAAAAGAAAGATGGGGGGCTCAGACTCTGCACGGATTACCGGGGACTGAACGCAGTGTCTGCGACTAATGCCTACCCAATGCCCCTCATCAAAGACTTACTGGCAGAGGTGGCTAAGGGGAAAGTGTTTTCTAAACTGGATTTACGAGATGCCTATTTTCGGGTTCGTATCAGAGAGGGGGATGAATACAAGACTGCATTTAATACCCCGCTGGGGCAATTTGAATATCGGGTTATGCCCTTCGGTTTACAGGGGGCACCTGGGGTCTTCATGAACTTAATCAATGAAGTGTTACACCCCTATTTATTCAAGGGGGTGGTTGTTTATTTGGATGACATCTTGGTCTATACCCCGGATCAAGAATCCCACACTACCCTTATGCGAAAAGTATTGGAAAAGCTATTAGAACACAAACTGTTTGTCAAACTGTCAAAATGTGAATTTCACCAGGAGTGCATTGACTTTTTGGGGTACCGCATATCCTCCGCGGGGTTGGAAATGGACCCAAAAAAGGTCCAGGATGTATTGATGTGGGAGCCCCCCAAAACCAGGCGACAGCTCCAAAGTTTCCTCGGTTTCGCCAATTTTTACCGTCAATTCCTGCCACACTTTGCCCAAGTAGCCCTTCCCCTCACAGAACTACTAAAGACCAAGGGGAGGGGATCTAAGGCTTCGGTGCCAGGGGCCCCTTTGAACTGGACCCCTCAGTGTCAGGAAGCGTTTGAACAACTAAAACAGTTATTCACGTCTGAACCCATACTAGCACACCCCGATGAGACAAAAAAGTTTGTGGTCCAAGTGGACGCGTCGGATACCGCTATGGGTGGGGTGATTTTGCAAGAGAATGTTCAGGGGCAACTACAACCCCTTGCTTATGTATCAAAAAAATTCAATGATACAGAGAGATTTTGGCCCATTTGGGATAAAGAAGCTGCGTCTATACGTTTAGCATTGATCACCTGGAGACACTGGTTAGAGGGGTCCCAAGTACCTTTTGAAATCTGGACTGATCACAAAAATCTTGAGGTACTGCGAAAACCCCGGAATCTAAATGCAAAACAATTCCGGTGGGCTGAGTTTTTTTCCAAATTTCAATTCACCCTTCACCATTTCCCAGGTAAAGCCAATCATCTGGCAGACGCTCTCTCCCGCCTTCCCCAACACCTCTGTAAGAGGACCGAAATACGAGAGTCTATGTTCACCCCTGAACAATTGGTTGGTGCAGTTGTAACCCGTAAAACCAAACAAGCACAATTGAATCCCATCCAGGCATTAACCTGGGAAAAACAATTTGTCACTGACATCACCACACAAGAAACAAGTGAATTACAAGCCAGGGAGGATGTGAAATGTGGTCCGAACGGCTGCTGGTACAGGGGAAATAAAATTTTTGTCCCTGAAGCTACCCGATCCCAAATGTTGCAGACAGTCCATGACTCAAAATCTGCGGGGCACTTCGGATATGTAAAATCCTTACGACTACTGCAACGTGGCTTCTGGTGGCCCCGAATGAAACAGGATTTATCCCTCTATATACAATCCTGTCCGACGTGCAACCGTTGCAAAGCCAGACCGGGAAAACCTCCAGGTCTTTTACAGCCTCTACCCACCCCGAGCCGACCCTGGGAAGTAATCTCTATGGACTTTATCACAGATCTTCCCCCCTCTAGACATATGACGGTCATTTGGGTGGTAGTGGATTTATTCTCTAAGCAAGCTCACTTTATCCCATTCCCCAGTCTGCCAACAGCTAAAGTCTTGGCCAAAGCCTTCCTCCAACACATTGCCAGGCTACATACTTTACCACTCAAGATAATCTCCGACAGGGGGTTCAATTTGTTTCCAAGTTGTGGTCAGAGTTAATGACTCTAATGGGTATTGAACGTGCTCTCAGTACTGCCTATCACCCTGAAACAGACGGGCAAACGGAGAGAGTAAACCAGACTTTAGAACAATACCTGAGATGTTTTTCTAACTATCAACACGACAATTGGGTAGATTTATTGCCACTGGCGGAGTTTGCGTACAACAACTCATGGCACGCTTCAACAAAGATGTCACCCTTCAAAGCTGCCATGGGTTATGACAGCCCCCCTCTTCCCTTCTTGAAGCCCGGTGAAACTGTGGGGAAAGCCTCAGCATGGTGTAAAACTTTCCGGGACTCTTGGCCCCTAATTGTTGAGACGTTGAATGAGGCCAAGGCACAGTACAAAAAACAGGCAGACAAAAAGAGGGCAGGTGGCTGGAAACTGCAACCGGGAGACTCGGTCTATCTGTCAACCAAGAACCTAAGACTAGCGCAACAATCCCGGAAACTTGCTTGGAAATATATTGGTCCTTTCAAAGTGTTGAGATGTGTAAATCAAGTAACTGTACAACTAGATTTGCCTAAATCTCTTAAAGCAATACATCCAATTTTCCATTACAGCCTCCTCAAACCTGCGTTACCCCCGACTAAATGGCAAGCTGAGCTTCCGGCACCTCCCCCCCCTTTGATGGTTGACGATGAGGAGCACTACGAAATTGCTGACATTTTGGACTCTAAGATTCTCCGTGGACAACTCCTGTACCTTATTCAATGGGTACACTTTGGGCCCCAACACAGGGAGTGGGTGAAAGTATCTGATATCAATGCACCTGATCACCTGAAAGAATTTCACACTAGATACCCTAATAAACCTGGGGGCCCTCATTCTCTCCTTCCTGAGTGGTGGGTGGGTGGTATTTTGGGAAGGGCAGAATGTCAGAAAATGCCTTTGATGTTTCTCACTGAATCCATTGTTTTATGTTCCCTACCCCGCTTTGCGCTTGCGTAGCTATGCAGGCAGAAACGTGGGAGCTTCTTCCCTGCCGCTTTTCCTTATCACGGTGGCCTTGAATGTAGGCTTTGGACTATTCTTGTTTTGCTGAGAATTTTCCAGTCCTGGGAAGGCAAGGGGAGGGGGGAGTAGTCTCCCGCTCATCAAGTATTTCTCCCGCCGGGAGTTCCCGCGCGAGTGCTCAAGTTTTATTTGCTAGGAGCTTCATTGCATCACACTATAAGTTAGCTTGCTTTGCTTCGCCCCCATTCCTGACAATGACCTCCTACTGTGGGTTTTAGCATGGCCCTTGAACTGATAGAACACAAGTCTCAATTGCGGAAGGCATCTGATACGCTAAGCATAGCCTTGCAAAAATTGACAACTTACACCGATAATATCCGTGACTTAGATTTAGCTATTGCTTCTTCCTTAGACCCTCTCCAGGTGGAGAGCCTCTGCCTTAGGAGAAACCAGTTAAAACTTTCTGTAGAGGCCATAGAACTGGAAGTGACTCAACTCAATGCTACCATGGATAATTTACGCCAAAAGTTAATGACATCTAACGTTGATATTAGTGACTTAGTTTCCCTACCAGAGCGGCATGGACACTCCTCAGATGCAATTGAAGACATGGAAGGAGATGATCCCTCTGCTTCTGGAATGCTACAGTCTTCACTGGAGGTACGTCCTGCAAAGTGACCTAAGACACGTCACGAGTCAGCGGACCCGGTGGAATTTGCTAAGAAACTAGCAGATGAAGAGGCTTCCTGCGGACCGGTGGCTACCATCGATTCAGAGGTGAGTGGTTCTATCCCTGATTACCACTATTCACTCTCATCGACCTCTAAGGAGGAATTGGCGGATATGCTCCGTGGCAGATTGGGCGAGGATGAGGAAGAAATTTTGATTGGTTGACCCCAGACTTTAGAATTTTTTGATGTTGATCAGAGTACTTCAGGAAACTCTGCTAAGGGGTCTGTTCGTGACACTCCGGGAGGTCGACGAATCGGCAGAGAAGTGCGTCTAGCCCAGGAATGGGCAGAGTATAGGATGCTTCCTATGTCTGAAGGCTTTCGTCTCTTAGTGCCTCAAGAACTTAAACAGATTGACCTTGCAAAATTTTGGGCTTTCCTGTTAACTCACATGGGCCTCCCAGATGTCCTTACCATGGCGCTCGATAAGCAGAGCAGGGACTTTATATTAGATCTGATGACAGAAGTGAAGCCGGTTTTAGTACATTTCCTTACCAATAGAGGGGAGAAGGGGCCCAATTATATGGACAGAGTTGTTTATGCTCACGCTATGTCTTTGGCGATCGTCGACCGCCTGGTTATTGGAAGAAAGGTACGAACGTCTGCTGGGAATTACCCTGCTTGGCTTACCGAGCAAGGGATGATTGAGACTTTGAAGGAAATAATTCACTCGTGGGAAGGAACGGAGCCTGGGCTTGTCACCGATGTTTTTGATGATCCTGATAGGAGGAAGAGGGAGCTGACCCCTCAAGAGTGGTCTGAGTGGTACTTGCAAGCCATACATGTCCTAAAGATCAGATCTGATAGGCTTAAAGGAGAAAAATACTGGTTATGGAAACAGCACGTTGCTGTGACTGACCAGGATAGGGCCAATCCTAAGGGAACGCGCATCAAAGTCTCTAAGACTGGGAGTTCCAAACCAGACGAACGTATAACTTCAACTGAGTTTTTGTTGAGCACTTCACAGGTTGCAACGCCAAGCGGGACGCCCCAATCGGGAGCTAAAGCCAAGAGAGACAAGAAGACGACCCAGGGTGCGGTTGCACCGAAGAATTGGACATCTCAGAAGGGCGGGATCGTGATCCAGGACGAGGCTGATGAACATCGGACATCGACATCGCTTGATGATTCTAAGGGCCCTTCAAGTCGTCAGGGGGACTCCCATTCCGGGCGTCCCCCGCAAACCGGTGAGGATAGCCATTTGGCACGACAAGAGGCGGAGCAGGGACAAACAAAGCCTTCCTATCAATTTGTAGTGGCGGATGGGCAGAAAGGGACTTGGAGAGATGGGAGGACGGGTCCCCATAGAGAAGTTTTAGGAAGTGATCTTTCTGGAATAGATTCCTTGAGTTATAGCGAGGAGGAACTGGATAGGTAGAGGGAGCTTAGTGATCTCGAGGAAGAGTCTTCTGGGGTTGCTGGGAGACGTAAACTTAAGGTGCTGGGGAGGAGGGAGGTCGGAGGGCGAGGGGCCACGGAAAGGGTTGAGAAGAGGGAAATGTCAACTTGGTTTAGAGACATGGATGCCCTGGTACTGGCCTCTCCCCGTTTTATTCCCCCTGCACCAGTAACCACGGATCCCGGCGTGTGCGTGTCACCCTCCCCATTGCCTGCGGTGATCGTGACGGAGACTGATGAGAGGATAGAGGCGAGAGCGGCAGTCGCAGCTTTGGAAGGTTTGAGGGAAACACAATCAGAGATCCTGAACTCTATGGACGCTGTGCAGATACATGACCTCACCCGTGACTCGCCTCCGCCGTCTCGTGCCGTTCTCCTTCCTCCTCTTCCACAACGGTCCGCTACTCGTGATGGAGGAAAGAAAAAACAGTCCCGTGTTCATTTTGAAGACATAGAGGTGTTGCCGATGGACCCTGGGGAGGGAAGCGTCGGTTGTCTTGCGGGAGCTCAGGCCACTGTGAGTTTACCTGCCGAGGACACTGGTTCTGTTGATGTCTGTTCTCCTCCCCCTGGGAGTCTGGGACACCAGGGCGATGAGTCTCAACTTGCAGCCACTGTGGGAGAGAGAACACCTTTGACTGAGGTACACGACCTTCAAGGGGATTCTGTTGTTCTTGTCGAGGGAAGGGAAGGGGAGGCAATGATAATAGAGTGTGATAGGCAGACACAGAAACAACCTAGGTCTTGGTCGCTTACCGAAGGCCGAGAGACACTTGTCACTGATCCTCGGGTGGCTTTGACACCTATACCCATGGGAGGTAAAAAAGGGAAGAAAAGGGAATTGGCTTTACCGGAAGGGGAATCGTCTTCACCGAAAGAGGTGATGCTAGCCGAGATCCTGCGAGGGGCCATCGGAAAAGCGGGCCTTGATTCTAGGGCCACACAGGATCCTTTGATTACTGGGGGTAAACCTTCGAGTACTGCTGGTATTACTCCGGGCCCCAGGGCAACCCCTATCCAGCATTCCCCTCCCCCTCAACATTCTTCCACCCCTTCTCTTATTCTCAGGCTTTGAAGGGAGTGAGAGCGGCGCAGCAGGGAGCTGGGGGTAGCCAAGGAACAGGGGGAACCAAAAAGGGGGAACCCCAGGGAGTCTTGTGAGCTTCCCCGCAGGACCTTCGATTATGAGAAAGATAGGAAAGAGGATGAGATCTTTTTAGAGGAGTTCTTTGAAGAGTTGGGAGAGGAGGAGGGACAAGATCCGCGCCAGCGTTACGTGCTGAGGTTTCGTTATAAAGGTCTTGATAATTATAAACTGTCAGAGGATTACATGATCGGTTCCCTTTTGTTGGGTGACTTGGGTATCCCTAAAGGGGACGTTCTGGCAGTAATTATGCCGCCTGGTTTACGAGAAACAGATGTGTGCTTGGTGTCAGAGAGGGCTTACCAACGGGCCTGGGGGAAGATTAGAGAGGCCCTACGCTCTGCCCCGAACTCTTTGATGATTATGATATAATACCACTCTTTTGGGATGAGTCTAGGGTGCTGACGGTCTCCTTCAGAACGACCAACATTCCGGAGGAGGACGTGGAGCTCTGGCTCTCCCGACATTGTAAAGTCTTGATGTCGCACCGTAAGCGACTCAATCAATGGGGCGTCTGGGGAGGAGAGTATAAAGCGGTGATATCGCTTCATAGAGACACGAGAAGCAATCTGAAGCACCTTCCCAAGTACTTCTTTTTGGGTGGCGATCAGGGAGTCACCCGTTACAGCGGTCAACCTCCCGCTTGTTTTCAGTGCGGGGGGTATGACCATATAAGACAACATTGTACCTCACCTCTCTGTGCCAGTTGTGGAAAGAGAGGGCACAACTCTACCCATTGTTCAGTAGGTATCGTGTGCAATCTTTGCGACTGACAGGGCCACACTTACCTGTTGTGCCCGCGCGCCCATTACAACACGCAGTTCCCCAGAGCTTATGCTAAATTTAAGGCCTCTCATCAAGACCCTAGAGGTGACGGACGGGCCGGAACCGATGGATCGAATGTCCCGCAGACTTCGGCGTCTTCTGAAGGATTACCCTCGAGGGAGACATCTGTTGATGCCGAGGCTCCCGGCTGCGACTCCGAGGAGACGGGTTGGGAGACGGTGGAGAAATTAAAGAAGAGGATGGAGTGCAGGAAGAATCCTCCAGCCCGGAGAGGAATTGTACTAGACGGTAAATACCAGCCTAAGAGCAGTCTGACGAGAAACCGCTTCGCAGCTCTTTCAGAGGAAGACCTACCGGAAACCGCTGCCAAGGAGGATGAGTCTCGCAGTTCTGTTGGTGCAGAGGAGGTCGTGAGTGTGTTGAACCGAAAGGAGTTGAGGGAAAGGGATGAACCTCGCGGTAAGGAAACCCGAGGAACCGGAGAGAGACCAGCGCCATCACAATTTAAAACCCTAGAGGACCTGACGACTGAGGAATTAGATGAGCTGATGCAGAACGATCGGAAGATTTTACAGAACATCAAACTGAAAAGAGTGATGTTGGGAGATGACTCCCCAGGATGTGGAGCCAACACTCTGGAAGGCTTTCAAGATTCAGTTTGCAGAGAATGCCAACATCTCCGAGATAAACAGCTGTATTTTCAGAACCATCTGCTCCTACTGGATTGTGAGCGAAGTAAGAGAATGGAGGAGGGGTTGGAAGAGAAGGAGGAGGGGAACCGGGGGATGGAGGCTGTAGAAGATGTTGTAGAAGATGCTACTCCCCCTCCTAATCAAGAGGCCTTAAGCCGTCAGCAGGAACACGACTACCCACCCCCTTTCAAATTAGATATGACATCAGAGGTGGAAGAGGCTTCGGCTTCCCCACTATCACTTAGGCCACACCTCCCGCACAGCAGGAGGGGGTGGATTCAATGGAGGTGCAGGGAGGAGAGGGAGATGAGGCAGAACAGGAGGGATGCTCCCCGGAAGGCTCTGAAATTGTTTTATTTGACGCGGAACCCTTCGTGGGGGAGATGGAGGTTTAGTAAAATTGAACCATTCTGTAAATAAAACTTGATTCTCTCCAACGTGATATACTGCCTTTGTTTTGTTTTCTGGACTTTTGGTAATCTGAATTTGTTGTTCTGTGGTGGATTTCCCTTTTCATCTAATATGGACATTAGGTTGATTACCTGAAACTGTAGGGGCCTCCGCCAACCATCGAGGCGGGAGGATATTTTCTTCCACTTGAGAAGAACAAATGCTGACCTTTGTATCCTGCAAGAGACCAACATTTCTACGCCACGGGACCGCAGCTTGGCCCAACGGGCGTGGACTTGGGGTCCCTCAGTATGGTCGTTGACCGAAGGAACCTCTGGGGGATTGGCGATTCTCTTCTCCTACTCAAAGTGGAAGGTTGGGAGGGTGGTTGAGGCCGCTCCTGGTCATCTGTTGATTGTGGACCTTGACTTGCGGGACCCCAGCATGAAAACAATTGCTAAATATAGGTTATGCGCTGTTTACGCGCCGATCCGGAAGAGGGAAAGGCTGCCACTGTGGGAGATCCTAAAAGATCATACAATGACGAACCGAACCCTCTTGGTGATGGGAGATTTTAACGTTCGCTCGGAGCAAGCAGATCGTATTGACCTCCGTAGGCCGCAGGCGTGGCAAAGTAAACCCTTGACGGTGGAGGAGAAGCTCCTCAGAACTTTTCTGATGGACAAGAAGTTATTGCAAGATTCTGCGCTTCACGTCCCCAACCGTTTAGATTACTTACCTACCCATCATAGGGCGCTCTTCCATCGTCGCCATGTCCTTCCGGTTGGATCCACGGCTACCTACTTTCACCCGCTGGTCATGAGTAGACTTGACAGAATTTGGGTTCCTTCCTCGTTGAAGCCGCGTGATTGTGTCCTGATGGTCAACCCGTGGTCTGACCACGTTCTCGTGGAGGTGACACTGGGAGTGCGGGACGACGGTGGCATGAGGCGGGGGAGATCTCGATGGATACTGCGGGACAAGGATGTCCAACTTTATGGACTACAGAGGGAGATTATTTTAGCCCTGGAGCTGCGCCGGAGAGTGAAGGCAGCCACGGACCCGCTGCGCTGGTGGGACGAGACGAAGAAGTCCATTCGAAGCTTTTGCACCCGGGCCCGGAGGGTGGGGCTGACGAGAGAAGTGCGGGATTATCACCTCGCCGTGCAGAACATCTTAGCCACCTGCTGGAAGGTAGCGACAGGGCTGCCTCACGACGCCGTCAAGTATCGGAGAAGCCAACAGGTGGTCAGAGACTACCATAGACTTCAGCGCGAGAAGCGGACGGCTGACAGGATGGCCTCTTCCTCTGGTCCCATCATCAGGAGAGGAGAATGGGAGAAGGACCGTGTGTCGTCGGTTCATCAGGCGTTGCAGGGTCTGCGGATGTGGCCGGAGGAGGACGTGCGCCATTCGATTCCCGGGACTCTGTCGGTGATATCCGCCTTCTACGGTGATCTCTATGCTGCTCGAGAGCAAGATCCTTGGCAGGACAACGAATCTCCGTACTTGGCTGACATTTTGGCGGGTCGCGAACCCCTAGATGAGACCGAGACTGACGGTCTACTACGCCCCATCACGAAGGAGGAGGTCATCGATGCGTTGGCAGTCGGGAGGCGAACATCGACCCCCGGACCGGATGGCCTGCCGTACGGGATGTATTGCGACCTGCAGGACTACTTTGTGCCCATCCTCGTCGAGGTCTTTAACTGCATCCTGAAGGATCGGAGGGTCCCGGGGAGTTTTCTGGAGGGCATCATGATTCTCCTGTATAAGACCGGGGATCCGACGCTGGTGACTAATTGGCGACCTTTGACTCTTAATAATATTGATTATAGGATCTTTACGAGAATTCTAAACACCAGACTGAAGGGGATTGCACACCTCATAGTGGATCCGGGACAGACCAGCGCTATCCCCCGTCGCAAAATGAGTCATACAGCTTGTCTCTTCCGCCAGATTTTCCAGACCGTCCGGGAGGAAGGGAGGAAACCATATCTGCTGCAACTCGATCAGCACAAAGCCTTCGAGATGGTGGACCAGACCTACCTGTGGGAAGTTCTTCGCAGGCTCGGGATTCCGGAGCGGCTGGTGGCGGTCTTCCGGACCCTCTATACTGGGGCTCGCGTCTACCCTTATGCACGAGGAACCTCCGGCGCTCCTATTTCAGTGACCAGGGGAGTGAGACAGGGGTGTCCCTTGAGTCCTCTTTTACACGTGTTGTCGCTGGAGCCGTTCCTTCGAGCGATCCGGAGGGACGTTGCCATCCAGGGATTGAAGCTGGAGAGTGCACTCGATGCCCGCGTTACGGCGGTGGCCCATGCAGATGACATCTACTGCTGGCTATCGGGTGAGCTGGATCTCGGTAGGGTTCAGGAACATCTGAACGCGTACCAACGTGCTTCCGGAGCCCGAATCAACGGAGAAAAGAGTAAACTGTACACCCTGGACAGAGGATTGGAGACGATCCGAGTTCGTTCGTTGGCCCTTGAGAGTACCGGATTGCGGGGAGGAGATGTTGATGCAGAGTCAGACCCGTTGGACCGCGTGAAGATCCTGGGAGTGCTCTTCAGCCTGTGGCCGGGAGGATGGCGCGAGAACTGGGAGGATTGGGGCCGGAAGGTGGAGGAGCGCCTCTTGAGGTGGAAGAGCTGGCGATTGAGTACAGCACAGAAGGTAACCTACTTCAACATCTACTGTATACCTGCCGGAAATTACCTCGCCGGAGTCTACCTGCCCACCGCAGATATCATAAAGGCGATTTCCACGAAACTATATAGATGGGTCCTCGGAATGGCAACTTTTCCTCTTGCGAGGACGGTCGTGCAGAGACCTTGTGTCGAAGGGGGCTTGGCGCTTCTGGATATCGAGCTTTGGTTCCTCGCCAAGTTCCTCTCCTTCAACTGTGGGGCCATGTGCCGTCCGGCCGGACTCTCGGAAGATAGTGGTGGAACCTTGACAGTGTCGATGGCTCGTGAAGCCTTTTGGAGGATGTGGGCTGAAACCTTTTGGGGTCGGAGGTGGTGGGTCGACGGATTGCGTATTCCTCGACTGACCCAGCGCATCAAGCGGACACTCCCGGATTTTGTGGCGGAGGTGGCGACTTCTGTCCAGAGACGACGTATTTTAGCGGAGGAGGTTCGGAGGTCTCTCCGGCAACACCCTGACTCTACGGGCCGTCTCTATTGGCACCTCTTCCGCAAATTTAAAGCTGAGCCGTACGACTGGGGGCGGAAGGGTAAAGCATCGCTTTCGGAATACCTACGTGACCAGGTCTTTCCTGTTCCGACCTTCGCGGACAAGGCGATCCCTTTTGCGCTCCGGGACTTACACTGGAGGGCGTATCATCAGATTCTCCATGTCGGCTCGAAGAAAAAGACGGTGAGGGATCGGAACCAGATGGTGTGCCGACGCCCAGATTGAGCGGCTGGCAACGCTACGGGGATCCTGGAGACCATCGAACATGTTCTGAAGACCTGTCCACCCGCTCGACGGCTCAGGGGGATGGTCAGACGCACCCTGGGATGGCCGTACCTGAGTAGTCAGGATTGGGAGACCCTCGCCTCAGGTCTGGAGCCGGAAGCCGGTTACGGTGCGCCGGGGGAACCATGGCCTTGTCCTGAAGAACGTCGGACCCCACGGGCGGGAATCACGGCGCTCTCCCGGAGATCTACGAGAAAACCACCCTGGGCGGTGGTCCGTCTCTTGAACCTTATCGTTATCCACACGACCCTTCGGGACCGCAGAGCCGAACTTCACTCGCGGACGGCTACACCCGCTCGAGCTTCGCTCCAGTATGTCATGGACTATATACGGAAAGTAGTCTCTTGGGAGCGCCGGCATATGAAACCGGCCCCTTTCTGTAGTCGTTGGAAATGGTTCAATGAGGTTAACCCACCTGTACCTTGAGAGGTCTTTCCTTTTCCCTTCGAGATTCGTATCTGATTGTCCATGTTCCCTACCGGTAGTTGACTTTTGTCGTCGACTGGTATTTTCTTATTTTCTTATTTAATTTACTTAATCTATAAATTTTAGTTTTCCTTTACGTTGCTTTGTGAATTTCACGTAAAACCCGTTGAGTGAACTGATTGATGTTATGTATCTCCTCATATAGAAACAGAACGGATTCGCTACCCTTCTAAGAGATACCGATGCTGTTGGGATTATTAGACAAGACAGAAGGGAGCTGTGGATCATAATGTTCTTTGCGACGCTGGCAGTTCTTTTTGTTACCGTTTTTGTGGGGATTTCCATCTATTTTTGGTGGGTGTCTGGGAACCTTTGATTTTCTTTAGATCTTTTCAATTTTGTAATGTACCTGGATTTTCATATTAATTGACATCGGAACTATTGTAAGTTGTATTTTGTAACCGGAACATTTCCAATTTCTTAAGTCTTGTACCTTGTCTTCGGACACGCAGGGATGTATCGAAATATGTATGCCTTTGGGCTCCGTTTTGTATATCTTGTTGTATAGTATGCCTTGTTGCATTAATTGCTGAATCTCGTTTGTATTTGTATTTGTATTTGTATTTGTACTTGTATTTAGATAGCTTTGATTTTTGCATTTCACGAAATTTCAAATATGTTTTTCAAAATATGTTCTTTAAAACTTATGCTATACAACACACTGCAGAACCTACCTCAATTAGATTTACCTCACCGGCATTACATACTTTTATATGTAGAGTTACTTAGGATGTGAACTTGTATGTTCTTAGGTTAAATTTTGTATGTACTTAGATATGGTTATATTATGTTATGGTGTTCCAAAGGTTATGGATTTGTATCGTTTTGTATTGTATTTGAAGTCATTTATGACTTTGTTGTGGTTATGTAGAAAGGTTAATTTTAAATAAAAAATCTATTTTCCTAAAAAAAAAAAAAATCTATTTTCCTAACCCTAACCCTAACCCTAACCCTAACTACGCCCGAGGGAGGACGTGTGCAGGAAGAGCTCCTGGTCACTGAGAGGTATTTAGGCTTTTTAAAGCCGTTTTTTGTCCGATTTTCACCAAATTTTCAGTGGGGGTACTTAGAAGAAGGTCCCCCCCACTGATCTAGTGGAAAATGGAACCCCCCTGCGGGGGGGCCCCCCCTAGAAGCAGAGGAAAATCGCCCCATTGAAGAGAATGGAAAGCGAAACCAAGCCCATTTTAAACAGAAAGGCTTGGAAAAACCTTTGGAAATAGCCCCAAAACGACTGGATTTGGAGGGGGGGGAAGCCCCCGTTTTTGGAGGGGGGACCCTGGGGAAGGGTCAGGCACTGGCAGAGGGGCACCCTGACAGCTCTCTGGAGACCCCAAATTATGGGAAGCCTCAGGAATTTCTTTTCAAAGAGCCAGAAAAAACGCCAGGAAAAACACAAGGAAAAATGCAATTTCTGGAGCCTGCAGCCCCTTCCCCTTTGGGAGAAGACCTTCCAGAGGGTCCCCAGAAGATGGCAGAGGTCTACCCTGATGAAGCACAGAAGATCCTGACCACGAAAATGGTAGGAGACTTTGATTTTACCCCCCCTAAACTGTGCCAACCCTCTGAAGGACTGGGAATGGAGTTAAATGCAGGAGAAAAATTCTTAAGCACTGCAGGACCCTCTCCCCAAATTTCTGAAGACACCCAGACTTCTTCAGGGTCTCCTGAGGAATTCCTGAAGATCCAGGCCTCCCCAGTGATCCCAGTTATAACAGGCAATTGTCTTAAAGAGTTGCATGCCATTAAAAAGGGGGAAATAGGGGAGCAGCCTAATTTTCTCCAGCTCCACAGTACCCAGTCACAAGCCATACAGATACCTGGCAACCAGCAGGCATTGGAAGAACAATTTAAAATGCAACAAACAGTAACAACCTTTACTAAATTTGTCTGCACACAATCAGGAATAATCACAAAAATCTCAGAAGCTGTAGAGACACAAGTTAAGTCCCAGGTCAGGGCCAGAGACTATGAGAAGCACCTGGAGTTGGATATGGGCCTGGCCAAATCCCCTAGATCAAGAACCACCTCCAAAGGGATGGAAGGGATGCAGTCTCATAGTCAAACGGTGCGTGTTGTTAAAAGAACACAGCTCCAGTTTTCTTCTGAGTCCAGATCATACCAAGAACTGGGAGTCCAACAAAATACCATGATAGCTATGCAGGCCTCCATTGAGTCAGCAGAGACAGAGAATATTAAAGCAATGGAACAAGGGGCACAACAGGAGAGTAAATGCAGTGAAGGTTTGAATACAGACTCTATGCGGCAGGTGCAGCAGGAACAGCAGGCCCAACAGGCCCAGGAAACACAGGACAATGAGCAGACACAGGAACAGTTGCAAGAGCAGGCACAAGAAATAAGAGAAGAAAATATAGAGGCCTTAAAAAACCAATTGAAATATCAGGTCAGAGACCTGAGTCAGGGTCTTGTAGATGTGACTTCGTATAATGCTGCCATTAAAGAGTTGGACAATGCTGTGATGCACTGCGCAGACCCCTTGAGTATGCAATCTATGATAGTTAAAAGAGGGGAACTGTCTACTTTAGTGCAGAATTTAGAATCAAATATAGTATTGCTGCGCCAGTCAATAGACGATGTGATAGCAAAATTAACAGCTTTAAATGTTGATGTTGACAAATTAGTCTCTTTACCTGAGTATATTAAGAAAGATGGAGAAGACCAGACCCAGGACATGGAAGGTGACCCAGAGGTGGTGGAGGAGGAGATCCAGTCGGAGGAAGAGGACACCGGTGACCACGGGACAAACCTGATGCAGGTGAAGGTTACTCCGCTGTTCCAAGAGGGATCGTCTCCAGAGGTGAAGCCTGCAAAACGCCAAAAGAGACAGAATGAAGAGGCTGAGGCTGAAGGGACGATGGCACAGCTTGCAAAGAGTGACTCGGGTGAGTCTTTTCCAGCTTATCATTATACACTGTCCTCAACCTCCCACGATGAGCTAGTAGATATGTTACAGGGAAAGTTGGATGACACGGAAGATGATTCAGAAGATTTACCCACTCTTAAGGACCCGCCAGGGCTTACTCTTAGGCGGAAATCTGCTAGTGACTCTCACGTGGGGCCTACAATAGGAACCCCGGGAAACCGCCGGATGGGCAGGGAGACACGTTTAGCCATGGAGTGGGCGAGACGGAGAGTTTTACCGGTCAGAAGGCTTACGGTTGCTGGTCCCACAGGATCTGAAGCAGCTGGACCTAGCTAGATTTTGGGGTTTCATCCTCGCACATATAGGCCTACCAGATGTTCATACAGCAGCTCTTAATAAAAGAAGCAGAGATTATGTTTTGGATCTCTTGAGTGATTTTATATCCACACTCTTGAGTTTTCTCACAGACAGAGGGGAGAAGTCACCTGCCTTTATGGACAGGACGATCTATGCTAGAGCCCACTCTCTGACAGCGATAGATCGCCTAGTCATTGGACGTAGAGTGCGCACCTTCAAAGGAAACTACCCAGCGTGGCTGACGGAGCAGGGAATGACAGGCATCTTAAAAGATATTCTGCAGTCTTGGCAGTCCTTCACCCCAGGGCAAGTCACGGATTTGTACGATGACCCGGAGCAGAGAAGGCAGGAGCTTACACCTCAGGAATGGATGGACTGGTGCCTGCAGGCGATCCACATCTTAAAGGTCCGTACAGATAGATTGAAAGGAGAGAAGAATTGGCTCTGGAAAAAACAGATGACCGACACCGATACTGGCCAAGGCCAGAATCCGGCCAACCCTTCTTCTAGGCCGATACTTAGGAGTAAAGGGAAAAAAGTCCAAAAGGAGGCATTGACTGATTTCTTAGTAAGTCCGATGCAGGTTTCGCGGGATGCTGTGAATCCAGAACCCCTGATGACATCTGGTTCAGAGGGTAGCAGACAACCGGGAAATCGGAGGCAGCGGAGAAGTGGAGGATCGATAGCGGAGCGGGATGCGGTGGCGGAGAAGGAGATCCGGACGACGGAGACTTCGAGGGCCTTACGTATTCAGCAGGGGGATCCTGCGCCTCGGGGTTCCCCGCAAACCGGTGAGGACCGTGGCCTGTTCCAGGAGCGAGACCTAAACCGGGACCGCCCATCTGAGGGGAAGGCATTGGAGTCTAAAGGGGAGGGAGGGACGGGTCCACAGAAAGCTTCACCCACTTATAGGGAACCGATGCACAGTGATATTTCCGGAGTAGAAACCCTCAGTGATAGTGATATGGAATATTGTGAAGCATTAGAACCAAGTGAGGAAGAGGGAAAGGGAGCAGATGAAGTGGAGGAGAGGAATAGAGGAAGGCAGGAGCGAGATCAGAGGGTAGAGGGAGAAGAAAGGGGAGGTCTGAATAGTAGAGGGAGGGAGATGTTAACACACTTTAGGGCTTTAGTACCTCCAGTACTGGCTCCCCCCCGTTTTCTTGCATCAACAGTTTCAACCTCGAAATCTGTTCCTGACCTGCCGGAGGACGGTCCTACGGATGGAGATACGGAAATGGAAGTCGGCCAAACAGAGGGGCGACAGGTGACTCTGTCTGATGGAAAGGAGACTGAGACTTTGGGGGCTGGGACCTTCGAGACTGAGACCCTCGAGACTGAGACGAGGACTACCGATCATCTACAGTCGAACTCTGTGCCCCCGCTGTTAACCCCACTTCCTCAACGAGTGGGAGGGAAGACGGCCCGACTTAAATCCGTGACTAAGGCTGTGATGGAGATTTCAACGGAGGACTCTCCGCTGTCTGAACCTTTTGACCGGCAGACCACCGTGGGACCCGAGGACACAACTGTTACTGTAAGTCAAAATGTAGAGCCCCCTGCACCTACACAATCTGTAAACCTTTCCCCGGGAAGCCCTGCGCTCCCGGGCAAAGGGCTCTTTTCGAACCCTGAACGTCTTACACCGCGACGCCGGTCGCTGGAGTACAGTAAAGAGGACCTCCTCTTTGTGAAGGTTTTAGAGGAGGGGGAAAAAAGAGCGATAAGAGAGGGAGGTGAGGAGCAGATGCAAATAGAAACACAACAACAGCAGCAGGCACAAGCACAGTTACAGCTACAGGAACAAACCCAGTCACCGTCACAGGTGCAATCATGGAAAAGATCTAGGGCCCTTTCCCTTCCCGATATTTCAGACCCCACTAAGGGAGTCCCAGAGATACTGCAAGCACCACACGCGGTGGTTAGGAAAAGGGGTCAGATCGAAGATAGGGGAGTGTCACAGAGTGACACTAGGACCAAAATTCCACAGGAAAGGGCAACCTCGGCCGACGATAGCACTAGGGTTGAGAAGGGAGATTCGCTTGGGAAGAATCCAGCCCCGAGTAAAGATCTACGTACTGAACCGGGAACGGCGGAAAGAGTCGTGGGAGGAACACGGCCCCCGCCCCTTTGCTATTCGCAGATACTTAGAGGGGGGAGATCTACTCAGGGAGGAACCAGAGGTCGAGAAGGCGGCGAAAGAGCGGAAAGGGGGTTTAGAGACCGAGGGGGAGGCACGGACAGGGATGCGAGGGATCTTCCATGAAGGGTTTTTGACTATGAGCAGGAAAGACAAGAGGATGAGATCCTTTTGGAGGATTTTTTTGCAGAGAAGGGAGAAGCAGAAGACCACGACCCGAGGCAGAGATACGTCATCAGGTTTAGATACAAGGGTTTAGAAGGGAAGAAGCTGTCTGAGGATTACATGGTGGGTACCCTGTTATTGAATTACTTGGGAATCCCTAAGGAAGACATATTGGCGGTAATTATGCCCCCCGGTCTCAGAGAGACAGATGTGTGTTTACAATCAGAGAGAGCCTACCAGAGGACGTGGGCGAGGATTAGGTATGGCGTTAGACACACGAGTGAAATACTGGAAGAATACGATATTATCCCATTGTTCAGAGGGGAATCTAGAGTACTCACCGTCTCATTTCGGACGACTAATATACCAGAAGAGGATGTAGAGAGGTGGCTCCAGAGGTATTGTAAGATGCTCATGCCCCCGCGGAAAAGACTGAACCAATGGGGTGTTTGGAGCGGGGAATATAAGGCAGTGATTTCTCTACACAGAGACAGTAGGAGTAACCTGCGCCATTTGCCCAAATATTTTTTTCTCGGTGGGGATAGGGGTATAACACGATACAGTGGCCAACCCCCAGCGTGTTTTCAATGTTGGGGGTATGATCATATCAGACAACATTGTGCCACCCCCCTGTGTTCTTCCTGCGGGAAGCATGGGCATACCGCTGTGGGTTGTAGAGTGGGAATCGTGTGCAATCTATGTGACACCCAGGGACATACGTATTTGCTCTGCCCAAAAGCCTATTATAACTGGAACTTTCCGAGAGTATACGAGCGGGCTAAGGCCTCACATTCCCACCCTGCAGAGGGAGAAACAAAGGAAAGGGAAGAACTTACTACCCCATCCAGCCCTGCACAGGCATCCCCATCGACCCGACTCGAACATGTGGCAGAGGAGGGTAAGAGTGGAGAGAAGGGATGGACCCAAGTGGGGAAGAATAAGAAGAGGCTTCAATGGGGACGGGTGGTCCAGGGAGTCTACCGACCCACACGGGACACGACATCGACAACAAAGAGTAATCGCTTTGCTCTATTGGAAAATGTGGACACAGAAGGGAACACAGAGGAGAGGTCCATGGAGGTGGAGGAAACTGAGAAGTCAGAGTCGGAAGAGGGCAGGAGGAAAGTGGAAAACGGACAGAAGGCGGGAGGATAGAAGGAGAAAGAAAAGGAGGGGAGAAGAACGGCAGAAGATAGAAAAAAGGAGAAAGTTTCTACTAAATTGAATTTCCAGACGCTAGACACCTTGACGTTATCGGAACTGGACATCTTGATCGGGGATACCAGGAAGGTCATCGAAGAGGCACTATTGAAGAGGATCATGCTAGGAGATGACCCGGATGATTGCCGAGAGGAACCCCCGGCATCCGTGGAGGAACCGGCCCGCAGCGCATGTCGTCACCTGCGTAAGAAACTACACTTCCTTCGGAATAAGATGGCCATAATCTCCTGTGAAAGAGACAAAAGAAATGACGAACAAAGTGAACAACAACAAGCTATGGAATACCAGGAGAAAGGAGAAGAAGAGGAGGTAAGAGAGACTGAAGATGGCGAAGCGGGAGGAATGGACACCACGGAAGGTGAGGAAGTTATGCAAACATCTGAGGAGAGTGTGGACGGTCAGACCCTCCCTCCCAATCAGGAATCATTCCTCGCCCAACAGCAACGGCAACAGCAATTGGCTCGACAATTACAAGAGGAGCGTCGCGAGCAACAGAAACACTATTATCCACCTCCAGTAAACCTTCTGGTTGCCGGAGATGAACCCATCGCCGGTTCCATGATTTGTAAGGCCACACCTCTTGGTACTCGAGAGGGGGTGGAGGAAAAGGATAATGCAGTAGGAGTGGAGGAAAGATGGGAGGAGATGCAGGAGGAGGTCGAGAGGAAAGATAAAGCGTTGAAGGAAACGCCACGGATATGAAGAACTATTTTGTCCCTATCTTTGTGGAGGTGTTCAATTACATCTGGACGACAAAACAGGTGGGGAGGAGTTTTTTGCAAGGAGTCATGATCCTCTTGTATAAAAATGGAGACCCAACATTAGTTACTAATTGGCGACCCATAAAACTTACCAATGTGGACTATCGGATCTTTGCTAGAATTTTAAACTCCAGACTCAAACGGGTCGCCCACAGGATGGTATCCCCGGGACAGACCAGTGCGATCCCGGGGAGGAGGATGATCCACGTGACGTGCCTCTTCCGTCAGATCTTTCAGGCCATACGTGAGGAGAGGAAAGAGCAATGGCTCCTACAGTTGGATCAGCACAAAGCTTTCGATAGGGTGGATCACGATTATCTATGGGCAGTGTTGGATCGACAGGGCGTACCCGAATCGATGATCGAGATGTTCCGCACGCTCTACCGGGGATCGACCGTCTCGCCCTACGTCAGAGGAATGATGGGGCCATCTGTCGCGGTGACGAGGGGCGTACGCCAAGGCTGCCCCCTCAGCCCCCTCCTCTATGTCCTCACTCTGGAACCCTTTCTTCGAGCTATCAGGACTAACGGAAACATCCAAGGACTGCGGATGGCGGGAGTCGACGGCTCAAGAATCACAGTAATGGCACACGCCGACGATACTTACCTATGGTTGAGGAACGGGGAGGACCTTCGGAGAGCACGACACCATCTGTTGGTCTATGAGAAGATCTCTGGGGCAAAGGTTAATGAGGAGAAGAGCAAGCTCTATGTCATGGATGGAGCGACAGCAGATATCCAGGTGCGACCTATGAAAGGATCCACCGGGGAGGAGGAGGAGAAAGCCATTTTCGAACCTGTAAAAGAAATTAAGATCTTTGGAATCTATTTTTGCCTGGAGGAAAAGGGATGTCGAAAGAACTGGGATATCTGGCAAGGCAAGGTGGAGGGACGGCTTCAGCGCTGGAAACACTGGCGATTGGCGACAGGACAGAAGGCCCGGTATTTCAACACTTACTGTGTTCCCACGGCAAACTACCTAGCGGGAGTATACCCGCCCCCAGCGCCGGTCATAAAGGCGGTAGTGAAGAAGATCTATCAGTGGATCCTGGGGATGGCAACTTTTCCTCTGGCGAGGATCGTCACCCAGAGGAAAGAGTGCGACGGCGGATTAGGACTACTGGATCTTGGTCTCTGGTTCCTAGTCAAATTCCTCCATCTGAACTGCGGACAAATGGAGAACACCCAAATGACAACTCACGGACCCACGAGTGCTGAAGGAGAATCTGTGGCATGGAGAGCTTTCGAGGCCAATTGGAGAACCACACCCTGGGGCCGGAGATGGTGGGAGGAAGATCGTCCGATCCCACGTCTGACACGGAGGATGAAGGACCCCTTTCCTGACTTTGTGGTCGAGGCGACCCTCTCCATACAGAAGTACAAGATTATTGCAGGAGAGGTACGGGCGGTGATCCAACATTCCACTTCAATGGGGAACCTCTATTGGCATCTGTTTGGACAACTGAAGGCAAAACCGTATGATGAGGGGAGAAAGTTTAAAACCACACTTTCGGAATACCTCCGAGTGCAATCTTTCCCCATCCCGACATTTGTGGATAAAACTATTCCATACATGCTATGGGATCTCCGGTGGAGGGCCTATCATCAGATCCTTTACGTGGGAGCGAAGAAGATCACGGAGACGTGACGACAACAGCAAGGCTGTTAGCGTCCAGGATGCATCAGAGTGACCACACCGGAGGCGATCGAACATGCGCTGAAGACGTGTATCCCGGTGAAGCGTCTATGGAAGGCCGTGACCCGAGTGCTCCGGTGGCCCTCCCTAGCAGAGCAGGACTGGGAGACGATCGTTTCGGGTCTGGAACCAGAAGTGGGTTACGGCCTGCCGGAACAACCGTGGCCGCCGATCCCAGGCATACCCCAAGTTATACGTCGGAACCCCTCTAGCGGTATTACACAAAAAATCCAAAACGTTCAAGATGCCCAGGACATTCCAATCAGTACCCAACCACCTTGTTCTACGACAACACGGAGCCCACCTTGGCCGTTGATTCGACTGGTAAATTTGATTGTTGTCCACACCGTCTTTAGGGACTGCAGGACTGAAGCCCACTTAAAAACTGCAGTTTCCATCCGGGGCAGCATTGCGTACATCCTAGGCTATGTAGCAAAGATTAAAACATGGGAACAGAGGCATACGAAACCCTTGCCCTTCAGTAACTGGTGGAGGTGGTTCCGAGAAATAAACCCCCCAGTTCCATGAGTTGATATCACAAAACATAACATAACATAACATAACATAACATAACATAACATAACATAACATAACATAACATAACATAACATAACATAACATAACATAACATAACATAACATAACATAACATAACATATAAGAAATAAAGTACTCCATATTACATCATATATTCATACCTGATAGTCTGTTAGCTTGATAGAAGGGTGAAACTGAATAAATTTGAAATCTGAAATTCGAATTTGAATATTTCTATTTCTATTTATATTATTTAGAATAATTGAATTATTTGTATTATTTGTATTATATGTATGATCTGCATTTATTATTATTTCTGTATTCATTATAGCTGTACTCTTTTAGTATATTACAAGTAATCTTTTGATATTCCATTGAAATTTAAAGTTTATGGAAATATTGTATATATGGAAACATTGTACTTATAGCATTTATCGCATTTATTGTATTTAATGTATTTATAATATCTATAGTATTTATATCAATTTCTATGTAATGTAGCATGGAAATATGGCATTGTATTGTACGGTGATTTACGGTGATTTGTTATGTAGTTTCAAGTTTGAATCTGAAGTTGGAAGTTGGAAATTTAAATGTTAAAGTTTGATTGTTTTGTATTGATTTAATAGTTTGTATGTAGAATGGTTTAATTTTAATAAAAAATCTATTTTCCTTAAAAAAATTCTATTTTTCTAACCCTAACCCGAACCCGAACCCTAACCCTAATCCTAACCCTAACCCTGACCCTGACGCGGACCCAAACCCGAACTTGAACCCAAACTTGAACCCTAACCATAACCCTAACCCTAACCACGCCCAAGAACAGACATGTGTTGGAGGAGCTCCCTGTTTTTTCAGGCCTTTAAGGCTTAAAAACCTTTTCATCAGATTTTTGAGACGTTTTTGATAGGGTTCTCTTGCTAAAGAGGTCCTTGTCCTTTTGGTTCAAAATGGAGCCCCCTGGCCAGGGGGGACCCCAAAATCGTGTTTGACGCTTCCCTCAGTATTGTGCCAGAAGAAGAGATTCAGGCTGCTTCTTCTATACAAGCGCAGGAGGACTGCTCTCAACTCCAGGCAAGTGAATTTCAAAAACAAATGCCTTTAACGTCTACTACACTTATGGAAGAGACATCAGAGGCTTCTTTGGAAACAGAGAGAGTTTTCTCCATGAAGTCACCGCAATTCTCGACTGAGAGTACGGTAGGACATTTTTCTTTACATATGGAGGGGACCCCCCTATGTGCCTTTATGCCATCAAGACCTTTAGAAGAGGATTGTAAAGAAATGACCCAGGTCCCTGAAGAGATTTTCCAACCTCCTATGACTATATTGCCTTCTCAAGCCTCTCCTGTTATTCCCATTTTTTATTTTAAAAAACAGCAGGAAGGCCCTAATGTGGAGATATTTAAGGATCATGATTACTTAAGGCCTGATATTACACCCCAAACGCTGCATGCAGACAATTTATTTTCTGAAAAGTCTGAGTCTGTACAAATTGCAGCAGAGTCCATAAGCAGATTTATCTGCAGTCAAACGGGACGGATTACAATAGAGAAGGAGATGATTGTAAAAGATACTGTGGATGCTGATGAAAGTAGATTAATGTGTTATGAGAGGCATTTGGAAATTGAGATGGGACTAGCAAAATCTCCAATAGCTAAAAAGCCTATGCCTAAACAGGAAGAGAGGCTTCCTTCTCACCAGACTAAGATGTTTCAAAATGTAATGCCACAATTTCCTTGCAAAAAGGATATGTATCAGCAACAAGTAATTCAAGATTGTGCTACATTAACAGTGCAGGCCTCATGTACTGGAGAGGCTGAAGGGACTGAACATATGATTACAGAGGTTGAACAGGTGGGTTTGGAACCTGTAACTGTGGCTCTAAAAGCTGAGCAATCCTTCTCTGGGTCACCTGACATGCAAGGCAATTTTTCTTTCACTCCTCCTTCTTTAGATGATGTGCAACAAGGGCAAGGGGAGAAGGAGCCACCTTTGCTTCAGTGCTCTAAGAAGGAGGCAATTTTAGAATTGGAGGAATACAAGACCCAACTTAGTGATGCCTCCATGTCAGAGTCCTTAACTTAGTCAGCAAAATACCAGGCCTTGTTCATTAAAACAAGAATAGTATTTATTTTAAAGCTGCAATAGTAGGTTACTGAAACAGAAGCGTTGTTAAGAATACCTTAGTTACATGAAGCAAGCAGTTATACCCAAGGGGGGAGAATGGGGACCCCCCCCTCAACCAATGGAAGCAAAGCGCACGCGCGGGAACTGGAGACAGTGATAATTAATGTAGTTCCCGCCGCCCCCATTTTCCCAGCGTAGCTATTGCTTTGAAAGCGATAGGAAGCTAACAGACTGTCTCCTCCAAGGTCATTGTGTTAGGTCTGAAGAAGATATGGCTTGCACAGCCAGGCCTCCAAGGCAGCTCCCCGCATTCCATTCGAACAGTCCAGGTGCATAAATCAACACCCCACGATCCCATCCACCCACCCTTCACGAAACAAAGCCCATCCTCCCTCCCTTCTCCATCCATCATGGCAGGGCTACCTGACACTCCAGTTCGTTGAGCCAAGCTTTACAAGGTTTAACCTTTTATACCAACAGCATTAGGGATTTAGATTTGGCCATTGCTTCTACTGTAGACCCTATTCAATTAGAAAATTTGAGTCGACAGAGAGGGCAACTAAAAGCTTCAGTTGAAGAAATTGAACGGAAAATCACAGATATTAATCAGACTATTGACGACTTGGTTAAAAAACTTACATCTGCTAATGTTGATGTCATTAATTTAGTTTCCCTACCAGACTGTCTAGAGGTGCCTTCTGAAGAATTTTTGAAGACAGAGGAAGAAAGGCCATCCTCACTTAGTTTGGTGGAGTTGTCGCCTGACATCAGACCTGCAAAGAGACCAAAGAAACAACACAGATAAGAACCGGCGGAAATGCCCAGGGAGGAGAAGATTAGAGAAGAAACTGTGCGACAGGTGATTGACCTTTGTGATTTGGAGGTGAGTGAGACTACCCCTCGATGTTGCTACACATTGTCCTCCACTTCACAGGAAGAGTTAGTTGAGATGTTTAGAGGTAGATTGAGAGATGAGGAGAAAGATTCTTAAGGGGACTTTATAATTGAAGAGAGCCAAGGAACTAACCCGACGGTGGTGAGCACTCCCTGTATGAAGCCTCTTATGGACACTCCGAGAAGTAAATGCTTAGGTAGGGAAGCCTGTTTGACACAGGAATGGGCTAGATTCAAGACACTTTCCATGATGGAGGGTTTTCGACTTCTTGTCCCGCAAGAATTGAGGCAGGTTGATTTAGCAAAATTTTGGGCCTTTATTTTGGCCCACATGGGCCTTCCAGATGTCTTGACTATGGCGCTCGACAAGCACAGTAGAGATTTTATTTTAAGTCTCCTGACGGAAGTTAAGCCCACATTGGTTCATTTTTTTACAAACAGAGGCGATAAGCAGGCTAACTATATGGATAGAGTGATATATGCCAGGACTATTTCTCTGGCTGTGGTTGATCGCTTGATCATCGGTCGAAAAGTCTGTACGTCGTTGGGAAGCTATCCACCCTGGCTCACTGAGCAAGGCATGATAGAAATATTAAGAGAGATAATACAGTCGTGGGCTAACATCGAAACTAAGCACGTGACAGACATCTTTGATGATCCAGAGAGGAGGCAGAGCTCATGCCTCAGGAGTGGTCTGATTGGTGCCTTCAAGCTATTCACGTTTTAAAAATCAGACTGGACAGACTCAAAGGGGAAAAGCAGTGGCTCTGGAAACAGCAAACTTGATAAGACTACCCCAAAAGGGACTCATATTAAAGTTACCAAATTAGGCAACACTAAGGAATCTAAAGGGCAGCTCTGACAGAATTTTTGACAAGTGATTCACAAGCCATGAAGAGTGTCAGAGATACCGAGACAGTGTCACATCCAGGGATGGAGGGCGAAGGAGAGTCGAGAGATAAGTGTGCGCTCCCGAGGAAGGTCGCGGGATCTACAGGAGGATCTCGGATGACCTGAGTGGCTGTCGAGAAATCGATTCTGAGGAAGGAGATTTTATGGGCCTTTGATGATCATCAGGGGGACCCTAGTGATAGGTGTCCCCCGCAAACCGGTGAGGATGAATGGCAGGATGCCACCTTCTCTCAAACTTCTGTTGTTAAAAATCCCTTGAGGGTGGGAGGGACGTACAGGGACCCTGTTGGGAGTGATATGTCAGGGATAGACTCATTGATGTCAGAAAAAAGTCTATTTGATGATTCTCACTGAGTCCATTGTTATGTGTTCCCTATTCTGCTTTGCGCTTGTGTAGGTATGCAGGCAGTAACGTGGGAGCTTCTTCCCTGCCGCTTTTCCTTATCACGGTGGCCTTGAATGTAGACTTTGGGCTATTCTTGTGTTGATGAGAATTTTCCAGTCCTGTGAAGGCGAAGGGAGGGGGAGAGTCGTCTCCCGCTCATGAAGTAACTCTCCCGGGAGTTTCCCGCGCGCGCGCTTACAGTTCATTCGCTAGTCGCACTCCTGCATCATACTATAACCCTGCTTGCTTTGCTCTTGTCCCCCATTCCTGACAATGACCTTCTACTGTGGGTTTTAGCACTGTAATCCAATAAAGCCTTTGTTTTGATCAAGAATGCTTGGACCTACTTGCTTTTGAACCTGACAGTTGAGTTATAGTGAAGATGATAGAGAGAGTGAATTGAGTGAAGGGGAGGAGGAAGGTGAAGGTGAAGTGGAGGGAGCGGAAATTGCTAAAGGTGATTTACAGAGAAAGCAAAAGTTTCTGAGACGAAATATGTCCTGTGAAGGAACGGAGAGAGTTAAAGCAGGGGGGCGGAGAGAGATGGTACAATGGTTCAGGGATGTCGAGTCCCAGGTATTGGCTTCTCCCTGTTTTATTCCCCCTGTAACAGGAATGCCTAGATCTCAACCCTGTGAAGTGGGTGCATTACCCATACCTCCGAATCCTGTTGGGACTGTAGATGATCCGGTTGCGGAACTGGCGGTGGTGATACCGACTCAGGATATGGACATACTGTCAGAAACGCCTTTGCAGATTGACATTCCTGCAGCTTCTGAGGCGAAGAGTGGACCTTTGCTGTTGCGTCTGCCACTTCCTCAGCGACAGAATGGCAGAAAAGGAGAGAGACAGAAACAAAGACAAGCTCATGTGCATTTTGAGAGGACTTCCCTCTGGGAGTGCTACCATGCCTGAGGTATTTGAAACCCAAAGCTCTGAGAATTTAACTGCCGATGTTACCTCTGCTGTACACATTGTAAACCTTCCCCCTGGGAGTCCAGAACACCAGGGGAGAGGGGTTCTTTCTGATGCTGAGCAACAGATAATTTCAATATCCTCTTCCTCTTTGGTGGACAAGGTGGTGGAAGTGCACACGGTTGGGGTACACGTGGTACAAGGTGCCTCATGGGAGGAAGGGGGGCAGGGAACCCACATTAAACAAAGGGATCAGGGGATGTCTCTACCAGATTTAGAGGGTGTGGTAGTGAGATCCCTGAATGGGGACCGTGAGGTGACTGTAGCTCAACTACCTACGTCCACTCAGAAGAGACTGAGGTTGTGGTCACTCACGGAGGTGTCTGGGGGGTTACGAGGCCACACACTCACATCAAAGAAGTTTTCTAAATTGAGACAAGATCCTCAGTCTTTACCTTATGATGGAGGGTCCTCCTTTGGGAGTAAACATAAGTCCCTTGGGGAAGGGAATCCTGTACCTTGGGGTGCGAAGGACCCCCCTTTAGGAAGTGAGGGTGCGTCAACCTCCCAAGACATTCCACTGAGTACTGAGGGACGTCCTACACCTCTCTCCTCTACACCCCTCTCATATTCACAGTTTTTAAAGGGAACGAGGGGGAAGCAACAAGGAGTCGGAGGTGGGCAAGGGACGGAGAGGTCAAAGGGCGGGGGTAGTGCCGGAGAGCCCAGGGAACTTCATCGTAGAACTTTTGATTATGAAAAAGAACGTAGGGAGGATGAGGAGTTTTTGGAGGGATTGTTTTGAAGAGATGGGAGAGGAGGAGGGTCACGATCCTCGCCAGCACTACGTTTTAAGATTAAGATATAGGGACTTGGACTCCTACAAATTAACCAAAGATTATATGGTGGGGATGCTCTTGTTGAATGATTTTAATATCTCCAAGGAAGACATACTGGCTGTGATCATGCCACCGGGGCTACGTGAGACCAATGTTTGTTTAATATCAGAACGGTCCTATCAGAGGGCATGGGGAAGGATTCGTGAGGCGCTACGTTATATTCCAGCTCTTCTAGATGAATATGACGTTATCCCTTTATTCAGAGGGGAATCTAGGGTTTTGATGGTGTCTTTTAGAACCACCAATATCCCTGAGGATGATATAGAGCTGTGGCTCTCCCGACACTGTAGGATACTGATGGTGCCGAGGAAGAGGCTTAACCAGTGGGGCGTGTGGGGGGGGAGTACAAAGCAGTTATCTCATTCCACAGAGATGCACGAAGCAACCTGAAGCATCTTCCTAAATATTTTTCTTCTGGGAAATGACAGAGGTATCACACGCTACAGTGGTCAACCCCCGGCTTGTTTCCAGTGTGGAGGGTATGATCATATATGACAGCATTGCACGACCCCACTCTGTGCCAGCTGTGGGAAACAGGGGCACAACTCTGCTTACTGCACGACGGGCATTACTTGTAATTTGTGCAGTCAGCAGGGACATACCTATCTCTTGTGCCCCAGGGCTTATTATAACCAGTGTTTCCCTAAGGCCTACGCTAGGTTTAGAGCCTCCCACTGTGATGGGGAGACAGAGAACTCGAGAGGTGCCAAGGGACATGACCCCGCTGACAACTCTGGCTCGTCTGAGGTGCCAGTCGTTCCGCCTACCCCTGGAGAGAATGAGGATGGAAATGGATGGGAGACAGTGGAAAGAACGAAGAAGAAGTCAGAGAAGAAGAGTGCGTCTCGAAGGGGTGTGGTGATTGACGGGAAGTATCGACTGAAGCAGGACTCAGCAAGTAACCATTTTGAAGTCCTGTCACGAGGACGGGATTCAGAAGGTGATGTTGAGAAAGAAGATGATCTTGGGGAGAATGACACCAATTGGTCTGTGATTGAGGGAGACGGTGAGTCACAGAAGAGGGACTCTGCAGGGACGAACTTGAGACCTCAGGAAAAGGAAAAGAAACCTTTAGGTGCGCACTTCCGAATGATAGAAGATCTGTCGTTAGAGGAACTGGATACTTTGCTTTGTGAGAGCAGGAAATCTGTAGAGGAGATAAAATTAAAAAGAGTGATGCTGGGAGATGACACGCCTGGCTGTAGCGGGGGCTCTCTCAAAGGATTCCAGGAGATGACGCAGAGGGAATGCCTCCGTCTTCGCAAGAAGCAATTCTTTCTCCTGAATAAGATTTTATTATTAGACTGTGAGAGGAGTAAGAGGATGGAAGAAGCAGGAGATGGGTGTGAGGAGATGGAGGTTGGAGGGGAGGGTGAGGCCGATGAATCTACCCCCCCTCAACCAAGAGGCCCTCTTGCGCCAACAGGAGACGCATCATTACCCTCCCCCTTTTAAGTTACAGGGGACAATAGGAATGGCGGAGGGAGTGAGCCTGCCAACTCCCACTAGTCAGGCCACACCTCCTGTGTCATGGGAGGGGGTGGAGTCGATGTGCATAACAGCAGATGGGGGGGCAGGACGTCCCTGCGGCATTGTTAGAGCAGGAAACAGCCGATTTGATTTTTTTGATGCCGAGTGCTGTTGTTTGGAGATGGAAGTTTCTTAAAGTGCCTTCAAAATAAAGTTTGTTGACCTGTGTCTGGAATGAGTGTCTTCTGATCTCTGGGGTAACATGGGAACAAAGCCTTGGTTCGAGCCTCCCACTTCTCGTTCCCAACTAACGAGGGTTTTTATTTTATTCTTTGCCGCCTTTCCATTTATCCTGCCTTTGATGATGGACATCAAATTGGCAATGTGGAACTGTCGCAGACTTCGACAGCTGCACCGTCGTGAGGACATCTTTTTCCACCTTTGGAGGATGAACGCTGACATTATTGTTTTACAGGAGACCAACATTACGACCCCAAGAGATCGCAGCTTAGCCCAAAGGGGTTGGACTTGGGGTCCCTCTATCTGATCCCTTACAGATGGAACGGCGGGAGGCCTGGCGATCCTTTTTTTCTCTTTCTCGAAGTGGAAGGTGCAGAGAGTTGTGGAGGCTGTTCCAGGCCATCTCTTGATCATTGACCTCAGCCTGCTGGACTTCGACAAGAAGGTGATAGAAAAATATTGTTTGTGTGCATTCTATGCACCGGTTCAGAAGCGGCAACGCCTGATGGTGTGGGAAATGTTGAAGGATCACACCGTGATGAACCGAGCGTTAATAGTGTTAGGCGACTTCAATATACGGTCCGAGCAATCGGATCACATTGATCTGAAGAGTCCAGCGGGGTGGCAGAACAAAGTGTTGACAATGGAGCAGAAGTTACTCAGGGCATATCTGATGGACGCAAAAAATTTGCAGGATGCCGCTCTGCTTATTCTGAACCAATTGGACTTCTTACCGACACACCACAGGATGACTTTCCAGCACCAGTTTTGTCTTCCCCGTGGGTCTACCGCCACCTATTTCCATCCTCTGGTCACTAGCTGCCTGGACAGGATCTGGATTCCTTCTACTCTGACACCACAGACTTGTGTTCTGATGGCGAATCCCTGGTCGGACCACGTCTTGCTACAGCTTACTTTGGACGTGCAGGGACAGGAGGGTGGGAGTTGTGGCGCGCCCTGCTGGATTTTATGTGACAAGGATATTGCCCTTTATCGGCTATGGACTGAAATCATCCTGGCCTTGGAATTTCATCTTCGGGTCAAGGAGGATGCCGACCTGGCACTGTGCTGGGACGACACAAAAGCAATGATCAAACGTTTTTGTATCAGGGCCCGGAGAGCGGGACTGGCATGGGAAGTCTGTGAGTACCATTTTGTGATCCAGAATACACTAAATGTTCATTGGAGGGTGGCATCGGGTCTCCCGTATGATGCGCTAAATACCAGAGGAGTCAGCGGATCATTAAGGATTACCGAGGGGTTCAACACAAAAGGAGAAAGGCCAGCAGGATGGCGTCCTCATCAGGCCTGGTAATCCAGAAAGGAGAATGGGAGAAATATGGCCTCCCAGCAGCCCACCAACCGTTGCAGGAGCTGCGGCTACACCCTGATGAGGAGATCCGATATTCGATCCCTGGGAGGCTGGGATGGGCAGTTTCCATCTTGGGCTATCTCAAACCAGGCCAAATGGCCTTGAGACCCAGGCTGTTTGTCTCCTTTCTGTTTCCTAAGACAACAGCTAGGCATGGGAATTTATTGCTTTGTGGGAATGTAGTTTGTAGCACCTTTTGCTCTTTCCCGCGTGCGGGCTCTGTAGCCATTGGTAGTGGGTAGGGGGGGGGCCCTCCATAGGGTATAATCAGAGATGCTTCTTTTGTATGGGTCATTCCTGTCAATACCTATGTTCTAGTGCTTTAGCTTTGCAGTATAATAAATGCTATCCTTTTCATGAGGCCTGGTGTTGACTGACTATCTAAGGCGCCTGACAGAAGACACTATCCCAATCCAAGATCCACCGGAGGATGGGAAACCTCCGGTCTCGACGGTGGCGATCACCACAGCGATTGTCTCACTGGATAACCCGGTCACCTACGTGCTGGCGTCGTGGGGCGCGGAGTATGACATGGAAGGCCCATATGGGGACCCGTACGGGGCCACATACGGAGGAGTTACCACCCGACCGAGGCAGCAGCGGGACTGGTCAAAGCCGCTGGCCGAGACGCAGGAGACATGGTTTCTCACTCCCAGAGCTTCAATTCCAGAGAGCCGATTCGAGAGGTCAGTTAACCGCCTGAGCAGTAAGGGGCGGAAGACACGCGCCAGGAACCAAGGGACCTAGAAGGGGCTGTCGGGAGTCGGAGATGGAGCGGGGATCCAAGCCAAGACCGAATTCTCCACCTCATAGACGAGTCCCTGTCCCGCATCCCCAGAATGATCTCGAACGGCATCCGAGAGGAAATGGAACGGAGGCAGCCACCGGTGCCACCTGACCAGCAACCACCCGACCAAAGAGCTTTGCCTGCTGGGACGCCGCCCGGAGGTGTGCCGGGGCAACCCGGGGCACCTCCGGACCAACCCATGGGGCCCCCACCACAGGGGCTGCCGGCGCCGCGACTGCAGGGAGGGCCGAGAGGGTGGGGGTTCTTGCCGCCAAAACCGGCTGAACTCCTGGACGCTGACTTTGATGGGACCCCAGAGAAGTTCTCATTTTTCCTGGTCAGAACTGAAAAATTCATCGAGAACTGGGGTCACCTGTTCCAAAACGAGGAGCGGATAGTGGATGCGATCGCGTCGCACCTGAAGGACGCGGCTGCGGATTGGTACGTCGCGCTGCATCAAGAGGACGGGAGAGAACTCCGGGAAGTCGATGCATTTATGTGGGCGATGAAAGACCAGTTCGAAGATGTCAATGCAAATAAGACGGCTTGGGCTTTCCTTCGTTCATTCCGGCAAGGGTCCAAGACGGTGAGAGAGTATACCGCTGAGTTCAGAAGGCAAGCGGCGAAAATTCGAGGCTGGCCAGACGGTGTTCTGGCAGAACAATACCGGCTAGGGCTGAACGCGGAGATCCGTCGGACCGTGATGTGTGGGAGAGACCCGGAAACCTTGTCGGGCTGGATGAAAGAAGTGGTTGCTACCGAAACCCACTTGAAGACCATCAGACTGGATGATGCGGCCGCATTGGAGAAGGGACCCCAACCTGCTCCCACTCCAGCGCCCAGGGGGAAGGTTCAACCCACTACCCCACGGCAGAAGGACGGCACCCGAGAACTTCGTATGAAGCAAGGATTATGCCTGAAATGTGGGGAGGCGGGCCACTTCGCCGTGAATTGCCCGGGAGCCTCTACCCCGCCCGGCATGGGGAAAGGAGCCAAGAAGAAGTTTGACACGTCCACCCCGAAACCCATGGCGAAACCGAGAGGAGCCAGGGTGCTGCAAATCACCCCATTAAGCAAGGCCTCTGACTCGTCGGAGGAGGAAACCCCGCTGCCGGGAAACGAGAAGGACCTGCTGTAAATAGCGCTGAACAGCAGGTCCCGGACTCGCAAGCGCTGAACCCGGTGAGCAGATCCTCCTCTCTCTTCTTTCTAACAGTGACTTTGATGGATCCGGGTCTACAGACCCATGTGAGAGTGCGGGCTCTCATTGACTCGGGGTGTGGGAAAGACATTATCAACCCTTCACTGGTGACTGGACTGGGGGCGAAAGTCATTAAGTTATCAGAACCCCTAGTTTTCACTCAGATGGACAGCTCCACTATGAAAGAGCCGTGTAAGTACGAGACTGTACCCCTCCACATGGGGGTGGGGAAGCATTGGGAGGTGAGACCGTTCATTGTAACCTCTGCCGCACGGTTCCCACTGGTCCTGGGGAGCCCGTGGTTTTTTGATCATGACCCGCACATATTGTGGGAAGCTGGAGAGGTAAATTTCATTTCGTCAAAATGCGGGGGCCACATCTGGAACAAGTCATGGGGGCCTCAACGCTTGGAGGGCAACCCAGTACTAATGGGGGTGGCAGAGGCAGAATGGGAAGCAATCCCCAAGGAGTACCGGGACTTGGCCGCTGTGTTTGGGGAGGAAGAGGTGGATGAGCTGCCCCCCCATAGAAACTCCGACTGCGCTATAGAATTACTGCCGAACCAAAAACTCCCAAAAGGGAAGTTGTATTCTATGAGCCCGGCCGAAAAAATGGAACTGAGAAAATTTATTGACAAAAATTTGGAGAGGGGTTTTATCCGACCAGCCTCTTCGCCATTCGCTGCCCCCATTTTATTTCAGAAAAAGAAAGACGGGGGTTTGAGGCTGTGCACTGACTACCGCGGACTTAATGCTGTGGCGGCTACCAATGCATACCCTCTACCCCTGATTAAAGACCTCCTGGCGGCTGTTGCTGGGGGGAAAGTATTTTCTAAACTAGACCTTAGGGATGCTTACTTTCGAGTACGCATCAGGGAAGGGGATGAGCACAAGACAGCATTCAACACCCCCCTGGGACAATTCGAGTACCTGGTGATGCCATTCAGCTTACAGGGGGCGCCCGGAGTATTCATGAATTTAATTAATGAGGTCTTACACAAGTATTTGTTCAAGGGGGTCCTTGTTTACCTTGATGACATACTTCTGTACTCCCCCGACTTGCGCTCCCATGTGAAACTTGTCAGGGAGGTCCTGCAAACGTTGCACAAGCACAAACTGTTCGCTAAACTCTCCAAGTGTGAGTTCCATAAATCGGAAATTGCCTTCCTGGGCTACCGCATCTCACAGAAGGGGATAGAAATGGACCCAGAGAAGGTAAAAGATGTGGTGGGGTGGGAGCCCCCCAAAATGAGGAGGCAACTCCAGGCTTTCCTCGGATTCGCCAATTTTTGCAGATAATTTTTATCGAACTTTATGAAGGTGGCCCTCCCTCTCATGGACCTCCTCAAAACAAAGGGGAAAAGTCCCGATTGCACCCGGCCCAGGGCCGCTTAGAATGGACCGCTGACTGCCAGAGGGCTTTTGTTAAACTAAAATCCCTGTTCACCTCTGAACCGGTCTTGGCCCACCCGAATGAACTTAAGAAATTCATTGTCCAAGTCGACGCCTCGGATGTCGCTATGGGGGGGCCATTCTACAAGAGGGGGAAGATGGCAAACTCCACCCCCTTGCTTATGTCTCAAAAAAGTTTACTGATGCTGAACGGAACTGGTCGGTTTGGGAAAAAGAAGCAGGTTCGATCCGGCTAGCCCTCTCGACATAGCGGCACTGGCTGGAGGGGGCGAGAGTGCCGTTTGAGGTGTGGACAGATCACAAAAATTTAGAGTTATTACGCTCCCCTAGATCTCTGAATGCAAAGCAGCTTCTGTGGGCGGATTTCTTCTCTACATTTGACTTTACCCTGCACCATTTCCCCGGGAAGGCAAATTCCCTAGCCGATGCCTTGTCCCGCCTCCCCCAACACGACAGCAAGAGGGAGGAGATCAGAGACTCCGTCTTCACCCCCTCCCAGCTGGGAGGGGTGGTAACTACACGTAGCCAAACTAGATCCCCACCCCCTGCGCCTCTTTCCTCCCAGTGGGAGTTGAAATTTGCATCAGCCCTGTCTGAGGCGGACCATGACTCGCTGACGAAGGAAGAGGGGGTGGGGGGGGATGACCATGGCTGCTGGTGGAAAAATGGAAAACTTTTCGTGCCTCTATCCCTGCGGGGGGAGGTGATGTCCTGGGCCCATGGCTCTAAGTTGGCAGGCCACATGGGGTTTGTGAAATCCCTGCAACTGCTCCAACGCCAATTTTGGTGGCCGGGACTGCGAAAAGATCTTTCCCTGTTTACTCAAGCCTGCCAGGTCTGCATTATGAGTAAACATCGGCCGAGGAAACCTCCAGGTTTGCTGCAACCTCTGCCGACTCCCGCTCGCCCCTGGGAGGTGGTCTCCATGGACTTTATTACTGACTTGCCTCCGAGTGGAGGGAAAACAGTTATTTGGGTGGTCGTGGACATGTTTTCGAAACAGGCGCACTTTGTTCCCTTTGCGTCCATTCCCTCAGCTAAAAAGTTGGCTAAGGCGTTTTTGCAACACGTGGTGCGCCTCCATACTCTTCCAGCGAAGGTGGTCTCAGACAGAGGGTCCCAGTTCGTTTTCCATTTCTGGGGGGAGTTGATGACGCTGCTAGTGGTGGAGAGGGCGGTCAGCAGTGCATATCACCCAGAAACTGATGGGCAAACTGAAAGGGTGAACCAGACATTGGAGCAATACCTTCGGTGTTTCACTAATTTCCAGCAAGAAGATTGGGAATCGTTGTTGCCCCTGGCTGAGTTTTGCTACAATAACACATGTCATTCCTCCACGGGGGTGTCCCCGTTCATGGCAGTCCACGGTTATGAGGCCCCACCTCTGCCTTTTCTGACTTCTCCCGACCTCCCGCTGGGGGAAGCAGGAGATTGGTGCAAATGCCTTCAGGCTGTGTGGCCCCTGTTGGCAAAGACTCTGGAAGATGCTAAAGCTGCCTACAAGGGGCAGGCTGACAAGAAGCGTGATCATACCTGGACTCCCAAGTGTGGGGATTTTGTCTACCTCTCCACACAGAACCTCAAAGGCTTGCAGCCGAGTAGAAAACTGGGGTGGAAATATGTGGGGCCTTTTCAGATAAAAAGGGTGTTGAACAATGTAACTGTTGAACTTTTGTTGCCTAAGTCACTGAACTCTATTCATCCTGTGTTTCACATAAGGCTTTTGCGACGTTCGCCTGCCGAGAATGTGTGGAGACCGCATCGCCCCGCCCCGCCTCCGCTGATGGTGGGGGGGGGAACGCACTATGAAGTTGCTCAGATTTTGGACTCCAAGATTTCGCGCAACCGACTGTATTATTTCATCGAGTGGGTGGACTTTGGGCCTGAACAGAGGGAGTAGGTGAGGGCGGAACATGTTCATGCCCCAAAACTAGTCCACCGGTTTCATAAACTGTACCCCTTGAAGCCTGGAGGGTAGGATGTATTATCAGGGGGGCAGGATGTCAGGTACCCCTGCCATAGGGATGAAGGGAGGGGAGGAGGTGTCAATGGATGTATCTGTGTTTTCTCTGGTATGTGGGGAGGTTGCCTGGGAGACGGGGCAGTTTCCGGCTGAGGACAGACTGGCAATTTGCCCCGGGAAGGGACCCGGGCTGACAACGACTCAATATCGGATTAAATGGAATGTTCACACAGGCACATCTGCCTGGCATCCCCCACCCGCAGCCTAATGGAGCTCTCGCGCTTCAGTGCCGGTTTAAAAAAACACCTGTAAAAAGCTGTCGCAAATTCGAAAGCTCGCTCTCGTCGCACGTTTCTCTGCTTCCGGGTTGTCTGAATGCGCAGGCGGAAAGCCGAGTGGAAGCCGCGTTTGGTCCATGTTCCGGCGGTGGCGCGCCCCGCGTGGATGCGCATGGGCGCTAATCCGGAAACTGCGCTCATGCGCACAAGCGCACGAAACAAGCCCAGTGGCCATTAAAACCCGGGCCCAGGAGCACCCAGGCAACAGGCAGTATGAGTGGCATCAGAGGAGTTTTGTGGAGGAGGGCAGAGACTCTGGACCTGCTGGCAGTGTGGGGTGACCCCACGGTGCAGGAGGCCCTGTGAGAGAGCCACAGGAACAGGGAGGTGTTTGAGAAAGTGGCACAGCAGATGGTGGCCCTGGGCCACAACCACATGGCGGATGAGTGACGCTCAAAAACAAAGGCCATGCGCCTCATGCACAGTGGAGCAGAACAGTGTCTCTGGGAATCAGCGAACGACCTACAAGATCCTCGACAGGATTCTCCAGGGGGATGTCACCGCCCGCAGTCGGAGAGTGCGCAATAGCCTCCCCCTGCAGACCTGCCCATCCAGCAGTAGGTCACAGGACAGTGGACCAAGCCAGCCAGCAGCAGGGCCAGACGAGGGGTTCCACCTCACCCTGGAGCCAGAGGAGGAGGAGGAGCAAGCCCTTGAAGTGCTGGTGCCAGGTAAGTGTGAAGTGTCCAGCACAGGCCTCTGTCCTGGCTGGAGCTCAGATACCCACATGCCAGGATGCTGCTGCCACATTCAGACGCTGGCGGTGGGGGCGGAGTCCATGACATGGTGATGGACCCTGGGCCAGGCATGTCTCCCATCACACAGGTCCGGCCACCCAACCACATGGAGAATGTGTGGGTGTGGCACATCAGGTTAGGTCTGCACTGGGAGGTCCCCAGACCTCTGGAACCCTGCGTGTCAGCAGGCGCCTCCCCATGGTCCTGCCAATGTGCCCCTGGGCCAGTAACAAGTCCCAGCACAGGTGGGTGTGGCAAAGGGTGGGAACTGTCAGAGGTCCCCTGCCCCCCCCAGCCAGCAGCGATCCCCAGTGGCTCACAGCGGCATAGGCGACATCACACGGATTGGCGTCCTGCCGCAGGAATCATAGGCCCAAGCCACAGTACCTGTGCGGCAGCCTGCGTGATGACGCATACCTGCACTGGCAGTAGTGCAGAAAGATGAAGGGCGGCCCTGGGGACCCCATGGTCCGCGGAGGGCATCACTCACAGGGTGGTCACAGGTCCAGGGAAGGGAAAGGAGTCCACCAGCCAGGTGGAGAGGCCAAGCAAGGGGTGGGGTTAAAGCCCACAGTCATCCTCCCCTGCCCACTCGACCCACCACTGCTGGCGAAGAGGGTTTGTTGACGCCAGCACCCCCTTGGCCCAGTGACCTAAACCAACGAGTACGGGCAACGCCCCCCTGCAGGCAGATGGAAGGAGTGGCCACACAGGTGACGATGGCCATGCCTGGCCATACCACAGGCCCCCCACCGGAAAGCCGCTGCAACCTGCCCCATTCTTCCCCATGTAGACACCCTCGAGCCGCCACAAGAGGAGCCGGAGGATCCTGAGGACGACACCGTCATGGAGGAGGAGCCGCAGCCGGGTAAGGAGACGGGCCCTGCCCATGCCAGGAGTTGCCCAATTGGCCATCGGGGAACCATGGCCACCACGGTACACGCTGGCTTCCAGCCCTCGGGGAGTCACCCCGATGGTGGAGGCCACGGAGGACCCCTGCACGTGGTCCAGAGTTGAGACATGGGTCTGGCGGTCCATGGGCAGGGTCTTCGTGGGCCCCCCCCAATGTGGTCGGGACGACCGGAGCCCTGGGAAAGGGCCTCCCTGCGCCCGTGGGACTGACCAGTTGTTCCCCCCGCCCCAACACCACCATAGGCCCCTCAGGAGCTGGCAGCCTGGAGAGGGACCGGACCCCCAGACGCGGGACCCAGGACACGGCAGGTGAGTGGCCATGCTGGGCTCCTGCACGAGGGAAGGCATGGGGCAGATGCCGATGCATTGCATCACAACTAGGGGTGGCCCGTGTGAATGGCTGTATTCCGAAGATGCGGCTCCCCGTGGTGGGCTACCATTCCCACAGGTCGGTGGCCCACAGGGACAGCACCCCCTGGGCCACAGTGACCCAGAACCACAGGCGCGGTGACTGGGATTCCTGTCCCCCTCTCCGCAGATGTGCCACCTGGGGCCCCCCTTGCCCAACTGTCCCCCAACACCAGGATGGCGGTCACCCAGGCACGAAGGCAGTGGGCGAGCGGCTCCTGGAACAGGCCGACCAGCACCACGAGGCCCTGGAAGAATGAAGCGTCCGGGAGCACCAGGACTTCCTGGAAGAAATGCGCCGCCTAAGGGAGGAGGAGCATGAAACAAATCGTTCCACCCATGAGCTCCTGCAGGCGATGCTGGACACTCTCACTCGCATAGCCACATCTGTGGCTGAGCCACGTGGTGTGGCCCCCGCCCCAGAATGTGGCTGCAGCATGGCAGGCTGAGGTTGGCAGAGGGGGGTCGCCAGGGCTGTCACTCGTGGCCGTGGCAGCGCCCTCAGGGGAAGGACAGCACGCCGGAGCGGAAGGCCCCAGCCCCAGATGAGGGCCCCCAACTCACCACCCAGCTGAGCCCTGTGGACGAGCCGAGGCTGGTATCTGGAGTGGCAGTGGCAGCTCAGAAGCCCACCATGCGCCCCCGAAGGAAGGGCTGCAGAGACAGGTGGTGGGAACATGGAAAAACATTTATTTGAGCAGTCAACTGTGGTGTGGGGTGAACGTGTAAATAAACATTAGCGACCGCCCGTCGCCCGTCATGTCAGCCTCATTTCTTGGGAGAGCGGTGAAGGGGTAGGGGCGGTGAGGCTAGACGTGCCCATCTGGACCATCAGGAGGCCCAGTCATCCCTCGTGGCTGCTGTCTGTGGCCAGGGGCTCTGTGTCGGTGCCCTCCATCCTTGGCTGTTGGCCCTGAGCGGCGAGGAGCATCTGGAGATCCCTCCGCATGCGCCGCATGCCTTGTTGCTGAATGTGGAGGAGGTGCACCATGTGCTCAACTGCGGGGGAAGCCAAACATGGGCCAGGTCAGCCACCCCATTGCGACACCTGCGCCCCCGCCAGACAGCACAGTGTGGTGGCGGCAGGGACCCCTGGGGTCTGGCATGGCCCTCCCAGGCCGCCATCGTTGGCCACCGTTGCCAGGCCCCTCATGGGGGGGTCCGGGCATGTCGCCATGGCATACTCACATCGCTGTTCAGTCTGTTCGGCAAGGGCCGTCAGACGAGCTGCCAGCGTAGCCAGGGTCGGGGCGTCGGCATCCACCAACACGTCCGGGACGCCAGCAGGACCTGGTTCCTGACCCCCTGAAAGGACATGGGTGGACCTGTGTCAGTACTGGCAAGCTGCCAGAGCACCCTCATGGCCCGCCGACAGGGGGACCTACCAGTATCAGAGGTGGACCGGGAATCGACCGTCACGGGTGGCTCAGGCGTCCGAACACCCCCCTCCACCACAGGGGCTGTCTCTGGAAAAAAAAACCACGACATCATGTAGGTTACCCAGACAACCACACACACGCGCCCTGCAGGGTAAGGCCCCCCCCTTAGCTCTGGTGCTGCAACCAGCATCCGCAGGTGTCAGGCCTCAGGCATGTCACCAGGCTGGCGGCCTGTGTGGGTGGTGGTCCTGGCCACCTCCCCAGTTGGCGGACATGAGAGGGTGCCTGAAAATGCCAACCAGCACAGCCACAGCCCCCGTCCCAGCATTCCAGGTAGTGCCACCCCGACACCACGGGGAGGTCTCGACGTCGCAGGGGCCTGACCCCCTGTTCATGGCTGTCCGCTCCCCGGGCCGTGCGAGTATGGCCTCCTGGAGGGCCATCCGCTGCATGAGACTCACCGGCTTCACTGGCCTCTGGAGTGGTGTGGAGGATGACGACGGTCCCCTCCCCCGCTGCAGGTCCCCTTGGCTCTATGGGGGGGCAAGGGGAGTGTTTAGTCCTGTTCCGTGGCCAGCCCGGGCACCTGGCAGCACCTGGTACCTGCGTGCAAGACACACAGGCCCCCGGGGGCCGCCCTGGGCCCTGCCACCCCACCCTGGCAGCCTGCTTGGGTGGCCTGGCCCCGTTCTCACCACCACATGTCCACTGAGGCCCCAGTCGTGGTGCCCAGGGCCCCTGCAGCCCCTGCAGCTGCCGGCACCCATGGTGCCCCAAAAGCTGGCGCCACCTACCTGGCTGCGGCTCCACTGGCGCACCTTTGGCCTCTTCCTCGGAGGAGGTCCGGGAGGCGGCCAGAGGTTCCCCAGCTGGTCTCCGACGTCTGCGGCGATGGGGACGGAGCCCTGTGTGGGGGAAAGGTATTCCTAGATCACTGAGCACTTGCATGTGCCACCCAGGAAGACATGTCCAGATGTCCTTCCCCTGGCTGCTGTCTCCCAGGCATGCCGCTGGTGGCCACCTGGGCAGACCCCCCAGCTCCACACACCCCAGGGCCGCAGGCACCCACGGCCATCCCCCCAGGGGTTCAGCCAATGCCACCAGCTCACCAGGGACACGTCGCTGCCTCCACGATGGCTGGCCTCCTTGCTCCCAGAGGGCCCGCAGGAGATGGAAACAGGGGGGCCACTCTCCACGGGGGGATTGCCGTCCCAGTCCTCCAGGGCCTCGAAAAACTCTGCCTTCTCCCGCTTGAATTTGGCCCTGCATTGGATGGCCAAGCGGGGGTAGCCTGCCTGGGCCAGCACCTCAGCCACCCTGCCAAAGAGGCCCAGGGTCGGCAGATGGGTGCTGGTCATTACCCTCCTGCCGGCCTCGATGTCATGCAGGGCCCTGAGGAGCAGCTCCACCTCCTTGTCCATCCAGTAGACCCCCAGCCATGCGGGCTCCATGTCCTGGGGCAGCATTTGGAGGGAGAGGCCTGGGGACGACAGCTTCGGCAGCGACGTCGGCCGGCGCGGAGAGGCGTTTGGGCAGGGACGCATTTGGGCGGGGGCACGGCTATGCGCACGCCCAAGGATTCCCGCCTCAGATGCCACAGTGGCCGCTCTGTCTTCCTCTCCCTTCTTCCTTCCCCCCAGCACAGGAAGCGAACCGGGCCACAACAGCAGGGCTCTGGGGATGGAATGGACGGAACGGCTGCGCGTGATGGACCATGGAAAGGCGTTTGGGCGGGGATGCATTCGACCGCGCACGCTCCCATGCACATGCCCGGGTTCCCCAGGGATGGTTCGCCAGTGGCACGAATGCTCATGGCCAACCCCCCACCTCGGGTCTCCCTCAGTCAACAGACTCCTGTATCATGTAGTTCAGCCCTGAGCCGTCCATATCATCCTGCCATCTGAGAAGCAGAATTCCAGCACTAGCCAGGAGTGGCTGGGTCCTGGACAGCATGGCAGACTGGGTCACTGTCTCTCTCTCCAGGACTGCCCCGCCAGCCTCTGGAGACCTCCCTCCCAGGCATCCAGTGGCCAGTCTGAGCTGGAGCCATGGAGAGAGGGGTTCTGCTCGGAGCCAGCGCCTGTCTTGGCACTGTGCTCGATGGACTCGGGCCACACTTCCCCCCCCTGCACATGGGTCAGCCAGTGCAGCCACATTCCTGCAGGACACCAGTTTGACGGTTGCCACCATGGCCCCTCAGGGGCCTGGCACACCATGTCTTCTCCCCTGCCGGGGGGGGGGGCCCTAGCCAATGATGGATGTCTGAGTGTGTTTGTCTCAAGACATCATGGTGACCCATGTTGACTGTCCCCCACGGGGAGGCCTGCAGTCAGCCTGCCGCACCTCCCACGGGCTGGCACTCCAAGGGGGGTCTCCCTTCCAGGTGCTACTCGCACCACCTCCAGTGGACAGGGCTTGGTCAGTTTCCCAGGCAGGGAGCCATAGCTAGCTGGGAAGGACCCTAGAGCTGGGGTGTGGCGCATGGGTGGCCAGGGCCAGCACCCACTTCCCAGCCTCAGCCATCAGGGAGTGCCTGTCCCATCCTCTGTCGCTCAGCCCGTCACACTCCCAGGTCTTGGTGGCGGCCTCTGGCCGGGCTGGGGCCTGGGATGTACGCCACTGGGTCGGAACGTTCCCTGGGGAGCTGGCCTTGGCCACAATACTCTGGGGATCATCCGTCGCCCCAGCATGTCACCACACCTAGCTCTGGGCTGGGGTTCTGCTGACACCGCTGGCTGTTCCCCCATCACCCAGGGGGGCCTTCCCCTCCCCCACCCACTGGGCGAGGATGCTGAGTCACACCCAACCAGCCACCCATGGGCACTACCCCCAATTGGGGCTGCTAGGCAAGGCAGTGGGGACCCCATTGGTGGGGCCAACCACAGCTCGCCCTCCCCGGTGGACCCTTGCCGCACCCAGCCATGGCCCTGGTGGCCGCCTGGGGAATGAGGGACGCACACACAAGCAGCCAGAGCGGTTCATTATCTTTATTGGAGCCATCGCGTTGATGAGTCCTTGCCCACTGGTCAGCGCTCGGGACTCCTAGGCAGTCGCCAGGGGGTCCACTGTCCCATGTCCGAGCCGCCATGTGTGACCAAAGCCGACTTGTGCTCATTGTTGGTGCCTCATCAGCCATGTGGCTAGTGCCTCCCTCACCGCGCTTCCCTCTGCTGGATTGATGACATCCACCCTCCGCAGGGGGGCCCTCACCCCTGGGGCCTGGGCTGGCTCCTCGTCCACCTCACGCCTGATGATGGCATGGCCCCGCTCTTCACAGATGTTGTGTAGAGTCACGCAGGCTGACACCACCAGATTGTAATTTGCCTCCTGGACATCCAGTTTCAGTGCCAGGCGACGCCAGCGTGCCTTTAGCCGGCCGAAGGCGTGCTCCACGACGTTCCTGGCACGGCAATGTGCCCTATTGAACACGGCCTGCCGGTGGTTCAAGGCACCCTTGTACGGGGTTATCAGCCATCTCCTGGAGGGGTATGCGGCATCACCAAGGATGAGGGGGGGGACCAGAACACCCTCTATGAGGGCCGTGGGGTTCCCCGGAATGAAAACCCCTGTGTCCATGGCCCTGCAGAGGTGTGACTGGTGGAACACATGGGCATCATGGCTGTGGCCAGCATGGCCCACGCAGATGTCAGTGAACCTGCCCCGGTGGTCGACGGTCCCTTGGAGGACGACAGAGTAGATGTGCTTCTGGTTTAGAGTCATGGGAGGTCGGTGGTGGTGACAGGGATGTGGCAGCCATCCACAGCGCCGACGCACTTGGGGAAGCCCAGCGCCACGAACCCATCCATGATCTGCGGGGGACAGAGGCTTCAGGTTACGACAGCCCAACAACCTCCCAGGACCTGGCTTCCCTCCCTGGTTCACTGACACAGTTATGGCACACAGCCACATTGTGCCTGCTGGGGTGCAGTGTGTGGCAAGACAGGGCATCACCGATGGGGGCTGCAGAGCCGTTGTCCCTTCATCCGGGTCACAGACCGGGGTCTGGCTCCCCTTCCCTTGGGCTCCCTCGTTTCACCCGTGTCCATCTAACCCTGCTACCGCGTCCTGCTGTGGAGGCCCTCAGTCTGGCTCCACACCCTTTCTCTGCCTCAAAGCCCCATGTCGGTGTGCCCATTTATCCAACCTTCGCCCTGGGGGCCGATGGCCTTGGAACGATGGTGGTTTCCCTTGGATGTGGGTACCCCCTCCCCGCAAGGTGGGGGCCCGCCTGCCATGTCTGTCTGCAGACTCTGCCATGTCTGTCTGCAGGCTCTGCAGGGCTGACAGTCCATCAGGGGGCCCAGAAATTGCTAGGGGGAATGTGGACACCCACACCTGGGGTGGCCTCACCCTTCCTGGTGGCCCAAGGCAGACCGTCCTGCTCAACAACTCCTTGTCCATGGCCACGCACACCTCCACGACGATTCCTGTGACAGTGGACTTGCCGACCCCAAACTGGTGGCTGACCTCCCGGTAGCAGTTTGTGCCTGACAGCCACCACAGGGTTATGGCGACGCACTCCTCTGCGGCAATGGCACGCCTCATAGGTGTTTCTGTGTGCGCGATGTGACAGCCGAAGCTATCCACTAGCCAGCGGAACGTCGCCTTTGTCACCCTAAAGTTTTTCAGCCACTGCTCGTCTTCCCACACTACACAGACGAATGTCTCCCACCAGTTGGTGGGGCGCGGGTACACCCACCAGCGACGGGACGCACCCTCTTCAGCCAGCCTGAGAAACCCGGCCCTGACACGGGCCTCAATGCGCCAGTGCTGTCTGATTCTGGCTGCTCTGTGGGCCCTGTACCGCTGCAGGATTAGTGCCCTCCGAGCATGGATGCTGCGCACCCTGTCTTGGTGGCACTGCAGCAACGTGATGTGTCCATGCTGCCTGCCCTCCTCCTCTCACTGTGCTACAGGGTGGATGCTGGTGATTGCCTTAACAAGGGCCGTGGGTGGGGCCCATTTCCGGCGGGATTCGCCTCATGGTCGCTTGTGTGCATAGGCGCCTGGGCGCGCGTGCGCGCATGTGCGCATGCATGCCTCGACAACTCAGGTGATTGCTGCGGTATTCCGCGACCCCCCCACCCCCCGTCTGAACGCTCCCGCGCGCCTCTGTCCTGTATCTTCTGGCAGCGGCCCCCGCTGTGTGGACAGGAAAACCCGGTATTGTTTAATCGGGGTTTTTTTTGCCACGACTGTCCTCGGCCTCCATCTCAGGCTATCTCGAACCAGGCCAAATGGCCTTGAGAGCCAGGCTGTTTGTCTCCTTTCTGTTTCCTAAGACAACAGCTAGGCATGGGAATTTATTGCTTTGTGGGAATGTAGTTTGTAGCACCTTTTGCTCTTTCCCATGTGCGGGCACTGTAGCCATTGGTAGTGGATAGGGGGGGGCCCTCCGTAGGGTATAACCAGAGATGCTTCTTTTGTATGGGTCATTCCTGTCAATACCTATGTTCTAGTGCTTTAGCTTTGCAGTATAATAAACGCTATCCTTTTCATGAGGCCTGATGTTGACTGACTATCTAAGGCGCCTGACAGATGCTGACAACGATATCTTCCTTTTATGGACAGCTTTATACAGCTCACCCACAGGATCCCTCCGAAGTGGACCTCATGACCTATCTGGAGGAGATGCCAATGAGGAGGATGACGCTCGAAGGAGAGGACTTTAATCAGCTGCTCAGTCCCTTGACAGGAGAGATTGCTGAGGCCATGGCGATAGGGAAGAGGACTTCGACCCCTGGCCCCGATGGTCTCTCATATGGTCTCTACCAAGACCTGAAGGATTACTTTGTGGCGATCCTCACTGAGGTCTTTAATTACGTCTGGAGGGAAAAGAGGGTGGGTGCGAGTTTTCTGCAGGGCGCTATGTTCCTGCTGTATAAAGCCGGCGACCTGACGATTGTTTCCAACTGGTGTCCCCTGACCCTGAATAACATCAACTATCAGATCTTCACTCGAGTGGTCAACTCTAGACTCAAGAGATTTGCCCATACCATCATGGGACCCGGTCAGACGAGTGCTGTCCCTGGGCGGAAAATGAGTCATACCGCATGCCTTTTCCGTGAAATTTTCCAAAGCATCTGAGAGGAGGGGAAGAAGCCAAGCGTATCTCTTACAATTAGACCAGCATAAGGCTTTCGGCAGAGTGGACCACGTCCATCTATAGAGGGTGTTACGAAGCCAGGGCATCCTGGAGCAGCTGATCGAAACCATCCGCACCCTCTATACGGGAGCCCGGATCATCCCCTATGCCCAAGGAACCCCCGGCCGTGAGATCCCAGTCACGAGGGGAGTGCGCCAGGGCTGTCCTCTAAGCCCACTACTTTACGTCCTTGCCTTAGAACTTTTCCTTGAGGCGGTCAGGAACGATGTGAACGTGTGTGGGTTGGACCTGTCGAGCATCCACAATTACCACCTCACGTCGGTGGCTCACGCAGATGACGTTAGGGACCGGGACAATCTGCAGAAGGTGCAAGGACATCTGCGGGCCTACCAGGATGCATCTGGCGCCAAAGTGAATGAGGCTAAGAGCAAGCTCTATCTGTTGGATGGAGGAGCTGGGGAGATACGTCTCCAATCCCTGTCCTCGACTACTACTACTGCTGAACCACAGGAGGAGGAGGACACGCCACCTGAACCCCTGCCTTACATAAGATCTTAGGCATCTACTTCAGTTTGAACTTGCAAGGGTGGAGGAGGAACTGGGACGAGTGGCTCGCGAAGGTGGAGGATCAGCTGCGGAGATGGGCCAATTGGCATCTGACCACGGCACAAAAGATCACCTTCTTCAACACTTATTGTGTTCCAGCAGGCAACTATTTGGCGGCGATATACCCGCCCACTAAGGAGGTAATTTGTCCATTTATTGCTTTATTTTTTTGTTTATCCTTTCATTTTCTCATCGTGTCATTGTTTGTCTGTACTTGTGAGGTTGATTGCTGTAAGTCAGGAATTTTATTTTATTTTTCATTTGCCTCTGTTATCTATTGTCTATAGAGCTTGTGCGGACCCACCACCAGCATGAGGAAAGCTGCTGTGGAATTCCCTAGGGAAGTAAGAAGGCAACTGTGCCTGATCTTCTTCTTTGCAACTCTGGCGGTGGTATTCGTGACAGTTTTTGTGGGGATTTCCATCTATTTTTGGTGGGTAATGAGAGGACTATTGTCTATTGTCTATAGAGCTTGTGCGGACATGTTTTGTGATTTGATGGTGTGTTTTGGGTGTCCTATTGCAGAAACCTTGAAGATCCATGAGGTTCCGTACTCTGGAACCGTGCTTTTGCAGAATGGTCTTCCCACGAGGCCATGGATCCATGACTTTTGTGGTGCAAGGTGTTGCCATGGACATGTTATGTGATTTGATGGTGTGTTTGGGGTGTGGTAATTGTCAGAGTCCTCAGTTGGTCAGCCAAAACACCAGGCCTTATTCATTCAAACAAAGATAGTGTTTTATTAAGCTGCAATACTAGGTAATGCAGAAACCCTGAGAATCCCTGAGGATCCGTGCTCCAGAATGGTGTTTTTGCAGAATGGTGTTGCCACGAAGCCGTGGATCCTTGATTTTTGAAGTACAGTCTATTGCCATGGACATGTTTTGCGATTTGATGGTGAGTTTGGGGTGTCCTAATACAAACCCCCAAGGATCCGTTAGGATCTGAGCGTCAGAACGAAGTTTTTGTTGATGGTGTTTCCACAAAGCTGTGGATCCATGACTTTTGTGGTGCAAGGTGTTGCCATGGACTTGTTATGCAATTTAGCTATGGGTAAACCAGTAGGCCATGTGTAGACTGCATTGTTTCCTCTGGGGAAAGGAGAGTGCAGGTGTACCCACGTTTTTTGCTCTGGGGAAAGGCGAGTCCAGGTCTCCTCCCATTGTTTCCTCTGAGGAAATCGGTTGGTGTGGGGCCAGGGAGGGTGGGGCCGGGGAGGGTGGGAAATTCAGCCTGTGATTCGGGGGAGCAGGTGGGAGAAGTGACCCAAGAGGCAGTGTTCCTGGGGGTGGGTGGTGTCAGGGTGCAGGGCAACTGAGCTTTTCCAGGCGAGACGAAGAATGTTATGGAGCCCAGGCCTACTCCTATTGTTTCCTAGGGGTAAACAGGGAGGCCAGTCTACTACCATTGTTTCCTATGGGGAAATCGGGAGTCCAGGTCTACTGCTGTTGTTGCCTATGGGAAATATAGAGTCCAGGTCTACTCCGGTTGTTTCCTATGGGAAAAAGAGACTCCAGGTCTGCTCCCATTGTTTCAAAGTGGAAAGGAGAGGCCAGGTCTATCTCCATGGTTTCCCATTATTTTCCAAGGGGAAAGAAGAGTCCAGGTGTACTTGGGTTATTTCCAAAGGGAAAGGAGGGTCCAGGTCTATCTCTGTGTTTGCTATGGGAAATATAGAGGCCAGGTCTGCCCTTATTCTTTTCAAAGGAGAAAGGAGGGGCCAGGTCTACCTCCTTGGTTTCCTATGGGAAATCAAGAGGACAGGCCTACCCACATTATTTTCAAAGGGGAAAGGAGAGGCCAGGTCTACTCCCGTTGATTTAAAGGGGAAAGGAGGGGCCAGGCCTACCTACATGGTTTCTTATGGGAAATAGAGAGGCCAGGTCTATCCCCATTGTTTTCAAAGGGGAAAGGAGAGGCCAGGTCTACTCCTTTTGTTGCCTATGGGAAATAGAGAGTCCAGGTCTCCTCTCGTTTTTTCGTATGAGGAAAGGAGACTCTAGGTCTACTCCCCTTACTTCCTATGGGGAAGGGAGAGTCCAGGTCTAGACTGCGTTGTTTCTGATGGGGAAAGGAGAGTCCAGGTCTCCTCCAATTGTTTCCATGGCTTCCACGGCTTCCACCATGAATTCACGTAACATCCACGGCTTTGTGGCAACATCATCATTAGGTTATCCCAAACAAACCATCAAATCACAAAACATGTCCATGGCAACAGCTTGCACAACAAAAGTCATGGATCCATGGCTTCGTGGCAGTACCATCAACAAAAACTTGGTTCTGAAGCACGGATGCTCACGGATCCTCAGGATTTTTCATTTAGGACACCCCAAACACACCATTAAATCACAAAACATGTCCTTGGCAACAGCCAGTACTATAAAAATCAAGGATACACGGCTTCGTGGCAACACCATTCTGCAAAAACACAGTTCTAGAGCACGGATCCTCATGGATCCTCAGGGTTTCTGCATTACGACACCCCAAACACACCACCAAATCACCTAACATGTCCATGGCAACACCTTGCACCACAAAAGTCATGGATCCACTGCTTCGTGGCAACACCATCAACAAAAACTTGGTTCTGAAGCACAATCCTCATGAATCCTCGGGGGTTTTGCATTAGGACACCCCAAACACACCATCAAATCACAAAACATGTCCATGGCAACAGACTGTACTACAAAAATCATGGATCCACAGCCTCATGGCAAGACCATTCTGCAAAAACCTTGTTCTAGACAACGGAATCTCATGGATCCTCAAGGTTTCTGCAATATGAAACCCCAAACACACCATGGAATCCCATAACATGTCCATGGCAACACCTTGCACCACGAAAGTCATGGATTGACAACTTTGTGGCAACACCATTCTGCAAAAACACGGTTCTAGAGCACCAATCCTCATGGATCCTCAGGGTTTCTGCATTAGGATACCCCAACCACACCATGAAATCACATCACAAGTCAATGGCAACACCTTGCACCACAAAAGTCATGGATCCATGACTTTGTGGTAACACCATCAACAAAAACTTGGTTCTGATGCACAGATCCTCACGGATCCTCAGGGTTTTAGCATTAGGACACCCCAAACACATCATCAAATCACAAAACACGTCCATGGCAACAGCCTGTACTACAAAAATCATGGATCCACGGCTTCATGGCACAGCACTGATCCTCATGGATCCTCAGGGTTTCTGCATTAGGATACCCCAAACACACCATGAAATCACATAACATGTCCATGGCAACAGGTTGAAAAACATGGCTTCGTGGAAACACCATCAACAAAAACTTGGTTCTGAAGCACAAATGCTCACGGATCCTTGGGGTTTTTGCATTAGGACATCCCAAACACACCACCAAATCATAAAACATGTCTATGGCAACAGCCTGTACTGCAAAAATCATGGATCCACGGCTTCATGGCAACACCAATCTGCAAAAACATGGTTCTAGAGCACGGATCCTCATGGATACTCTGGTTTTCGGCATTACGACACTCCAAACACACCATGAAATCACATAACATGTCCATGTGTCAGGTAGCCCTGCCATGATGGATGGAGGGGAGGGGAGGTTGGCTCTGGGCGCCTTAGTGGCGTGACAGGCGGGAGGTTGGAATCTGGGGAGTTGTTGATTTACGCTTAGGGTGTGAGAAAGGAATGTAGCTCTGGTTACCCCTATCTCCTGCAGACGGGACATTCTGACCTTGAGGAATCAAGCTGCAAGCTTTCCTATCGCTTTCAAAGCTGCAGCTTTGCTGTTATTAATGGGGGCGGTGGGAACTTCATTAGCGTAGTAACTTTCGATTCCCAATCGCATGGTATTCTGTGACTAGGAGAAGGGGGGGTCCCCATTCACCCCCTTGCCCTGTATAACTGCTTACTTTCTGTAACCAAGTCATTCTGAACAATGTACCTGCTTCAGTGAACCTTTCTCTTGCAGCTTTAAAATAAATACTATCCTTGTTTGCATCACAAGGCCTGGTGTTTTGCTGACTAAGTTAGGACTCCTGACAGTTTGTTCAGAATCCTCATCAACTTTCGGGACTGGTCGTAAACCCGCAACTCCACAATGAGTGACGGTGAAGAAGACACTCTCCCGATTGAAGAAGAAAAGGAGAAAAAGCCTCCAGGGAAAGACGTACCCAAGGAGACCCCTGACACATATGTGCCGAGACAATGGGGTGGGGAGTACGACTTTGGAGGGCCTTACGGAGACCCGTATGGGGCAGCCTATGGAGGGGTGACCCACCGAGTTGGGCGCAGACGAGATTGGGTGAAACCCTTGGCTGAGACCCACGAAGCGTGGTTCGGGACCCCGAGAGCCTCCATGGGAGCTAGTCACCCCGAGAGGTCGGTCCGAAAGCTCATCACAGCAGAAGCCCCGGAGGACACCGGTCGAGACACCGAGAGCCACGAGGGTGCCGTGGTGAGAAGGAGATGGAGTGGGGAGCCGAGCCAAGACCGCCTGATGCGCTTCCTGGACGAATCCCTCGCACGCATCCCACAGATGATCGCGGAGGGGATACGAGAAGAGCGTGAGCGGCAGAGACGTGAGGAACCACCAGACCGCGTTCCTCCCGACCAGCGCCCGGCGCCGGACCAATACCAAGGGAACGTACCAGCCGGCCCTCCAGACCAACCAGCGGGGCCAGGACCTGGGCAACCACCTCCTCGCCCTTGGGGGTTCTTGCCACCTAAGCCGGCAGAACTCCTGGATGCTGATTTCGATGGAGACCCCGAAAAATTCCCGTTCTTCCTGGTGAGAGCCGAGAGGTTTATCGAAACCTGGGGTCACCTTTTCCAACGAGAAGAACGCATGGTCGATGTCATAGCAGCCCACTTGAAGGGAGCGGCCACAGACTGGTATGTGGGACTCCACCAAGATGACGGGCGTGAGCTGAGAGAGATCGATTCTTTCATGTGGGCCATGAAAGAGCAATTCGAAGATGTGCACTCTACTAAAGCTGCCAAGGCAATGATCCGAAGCCTCAAACAAGGCGCAAGGTCGGTGAGAGACTACACCTCGGAGTTCCGCAGATGTGCCGCTAAACTCCGAGGGGAAGGGAACCTAGTAGACTTCTACAAGTGGGGGCTCAACGCGGAGATCCGCCGAGAAGTCACCAGGAACCAAGACCCGAACACCCTCACGGGATGGATTCAAGCCGCCATCACGATGGAGAACCGGCTGAAGACCATCAAACTGGATGACGCCGCAGCGATGGCTAACAGGGGTCCCGCGCCTGCAGCGAAGGGAAAACCCCTTGCCCCGAATCCGAAGCCGAGAGACGGTACCAGGGAACTCCGGATGAAGCAAGGTCTTTGCCTCAAATGCGGAGAAGGAGGTCATTTCGCCGCGAACTGCCCAACGTCTTCTGCACCGGCCGGGGCGCAAAAAGGAGTCAAGAAGAAATTTGACACATCTACACCGAAACAGGTGGCGAAACCGAAGGGGGCGAAAGCCTTGCAAGCTAAACCGCTCAGCGAGGCATCCGACTCATCCGATGGCGAGACCGTGCCGCAGGGAAACGAGCCGGACCTGCTGTAAACAGCGCTGAACAGCAGGTCCCACACTCCCAGGCGCAAAACTCGGTGAGCAAACCCCCCTCTCTTTTCTTTCTCACAGTGACTGTAATGGACCCGGGTCTATTGACCCATGTGAGAGTACGTGCTCTCATTGACTCTGGGTGTGGGAGAGACCTCATCAATCCCACACTAATTACGGGACTAGGGGCGAAAGTTGTTAAACTAAATGAACCTTTAATTTTCACTCAAATGGACGGGTCTACTATGAAAGAACCCTGTAAATACGAGACTGTACCCTTGAGGGTGGGACTCGGGCAACACTGGGAAGAAAGATCTTTCGTGGTTAACCCTGCCGCCCGCTTCCCTCTGGTTCTAGGGAGCCCGTGGTTTTTTGACCACGATCCGCATGTACTATGGGGGGAGGGGAAGGTGAACTTCATCTCTGAGAAATGCCGGTCCCATTTGTGGAGGAAAGAGTGGGGACCCACGATGGGGGGGCAACTCCTAGTGACGGCGGGGGTGGCAGACGCGGATCTGGAAAGCATCCCCCCGAGTACCACGACCTGGCCCCGGTGTTTGGGGAGGAGGAGGCCGATGAATTACCCCCCACAGAAACTCAGACTGTGCAATCGAAATTTTGCCCAACCAAAAATTGCCAAAGGGAAAACTGTATTCTATGAGCCCTTCGGAAAAAGTAGAACTGCGAAAGTTCATTGACAAAAACCTCAGTAGGGGTTTTATACGGCCAGCATCCTCCCCGTTTGCGGCTCCGGTGCTTTTCCGAAAAAAAAAGGACGGGGGGTTGCGGCTATGCACTGACTATCGTGGTTTGAATGCAGTGTCCAACACCAACGCTTACCCCATGCCCCTCATAAAAGACTTGTTGGCGGCGGTGGCTGGGGGGAGAATCTTCTCGAAATTAGACCTCCGAGATGCCTATTTCAGAGTCCGAATTCGGGAGGGGGATGAATTTAAGACGGCGTTCAACACCCCCCTGGGCCAGTTTGAATATCTGGTCATGCCATTCGGACTCCAAGGGGCCCCGGGGGTCTTCATGAACTTAATTAATGAGGTGTTGCATAAATATTTGTTCAAGGGGGTCCTTGTTTACCTTGATGACATTCTTTTATATTCCCCCGACCTGAAATCTCATGTGAAACTGCTGCGGGAAGTACTACAAACGTTGCACAAGCATAAACTGTTTGCCAAACTGTCTAAGTGTGAATTTCACAAAATGGAGATCCCTTTTTTGGGCTACCGCATATCTCAAAAGGGAATTGAGATGGACCCTGACAAGATTAAGGATGTAGTAGGGTGGGAAGCCCCCAAAACGCGGAGGCAACTCCAAGGTTTCCTCGGATTCGCGAACTTTTATAGATCGTTCCTATCAAACTTTGCCCAGGTGGCTCTCCCCTTGACTGACTTATTGAAAACCAAAGGGAAGCCACCCGAATGCACTCGACCTGGAGCTAAATTAGAATGGTCACCAAAGTGCCAACGGGCTTTTGAAGAATTGAAAACCCTTTTTACGTCTGAACCGGTCTTAGCCCACCCTAATGAACTTAAGAAATTCATTGTTCAAGTTGACGCTTCAGACGTTGCCATGGGGGGGCGATCCTCCAAGAGGGGGAGGATGGGAAACTGCACCCCCTTGCCTATGTTTCAAAGAAATTTAATGATACTGAACGGAATTGGTCGGTGTGGGAGAAAGAAGCGGGATCGATCCATTTGGCGCTGGCTACTTGGCGCCATTGGCTTGAGGGGGCGCGTGTCCCGTTCGAGGTCTGGACTGATCACAAAAACCTCGAGCTGCTCCGCTCCCCCGTTCCTTGAACGCCAAACAGCTCCGCTGGGCTGATTTCTTCTCCAAGTTTAACTTTACACTGCACCACTTCCCGGGGACGTCAAACTCGCTGGCTGATGCGCTGTCCCGCCTCCCGCAACACGACAGTAAGAGGGAGGAGATTCATGACTCGATTTTCACGCCCTCCCAACTGGGAGGAGCGGTTACCACTCGGAGGCAGGCCAAACTCTCCCCCCCCTCGACAGACCCTCCTCCCAAGGACTGGGCGGTGAAATTCTCTACAGCTATGATGGATGCAGATAGGGGGGAGGTGGAGGGGGAAGAAGGAATATTCCGTGATGCGCACGGCTGCTGGATTAAGAACAATAAACTCTTTGTCCCACGATCTCTCAGGGGGGAGGTGATGGGGTGGGCGCACGGGTCGAAACTGGCTGGACACACAGGGTTTGTGAAATCTCTCCAGCTCCTACAAAGACAGTTTTGGTGGCCGGGGCTAAGAAAAGACATTTCCCTCTTCACGTCTGGGTGTCAAACGTGCTTGATGAGTAAGCCTCGGCCCGGCAACCCCCCCGGTGCGTTGCAACCCCTCCCCACGCCGGCTCGGCCATGGGAAGTGATCTCTATGGACTTTATTACGGACCTACCCCCTAGCGGGGGAAAACTGTCATATGGGTGATAGTGGACCTGTTTACTAAACAGGCTCATTTCGTTCCGTTTTCCTCTATCCCCTCTGCCAAGAAACTAGCCTCTGCGTTTTTGCAACACGTAGTGAGGCTCCACACTTTACCTGCTAAGGTGATCTCGGATAGGGGGTGCAATTCGTTTCACGATTCTGGAGTGAACTTATGTCACTGCTTGGGGTGGAGAGGGGGTTAGAAGTGCATATCATCCTGAATCCGATGGGCAGACCGAACGTGTCAATCAAACTTTGGAACAATATTTGCGGTGTTTTTCCAACTTTCAGCAGGACGACTGGCATTCTCTTTTGCCTTTGGCTGAGTTCTGTTACAATAATACTCAGCACTCGTCGACCGGAATGTCCCCATTTAAAGCAGTACATGGATATGACGCCCCGCCGCTGCCATTTTTGACTTCTCCCGATCTCCCGGCGGGAGACGCTGGAGACTGGTGCAAACACTTACAAATGGCGTGGGGTTCGTTAGCCAAGACTCTAGAAGAGGCCAAGGCAGCTTACAAACTCCAGGCCGACAAGAAACGTAATCTTGCCTGGATCCCTAAATGTGGGGAGTTTGCCTATTTATCCACGCAACACTTGCGTCGTATTCAGCCGAGTCACAAGCTCGGTTGGAAATTTATCGGTCCCTTTGAGATTGTGAGAGTGATTAACAATGTAACTGTTGAACTTGCTTTGCCCAAATCCCTAAAGTCTGTTCATCCTGTTTTCCATGTACGGCTTCTACGCCAGGCGCCTGAGGAGAACAAATGGAGACCACAACGACCGACCCCACCTCCGCTGCTGGTGGGGGGAACCTCACTACGAAGTATCGCAAATCTTGGACTCTAAGATCTCTCGCAATCGCTTATTTTATCTGGTTGAATGGATTGACTTTGGGCTGGAACAGAGGGAGTGGGTGCGGGCGGAAAATGTTTTGGCCCCCGGCTTATTCGGGCGTTCCACAAGTTGTACCCCCATAAACCAAAGGGGTAGGCTTATTTTCGAGGGGGCTGCATGTCAGGTAGCCCTGCCATGATGGATGGAGGGGAGGGGAGGTTGGCTCTGGGCGCCTTAGTGGCGTGACAGGCGGGAGGTTGGAATCTGGGGAGTTGTTGATTTACGCTTAGGGTGTGAGAAAGGAATGTAGCTCTGGTTACCCCTATCTCCTGCAGACGGGACATTCTGACCTTGAGGAATCAAGCTGCAAGCTTTCCTATCGCTTTCAAAGCTGCAGCTTTGCTGTTATTAATGGGGGCGGTGGGAACTTCATTAGCGTAGTAACTTTCGATTCCCAATCGCATGGTATTCTGTGACTAGGAGAAGGGGGGGTCCCCATTCACCCCCTTGCCCTGTATAACTGCTTACTTTCTGTAACCAAGTCATTCTGAACAATGTACCTGCTTCAGTGAACCTTTCTCTTGCAGCTTTAAAATAAATACTATCCTTGTTTGCCTCACAAGGCCTGGTGTTTTGCTGACTAAGTTAGGACTCCTGACACCATGGCAACACCTTGCACAACTAAAGTGATGGATCCACGGCTTTGTGGATACACCATCAACAAAACCTTGTATCAGAAATCTGGGGAAAGGAGAGTGCAGGTGTACCCACGTTTTTTGCTCTGGGGAAAGGTGAGTCCAGGTCTCCTCCCATTGTTTCCTCTGAGGAAATCGGTTGGTGTGGGGCTGGGGAGGGTGGGGCCGGGGAGGGTGGGAAATTCAGCCTGTGATTCAGGGGAGCAGGTGGGAGAAGTGACCTGAGAGGCGGTGTTCCTGAGGGGAGGTGGCTCCGGTGTGGAGGGCAAGTGAGGTTTCACAGGCAAGGCAAAGAGTGTTACGGTGCCCAGGTCTACTCCTATTGTTTCCTAGGGGTAAATGGAGGGGCCAGGTCTACTCCCATTGCTTCCTATGGGGAAACGAGAGTCCAGGGCTACTCCTATTGTTTCCTATGGGGAAATCCGTTGGAATGGGGCTGGGGTGGGTGGGGCCAGGGAGGGTGATAAATTAAGCTGGGGAGGCGGGGGAGCAGGTGGGAGAAGTGACCCGAGAGGCGGGTTTCCCCAGGGGTGGCACCGGGGTGCAGGGCTAGTGAGGTTTATAAATCGAGGTGAAAAGTCATACGGAGCCCAGGTCTACTCCAATTATTTCCTATGGGGAAATTGGGAGTCCAGGTCTACTGCCATTGTTGCCTATGGGAAATATAGAGTCCAGGTCTACTCCTGTTGTTTCCTATGGGGAAAGGAGACTCCACGTCTGCTCCCATTGTTTCAAAGGGGAAAGGAGAGGCCAGGTCTACCTCTGTGGTTTACCCCAATTTTATATATCTATATCTATATCTATATCTATATCTATATCTATATCTATATCTATATCTATATCTATATCTATATCTATCTATCTATCTATCTATCTATCTATCTATCTATCTATCTATCTATCTATCTATCTATCTATCTATCTATCTATCTATCTATCTATCTATGGCAGTTAACAAAGCAACAGCAAGTTGGGAACACTTAAAAACACTATAACAATCCGCATCTTTAAGCAAGGCAAGCTCTCAGTGAGGGAGTACTCAATGGAATTTCAATGGCATGCTGTCAAAATCTGTGACAGGACCGATCCAGTCCTATCCCAACAGTATCGACTGGGGCTAGTGGCTGACATTCGAAACAATGTCATGAGTTCTCAAGAGCCAAGAACCTTGCAAGCCTGGATGGAGGAAGCAGAGAGAGCGGAAAGCAGGTTGTGCACTATGAGACTAGATAGTGTGATTGCAGCTGGGAGATCACCCGCTACGCCCCACCCGAAACCCAAGCATCTCCAACCAAAAGTCTCGGTCCGGGACCAACAAATGAAGCAAGGCTTATGCCTGAAATGAGGAGAAAGGGGCCACTACGCAGCTACCTGCCCATCGGGAGAAATCGCTGGACCATCAGAAAAAGAAGGTGACAAGCGTTGGGCTGACACCCCATCAAAAAAGGGAACAGCAAAGCCGAGGAACCCCTGTGCCTTACACACCACTGTGGAGATATTGGACCCGGCTTCAAGCAATGACAAGGAGGCAGAGCCAGTGGGGAAAGGCCAGGTCCTGTTGTAAGTGGTGCAGAACAGCAGGACCCATCGACCGAAGTCCCAAATGTGGTGAGCAACTACCCACCCCTCTTTTTTGTGACTGTTACTATTATGAACCCCGCTATGAAGACGTGCATTAGGGTTTGCAGCCTCATAGACTCTGGGTGTGGAAGGGATCTCATCAACCCCACACTGGTGTTGGGTTTGGAGGTAGCTGAGGTCCATTTGGTGGAGCCCCTGATATTTACCCAAATGGATGGCTCTCAAATGAAAGAACCCTATAGGTTCAAGAGTGTTCCATTGTGGGTGGGGGCTGGAGATCATTCGGAAGACCGTGCCTTTGTGGTGTCCCCAGAAGCTAAATTCCCTTTGGTATTGGGCAGCCCATGGCTCCATGGACATGATCCATATATATTGTGGGATGAAGGGATTGTCCGATTCATCTCCCCAAAGTGTCAAAATCACATCTGGGACCCTGCCTGGGGGTTAACCCTGGATAGTGAGCCTCCCCGGGTTTGTCTGGCCATAGATGAACTGGCCCAAATCCCCAGGGAATACAGAGACTTATCATGGGTGTTTGAGGAAGAGGAGGTGGATGAGCTCCCTCCCCATCGCAACTCTGACTGTGCGATTGAGTTGTTGCCCAGGTATAAGATGCCAAAAGGGAAGATTTATGCCATGAGCCCCATTGAGAAGGAGGAGTTTCAAAAGTTATTATTAGCATGGCACTCCTAGAACCAGGCAGTGTAATGTGTTTTTTTTTAAAGAAAATTTATTAACAGGATATAATAACATGTTCCATATTTAACAACCAATTCTTAACATATCTTTTTCTATAAATTTTTATCCCCCCTCCCCCGGCTTCCAGCGATGTTCCACCCCCGTTAACATTTCTATCAATATTTTCTTACATTCAATTCATATTCGATAATCAAACCTTAACTTTCAATATTTTCCTTTTCTATTTTTCACTATTAGGTAACTTTTCTATTACAATTCCTTTTCTTACAGCACTTCTATTCTTAATAATTATCAAAACAGAGCAATCTATTTTTTACATCCCAATTATGTTCTAAATAATCTTTAAAATCTTTCCAATCTGCTAGAAATTCTTCATCCTCTTTTCTGTGAAGTTTTCTTGTCAACTTGTCCATTTCAATCATAAAAATCATTTTCTTTATCCATTCCCATTTGTCAGGTACCTACTCCTGCTTCCAGAACTGAGCATAAGTCATTCTTGAGGTTGAAATTAAGTACCATAGCAAGGTTCTCTTTGCCATTTTGACTTCTAATTTAAGTCCTAAAAGTAACATTTCTGGCTCTTTTTTCAATGTACATTTCAAGATTTTCTGAATTTCATTATGAATCTCAGTCCAAAAAGCACTTGCTTTTTCACATGTCCACCACATATGGTAAAACGAGCCCTCTTTTTTCTTACATTTCCAACATTTGTTAGACATATTCTCATTTATATTAGCAATTTTTTTTGGTGTCATGTACCATCTGTACATAATTTTATAACAATTTTCCTTCACATTAACACATGTTGAAATTTTGATCGATTTTTTCCACAAACATTCCCATGATGACATTTCTATATCTCTATTTATATTTATAGCCCATTTCACCATTTGTTCTTTTACAATCTCATCCTCTGTATACCATTTTAACAAAATCTTATAAATTCTAGAAATCATTTTTTTACCTTTTTCTATCCAGATCATTTCAATTTCATTATTTTATTTTCTAAAACCATACCTCATTTTGTCAGTCTTAAATAAATCATAAATCTGTCTGTAGTTTAGCCAATCATATTCAAAGTCCAGTTCGTCTCTAGGTCTCATCGCAAAACTTCTCCTCTCAAATTTCAAAATGTCTCTATAGGGTAACCAGTCTTTCCCCTTGTGCCTTGAAGGTGGTTTAATTACTTCCACCGGAACAATCCATAGTGGTCTTGTTGAAAATCTCTTGTACCTCATCCATGTCGTGAATAGTGATCTCCTTATGAAGTGGTGTTTAAAAAGGTTATCCACTTTAAACTTTTCATACCATAAATAGGCGTGCCAACCAAATTTTCTATCGTGTCCTTCTAGCGCCAACAGCTTTCTATTCTCCAAGTTAATACATTGTTCCAGCCACGCCAGACACACCACATCGTGATATAGTCTGAAATTAGGGAGTTGAAGACCTCCCCTTTCTTTTGCATCACAAAGAATTTTCATTTTAATCCTTGGTTTCCTTCCGGCCCACACAACCTTTGAAATCTCTTTTTGCCAGAGATTCAACACCTTACAGTCCTTCATTATTGGGATCCTCTGAAATAAAAATAACAAACGAGGTAGAATGCTCATTTTAACTACCGAGATTCTTCCCAAAAGTGATAGATTCAAAGTATTCCATATTTTAATGTCTTGTTGGATTTTAATCCAGGTCTTTTCATAATTGTTCTTAAACAAGTCTATATTTTTCGCTGTAACCTCAATTCCCAGGTATCTAGCTTTCTTCACCACTTCACATTGAATTTTTTCTTGTAAGTCCAGTTGATTTTCTTTTCTCATGTTTTTACAAAGTAACTTTGTTTTATTCTTGTTCACATAGAATCCAGCCAGGTCACCAAATTCTTTAATCCTTTCCATCAATAATGGTACATTGATTACTGAATCTTCAATTATAAACATTACATCATCTGCAAAAGCCCTGTATTTATACTCGAAACCACCAATTGTAAGTCCTTTTATATCTTTCTTTTCTTTTCTTTTATTCAGCATCACTTCCAAAATCCAAATAAATAGTAAAGGAGATAACGGACATCCTTGTCTAGTCCCTTTTTGAACTTTAAAATAATCCGTCAACTCTATATTTACATTCAGCGACGCTTTTTGTTCACAATATACAGCCCTAATCATATTTGAAAAAAGCTGCCCAATATCTATTCTATCAAACATTTGAAACATAAATTCCCAGTTTAAATTGTCAAAGGCTTTTTCAGCATCTAAAAATAGAAAGGCAACTTCTTTTTCTGGATGTTTATAATAGTATTCAATTGTGTCCATCACAATCCTTAAATTGTCTCTGATTTGTCTGTTTGGTAAAAAACCGGCTTGTTCTTCACTGATTACATCCTTTAAGTAAGTCTTCAATCTTTCCGAAATTACTTTGGCAAACAATTTGTAATCATTATTCAGTAGTGAGATTGGTCTATAGTTTTTTACATCTGTCAGATCTTGTCCTTCCTTGGGTATAAGTGATAGGTTGGCTTCTTTCCAAGATTCTGGTATTGACTTGGTCTGTTGAATTTCATTAATTAGAAGTTCCATAATCGGGGTCAGCTCCTCCTTTAATTTTTTATAAAATTTTGCAGTAAATCCATCTGGTCCTGGAGCTTTCCCTAATTTGGCATCTTCTATTGCTTTATATATTTCTTCTTTCTTTATTGGGCCATTCAGCATTTCTTTAGTTTTACTATCCATCTCAGGTAAATTTACTTTATCCAAATAATTTTTAATTTTCACTGGGTCAATATTCTTTTTTTGAAATAATTTCGCATAGTATTTGAAGAAGGCTCTTTTTATTCCATTCATGTCTACAATTTCTTTACCTTCCTCAATTATCTTATTTATTGTCCTTCTCTCCCTTCGGTTTTTCAATTGCCACGCCAAATACTTCCCTGGCTTGTTTGCTCCTTCAAAAGATTTTTGCTGCAATTTCTTTAAGTTCCAGTAAAGTTCTCTATTTAATATCACCTTTAATTGTTCTTGTAAAATTTGAATTTCCTTAAGAAGTTTCTTTTTACCTGGTCTCCTTTTCAACTCATTTTCTTTTTGTTGAATTTTTTCCTGCAACTCTTTCTGTAGTTTCAAATTATTTTTCTTATCTGCTGCATTCATTGAAATCAGTACTCCTCTCATCACCGATTTGTAAGCATCCCAAACAGTCTGTATATTAACCTCTTGATTTAAATTCACTTGAAAAAAAATTGAGTTTCTTTCCGTAATGTCTCCACTAGTTTTGTCTTTTCCAATAAATCTTCATTAATTCTCCAATGGTATTGCTTCACCTTTTCTTTTAATATCCAAATTAACGGGTTGTGATCTGAATTAGTCTTTGGCAAAATTTCCACCTTCTGAGTTTTTAATGCAATTTCACTCGACATCCAAATCATGTCTATTCTTGAGAAGGATTTGTGTTGGTAAGAATAAAAAGTAAAGTCCTTAATCTTTGGATTCCATTTTCTCCATACATCTTCCAATTTTTCTTGTTCAATCAGTTTAAAAAAGATTTGAGGTAGCTTTCCAATCTTCTCATCCCCCTTTTGTGATTTTCTGTCCAATTTGTTATTAACAGTACCATTGAAATCTCCAGCTAGAATTATCTGGTCATAATGCTCCTGGTCCAATTCCTTCAACAAGTCCTTGAAAAAATTATCTTTGGCTCCATTAGGAGCATACAGATTAACAACCAGTGTCTTTTTTTGAAGCAATGTAATCTCTACAGCCACATATCTCCCTTCTTTATCTGTGAAAATTTGTTTAGGTTCCAATTTTTTATTTACATAAATCACAACTCCTTTATTTTTTTTCTCTGCCAAAGAGTAAAATTTTTCTCCCAATTTTTTATTGATCAAATATTTATTATCCCGTCTTTTTATATGGGTTTCTTGTAGACAGATGATATTAGATTTCTGCTTTTGTAGCCAATAATTCACTACTTTTCTTTTGTTAGGTGAATTAAGTCCATTTACATTCCACGATAACAATTTGTAATCCATCATAAAGTATTTTTAAATATCTTCGAAATCTTCAGGATATTTGGCTTTGAACATATACATATCCCCCGGTGATTTGATTGTATGTCTTTTCGAATTGTATGTAAACGACAATCCTTGTGGTATCTCCCATCTGAATCTGATATTCAACTGTTTCAACTTATCCACCAGCTTCTTGTATTTCTTTCTGTCTTGCAAAATGGACCTTGGCAGTTCCTTCATTATTATATCTTTTTGCCATCAATTTCAAGTGGTTGTGTAAACTGCTTCTTGAATACATCCTTTTTCATTTTCCTTGTCACAAATTGAACAATAACATCTCTTGGTAGATTTTTTCTTTGTGCATAAGCAGAGTTCACTCTGTATACAAGATCAAAATTCTGATCTAACTCCCCTTGATCTTCTCCCATATATTCAGTCAAAGTTGCCATCACTTCGGTACATATATCTTCTCCCAATTTTTCTTCTATTCCTCTCAGTCTCAGATGGTTTGACATTGCTTTATATTCCACAACTGCCTCAAGATTCTGGTTCCTTTGTAAATTCACTTCATTTTCTTTTCCAAATCTTGTGTCTTTTACACCATTTCAGTTGATTTTGTCACCAAAGCTTTCACTTGATTGCTTGTATTTTCCACTTCTTTTTTAAACTCTGCCACCTCTGCAAGTACTAACTCTCTCAAGGCCACCACATTCTTTTCTTGAACTTCCTCCAACTGTTCCAGCTGTTTTTCCATTTTCTCCTCAAATTGCTTGTCCATTTGTTTCATCATACCTTGGATCGCTTCGAGCATGCGCTTCTCCATTGTTTCTATTGCTGCCTGCCATTCTTTCTTCTCTTTAGATGACATACCTGGACTTGCAGCTGATGCCGCTCTCTGCCTAAGTTTTGATTCCGTTTTGAAAGTTTGTCAATACACTTCGACTGTCTTCTCACTGTCCTTCCAGTTCCACTTTTTTCGCTATTACTAGCAGTCTATTTTGTATTAAAAATACGTTTTAAAGTTCAGTCCTCCACAAAATGGCGTGCACAATTTCTCTATGGTTTTCTTGGCTAGAGTAGGCTCTCTCTAAACTTCCTGTTTCCAGTCCCACGTTAACAATGTCCTACCGGAAACACATCCGGTCTGCCTCTTTTTCGGTTCTCCGACACACTCTCTAGCCAAGTTCCGGTTTCAGCCAGACACAGTTATATGAAACACCTTCGTCTCACGATCTTTTCCGCTGCCTTCTCTAACCACAGGAATGTTAAACAATGTCAATTTAATCCATTTTTAGCGCTTTAATGAACTCTTCTGATTTTACTGATGGATTGATTATACAGCTTAAAACTTTATGCGCTTAACCACCTTGTTCAAATTTTGTTATATCTTCTCCCCGGTAAGCAAATCGTTTCGGTTACCTTAAATGTTTATCTTGGGACTTCGCATCACTTCTCTTTGTTTCCAACTGTAGATTGTTTCTTAACAGATCGGGAAATGGCGAATTTAAGCTGATTCTTCAGCTCAGCTAGCTTCTTTAGTGCTGTCTTGCCAATGCCCGCTTCTGAGAGGAGTTCAAAGCATAAACAAGCCCCCTCTGGGACTTGTGCATGCCGATCTCTACTCTCACTTGGACCTTGTTGCTTGCTTGTCACCCCCCTGCCTGGGGGATGCTGCGTTGGGCAGTAAAAACTGCCCAAACTGTCAGAAGAAGCCGCCATCTACCCCGCTCATTCGCAGGGGTGCATCAGTTTGCCATTTTACTCCGACCGGAAGCCCCCAAGCAGTGTAATGTTGTGTTGCAGTGTCAGGCATAGTGCCAACACATCCCTTGCCATGATCCCTCATAAAATGGGAGACACACCTTCCCCCCACTGTCAACATGGCAGCAACACAATCTGCTCTCCCAGAAATTACAGTGGTTTTTGGTAGCCTTTCTCCAGTGTGCTCCCCCTGTCATCCCATGACTCCAGCCACCCACATCATCCACCTACTGCCAACATGATAGCCAGCCACCACCTGGGGTTCAAAATTCCTTGCTACAGCACATTAACACTTCCTTGTGGTCTCTTAACTGGCCAGCCACCACTGTCCTCTAGCACACTGGCAATGTGAACCACTATCCTCCTCCTTGAGGTGTGTTCCCCAGTAGGGGAACCCGAAATGAGACTTGTTGTGTGTAAAAACCACCCTCCTCCTTTAAAAAAAAAATAGATTTTTACACATAATAAAACCAAAAAATAAAGGGTAGGAAGGGTATGGGATGCAGGGATACAGGTATGGGGTAAGACGTATAGGCCAATTTCTTCTAATTTGTATTGTAGCTGTTACAAGTTTCTACTTTTATTTTCAAGTCTCTTATATAATTACTAAAGTTGTTATCAGTTAATCCTTTTGCTGAAATTGTCTCTTGTGAATCCTGAGAAAAGAAATTAAGCTTTCCACAGGGCAAGTGAGAGTTTCTCTAAGTTTTTGATATTTGAGTTCCTTATTCATAAAATGGTAGCCAATTATCTTTTCCATTTTGCTTACTTCTGTCTTTCAAACAGTTCAATAGTATGTCCATTTCTGCTGTCTCGGAGATTTTTGTCAAAAGGTCACTTTCCATTGGTATCTCTGATTTCTTCCAATACTTAGCATATAGTATTCTTACTGCCATGATTATGTGCATAATTAAATTTTTAACTTGCTTATCTTTAACATCAGGTATAATATTAAGTAAGAACATTTTAGGTTTAAATGGTAATTACCGAACATATTTTTTAATAACATCTCATGAATCCTTCTCCAATATAACATGACATCTTTACATTTCCACCAAACTTCCCACCCATGTCTTACATTTCCAACATTTATCAGACATTCCATGATACATTTTGGCTAATTTTGTTATTTTTAATGGTCGAGATCAATATAATAACCAGCATTTTGGGACCACTTTAACATACAATCTTTAATCAACTCATCCTCAGTCTTTATCTGTAGTAAAACATATAACATTTCTTAATCAATATTTTGTTTCACATAGCTCAGGAAGACCAAATCCTGCATTCTGCTTAAAATCCTGTAATGCCTTCAGTTTTATTCTAGGTTTCTTCCCTTACCATATAAATCTCATTGCTATTTTATTTAATTCCTGGAAATATGACTGCTTCAATAGAATTGGAATGGTTTGAAAAAGAAAAATAAGTCAAGAAAGGATGTTCATTTTAATTGCAGCTAAAAATCACCCTCCTCTTCTTGGCACACACCCTCTACCAGGGAACCCAAAGCCATGTTTGCCTGGCATGTCCCCTGTCCTCAGCTCCTCTGTGCAGTCCTCAGCTCTATCCCAGGGACCCCCCGAAACAAACTTAAAAATAAGCACTGATATATGTGAGCCATGCCCTCCCTCTCTTGGGGCATTCCCCATGCCAGGAAACCTAAGAGGAGATATCTGTTGGAAGCAGCCCTACTCCTCAACAGTCTCTTTGCATTTCTCCAGCCTGGGGACCCCCCTCCCCAAAAATGTAAAAATAAAGAATTAATGGACTTTAGCAATGCCCTCCCCCTCCTGAGATGTTCCCCACACCAGGCAACCTAGGAAGAGATATCTGTTGGAAGTGATCCTGATCCTTGAAAGTCTCTCTGCATTCTCCAGCCCAAGGAACCCCCTCCCCAAAATTAATGGATGTGAGTGATGCTGCACCCTCCTGGGACATTCCCTGTGATGGCCCCCCCTGCCCAGTAATTGTGTTGCCTTCAGAGTGGAGAGTGGGGCCTGGGAAGAGAGCATCACTGATCCCTGCATGGGTGTTCCCCATGCCCCAGGCTGGGTGAAGGGGCTGGCCCTTGCCAGAGTCACATTGCTGGTGGATGGATTGTGTGTTGGTGGGCACCACCATGGAGATTGCTGGGAGGTGTTCTTTCCTGGAATGTGTGTGCTGTGTGCTTGCGCCTCACCACTCCGCTTTTCTCTACAGCTGTCTTTTTCCAGCTCTTTGTTATCTCTCCATGGCCTTGAGTGCCTGGTTCATAAGAACATAAGAGAAGCCAATGTTGAATCAGGCCAATGGCCCATCTAGTCCAACACTCTGTCACACAGCGGCCAAAAATACCAGGTGCCATCAGGAGGTCCAGCAGTGGGGCCAGGACACTAGAAGCCCTCCCACTGCTGCCCCCTCCAGCACCAAGAATAGAGTGCATCACCTGCCCCAGACTGAGAGTTCCCATCTATACCCTGTGGCTAATAGCCACAGATGAACTTCTGCTCCATATGTTTATCTAATTCCCTCTTGAAACTGTCCATGCTTGTAGCTGCTACCACCTCCTGTGGCAGTGAATTCCATATGTTAATCACTCTTTGGGTGAAGAAGGACTTCCTTTTATCTGTTCTAACCCGACTGCTCAGCAATTTCATGGAGTGCCCACGAGTTCTTGTATTGTGAGAAAGGGAGAAAAGTACTTCTTTCTCAACCTGCTCAATCCCATTCATAATCTTATAAACCTCAATCATGTCACCCCTCAGCCGTCGTTTCTCCAAGCTAAAGAGCCCCAAGCGTTTTAACCTTTCTTCATAGGGAAGGTGTTCCAACCCTTTTATCATTCTAGTTGCCCTTCTCTGCACTTTTTCCAATGCTATAATATCCTTTTTGAGATGTGGCGACCAGAACTGTACACAGTTTTCCAAATGAGGTCACACCAATTATTTATATAGGGGCATTATGATACTGGCTGATTTGTTTTCAATTCCCTTCCTAATAATCCCCAGCATAGCGTTGGCCTTCTTTATTGCAGTTACACACTGTCTAGACATTTTCACTGAGTTATCTACTATGACTCCAAGATCTCTCTCTTGGTCAGTCTCTGCCAGTTCAGACCCCATCAATGTGTATTTATAGTTAGGATTTTTGGCTCCAATGTGCATCACTTTGCACTTGGCCACATTGAACCCCATTTGCCACGTTGACGCCCATTCACCCATCCTCGACACATCCTTTTGGAGTGCCTCACAATCTTCCCTGGTTTTCACCACCCAGAACAACTTCGTGTCATCTGCAAATTTAGCCACTTCACTGCTTACTCCCAATTCCAATGTATAGAAAAATATTTCTCTGATTCATTGATTAAACTCAAATGGTTGAGCTGGGAACAGACTCCTAAAACTTTCACACCTGACCAGATGGCAAGCACAAATGGCAAGCCTGGTTCTACATTTCAAAGGACACTTTGACACCTTACAGGGACAGCGTAGACATTCAGTCTCTGTCCCACACTTCAAAGCCTAGCCTACGTGACCCATCGCATGTAAGCTATGGTGGGCAGTTGCAAAGTAGACACGCCTGTCTGCTCTGGCATAATTGGGTACTGGCCATACTTAATTATGACAGAGGTAGGCAGAGAGTTGTCTTTGGCCTATCGGAAGGCACTCAGAACTCTCTTGGAAAGAGGGCCCCTTTCTAAGAGTTAGTCTCTGTGTGGATTACAATCTGGCAACACTGACTTTTGCAAGGGGGGCAGCACACTGACTGTGATTGCCCATTGCAAGCATGGATTTCATCTTTAAAATCCCTTGGAGAAGGGACTTCACTTGAACTGTTATCTACACCAAGGATTGGTAACTATGATGCTTCTTGTATGTTTTAGTTAGAGCGCTATAAAGCTCTAGGACTGTTTCTTATTTTGTATCCTAAGTAGTCTCATGTCTTATAGTGCTGTATTGAATAAAGATCTTATATAGATTAATCTGATCTGGTTTGGATCACTATTGTACCTGAACTCTAAGGCTAAATTCCAGAGCCTTACCTGCTCATCTGAAAGCTACTGGCGTGTGTTAACTCACTTTCTGCTCTACCTCAGAGCTGATACGTGGTTAAGTTCCAAGAACCAGAAAGGAGGGGGGGGAACCTATCCTCCAGGCTGGTTGGGAACGTTCTTAAAAATAGGTCCTGATGGCAGAACACTGGTGTTTCAGTGCTTTTACAAAGCATGAGGGGTTGGCTCGTTCTCTCACTCCTGAAGGGGGGTGCAAGAAACAGGGACCCAGTGCTTGTTGGCAGTGTCTGGACCCTCTGGATCTGTGGGCAGAGAGTCAAGATCCTGTACATCCAAATCATTAATAAACAAGTTAAAAAGCATCGGACCAAGTACTGATCCCTGGAGTACCCCACTGCTTATCACCCTCCACTGAGAAAGTTTCCCATTTATACTCACTCTCTGTTTCCTATTTATAAGCCAGTTTTTGATCCGCAAGAGGACTTGTCCTTTTATCCCATGACTATTGAGCTTACTTAGGAGCCTTTGATGAGGAACTGTATCAAAAGCTTTCCGAAAGTCAAGGTAAACAACATCTATTGGGTCCCCCTTGTCCACATGTTTGTTCACTCCCTCAAAAAACACTAACAGGTTATTGAGAGAAGATCTTCCCTTACAGAACCCATGCTGAGTCTTCCTCAATAGTTTTTGTTCATCAATGTGCCTACTCATTCTTTCCTTAATAACAGTTTCCACCAACTTACTCGGTATTGATGTCAGACTGACTGGCCTGTAATTTCCTGGATCTCCCCTGGAGCCCTTTTTAAAGATGGGAGTAACATTAGCTACCTTCCAGTCCTCAGGAATGGAGGCAGATTTTAAAGAAAGATTACATATTTTTGTCAGGAAATCCACAAGTTCACATTTGAGTTCTTTCAGAACTCTCGGATGAATGCCATCCGGGCCTGGTGATTTATTAGTTTTTAAATTGTCCAGCAGTCGGAGGACTTCCTCTCTTGTCACCGCAATCTGATTCAGGTCTTTCAAACCCTCTCCCGAAATCGGTACTTCTGGAGTGAGCAAGCACTTCTCTTCCACAGTGAAGACAGAGGCAAAAAATGCATTCAGCTTCTCAGCCATTTCCCTATCATCCTTCGCTACTCCTTTTACCCCTTGGTCATCCAAGGGCCCCACTGCCTCCCTGGCTGGCTTCCTACTTCTAATGTATTTGAAGAAAGTTTTATTGTTGGCATTTATGTTTTTTGCGATATGCTCCTCATATTCCCTTTTTCCTTGCCTGATCACAGACTTGCATTTTATTTGCCATAGTCTGTGTTTCCTTTTATCAACCTCACTAGGACTAGCTTTCCACCGCTTAAAGAAATCCTTCTTACCTTTTACAGCTTCCATTACTTTATTTGTTAACCATGCAGGCTTTTTTCTATACCTATTTGTACCTTTCCTAACCTGCGGTTGTTTTTTTCTGAGCTTCTAGGACTGTATTTTTAAATAGTCTCCAAGGTTCCCCAATGGTTTTGACCTTCTCCACTCTTCCTTTCAATTTCTTCTTATGTGTAAGCCCCACCCAGGAAAACCTCCTGCATTGCTGAAGCCGCTACCCACCCCGGGGCAGCTATGGGAAGTGGTCTCAATGGATTTTATCACAATCTATCACTGAGTAAAGGGAAGTTGGTGATTTGGGTGGTGGTCAACCTGTTTTTCAAATAAGCACGTTTCACACCCCTTAAGCAGCTGCCAACAGAGAAAGCCCTTGCCCGATTGTTCATGACTCATATTGCGAAACTGCATTCTATTCCACAGAAGGTGATCTCAGACAAGCCCGCAATTCATTGCCAAGTTCGGGGGGGGCTCCTGGAGGTTCTAGGGGTGGAACATGGTCTCAGCAGTGCGTACCACCCGGAAACCGATGGCCAAACTGAATGGGTCAATCAAACCCTGGAACAATACCTTCGGTGTTTCACTAATTTCCAGAAAGATGATTGGGTGGACTTACTCCCTTATGCTGAATACTACTACAATAACTCGGTGCATGCTTCCATGGGGGTCTCCCCGTTTATGGCGGTCCACAGTTATGAGGGGCAACCTCTTCTTCTTTTGCCCACATACCAGCCTGTGGAGAGGGATGTGACTGACTGGTGGGCATGCATCCAGACCTCCTGGCCTCTCTTAGAAAAGACATTGAATACGGTGAAGGCAGCTTACAAAGCACAGGCCGATCACAAGCGACTGCCAGGGTGGGATGTGAAGGTGGGGGACATGGTGTATATTTCCACTGAAAACATGTGAGGAGTGCAGCCCAGCCATAAGATGAGCTGGAAATACATTGGTCCATTCCCGGTTGTCCATAAAATCAACAATGTGACATTTGAACTTGCCTTGCCCAAGAATCTGAAACAAGTGCATCCTGTCTTTCACTATTCTCTCCTCAGGAAAGATCCTGCGACCAATGTCTGGTGCCCAGAGTGTCCCATGCCTCCCCGATGATGGATGGTCAGCTGCACTATGAGGTCACTCAGATCCTGGATTCTCGCTTCAAGCATGAGGCTTTGCAGTATTTCATTGAATGGGTGGATTTTGGGCTGCAACACAGGGAATGGGTGAAAGCTTCTGATGCCAATGCCTCCTGGCTTATCCATCACTTCCATGCCTGGTTTCCTCACAAGCCAGGTGTGTGGGGGGCTTAGAGGAGTGGAATGTCGGTGGGCACCACCATGGTGATTGCTGGGAGGTGTTCTCTCCTGGAATGTGTGTGCTATGTGCTTGCGCCTCACCACCCTGCTTTTCTCTGCAGCTGCCTTTTCCCGGCTCTTTGTTATCTCTCCATGGCCTTGAGCACCTGGTTCACTCAGCTACACTCCTTACCAGTCTCCCACCCCTGCCCAGACAAAAGCTAACAAGCTTTTCCCTTCGCTTGTAGGAGTGTGCTTATTGGCTTTTACTCATCAGGGGGTCCTGTATGATTGGGGTATAATTGCTTAACCCATGCATTTTGGATTATTCCTGACACAAGAGTTCATGGAGTGTCCTTTGCTCTGATCAATAAACCGAACCTACTCAAGGTCCTGTGTGCTGGTACTGAGTTCTTAGAATACCTGACATTGTGGGCCTGGGGAGAGAGCACCCCCCCACCCCCCTGTCAGAAGTGACCCTAGTCCTTGACAGCCTCCTTTCATTCTCTAGTCCCACCCAAAAATCAAAAATCAAAAATCAATTAATGTGAGTGATGCCGTCCCCCTCCTGGGGTGTTCCCTGTGATGGCCCCCTGCCCGGTAATCGCGCTGCCTCCAGGGGGGATGGTGAGCTCAGGGAGACAGCTCATCTGCAAGCGATGCTCCCCTCTTTGTACATTCCCTGTGCCGGTCGCCCTGTTCAGTGACCACTGCACCATTTTATTTATTATTTATTTTACTTATTATATTTATACCCCACCCTCCCAGGCATGGCCGGCTCAGGGTGGGTGGATGGGCCCATGGAGAAAGTGCCACCCATCCCTGTGCAGGTGCTCCCCATCCCTGGGCAAGGTAGAAGGGTTGCCCCTGCCCAGAGACACATTGCCGGTAGGTGGAGGGTGGGGTCTGGGGAGGGAACACCACCTGCCTCTGAAGACGGCCGGCCTCCAGCCTGACAGCATCCATACCCATCTGAACTCCTTGCAGACATTGTTGTTAGAAATCAGCACTCTGTCTTGATGCTGGGGCTTGGGAGTCTTTCCACCACACAGAGAGTCTTGGTTACCAGCTGTCGTGGCCCTCTAGTGGGGGATAACTTGTAGGTGAGCTGCTTCCCTTTGGTCTAGGCCTCTAGGTTTGCGGGGGGCCATGAGTCTGCCCAATCAGAACATCCCTACCATCACATCACCATCTGTGTAGGTGGGTCATCCTGCCACATCCCTTCATTCTGCCACCCGGAAACTTGACAACCGTCTACATCAAGATCCTCCCAGGTCCCTCAACATGTATGCCTCCATGTCATTATGCTGGCCAAGCAGTTGCCCGGTCGGATTTCCAAATGGCAATTCTTTCAGGCCTTGTCCTCTCTTGCCCATGCTGGCAACACGATAACCATCCAAGTGTGAGATCCTGGTGGAATGCTCAATCAGTGTCTTAAAAGGTCACTCTGTGCCAACTCTGAGCCATAAGCCTATCAAATGTCTACACACTGTCTCTCCTCCTTCATGCTGGTAACGTGATAACCGCTCATTGCCAGGATACCACTGTTGTGTTTGGCCAGCATTGATTCTCTCTCAGACTACCACTGCAGGCCATATTAGGTGGGGTGGGTGGGGCGGATGGTTCCTCAGGTGGCACTGGTCATCTTCCTGATGCAAGTCTCCCCTCTTATTCTCCCATTCTCTCCCATCCCTTGTTCATTATGAATCACTGTGAGTGATGGAATGCCTCTTTGTGTCAGCTCGCTGCCATGTATTGAGGAGGCTGGTGGAGGAGGCTGAAGGGAGGGGGGAAGAGATCCTTGGAACGTTACTTTCACTTTCCCGCTATCTCTGCCTCTGCTCTTATCTGTAGTTTATGTGCCTGATCTTGGTAATATCTTCTCTGGTAACACGGGGACCCTTACTATTCTGGAGGGTCCCGCTAACCACCTTCATTGGCTCTCTTCCACTCCCTGACCCACTTTGAATCCCATATATATTTCTCATCCCATGCTTTTCCCATCAGTTTCAGCACAGAACCTGAAGTACAGATGTCCTGCCAATACTGATCAATAAACTTCCTTTTCAAAGGAGCGAGTTGTTGGTTCTGATTGCTGTAGGAATCTGACACTTTGTACCTGATAAAACTTAATAATCTTTTTTTTTTAAGTATAGGTGTTCCATCCACAGTCATGCACTTCAGAGTAGCTAACAAATCCAATTTAAAACTATAAAATACCACCAAAAAGTTTGCAAAGTATTATAAAATACCATCATGAAAGCAAGATGCACTGTAGCATGTAAAAGAAAAGCCTGCTTCATGCCAATATGCCTAAGGGAGTAGTTTAATGGTTCTGAGGACCAATGTTCCCTCTAAGGTGTGGAGTCCTGAGAGCAAAAATTCTACTTTCTGAGCTCCTGGCATTAAAGTTGTGAGCCAGCGATTTGGCTACTGCATCTGTTTGCTCTGGACCATCCTTCCTGAGCTAAGACAAAAATGTGTGAGCTGGAGGCTAAGAAACTGTGAGCTAGCTCACACTAACTCATCTTAGAGGGAACATTGAGGACAGAAAAAGTCTTCAGCTCAATATTTAGGGGCAGCTGGCCCCCCAATCAGTTTTGTCTACTCTGGCTGGCAGGAGCTCTCCAGAAGTCTCATAGCCATTTGTAGAGTATCCACAGGTAAACATGAATGCGGGGCAGCCATGTGCTCAGACCGGTTCTGACCGGTCCGCCATGCGGCCAGGCAAAGGGTCTGAGCTTCGTTCCAAAAGACAATAGAATGTAGGCTCCTCGCATTCTTACAATCAGGGAGCCTGGGGTAACTCAATTAACTGTAAATAGCGAATCACGGGTGTTGTGTGTGTTTGGAGTGTGGGTTCACTTGGGAATAAAAGCCGGCCTGCAAGCCGGCTTAGTTGTCTTGTTCCTGATCTAATAAAGTATGTGAGAGCTGAAATCACTCGTCAGTCTCAGTACTTTTCACCTTTAAACTGGAAATACCATGGACTGAGTTATTCAGTCCCCAGGTGCCCCAATATGCTATTCCTATATACCAAACAAAACAACAAATATTTTCAAAGGCAGGTGGCATCTAAAACAAATAGTAGCCACTAGAGGGTAGCATAAGTCTGTTTCTGTATTTCTGCTATACTTTCTATTATAACAAGGGGTGTGTGCTTGGATGTATCTAGACCAAATATATACTAATATTTTTCTTAGTTATATTTGGGTAACGGGAACAATAGTCAAGATTCTTACGAATACCAGTATATAGATTCCTGGAAATATTCAGAAATATCTGGGGCTTGTTTAAAGGGTTTCCCAGGAAACAGGAGGAAGCAAGAATGGAGGCATCTCCCCTAGTCCAAGGAAGGAGGCTTCTGGCTAGGTGCAGGGCCAAGTAGAGCTGTGGATCTGGCTATCTGGGGGGCCCTTTCCCCTCCCCATCTACATCCCTGCAAGTAGGACAGTTGTAGGACCTTGTTCAGGGGTCTTTGAAATGGACCCTTTTGTCCAATGCACTTGAAACTTTTCAGGAGTTCTTTAGTGGCCAGGCTGCACTAGGTCCTTCACAATTTTGGTGTCATTTAGCTGCAAAACAGCCACTGACACACACCACACACCCCAAAGTCTCCCATAGGAAATAATGGAAACCAAATAATGATCACAAACCTGTCCCGTGCAAAATGGATATGAAAAGCCATCATCCTTTAGTTATCTATTTAAAATACTTCTATCCTGCCTTACCTCCTTGGACTCATGGGCTTGCACCACATGTCCAATTTTGAAAACATCCCTACAAAAAACCCTGGACCTCCCTTAAGAATCTCCAATCAATTCTATCAATTTTTTCCCTGCATCAACAAAAGAAAATACAGTGTGAATATGTGGGCAAGGGGAACATGATAAACTTGTTTATTCCATGTCAATTGATGGTTCCATTCCTGCTTGTTTTATGAATTCAATTTCTGATAATATAGAAAAGACAAAAATAAGAGTGGATTCAACCAGTTTTTGTGCTGGTGAAAAATGTGGGCCTATTTAAACACAAAAAGGCTATGCTTGGGGATGATGGGACCTGCACATACAAAAGCCAAGTAGCTTTAGTAAGTGTGGAACAACATTGGCTGAAAAGGCTAGCTACCCTTGGATACCCTATATGATAAAAAGTAGTAAATACACATTGGTCAAATTCTGTTGGTCTACACAATAAAACAAAACCCTTTTGGAATCCATGCAATCTTTTCACTAGGTGTGCTTCATCAAAAATTAATTCTTGTCTCCAGCTGAGATAAATTTGCCTTTAATCCAAGAATTTTTCCTATTACTGCTGAGAGAGAGAGAAGAGAGAGAGAGAGAGAGAGAGAGAGAGAGAGAGAGAGAGAGAGAGAGAGAGAGAGAGAGAGAGAGAGAGAGTGAGTCTCACACATATACAGTGAAAAATTCTAACTTTTCCTTCAGGAATACATTGCAACATTTTGGAGGAGTTTTATGCATTAATTATAAGGAAACAGTATATTGACTGGGGGTATGGGGGAAGTGTAATGTGGTCTATGAATCAGGGTGTGGAGCAAATATTTGATACAATTGTTAGAAGTAATTTTCTTTCTTCTTTACAATACAAAATGTGCTATGTCTCAATGCATATAATATTACAAGTTCAGGATTAGGAAAAAAATAGCAAACGATTGAGACCCTTCCTTAGCAAGTCTACCCAGACTCCTACTAGCCTATCAATGGAATTTACTTGTGGAATGGTACTACGCTCTGTGTTCAATGTCCATCAGATGCCAGTCACTAAATCTATGGTGATAAATGTCTAAACAGTCTTGGAGTTTTAAAGACTTCATTAATCACACATTTTCACCAAGGGTTTCAACTGGAACTCCCCCCCCATTTTAACCAATGTCACCATAAAAACTTCCATTGAAGGTGCCACAGGACTTTTTGGTTTGACTCAAAGATTCGAGTGGGTCAGTGAAGGCAATATGTCACAAGTATGTGAAACCATAAACACACTTTTGTGGTGGAAATTCTCATAACTGGAGGGAGAAAAAATATGATGCCAGGCATGAAAAGAAAAAAAGCAACTTTATTACCACTGCAGTAACAGATTAAAATTAAAATTTGTGTACAGATATTTCTTGTTTGGTTAAATAGACAGGATATATGGCAATAACTTCCCTTTATATATTTTATACAGTGCAATAATATAGAATGTGTGTGTGTCTGTGTATAAATAAATAAATGTGTGTGTATTAAAATAATTTCTTTAAAAAGTAGCATGTAAGGATAATATATTTTTAATTTACATTTTTTTTTTGTATTAAGGTTTTATTTTTCACCATTTTCCTTATTCCAGCCTTTGACATCTGCAAGATTACTGAAAACAAGTTGTCAAAAGAATAAGAACCAATGAAACACTCACAGTAAATTAATACATTTTTTTTACGATCTAACATAGGGAAGTATAAAAACCTTGGAATAAACTGTAAAAAATGCTTTTTTTAGTTACATACATTATGCCACAATCAACACTCTTCTGACATATAAAAAAGTCTTTGATGCTTCTTTCAAAGAACACGCTGGGCCCGCCCAACAAAATAGATGGACATGAGGGAATCCTGCTTTGGCAAATAATTTTGTTCCTGAACTTAACAGAATCTGTGGAGTTATGAGCAAACTCTTCAATGAGCACACAGTGTTATGAAAACATGACACTGTTGTCCATTGGGCCACAGTTCAGATACAACCAGGATTCAGCCTGCCAGTGGTTGTGCAAATCTCAGTTTCCTAAGCAAATGCTGGTTTCATTGTCTTTGCTGTGGCTCACTGTTGCTGTGACTAGGGCTGAAAGTGACTAAGAAACAAGCCAAGAGTAAATTGGGAAATCCACATTCATGTGACACATAAAACCATTGTAACTGTAGTTAATAACTCAAGTTCAAATCATGGCTTCAGATTCTGGCTGGAAGGTTTAGAAGTCACCATAGTTAGTAGACTACCCCACCACTCAGTTGCACTGACTGCAGTTAATTTAATTAACATGTGTTTTCACATTTATCATAACTGAGCCCGGATTATTGCTCCATCTAGCTTACACTATCTTGACTGATCTTTCTGGGTCGATTCAGGAATTTTCCCAGCTCTTTGTTACTGTGCTGTAACTCCTAATTCAGCAACCACCATCGTGGGGTCTCTGCATTAACGATAATCAGCTAGCACATGGAAAAAACTGAAAAATGTACCAAACCCCCCCCCCAACCCATAGGTGTTCAACAATGGATAGGGCAGAGTGACCTTGCTGGAGAATCTGGGGGGAGGTTCCCCCTTCACAGGGCTCTTTCTGTTGCAGGAACGCCTTTGCATATTAGGCGACACACCCCTAATGTAGCCAATCCTCCAAGAGCTTACAGTAGCCCCTGTAAGAAGAGCTCTGCAAGCTCTTAGAGGATTGGCTGCATTAGGGGTGTGCCGCCTAATAGGCAAAGGAATTCCTGCTACAAAAAGAGCCCTGGCCCTTCATTGCTATTGCAATGACTGGTTTGGAAATTTCACATTTCTCTAAGAGTAAACTGTACATTTGTGAACTGTGTGTTGCTAAAACCCATCCTTCATTGTGCCCAGCACACATTAACCATATAACTCAATTTTTTCAAATTTCAAAATCAATTAAACATTGAATACCTTGTACAGCATCACAGTAATTAAGCTTTCAGAACCCTGCCATTCACAAGCATGTTTCAGCCTACCAGTGCTGCATACATAATGCTTCATTCATAAAGAGACCATCAGCAAGGTTTTGTGAAGTCTTTTGGGGAAAAAAAGGTGGGGTTGTAGAATGATTGGAGTTGCTGCATCTTAATTGTTCTGTTTCTGTACTGGTGCCTGATCATAACTAGTGGACAGCCCAGAATGCTGTATGAGCAGGCTGTATGTGCAGTGAATTCTGTTTCAAAAGTATGTTGTGTTAATTTTTATCTGGATTCATATCCAGTTCTGGTTAATCTGCTGTTGTTATACTACATGGGCTTGTGCCCAGCCACAAAGCTGGAATAAAAGGCATCCATCCATCAGAAGTCTGCCAACCCTAGATGGAGTCCTGAGAATGAGTGGTCTTTTTCTTTCTTCATTTTAAATGAGTGGCTTCAGACTTTGATTCTTATCAAAGCTATTACAATGTTATGTCTGGGTAATAGAAGTTGTATTAGAAATACCCTCTAAGGAAGCAAAGAAATAGCCCAGTGAGGATTTTCCCCTGGTGCAAGGCATTGAGGACCATCCTCACCACACTGCAGTCTTCCTCCTGGGTTTTTATCCACCAGATTCCGTTCCCCTCAGCAGTTTTTTGGGGAATCAAAAGGGGACACTATTTCCCATGGTCTAATGGAAAATCTTGTAGGATCAAATCCACTGTGCAGGCTAGCTGCAAGTTATTTATTTGAAGGATTTTTTAATGAAGGAAAATTCAAAAACAGTTTCTCCACTTGCAGTCTGAATGGATACAGTATACTCTTAACACCTAAAGATTCTAACCTATATCATGGTATCAGGAAGGACTCCTACAGAAATTGATATAATTAACATTTTAAAGCTGCTCACCATGCTTGAGCCTAAATGCTTTTCAGAGCCTCACAAAGCATCTTCGTAGCCCTTCTCTGTATGGCTTGGACCCACTGGATTATTTCTTTGGATGGAACATGATTTTCCTGTGTTCCTTTCTCCCTTTGCAGTCCTCCAACCCCCCCTTCATGCTGTTCCTGGAACCATTAGGGGGACCACTTTGAACGGCAATCATGCTCCACAAATGGACATCATTCTCTGCACAAAAAGTACAACTGGATCCAAGCCAGTACGTCCATATTTTAGCCTCCCCTTTTTTCCCCAGGAAGATCAGAGTTCTCTCCTCCCAATTTTATCTTTACAAACCCTGTAAAGGTTGGTTAGTCCAGAAGCCTCTGAGGTTACTCAGTGGTAAGGATGCCAGCCCCCAAGTGATGGTGGGGGATCCCCCGATTTTTAGGGCTGCTCCCAGATGCCAAAGAATAACAAAAAAACAACTGTGAGCTGAATGTCCTGCAAAATATTCACAAAGGAGGCTTCATCAAAGTGAAATGCGTCTATTATCTGGAATAAATCTCAATTGAAGGGCAAGTGTGGGGTTTCAAGCAGGGGCCACCCACACCTGCCTGCAAGAGGCAATCTTGCTGCTTGCAGGGCAGGCACGTGCTCTTTTAAAGCAGGGGCTGCCTGTGCCTGCCCTACAAGCAGCGATCTCACTGCTTGCAGGGCAGGCATGAGAAATTATCTCAGAAATCATGAAACTATGCTGAATCTTGGGAATGAGTCCACTGATCCATTGATCCAGTCTATGACCAGAATGGAGAGAAGTTTGCAGAAATCTGTTATGTAGCGCTGGGTGAGCTGGGGAACTCTAGATGTGTTGCAGACATTTGCCCAGCCTATTTTATATTATCCTTTTAGGGTCGATGGGCATTGAATGTGGCTCAGTGGTTGAGGGCCTACTTGGTATGCAGATGTTCCGTACTCAGCATCTCCAGTGAAAAGGATCAGGGAGTAGGTGATGCAAAGGACCTCTAAGCTGAGACACTGAAGAGATGCTGTCAGAGCAGACATTGGGTCTGACCCCTGCTCCTACTCAGGCAGCTGCATGCATCTGAATGGTTGGGACCTATTGTTAATTCATAAGGATACAGGTCACATGCCTTGGATATTTATGAACATATGCTGCCATGAGTCCATCTAGCATTCCATAATATTTGGGATTAGCTCTCCCAGATTTCAAACACGGGTGTTATTTCCAGTGTCTGCTACCCAAGATCCTGTCAGATGCTAGGGACTGAATCTGGAATTTTCTCCAGCCAAATCTCCACCACTGTGCCACATAAACTACGCACATGTACAGCAGAGTAGAATCACGTTGTCAGGCATTTGGAAGTACAAATTTCTACAGGGAGACTTGTGAGTACAGTTCAGGGCACCATACAACCATTTGTGTATACATTTAGATGTCTGTGGCCAGGGCTAATGGGTGTAAATTTCTCAGAATAACTAGACAGACTTTCATGTATTCATTGTACTGTATTTTTCACAACTTTTATGCAAATGCAGCACTGTCAGCTTGATGAGGCAATAGGGAGAGAGGAGTGCTAAATCCCCTTATAGTTCTCCCAATCTAAATTAACCTTTCTGTAGAATGTTCTTCCTTGTGAAATTCAAATCATTTCTCCAAAGGCAGGCAAAGCCTTTGTTTTATCAGTTTGGATTCTTATTCCTGTTTGGTTATGGATTTGACTGTTTAAAAGTTTTAAATTTAATTTATAAGTTTATCACCTTTATTTGGATGTTATCTTTTTTATCTTGAGGCTGGTTTGCTTAGGGGAACCTAAATGATGAATATTCATAAAAGCAATTTTTTTAGTAGCTGCCCCCAAATTATGGAACTATTTCCCGGGCCTAGAAAGTACAGTGGGTGCCATGTTCCAGAAAGGTGTTGAGAGCCTTGCTGCTCCAGAGATTTTAACAGTCTCAGAGGCATTGATGTTTACATCATTTATGTTCTTGGGTTGGTTCACATTTATTGGTGTTTGTTAATTAAATAAATATTTGGATTGATTTAATTTTGGAGCTGTTTGACAGATTTTTTAGATATAGAAAGGTAGTGTATAAATATTTAAAATATACAACAGTTTTGGGGCAATCTTGACTGGAAAAAAATGGGGGAGGGTTATATACAAAGCCCTCCCTGCATTTGAGGGTTTTTTTTTAAAAAAAAAGTGTTGTCAAATGCACTCACAGAACTGTATTGGCTCGGTACATCTTCCTTAAGCTGTAACCCCCACTTAAAAATAAGGCTTTTGGCATATACTGTGGCAACTCACTAGACACATTTGGTGCCTACTTACAATTAACTGCTCTGAATAGACTGGTACCAATCCAAAATATAGTGCCCCTCAAATCTGCACAAAGATCTGTTATTAACAGTTAAAATGTATCTAAAATGATGTATATTGTCTAACTCTCCACATGAAACTAGCAGCAGCCTTCAACCATGTTTGAAAACATTTGTATAATATACATGTGTTAAGTAAAAATGAAGCCAGTTGAGCATTCGATCAATATAGCACTGGTTCGAAGTGTAGGAAGACTTTGCATTGGCCTCTCAACAAACCCAGCATTACCCTCTGATGGAAAAGTTGGTAGAGGACAGGTGATAATAAAAACCAGGCACAGCCTTATGTTTAACAAATGAGCAAAAAATATTTTCGCCTGAAAAAATTCACCTTTGAACATCTTGCACAGAGAACCCTCCCTCAAACATTTCCCCTCTAGGCTAGAGAGGCAGATTAAAAACCTGTCGCCAACACTGAAGGTAAGTGAAGTTGAACACATGGCGTTTTTTTACTTGCTGTGGCTATGTGGATATCAATTTCCTGGGAAAGTCAGGCCATTAGAAATAGATTCTTGATACTGTCCTGGCCCATAAGATAAACTAACCGCATACAGTTTGTGTTGCTAAGTTTTCCTGGAGGATACAGAGAATCCTTTATCCCCCCTTCTACTGTCACCATGCTGAAGAAATCATTCAGGGCTCTTACAGGTTTTTTTTATTGCATTAAGAAACAAAAAAACCATTAAAGCATTAAGTCAGCCCTTGTATGTCCCTGCCAAAGAGAATAGAGTTGATTTACAAGACATTGTATGCCTCAGGTCCTTTGCTGGTCCATTCTTCTTTGCTGTCTCTCTCTCTCTCTCATGTGCAGTTTTCAATTTTGCCCATTTAGAGTTGATCAGGGAGAAAGATCACCTGGTGGCATGCGCATGCATGGATAGTTTTGATTCACAGTGTTATGGCTACTCCATGCCACTTCGGAGGATCTGATTGGCTGCAATTAACATGACGCTGATAATAAAGGCCATAGCAAAAGCACATATTAAACTCTTCCGTACACACGTCTGTCTGTTCTGTTTCTGGGAATGCACTGGAGAAAAGAGAGAAAGTATTTGTAGAGCATTATACAGTGAGAATCTAAAGGATCTGTAGCCTACCTTTCCACCATACTCAAAGCAGTTATTCCTAGGCTTTTTTATACCAGCAAATAACCGATTTGAACCAGTGGCCTCTCCATTCATTTGTGTACACCTCCTCCAACCCCATTTCCAAAGTATGGCCGAGGACAGACTGGCAATTTGCCCCGGGATGGGACCCGGGCTGACAACGACTCAATATTGGATTAAATGGAATGTTCACACAGGCACATCTGCCTGGCGTCCCCCACCCGGAGCTTACTGGAGCCCTCGCGCTTCAGTGCCGGATTAAAAAAACACCTGATAAAAGCCTTCGCAAATCCAAAAGCCTGCGTTCGTCGCGCATTTCTCCGCTTCCGGGGAGTCTGAACGTGCAGGCGAAAAGCCGGAAGCAACCCGCGTTGGGCACGAGGCAGCAGCACTGTGATTGGCTGCGCTCCGCTCCACTGCCCAATGTGGTGCCGGCATTGCAGGGCAAAAAAAAAATAATCGGCAAAATGCGCTTATGCGCATGAGCGCATGAGCGCTCATGCGCACATACACCCACAGCCGAATTAATGGGGAAATGGCGAATATAGCACACCTCCAGCGCGGCAGTCTGAATGCTCCCGCACGCCTCCGTCCCGTATCTTCCGGCAGCGGCCCTCGCTGTGTGGACGGGAAAACCCGGTATAGTTTAATCTGGGTTTTTTTTGCCACGACTGGCTACCGGGGCAAATTGCCAGTCTGTCCTCGGCCTATATATTGATCAAATCCTGAAAAACGAATAATCTTCATGTGACTGTACACACATTTGTATGAATGTGGTTTGGGTTGGATTTTATCAATGCATAGGATTTCACATGCAGAGCAGTAAAACAGAGGACGACAGAAATGATCAGAAGAAACTGAAAACTACAGAAAACTGGACATGGTCCAATTCTGCAATCAAATTTAGAAATTCTCCTAAGTAACCTGGAGGATCAGCCATAGAACAACAAAGTAATCCTACAGGGGAATCATTTTCTACTTCTCAGAGAGGGGACTTCTCTTTTTGCTGTGGCCCTTGTAAAGGACATGTGATGACGTGCCAGGCCCAACAGAGGCATTCAGTATGGGAGGACCATAGGTTCCTTGGAGTCTGCCTTCACCAGAAACAGCCTTTGATAGAGTTGTGCTGCTGTGAGCTGATTGCTTTGGGTAAAAGTGGATTTTTTTTTGTTTCCAAGTGAGTAGTTTTGTATCCACTGCTCCAGATTGGCTAGAAGCAGAGGGTTTCTTTTCCTCCTGTCTACTCCACACTGCCCAGAATGATAGCATTTCCTGTACAAGCTATGATTTCTGGTCTTGGAAATCATTCTAAAGATCATTGCACTGTTTAGCTGGCAGAACTCACAGCAGAGGGGAGGCTGATTGGACCATCCAAAGGAAGGGGTTGTATTGTAAGAATGGGTTGGGACAGAGCTTGCCACATACGGCTAACATGACATGGACACAACTGAACCTGATCCATAGGTAAATGGAGGCCACTAAACCTGGCTGTTGTTGTTTTTTTTTTTTTGGGGGGGGGAGGTGCCTTACCAGTCCCACTTTTCACCAGGCATAGTAATGTGTCACCACCAACGACACTGCAAAAAACTACATTTCATTCCATTGGCCAGGTATCTACATCCTCACAGTTTTATAATAACTTATGTCTCTTGTGTTCCTTCTGGAGTCCAGGGACAGATACCTGTTTGTTTGTTTGTAATTTCAGCTCTATGGGTAATAGTGAGTGCACAAGCCAAACACAAAATGAGGTAGCAGGACTATTCTTTGAAAGCAAAGAGGACCTCACCTTCAAATTCTGTTTGACAGTTGCCAGAGTTCTCATTTAAGCTTTCCTCTTCATTGATGATAATGTTCTCAATGTCTTTCATTGTTAGGTGATCCTGAAACGCATGGTAGAGGATGTGTTTTAGCTCTTCCAATGTAATCCGTTGCATGTCAAACTAAAGAGGAAATCAGGGAGAGGAAGGTGATCAATCCATTTTATCTTGGCAGAAGCATACAGAAAATAATACATTTTTTTTTTTAAAAAAAAAATCTCATTGCCACTATTTGACTTGAAAATCCTTTTTTCTATTTTGCTTTCTCTCTATGGGAAATGAACCTGATCTTTCTTTTGGCACCATGTTTCATTTCTGATTTTTCTCCTTGTAAAATGTATATATATTTTTCAACATGATCATCATATCGTCATCATATATAGGGAACATTAGAATTGTTCACTATATGTACGTATTACTTTGCTGTCATGGCAATGTTTTCTATTGATGTAATGCTATTTTTCTTCATTGTATCTGCACTCTGCATTATGTCGAATGTGCTATACCTAGATTCCTTTTAAAAATATTTATCAATTCAATTTAAAGATCTCTCTATATCAGTGTTTTTCAACCTTTTTGTGCAAAGGTACACTTTTTTCATGAAAAAAATCACGAGGCACACCACCATTAGAAAATGTTAAAAAAAATTAACTCTGTGCCTATATTGACTATATATAAAGTAATTCTCTTGAATAGGAATCAAATAAACACAAAGAAATTATTTTATAATTACTTTATTATGAAATAATAATACTTTATTTTATAATTGTTCATATGTTACGGATGAAATTGGATTTTTTCCCACGGCACACCAGACAATATCTCACGGCACACTAGTGTGCCACAGCACAGTGGTTGAAAAACACTGCTCTATATAATAATTGTCAGGCACTTCAAAAGGACAGCCAAACAACAGACTTCATGAGAAGATAGAGTTTATTCAGCCGCAGTTTTAAAAGCGTATTAACATTGCATTGTCAGGAATGAAGCACACAAAGAAACATCTACAGATATACCCCACTGAACTAGCCCCCCCCCAAGCATTCTACCAATAGCTACATAGCCCGTGCGCGGGAGAAAGGTGCGAGAGTTGGTTGAGCCATAAAGGTGCCCAGCTGTCCGTAACGGAAACCCAAAATCATATGACAAGGCCATTTGGTCAGATAGGAGATAGCCCAGGCTGAGGAACACTCCGTTGCTCTGGCAACCTCCCCACTTCCCCCCTCCAGGCCTAGAAAGTTGCAGATCATCTCATCCTCCTCCCCTCCCTCACATCTTATGGCAGGATCACCTGACAATAATCCTGTTTTGGAGTGGCCATATTCCATGCACTTCCACAGCCATTGGCCCATCAGCCGCCACTCAAGAGTATTCACATGCCATTGGCCAGGTGCTGAGTCTGCTCCTCTTCCCTGCCCACTCCCCCTTCAGCCCCCTGTGCCCATTACTGACAAACAACTTTCTCTCTTGACGAAGGCACTTTTCCTGCTTGCCTCCTGTGTGGGACTAACTTTTCCCTCAGTGGCTGTTGGTAGGTGTCACAAAATGGCAATTACCTGTGTTTGTAAGATGACTGTGGTTATTTGTTTAAAATGTTCCCCCATAAGGTTTAATTGAGCTGTAGTTCCAGAGAGGGGCCTGCAGGGGTATCACTCACTGGGTTGAATGGGGCTTCCTCATCTGCTTCATTAACTTACTTGTCCAGTAGCAATGTTGGATGAACCCTTTCCACTTCTTTTCCTCTGTCGTGGACCAGCCCCAGCCTGAGGTGCAGCCAGACTCTGACTTGCTACCTGAGCCCAGCCCGGGTGAGGAGGACCAGTCTGACTTGCAGCCTGGCCAGTCTGATCGGCCACTGGAGCCCAGGGTCAGTGAGGACCCCTCAGAAGTTGAGTGTGGCAAAAGGTGACTTCAGAGTAGAGGACACTTAGGAGGCACCCACCGTGACTCCCCCAGATTCCCACCCCCTGCTCATAGAAAAAAGAAGGGCTAAGATCAGAAGGCAATTGCAAGAATGCAGAGAAAGTAAAAGATTAATGATTACAAGATGAGTAATTACAGGAGCCCTGCTAACTTGCCAGCTGCAGATAAGACTAATTAGGGGAAAGCTACATAAAGCTGGGTGTGAGCTGTTGCCATCCAGTGAATCCTGCAACCACACTTCCTGACTCTGCTCCTGTGAATCTTGGACTGGCTTGACCCTGCTTTTGGACTCTCTCTGATGGTAACAACTGACCTTGGACTGTTTGGACTACGCTGTGAACATTCCATTGACCTGCTCCTGCCTTTGTGACCTGGACTTGGACATGGAGCCTGTGAGACCAGCTGGGCTATGACATCCTCAGAGGCAGGATTTTGCCTCTGTTTTATTTCCCTTCACTAACTAAACAGCCCTAGTAATGTGTTTATTCTTCCCTTGAAGAAACCTTATCTGTCCCGCACTGTTAGGTTTGGCTATTTGCTCAGTCCAGGAATTTGAGGGAAGGGATAGGTTTGCCCCAGCTTCCCAAGATCTTACCGTAATTTGGCAGGGGATGGATACATCCTGGCAGGACCATTCCCGGGGAGGAAAAGATGCGGCGCACGATGCCGTTGCCAGGAAGTGATGCTGGGCAACACTCTGGCAATGGGGCTGGAAGCTCAATGGTACCATCGAGTTTCCAGCCCCATTGCCAGAGCATCGCCCAGTGTCACTTCCTGACAATGGCATTGTGTGGTGTGGTTCCATGGAGGAATGTTCTGGCCGTGAACTGTGTGTCCCCCGCCGAAATACGGTAAGTACTTGGCAATCCTAGTTTACCCTTTAATTCTAAATCCTTGAAAATGGTGCTTGAGACACTTATAAAACTTTAAAATAACAAAAAGTTTTATTTAACATCAAAGAGAAAGGTCAGGTGAAATCAGGGGTTGAAATTACTGAGGAAGAACTATTACAAACACAGACTTCTGTTCTTATATATCAGGCTAATTATTTGCAGTTTCTGGATCTTTATGTTCAGAAGCTCATTTCAGTGTTTTCCCAAACACTCTAATACACCCTATTTGTATAACTGCTGACTCTTTTTGGTGCCCAGAACCCTCTTTCCAGTAGTCAGACCCCATCTTTTGGAACACCAGTACTCTTCTTGTGTTGTTAACTGACTTTTAAGGTCTCTCAAAGGCAGTTCCTAATCACACCAGACCAGAGACTTCAGTACTCCTCAGAGATAACTCTCCTTCTTTGCTTGGGTAGGGAATCTTCTTCTCTCTCTAGAAGACCTCTCCCTTTCCTTTGGCCTGAATGGGAGCCTTCTGTAGTACCCACTTCCTTGCCAAACTCTCCCCCCAGTACTTCTGTCTGTGTTCAAATTGTTTATATTTATTTATCAGATTTATACCCCGCCCTCCCAGTTCTCAGCTAATGCTGAATTCAGACTGCGTTCAGTCAAGGTAGAAATCTGACTCTGTCAGCACTAAAGCCTTTTTTTTTTTTTGACAGGGCTATTTCTAGACAGTCTCAGTACATGTCTCTTCTCAATAAAGGCAGGAATCTGACTTCTCTCAGCATCCAGCTCTCAAAAAACTTTTCCTTTGTTCAGCTAATGCCAACTAATCAGATTGCTTAGAGTAGCCTGTCACTCAAAGCTCTCTGGCTCTGTGAAGAATTAACCCTTCACAGTCCTTTACTTGTTGGTACAGCACTTCTAAGCCTCTTAAAAAGTGCAGTCTGTCACAGCAACATACATCAATTTCCTCTCCTATATTGTATATTCACAACAATCCTATGAGTAGGTTAGACTGAGAAATTGTGACTGGCCCAAAGTCACCCAGTGAAATTCCACAGCAGGGTGAGTCATGCATAGTAGCAAGTTTTCCACAGGTTGCTGCAAGCCTGGTTCTGATGAGTCTGAAATGTACTGGGTTCAAGAAACATGAAGTGATCAGCTCATGCTTGATTCAGTTATTTAGCTCAACTACAAGACAACCTAGCAGGGCCAAAGCAGGGCCAACTTCACACCCCCCAAACACCCACTACCTGTGATAGGCTATTTGCAGTGCGACTACCGGTCCATTGGTTCCTTTCAGGATCTTAGCCCTCTATTGTTCTAGGTTCCAAGCTGGGTTAGTAAATGCTGGGTCTAGGACACAACACCCCTCTCCCCAAGGTTCAGAACCCCCCCCCCCAACAAACATAGTCTCTCAGATACACTGGTCTGCATCATCATGGAAGATGAGAAGTGCCCACTCCAGAACCACCGATTTCGGGAGGGGGTTTGAAAGACCTGAATCAGATTGAGGTGACAAGATAGGAAGTCCTATGACTGATGGACAATTTAAAAACTAATAAATCACCAGGCCCGGATGGCATTCATCCAAGAGTTCTGAAAGAACTCAAATGTGAACTAGTGGATCTCCTGACAAAAATATATAATCTTTCTTTAAAATCTGCCTCCCGTCCTGAGGACTGGAAGGTAGCTAATGTCACTCCCATCTTTAAAAAGGGCTCTAGGGGAGATCTGGGAAATTACAGGCCAATCAGTCTGACGTCAATACCAGGTAAGTTGGTGGAAACTGTTATTAAGGAAAGAATGAGTAGGCACATTGATGAACAAAAACTATTGAGGAAGACTCAGCATGGGTTCTGTAAGGGAAGATCTTCTCTCAATAACCTGTTAGTGTTTTTTGAGGGAGTGAACAAACATGTGGACAAGGGGGACCCAATAGATGTTGTTTACCTTGACTTCCAGAAAGCTTTTGATACAGTTCCTCATCAAAGGCTCCTAAGTAAGCTCAATAGTCATGGGATAAAAGGACAAGTCCTCTTGTGGATCAAAAACTGGCTTATAAATAGGAAACAGAGAGTGAGTATAAATGGGAAACTTTCTCAGCGGAGGGTGGTAAGCAGTGGGGTACCACAGGGATCAGTACTGTGTCCAATGCTTTTTAACTTGTTTATTAATGATTTGGAATTGGGAGTAAGCAGATGACACAAAGTTGTTCAGGGTGGTGAAAACCAGGGAGGATTGTGAGGCACTCCAAAAAGATCTGTCAAGGATGGGTGAGTGGGCGTCAATGTGGCAAATGGGGTTCAATGTGGCCAAGTGCAAAGTGATGCACATTGGAGCCAAAAATCCTAAATATAAATACACATTAATGGGGTCTGAACTGGCAGAGATTCCCTTATTTTTCCATGTGGAAGCCTTCATCGGAACAGGTAACTATTGCCCAACCAACAAATGTCCTGCTCATGCAAACATGCTAATTATCTTTATTTCCTAGTACTGAATAATTGTGTATGTGACTGTGTATTGTTTGTGTGTGAAGAAAACTACAGTAAAGACACCATTTTAACCTAACTTCAGCCTCTGTGTCTGTTACTGGTACCTCTGGAAGGGCGGGACCTCCATATACACTGGTGTTCACTCCCTAATTTGCCTCTTGCCAATTAATAACTATAATTTCTCTAATATTGATAAGAAATCAAGGCAATTTGGCTAACACAAGGGCTCTCGGTTATTGGCCCCTTTGCTGTCGTGTGAAATATCAATGACGTCACAGTGCAGCTGGACCTCCCCAGGACACTTAAACATTTGCACCATGTCTTTCATTCTAGTCTCTTAAAACAAGACCCGGGACCAAACGTGTGGTGCCCACAACAACCCCGGCCGCCCCCCCGATGGTGAATGGCGAGCAGCATTTTGAAATTTGCTGGATCCTGGATTTGAAATGGAGGAGAGGCCGCCTGTATTACCTGATCGAATGGGTGGACTTTGGGCCTGAACATTGGGAGTGGGTGGAGGCTTGTCATGTTAATGCCCCTTGCCTGCTCTGTGCTTTCCACACCACCTGGCCTGATAAGGGGGGGGGTGTCTTGGGGCTCAGGATGTCGGCTATCTGCCATGGATTGGACTGTGGGGGATGCTTCTGCCTCTTGTTTTTTCCTCTGTACTTCTTATTGGCCCAATGTCCTTGGAGATGCTTTCTGCCTGTCTTGCCATTCCCTCTCGGAATGCAATGGCTACTCTCTCTCTGCGCTCCCAGGTACTTGCTTATTGGCTTAAAGGGACCAGAGGGGGTTCATTTGAATGGGGCATATCTTGGATTCCTGGGGTTTTCTCATTATTCCTGACACAAGAGTTCATGGTATCTAATACTAGCCTCAATAAACTGAACTTCAATTGTTGTTGAGTGTTTTGACTGGGACCCCTGACAAGTACTTACTTAGATCCTTGTTTTTCCCCTTCTTGAAGATTGGGGCAACATTTGCCCACCTCCAGTCTTTTGACACCTCACCTGTTCTCCAAGAATTCTCAAAGATAATGGTCAGAGGCTCAGAAATTACATCCGTGAGTTTCTTTAGTACTCTTGAATGTCATTCATCTGGCCCTGTGGACTTAGTTTCATTTAAAGAAACTAGGCATTTATGTACTACCCCTATGCCGATCCTAGGCTGCAACTCCCTTCCCTCATCATGTATTCTGCTTGTGCCATGTTGAGCACCATTTCCCTTGCAAGAGAAGACTGAGGAAAATTAGGAACTCTTCATCATCTGTAACAATTTCACTTTCCTGTCCCTGCAACAGGCCTACCATTTCCTTGCTCTTTTTCTTACTTTGAACATAAGAAAAGAACTCCTTTTTGTTGTTTTTAGCATAGCATGCTAGTCTAAGTACATATTGAGCTTTAGCTTTTCTAATAATCTCCCCACAAGCACTGGTTATTTGTTTAAATTCATCCTGGATATAAGGTCCTCCTTTCATTTCCTAAATGAGTCTTTTATTTCTCAAGTCTTTAGAAAGTTGTTTATCAAGCCACCTTGGCTTCTTTAGGCTCCTCCTATTTTTCCTTCTTATAAGAATCTTTTGTGATTGTGCCTTCAATATTTTGTTTTTAAGAAACTTTCACCCTTCTTAAACTCCCTTCTCCTCAAGTATTTCTGACCATGGGATTCTGCCCACCATAACTTTAAGTTTGTTAAAATTTGCTTTCCTGAAGTCCAACCTGTAAGTCTGACTACGTACAGCTTTTCCCTTCCCTTCCCCAAGACTGTAAATTCCAAAATTACATGGTCACTACTACCCAGGGTGCCCTCTACTTCCATCTCATCAACCAATTCTTCCCTGTTGTTGAGAATCAAGTCCAAGATAGCAGATCCCCTTATTTTCCCCTCCATTTTCTGGAAAATGGAAGTTGCAGCAAAACAAGTTAGGAATTTATTGGATGTTTCTTTTTTAGCAGAATTGGACTTCCAACAGATATCCGGGTAATTGAAATCTCCCATCACCACTGTGTCCCTCTCTTTGAGAACTTTGTAATCTGATCTAGGAGTATCTTATCCAAGTCCTCTGCCAGGCTTGGTGGTCTGTAGCAGAAAACATCTCCAACATATTGACACCAGAACAGGGATGCTAGTAAGTCAGAAACTCTTTCTCTTACACTATCCACCAGCTTATTTTTGATATTTTTGTATTATGTCCTTGCTCTTGCTTTATCTTTCTCTGTAAAAAAGGTACCAACAATACCAATCAGTTTCCCCCCTGATCCTGTGTTCATCTATTTGTAAGCATGTGTTCATAGTGAGTCTATTGGTCCATCTAGCCTAGGGATGTCATCTCTGATTTTCTCAGATAACATGATAAAATTTAACAGGAAAATGTCTGCACAAAATGAATAATCCCTGATTGCTTAGTAGTTTATTCTTTTACATAAATAGATTTCATATTTGTAAGAAAAGGATATAATCAGAATTAATTAGGCCGGGGGCATCAAGCTCATTTGTTATGAGGGTGGATCGGATGTAAATGAGATCTCGTTGGGCTGGGCCATGTGTGTCATAAAATGTAATGTCAAGTAACAGATATATAAACTTTATAATGGACACAAACACATTTTTTTCTTTAAATAAGACATGCCACTAGCACTCTTGCACTATTTTATTTATTTAATGGCCTCTGATAACTGACACCTCTTGCTCTGAATTATTGCATCAAAATGTCTGTGCTGTACCAATCTTGAGTATGCTGTTCAGGTGTGTATCTGTAAGCTGCAAACCTAGTTTTGATTTATTTACATTCATTACAGAAATCTTATGCTCAGTGTTCTGAGCCTAGGACCCAGGGGAAAACATGAAATGGCTGAGCAATGAGAAGGCATCCTGACACAGACTGTATTTGTCTACAAAACTATAGTCTTCCCCAGAGAAATAACTACAATGTCTGTGATGCAGTACAAGAACAGAGAGACAACAATGTATAGTGGTCAGTATCAGCCTACTATTTAGGAAGTCTAGGTTCAAAATCCCCAGTCTACAAAGGAAATGTGCTGGATGAACTTGGTTTGGACACACACTGTTAGCCTAATCTACCTCACTGGCTTGTTGTTATTCCTCATCTAAATAGTTCACATTGCTTTCCTATTGAGAAAGACTAGATCATGAGGGCATGAATACCATGAAAAGTGGGAGGGAATCCAGTTGTACCTTGACATAATGAGCCCAAACAAAACACATACTGTAGTAAGGCATACAAAAGCTCATATCTCAAATAAAACTTTGTTGGTCTTGAATGTGCTTTGTATTTCTCCTGTGTGATTGAAGCAGCTGATCAAAGCAAGGCAGGAGGAAGGCCTCAGTCAATGGAGGGGAAGAAAGATTTGCCTTTGTCTCCTGTGTGATCGAGGCAGCCTGGCCAGGAATAGGGTTGCCATCCCCCTGGTGGGGCCAGGGGATTCCCCAAATTTGGGGCTCCAATCCACTGCCAGCCTACTGATGACATCACCGGTAGTGACATCATTACTCTGGGGCCATTGCGTGGGGACACTTTAGCATTCGGGGAGAAACTCTATGATTACCATAGAGTTTTTGCCCTGAATGTAGAGCATTGCTGCATGACAGCCCTAGCGTAATATAATCACTATCAGTGATGTCATAACGCCCCACATGCTTTGTGCGCACAGCAGATAAATCCCAGGAGCCCCCTACCTGAAATAATGGTAAGACCTGGTAGCCCTAGGCAGGAAACAAACACTGGCTCATTCCCTCCCTTCCCCTGAGAGGAGGGGGAGGCGCCTCAGCCAGTGTAGGGAACAGAAGCTTGCCTATCCATTTCTCCTGTGCAAATGAGAGAGTCTGGTAGAGCAAGCTGTGACACAACAGCAGCAGCAGATCTGGAGAAAGAAGCAGGAGACAGCAAGAGACTTGCGGGCCAGATAGGAGCCCTCCAAGGGCTTGATCCAGTTTGTGGGCTGCATTTTTGACAGAAGAATTGAAGGACAGCTCATTATATCAGCAACTCTCTATGCAACCTTTTTTTTTAACATCCCAGTCAGATTAGAAATAAAGCAATTGAAACATGGATTTTGCTAATCCAACACAAGCTTCTGGGCAACCCCCCCAAATCTCAATCTCAGAAATAAATGCATCATGTCAAGCCCTCCAGTATGAAGCATTTTGTTAGGAATGCATCCAAAATCTGCCTCACCTGAATTTTGGATTTGAGAATCACCCCATCTTATTTACAATACACGTATGTTCTATTTTTATTTTTGACATTTGTAAAGACTTTGATAGGCCAGCCTAGCCTGATCTCGTTAGATCTTGGAAGTTAATCAGGGCCAGCCCTGGGTAGTATTTGGATGGGAGACCTCCAAGGAATAGCAGGGTCATGATGCAGAGGCAGGCAATGGCAAACCATCTCTGAACATTTCTTGCCTTGAAAACCCTCTGGGGTCACCATATGTTAGCTGTGACTTGATGGTACTTTTCACCATGGGCAATTTGCTGTCACTTATAGGCTTTTCTTCTCCTCATTTGTGTCTTTCCCTCTTCTACCCTGATGTGACTGTGATAAAACACCCAAAAATGGCAATAATACCACATCAAGCCTATGCCTTGATAAATCACCACACACAAAAAAGAATTTTGATACAGCTTGTTGCAGTACTATTACCATTTTGTGGTGCTTTACACCTGCACATTGGTAAAGTGTTGCATAAAAAAGAATCTTGATACAATCCTATGTGACATCACCAGGATTTTTTTTTTGGGGGGAGGGGTTACATTTTGCCAGTGTGTACATGTGCTCATAAATTACATGTAGAATGGGAAACATGGAGGAAAAATGAACAGACAGAGCAAAAAGCTGCAGCTCTGGTCCTGGTATTCATTTTATAAATTCATCAGAATAAAACAGAATTCTGGTGGACGGGAATTAAGGTCACAGTATAATTCTGGAATAATCAAGCAACAGAACTAAGGAAACCCATTTATCCATGCACTTAAACCATTCCCTTCCTAAAGCATGTTGCAGAAAATGGCTAGCTTGTTTCCCCAACATCCACCAGAGGTAATGAAAACCAGATTTCCAGCTCTGTTAACAGATTTGTAGTTGTCAGGGGTAACACTTTTTCGTATTCATTCCAAGAAGGTGAGAAAGAAAAGAGAAGCTACAAATTACCCAGCTTACAATGCAAGAAGCAAGGTGTGCATCACCAAAGACTAAGCTTGAATATGGAATGTGTGTTGCAACTGATGTGGAGCTATTTTTAGTAGCGGAACACCAGCAAATTACCAAACAAGCAGTTGGCAAAAAATAAAGTCCACCTGCCCACTTGCACAAAATCTTGAGGAATCGTGATGAATCAATGGTTGAGAAGTTCTTGGGCTGAATTTGATAAGTCACAAAAGAGGGTTGAAATTAGCCTATTTACCCTGGCACATGACAAACATACAGACCAATATTATGAAAAGGGGGACAAAGCTGAAGTTATCCTATTTGAATACCAGCCTGCCATATTACAGTGTAAAGCTCAGCTGTTATTAATATGATCTTCAGTCCACATGGGTACCTTATAAAAGGTTTGTTTGCCCTGGTTTGGAGGCTATGGGGAAGTATCCCCCTTCCCCATTCCTAAACACTGTGGTGTATTTGAGCACCTCCTGTGTTTTCTTCTTCTGTCCTGCTGTCTGTCCTGCTTTGCTCTGATATTTTGAGAAATATTTTGACCACAACAAAGCCAGGATGGCACTCAGACAAGTCCAGATCTTCCTAGTCTGCCCACATTCCTGCCCCAAAGTGCCCTCTGGTGGCTATTTTCCTCTTATCACAGGAGAGCTTTTTAAAAAAGATCATCCATTGACATATTATAACCATTTGTCTTTTGGTTCTCTGAATTTCCAGCTTTCACTTTTTTCAAAGTAAGTCTCTAGTTCCTCTTATTGCAAGAAGGTGGCTGCTGAAGAGGACTGGCCCAGGGAAAATGGAAGATTTGTTTTCACTTACCATGAAGCTTCCTTCTTGGTGGTCCAGGAGTGGGGCAGTCCTCACTGTTGGGATATGGCTCCTCCTCCTGAGCAGGGTCAGTTTCTCTAATTCAATCCAAGCGGGGGGGGGACCTGTACCTGTGGAGTTCCCCAGTCATCACCAAGCCATGATTTTCCCCTTCCAAACTGTTCTGTCCATGTAGGAACTAAGGGCTCTATGTATGTCCAGACAGTGCCACTCCCTTTCCCCATCCTGGTTAGGATTTGGGCAGAAGGATGGCAGCACGATCTCCTCTGGCCAGTGAAATGAGGAATTCACCAGGTGTGGCCTCTAGACCCCCCCATCATTGTGAAGGCTCCTCATTGAGGAATACGTGTTTTTTGGGAGTAGTTGGCTGTTAGTTCTGGTGGGTAAAATACCGTGAGGTGATTGAGTCCTGATCTTTTATTGCTGCTGTTTGAAACCACTATATCTGTAACCTTCATGCGCTAATCCTTAGTTCTAACAAAGAGGTGTCCAGAATGGTATCTATCAACAATCTCAATAAAGTTAGTTTTCTTCAGACTGGCTGTTGTTGGGAACTGATTTAACCAGGAATCTGACAGATTGTTAGAACTCCGATTTTCTTCCTCAACCTCCTGCACCAGAAACGTGATGAGCGGAGAGGATGGGGAAATCCCTACAACTGCGGTGAACAGCACTGTACTGCAGCAATGGACCATGGTGGCTCCAGTGATGGCTGTGGAGCCCAAAGGAGCTGAGGGGGGCATGGACCCGAGACTCATGGGCACCTCTCCCCACCTGGGCTGAGCCCACCTGGCTGTTGACTCCCAACCCAGGGGCTGAGAGATTCACGGGGAAAGCACCCGACGGCACTACAGGCACTTGTTCCAGGAGGAAGTAGAGCACATCTGTGCAGTGGAGGACACTGAAGCTGAACGTTTCTGTAGGGAGTTTCGGGATGAGATTGAAGAGATAAGGCGAGAAATGCAAAACATGGTGCTGGACATCCCTGGCATCATCATATTTATGTATTTATTTATTTGTAGTATTTCTAGCCCACCCGCCCTGCAAGCAGGCTCAGGGCAGCTCACATTACTTGGCCCACAGGGCCAGAATTCGTATAAACAATTTAAAACCAGTTAAACAGTCAAGCAATCACAATAAAACCAATTAAACAATTAATCAATTTAAGTGCTCACAGTACGTTTTAAGCAAGATGGCGTACCACATGGAACCAGAACATCCCACTCAGCAACGGCACGATCACACTGCAGCACGACCTATGCCACAGATAGTAATAGTGGTTGTTGTTGGTGTTGGTGGGTGGCTCCTAGTTGAAGGCCTGGTGGAAGAGCTCCGTCTTGTAGGCCCTGCGGTACTGCATAAGATCATGCAGGGCCCTGATCTCCTCTGGGAGCTCATTTCACCAGTAAGGAGCTGCCACTGAAAAGGCCCTTATGGTGAGCCTGGCATCCCTGGGGCCTGGAATAACTAGCCGATGTTGTGACCCCAACTGTAGTGCTCGCTGGAGTATGTATGGGGAAAGGCGGTCCCTCAGGTATGTTGGACTTTTAAAGGGCTTTAAAGGTAAGTACCAGCACCTTGAAGCAAATGAAGTATGCTATTGGCAGCCAGTGCAGTGCCTTCAGCACCGGCCAGATGTGCTCCCATCTAGGGAGACACATCAATAGCCTGGCCATGGCATCCTGCACCAGCTGCAGCCTCCAGATTTGTGACAAAGGCAGTGCCATGTAGAGAGCATTACAATAGTCTAACCTCGAGGTGACCATCACATGGATCACTGTAGCCAGGTCATCGTGATCAAGGAAGGGAGCCAACTGCTGAAGCAGCCAAAGATGGTAAAAGGCCAACATAGCCACTCCTCCCCCCTACCCCCAGTCCATGATTGGTGTAGGACTGAGAGCCCGGGGGGGCAAGCTGGGAGAGAGCCACCCTCTCCACATCCTGCACCCAGGTCTCAGTCACACAAGCCAGATCTACCTGCTGTTCTGACAGGAAGTCCCGGAGGACCATGGTCTTATTGTTTATAGATCTGGCATTGCACAACACCAATGTCGGAGGAGGGTTATCCTTCCTAGGCCCACTGCTGACAGCCTTTGGGATGGGTCACAGGCTGGAAAGGTGCTGAGCAGTCCTATTTCTCTGCACCCTTCCTTTGACTTCCTGCCTGGACCCACCACTATACCTTCCCTTTCCCAGGAGCACTGGAATTTGTCCAGGTATCGCTGCACCAGCATTCTTCACATGGGCCACAGAGTGCTGGTGGGACTAAACTATGCCTCCCCAGGTATACACACTGGTAGCAGCAGTTGATTTTGATGCTGGTCAGTTTGAATATCCCATCTGTCCTACAATTAAACAATTCTATAAGGTTACTACTAGCTTCATTTGACACCGGTCTGTTAAAAATAGGACCAGTGACATCCCATAGTTTTACTAATACCACACATTAGTTAACCATTAATTAATTACCTAGCAACCTTAACATCAATTTCTTATACATACAGACACAGACCTTTATTGGCATATGTTAGGTTACAGGAAGAAGAAACGGAGAGGAGTGCGCATGCTCTAAGCTCTAAGAAGCCTTTGCTTTCCCCCTTTGCAGTTAGAAAGATAAATGACCTAAAACAAATGTAAACAGACCTTGGAAGAGCTGTTAAATGAGCCAGATAAAGATTAAATTCTCAGAGAACAGCAAGGAGTGAAAATTTCCAGGCTAACTTAGACAAGCAAACTGTTTTTGAGCTCACAAGTTAGAAGGACGCACAGGAAAGACCTCGTAATGGCGACGATGGTGAAAGCTTTATCAGAGCAGTTGGCACAGTTTCAAAGTTTAATGATTAACTCCCAAGAGAAGATAAAATCAGCAATTGGGGAAGTGAAGCAAGAGGTGAGTGTGATGTATGCTGAAATTAAGGGAATTAAACAATTGGCTGTGCAAGTGGATGCTTTAGCAAGAGAAAACAAAGACGAGATCATTCAGTTAAGGAAACAAACAGTGGAATTATCTGATAGAAGCAGGAGGGCTAACCTAATTTTATATGGTATTTCAGAAGATATCACTCCAAAACAACTGGAGAAATGCATTATAGATTGGCTATCTGAACAGGGAATAGAGGTTGATGAAGATCAGGTGGAGTGTGCACACAGGTTACAGGGCAAAAGGAGAGGGGGGAGCCACGCCGTGTAATAATTAAATTTGCAAGAGAAAAGTTACAGCACCAAATATTTCTTGCTTTAAAGAAAAATAAAGAGTTGAAGTTTAAAGGGAAGAAAGTTTTTGTAAAGACAAGACTTTTGCCAAGAAACTTTAAAGAGGAAAAGCCAAATGAAGCCATTTGCTGAGAAGCTATTCCAGAATAAAATACAGTTTACTTGGGCTTATCCAGCTACAATAGTGATTTTTAAAGAAAGAAAGAGGATGCTGGCAAGGAACACAGAAGAAGCTGCGAAATTATTAGAAAAGTTTGGAATCAACTCAAGCACAGTAGAGCCCCAAGCTGAGATGGAGGAGATCCCACTGCTGGAGGAAGAGGAAGAAGAGGAAGCTCCTACGCATCAGGAGAAATGACCAAGGAGGCTCACTTAACCCAAGAAAAAGGAAGTATACATAGGTCAAGTGTTTAAAATAAAATGATATAACTATAACGAAAGGGGGGGATGCGCACACCCCAAGGTACAGCGAGAGGGATAAGTTATCATCCCCAACAACGAGCCCTATACCAGGGGGAGGAGGGGGGAGGACTGGAGGGAGGGGGAAGACGGGGGAAAAGAAATAAAGCTAGTGACCAGCCAGGAACAAGAAGAATTCTTAAATTAAAAGAATATGGGTAGACTGCTGAGGTTGCTTTCACTGAATGTCAATGGCTTGAGCTCAGATCTTAAAAGGTATAGACTTACTAGATTTGCCAAACAACACGATATAGATATTATGTGTCTACAAGAAACACGTAAAGCAAGGAAAGACAAAAGACCATTATTTAATGACCCAGAATGGGAAGTATTAGCTGAAGTGAGAAGCATAGCTAAAGCGAGAGGGGTGGCTATTTTGGCCCGTAAAAGAAATGACATTAAAGTAATAGAAGTAATAAGAGACGGAGAGGGAAGTTACCTTTTAGTTAAAGGTACATTCCAAAATAAGATAATAACACTGATAAATATTTATGCACCAAACAAAGGTCAGAATTTTTTTCTGATAAAAGTATTTAAGAAGATGCAGAGATTTATTGAGGGAGAAGTGATTATGGCAGGAGATTTCAATACAGATGTCTCCAAAGACAAAGTAATTAGATGGAAGATTTAATAGATTTAATAGAAGCACACGAAACATTAAGACTAAGTCCCAAGTCAACGCACTTCTCCAGCAGGCACAAAACCACTTCATATTTGGACTTTATAATTCTCAAAAGAGCAAATAACTGGGAACTGGAAAGTATAACAACCTATCCAATATGGATCTCAGACCACGCCCCAGTAATCGTAGAAATAGACATCAAATGGGAGCACACAAAAAGAGTATGGAGGTATAATAATATAATTATGGCCAAGGGAAAGGATAAAAAATATACTGAAAGCCAGCTTAAATTATATTTCCAAGAAAATAGAGGAACAGTGGACACAAATACCCTTTGGGACGCTGCCAAAGCAGTGATTAGGGGACAATGCATAATGAAGGAAAAAGAAATACAAAAAGAATGGTATTCTAATAGGAAAGAAAAAATTCAAGAATTGGAACTGTTACAAAGAGATCAAGGAAAGAAATTCTGCCAAAATAGACAGAACGTAATTAAAGAATTTAAGAGGGATTTAGATTTCCTAGATTCGAGGTCACTCTGGAAGAAACAGGCTATGGTAAGGAATGAATTCCAGAGGACCACAATAAATTCAAGTAGACGATTTAAAAGGTAGGAAAGACAAGCAAAGGGTGAAAAGTATCAGAAAGAATACACAAATAAAAGAAATCAACCCTAACTGTTCCCTGGAAGGCCAGATCCTGAAGTTGAAGCTCAAATACTTTGGCCACCAAATGAGAAGGGAGCATTCACTGGAGAAGACCCTGATGCTGGGAAAGATTGAAGGTCAAAGAAGAAGGGGACGGCAAAGGATAAGATGATTAGACAGTGTCATCGATGCAACAAACATGAAATTGAGCAAACTTCAGCGGACAGCAGAAGACAGGAGGGCCTGGCATAATCTGGTCCATGGGGTCACAAAGAGTCGGACTCGACTGTGCGACTGAACAACAACAAATATGGGGGGAAAGTAGGGGAATTTAAGGAACAAATGGGCCTAAGACTAAAACATGAGGATAAAGAAAGTCTAGAGGAAGAAATTACACTCAAGAAATAGACGGGGTAATAAAGGGGCTACAAAATGGGAAATCTCCGGATTTAGATGGGTTCACAGCATAATTTTATAAGGAGATGAAAGAAATACTAATCCCAGAGCTTCAGATACTGTTTAGTAGCATACTGAAGGGAGGAAGGGCCCCTGACACTTGGAGAACAGCAGAAATAACCCTAATATTGAAACCCCAGAAAGACCCTCAAGAGGTGGGTTCATACAGGCCTATAAATTTATTAAATCAAGATTACAAAATATTTGCTAAAATAATGGCAAATAGACTTAAGAATGTCATTCCTAATATAATAAAAGAGGACCAGTATGGGTTTGTAAAGGGGAGGAGTATTGCACACCCCATAAGGAATATATTAAATGTACTATGTCACAGGCAGTTTAAGAAAACAGCATTACTTAAACTGGACGTATATAAAGCATTTGACACATTGTCTCATGAATTTTTGTGGTCTGTAATGTCAGAATACGGGATTGGCCAAACGTACATAAAAACAATCCAAGAAATTTATAGAGAAGGAACAGTGGTAGTTAGAGTAAATAATAAACATACAGAGCAGCTCTCAATTCTGAGAGGGGTAAGACAAGGATGCCTATTGTCACCAACTCTATTTATAATGGCAATGGAGCAAATGGCTGAAAGAATTAGGAATTCAGGAAGAATAGAAGGGTGTAGGATAGGCAAAGAGGAGATGAAGTTAAATCTATTTGCAGATGACATAATTATAATTATGACCAACCCTAAAGAAGGGATCAAAGAAATCAAAGTCATACTAGAAAACTTTGAAGTGTTATCAGGGTTAAGAATTAATATAGGGAAATCAGAGATAATGTATTGAAATGTGGATCGGGAGGAAAGAAAAGAAATCAATAGATTAACTCAAATAGGAATGGGAGCTACAAAACTCAAATATTTGGGAATAGAAATGTATAGGAATATAAACAAGATAGTGGAGAAAAATTATTTAAAAAGTATGGCAGAAGATACTGAGAGAAATGAAGGGGTGGAAGAGGAAAACTCTGAATATAACAGCTAGAACTAAAAGTGTCAAGATGTTTTGGATACCAAAACTATTATATCTATTTCAAACAATACCATTAACAATCAATAAACAAAGCATAGACACCTGGAATACAAAAATAAGAGAATGGATTTTTGGAAGCAAAAAATATAGAATTGCAAAAAAAATTGGTATACAATCACAGTTCAGAATTAGGATGGGAACTGCCAGATATAACAAGTTATTATGAAGCTTTTCAGTTAAAAGCATTATTGAATATAGAAGAAGGAAGAAATCAGAAATGGGTTAGATTCGAAAATGAGGCAAATAAAGAAGTGGGAAGATTTGGCATCTTTAGAAGCAGACAGATTAAAGACCATAAAATGGAGATGGGACCTAGGGAAAGCACTCTAGCTGTTTGGAGAAAGTGGCAAACAAAATGGTTAACAAGGAGGTCCAAATGGGTGCCACTCAAAACACTAGAAGAGGAAGGTGAAGATCATAGGTGGTGGGAGCTACTTAAACAAAAAGGGTATAGTAGAATACAGGATATGCTAACAGCAAACACCTTAAAGCCACTCCAGGTCATAGAAGCAAAAGTAGGGGTAAAATATTGGTTAAAGGTAGCAGGTCTATACTCAAAGAAAAAAAAAATGGAAAACAACAGTATGGATATAGAAGATCCAATAGAAGAAATATATGAACTGATGAGGCAATCCAAAAAAGGATTAGTGGGAGTAATATATAAGAAAATGGTCTCAGAGAAAGAGGGAGTTATAGGATATCTGCAAGGCAAATGGAATACAGAAACCCAAATAACAGAACAGGAAGCAGAAACGTTAATAAAAGGAATCAAGAATAAAAATGCATAAATGTAGATAAATGGAATTAAAATTCTATACTAAATGGTACAGAACTCCGGCCACTTTAGCAAATATGTTCCCAGGCTTAAGTCCAAACTGCTGGCATTGTAAAAGTGTGAAAAGATGGTATTCCCATATGTGGTGGGAATGCCCAGAGGCTAAAAAACTATGGAGTAAAATACTAAAAATTATAAACAAGCTCTTTAAGGTAAATCTCAATATAGGCTTTGAGCTAATGACGATGGGCATTCTAGGTAGTGAGAAAATAGAGAAAAACAGACAAGATCTATTGAGAGCAATGATATTAGCCGGGAAAGCAGTAATAGCACTAAGGTGGAAAGACAAAAGTAAATGGACAGAAAAAGCTTGGCATAACTATTTGTTTGCTTTTGCCCAGTCTGATATAGCAGCCATGATGATACAAGACCGGACATGGGAAGGAAGGATAACAAGGATCAAGAGGAAATGGTCGCCCTACCTGAACTGGATTAAAGAAGAAAAGAAAGAAGATGTCCAGTGGAAGCTGCAAGCCTTGTGTCCCTGGCTAAAAGAGAAAAACTAGACTGAGGGGGGAGGGAATGGGGAGAAAATGTGGAAACTGTTTAAATGGATAATGGAATAATATAATCTATGAGTGAAATAACCAATAAAAAATACTATATTATTAAAAGAAAAGGTTACAGAAAGAAACAAAAGCAGATAAAGAGGTAACAAGGAGAAATGAATCAATCATATGCATCTATACATTGTGCAATCGATCCTTGATTACCAAACTTAAAAATAAGGCTACATTTTTAGTTATTTCGGGTGACAAGTCATTCAGGAGATGGCGCACCTTTAAAGCATCTGGGCAGCCTATCATATTAAATAAAATTGGATCTAAAAGAGTACGATGTATCTTGTTGTATTGGGGACAGTGTAGGAGAATATGGAAGACCGAGTCAACTTGATTTTGATTACATGCACAGTGTCTAGCTAAATATGGAATCCCTTTGTATCTACCATAAGTAACAGCAGATGGAACAGTACTGCATCTAGCAAGTGCAAATACTCGGTGCAATTGTGGGGTGTGAAGGGCTGATAAGTAGAAAGGCAGATGGCCAATAATTGGAAGGATTCCAAAATTCAAGGGGGAGCAGGATTTATTCGCATCACTAACTATTTTTTGCATTTCTATATCCAGGATTCTACATTTAATTAACTGATATGCATTTGTGAAAGATAACATATACAGAGAATCCATGGATAATCCAACTGTAATTATTTTCTTCTCTATGTAGGCAATCCATTTAAATGAGCTAGCTTCAGACAGCATTTGGTATATATAGCTCCCATTGTCGGCAGTGAAGTGCATTTGTAGCCAGAATTTGATTGATATAAGCCAAGCCCTTGTTTCTATCATGTTAAGGCCTTTTCTAAACAGAGAGCTGCGTATGAAATGCAGTGTGGCAGACCCATGATTTTCCTTGCAAATTTGGATTGAACTCTTTCAATTCTGATCTCGAGGGCACTTATCTATGTTGGGATGCCATACAATAGCTGTGGGATCACTTTAGCCTTAAATTTTTTTAAGGCAGCTGGAATGAACTGGTTGCCTCTATTAAAGAAGAACCGTGAGATGGCTGATGCATTAATGGTGGCTAAATTAGTCATAGATTTGCGATGACATGACCAGGACATGTTATAACTGAAATGGACACCTAAATATTTAAAATGTTTGACCTGCTCTAATTCTTTTCCATCAAATGACCATATTTGGATTTTACAAGACTTAGCAAATACTAATATCTTGGATTTCTCATAATTGAGGAGTAATTTGTTCTCAAGAAAGTATCTAAGACATCTGTTCAGCAGACGTCTGAGCCTCACCCTCGTGCAAGAGAGTAGTACTGTGTCATCTGCAGATAGCAGGATGGGTACTCGACAGATGCCCAATTTAGGAGAATGATAGTCGTCTTCTGCTAAGACAGGGGCCAAATCATTGAGAAATTAATTAAATAGGAAAAGAGCAAGTACGCATCCCTGTTTAACTCCTTTGTTAAAGGGAATCTTTGGTGTTAATTCCCGTAAAGTTGAACATTTGATTTGGCTAGTGGTGGAAGTATGTAATGCTATGATTAATTTAAGGAGTCTCTTATCAATGTCTGATTGGTACAGTTTGGTCCATAGTAACTCTCTGTCAATTGAGTCGAATGCTCCTTTAAGGTCCAGAAAAGCTGTGTAAAGTTTGGAATTTCTAGATGTGGTATATTTATCAGCTAAATGTGCTGAGGTGATGCAATGATCTATTGTAGATTTACCCTTGCAGAACCCAAGTTGTTCGGGGCCTAAAACACTTTGCTGAGACATCCAAAAGGTTAGTTTAGTTAATAGATGCTTGGTGTACAGTTTGCCTATGATGGAAAGGAGGCTAATTGGCCTGTAATTAGAAGGGTTTGAGTAGTTGCCTTTCTTATAGATCGGGACTACAATTGCATTCCGCCAGGCATCAGGGATAAGTCCCATTTGATTAATCATGGTGAAAAGGGAAGCGAGAAGGACAGCCCACCATTCAGGGTCCATCTTTAGAAGCTCTGGTGAGATCAAATCAGGGCCAGGAGCTTTACCAGTCTTCAGTTGATTAATTAGTTCTGTTATTTCCTCAGGGGTCACTGGTGGCCAATCTGGTAAGTCCTTATCATAAAAATCATGTGAATTACCCATACGGTCATTGTTCTGTTGAAACAGAGCAGAGAAATACTGTTCCCATGCATGAGATGAAATCATGGATCTGGGAGAAGGTCCTCTATGTAAAGAACCTGAAACTCTGCCCCAAAACTTCTTGGAATTATTTAGGACAATTGCTTGGTATAGTTGCTCACATTGGTTGTTAAAAAACTTTATCTTCTTTTTCATGCTCTCCTGTAACTGTTTTTTTACCTGAAAGTACTTTGGTAGGAGGGCAGGATTATTAGAAGTTCAGAATCGGCTATGGATATTGCATAATTGAGATTTTAGTGCTCTGCACTCTGCAGGATACCAAGATTTGGCGCCCTTATTACTCTTTTTTGTAGAATGATTGGAATGTATACAAAGTGCCTGAGAGAAATGTGAAATCAAGGTATTATAGACTGAAATCTTTAGAGTAGGTTCCATATTATCAATTAGAGAGGCTCTAAGGTCAAGAGTAGGTCCGAGTTTAAGTAAACTAAAAGTTACCTGGGTGGAATGGTCGTTCCACAGGATTTTCCTCAGAGGTCAGGGGAGTAGATAGGTAGGGAGAGTCAGCAAAAGAGCTAATTTTAAGAGTTAAGATCAGGGGAAGGTGGTACTAACAATGTAATCCCCTACCTCAAAATTCAGAACACTAGGTTCCAAAGTGAGGGGCACTAGAAAGTAATCAATTACATTGCTTCCTTTGGAGAAATGAATGTGAATTCATTGGCTTTAGGAAAGCAGGTAAATCCATTCAGCCATAGTCTATTAAATTGGAAACAAAACTTAGTAAGATGTATTCCAGCTGAATTTATATGGCAATCTTTGGACAGCTTTTCTAGGGAGAAAAAAGGGGGAAGGGTATCATTCTGGTTCACTTCAAGAGCTCTGAAAAAAACTAAATGTCCTTTTCCGACTGTCATGCCCACCGTGCAGCCCGATTCTGTGGACCCTGATCCTGGGGATTCTGCACCTTTAATGCCTGAGCACGAGCTCCCTGCACCCTTGGAAGCAACCAACCTAAGTCCTGCAGAGGATGAGCACCAGTTAACAGGAGAATTCACACCTGGAGCTGCTCCTGCAGAGCCAAGCACCATGCCTCCTGATTCTCCTCCAGCTGTGAGATCTAAGATGCCGGGACTTGGCAACACGATGCAAAGCGGCACACATGCGAGGTCAGCGTTCTCTCAGCCCAGAGTATTGACAGGAGCCAGGACTCCAGGAGCAGCTCGTAATTAGCTAACAAGCAGAACAGGCTTTTAAGGTGGCTCTCTGGAATCCTCAATTCATGCTGGCAACTAGTCCTTTCAGACCAAAGGCTTTGCACCTTGGATTTGGCATCTCTCGGTTCCTAGCATCCTGCTATTGGTTGACTTCCTGGTTCCTGACTCTGGTCCGTGTTTTGGCATTCTCCTGGCTTTTGACCCCCGGCTCTGCACCTCAACTCTGACTCTCGGCAAACTGGACTCAGACCTTGGGTAAAACCTTGACTACGTGTTTGTTTTTGTGTATTGGGACTTTGACTCTTTGGTATGCTGATCTTTCTGGCTTTGACCCTTGGACTGGACTTTGAACTCTCTGCCTTGCCCCACTGGCTCAGTTGTGACACGTACTCTTGCATTTAAGTCCTCAGCCAAAATAATTTCAGCTGAGGGAAATTTCCTTTCTAATGTTTCCATAAGGGTGGATAATCGTTCCCAATGTTGTAAGAGGGCATAGCTATCTAAGGAGGAGGGCACATATAAATGCATAATGATCAAAACAGAACTATCAAAAACAAGTTTAACAGCTAGTTCTGTAGGATTATCAAATTGTAGCATTGTAATATCACATTTTAGGGACAGGGAAACAAAGATAGATAACCCAACTTGGAGTCGACCTTTGATTTCACTCTGTAGGCTGGAAAAGAGAAGGAGTTAAACCCTTCTAAGTGAATCATATCATAAGACCATGTTTCCTGGAGGAATATAATATCAAAGCCTTTTATGTATTGAAGAAAGTCGACATCATTGGCTTTGCTCCTCCACCCTGCGATGTTCCAAGAAATAATTTTTATTGCAGTAGGAGGAGGAGCAGTTGTGTGTCAGTTTGCTGGAGAGAGACGATCCAGAGAATTGTTCATATTGTGGAATACTCAGCCATTGGCTGGGCCAGTATAGGAGTCAGACCTGGTGAGAGATGTAAAAGTGATTGCACCACTTGGGAACAGTGACCATAATGTCATTGAGTTTAACATTTGTACAGATAGGGAGTTGCCCAAAAAAGACTGATGCAACCACTTTTAACTTTAAAAGGGGTAACTTCTCTGGTATGAGGGGACATGTGAGGAAGAAATTGAAAGGAAGAGTGGAGAAGGTCAAAACCATTGGGGAAGCTTGGAGACTATTTAAAAATACAGTCTTAGAAGCTCAGAAAAAATATATACCGCAGGTTAGGAAAGGTACAAATAGGTATAGAAAAAAGCCTGCATGGTTAACAAATAAAGTAATGGAAGCTGTAAAAGGTAAGAAGGATTCCTTTAAGTGGTGGAAAGCTAGTCTTAGTGAGGTTGACAAAAGGGAACACAGACTATGGCAAATAAAATGCAAGTCTGTGATCAGGCAAGGAAAAAGGGAATATGAGGAGCATATCGCAAAAAACATAAAGGCCAACAATAAAACTTTCTTCAAATACATTAGAAATAGGAAGCCAGCCAGGGAGGCAGTGGGGCCCTTGGATGACCAAGGGGTAAAAGGAGTAGTGAAGGATGATAGGGAAATGGCTGAGAAGCTGAATGCATTTTTTGCCTCTGTCTTCACTGTGGAAGAGGAGAAGTGCTTGCCCACTCCAGAGGCACCGATTTCGGGAGGGGGTTTGAAAGACCTGAATCAGATTGCAGTGACAAGAGAGGAAGTCCTCTGACTGATGGACAATTTAAAAGCTAGTAAATCACCAGGCCTGGATGGCATTCATCCAAGAGTTCTGAAAGAACTCAAATGTGAACTTGTGGATCTCCTGACAAAAATATGTAATCTTTCTTTAAAATCTGCCTCCATTCCTGAGGACTGGAAGGTAGCTAATGTCACTCCCATCTTTAAAAAGGGCTCCAGGGGAGATCCAGGAAATTACAGGCCAGTCAGTCTGACATCAATACCGGGTAAGTTGGTGGAAACTGTTATTAAGGAAAGAATGAGTAGGCACATTGATGAACAAAAACTATTGAGGAAGACTCAGCATGGGTTTTGTAAGGGAAGATCTTGTCTCACTAACCTGTTAGTGTTTTTTGAGGGAGTGAACAAACATGTGGACAAGGGGGACCCAATAGATATTATTTACCTTGACTTCCAGAAAGCTTTTGATACAGTTCCTCATCAAAGGCTCCTAAGTAAGCTCAATAGTCATGGGATAAAAGGACAAGTCCTCTTGTGGATCAAAAACTGGCTTATAAATAGAAAACAGAGAGTGAGTATAAATGGGAAACTTTCTCAGTGGAGGGTGGTAAGCAGTGGGGTACCAAGGGATCAGTACTCGGTCCAATGCTTTTTAACTTGTTTATTAACGATTTGGAATTGGGAGTCAGCAGTGAAGTGGCTAAATTTGCAGATGACACGAAGTTGTTCTAGGTGGTGAAAACCAGGGAGGAGTGTGAGGCACTCCAAAGGGATCTGTCGAGGATGGGTGAGTGGGCGTCAACGTGGCAAATGGGGTTCAATGTGGCCAAGTGCAAAGTGATGCACATTGGAGCCAAAAATCCTAAATATAAATACACATTGATGGGGTCTGAACTGGCAGAGACGGACCAAGAGAGAGATCTTTGAGTCGTAGTAGATAACTCAATGAAAATGTCGAGACAGTGTGTATCTGCAATAAAGAAGGCCAACTCTATGCTGGGGATTATTAGGAAGGGAATTGAAAACAAATCAGCCAGTATCATAATGCCCCTGTATAAATCATTGGTGCGACCTCATTTGGAATACTGTGTACAGTTCTGGTCACCACATCTCAAAAAGGATATTATAGCATTGGATAAAGTGCAGAGAAGGGCAACTAGAATGATAAAAGGGTTGGAACACCTTCCCTATGAAGAAAGGTTAAAATGCTTGGAGAAACGACGGCTGAGGGGTGACATGATTGAAGTTTATAAGATTATGAATGGGATTGAGCAGGTTGAGAAAGAAGTACTTTTCTCCCTTTCTCACAATACAAGAAAACGTGGGCACTCCATGAAATTGCTGAGCAGTCGGGTTAGAACGGATAAAAGGAAATACTTCTTCACCCAAAGAGTGATTAACATTTGGAATTCACTGCCACAGGAGGTGGTGGCAGCTACAAGCATGGACAGTTTCCAGAGGGAATTAGATAAACATATGGAGCAGAAGTCCATCACTGGCTATTAGCCACAGGGTATAGATGGGAACTCTCAGTCTGGGGCAGGTGATGCACTCTATTCTTGGTGCTGGAGGGAGCAGCAGTGGGAGGGCTTCTAGTGTCCTGGCCCTATTGCTGGACCTCCTGATGGCACCTGGTATATTTTGGCCGCTGTGTGACAGAGTGTTGGACTAGATGGGCCATTGGCCTGATTCAGCATTGGCTTCTCTTATGTTCTTATGTTCTTAAGTTGTTTGCCGTGAATTATGTTGAGTTATTTTAATCCCCTTGAAAGAATATATCTCAGCTTGAGTTGAAGGATGTAGGTTGCTCTCAAGGTTTTGTTGAGGATTCTTAGTGCTGTTCACTGGAAGCCTCAATGAGGTAGACGCATGGCTGGTGGCATTTGAAATGTTCTCCTGCAGGCAAGCAGTCATTGTTTCCAATCTGTCAACTATTGCCGCTTTCTCAGAAACAGGAAGATCACTGAAAAGGTTCTGTACTTCTTGGTCTAGAACTTCTTGGTCAAGTAGGTCAGTATCCATGTGTTCAACTTCGGGAGATGGTGGCGACTTCTGAGAGGCAGCATTGGGGCGAGCTGGAATATTCCCTTTTGTGCCTTTGGGAAAAAGTGGCTCAATGGTTGTGTTGTGGAAAATTCGCATAGGAAAGATCCCTTTAGACTTTAAATAAGCTTTCTGCTTAAGAATTAAGTTAGGTGTTTTGGAGCTGTTGAATGATAGGAGGACTCTTTGAGTTGAAGGCAGGTTGTTCAAAGGTTCCACTGATCTTATATCCACGGGTCCTATTTGGGGTCCAAACAAATCATACAGATGTCTTCTGACCAGGGTAGGTGTCCTCCAGGACAGAAAAGTTCCTTTGAATTTACATACAGTCAAACATATTAGATAAGGTTGCCAAGTCAGCTGCTACGACCCTTGTATTTTCTGCTCAGGTTGTTGATTACAGGATTCCACTAACCTTGAGTCCACGATGGCTTCATAGGGATCAAGGTGATGATTTAGATCCAATAATCGCAAGGGAAAAGACTTATTGGTTGGAGGTGCTTTACTTCTATCATCCTTGTCTCCAGCTAACCTTGATAATGACTCAGCAATGTTCAATATGTTAGAGTGTAAACAATTGAGCCTTTTGCAGATAAGACTCATTGATTTAGCCACCAGAATGAGCAGGTCTGCAGAAGTTTCAGTGGCCAAATTAGCCAAATTAGCTTTCTTGAGATGAGTTGCAGAGGAGTCAGGGTCTTCAGCTGTGTCAAAATTAATTAAGCCACTATCATGTGCTTCAGGTGGTGCAACAGACTGAACACTTTCCAAGAGATTATCAGTGTCTTCACTTAGTGGAGAAAAGTGGTTGGAGGTAGGTATTTGAAAAGCAACCTTGACATCAATTTCTTACTAAATAAGTATATACACTCTAGTAGGCAGTTCAATATCTAAGACAGAAAGAAAAAAAATCAACCAAATCTAGCCAGCAATCAGCACTACAATCTTCTGCTTGAACCGACAGCTGCTTCATATAGTTAGGGCTAATCCCTTCCAGTACTAGATCAGCTGCCAACTACCAGCCGGTGTTGTCCTTCTCTTGTTGTTGTTGTTGTTCAGTCACACAGTTGAGTCCGACTCTTCGCGACCCCATGGACCAGATCACACCAGGCCCTCCTGTCTTCTGCTGTCCGCTGAAGTTTGCTCAATTTCATGTTTGTTGCATCGATGACACTGTCTAACCATCTCATCCTTTGCCATCCCCTTCTTCTTTTACCTTCAATCTTTCCCAGCATCAGGGTCTTCTCCAGTGAATGCTCCCTTCTCATTTGGTGGCCAAAGTATTTGAGCTTCAGCTTCAGGATCTGGCCTTCCAGGGAACAGTCAGGGTTGATTTCTTTTAGGATTGAATGATTTGATCTCCTTGCAGTCCAAGGGATTCTCAAGAGTCTTTTCCAGCACCATAGTTCAAAAGAATCTATTCTTCGTCACTCGGCCTTTCTCATAGTCCAACTCTCGCAGCCATACATTACTACTGGGAATACCATTGCTTTGACCATGCGGACTTTTGTTGGCAAGGTGATGTCTCTGCTTTTTATCATGCTGTTTGCCATCGCTTTCCTCCCCAGGAGCAGGCGTCTTTTAATTTCATGGCTGCAGTCACCATCCGCAGTGATCTGGGATCCCAGGAACGTGAAGTCTGCCACTACTTCTACGACTTCCCTTTCTATTTGCCAAGGAGTGATGGGGCCAGATGCCATGACCTTAGTTTTTTTGATGTTGAGCTTCAAGCCCACTTTTGCGCTCTCCTCTATCACCCCAAGCAAGAGGCTCTTTAGGTCCTCTTCACTTTCTGCCAGCAGAGTGATATCATCTGCATATCTGAGGTTATTGATCTTTTCTCCAGCAATCTTAACTCCTTCTCTAGATGTTCCCAAATTCTTCTTCATGCCATCCAGTCCTTTTCCAGGTGTTGTAATGCCGAACAAAGGGGGGGAAGAAGGAATGTGCACTCTCTTCTCCTGTCCATCAGTGCGCTAGATAGACCAACAGGGGGCTCTAACCCCCTGTCTCCTCCCAATTCCAGTTTCCACTTCTCAATTGTCCTCCAGTCCTGGCCACCTGGTCTGTCCAACCCTGAAGTCTGACTGGGGATTCTCATTGCATCAGGGGCCACAACTTTCACCATCTGGATCCACTGCAGAGTCACTATCCTAGTTGTCACCACTTGGCAGCCACCATGACCGCAACTGTTCAAAGGCTGCCACCACTCCGCTCCCAGGTCCGCTACTACCCATTTAGTCGACCGGGGTGTGAAGAATCCTCTCCAGGCTTCTCTGTTAGCACCGCAGGCCCATTGCTCCTGCCTCGTCTCACGTCACCAGTCCCAAAGGGCAAAGGGAGAGCCACCGTCTCAGCCCCGGCCTTGGCCTCAGCTCCAAGATGGCTGCTGCTCCAGCGAAGCTGTTTGCAGAGCCACCGATTGCCCCACTGTCACCAGCTAAATCTCCAAGCCAGGCCTGGGAGGCAGATTCTGCTCTCATCGGTAGGCCTGCCAGAGCTCTGGTCGAACCAGAACCATGCCCAGGGCAGAAACTGATGCAACAGATTACTGTTCTTACCCCTTGCTCCACCGCAATAGCCAGGTACCTTCCCAGTCTCCCAGCTGTTATTTTTTTTGTTTTGTTGTTAATGCTAGGTTACTTGGGCACATCCAGTTGCGGGAGCGCAAGCATCCGCTCCCTTGCAATGCCGCCATCTTTATCATAGAGGCCATCCAGTAAGAGTTCTGGAATCATGAATAGGCTCCTGATGGAACTGGGAGGGTGCCACTGGCCCCTCCACAAGGGCCTCCGTTTTCTCCCCCAGCACCTCCAGGGGTTCCTGCTGGTCCAGCTGGCCTGAACAGACTGCCTGTGCCCCCGGCAGCTTCGGAGCAGCCCCACGATGCCCTGGAAGTGACATTTGATGACATTCCAGATAAGCTGGCATTTTTTCTGTTGCAGGTGCACAAATTCTTTCATGATTGGGGCCCCACTTTTGCCACAGATGAGCACCGTGTGGATTTTATCGGGACACGCCTCCAGAAATGGGCGGCTGACTGGTTTGTGGGCCTCCACAATATCCAGGGACTGGAACTCTGAGATGTTAATGCCTTTGTGTGGGTACTCTGATGCCAATACAAAGACTCCCTGGAGCTGGAGAGAGCACGCACCTGCTTGAGAGGGGGGTGGGTGTGTGCTCTCTCCAGGGGGGCGCTCAGTGTGGGAGTACTCAGATGAATTCAAAACATATGCCACGAAGCTCCAGGGGTGGCCTGAAGAGGTCCTCATTGAATTTTATCGGGCCGGGCTGAGCCACGCAGTCCTAGATCGCGCACTGGCCCAGGGCAACCCGCTGATGTTGAATGGGTGGATCCAGCTGGTCTGCGAGGCAGAGAACTGCTCCAACTTGTTGTGGATGTACCAGCCCTGTGTCCCTGCAAAGGCGGCAGTGGTGGCAGCGGTGGTGGTGGAGACGGCAACAGAACAATGAGGGTGAGAACCAAGACAAGAGAAGCCATCAGAGACCAATGGATGCATCGGGGCCTATACCTGAGATTTATGTTATCTGCATTTCAGAGCAAGTTGCCCCCTTGACAAGAACCCCGGAGATTTGAAGAGGAGCGAATGCAAGACTGCTGAGAAGAAGCCCAAGCTGCAAGGGGCATGGACGAAGCATCCCAAGGTGCTTCAAGCAGGAAAGTGACGAAAGCCTGAAAGCACCTCCTCCAGTGGAGATGAGGCAGATGAGCCGGCGAGAAAAGGCTGGGAGCTGCTATAAAGGGCACAACCCAGCAGGCCCAAAAGTCCTGTACACCAAGTTTAGTGAGAACCTCTCCCCCTTTGTTTTATGTAACTGTGACTGTAATACATCCCGAGCAGGGCACCCAAATATGGGTGAGAGCCTTGATAGATTCTGGATGTGCATGGGACTTAATCAGCCCGCTGCTAGTCACTGGACTCAGGGTACCTGTCCAAGCATTGCCTGAACCTTTAGTTTTCACACAGATGGATGAGTCCCCAATGAAAGAGGCATGCAAATACCAAACTGTGCCACTGGTAATGGTGTCAGAGTCCCACTGGGAACAACGCCCATTCATTATTACCCCTGCCGCCAAATTCTCGATTGTACTGGGCAACCCCTGGTTACAAGATCATGATCCATATGTGCAGTGGAGTGGAGGGGCCCTGCAATTTCCAGATCCCCGATGCAAGGTCCATGGGTGGAATCCCAAGTGGGGGGAGATGCCAACTCCTGTGGTGGAGTGTGTTTGTTTGCAGCAAGGAGAGCTCGATCTCATTCCCCCTTAGTATAGAGACTTGACTAGAGTGTTTGAAGAGGAGGCAGACGAGCTCCCCCTTCATGGAAAGTCAGACTGTGCTATTGAGATTTGCCTGGGCACCAAATGCCTAAAGGAAAGCTGTATGCAATGAGTCCTGCTGAGAAGGAGGAGCTGTGCCGGTTTATAGACAAAAAGCTGGTGCGGGGTTTCATTCGCCCGGCCTCTTCCCCCTTTGCTGCTCCAGTTTTCTTCTGGAAAAAGAAAGATGGGGGTTTGCGGTTGTGTACAGACTATCGGGGGTTAAATGCAGTGTCCACGTCAAATCCATACCCCCCTCATCAAGGACCTCCCGGTGGAGGTTTCCCAGGGGTGCATCTCCACCAAACTTGACATGTGGGATGCTTACTACAGAGTGTGTATATGGGAGGGGGATGAGCACAAAACAGCTTTCAATACTCTGTTGGGACAGTTTGAATACCTAGTGATGCCCTTTGGATTGGGGTAGGCACCTGGGGTTTTTATGAGTTTGATCAATGAAGTGTTGCACAAGCATTTATTCAAGGGGGTGCTAGTTTATTTAGATGATATCCTTCTTTATTCAAAAGATAAAGATGTGCATGTTAAGTTGGTCAGGGAGGTGCTCAGTATGCTTTACAAGCACTGGCTCTTTGTCAAACTTTCCAATTGTGAGTTTCATAAGGAAGAGCTGGACTTCCTAGGATATCAGATTTTGAGGCAGGGACTGAGTATGGATCACCATAAGGTACAAGGTGGGGTGGGAGGCTCCTCGAACCCGGTGCCAGCTCCAAGGTTTTCTCGGATTCTCCAATTCTTACCCCGAATTCCTCCCCAACTTCACTCAGGTGGTTTTACCCCTTACTGACTCGTTAAAAACAAAGGGGAAGGGACCCTGAAGGTTGTAAGCTGGGTGCCAAGCTGGACTGGACCCTGGAATGCCAGCAGGCTTTCAAAAGGCTCAAGGAGTTATTTACTTCTGAGCCCATTTTACACCACCCTGACGAAAACAAGCCTTTTGTCATCCACATCGATGCATCTGATGTGGTGATGGGAGGTGCAATCCTGCAGCAAGGGAGGATGGACTGCTCCTTCCCTTGGCATATGTGTCAAAAAAGTTCTTCCCTATGGAGTTTAACTGGGCGGTTTGGGACAAGGATGCAGTGGCCATCAAGCTGACCCTTATGACCTGGAGGCACTGGTTGGAGACAGGAAGGGTGCCATTTGAAGTGTGGACGGATCACAAAAACCTGAAAGCCTTACGCATGCCCCGGCACCTTAACGCCCAACAGCTATGCTGGGAGGAGTTTGTCTCTAAATTCCAGTTCACCCTCCATCATCTCCCCAGGAAGGTAAATTCTCTGGCAGATGCACTTTCCCATCTCCTGCAACATGACAGCCACAGAGAGGAAATCATAGACTCCATGTTCACACCCGCACATTTTGGGGGGGGGAGTAGTGACTCGCAGCCAGGTGAAAGCCGAGACTCCTAGAGACGCTGAACCTTGGATTTGCAAATTTAAAACTGTGTTTACAGAAGGGGACATGGAAGACATTCACAGTGACAATTCAGTAGAGCAGAAGGGAGATGGATGTTGGTATAGGGGTGGGAGGTTGTTCATATTGAAAACACTGAGGGGAGAAATCTTGACTCTGGTGCTTGAAAATAAACATTATGGGTACCTGAATACTCTGCACCTCCTTTAAAGACAGTTCTGGTGGCCGTGCATGAGGGCAGACGTTTCCCTATAGGTGAGTTCTTGCCAGACTTGCCTAATGGGGAAGCAGAGACTGCGAAAGCCCTGAGGAACTCTGCAACCCCTTGAAATGCCAGAGAGCACGGGCAGTGATTTCGATAGACTTTATAACTGACTTACCCCCCAGGAAAGGGGAAACAGTGCTTTGGGTTGTGGTTCGACATGTTTTCTAAGCAGGCACATTTTATTTCTTGCAAGCAACTGCCCTCAGCCAGGTCCCTGGTCAAGCTCTTCATGCACCACGTCATGCGGCTGCACTCGCTTCTGCACAAGATAATCTCAGACAGGGGGGCACAATTCATTGCTAAGTTCTGGAGGGAACGGCTGCAGATTTTGGGGGTGGAGCAAGGGCTCAGCAGTTCTTATCACCCAGAGACGGCTGGACAAATGGAGTGGGTGAATCAGGTAGTGGAGCAGTTCCTCAAGTGCTTCACCAATTTTCAACAGGATGATTGGGTCGGCCTCTTCCCTTACACGGAATACAGTTACCATAACTCGGTGCCTCGTGCCATGGGCCTCTCCCCCTTTATGGCTGTGCACAGGTACGAGGGGGCCCCCCTCCCCATGGTGACTACCCAGGAGCCCAAATGCGGGGACTTGCAATCGTGGTAGGGGGCCTTAGAGGATCGATAGTCCCTGATACAAGAGACTCTGAACAGGGCAAAAGAGGGCTACAAAAAGTATGCTGATAAAGGGAGAGCTCTGGAATGGGAATTGCACCCTGGGGACTCGGTGTACCTCTCTACTAGAGATATAAAGGGGCTTCAGTTGGGGTGGAAGTATATTGGTCCCTTCAAGAAGGTGAGAGCCTTGAATAAAGTGGCTTTGGAACTTGATTTACCTAAAAATCTGTGTCATATTCACTCTGTCTTTCATTTCAGTCTACTGAAACAGGATCCGGGACCAAACAACTGGAGACCTCGTTCAGCTGCTCCACCTCCTCAAATTGTGGATGATGAATCCCACCAAGTTGTTGAGAAAATCCTTGATTCTAAATTGAGGCACAATCGATTGTACTACCTGATTAAATGGAGGGACTTTGATGAATCGCATAATGAGTTAGAGCCCCTTCTCTCATCCGTGCATTCCATAATAAATACCCCTACAAGCCGAAGGGGTGAGAAATCTTGGTAGGGGTAGAATGTCAGGTTCTCTGTGAATTTTACATCTTGCCCACCGTGGAGAAGGGGGGTCCCCCTCTCTTTGATGTATCCAGAGTTTGACACCTTAGTGAAGCCAAATGACCCAGCGTCTTACTTGTTTGCTTTTCTGTTTTCTTGGTAGATAGAGGCTACATGTCTGGGGGAGGGGGATAAGCAACTGTTAGTTCTGGTGGGAGGGATGCTCCGAGAAGAATACGTGTTGGGGGGGGGGTAGTTTGCTGTTAGTTCTGGTGGGTAAAATACTGTGAGGTGATTGGGTCCTGATCTTTTATTGCTGCTATTTGAAACCACTATATCTGAAAACTTTGCGTGCTAATCCTTAGTTCTAACAAAGAAGTGTCCAGAATGGTATCTATCAACGATCTCAATGAAGTTAGTTTTCTTCAGACTGGCTGTTGTTGAGAAGTGATTTAACCAGGAATCTGACAGTTGCCTGCCCTCACTCCAGTGAGCAGCAAGGGGGAAATGGGGGGGGGGCACTGATGCCCCACCATCACTTCCAGAGTCAGCACCATGCTCTAGGATCCACTGTAAAATCTGGGTGACTCACAGAATGTTCCACTGGCACAATGAGGTCCCTTCTGGTTGGTGCTGAAAGTGACACCACAGCACAGGTGTGATGCTGTCCCCAGCAATCTCCCCCTGGGCACCAGCCTGCAAACTCTAAGTGGACCCTTGGGATGTCAGGTGGAGATCTTTCATAGCACCTATTATCTGAACCTTTTCAACTGGAGGTGCTGGGGACAGAGACTGTTTGTATGCCAAAGAGACGCTCTACTACTGAGCAATGGCACCGCCCCTCAAAGCCTTGACCACATTTTTTTTGCCATCAGGTCACATCTGACTATGGAATGACATCACAGACTTGGTGATGTGACTTCCATTGCAGCGTCACTTCTGGTCATCACATCAGTGGCACTCTAAGGATTACCCCCATCTCCGTGGTCTTTACATTGTGTAGAACAATGATGTCACTTCACCTAAAAGCGATGTCATAATGTGTGGTGTGCTGCTCCCCCTTCTCACGCCATACCCCCAAAATGCTCCCAAGATTGCCAGGTGCAGGCCTGACAACCCAACTGAACCTGGGACCTTCTGCGTGCAGACACGTGAACCCATAGCCACTGCTCTCACAAAGTGGGGGGGGGAGGGAAAGGATTAAAGAGTCCTCACAGTCTCCTGATTTCTCCCCCCCCCCATGCTGTTGGGCCTTGGGTAATAGGTCCGTGGCAGAAAATTCTTACGTGCCATCTCTCCACAATTTACTGCTTCTTCCCTTATACAGGATGGGAATTAAGGCCAGGTGTAGTAACCAGGGGCTATTTTGTTTTTTAGTTGTTTATAGTCTGTAGTTCCTTGCGAAGCCAGTGCTTAGCTTACATTCTTGAGCTGTTGTTGTTGTTGTTCAGTCGCACAGTCGAGTCCGACTCTTCGCGACCCCATGGACCAGATTACGCCAGGCCCTCCTGTCTTCCGCTGTCCGCTGAAGTTTGCTCAATTTCATGTTCGTTGCATCGATGACACTGTCTAACCATCTCATCCTTTGCCGTCCCCTTCTTCTTTGACCTTCAATCTTTCCCAGCAGCAGGGTCTTCTCCAGTGAATGCTCCCTTCTCATTTGGTGGCCAAAGTATTTGAGCTTCAGCTTCAGGATCTGGCCTTCCAAGGAACAATCAGGGTTGATTTCTTTTAGGATGGAATGATTTGATCTCCTTGCAGTCCAAGGGACTCTCAAGAGTCTTCTCCAGCACCATAGTTCAAAAGAATCTATTCTTCGTCACTCGGCCTTCCTTATAGTCCAACTCTCACAGCCATAAATTACTACGGGGAATACCATTGCTTTGACCATGCTGACTTTTGTTGGCAAGGTGATGTCTCTGCTTTTTATCATACTGTTTAGGTTTGCCATCGCTTTCCTCCCAAGGAGCAGGCGTCTTTTAATTTCATGGCTGCAGTCACCATCTGCAGTGATCTGGGATCCTAGGAACGTGAAGTCTGTCACTACTTCTACGACTTCCCCTTCTATTTGCCAAGGAGTGATGGGCCCAGATGCCATGATCTTAGTTTTTTTGATGTTGAGTTTCAAGCCAACTTTTGCGCTCTCCTCTTTCACCCTGAGCAAGAGGCTCTTTAGGTCCTCTTCACTTTCTGCCATCAGAGTGGTATCGTCTGCATATCTGAGGTTATTGATCTTTTCCCCAGCAATCTTAACTCCAGCTTGTGATTCATCCAGGCCAGCATTTCGCATGATGTACTCTGCATATAAATTAAATAAGCAAGGTGACAATATACATCCTTGTCGTACTCCTTTTCCTATGCTAAACCAATCAGTTGTTCCATATCCGGTTCTAACTGTTGCTTCTTGACCCTTATACAGGTTTCTCAGGAGACATGTGAGGTGGTCCGGTACTCCCATCTCTCTCTCTCTCTTTTTTTTTTTACAAATTTATTAAAATAACGACATGCTACATCAAAAATACACAGTACTAAGCAGAGTATAGTAACAAGCAATATAAAAAACTGGGGAATAAATTTAAGCAATTTGCTTTAAAAGACTGTTACTGCATTAAGGCTTAAGCCTAAGAGCACTTTTAAATAAAAACATTACTGAGTTTGTTTGGAATAAACATATATCGGCTGAAGGCTGGTGTTAAGAAGATACTAATGGAGACTATATTACTATGTATCAATTAACTACTGTGCAATAGTTGTAGTGAGAGGGTACATTATACTGTTTTGTATTCATAAATGTAACCAGGAATCATAAGCCGAGTTGTTTGGGAGTAACTCGTTCTCTGCCATATATTGTAGGTAGAAGAACCAGGTGCGCACAAAGGAGGATTGCGTTGTATGGAAATTTCTTTGAGCTGTATTTAAGGTGTCACTTATTTTGTCCAACAGGAGTTGTTCCCACACTTTGTTTCTCCAGGCTTCTAAACTTGGAGACTTGGGTGACTTCCAGGCAGCTGCGATGGTGGTTTGTGCCGCCATGAGTAAGTATGATGTTAGCTGTTGTAATGGTTCTTCGTCATAATCCGGATCTCTAAGATGTAATAGGATAACTTTGGGAGAAAGCGGGATGTTCTGACCTGTTATTTTTGAGATTTCAGAGGTTACCTGCACCCAGAAACTTTGCACGTAAGGACATTGCCACCAGCAATGTATATAATCTCCCACCTCCCCGCAGTTTTTCCAGCACATTGGTGAGTATGCTTTATTCATGCGGTTTAGGCGACTAGGAGTGTAATACCATCGGGAGACTATTTTAAAAAATTGCATTCTTACTTTGAATATTTTTGATCTATTGGCTTTAGATGACCAAATCTGAGACCACTGTTGTTCAGACAGTTCAGTTTGTAAATCTCGTTGCCAGGCAGACTGGAATGCCATTTTCATTGTACTGTTGAGTTCTGTTAAGATTTTATATATTTTTGAAAGAAGATGCTTTGAAGAGTCAGAGAATGTTTCTAACAGTATTTCAAATTGGGTTTTTGAACTCTTGAAAACCTTTTTATCAGCCAGGTGCTCTACAAGATTCTTTAATTGATAATATCTAAGCCATGGAATAGGTTTGCCAATTCGCTCCTCGAAATCATTCTTGTTCATTATTTTCCCTTTCTTGACCAAATCTTGGAGTCGATTGAAACCCGCATCCGTCCAGACTTGAAATGCCCCCGATTCCTGGCCTGGTGGGAACCACCCCTGATGTGTAAATGCTGATAGTTGTGAAATAGACGGTATCAGACGTTTCCTCTGTCTATCCCAGATTTGTATTGTGTGACTTAGATAAGGATTATCAATCACTAATTTGGGTCTCTGCTGTTGGGGACACCATAAAAATTCTCGTAATGTGAGAGGGGCGACACTGGCTTGTTCTATCATCATCCAATTGGTTAGTGAGGAGCCGTCATTTCCCTTGGGTACAATCTTCGTGGAGACACTTTGGCATCCAGATCCCATTGAATCTTAAAGATCTCATGGCGTGTAATTTTAACAAATTACATAAAGATACCCAACAAAGGTTCAAAGATTGGAATGATCTTCGACTCTCACTCCCGGATAGAATACACATGATCCAAAGTTTCATTTTTCCAGGCTATTTATTCCTTCTCAGGGCGTTGCCCATCAAAATACCAGATGCAGACATCAAAGCATGGCAAGACACATTGTCAACTTTTGTGTGGGCATTTTAAAAAGCTAGACTCGATCGACGCATTTTATCTCGACCAACCTCGAACGGCGGCCTTAATTTACCCGACTTACAAAATTATTATCATGCCACAGCTCTCTCTAATGTTCTGAAGATGTTGGACGGGGTACTCCCATCTCTTTAAGAACCTGCCATAATTTATTGTGATCCACACAATCAAAGGCTTTAGCATAGTCAATGAAGCAGAAGTAGATGTTTTTCTGGTACTCCATTCTTGAGCTGGAGCAGTGCTAATAAGGCCACCTTTAGACCATTAGCTCATGGTTGCCTAGCACTGACTCTGTGAAGGCTTGTTGTAACCTTGGACAGCTGAGGCTGGTTGGGCTCCCCATGTAACGGCCAAGCAGGTGGATCCCAATCAGCTCCACCTTCAATTACCTCTGCCCAATATTCATTTACCCGTCAGACTCCCTGACCAGGATTGGGCTCAGGTGAATCTGATTGCAAGGTCTAATTAGTGCCTGTGACCTGGTCTTCTGAGAGGAGGTTAAAAATGAAGGCTTTTCTTACTTTCTTTGTCAAATGTTAGACTTAGAGCTGGGTATGCTGCCGGGCACTAATGGTTTTCCATTGGTGGGGGGGGAACCCTGAACCTCTGTTAGAGGGATTGAGATTTGTGATCTGTCTTGCTGGACTGCTGAAGGCAGATTGCTTGTTTATGCTACAAGAAATGTTGTGGACTCTGGTGTGATAATATCCAAGGTTAGAGATTAAAAACTTTGTTTGTTTTCTGTGCACAGTGTACTAATATTGCTTTGCACCTTAAAATAAACTATTTTGTTACATGCTGGTTTGGTGTGTTTGTCTGGGGGTTTGCAGAAGGCTTTTCTAGTTGTCTTTGTAGCCCTACCAATACTATAGGAGTGGAACTCCTGACCCCGGAGAGGGTTGGGCCTTTCTGCTGAAAGCAGGGTTGACCTGTGCCTTGCAATCTGGGAAGAAGCAGGTCAGGTGGCAACTGATCATGGGTAAGGAGCAAGGAGAACTTGACTCCTGATTTTGTGAACCTTAGTCAGAGTGCCCTGCCTATCAGTCCTACAGCCCAACCTCCTGCCAGGTTGGCAACAGAGTGGTTGAGGCCTGGGGTGGTACTGCCTGGCTGTGGCACTGCACCAGGAAAAATGGGGTTTGGCTGAGACCAGGCAATGAGCCTGCAGCTCTTCCACAAAAGTCTCATTGTTATGAATACACAGCTAAGGTTCCACTTAGAATAAAATATGCAGAGGTCATAAACCTGAGGCCGTGTGTGTGTTTCAGGCTCTCAGCTGTCTGACAGCCACATACATTCTCTGAGAAGCTTTCAAGACACTGAAAAGTAGTTCATAAAAACCAGACTGGCAAGGAGTAATGGCCACATTTCCATGGCAACAGTCTCATCACTCTGCCGGCTGCTGCTGCTGGAGAAAAAAAAGAGGCCGGATCACGGAGGGCCTGGCCAGAAAACGTTCCCTGCAGGAAACAATTGGTCATTTCACAAGTTAAAACCCCTTTCCAGGCTAACAACATGTCACATGTAAATGTGTGCCGCAGAGCCCCAGGGCCGTTTTTAGAAAAGCAAAGCCGCTGTGGGGAGAGAGGAATTCAGAACTGAAAACTGGCCTGGGAGGGGCTGTTCCAGCTTAGTACGGGGACATTTTTTTTTCAATTAAGAACAGGTTTGGTGGAGGTGAATTTTGAGTGGAAGACCAGCAGCAGGGAAGGGCCTAACCCTTATTATTTCTCCATTTCAAAGAGCCCCAATTGGCTTTTCTCTCTATCAATTCCAAAAGCACTGGAGGGAGAAGAACATATTGCAGGTGGGGAGAATTTTTTTTGGGGGGGGAGGGGGAATGACAGGCTAGGGAAAGGGCTAAACCTATGTGGTCATTTAAAAAATATTTTGCATTACACTTTTAAAAAAATGATCCTGGTGTCATCATTCATGTTTCTAGAATATGTGCCTGACAAATATTAACCTATAGCTCAGATACACTGGGCATTTTTATGTGTAGAATAAATTAGTTCTGTGCTATGTTCTATTTCAGGGGTCCCCAACATTGTTGAACCTGTGGGCACATTTGGTATTTTGAGATCAAGTAGTGGGCCTCACATCAAAATGGCTGCCACAAGTTGGCTGGGAGCAATCACAGAGTGGATGCCATGGGAGCCACGTCCAATCTCAAAATGTTGTGAAGCTCCACAAAAGGTTTGCAGGTGCCAATCCAAGCACCTTCCTGTCACAAAGCCAGCTGTTCCTGGATGGCACAAAAGTGAGGTGGTGGAGGAAAGGCAGGATGGGCTCTTGGCCCTGATGGAGGCGATCTGGAGCAGGAGCTCCAAGAAACTACTTGTTGTTGTTGTTATTAATTTGTGGGAGCCATGGCAACCCTGGGCCCCACACTGGAAATCACTGTTCACTTTTATATGTGTCAGAAGGCTGAAGCTCTGTAGTACTGTTTACACTATGTTCATTATTCATTGTTTACTATCTTGTCTCTTGCTTTTGCACTTGCGTAGAACTGCTTGCTGTAACGTGGGAGAATACTCTCTTGCTGCCTCGTCTTATCACGGTGGCCTTGATGAATAGGCTTTGGAGCGTTCCTCAGTCTGGGGAATTTTTCCAGTGCTACGTGACTAGGTGGTGGTGGGGGTAGTGCTCCCAGGCATTAAGTAACACTCCCGCCGGGAGTTTTCCCACGCATGCGCTAAAAGTACATTTGCTAGTTTTGGCTTTGCATCATACTATATCAGTGTCTAACTGACCCTATGGGGCCATTCCTGATAATAGCAGTATTACTGTGGGCAACAACCTTGTATTCCAATAAAGCATATCTCTTCCTGAAGAATGCCTGGACTTACTTGCTAGTGATAATAATAACAATAACAATAATAATAACAATAACAACAACAACAACAACAACAACAATAATAATAATAATAATAATATACTTTATTGTCATTGTACATAGTACAACAAAATTAAAAGTGCAAACGTTTCAGTGATCTACCACAATAATCATGCACGCTCACACAGCCATTCACAACTGCTTCATAGCTCCCCTAAAGTTCACATAGCAACTAAACCACTGATGTCCCCAATTCCAATCTCATGCAGCATTTAGGGCAATAATGGCTCTTGGATAAAAACTGTTTGAGCCTGACAATATGTTCCGATGGATTTGTTGGTGCTTGGTGCTGAGGAGATGGATTCATGCCACTGTCCCCGCTCCTGACCCTGTGTTCACAGAGCTCACAAACATACAAGTTGTATGAACACTGGCTTGTTCTAGGTATTTGGGAATGCTGCAAAATATCTGTGTGAGAATAACATAACACCACAATAAAAGAAAGGAAACCTCTGCACTCTTTGTACCAAAATCTGTCTCTTCCAGGATCTGTCCCTTGTCTGCAACTAAGCCATACCTTCTTAGGACGTTCTTTACTGTTGGTGGCAAAATGTATATGCCATTAAATGTCAACAATGCCCTGTGGTTCTCTACATAGGACACAAGACAAACCAGAAGACGAATGGACACAAATCTGACATCAGGAATCACGAGACTGAGAAACCTATAGGAGAACACTTCAGCCTTCCAGGATATTCAATGGGTGACCTCAGAGTAGCTGTTTTATTACAAAGGAACTTCAGGAACAGAATGGAAAGGGAGATTGGTGAATTAGAAGTTATTACAACTCTTGGAACAAAAACCTCCCCGGGACTCAACAGGGATATTGGTTTCTTATCTCATTACATATACTAACTCATTCAGTCCTCACATATGTATTCTCAACAAGAAGGACTATAAATCCTCTGTATTTTAGTGTTTTTCTTTTTCAGAATAGTATATTAGAATACTGAATGTAATGCCAGGAATATTGGGATGTTTTGCCAACATGACCTTGCATCCACCTCAAAAAGTGTTGTTAAGTCATCTTCATGCCTGGGAGGATAGAATGGAGATTCTCAGTTTGCCTCCCACAATTAGAAAAGACACCTTTGGACATTTATCTGCTATTTGGACATTTATCTCTCTACTTGATGGCTCTTTGAGTTTGCTAGTAAGTCCATCACTGGGTTCCCAAATCTTTTTGAAATTAGGGAGAAGACACCTTTATTCTGTATCCATTCCCCGGGGTCCATATCCTCCCTGCTCAGTCAGTCCGCCTGGTAATTGGACTGGCCCTTTAGGTGCTCTGCCTTTAAATTGTGACATTTTTTCCATCCACTGGAGTAGGATCTGAGCTTCCTGGAAGAGAGACTTTGATCTCATGCACCCTTCCGATTTATGTGTGCTTTTGTTGTCATGTTGTTGGTGCATACTAGGACATGGCAATATTGTACCAGCTGACTGAAGGCCTCCAATGCCAGCTTGACTGCCCGTAGTTCCAGCCAGTTGATGCTGTGTGCCACTTCTGCTGCAGACCATCTGCTTTGTGCCACCTGGTGCTCACAGTGTGCTCCCCAGCCCCTCTTGCTTGTATCTGTCACAATGGCTATTTGCTGATGCTATAGGAAGCTGATTCACAGGAATTATCAAACAAATTAATTCCATCCAGAGATCATCCCTGATCTCAACCTGTTTTTGCTTGAGCCAGGATATATCTGTTTGCAATGGAAGAAGCACCCACTATAGGGCCTTGGCATGGAACTGTGCCCACAGTACCATGTCCATTGCAGATATCATCAAGCCCTGTAAGGCTGCCAGGTACATCAGGTCCAGTCTTTTCTGGACCTGATGCTCTTCACTAAGCTCTGAATTTTCAGCTGCTTTTCCTCTGGCAGGTACCACTGGCTCTTTTCTTTGTTGATGAGGAATCTGTGCATATGTAGAAAGGCTGTCCTCTGCATGTAGCACACTACTGACTTGTGGTAAACCCCACCTGTATTAGGATGGTGTCTAAATGGGGGTACATGTGTATTCCTTTCAGGTGGAGTAACACCACCAATGTCACCATGAATACCCTGGATGCTGAAAAGAGGCCAAAAGGCAAGGCCCTGTACTGGAAATGCTGCCCCTGGAAACAGAAGTTTAAGGATTGCCTAGAGCCCGAGTGTACTGGAACATGCAGGTATGCCTCCTTGAGATCCATGGAAGTTAGGAAGTCTGCCTGCTGTAGTACTTGCCAGTTATGTCTCAGGGACTCCATTCAAAACTTCCTCCTTCTCACCCATCTGTTGAGACCTCACAGGTTCAACACCGTTCTTCAGTCCCCTGACTTCTTTGGGACCACAAAAAGGATCATTTGAAGTGCTGGTCTTCTACACCTAGTAGGTGTAGGATTGCTTGTTGCAGTTGTAGGAGTCTGCTCTTTGACTTTGATGTTGGAGAGGATCAGAAGCTGTGAGGAGGCATGGAGGTGAGCTCTATTTTGTAGACATGAGAAACGATATGAGAAATGACTGCAGCGCTGTGAGACAGATGGAGCCGGGACATGCTCCCAGGCACCACCAGCTTCTCATTATCTTTAGAGGAGATTTGGGGGATCCCAAGCTCTGCTGCACTCCCTGGAGAGGGGGCAGTGCAAGGAACGTGACCCAGGCCCCTCTGCCTGTGGCGATAGGTGAGTGGAAGCCTGTGGATTGTCTCTAGCAAGAAACGAAGAAGAACATTCATGGTCAGCCATAGGTGACTAGCTGTCACTACCCACTAAAATGGGACTTAAAAGTTGATACCTCGTCCACAACATCGATGAAGCATAGCACTGTGAGTACTTTTTAAAGCAACTTTAACTGAAATTCTACTACATGCCATCAGCCCTTTAAAAGGTTAAAAAGACTGGAATAGAGAAGTGAAGAATTTTTTCTGCTCCCTCACCTTTCCTGCATCTAGAAAGGATCTAAAGTTAACTGTGTAAACAATTTACTGGGCGAAGAAAACAAGATTGCACTTTCTTCAGTTGACATTGCCAAGAATTATTACCCTCTTTATGACTCTGAACTTTAGTAGCCTAATAAATCTTCTTATCCTTTCTATGGAAACTTTGTAATAAATACTGAATTTTGAGATTTGTTATAATTTAATACTTGAATTGTAAAGGCTTTATTTTAATGAATCTTACTCCAAACTTGTTTATGTACTTAGTTCCCATAAAATGTATGTTTATTTCTACTGAAACTGTAAAATTCCATTTTTGCCTAATTGCTTTGGAATGCAAACTTCTGATAAGCCTTTCGTCCTATGTTAACCTCATCTACAACACAGCAGCACCTGACATACACTTTTTAACACTGTTATCTCTGCAAAACTTTGCTTGGGAAGTCATCTTTAGAGACTCTTTGATTTTACTATAATTTCTGGATAAATGACTTCAGAGGCTTTATTGTTAATTACACCAGAATTTATGGATGACAAACCTATTCAAGTTCATAAGAACATAAGAACATAAGAGAAGCCAATGTTGAATCAGGCCAATGGCCCAATGTCAGGTAATCCTGACATCATATGGATGGAAGGGTAGGAGGGAGGGATGGTCTGCAACTTTTCATGCTCTGGAATGTAGGGAGGTGTGCAGGTTGCCTAGGAGACGCAGAGTTACACTGCCTGGGCAATCTGTTATCTCACCAAATGTCCTTGGGTCTCACAGAGTTTCACAGAGTCTTCTTCTTTGTTTGGGACAGTTCTTGGGCATTTTAGTTATTTACTGCTTTATTGCTTTCACACCTTTTCCCGCGCGCAGGCTCGGCAACTATTGGTAGATAGAAGGGGGGGGCATTTCAAGCTGGTATAACTGTGGGTGCCTTTTAAATTTAGTCATCACTGACAATGAAGTGTTACCATGTCTTTTAGAACTGCTTTCAATAAACACTATCTTCATTATGAAGCCTGGTGTTTGACTGACTTTCTGGAGAACCTGACAGATTTCCATCCGTTTCCTTTCTGCCCCTCCGATACAAGCCCCCCCCTCTCTGGGTTTATGGGGGTACAATTTGTGGAACCGGCAGATCAAACGCGGGGTGGGAGCATGTTCCTCCCTCACCCACTCCCTCTGTTCAGGCCCAAAATCCACCCACTCAATCAGGTAGTACAATCGGTTCCGTGAACTTTTGGAGTCCAGGATTTCAGCAATCTTGTAGTGTGGTTCCCCCCCAACCATCAAGGGGGGCGTCGTCGGTTGTTGTGGCCTCCATTGGTTCTTCCCAGGCAAACGCCTTAATAACCTGAGGTGAAACACAGGATGAATTGCTTTCAATGATTTGGGCAAAATCAGTTCAACAGTCATGGCATTGAGCACCGCTTTAATTTCAAAAGGGCCTACATACTTCCAACTCAGTTTCCGACTGGGTTGAAGTCCTTTGATATTTTGGGTGGACACATATACAAAGTCCCCTGGTTTGGGGTCCCACCCTTTGTCTCTCTTTTGGTCTGCTTGAGCTTTGTACACTGATTTGGCATCCTCCAAAGTCTGTGCTAAAATCGGCCATGCAGCTTGCAGTTGTTTGCACCAGTCCCCCACCTCCCCAGCTGGCAGAGTTTGCTGTGATAGGAATGGGAGAGGAGGGGCCTCATAGCCATGCACCACCATAAAAGGGGAGACCCCTGTGGACATATGGCAGGTGTTGTTGTAACAGAATTCTGCTAAAGGCAAAAGCGATTCCCAATCATCTTGTTGGAAATTGATGAAACACCTGAGATATTGTTCCAGAGTTTGGTTAACTCGCTCAGTCTGTCCATCCATTTCTGGGTGCTACACACTGCTACCCCCCCTCTCCACCCCTAACAGTGCCATCAGTTCCCCCCAAAATTGCGAAACAAATTGAGACCCCCTATCGGAGACCACCTTGGTGGGCAGAGTATGAAACCTCACGACGTGCTGTAAGAAAGCCCTAGCAAGCTTCCTTGCTGATGGGATCAATTTAAAGGGGACAAAATGTGCTTGTTTAGAAAACAGATCCACCACCACCCATATCACGGTTTTCCCCCCACTGGGTGGTAATTCCATTATAAAATCCATGGAAATAACTTCCCAGGGCTGGGTATGAGTCGGTAGAGGTTGGAGCAAGCCCAGCAGCTTCCCTGAGGCAGGTTTGACAAGCATGCACAAATAACGACAAATCTTTCCTCATCCCCAGCCACCAAAATTCTCTTTGTAGCAACTGCAGCGACTTAACAAAACCTATGTGTCCTGCAAGTTTAGTCCCGTGCGCCCACTCCATAATTTCCCCCCTCAGAGAGAGCAGGACAGTTTTCCGTTTTTCCACCAACAGCGCTGTTCATCTTGAGCCACTCCCTCCTCCCTCTCCAGAGAGATGCGGTCAGCATCAGAGAGGGCGGAGGCGAGTTTCTGTTCCCAGGAAGGAGTCAGGGGGGAAATGGGTGGATGCTTAGTTTGGCTACATGTCATCACCACTCTGCCCAGCTGAGAAGGCGTGAACACTGAGTCCCGGACCTCCTCCCTCTTGCTGTCGTGCTGGGGTAGGCGGGACAGTGCGTCAAAGAGTACGCCTTTTCCAGGAAATAGTGCAACGTAAAGTTAAATTTAGAGAAGAGGTCAGCCCACCGAAGTTGTTTTGCATTCAGATTCCGGGGAGAGCGCAATAGCTTGAGGCTTTTGTGATCAGTCCACACCTCAAATGGCACCCAGGCACCTTCAAGCCAGTGCCGCCATGCTAACTTTATCGACCCTGCTTCTTTCTCCCACATCGACCAGTTTCTCTCAGTGTCGTTAATTTTTTTTGACACATAAGCTAGAGTGTGAAGCTTCCCATCATCCCCCTCCTGCAGATTGGCCGCTCCCATAGCGACATCCGAGGCGTCAACATGAACCACACATTTTTTCAGTTCATACAGGTGTGCCAAGATGGGCTCCGACGTAAACAGGGTTTTAAGCTGGTTAAACGCACATTGGCACTCAGCAGTTCACTCCAGCTTAGCCCCTGGTCTAGTACCTTCTGGCCCCTTCCCTTTAGTCTTAAGAAGATCCGTGAGGGGGAGGGCCACCTGTGCAAAGTTCACTAAAAAAGATCTGTAAAAATTCGCAAACCCGAGGAATGCTTGTAATTTTCTCCGGGTTTTGGGGGGTTCCCACCCCACCACGTCCTGGACCTTCGCTGGGTCCATTTCAATCCCTCTCTGTGAGATACGGTAGCCAAAGAAGGAGATTTCTGACCGGTGAAATTCACACTTAGATAACTTGGCATACAGTTTGTGCTTGTGCAACGTCTGGAGTACCTCGTGCACCAGTTTGACGTGGGATTGTTTATCGGGGGAGTACAGCAAGATATCATCAAGGTAAACAAGGACCCCCTTGAACAAATGCTTATGCAGTACTTCATTGATCAGGTACATAAATACCCCTGGGGCCCCTTGTAAGCCGAACGGCATCACCAAGTATTCGAATTACCCTAGTGGGGTGTTGAATGCGGTTTTGTACTCATCTCCCTCCCTGATGTGCACTCTGAAGTACGCGTCTCTCAAATCAAGCTTGGAGAAAATCCTCCCTCCCACCACGGCAGCAAGCAAGTCTTTGATCAGGGGTAACGGGTAAGCATTGGTGGCCGAGACCACATTGAGCCCTTGGTAGTCCGTGCATAGTCTCAACCCCCATCCTTCTTTTTTCGGAACAACACAGGGGCGGCACAGGGTGAGGACACTGGGCGGATGAACCCCCTCGCCAAATTCTTATCAATGAATTTCCTTAATTCTACTTTCTCCGCCGGGCTCAAAGAGTACAATTTTCCTTTGGGCAGTTTTTGGTTGGGCAATAGTTCTATGGCACAGTCGGAGTTAAGAACATAAGAACATAAGAGAAGCCAATGTTGAATCAGGCCAATGGCCCATCTAGTCCAACACTCTGTCACACAGTGGCCAAAATATACCAGGTGCCATCCGGAGGTCCAGCAGTGGGGCCAGGGCACCAGAAGCCCTCCCACTGCTGCCCCCTCCAGCACCAAGAATAGAGTGCATCACCTGCCCCAGACTGAGAGTTCCCATCCATACCCTGTGGCTAATAGCCACTGGTGGACTTCTGCTCCATATGTTTATCTAATTTCCTCTTGAAACTGTCCATGCTTGCAGCTGCCACGACCTCCTGTAGCAGTGAATTCCATATGTTAATCACTCTTTGGGTGAAGAAGTATTTCCTTTTATCTGTTTTAACCCGACTGCTCAGCAATTTCATAGAGTGCCCACGAGTTCTTGTATTGTGAGAAAGGGAGAAAAGTACTTCTTTCTCAACCTGCTCAATCCCATGCATAATCTTATAAACCTCAATCATGTCACCCCTCAGCCGTCGTTTCTCCAAGCTAAAGAGCCCCAAGCATTTTAACCTTTCTTCATAGGGAAGGTGTTCCAACCCTTTTATCATTCTAGTTGCCCTTCTCTGCACTTTTTCCAATGCTATAATATCCTTTTTGAGATGTGGTGACCAGAACTGTACACAGTATTCCAAATGAGGTCGCACCAATGATTTATACAGGGGCATGATGATACTGGCTGATTTGTTATCAATTCCCTTCCTAATAATCCCCAGCATAGCGTTGGCCTTCTTTATTGCAGCTACACATTGTGTAGACATTTTCAGCGAGTTATCCACTACGACTCCAAGATCTCTCTCTTGGTCAGTCTCTGCCAGATCAGACCCCATCAATGTGTATTTATATTTAGGATTTTTGGCTCCAATGTGCATCACTTTGCACTTGGCCACATTGAACCCCATTTGCCACGTTGACGCCCACTCACCCATCCTCAACAGATCCCTTTGGAGTGCCTCACAATCCTCCCTGGTTTTCACCACCCTGAACAACTTCGTGTCATCTGCAAATTTAGCCACATCACTGCTTACTCCCAATTCCAAATCGTTAATAAACAAGTTAAAAAGCATCGGACCGAGTACTGATCCCTGTGGTACCCCACTGCTTACCACCCTCCACTGAGAAAGTTTCCCATTTATACTCACTCTCTGTTTCCTATTTATAAGCCAGTTTTTGATCCACAAGAGGACTTGTCCTTTTATCCCATGACTATTGAGCTTACTTAGTTCCTATGGGGGGGGTAATTCATCCGCCTCCTCCTCCTCAAATACAGCCATCAGGTCCCAATAGTCCCGAGGGATAGAGTTCCGTTCCACCTCCGCCAACACAACCGGTACTGTGTGAACTCCTGGGGGGGAACCCCAAGAGTCCTTCCAGAGGTGGGTCTCACAGTGAGGGGAAATGAAGTTGACCACCCCTTCCTCCCAAAGTATGTGCGGGTTGTGGTCGTAAAACCAGGGGCTGCCCAGAACCAGTGGGAATCTGGCCGCTGAGGTGACCACAAAAGGCCTCACCTCTCAGTGCTTCCCCACTCCCATTCGTAATGGCATAGTCTCATATTTGCATGGATCCTTCATCGTGGAGCTGTCCATTTGGGTAAAGATCAACGGCTCTGCCAACTTTAGGACCTTAGTTCCCAACCCCGTCACCAGGGAGGGATTTATAAGGTCTCTCCCACACCCCGAGTCTACCAAACCCCATACTCTTACATGCGTCTGGAGATCGGGGTCCATCAAAGTCACAGTCACAAAGAAGAGGGAAAGGGATTTGCTCACCGGGTTCAGCACCTGGGAGTCGGGGACCTGCTGTTCAGCGCTGTTCACAGCAGGTCCTTCTCATTTCCCGCCACCGGGGCTGTCTCCTCTTCTGACAATTCAGTTTCATCTCCCAACGGGGTGGCCTGGAGGGCTCTCGCTCCCTTGGGTCTTGCCACTTGCTTCAGGGTGGAAGTCTCAAACTTCTTTTTTCCTCCCTTGAGGGTGCCAGGGGATGGGGTCCCCTCCGGGCATCCAGCCGTGAAGTGGCCGGGCTCCCCACATTTCAGGCACAGCCCTTGCTTCATCTCTGCTTGCGGGTTCCGTCTTTCTGCCTATGGGGGATGACGGGCAGCTTTGCCTTTGGCGGGGTGCTGCTCGGCTGGGTTGTCTTCCTTAGGGCGGCTGCATTGTCAAGGCATAGGGTCCGTAGGAGGGTCTCACTGTCCACCACTTCCTTCATCCATTCCAGCAAGGTCTCGGGATCTCGGCCCCTCAGGATGGTGCGTCGAATTTCGGGATTCAGCCCCAGCTGGTATTGTTCTGCAAGTACTCCGTCCAGCCAGCCTCGGATCTTGGCCACCTGTCTCTGAAACTCCTCAGTGTACTCACACATGGATTTTGTGCCTTGGCGGAAGGTGCACAGGAAGGCGCGCGCCGTCTTGTTCGTGCCGTCTTGTTCGCATTGGAATCTTCAAAGTGGTCTTTCATGGCCCACATGAACGCATCAACCTCCTGCAGCTCTCATCTGTCTTCTTGGTGCAGGGCCATGTACCAATCTGCGGTGGCATCTTTCAGATGAGAGGCAATAGCATCCAAGATGCATTCTTCGTTCGGGAACAAGTGGCCCCAGTTTTCCACGAATTTCTAGGCTCTCACCAAAAAAACCGAGAACTTCTCTGGGGTTCCGTTGAAGGTGGCAACCAGCAGTTCTGCCGGATTGGAAACAGCCATCCCCAACCCCGTGGCACTTCCTGCAGGCCCGGCACCGGCAGCCCCACGGGTGGCCCCACGGGTTGGTCCGGAGGTGCCCCGGGTTGCCCCGGCACACCTCCAGGTGGCGGTCTGAGCAGAGGTACGGGAGGCCCCTGCAGGGGTTGGCCTTGTGGCCCGGGCAGAACCAGGAGCTGCCGCCGGTCCATTTCTTCTCTGATCCCATCAGAGATAATTTTTGGGATGCGTTGCAAGGATTCGTCTATCAATCGGAGTAGGCAATCTTGACTGCAGTCTCCACTCCATCTCCGTCCTCCCACGGCTCCCTCAGACTCTCTGGGTCCCGGGCGGGTATCTTCTCCCCCCTCTGCCATGCTCAGACGATAGACGGACTGCTCGAATCAGCTCTCTTGAACCGAAGCTCAGGGGTGAGGAACCATGTCTCGTGCATCTCTGCTAGCGGTTTGGCCCAGTCTTGCCTCTTATGCGGTCGGGTCATCACCCCAGGAAACGCTTCCCCGTACATCTCTCCGTAGAACCCCCCTAGGTCGTATTCTGTCCCCCATGGTGCAGGGGCGGTTGAGACCGGATTCTCTCCAGTGGCAGATGCCATGGTCACAGGCGCTGCGGATACAGGGACCCCATTGTCCACTGTGGTCGTTGGGATCGGGATCTTGGTGTCTTCTCCGTCACTCATCTTTGGTAAGAGATGTGTGGTGTCGAACCAGTGCCCGAATAAAGGATCACTGACAATCTGTCAGGTTCTCCAGAAAGTCAGTCAAACACCAGGCTTCATAAAGAAGATAGCGTTTATTGAAAGCAGTTCTAAAAGACACGGTAACACTTCATTGTCAGTGATGACTAAATCTAAAAGGCACCCACAGTTATACCAGCTCAAAATGCCCCCCCTTCTATCTACCAATAGTTGCCGAGCCCGCGCGTGGGAAAAGGTGCGAAAGCAATAAAGCAGTAAATAACCAAAACGCCCAAGAGCTGTCCCAAACAAAGAAGAAGACTCTGTGAAACTCTGTGAGACCCAAGGACTTTTGGTGAGATAACAGATTGCCCGGGCGGTGTAACTCTGCGTCTCGTAGGCAACCTGCACACCTCCCTACATTCCAGAGCATGAAAAGTTGCAGACCATCCCTCTCTCCTACCCTTCCATCCATCTGATGTCAGGATTACCTGACACCCATCTGGTCCAACACTCTGTCACACAGTGGCTAAAAATACCAGGTGCCATCAGGAGGTCCAGCAGTGGGGCCAGGACACTAGAAGCCCTCCCACTTCTGCCCCCTCCAGCACCAAGAATAGAGTGCATCACCTGCCCCAGACTGAGAATTTCAAGTTCCCTTGAAAGATCTTCTGAACATGCTCATGGTGGCCATAAAAAAGCTGTTAAAGAAGCCTTTCACTCAGTACAGATGGAGATCCAAATAAAGACCCTACAACTCAAATCTAAGAGCCAAATAGCCCAGACAGCGCGGAAAGATGTCAGGTCCTGGAGCAACCCCTCTGTACACAATAGTCCTTAAGCAGGTTTATTGGCAAGATATGGCTTCTGGTCAGGTGAACACCTGATATGGCTTCTGGTCAGGTGAACACAAAATTTGAAACATCGGGTCCACCCAAGAATCACACCTCACCAACATTCAGGCTACTACAGGTCATGAAAGAGTATATGACCTAACTAGCTATATCTCAAGACTCCTGTCTCCCAAGGCCATGGATCTAGCTGGGACCTGTGAACTATGTGGGGGTAGCTTTTAGGGGAAAAGATCGGATTGTCTCTAAAATGCAGAGGGAACCTACAACCAAGATGATTGGAATTTGGCTTCCGGGGTGGAACTCGTCAACAGAGGGAGCGTTTTGAAGCTGCTCCTGTTGCCCACTGACTTTCTTAGTTGTTTACAGCAACTCAAAACTCTCAAGAGAGGAGAATTTTGGCAAGGGATATTGTTGAAGAAACACCCAGGGGGGAGGCGACCAGCTGGTGTGTTCCTCAGCCAAATCCTGAAGCAAGAAAGCAGGAAAGAGGGGACCCGACGTGTCAACACACGCCGAGCCATAGACGAGCCACGGGAGTCACAGAGTCTAAAGAATAATAATCAAAGCTAAGTATTGTTTCTACAACTTGTAAGATTAGAATGGGAAAGCCATTTGAGGGGGGAAATTAAAGACTAATAATAGGAGAAACAGATAGCAGCAGACGAAAGAGGTATTACTTCCAAATAACATTTTGAAGGTTTAAGAGAGAAAGAAGAAAAGGCCAGTGAAAGAGTGTGAAAGAAACACAAGGGATGGTTAAGGAAGTATTAGTAATGTTAGAGATAAGATACTAACTTAAGAGTTATAAGTGCTACAAACCCTTTGTTTTTGTTTTGTTTTTTTCCTGTAGTCCCAGCGAAATGTTTGATATGATCCCTTTAAGGAGGAGCCGGGAAGTGCAGCTGTTGGTGATTAAGTGGTGTGGAGCAGAGTGATTCATTGAGGAGATGGAGGCTACAGTGGCTCGGAAGGGTGAAGGTTGGAAAAGTGCGACGGATGAGAAAGGTGGGGGAGCAGAGAGGAATAAATGCGACTCAGCAGAAAAGCAAAGGCAGCAACAGGGCAATCAGACGGAGGAGTGTATGAATGGAGACAGAAGACCATAGACATGATCTTAAAGAGACATAGTAAAAGAAAAATAGTAGGAAAAAATAATAAGACCAATAGTAAATATGGCAACAGGAGGTCCTAGAAGAGGGTCAGTTCCTTCACCTGGCCAATCAGGGCAAGCAGGTTTAACTAAGTTTGCCAATGTTCACCCATCCCAAATCTCTATGAAAGACCTCAACAAATTGATAGAAGAGCAGTATCTGAAGCAATGAAAGTTACAATAGAAAACATGTTACCTGCCCTAATTAAACATGAGCTTGAACCGCTAAGCACAAAAATGGATGATCTGTCAAACCAGATTAGGTTTGAAACAGAGGAGATTAAAAAACAAATTTTTGATAACAAGCAGGAAATTGCTAAAATTGTAGTAGATCAGGGAAAAATAAAGGAAAAGGTGCACGACCTAGAGTTAGATGTCCAAGAAATTAAAAGCAAAAATGAAAGACTTGAAGACACGGTGATTAGTCTGGAAATGGATAAAGTGGCTTTAGTAATCAGATGCCAAAATATTCCTGAGACTTTAAATAAAGATTTGAAAGAAGCAATTGCATCTGAATTAGCAGAGCAATTAAAAATAGCATCTCAAGAGGAGATTGAAGAAGGGATCGAATTTATATATAGAAGAAACTCAGCTTTTGCAAGGAAAAATAAAAAGCTGCGGGAGGTCCACATAAAATTTTATAGAAAGGATTTGAAAGACAAAATACTAAAAGAGACAAACAAAACAAAAGTTTTTATTCAAGGGCAAGAAATAAGGTTCTTGAAGGATGTACCGTGGAGAGTTAGGGAGAGAAGAATACCTTATAGAAGCCTTACTGAGTTACTGAAAAAAAAAGCGATCATGTTCAGATGGCTGGTTCCTGAAGGAATATTGTTTGTCCAGAATAGATTCAATATTTAAAATAGAACGCTTCCTGGACCAACATGGAGAGGAATTAGGACTTCAAAGAGATAGAACGGAAGATGAGAATGAAGAGGAAGAGGAAGAAGAAAGAGATAGTGAAGGGGAAGAGGGTGAAGTTGTAGAAGCAGCTGAAGGGGAAGTAGAGGGGGAACAACAGTGACAGCAGAAGCAACAACAAGAACTTTTATCCTCTCAACAAGGAAATAAGGGAAAAGACACCAAAGAAAAGACCAAGAAAAAAGATAAATAAAAATACCTATCAGTACCTGACTAGATATAAATTCAGGGATAGAAACAAGAGGTACTAGGAAGTGAAACAAAAATGACATTATCAACACAACTTAATATTATATCTGTTAACATCAATGGTTTGAATATACCACAAAAAAGAAGGAAAGTATTTCATCAACTTCAAAAACTTAAGTCAGAAATTATTTGTCTCCAGGAAACTCATATAAGGAGAAAGATCGAAAATATTTAGACTGTAAAAAATTGGGAATAGCTTTCACCTCTTCTGCGGAAGTTAAAAAAAGAGGGGTGGTAATGTATGTAAAAGATTATTTACATCCAGAGCTTGTGTGTAGTTCAGAGGATGGTAGATTAGTAGCATTAACAATTTTGAGAAATGGGGTTAAAACCTTAATTAGTAATATATATGCCCCTAATCACAATCAGAAACCCTTTTTTAAAGAACTTCAGAAAGTAATTAATTTAGTAGAAGTTAATCTGTATTATTGGTGATTTCAATGCAGTGTTAGATCCTAAGATAGATAGAAGAAGGAGCAAAAGAAAACTAAGAGGAGGCAATACTTCACCATTAGATTTTTTTAAGATAGTGGAAGAGTACAGTATAGTAGATATATGGAGAACAAGAAATATACAGAAAAAAGATTATACATATTCAGCTCGTTATAAATCCTGGTTGCAGTTAGACATGTGTTGGATATCTGCTGCTATGATCAACAAAGTGAAAGAATGTGAAATACTACCCAATACCTTTGCTGATCACTGCCCGGTGCAACTTACCCTTAAAGAAGAGGGGAAGAAAAAGATTAAATGGTCAATGAACCTAAAATTACTCCAAGATGAAAAATTTAGAAAGAAATGTAAGGAAGAAATAAAAGAATTTTTTAGAATAAACAATACTGTAGATACACCGGTAGGGGTAATATGGGATGCATTTAAAGCATTCATGAGAGGCTGTTTTATTAGTCAAAATGCATGGCAAAAAAAACAAAGAGATAAGAAATACCAACAATTAATAAATCAAATTAAAACACAAGAAATGAAATGGAAAAATGCAATAGATGATAATTTAAAAAATTAAATTAAATCTACTTCAGCATAAGCTTAATCTGATGCTAAACCAAGAAATAGAAAGAAAAATTGAATATACAAAGCAATATTATTTTGAAAATATTAATAAACTCAATAGATGGTTAGCATACAAAGTTAGAAAAGAAAGGGAAAAGAGAATTATATCTTCACTACAAAATGAGGGAAACCAGGAGAAATATGATTTACAAGAAATAAAAAATATAACTGAGAATTTTTATAGAAAATTATACAAGCAAGATAAATTGGACCAAGAAGCAATAGAAAAGTATTTGATTAAAAACTGTAAAAGATTTGAGGAATCTCATAAGCAGGCTTTGAATGAACCTATAACTATGTGTGAAATAATTCAGGCAATCAAAAGACAAAAAAAGAAAAAAACTCCAGGTCCTGATGGAATTCCTGCAGAATTCTATCAAATCTTTGACGATGAAATATCGATGCAATTAAAAGAAGTCTGTCAGGAAATAGGGAAAAGTGGAGTAGTACCAGATTCATGGAATAATGCTTTAATCACACTGATTCCTAAATGCGACACAGATAAAAGAGATATTAAAAATTATAGACCCATATCACTACTAAATGCAGACTACAAGATCTTTGCTAATATATTGGCTAATAGGTTAAAAGTGGTGCTAGCTGAAACCATACATCATGATCAGATGGGATTTCTTCCCAGGGGATATATGAGGAATAATTTGCGGGTAATCATTGATGTGTTAGAATATTATGAAGAACACCCAGAGAAGGAGATTATGTAGATGTTACTTGATGCGGAAAAGGCATTTGACAACCTGTCTTGGGAATTTCTCTTACAGAAATTATTAAAAGCTGAATGTGGGACACTATTCTATAATATGATCAAGGCAATATACAAAAAACAATATGCAAAAGTTATGATTAACAATGACATGACAGGCAATATTGAAATCCAAAAAGGCTCAAGGCAAGGTTGTCCGATGTCACCACTGTTGTTCATTTTTGCACTAGAATCACTGAATGCTTCTATTAGGGAAAATATAGCAATCAAAGGTTTAAGGGTGAGAGATCAGGAATACAAATTATTAGCATTCGCAGATGATCTGGTATTTATTGTAGAAGACCCAGAAATGTCGACTATAAACTTAATGAATACCATTGAACAATATGGCCTAGTAGCAGGACTTAAAATAAATTATAAAAAAATCTAAAATTATAAGAAAAAATTGTTGCCTAAAAAAAATGCAAATACTACAAAAACTAACATCAATGGAAGTAGTTAAGAAGGTCAAATATCTAACAAATGTAGTTCCATTATACAAGATAACTATTATAAGATATTAAAAGATACAGCTACTGATTTGTCAAAGTGTCCTGCTTCCCTAATGGGAAGGATAGCTTTAATTAAAATGAACATACTGCCAAGAATCCTATTTTTTTCCAAACAATATCGTTATTGCAAAATAAAGGGTTTTTTTGATGAATTAGACAAGCTCATAAAGCCGTTTATTTGGCAATATAAAAAACCAAGAATAAAGTGGAAAAATATGCAAGATAGCAAAGAAAACGGGGGTTGAGTCTGCCTAATTGGTACATTTACTATCAAGCAGCAGCGTTGGTTTGGATAAAGGAATGGCTAAACCTGGAAAATGAAAGAATATTAACTCTTGAAAGTCACGATCTATATATGGGTTGGCATGTGTACATATAATAATTTTGGAAGACACCAGTTGAGAGGAGCGTTAAATAAATATGGAGTTCCATAAGAGATAAATTTTATAAAAAAAACCCAAGATGGGTATCACCCTTAGAGGCCTTTATCAATCCAGTCTTAATAACACCGCAGAAAAAAAGAGAGTTACCAAAAGTTGCTAAACCAGTTAGGTAAGTTAAAAGCAGAAGACAAACTAAGACAAGAAAATAAATTATCTTGGTGGGAACATATAATGTTAAAAGACAGATTTGGCAAGGATATGCTAAGAGGTTTTGAGGATCAAAACAACCAAATAGACAAAATCTGGCTCTCGTCAAGTGATAAGCTTATTCAAAAACTATACAAATTTTTGTTAGAAGACTACCAAAGGGACGAGATAGTCAAAAATACAATGATTAATTGGATGAAAGATATAGGAACAAATATAGAGTTAGATCAATGGGATTTGATGTGGAAGTCTGTGAAAAATATGAGATCAATCGCATATAAAGATAACGTCTATAAGATGTTTTATCGGTGGCACTGGTCACCAGACAAGATATCGAAATGTGTTAAAAACTATTCAAACCAATGTGGGAAGTGTAAAACCAATACGGGAACATTCTACCATATGTGGTGGAAATGCACTAAAACACAAAAATATTGGAAGATGGTATTGGTGATCTTGCGAGAAATCATAGACAAAGAACTGTATTAAAACCAGAGACTTTTTAATTAAATATAATACCGAAGGTATACAAATCCAATGATAGATATTTATTATCTTATATAATTTCAGCTGCGCGTATTCTGTGGGCAAGAAATTGGAAATCCAATACTATACCCTCTAAGGAGGAATTAATTTGTAAAATTTTAGATCTCTCCCAAATGGACGATTTAAGTTTAAGACTGCAAAATCGAGATTCGAAAGTACATGTAAATAGATGGTCTAAACTTTATAGTTGGATAGAAAAATGTATTGAGACCTAATTTGCCTACAAAGCCAAATACAACCATTACAAAAATGTACCAGAGACTTTATAAAAAAAAAATATGGCTGATGAAAATATGGCTGACTTCTTTACCAGTTCAGAGACAACAAAAAATCAATTTATGGAATTACAAGCTACTACAAAGAGGGAATATAGACAGCTATTCTTAGAAGACAATTTTTACACTTCTAAAGGAAAAGAATTAAGACTTTAAAACTTAGGAGGAATCAGAAAATCAAGAAAAAGTTGATAACTACAAAAATTCTGGGGAAAGCATGAGGGAACTCTCTTCATTTTAGGTCTATATCATTTACATATTGAGGGAGCTCCAGATACTCTTGAAGGGAGTCAGATCCTAATATACTTGTACTTAGAATAAAGAGTCATACACTGTACAATACAATTCAAAACTTAATAGCATGCTTAGGGAAACTTTGTATTAGTAGAAATTAAGAAACTGTATTTTCTTATATTTGCAAACACTGTATAAAAAATTTATGGTGGAGAAATGAGATGGATTTGATGACTGTATGGAGAAGAAATGGATGTGCACTGCTCTATCCCTGTTTTTGTTTTGGATTATTTTTTTAAAAAAAGAAATGACTGACAACACCCACTGATCTTTTGTGGTAGTGCTCCATGCCTCTGCCCAAAGGCATCCTCCTATTAAATAGGATTGTTTCGTGTTCGGTGTGCCTTTGTCATTTCTAAAGGACGATGTTTGTCATGGGTTGGACCTGAGCCCATACTTTAAGGATCTGTAACCCTTGTAGTCTCTGCCTTCTCGTCCCCAGCCTGGGGCACAGAAGCCATGAAAAGGTTATGTGGAAACTCTCTCTTTGTTGTATGACAAAGATGGCATGGCCTTCTTCTTTTCTTTTGTCTCCCACAGTAGCTTGTTGAGGTTTGACTCTCCAAAGAGAAGTCTGCCCAAGAACTTTTCCATGGATAGATTGCTTTTTGATAGTGTGTCCACCTTCCAATGCTTGAGCCAGATGTTACGGCATATTATGATCTTCACCGCCTGTGCTCTGGTGCAGAACTGAATATTGTCCTGTGATGCATCTGAAGCAAACTCTGCTGCCTCCACCTGTAGCAAGGATCTTTTCAGTTCCAGTGGAGACACTTCAGGGTCCTGTAGAAGATTGTCTGCCCATATCATGACGGCTCTCATAAAGTTTGATGACTGGAAGCTGTTTGCCAAGATCCTTTCCCCTTTTGTCTCCCCCTCGGCTCCTGGTCCAGATGGACTGCTAGAGTTGGGACTCTGGGGCCCATAGTCCCACCCCCTAGTCTCCCAAAGCCCTGGGACCATTGTGATGGGACAGTCACTGGCTGTCAGTAATGTTTCTGTTTTGCTTAACACTGTATCCATTGTGCTGTGTTCCCTATCTCGTCCCTGCTTTTGCGCTTGCGTAGGTATGCTAGCAGTAACGTGGGAGCTTCTTCCCTGCCGCTCGTCTTATCACGGCGGCCTTGAGTGCAGGCTTTGGGCTATTCTTCTTTGTATGAGAATTTTCCAGTCCTGTGAGGACGAGGGGAGGAGGGAGCCGTCTCCCGCCCATTAAGTAATTCTCCCGCCAGGAGTTTCCCGCGCGCGCGCGCTTGCAGGTCATTTGCTAGTTGCAGTTTTGCATCACACTATAAACATGCTTGTGCTACTGGTATCGCCATTCCTGACAATAACCTCTATACTGTGGGTTTTAGCACTGTATTCCAATAAAGCCCTTCTTACTCTTAAGAATGCTTGGATCTACTTGCTTTTGAACCTGACACTGGCTCTCCTAGGTTGGTCCCACCTGGAACTGTGTTGGCATGAAGGAACCAGGTGCCATGGTGATTGGGGCTTGAATAGTCTGATGCTGACGTGGGAGTTGTGGCTGCGGGGTGCTCTGTGGCTGCTGTTGTGGCAGTAGTGGCTGTGGGAGGCCCTGTGGCTGGTGGCCAGTCTGCCCCCCTTGCCCTGCCACCTCTGTCCCCCTAGGGATGTAGGACTTGTCCCTGGGGGTGGTGCAGGCATGTTTCCTACAGGGCTTTCACCCAGACCTCCCCTCCATGGATGGAATAGGCATACTATGAGGGCTTGCCAGACCTTTTGACTTCCTGTGGTGTCCTTTCATCTCCTGGCTTCCAGCCGCTCCACCAACCAATTTGCCAGTGGCTTTCTTTGGGCATGGGGGGAAGCAGGAGCCAGCAGCTTCAGGCTACTTGACTGGCCCCTTGCCACCTTCATGCTCCGAGCCAGCCTGCTCATTCTTCTTTGGATGGGGGGGGGGCAGGAGCTTGCTGACTCTCACCACTCAACTGGACCTGCACCACTGGTGTCCTCTGGGCCCATCAGCTTGGTTGTCACAATAAGAATCAATTTTGTCTCCCTCCCCTCTACCCCCGAAGCTTCGGAGGTAGAGAGGTCATGCCCTGGTGAGGCCTCTGCTGTTCCCACCTTGCCCTGCCATCTGAAACCTCAGAGGGGGAGGGGGCCTTTCCCTCTTCTTCGTCCCCATGGTGGGAACTTATTGGAATATCCCCCAAGAGCTCTCCTTTCCTCTCCTCCTTCTATCCCTTTAGATTTGTGGAGAAGGGGAAAGGAGCTCCTGTTGCTTTCTTGTCTTTGCATGTTTTTCTACATTTGTAAAGTTTTTACAGTTTTGTTGGCTTGGAACTGGAGCTCCAGATGACCTACTGAGTGCAGGGATATATAGACATTGGAGAGGCCAGCCTGGTTCTCTCCAATAGGAGCCATGCAACTCAAAGAGCCATCAAGTAGAGAGGTTCCTATCCAGGTTCCAAGAACCGGCAGTGGAAAGGGTGGATGCACTATCACACCCATGGCCAGAGGGTCTACTGTATGCCTTTCTACCGCCAGTCCTAATAGGCAAGGTGCTCGATAGAATCAGAAGAGACGAGGCAGAGGTGGTATTCGTGGCCCCCCCACTGGCTGAGAAGACTTGGTATAGATGTTGACCACAAGGCTATGGAAGCTACCACTGTGGCCAGATCTGACTCACTAAGGACCCATTCTCCGCCTGGACTTGACTTGGCTGCATTTGAATTTGAATGGATGGAATTAGAGAGTCAGGGTTTTCCCAGAGACGTGGTGGAGGTCATGCTGCAGTCAAGGAGACTGGCAGCTAGACACATATGTACACGTGGGTTTCTGCCAAGGGAATACATCCACTGCAAGCTACAGGCAAGGACATTGTTCTTGTTTGAGGGATGGAAGAAAGTGCTCCAGCCCAACACATTGAAGTGGTATGGTGGCAGCCCTTCATGCATGCCTGGGTCACAGGAGGCTGAGCAAGGTGTCCACAAACAAGTTTGTGAAGAAGTTAATACTAAGAGTCCAGCTACTGGCTCTGCCAGTACAACACCGGTTCCTGACATGGAGCCTCTCCAAGGTGCTGTGTGCACTGATCAAGCCACCATTAGAACCTCTGAAAATGACAAAACTGTGTTACGGAGGGTGGCCTTCCTCGTGACTGTGATCTCAGCCCGGAGAGTCTCTGAATTAGCTGGGAAGGAACAATGCATATTCCAAAAGGAGTCGGTGTCCCTGAGAACAGACCCCTCCATTATCCCTAAGGTGAAATCTGTTTTCCACCAAAGTCAACCAATCATCTTACCTTTGTTTTGCCTCAATCCAAAACAACCCAAGGAAAGAGACTGGCGGAAGTTGGATGTACTCAGAGCCATCTGCATATACATCAACAGGACAGCATCCTTCCAAAGGGCAGACTCACTGCTTGTCTCTCACTGTACATCGAATCAGGGGAAGAAGGCTTCAAAAACCACTGTGGCTTCCTGGGAAGACAGTGCTTCGCTAAGGCATATGAGGTGCTTCACCAAGGCTAACCACTAGGACCTGTTACTGTACACTCCACAAGATCAGCCGCAGCTTCAGCAGCCTTCTCCACATGGGCAACAATGAAGGAAATTTGCAGAGCAGCTACCTGGGCTTCTTTTTCTATCTTTGTGAGGCACTACAGAATAGATCAAGCAGCCTCTGCAGAGGCTAAGTAAATGAGGGAAAACACCATGTTCGAACAAAACACAGAGTTCTGATATGATACTACATATATTCAATTAAAACATACAATATACAGTAAGGACCCTAGGCAGCATTCAGCAGAAGGGTACTACAAGTAATAGAACCATAAAAAAGAAGAAAACCCACCCAGAGGCAACAGCTTGGGTACAGCTAACCACTTCCTGGATGACTTCCCCCCACTAAGGGATTACAATACGTTGGACCTTACCTGAAGGCTCTTTCTTTTCAGTGGGGGCGAAGTCATCCACATCCCCCCCCAGGAATTATAAAGGAGAAAGGGAGAACCACAGTCCTTTTCCTTGGAGAAGGACACAGAGACAAAAAATTATATTGCACCATCAAGACAAGGGTGGGCATAGGAAGAAAAGAAAGAAAGAGGAAAGAAAGACGCAGGGTGGGGCTTGTACGTGACCTGAGAGCTCAGCCTGGGTTTCTCCAATAGGAGCGACACAACAAAAGAATTTTGCATAGCCCTATCTGAGTGAGCAGAAGCATGACCCAACCACTTCTTGGATGACTTCTCCCCCACTGAAGAAGAATGTTCTTTCACTCCACATGCAAAAATTGGCCCTATCTTACACAGGCAATCGGCCAAAATAAGCACGGACAAAAATGTATGTGTGTTGACTTATAAATAGGAACGACTTTGGATGACTAATCACTGTTGCTTTGACCTCCCCCTCCACACGCCCAGTGACCCCTGTTCCACACCCAGAAGATTACAAAAAACTCTTCAGGATTCCTGGCCAAACCGGCGAGGAGAAAAATTACTTCCTGACCCCAAAGTGGCAATCAGCATCTCCCTGGGTGTGTAAGAAAGGGCCACGAAAAGTGAACACTGAGGCAACCCTTCCTGCCCTCCCTTCTTGTGATCTGCCTAAGTTCAGAGAATCCACATTGCTGTCAGATGGCCATCTAGCCTCTATTTGAAAACCCCCAAAGAAGGAGAGCCCATCACCTCCTGAGGAAGCCTGTTCCACTGAGGAACCGCTCTAACTTTCAGGAAGTTCTTCCTAATGTTTAGCTGAAAACTCTTCTGATTTAATTTCAACCTGTGCCATCCCCTATATGACAGCCCTTCAAGCACTTGAAGATAGTTATCATATCACCTCTCAGTTGTCTCCTTGTCACACAAAACATACCCAGTTCCTTCAACCTTTCCTCATAGGACTTGGCCTCCAGACCTCTCACCATCTTCGTTGCCCTCCTCTGGACATGTTCCAGCTTGCCTGTATCTTTCTTAAATTGTGGTGCCCAAAACTGAACACAATACTCTAACTGAGGTCTAACTAGAGCAGAGCAAAGTGGTACCATCACTTTGTGTGATCTGGAGACTAAACTTCTGGGGTTTTTTTTTTGAAAAACAATTTATTAGGATATAGTAAAAGTTCAAACATATATCAAAACTTAAATTGTTATACAGCCTTTCCTCCTTTCACCCCTCCCCTTATGGCTTCCCACAGTGCTCCAACCTCCAGCCCAAAACTTATATTCTCTTCCTCCCTCCTTTTCTCATTGATCACATCTACAGGTAACTTTTCTTCCAGCTGTTATTCTTATACATTTATCTCTATTTTCTACTATTTCTAATTTTCAATAATTATCAAGGCAAAGCAAATTGTCCTTTACATCCCAATATTTCTCTAAATATTCTTTAAAGTCTTTCCAGTCTGCAAAAAATTCTTCTGCCTCCAAGTTTTTGAGTTTCCTTGTCATTTTGTCCATTTCAGCCATAAAAAGTAGTTTCTTTATTCATTCCCCAATTTCAGGGACCTTGTCTTGTTCCCAATATTGAGCATATGTCATTCTGGCAGTTGTGATCATATACCACATCAATGTTCTTTTTGCCATATCGACTTCTTCCAGTTTAAGCCCCAAAAGTAATATTTCCAGTTCTTTCTTAAACTTACATTTCACATTTTTTTTCCATTTCTGCATGTATCTCAACCCAAAACATTTTTGCTTTGTCACATGTCCACGAGCCCTCTGCATTTTTACACTTCCAACATTTGTTAGACATATTACTATTCATATTTGCAATCTTTTTTGATGTCATATACCACCTATACATCATCTTATAGCAATTTTCTTTTAAATTATTACATGTTGATATTTTCATTGCATTTTTCCATAAAAATTCCCAAGATGACATAGATATTTCTTTGTTCATGTTAATCGCCCATTTTATCATTTGCTCTTTAACTGTCTCATCTTCTGTATACCATTTTAACAATATTTTATACATTTTAGAAATCAACTTTTACCTCCCTCAAACCATACCATTTCAATATCATTATATTTTTCCCTAAATCCAAAAGCTTTTTTATCTTTTTTAAACAAATCATAAATCTGTCTGTATTGTAACCAACCATACTTAAAAGCCAACTCTTCTTCCATTTTCATTTCAAATGTTTTTCCCACTAATTTCAACATGTCTCTATATTGCACCCAGTCTTCTCCTTTACATGTTGAAAATGGTTTTATAACCTCCACCGGTACAATCCAAAGTGGTCTCTCGTCCGAGAAGTACCTTCTGTATTTAACCCATGTATCAAATAGAGTTCTTCTAATATAGTGGTGTTTAAAAAAGCCATCCATTTTCGATTTCTCATATCATAAGTAGGCATGCCAACCAAATTTACAATCATGTCCTTCTAACGCCAACAGTTTCTTATCTTCTACACTTCTGTTGATACAGCACAAAATTGCCTTTGCCTTTTTAGCAACTCATCACACTGCTGACTCATGTTCAGTGTATGTGGTCTACTAAGATCCCTAGATCCTTTTCACATATACTACTGCCAAGACAAGTCTCCCCCAATCTATAATTATGCATTTGATTTTTCCTACCTAAATGCAGAACTTTACATTTATCCCCACTGAAATTAATTTTATTTGTTTTTAGCCCAGTTTTCCAGCCTGTCAAGATCATCCTGTATCCTGACTCTGTCTTCTATCATATTTGCTACCCCTTCAAATTTAGTATCAGCTGCAAATTTAATAAGCATTCCCTCTATCCCTTTATCCATTGATAAAGATGTTGAACAAAAAAGGTCCCAGGACAGATCCTTGAGGCACTCCACTTTTCACTCCTCTCCAAGAGGATGAGGAACCATTCACAAGTACTCTTTTGATGCAATCTGCAACCAGTTACAGATCCACCTAACAGTCACAGGATCCAAACCAATTTGTCAACAAGAATATTATGTGGAACCTTATCAAAAGCCTTACTGAAATCAAGATGAAATATGTCTACAGCATTCCCCCAATCCAGCAAGGTAGTAACTTTCTAAAAAAAAAAGAGAGAGATAAGGTCAGTCTGACATGGCTTGTTCTTGAGAAACCCATGCTGGCTCTTAGTAATCAGAGCCGCCCTATCAAAATGCTCAAGGACTATCTGTTTGGTGATTTGTTCTAAAACTTCCCCAGGTACAGATGTCAAGCTGACAGGTCAGTAGTTACCTGGGTCCTCCTTTCCCCCTTCTTGAAGATGGGGACAACATTTGCCCGCCTTCTGACACCTCATCTGTTCTCCAAGAATTGTCAAAAATAATGGACAGAGACTCAGAAATTACACCCTTCGATACAGTTCATCTGGCCCCAAGGACTTAGTTTCATTTAAAGAAACTAATTGTTTATGTACTAGCTCAATGCAGATCCTAGGCTGCAACTCCCTTCCCTCATCATGTGTTCTGTTTTTGCCATACTGACACCGTCGCCCTGACAAGAGAAGATGGAGGAAAAGTAGGAACTGAGCAGTTCTGCCCTCTCTTCATCACCTGTTACTATTTCATTTTCCTGTCCCTGCAATGGGCCTACCGTGTCCTTGCTCTTTTTCTTTCTTTGAACATAAGAAAAGAACCCTTTTTTGTTGTTTTTAGCATCTGTCACTAGCCTAAGCTCATACTGAGCTTTAGCTTTCCTAACTCTCTCTCTACAAGCATTGGTTATTTGGTTATAAGGCCCTCCTTCCACTTTCTGAATGAATATTTTTTATTTCTCAAGTCTTTAGAAAGCTGTTTATGGAGCCACCTTGACTTCTTTAGGCTCCTTCCATTTTCCCTTCTCATAGGAATTATTTGTGATTGTGCCTTCAGTATCTTACTTTTAAGAAATTCCCATCCATCTTGAACTCCCTTCTCCTTAAGTATTTCTGACTTTAAGTTTGTCAAAATTTGCTTTCCTGAAGTCCAACCTACATACAGCTTTTACTTTCCCCAGACTGTAAATTCCAAAATTACAAGGTCACTACTACCCAGATTGCTCACTACTTTCACCTCATCAACCAGTTCTTCCCTGTTGGTTCCCTGTTGGTCAGAATCAAGTCCAAGATAGCAGATCCCCTTGCTACCCTCTCTACTTTCTGGAAAATGAAGTTGTCAGCAAGACAAGTCAGGAATTTATTGGACCTTTAATTTTTAGCAGTGTTGGACTTCCAACAGATATCAAGGAAATTGAAATCTCCCAAGAGCACTGTGTCTCGTCTCTTTGAGAACTTTGTTCTAGGAGTGTCTCATCCAAATCCTCTGCTTGGGTTGGTGGCCTATAGCAGACCTCCACCATAATATCACTATTATTTCTTATTCCGTTTATTTTTACCCAGATACTCTCAACTGGACTTTCATGCTGAGATTCATATATTTCCTCACAAGGATTTCCACTTACTATTTTTAAGAGCTGCATTTTTCTTGTGAAATACCCATAATTTTCTAAATGCTATTTGAATATGTGTATATTATATGCATACAGAATGTACAAATGCATGGTGAGGATCAGATGTTCTTACCACCCATGCCTACCTCTCCATGTGGAAATCCATCCACTTATTGGAGAGTCAGATGGTCCTTACAAATAAAGAAGGGTATTAGCCAGTTATTACATTCAGATAGGATCTATGAGTTATTGCAATAATTAATCAACACTAACCCTTCTGCTGTTTTTTGTGCTTATGGTAACCTTGTAGACACCATTAATTGCCTATTTCAGCAGCATACTAAGGTTGCCTATAGCTCTCCCAAAAGTAAAACTGATGGGTGGTTTGATGAGGAATGCTGGCGCTTAAAGTCTCAGCTCCATGCCTCTTATCATGCCTACTGAAATAACAAAGAGGCTAATATATCCACTGGGTATTTCAAACTAAAGAGATCACTTCAGGCTGTCATTGCTCATAAGAAGAGGCTGCTAGATACCTGTCAGGTTTAAAAGCAAATAGATCCAAGCATTCTTTGAATAAGAAGGGCTTTATTGGAATACAGTGCTAAAACCCACAGTGAAGGATCATTGTCAGGAATGGCAGGAGAAGCGGCTCAAGCAAGGTTATAGTGTGATGCAAAATGCCACTAGCAAATGAACTGTAAGCGCGCGCGCGGGAAACTCCCGGCGGGAGAATTACTTAATGGGCGGGAGACGACTCCCTCCTCCCCTCGTCTTCTCAGGACTGGAAAATTCTCATAAACTCAAGAATAGTCCAAAGCCCACATTCAAGGCCACTGTGATAAGACTGAGCAGCAGAGAAGAAGCTCCCACGTTATTGCCAGCATAACTACGCAAGCGCAATGCAGGGACAAGATAGGGAACATAGAACAATGGACTCAGTGTAAAAAGCAAACAGACATTTCTGACACTCTGCCCTTCCCAAAATACCTCCCACCCACCACTCAGGAAGGGGAAAATAAGGGGCCGCCCGGTTTCGCCAGGAAACGAGAGTGAAAGTCCTTGAGGAGTTCAGGTGCATTGATATCAGCCACTTTCACCCATTCTCGATGTTGGGGCCCAAAGTGAACCCACTCGACCAGATAATACAATTGTCCCCTTATTAGTTTAGAGTCCAGGATGTCAGCCAGTTCATAATGTTCCTCTCCATCTACCATCAGCGGGGGTGTGTGTGTAGGATGCTCTGGATGCCACTTAGTCGGGGGAAACACCGGTTTGAGGAGGCTGAAATGGAAAATGGGATGAATTGTTTTAAGAGCTTTAGGTAGGTCCAATTGGACGGTCACTTTATTGATACAACAAACAATCTTGAATGGGCCAATATATTTCCAAGCCAGTTTTCTCGATGCCTGGGATAGACGCAAGTTCTTAGTAGACAAGTATACATAGTCACCAGGCTGAAGATCCCATCCCACCGCCCTTTTCTTGTCAGCCTGTTTTTATATTGAGCTTTGGCCTCATTCAAGGCTTCTACAATCACTGGCCAAGATTCACGAAAAGTCTTACACCAATCTGTGGCCTTCCCTCCCGTTCCCCCAGGTTTCAAAAAGGAGAGAGGGGGGCTATCATAACCCAAAGCGGCTTTGAATGGAGACATTCCGGTAGAAGCATGCCAAGAGTTATTGTATGCAAATTCTGCCAACGGTAATAAATCCACCCAATCGTCTTGCTGATAGTTGGTGAAACAACGCAAATACTGCTCCAGAGTTTGATTAACCCTTTCCGTTTGGCCGTCGGTTTCTGGGTGGTATGCACTGCTCAAAGCACGTTCTTTGCCCATGAGGGCCATTAATTCAGTCCATAATCTGGAAACAAATTGAACCCCACGGTCGGATATTATTTTGATAGGCAAAGTGTGGAGTCAAGCAATGTGTTGTAAAAAAAGCCCTAGCCAGGACCTTAGCTGTTGGCAAGACAGCAAACGGTATAAAGTGTGCCTGCTTAGAAAACAGGTCAACCACCACCCAAGTGACAGTTATATGCTTGCTAGGAGGTCGGTCGGTGATAAAGTCCATAGAAATGACTTCCCAGGGACAGCTTGGAGTAGGCAACGGCTGCAGGAGACCCGGAGGTTTTCCCACTCTGGATTTGCAACGGCTACATGTTGGGCAAGACTGTATATAGAGTGACAAATCCTTTTTCATTCGGGGCCACCAGAAGTTGCATTGCAACAGGTGCAGTGATTTCACGTACCCAAAATGTCTTGCAGGTTTTAAATCATGGGCAGATTGCAAGACCTGCTTATGTGTGCTTTCAGAAACAAACAGTTTATTTCCCTTGTACCAGCAGCCACTGGGTTTGCACACCAGATCTCCCCGAGCTTGAAGCTCTTCCTTCTCCTGATCGGTCATAGCTGTGGCAAAACGCTCTTCCCACGGCACCCCCGGAGTTTGGGGAACTGGTTCTAGTTGACTTTGCTTGCGGGTCACTACCACCCTGCTCAGTTGGTCTGGGGTGAAAAATGACTCTCTCACCTCAGTTTTTTTGCTATCATGCTGGTGTAGACGTGAGAGAGCATCTGCCAAGTGGTTGGATTTACCTGGGAAGTGGTGCAGGGTGAATTGGAATTTGAAGAAAAACTCAGCCCATCGGAACTGCTTGGCATTTAAGACCCGGGGCTTCCGTAGTACCTCAAGATTCTTATGGTCAGTCCAAATTTCGAATGGGACTCGGGCTCCCTCCAGCCAGTGTCGCCAGGTGAGTAGAGCCAATCAAATGGAAGCTGCTTCCTTGTCCCAAATGGGCCAAAACCTCTCAGTTTCATTAAATTTCCGAGATACATAGGCAAGCGGGTGGAGGTGCCCCTGGGCGTCCTCCTGCAAGATCGTCCCCCCCATAGCGGTGTCTGAGGTGTCTACTTGGACAATGAATTTCTTGGTCTCATCTGGGTGCATCAACACAGGTTCGGAGGTGAACAAAAGTTTAAGTTGGACAAACGCTTGTTGGCACTGAGGTGTCCAATCTAAGCGAGCTCCTGGTTGGGATGCTTTTGCCCCCCTCCCCATGGTTTTGAGTAGCGGGAGGGCGACTTGGGCAAAGTGGGGCAAAAATTGACGGTAAAAATTGGCGAAGCCGAGAAAACTCTGGAGCTGTCACCTGGTCTTGGAGGGTTCCCAAGCTAAAACATCTTGGACCTTTTTCGGGTCCATCTCCAAGCCATCCTGGGAGATGCGATACCCTAAGAAGTCAATGTGCCTCTGATGAAATTCGCACTTAGACAGCTTGACAAACAGTTTGTGCTCTAAATACCTTTCCAGTACCTCCCGGAGCATTTTGATGTGAGTCTCTAGATCTGGGCTGTAGACCAAGATATCATCCAAGTAAACAACCACCCCCTTGAACAAATAGGGGTGCAGCACCTCATTTATTAAGTTCATGAAGACCCCAGGAGCCCCTTGTAATCCGAAGGGCATAACTTGGTATTCAAACTGTCCCAGAGGGGTATTAAAGGCAGTCTTGTGTTCATCCCCTTGTCTAATGCGGACTCGGAAGTAGGCATCGCATAAATCCAATTTGGAAAACACCTTTCCCTTCGCCACCTCTGCTAACAGGTCTTTGATGAGGGGCATGGAATAGGCATTGGTGGCTGAGACTGCATTAAGACCTCGATAATCGGTGCAAAGTCTCAGTCCCCTGTCTTTCTTTTTACAAAACAGCACGGGAGCCGCAAAGGGGGACGAAGCCGGTTGGATAAATCCACGGGCTAGGTTCTTATCAATGAACCTGCGTAGCTCCTCTTTTTCCATGGGACTCATGGCATATATTTTCCCTCTAGGCAATTTCTGCCCTGGGAGAATCTCTATGGCACAGTCTGAATTACGGTGGGGGGGGCAGTCCGTCCGCCTCTTCCTCCTCAAAGACGCGAGCCAAGTGCCTGTATTCTTTGGGAATGCGGTTAATGTCCTCTGTTGCTAGGCAGGCTCGTGGGGGATCATTGTCTGGAGGATTTCCCCACAAAGGGTCCCACTTATGCTCTGTGCATTTTGGGGAAATAAAGCGTACTATCCCTTCTTCCCATAGAATATAAGGATCATGACCATGTAGCCACGGGCTACCCAGAACCAGTGGAAACTGGGCTTGTGGAGCTATCACAAAGGAACGGAGCTCCCAGTGTTCCCCAGCACCCACCTGTAAGGGGATGGTCTCGAACCGGCAAGGTTCTTTCATCGGTGACCCATCCATTTGTGTAAAGGTGATGGGATCCTTCAAGCTGGTAACCGCGGCTTCTAGTCCCGTTACCAGGGATGGGTTTATCAAGTCCCTCCTGCACCCAGAGTCAATGAGGGCTCGGACCCTGATGTGGGTCATCATTACTGGATTCATTATAATTAGGGGTACAAAGAAGAGGGAGGGGTAATTGCTCACCATTTTGTGTGCTTCAGGGGTAGGGTCCTGCTGTGCTGCGCCACTTACAAACAGGACCAGCTTGTTTCCCTGTGGCTCACCCTCTCCTTCTTCAAAAATCAAGGAACCCACAGTGTCTGGGTTGGCAAAAAGGGCCCGTGGATTGCGCGGTTTGGCTGCTCCATTTCTGGGGGTTGGCATCGGCCGTCGCCTTTGGTCTTCCTGGGATAGGGCCTGACCCGGGTCCTCCTTGGGACAGGAGGCTGCAAAATGCCCTTTCTCCCCACATCTGAGGCACAAGCTCTGTCTCATGCGTTGATCCCTCACCCCGCTCTGGGTGAAAGTTGGTTTGCTTCTGACCTGGGTGGTAGAGGTTCTCGGACGGCTGTTCCCAAGAGATAAATCCAGTTTCATGAGGTGCAGTCGGCTTTCGGCCTTTTCGGCCTCTTCCATCCAACCTTGGAGCGTGCGTGGCTCCTTGGAGCTGAGGACATTATGGCATACATCCACCGCTAGTCCCATTGAGTATTGTTGAGCCAGCACCGGATCAGTCCAGTCTCGGATCTTGGCAACATGCCTTTGGGACTCCCTTGAGTACTCCCTTATGGTCAATTTGCCTTGTTTGAAGGTGCGGAGAAAGGCTTCCGCCTTTTGGGCCGCCGCCGGGTCTTCAAAGCGATTTCTCAAGGCCCACATGAAGTCATCTACATTTCCCAGCTCCACTGCCTCCAGATCATGCAAGGCCACGTACCAGCTGGTAGCAATCCCCTGGAATCGCGAAGCGATAAACTCCACCTGCTGCTCTTCATCCGGGAACACATGGCCCCACCGCTGCACAAATTTTCCAACCTGCAAGATGAAAAATGACACAGCCTTGGGGTCTCCATCAAAAGTGATCTCCAACATGTCTTTGGGTCGTATTATTGGTGGGACGGGGACCATGCCTGGTACTGGTGCTGGCAGCGGTAGGGGCGCCGGTGCAGGAACTGGTGGTGGGAGGACCGGTGGAGGCTGGCCCGGAACTGGTTGTCCTGGAAGTGGCCCTGCCAGCACGGGTCCCACCAGGGCTGGCTGGCCAGGAGCTGGTTGGCCTGGTGCTGGTGCTCCTGGTATTGGCTGCCCAGGAATCGATTGACCAGGGAGAGGTTGTCCAGGCAATACCGGTGGTGCTGGAGCAGGGGCGGGTCGTGGCTGGGTCAGCAGGTGTGCATGGATAGCCTGGTCCATCATCTGTGGGAGGGATTGCATCAGCTTGCCCATGTCCTGCATTAACCATCGGGTATCATCTTGGATGGTGTCCATGCGCGCATCAGCATCCGGGCTGGACCCGGGCCTCATTGACCCACGCGGGGTCCGTCCCTGTGGGAGCCCAAAGCTTCCTCGGGGATCCAGCAAACTGTCCCGACTCTGGCTCCCAGGTAGGGACCAGGTTGTCTGGGTTGTGTCCAATAAATTTTTAGTCCAGTCCCGCAGCTTCTGCTGGGTAACCCACTTATCCCATGGGATCGGGGCACTGTGTTAGTAGGTTCGGGGTATCGCCCCTCCATGGCTCTGAGTCGGCCCCGCCGGGCTGTAGATTGGGAGAGTGTACAATGCTCCCATGGTGCTGATCAATGGTGGGGTAAAGGGTCCGGCCGAACAGTACGGGATCAAAGCTGTGGTTACCGGGGTCATAGTCACTGGCGCGACTATAGCCGGCACGGTCGTAACGGGAGCCGTGGTCACTGGAATCACTGCAGTGGTAACAGGAACCGTCGTGACAGGTGTGGTAGTCGCTGGGACCATCACTGGTGTTCCCCCAGCACTGCTCATCTTGGTGGAAGGCAGGGGCTGGAGGTAGCACAGCGATGAAGATTCCTGACAATTTCTGTCAGGTTTAAAAGCAAGTAGATCCAAGCATTCTTTGAATAAGAAGGGCTTTATTGGAATACAGTGCTAAAACCCACAGTGAAGGATCATTGTCAGGAATGGCGGGAGAAGCGGCTCAAGCAAGGTTATAGTGTGATGCAAAATGCCACTAGCAAATGAACTGTAAGCGCGCGCGTGGGAAACTCCTGGCGGGAGAATTACTTAATGGGCGGGAGACGACTCCCTCCTCCCCTCGTCTTCTCAGGACTGGAAAATTCTCATAAACTCAAGAATAGCCCAAAGCCCACATTCAAGGCCACCGTGATAAGACTGAGCGGCAGAGAAGAAGCTCCCACGTTACTGCCAGCATAACTACGCAAGCGCAATGCAGGGACAAGATAGGGAACATAGAACAATGGACTCAGTGTAAAAAGCAAACAGACATTTCTGACAATACTAAGAGTTGGGACCTGTTAATCAAGGCATCTCTATCCAAGAATAGCAAACAATTCTAGGCATTAGTCACTGGGGAATTCAGGGGCCATGGTACACCCCCTATCTGTCCTATACATACCCAGACCTGGACAGACTACTTTTTGAATACCTTTTTTGATTTTTCCACTGTTTCATATTAGCAACAAGAGGTTTCCTCTTCTTCTGATTTGCCCAAATGGCCTCTAGTTAGTCCAACCAAAATCAAATATTTAATTAATAAATTAGAAGCTGGAAAGGTCCAGATGGATTTCCCCCTGAGTTGTTTAAAGCACACCCGGACTAGTGGGCTCCCCCACTGGCTGCCCTCTTTATCATAAGAGATAAAACAAGATTATACCTGCTTTGTGGACAAATGCAATTGTTGTCACAATTCTCAAAACAGGTGATCCCAACTATACAGGAAATTACCATCCAATCAGCTTGCTCTAAAAAGAGGGCAAGATTTATGCAGGGCATTTGCTAGATAAACTCACCTCCTGTATCTCATATCAAAATCTCTTGGAAGCTGAACAGATTGGGTTTTGTGCAGGCAAATCCACATAATCCTTGCTCATTTGGTGGAGAAATACGCTGGTACAGGTGGGAATTTCCCCCCCTGCTTTCCTTGATCTAAAAGCGGCTTTTGATTCAATACCTAGGGACCTCCTGTGGGTTAGACTGAATATGATGGGAGTCGATGAAAGATTACTTTTTCTTATCTGCAAACTATACTCCTCTACCAGTTGCTGAGTAAGACATGGGAATTCTGTTATATTTACACCTAAGATTTCAATACATTGAGGATTCAAAGAAGGCTGCGTTTTGGCACCCTATTTATTTATTTTTGAATGATTTAGACTCTTTTCTGTGTGGTCAATGGTCATTGTCCTAAACTGGGTCATCAGTCCATCACTCTATTATTGTATGTGGATGATGCTGTAGTACTACCTCGTCCCCAGAAGGGCCTTAAGCACCTTCTATCTACTTTCACATTGTATTGTGAGAACAACTATTTATCTATTAATTTTGAAAAATCTAAAATCCTGGTGTTCTCAAGATCTTGGAAATGTTTCAGTTGGTGTATAAATGATAATTTCATCAAACAAGTCAAACATTCCAAATATCTGGGCATCCTCTTTCATTATAATAATAGTTGGACGGGCCAGAGGAAACAAGTAATAAACCTGGCTAAGTGTAGCTTGTCCATGATTGCTAGGTTTTTTATGTGAAGGGTAATTCGTCCCTGCAGCCATGCAAATCTTCAATGCCAAAGTCATATCCCAAATACTTTATGGGATCCCTGTCTGGATTGGCTCCTTTAACCCACAGGTTGAGTAGATCCAGGCAATCTTTCTGCTGCGTATCCTTGGAGTGCCTAATTGTGTAAATTATGCAGCTATGTGTCTGGAGACAGGACAGCACCTCCTAGTGACCAGAGATTAGCTATCAACCTTAAAATTCTGGTTACACCTTTACTTTAGAACAGAACCTGAGAGTTATGTTCATCTGTTCTGTCAGAATCATTTACATCTAATTGGTCAACCTCAATACTGAGAAAAATACAATCTATTGGTACCCCCTTTGACTCCGTGCTCATGTCAGGTGAATCTCAAATATTTAGAACATTGAGGCAGAGGATCCTTGACACTGAAAAACAAACTCTCTGTTCCTCCTCTCTGAAGTTTAATATAAAACCGAACAATAGGCTTATAGCTGACTAGTGTATAACCTCACCATTAAGATAAGCTTTTATATTTGCACATTCTGGCACTTTATAATCTGCAGTCCTTTATGGTAGATTTGCAAATGTCCCCTATCCTGAAAAGATCTGTCTATATAATAACAGGAAAACAGAACCGATTACCCACATCTTACTTAGTTGTGAATTATATGATAAAATACGGAATGTCCTAATCAATCCCCTTTTGATCAATAGGCATAGCTGTCCAGAAGAGAGACTAGCATCCTTCCTTCCATTAGATCACCACCCTCACATCACCTTTGCAGTGGCGAGGCTTCTTTCTCTATTGCTCCGAGGGTTTGAAAATATAAGGTTAAAGCTCTGGCGGGATGACTGTCTCTGTATATTTAAAATCTGTGGTTCCTGTGTTGTTGTTGTTGTTTTCTTTTACAATCTATGCCAATAAAGGTTTTGACTGACTGAAAATGACCGATCAATATAATAAATTAAATTAAATTAAATTAAATTAAATTAATAAAATAAATTTAATATAATAAATTTAAATTTAGGTCCTCTGCTTTCTGCTTTTAGAGAGCTTGGGGAAGCCCTGGACAGGATTTCCCTGAGCTTTACACCTGGCCTGTCTCTCCTGCCCTGCCGTCATAAAGAAGGAAAATGAACCCAGACCAGCAGGCAGAGATGGTGCTCCCAAGCCAGCTGGTGTTTCAGAACATATCTGGATGGTAGGGGTGGTGCCCAGCATTTTGGAGCATGCCTGCAATGGCTGGCACACGTAGTCCAGCTAGCTGGCTGATGTGGAGAGCAACATGTTGGCCTAGCTGGCATGCCTGGGCCAGTATGTGTGTGTGTGTGTGTGTGGAGGGGGAATGGTATGCTAGCTAACCTAAGGTGCCAAAAGCCCTTGAGCTGGCACTGCTGCCATCAACAGCCCCAAGGTTGTCTTGTTGAGGATGGTGAGGATGGGAACTGGCCACCACCATGAAACAGCTGCCCTGGGGTATTTTGCATAATCACAAAATTCATCCTCTTACAGTGGGAGGCAGATTTTTCTGAATGGGCATTCCCTGTTACCACAAAGGCCTAGGTTCTTCTGAAATATCTCCTACTTCAGTGAAGTTCAGGAAAGCCAGGATTGTCCTTTTGCTTTGAGGAAAAGATGCTTTGTTGACAAAGCAAATGGAAACCCATTTTTGGCATCTTGGTGCCATGGGATCACTGCTCATCAGATCAGCTGATCAATCTGGTAATAATGTGTAGATGACCCTCAGCTTTATCCCAGGGAGGCTGTGGAAACCCTGAACCAGTGCCTAAAGGCAGTTCTGACTTGGGATTTCAGATGTCACCTGTTCTGGATGGTGTTGCACTCCTCTTGATGGACCATTTCCATAATCTTGAGGTGCTCCTGGACTCAAGCCGACTTCCGGATAAGCAGGTGGTGGCTGTGAACAGGAGTGCTTTTTGCCAGCTTCAACTGCTTATAGAATCATAGAATGTTAGAGTTGGAAGGGACCTTGTAGGTCATCTAGTCCAACCCCCTGCACTCTGCAGGAGCATAGCAAAAAGATAGCCCTACAACATACCCGAAAGATGATCGTCCAGCCTCCACTTGAAAATGTCCAGTGAAGGAACATCCACCACCTCCAGAACACTCAGATCCCTTTCACATGTGCTGCTGTCAAGCCAAGTCCCTCTCATTCTATATCTGTGTCTTTGATTTCTTGTACCTAAGAGTAGGACTTTGCACTTATCTCTATCGAATTTCATTTTATTTGTCTCAGCCCACTGTTCCAGCCTATCTAGATAATTTTGAATCCTGACTCTGTCTTCTTCAGAATTAGCAATCCCACCCAGCTTCATGTCATCTACAAATTTGATAAGCATCCCTTCTATGTCTTCCTCCAGGTCATTTATAAAAACATTGAACAACACTGGACCCAGGACCGAGCCCTGTGGCACTCCACTCGAGACTTCCCTCCATGTAGACACAGAGCCATTTACAAGCACTCGTTGGGTACGATTTTTCAACCAACCATGAATCCATCCAACGGTTGCACCATCTAGCCCACATTTAGCCAGCTTATCCTCAAGGATATCATGAGAAACTTCATCAAATGCTTTACTGAAATTTAAATACACTATGTCCACAGCATTAGTCAGCAGCCAGACTCTCCTGGACAGAGAAGATCTATCCACTGTGGTGCATGCTCTGGCTTCATCTACATTAGATTACTGCAATGTGCTCTGCAGAGCGTTGCCCAAAGAGGCCCATTAAGAGAAATCCCCCAATAAATGGAAGAGCAATGTCCAGTAGCAAGACTTCTAAGTTCTTGCATTTCTATATCAATCAGTCTCTGTTTGATCATGCCAAAAGCATATTTCTCTGAAAGAAGGATCAAATCGTCCGTGCTGAGCCTCATCAGTGTAATTTTCCCTTCAACACGTGTCGACCAATCTGATAGGTGAGATTCATATAGCATATAAGTGATGAAACTAATAGGCTCACTTCTATAGAGGAGGCGCAGTCAGAATTTAAAAGTTGAGAGCCACGCTTTAGTGGCTAAGCATCTCTGGTTTGTCTCAAGGTGTATTGCCGCATAAGGTACACAAGTTGGGAGCCCTAGAATTTTTCTAAGAAATTTGGATTGGACTCTTTCAACCGTTTTATTAAAAGCAGAGATCCAAATTGGGGCACTGTAGAGTAATTTAGCACATATTTGGTGGTTAAACACCTTGAGAGCAGCAGGAATAAATTGATTTCCTTTCATATAATAAAAGCGGGAAATTGCAAGTTCACTGCTATTCACTGATTTTACAACCTCCTTAGTATGGGAGACCCAGTTAGCATGGGAATGGGAATGTATACCAAGGTATCTGAAACTCTTCACCTGTTTGATAGGATTTCCTCGAACAGTCCAATTAGAGGGTTTCCAACTCTGACCAAACACAATAATTTTTGACTTATCAAAATTGAGGGACAGTAGGGTCTTATCACAATATATTGAAAAATGCCTTAGCATCTTTTTCATCCCAACCTTTGAAAGTGACAGAAGAACAGCATCATCAGCATATAACAATAACGGGCAGTGTCTTACTCCCAGCTTGGGGAAATGACTGTTAACACCACTCATAAAGAGTGCCAGATAATTTAAAAAGAGACTGAACAATATCAGAGCCAGGATACAACCTTGCTTGACACCCACTGAAATAGCAATTTTTGGTGTTTGGTCGCCTTCTTTTGAGTATCTAACCCGGCAAGTAGTTTCTGAGTAGAGTTTTTTTTTTAATCAAAAAAGCAGACATTTATCAATCCCTATATTATTCAATTTCCTCCGCAGGATATCCCTGGGCGCTGAATCAAAAGCTCCCTTGAGATCTAAGAAAGCTGCATATAATTTAAGTCCTTTCCCTTTCCTATATGTATTTACTAGATGACTAAGAGCGATGCAGTGATCTAGGGTTGACTTGCCCTGACAGAGCCAATTTGCTCTGGCCCCAAAATTTGCTGGTCTAATATCCAAGATTTCAGTTTATCGGCCAAGTGATTGGCATATAGCTTCCCCATAATTGATAAGAGACTTATCAGTCTATAATGCTTTGGGAGATGAGGATACCTTTTTTAAAAATTGGGACTAATACTTCCAATCATCTGGTATTCAAACTCATTTGTTATGAGGACCAGATCTGACATAAATGTCACTTTCTTGGGTTGGGCCATGAATACCTGTGGCAGAACATGCCTGCTCTGGCCTGCAGCCCCCATTTCTGCCTTGCCCTGCTGAGGGTTGCCAGTAGCAGCCATCAATATAGGGATTTCCCACTGAAGGGATCAGAGGCCTCAGCTCCCCTTTCAAGCACCTGGCTACTATGCAGATGGATTAATGCCTTGTGCACCCCTGGGGGAAAGGCCTTTCCACCCCTCCTGGGGCTCCCTGAAACAGTGGGGGTCTATGTGGTACAGAGAACCACTAGCAGAAAAGTTATAATGTATTTATTAAAAAGAAAATGTTTACAAGCATACTTTAACACAATGCCAGAGTGAAGCAAGGAAGTACAAAAGAAATTGGTAAAACACAAATCTTCTGTCCCTCTCAGCTATATCTACCCTATCTAATGGTAAAATATATTACAGGCTCTTTATCTTAGGTGTCCTAGTTCTCTAAAGATCCACCATTACCTTAAAGCTTGCTCCTAGCTCTTTAGGCTAGCCACATGGTCCCAAAATGGCTGCCTGCTCCCATCCTCAGACAAAAGGTCTGTTAAGCTCAGCATCCAAAGAAAAAGAGAGAGCACCTTCCCCTTGCAAGGCAGTTTTAACAAATCTGTGTCTCCTCCTCCTTTACCCTGGTCAGCCCAGGTTAAGGCTTCTTTTTCTGCTGTCTCCAGGAAGTTCCTTCCTGTACCCTGTCTAGCAATTAACACTCCACCTCTATTCCCTGCTTGGAGAAGGGAGTGAACTGGCCCATCCCATTGACTCTAGCAAGACCCATGAAAAATTCTTAAGAGATGTGTGGACTCCAGTCTAGGAGAACTGAGCTTGATTCCCCACTCCTCCACTGGCCTTTCAGAGCTGTTTGCTCAAGGGAAGTTCTCAAAAAAACCTCTCAGCCCCACCTATCTAATGCCCACCCTCCCACTTCCACCATCCATTACTCATTAGCTGTCAGGGCCCTCAGCTAGTCAGTCAAAACACCAGGCCTTATTCATTGAAACAAGGATAGTATTTATTAGACTGCAATACTAGGGCACTAGAACAGAAGCATTGTTAAGAATAACTTGAATACATGAAGCACTTGGGGTTATACTCTAAGGGGGGGAAGGAGCCCCCTCACTTCTACCAATGGTTAACAAGCCTGCGTGCGGGAAAACTAAGAGGTGCTAACTTACTACGTTCCCACCACACAAAAGTTCTCATGCCTAGCTGTTGTCTTTAGGAAAGCGAAAGTAGACATCCAGCCTGGCTCCAAGGCCATTCAGGCCTGGGCGAGATGAGAGATAGCCCGGTTTCCCAGGCAACCTCGTCACCTCCCCGCATACCAACGGAAAAACCAGATACATTTATTGACCCCTCATCTCCTCTCCTCACCCCGATGGCAGGGATACCTGACATTAGCATTGGGAAAGTATACAGGGGCATAATGCACAGCCTCTTTTATCTGGCAATAAAGGTAATGCTTGTGGGCCATACAGAATTGGAAGGGGCCATACAGGCCATCTAGTTGAACCCCCTGATCAATGCAGGATCAGCCTAGAGCATCCCTGACATGTGTTTGTCCAGCTACTGCTTAAAGACTACAGAAAAAGGGAGCTCACCATCTCCCTAGGCAGCTGATTCCACTGTTACACAACTCTTACTGTAAAAAAGTTTTTCCAAACATGCAGCCCGTACCTTCCCATCCTTAATTTACACCCATTATTTTGAGTCCTCTCCTCTGCTGCCAACAGGAACAGCTCCCTGCCTTCCTCTAAGTGACAGCCTGTCAGGTGATCCTGCCATAAGATGTGAGGGAGGGAAGGAGGATGAGATGGTCTGTAACTTTTTATGCTTGGAGGGGGGGAAGTGGGGAGGTTGCTGGGGCAACAGGGTGTTTCTCAGCCTGGGCTATCTCCTATCTGACCAAATGGTCTTGTCATACGGTTTCGGTTTCTCTGGTATGGACAGCTGGGCCCCTTTATGGCTCAAACAACTTTCGCACCTTTCTCCCACGCACGGGCTATGTAGCCATTGGTAGAATGCTTGGGGGGGCTAGCTCAGTGGGGTATATCCGTAGATGTTCCTTTGTGTGCTTCATTCCTGACAATGCAACGTTAGTGCGCTTTTAGAACTGCTGCTGAGTAAACTCTATCTTCTTATGAAGCCTGGTATTTGACTGCCTTTCTGAAGGGCCTGACAGATTGTCAGGAATCATCTTCGCCCGGGATCAGTTCTACACCGCACTTCTCTCACAAGAGATGGGTGACGAGGAAGACACCATCCCGGCCCCAACCTCGGAAGAGGAAAAGATTCCAACATCTACTGTGCCTGTGACCACAGCTGTGGTCCCAGTTTCCAGTGCCCCAGCGCCCTGGGAACCCAACTACGACCTGGGAAGGCTCTATGGAGAACCGTACGGGGTAGCGTATGTCGGAGTGATGACCAGACCGCGGAAGTGGCGGGACTGGACGAAGCCGCTCACAGAAATGCAAGAAACGTGGTTCCTCACCCCCCAAGCATCGGTCAGAGAGAGCCGGGTCGAGAGATCAGTCTATCACCTGAGCACGGCAGAGGGTGAAGAAGAGACTCACCCTGACACGAGAGACTTGGAAAGGACCATGGGAAGCCGGAGATGGAGTGGGGATCCCAGCCAGGATCGACTCCTGCGCCTCCTAGACGAGTCCTTGTCTCGAATCCCGAAAATGATCTTGGATGGCATACGAGAGGAAATGGAGAAGAGACAACCTCCAGACCCAGAGGGGGCCCCAGCACAGAGACCCCTACTCCTACCGGCTGGACTGCCACCCGGGGGTGTGCCGGGGCAGCCAGGGGCACCTCCGGACCAACCCATGGGCCCCCCACCTATTGGGCCGCCGGCGCCGAGGCCACCAGGGATGCCAAGGGGTTGGGGGCCCATGTCGCCAAACCCAGCTGAGCTGCTGGATGCCACTTTCGATGGTACGCCTGAGAAGTTCTCCTTTTTCCTGGTAAGGGCGGAGAAGTTTATCGAGAACTGGGGCCACCTGTTCCCAAATGAGGAACAGATAGTGGACGCCATCGCCTCCCACCTGAAGGATGCGGCGGCCGACTGGTATGTGGCTCCACACCAGGAAGACGGGCATGAGTTGAGGGAGGTGGATGCGTTCATGTGGGTGATGAAAGACCAGTTCGAAGATGCCAACGCGAACAAGGCTGCCCGGGCGTTCCTCTGGGCCTTTCGCCAAGGGAATAAATCCGTTCGAGAGTATACGGCGGAGTTCCAAAGACACGCCGCCAAGATCCAAGGCTGGCCCGATGGCGTACTAGCGGAACAGTACCGCCTGGGCCTGAACCCGGAGATCCATCCAACGGTTATGCGAGGACGAGACCCGGAAACCTTATCGAGCTGGATGAAAGAAGCGGCGGCCACTGAGATTCGACTGAAAGCCATCAAACTGGATGATGCAGCGGCTTTGGGGAAAACGACCCAGCCTACCACCACCCCTCTAAAGAGCTGGCAGACGAACCCTGTGCAGTGGCCAAAAGACGGGATGCGCAAGAGCAGGATGAAGCAAGGAATGTGCCTAAAATGTGGAGAAGTGGGCCATTTCGCCGCGAGTTGCCCAGGGTCATCCACCCCACCCAGTGCAGCGAAGGGGCCTAAAAAGAAATTCGAGACGTCTACACTGAAACCCCCGGGAAAGCAGAGGGGCGCAAGGGCCCTGCAGTTCACCCCCTTGAGAGAGGAAACCGAGTCGTCGTCGTCGGAGACCGCCGTGGTGGTGGGAAATGAGACGGACCTGCTGTAAACAGCGCTGAACAGCAGGTCCCGGACTCTCAGGCGCTTAATCCAGTGAGCAAATCCTCTTCCCTTTTTTTATGACCGTGACCCTAATGGACCCGGGTCTACTGACCCACGTGAGGGTGAGAGCGTTAGTAGACTCAGGATGCGGGAGAGATATTATTAATCCCTCCCTCATGACTGGGCTAGGAGCAGTGCGTATCACCCAGAAACCGATGGGCAAACAGAACGGGTGAATCAAACCCTTGAACAGTACTTGCGATGTTTTACTAACTTCCAGCAGGACGATTGGGAATCTTTGTTGCCCTTGGCGGAGTTCTGTTACAATAACATGTGTCATGCTTCTACAGGGATATCCCCTTTTATGGCTGTGCATGGTTATGAATCCCCGCCGCTCCCGTTCTTGGCTTCACCAAATTTGCCGAAGGGGGAGGCGGGGGAATGGTGTAAAAAACTGCAGGGGACGTGGCCGCTCCTTGCACAAACTCTGGAGGATGCTAAGTCGGTTTACAAGGAGCAGGCTGACAAGAAACGGGACAAGTCGTGGACCCCAAAGTCGGGGGAGTTTGTGTATCTATCCACGCAGAATTTAAAAGGGCTGCAACCCAGCAAGAAACTGGGGTGGAAGTATATTGGTCCTTTTGAAATCAAACGTGTTTTGAATAATGTGACTGTTGAACTAATACTACCTAAACCACTGAGAGCTCTGCATCCTGTATTCCACCTCAGATTGTTAAGACGCTCGCCTGGGGAGAACGAATGGAGACCGAGACGACCTGCTCCCCCCCCCGATGGTGAGGGGGGAACCGCACTATGAGATAGCACAAATTCTGGACTCGAAGATCTCTAGAAACTGATTGTATTACCTGATTGAGTGGGTGGATTTTGGGCCTGAACAGAGGGAATGGGTGAGGGTGGACAATGTTCGGGCCCCCGGTTAATCCGTGCATTTCACAAGTTGTACCCATTAAAACCAAAGGGCGGGTTTATCATCAGAGGGGCAGAATGTCAGGTGATCCTGCCATAAGATGTGAGGGAGGGAAGGAGGATGAGATGGTCTGTAACTTTTTATGCTTGGAGGGGGGGAAGTGGGGAGGTTGCCGGGGCAACAGGGTGTTCCTCAGCCTGGGCTATTTCCTATCTGACCAAATGGTCTTGTCATACGGTTTTGGTTTCTCCAGTATGGACAGCTGGGCCCCTTTATGGCTCGAACAACTTTCGCACCTTTCTCCCACGCGTGGGCTATGTAGCCATTGGTAGAATGCTTGGGGGGGGGGCTAGCTCAGTGGGGTATATTCGTAGGTGTTCCTTTGTGTGCTTCATTCCTGACAATGCAACGTTAGTGCGCTTTTAGAACTGCTGCTGAGTAAACTCTATCTTCTTATGACTGGTTTTTGACTGCCTTTCTGAAGTGCCTGACACAGCCCTTCAGATACTTAAAGAGACCAATCATGTCTCCCCTCACCCCCCTCTTCTCCAGACTAAACTTTCCCCAGTCCTTCAGCTTTTCCTCATAGGACTTGGTCTCCAAGCCTCCAATCTTCCTTGCCGTTTTCCTCTGCACATGCTCCATTCTGTCCACATCCTTTTTGAAGTGAGGCCTCCAGAACTGCACACAATACTCCAGGTGTGGCCTGGCCAGTGCAGTGTACAGCGGGACTCTGGCATCTTGTGATTTGGGTGTTATGCCTCTGTTGATACACCCCAAGACTGCATTCACCTTTTTTGTTGCCGCATCACACTGGCTGCTCATGTTTAATTTTTGGTCCACCCTTACCCCAAGATCTTGTTCACACACACTGCTTCTCAGAAGTGTATCCAGTATGTATGTTCCTTTCCTCATTTTGTTACCCAGATGTTTATCCTTGTTAAGTTGCATCTTGTTCACATCTGCCCATCTTCTGTTGTGTTTGCTGCTCCTCCCAATTTGGTGTAATCCGCAAATTTAATGAGTAGCCCTCTGCACCCTCATCCAGATCATTGATAAAAATATTAAAAAGTGAAAGCCTACATAGGGCACTGGTAACTATATTAATAGGACTGTTCAATCCAGTAAGTTTTCTCCTGTGGATACAGGGTGGGAAAGCTGACACAAGGAGAGGTTTACTCAGTTGTATACAAATGGCAAGAAAGGCACATTTTAGCTCTGGTTTTAATTATTTTAATAATGTGTTGGGGTTTTCAAATGGATGTTAAATGGCATCAAACTGCTTCTGACTTATGGTGACCCTATGAATTCATGACCACTAAAACGTCCTATTGTTGGCAGCCTTGGTCAGGTCTTGAAAACTGAGGTCCCTTGTGGCTTCTTGGATTGAGTCAATTCATGTTATGTCTTCCTCTTTTCCTTCTGCTTTAAAATATCCTAGCATTCTTGTTTTCTAGTGAATCCTGTCTTCTCATACTATGACCAATAGTTTAGTCATTTTAACTTCCAAGGAGAGTTCAGGTTTGATTTGATCCAAAACTCACTTATTTTTTGACAGTCCATGGTGTTTGTAAAAATCTCCCTCCAACACCACATTTCAAATGAGTCAGGATGATCACAGCTTTAGGTACAACAAAAATGGAGGGGGAAGAGTGATGGACCACTTGCATGGTAGAGAACCCTCAAGGACTTGTGGAGTGGCACTTCAATTTACACTATATCCTCCCCAGGGCTATTTTTACAATCCTAGAAGCTCAGAAAAAATATATACCGCAGGTTAGGAAAGGTACAAATAGGTATAGAAAAAAGCCTGCATGGTTAACAAATAAAGTAATGGAAGCTGTAAAAGGTAAGAAGGATTCCTTTAAGTGGTGGAAAGCTAGTCTTAATAAGGTTGATAAAAGGGAACACAGACTATGGCAAATAAAATGCAAGTCTGTGATCAGGCAAGCAAAAAGGGAATATGAGGAGCATATCGCAAAAAACATAAAGGCCAACAATAAAACTTTCTTCAAATACATTAGAAGTAGGAAGCCAGCCAGGGAGGCAGTGGGGCCCTTGGATGACCAAGGGGTAAAAGGAGTAGTGAAGGATGATAGGGAAATGGCTGAGAAGCTGAATGCATTTTTTGCCCCTGTCTTCACTGTGGAAGAGGAGAAGTGCTTGCCCACTCCAGAACCACCGATTTCGGGAGGGGGTTTGAAAGACCTGAATCAGATTGCAGTGACAAGAGAAGAAATCCTACGACTGATGGGCAATTTAAAAACTAATAAATCACCAGGCCTGGATGGCATTCATCCGAGAGTTCTGAAAGAACTCAAATGTGAAGTTGTGGATCTCCTGACAAAAATATGTAATCTTTCTTTAAAATCTGCCTCCATTCCTGAGGACTGGAAGGTAGCTAATGTCACTCCCATCTTTAAAAAGGGCTCCAGGAGAGATCTGGGAAATTACAGGCCAGTCAGTCTGACATCGATACCGAGTAAGTTGGTGGAAACTGTTATTAAGGAAAGAATTAGTAGGAACATTGATGAACAAAAACTATTGAGGCAGACTCAGCATCGGTTCTGTAAGGGAAGATCTTGTCTCACTAACCTGTTAGTGTTTTTTGAGTGAGTGAACAAACATGTGGACAAGGGGGACCCAATAGATATTATTTACCTTGACTTCCGGAAAGCTTTTGATACAGTTCCTCATCAAAGGCTCCTAAGTAAGCTCAATGGTCATGGGATAAAAGGACAAGTCCTCTTGTGGATCAAAAACTGGCTTATAAATAGAAAACAGAGAGTGAGTATAAATGGGAAACTTTCTCAGTGGAGGGTGGTAAGCAGTGGGGTACTACAGGGATCAGTACTCGGTCCGATGCTTTTTAACTTGTTTATTAACGATTTGGAATTGGGAGTAAGCAGTGAAGTGGCTAAATTTGCAGATGACACAAAGTTGTTCAGGGTGGTGAAAACCAGGGAGGAGTGTGAGGCACTCCAAAGGGATCTGTTGAGGATGGGTGAGTGGGTGTCAGTGTGGCAAATGGGGTTTAATGTGGCCAAGTGCAAAGTGATGCACATTGGAGCCAAAAATCCTAAATATAAATACACGTTGATGGGGTCTGAACTGGCAGAGACGGACCAAGAGAGAGGTCTTGGAGTCGTAGTGGATAACTCGATGAAAATGTCTATACAGTGTGTAGCTGCAATAAAAAAGGCCTTTCTTATTCAACATCTTTCTTAATGACCTTGCTGCCCAGCTCTCTGATCCAGATTGCCACAGCCACAAACTGGGGAAAACACATGTCCCTGTATTATTGTATGCTGATGACACTGTGTTGCTGTCTCACTCCAAAGTTGGTCTGAAACGTCTGCTATCTCGTTGTATTGCCTTTTTTACCAACTGCAAACTTCAGCTTAACTATGACAAGTCCAAAATTTTGGTGTTCTCTAAAAAGTGGAGATTATACCAATGGTCCATCAATGGTAAAGCGATTGAACAAGTTAAAAACTACAAATATCTAGGCATTCATTTTGGATATAATGCCTCGTGGTCTACCCATTGCCAATATGCGGTGAAGGTCGCTAGTGTTAGCGCGTCAGCTATAGCACGTTTCTTTTATTGCAGGGGCAACCAATTTGTGCCAGCTGCAATAAAAAATTTTAGGGCCAAAGTCAGCTCACAGCTAATGTATGGCAACCCAATCTGGATTGGAGCCTTTGACCACGCCACTGAACGAGTCCAATCCAAATTTCTACGGAAAATTATGGCTCTACCAAATTGCGTACCAAACGCTGTTATATATTTGGAAACAGGCTCGTCCTTGATGGAGACCTGTGCGTGGCTTATAACATTTAAATACTGGCTCCGCCTGCATTACAAATTCGATCATGGGAGCCTTATCCATCATGTGCTTTCTGAGCTGAACCTTTCTAATTGGTCAGCTTATATAGAGGGGAAAATTAAAGTATTGGGCCTTTCCCTGGAATCTCTCTCCATGTTGCCTTTTGCTGTTGCATTCCAACAGATCAAAACCAGACTGTTAGATGTGGAGCGTCAAAATTTATATAGCCTAGCTAATAAATTCTGTTCTCCTCTGAATTTCGAGATTCCCCTTACAACAGGGACGACAGCTTCATATCTATCCTCTTTGCAGGTCCCCCAACAGCGCAGAGCATTTACTTTGGCCAGATGTAACGCCTTGCCGTCTGCCATTCTATCCGGCAGATTCAATAGGGTTCCCCATTTGGCCAGACTCTGCCCATGCAGAAAGATTTGTGTGGAATCCATCACTCATGTGCTTCTGCACTGTAACTTATATGCGGACCTAAGGATCAGATTCTTGTATCCTTTTTTAACCAAAACGGGAGCTTGTTCTGATGCACCTAAGGTGCACAGGCTTTTAAGTGATTCTAGTCCAGATATCACAGAGAAGGTGGCTAAGTTTCTCTGCCTGGCCTCACAGTTGCATCAAAGGATTGCCTAGAATGTTATATGTATGTTTTAACTGGTTTTTACGGGTGTTCTAACTGGTTTTTAACCCTAGTATTGTACTGATGATTTTATGCCAATAAAGGCTGACTTGACTTGAATAAAAAAGGCCAACGCTATGCTGTGGATTATTAGGAAGGGAATTGAAAACAAATCAGCCAGTATCATCATGCCCCTGTATAAATCATTGGTGCGACCTCATTTGGAATACTGTGTACAGTTCTGGTCGCCACATCTCAAAAAGGATATTATAGCATTGGAAAAAGTGCAGAGAAGGGCAACTAGAATGATAAAAGGGTTGGAACACCTTCCCTATGAAGAAAGGTTAAAACGCTTGGGGCTCTTCAGCTTGGAGAAACGATGGCAGAGGGGTGACATGGTAGAGGTTTATAAGATTATGAATGGGATTGAGCAGGTTGAGAAAGAAGTACTTTTCTCCCTTTCTTACAATACAAGAACTCGTGGGCATTCCATGAAATTGCTGAGCAGTTGGGTTAGAACAGATAAAAGGAAATACTTCTTCACCCAAAGAGTGATTAACATATGGAATTCACTGTCACAGGAGGTGGTGGCAGCTGCAAGCATGGACAGTTTCAAGAGGGAATTAGATAAACATATGGAGCAGAAGTCCATCACTGGCTATTAGCCACAGGGTATAGATGGGAACTCTCAGTCTGGGGCAGGTGATGCACTCTATCCTTGGTGCTGGAGGGGGCAGCAGTGGGAGGGCTTCTGGTGCCCTGGCCCCACTGCTGGACCTCCTGATGGCACCTGGTATATTTTGGCCGCTGTGTGACAGAGTGTTGGACTAGATGGGACATTGGCCTGATTCAACATTGGCTTCTCTTATGTTCTCTTATGTTCTTATGTTCTCTTAGTATAAATGGGAAACTTTCTCAGTGGAGGGTGGTAAGCAGTTGGGTACCACAGGGATCAGTACTCGGTCCGCTGCTTTTTAACTTGTTTATTAATGATTTGGAATTGGGAGTAAGCAGTGAAGTGGCTAAATTTGCAGATGACACGAAGTTGTTCAGGGTGGTGAAAACCAGGGAGGAGTGTGAGGCACTCCAAAGGGATCTGTTGAGGATGGGTGAGTGGGCGTCAACATGGCAAATGGAGTTCAATGTGGCCAAGTGCAAAGTGATGCACATTGGAGCCAAAAATCCTAAATATAAATACATGTTGATGAGGTCTGAACTGGCAGAGACTGACCAAGAGAGAGATCTTGGAGTCGTAGTGGATAACTCAATGAAAATGTCGAGACAGTGTGTAGCTGCAATAAAGAAGGCCAACGCTATGCTGGGGATTATTAGGAAGGGAATTGAAAACAAATCAGCCAGTATCATCATGCCCCTGTATAAATCATTGGTGCGACCTCATTTGGAATACTGTGTACAGTTCTGGTCGCCACATCTCAAAAAGGATATTATAGCATTGGAAAAAGTGCAGAGAAGGGCAACTAGAATGATAAAAGGGTTGGAACACCTTCCCTATGAAGAAAGGTTAAAACGCTTGGGGCTCTTCAGCTTGGAGAAACGATGGCAGAGGGGTGACATGGTAGAGGTTTATAAGATTATGAATGGGATTGAGCAGGTTGAGAAAGAAGTACTTTTCTCCCTTTCTTACAATACAAGAACTCGTGGGCATTCCATGAAATTGCTGAGCAGTTGGGTTAGAACAGATAAAAGGAAATACTTCTTCACCCAAAGAGTGATTAACATATGGAATTCACTGCCACAGGAGGTGGTGGCAGCTACAAGCATGGACAGTTTCAAGACGGAATTAGATAAACATATGGAGCAGAAGTCCATCAGTGGCTATTAGCCACAGGGTATAGATGGGAACTCTCAGTCTGGGGCAGGTGATGCACTTTATTCTTGGTGCTGGAGGGGGCAGCAGTGGGAGGGCTTCTAGTGTCCTGGCCCCACTGCTGGACCTCCTGATATCACATGGTATTTTTGGCCGCTGTGTGACAGAGTGTTGGACTAGATGGGCCATTGGCCTGATTCAACATTGGCTTCTCTTATGTTCTTATGTTCTTATTTTTGGGCAGGAATACAAAGGAATGGAGTTCCAGCTGGCTCTCGAGTTGGCCACACCCAGCAGGAACTGATTAGCATAACAGGCCACACCCAGCAGCAGAAACTCATGAGGACTGGCTATATGAGGGGTGTGTGGCCTGACATGGAAAGGAGTTCTTGCTACAAAAAAAAAGCCCTGGGTTTTGACAACAAACAAGGTAAAAAGAATAAGAAGCAAAACGTGGGTGTGGCTGGATGACCACACTTCTAGTAACATGGGTGTGTGGCCTAATATGCTAATGAGCTGTGCTGTTGGGGTGTGGCCTAATATGCTAATGAGTTGGATGGCATATTATGCTAATCAGTTCCTGCTGGGCTTTTTCTACAAAAAAGCCCCAATCCTCCCCCAATATTTCCTCTTTCTCTTCCCTGGCAACCCCCATATCCTCTCCCCTTTTTCTGCCTCATTCTCTCCTTCTCAGCCATTCATCAACCTACCTTTTATCTAACTCCCATCTTCAGCTTAGGGCCACCAGCACTGGGTAGGGAAATACCTGGAGATGTTGGGGGTGGAGCCTGAGGAGGGGGGTTGGGGGAGGGGAGGGACTTCAGTGGCTTGTAATGCCATAAAGTCCACCTTCCAAAGTGGCCATTTTCTCCAGGTGAACTGATAGCCGTCACTTGGAGATCGGTTGTAATCCCAGGAGATTTCCAGCCACACCCGGAGGCTGGCAACCCTAACTTCAGCTATATTTATTATTTAATTCATTTATACCCTACCTTTCTCTGCAGTGGGACCAAAGCAGCTTATGTTATTCCACTCATCTCCTTTTAATCCTCACAACCAATCTTCCCTCTAAGCTGTGGGTTCTCATGAGCCAAAATTCTACTCCATGAGCCAAAAGTGCTACTGGCATAAAAGTTGTGAGCAAGCCTCCTTTTTAATTTTTTAAAAATTCAGTTTACAAACTTACAAAACATATTGACCATACTATTACCACTTTTCTTGAAAGTGAAATATTTTGGCAAGCTATATTCTCTAGCTCCCTCAAACAGAAACAAATGAGCACACAGTAAACATCACTTGCAGGGGGGAGAGCACATTAAAAACCATCAAGACTACATACCCTCTTCCAGGAGGGGGATTATATTTGGTATATGATAAATATGTCTAGTGGTACAAGAAAACTCTCTTTACCCTCTCCAGGTCTAGATAAGACAGTTGCTTCCTGTTTGGCCCAAACATCTGCACAGGACCTACAGACCTTGATAAAAGACTGTTTCTGCAGCTGTTAATAAAGCAATTGAGACTGCAGTCCCTACTGCTGTGAGTAATGCAGTCCCCAATGCTTTCAGTAATGCTGTTGAGCCCCTACAAGCAAAATTGGACTCCTTGGCCTTGCAGATGACATCCCAAACAGAGGAAATCAAGCAACGAATACTAAAAAATAAACAAGAAATATCTATCTTGGTGAAAACAACAACGCAACTGGAAAACAAATCTGAGGGGGTGAACCAACAAATACAAGATATAAAAGCTAAAGAAGAACTTTTAGAAGATATGGTTACAAGATTGGAGATTGAAAAAGCAGTGTACATTCTGAGATTGCAAAACATCCCTGAAAAAAAGGTGAAGATGTTAAAGCTGAAATTGCACAAATTTTGGCAGAATATTTGGAAGAAGAAAGTACACAAGTAATTTCTGATAAGATTGATGTGGTGTTTAGAATGAACTTGGCATATGCAAAAAGAAATAAGGTACCTAGGGAAATTCACATAAGATTTCATAAGAGAACCACAAGAGGTACCATTTTAAAGACCTCAAACGAGAAACCACTTCAAATACAGGGAAAACTGAAATTAAAATTTTAAAAGAAGTCCCATGGAGGGTAAGAGAAAAAAGAAGAGAGTATATATGATTCACAAGCCTTTTAAGGGAAAATTAAGTAACCTATAGATGGTTGTTCCTTGAAGATAAAAGATATAGAATAAACTCAACATTCAAAGTAGAAGACTTCTTAATGACACATGGGGAGGACTTAGGAGCCCAAGACGAGGATGAAGATGTAAAAGAATCAGATGAAGAACTTCAGGAACAAGGTGCATCAGGATCAAAAATAGGGGCTGGTAAGAAAAACCCCAAAGCAATACCACTCCAAGTTGTTACAAGACTGCAAGACAAGAAAAAAAATGGATCCAAAAGACATGTGAAAGATGGATAGAAAGAAATTAATAATAATCACCACAAATGTAAACAGTCTGAATGCCCCACAAAAAAGAAGACAAGTTTTCCCACAAATAAAGAAGATGCAGTTAGATGTAATTTGTTTCCAGGAAACTCATATTAAACATCCAGACCAGAAATTTTTAGAAGCAAAAAAAATTGGGAAAACTTTTGTGTCAGCAGATAAACAAAAGAAAAAGAGAGGGGTAGTTACATATGTTAAAGACTACTTACATCCAGAACTGATATATGATTCAGAAGATGGAAGAGTTCTGATAGTGAAAATACAGAGACAAGCCAAAACAACCCTGATAGTCAACGTATATGCACCAAATCAGGAACAGGAGAAATTTTGTAAATCATTACAGGAGACCCTTTCATATCAAACTTATGAATAAATCTGTATAATTGGAGATTATAATGCTGTATTTGAGAGAGCGATAGATAGAAAAAAACAAACAGGAAAATAAAAGCAAGGAAATGAACTCCCAAACTCTTTTTTACAATTGGTTGAAGAATTCAGCTTGGTGGACTCATGGAGAATTAGAAATATAAATAAATCAGACGTCACCTTTTTTTCAGCAAGACATAAGTCTTGGTCAAGGCTGGACATGGCCTGGATTTCAATAACCATGACAAATGATATGTTAGAGGTGGAGATCCTACCATCAACATTGGCAGATCATAGCCCTCTACTTTTGACTTTACAAGATACACCAAAAAGGACCAGATGGTCCATGAATTTATGGCTTTTAAAAAACTCAAGGCTGGCTCATTAGACAAGGTTCTTGGATGAGGCAACAAAGAAAAGAAGAGAAGAAGATAAGAGATTGGATTTATACCCTGCCCTTCACTACCCAAAGGTGTCTCAGAGCAGCTTACAAACTCCCTTCCCTTCCCCTCCCCACAACAGACACCCTTTGAGGTAGGTGGGCTGAGAGAGCTCTTGACAGAAACTGCTCTTTTTCAAGAACAGCTCTTATCAGAACTACGGCTTGCCCAAGGTCATCCAGCCAGGTGCAAGTGGAGGAATGGGGAATCAAACCCAGTTCTCCCAGATTAGAGTCCGCGCACTTAACCACTACACAAAACAAAAATTTACACAGATTGAAGAGAAAATTTAAAAAGAAGAAGAAAAGATGAAGACTGAACCTTCAATGACAAACAAGGATAAAGATAAAAATCTCCATAATCAACTTAACTGCTTCTTAGCACAAGAAATTGCAAAAAAAATTATGTATGCCAAACAAAAGTATTTTGAAAATGCAAATAAACCTACAAGATGGCTAGCATACAAATTAAGAAAGGAATCAGAAAAGAAACATATAAAGATATTGAGGAGTGATATGGGAGAAGAAAAAAGCATCCCTAAGGAACTAAAGAAGATTATTGAGAGAATAAAAATGAAAGTATTTCAGGATATAAAGGAAAGAGGAGGATTTGCAGTACCAGACTGGCATCTTTATTATAAAGCAGCAGCTCTGATGTGGATGAAAGAGTGGATTATGCTGGAAAACCCAAGACTGTTAAAGTTAGAAGGTCATGACTTGAAACTATGGTATGAAAAAAGCAATACACATAAATATTTAAACAACACATGATAAGATCAGCATTGCTGAAGATCCAGGTGGAGGTTAAAAATATGTTCTATACAAAAATACAAAACTGAGTCTCGCCACTGGGAAGCTTTTATAAATCCCACTATTTACCAAAGATCAATTATGGAGATATGAAGATCTTTTAGATAAGAAAAATAATTTAAATACGCAAGATAGTCTCCCAAGACAGGGTATTTGTCTGAACTGGTGGGAAAGGGTGCAACTTGATTCTAGGTATGTTAAGGACAAACAAACTGGTTTTTATGAAAAGCCTATAAGAATTGGATAAAACTTTACTATATATAGATGAAAAATTTATAAAGTCATTTCATACTCTGTTACTAGATACGAGATTGCAAGATAAAATAGTGAAATCTTCAGTGATTAGATGGGCACAAAACATAGGTCATAACCGGTGTTCCCTCTATGCTGAGTTAGTGTGAGCTCGCTCACTGTTTTTTAGCCTCTGGCTCACACATTTTTGTCTTAGCTCAGGAAGGATGGCTCCAGAGCAAACTAATTTATGCAATAGCCAAATCACTCACTCACAACTTTAACGCCAGTAGCTCACAAAGTAGAATTTTTGCTCACAAGACTCCCCAGCTTAGAGGGGGCATTGGTCATAACATACAGCTAGATCAATGGACTAAGGTATGGAAAACTAATATAAAATATACAAAAGCTATACCATATAAAGAAAAAATATATAAAATATTTTATAGATGGCATATAACACAAGAGAATTTAGCAAAATTTTATCCAAATATGTCAAATGTAAGTAAATGTAAGTAAAGAAATTTAAGTAAAACATTGGTTCCTTTTTCCATATGTGGTGGTCTTGTAATATAACAAAACATATTGGTGATGGATACATGCAGGGGTCATTTCATAGAAAAAGAGGTGCCAGGAGCCCATCAGCATAACTCATTAGCATATGCCACACTCCCTGACATCACCAGAAATATGGTGAGCTGGTGAGAGAGTAAGAAAGAGAGAAAGAAAGACAGAAAGAGAAAGAAATAGAGTAAGAGAGAGAAAGAGAGACAGAGAAAGAAAGAAATACAGAGAGAGACAGAGAAAGATATGGGGAGGAAGGAAGGAAGAAAGAGAAAGAGGGAGGGAGGGAAAGAGGGCAAAGAACTTTGGGAAAGAAGGAAAGAAAAGAAAAGAGAAGGAAGGAAGAAAGGGGAGGGAAAGAGATGGGGAGGAAGTGAAAGAGGGCAAAGAATGGGAAAGAAAGAAAGAAAGAAAGAAAGAAAGAAAGAAAGAAAGAAAGAAAGAAAGAAAGAAAGAAAGAAAGAAAGAGAGAGAGAGAGAGAGAGAGAGAGATGGGGAGGAAGGAAGAGAAAGAGGGAGGGAGGGAAGGGGGGCAAAGAACTTTGGGAAAGAAAGAAAAGAAAGAAACAAAGAAAGAGGAAAAGAAACGGGAAAAAGAGGAAAAGAGATGGAGAGGAAAGGAAAGGAGGAAGGGAAAGAGGGCAAAGAATGTGAAAGAAAGAAAGAAAGAAAGAAAGAAAGAAAGAAAGAAAGAAAGAGAGAGAGAGAGAGAGAGAGAGAGAGAGATGGGGAGGAAGGAAGGAAGAGAAAGAGGGAGAAAGGGAGGGAAAGAGGGCAAAGAAAGCAGGCAGGCGGAAAAGGCGGCAGGGGGGGCACTCCAGTGTTCTTTCTCTGCCTGCTGCCGAGGTTCATGGGCTGTCAGAGTCCTCAGTTAGTCAGCCAAAACACCAGGCCTTATTCATTCAAACAAAGATAGTGTTTTATTAAGCTGCAATACTAGGTCACTAGAACAGGAGCATTGTTAAGAATAACTTGGATACATGAAGCATAAGGTTATACCCCAAGGGGGGAGAAGGGTCCCCACCTCTCTACCAATAGAGGACAAGCGCGCGTGCGGGAACACCAGAAAACCACTAAATTATACTACACCCGCCACCCCACATTTCCCAGGCCTAGCTGTTGTCTTAAGAAAGCAGAAAGAGACAAACAGCCTGGCACTCAAGGCCATCTCTGGCCGAGAGGTGAGATATAGCCCGGTCGCCCAGGCAACGTCGGCACCTCCCCGCATTCCACCACAACAGCACAGAGACATCAATTATCACACTACAGTTCCATCCGGCCCCCTCCTCCAACCTTATGGCAGGGATACCTGACATGGGCAGAGAAAGGCAGTGGGGGGGACGCGCCAAAGTTTTTTCCTCTGCCCGCTGCCAAGACATGTGGGCAGAGAAAGGCGGTGGATGTGTGGGCGCTCCAGAGTTATTTCTCTGCCTGCCGCCGAGGCGCATGGGGAAGGAAAGGTGGCGGGTGTGTGGGGGGTGCTCCACAGTTCTTTGCCCACCGCCGAGACACATGGGCAGAGAAAGGTGGCGGGTGGGGGAGCGCTCCGCAGTTCTTTCTCTGCCCGTGTGACTCGGAGGATGGGCAAAGAAAGGCAGCAGTTGTGGGGGGGGTGCTCCGGAGAAAGCTGGGGATAGGGCAGGAGGCAGCCAACTTACCTTCCTTCTTCTGCCTCCTTGTGGCCTGAGCACTACTGGGAGCAGGGGGCAGGGCTTAGTCATGTGCCCGCCCCCAGCACCTCACTCACAGAGCACCGCTCCTGCATGCTCCAGCCCCAACCAAAGCCTGGATACATGAGATATTGCAAAAAATGCTAGAAACAACCATGCCATTTGTACCAGAACTGTTTTCATTAAATACAAGGAATAAGGCTCATTGTGGAAATAAATACAATGAGCTCTAGAAAGAGGCTCTGGGAGAGTGCCCCAGCTTTGGGCACTCAGTGACAATATGCTGCGGCAACTTCAGCAGGGTATAATGACACAGAGTCCACCATTTTCTCCAGAGGAACTGATCTCTGCTGCCTGAAGAGCAGTTGTAATTTTCAGTGATCTCCAGCCCTCACTTGGGGATTGGCAACAGCGGTTCCCTGGGAGGGAATGGCTGGTTGGGAGGGTGGAGTCTATGGTATTGTACGTGTCTGAGGTCCCACCCCTCCTCAAACCTCACCATCTCCAGGCTCCATCCCTCAAATCTCCAGGAATTTTCCAACTTGGAGTTGGCAACCCTATCTCCCTCCCTGCCAACTGTCAACCTACCATTATCTGTTCCCTGGTTTCAGCTTTCCATCTCCTCCCCCTTCCCTGATAGCGAGCAGTTGTAATTCTGAGTGATCTCCAGCCCCCACCTGGAGACTGGCAACAATGGTTCCTCATCAGGGAATGGCTGGTTTTGTGGCTGGAGTCTATGGCCATGTACTTTTCTGAGGTCCCACTCCTCATCAAGTCTCACCCTCTCCAGGCTCCGTCCCTTAAATCTCCAGGAATTTCCCACCTGGGGTTGGCAACCCTATCAGGACTGGCCCCAATGAGTTTTCTCCCAAAGGCCAACATAGGTGTGGAAAGAGCCTTTTATTCACAGAACCAAGCTTGGTTGCCTAGTAACAGGTACTGAGGAGAAAGTACAGTTGCCAGCTCTGATTAGGGAAATACCTGAAGATCTGGGAGGTGGATCCTGTGGAGGGCAGCATTTGGGGAGGGGGGATGGAAGGACTCAGCAGGGCATAATGCCATAGGGTCTACCCTCCAAAGCAGCCATTTTCTCCATGTGAACTGATCTCTGACATCTGGAGATCAATTGTAACAGCAGGAGATCTCCAGGTCCCACCTGGAGGTTGGCAACCCTAGGGAAAAGTCAGCCACACAGCAGGGGGTTGAAGAGAATGGTCTGATGGTTGCTGGCCCACCTCATTAGCCAGCCAGCCATGGTGGAGCCAAGCAGGAGAGAGAGCCTTTTTCAGTTTATTATGACAGGAAAGTGGCCAAGCTGGCAATGGGCGGGGGAGGGGTTATGCAGAAAGTCCTTTGTCTTTTTACTGACAGAAGCAAGCTTGGTTGCCTACCAATAGCCACTGAGGGGAAAGTTATTCCCACACAGAAGCCAAGAGAAGTGTCTTCCTCAACAGAGAGAGCTGTCTGCCAGTAAATCTGACAGGGAACAGGGGCTGAAGTGAAAATGGGCAGGGAAGAGGAGCAGACCCAGCACCTGGCCAATGGCATGTGAATACTCTTGAGTGGTGGCCAACGGCCCAATAGCTGATGGAACCACTTTGCAAAACCAATGGGAGAGCTGGAAACGGCCAATATGCTAACTCCAGCAACGCAGCCACTGGATTGGCACACCGTTGGAGTGACAGGTCAGCGAGCCAAATGCTGTGGGAGTGTGTGGAACGTTCACCCCAAAACAGAATTATATATAAAGAAAGATTATTCCAGAGAGTTTTTAAAAACCAGGTGCTTATATGATTATACATGTTATAACCATGGCTAGGATCTTGTATGCAAAATATTGGAGAAAAGAAGTTCCATCAAAAGAAGAAATAATTTATAAACTATTTGAAACAGCAGAAATGGACAAAATGACTTTACAACTACAGGATAAAAAAGAAATCTTTGAGAAAACCTGGTCAAGACTATACAAATGGATTGAGAAATATCTTCAAGGATCTACAACATAATTATTAAAACATAATATTTATATTTCAAATTGTTAAATTGGTATAGGTGCATAAATGTCAAGTTCTCCAGGTAGTCAGTCAAACACTAGGCTTCATAAGAAGATAGCATTTATTAAAGACCAGTCTTAGAGCTGCATGAACCAGTTCTTTGTCAGTGATAGCCATTAAAGCAAAGCAATTACAATTATAGCCCATTCGAACTAACCCCCCACCTATAAGCCAATGAGTATATTTCGCGCACGTGCTAAGCCATGAAAAGAAACACCTCAAACCAGTAAATTCCCATGCCAAGGCAGCATGAGACCCAAGGTCAGGTGAAGTGATAACAGAACAGAACAGACACTCTAAATCAATGAGACTGGAGACTCTGTGTTACTCCCGCATTCCAGAACAGTGAAAGATTTCTTTTCCTCCCCCATCCACAGCAATGGTAGGGCTACCTGACATCTTGCCCTCCAGATAATTGCTCCCCCCCCGGCTTATCCGGGTAGCGGCGATGGATCCTGCGTAGGAGACAAGGGGCATTAACATGGTCCACCTGGACCCATTCCCTGTGTTCAGGTCCAAAATCAACCCATTCAACCAGATAGTACAACTTGTATCAAACCCAGTTCTCCTAGATTAGTGTCCGTGCTCTTAACCACTACACTAAACTGGCTGTCATAAAGCCCTATGAGGCCTTGGACCATCATACCTGCATGACTGCCTCTCCCCATATGAGCCCCTGAGAGGTTTACACCTCAGAGTCTGAGCGCTGCACGGCGTGGGAGAGTCAGAGACGCCCAGGCACGCCAAGCCCAGTGTTTCAGAGTTCAGAGGAGTGATTTGGGTGTGGTCTGATCGGGCGGCAGTTTGTCAGCATTTAGGAGTGCACCTGCCGGCAGCTGCTGTGGGTGCACATTGCTGCTGCGGTTGCCGACGGTTTGGACCACTGAAGATTTGGACATGGGTCGTTGCTATTGGCAGCGGCGGGAGAATGGGCTGCTGAGGTGAGTACTGCGATGCCTGATTTTGACCATCGTGGCCTGCCATGGCCTCGTCGCATAGCTGAGCAGGGGGGCAGGTTGCCGTTGCTTGGCTTGCTGCACGTTGTGGCAGCCCACCCTCTGCCATGGCCTGTCATCGCTGCCGTCCACTGCCGCTTGACGCCATCCGGCGCTACCAGAGCCAGCGCCTTTTCAGTGGCGGCTCCATACTGGTGAAATGAGCTCCCAGAGAATATCAGGGCCCTGTGGGACCTTTTGCAGTTCCGCAAGGCCTGTAAAATGGAGCTCTTCCACCAAGCCTTCGATTAGGAGCCGCCACTGATCAAATTTACCATTGAAACATGCTATGGTCTGATGAATATCATGTGGATATTGCCACAGGTGAGGGGAAGGTAAACTGAGGCCGCCATCAGTTTGTTCAGTTGTCTAGCACTGTTAGTTTTAGGATGCTAGGCAGAAGGTATATTTTAGTGTATTTTAACGCATTGTTTATTGATTGAATGTTGTTAGCTGCCTTGAGCTGATTTTCGGCAAGGCGGGATATAAATAGAAAATAATAAATAAATAATAAATAAATAAATTACACTCTTCTGATCAGCATCTCCTGGTAATTCCCAGCCCGAGGGACATCCACTTAGCCTCAACCAAGGCAAGGGCTTTTTCAGCCCTTGTCCCAACTGGATGGAACATGCTCCCACCTGAAATCAGGGCCTTACGGGACCTATTATAGTTCCCAGGGGTCTTTTCCTGGAAAAAGAGCCGCAAGAGCTCATTAGCATAAGGTATGCTAATGAGCTACTAGGCTATTAGCATAATAGCTCATTAGCATATGCCACACCCCCTGACATCACCAGATGTGATGTCAGAAGGGGAAGCAAAGGGGGAAGGCATCTGGGGGAGCATATCCACACCCCCTGACATCACCAGATGTGATGTCAGAAGGGGAAGCAAAGGGGGGAAGGCATCTGTGGGGGGGGAGGGAAGAGTTGGTCCACAGAAGGAGGAAAGTGGGAAGGAAAGAGAGAGGGAGTAGAGAGAAGGAAAGAAGGAGAAAGAGTAGGGAAGAAGAAGAGAAAGGGGAAAAAGAGAGAACGAAAGGAGGAAAAGAGAGAAGGGAAGAAGGAGGGAAGGAAAGAGAGAGAGAAGGGAAGAAGGAGGGAAAGAGGAAAAGGAAAGAACAAAAGGAAGGAAAGAGAAAAAGGAGAGAAGGAAAGAAGGGAAAGAAAGAGTGGAGGGAAAGAAAGAGAGAGAAGGAAAGAAGGAGGAAAAGGGAAAGAAAGAAAAGGAAAGGAGGGACAGAAAGAGGGCAAAGAGATGGGGAGCGGGAGGAATGCTCTCCCCCCCCATCAAGCCCCCACCCCCAGATCCCTCACTTACCAGTGCCATAATGCCTTCCCCCGGGGCTACAGCACTCCAGCACAGGCCCCTGGTGGCCAGAAACAGGCCTCTTCAGGCTGCCCTGGGGCAACAGCCTCCAGCGCGGGCCCCGGGAGGCCAGAGACAGGCCTCTTCAGGCCACCCCGGGGGCCCACAGCACTCCAGCGTGGGCACCGGGAAGCCAGAGACGGGCCTCTTCAGGCCACCCTGGGGCTGCAGCGCTCCAGCGTGGGCCCCGGATGGCTGGAGATGAGCCCCTTCAGGCTTCCCTGGGGCTGTAGCACTTAGGTGCAGGGAGCTGGAGGCGGGGCTTGCCGCCACAGCCATTTGTGGGCTGCCAGAATGGTGCTCTGGCATGCTCCGGCCCCAAAAGACCCCTGACAGTTCCCGAGGGTCTTTAAAACGGAGCTGTTACACCAGGCTTCCAGTTGAGGTGGCAGACATTCAATCATTCTGGCCTCCCCTGCTTATTTATTTATTTAGATTTTTATCCCACCCTCCTGGCCGAGGACCACTCAGGGTGGCTTCTGGCCCCTTCCCAGTGCCCTGCTGCTTTCGATAACATTACTTGGTCACTGGAGTCTTTTGGGGGTACCTATCTCTACCTGACATGAGGCGTGGAGTCTTTTTATTATTGCCTATTGTGCCATCTGCTGTTTTATTGCTTTTATTGTTCTACAAATTTTATGTTGTAAGTTGTCCTGAGCTCACTTGTGAAATAGGGCAGGGTATAAATTAAATTAAATAAATAAATAAATAAATAAATACAAAGAAGACGACGATGAAGAAGAGCTCATTTTGCCTCTTGATCAGTGACAGGATTGCCCATCTGCACAGCATCTCTGATACTGACGAAATGAACTCATATTGGCACTCTGCACATTTCTTTGAGAGCTCATTTCCTACTCCCTAAAGCCCCTTCCCAGAGTAAAGAAAAAAAGCAGGTTCTCTTCTAATTACTTGCAAGTGCCATACCACTCTAGCCTTGTTCCACCATCCGCACTGGCTCCCACTTTGCTTCCAGGCCCAATTCAAGGTGCTGGTATTGTTCTTTACAGCCCTATAGAGCTTGAGGCTAGAATACTTTAAGGACCGCCTGCTCTCATACGAACCTACTTGACCACTCCCATTGTCTACATGTGCCTCCCCTAGCCAACACGGCTCTTGTGCATGCAGATCCCATAACTCCCAGCATAGCCTTTTGGGGTGTTTAAAGGGGGCTCTCTCCTGCAGAAAAACTGGTTGGATCCAATCCCCTTGTAAGAACAACTATAGCAGATGTCAGCATCTACTCCAGCATCTTGTTTCCCATACTGACCAGCATGAAGTTTCCGGGAAGCTGTCACTTTCCTCCTAAAACTGGTATTGAGGGAGGTGGTCTTTGAATCCGTGAATTGTACTTTCTTATGCTGTATATTTTTGCACAACATATGAAGATCAGGGCAGTACACCCACTTATGCCCTTCTTCATTTTATTCCTACAATAACCATGTTGGGCAGGTCAGACAAAGTAACTAGCCCAAAGTCATCTGGCACCCTTCCAAGGCAGGGTGGGGATTCAAACCTGAGTGTCCCAGATCTCAGTCTGATCTTCTGACCACGACATCAGGACGGCTGTCATCCCATGTTGGCATTTAGCTTCCTTTTCCCTGTAATCTAGCTATCTGTCCCATTTGCATCTCATCTCTCCTCCAAGGAGCTCAAGGCATTCTATGTGGTTCCCGTTCTCCCATCCTCTACTTTAGTCTCACAACAGTTCTGAGAAGTGGATTAGGTGAGAGGGAATGACTGGCCCAATGCTTCCCAATGCTTTTCATGGTGGGGTGGAGATCTGAACCTAGCTCCTCTTAGAAGTAGCTTGATTCACTGTGCTACCACACGAGCTGGAGGATCTCGAAAGTATTGATTTGTCTGAATACCCATGCCTAAGTGTGGGGAGTTTGCTTATTTGTCCACACAGAACTTACGTGGGATTCAACCGAGCCGCAAACTCGGATGGAAATTTGTTGGACCTTTTGAGATTGTGCGAGTGATTAATAATGTGACTGTGGAACTTGCCTTGCCTAAATCTCTAAAGTCTGTTCATCCTGTCTTTCATGTAAGGCTTCTACGCCGAGCGCCTGAGGAGAACAAATGGAGATCGCGACAACCTACCCCGCCTCCGCTGATGGTGGGGGGGGGAACCTCACTATGAAGTTTCACAAATCTTGGACTCTAAAATCTCTCGCAACCGCTTGTTTTATCTGGTCGAATGGGTTGATTTTGGGCCTGAACAGAGGGAGTGGGTGCGGGCGGAACATGTTCTGGCCCCCAGGATGGTCCGTGCTTTTCATAAGTTGTACCCCCACAAACCAAAGGGGTAGATTTATTTTCGGGAGGGCTGCATGTCAGGTAGTCCTGCCATGATGGATGGAGGAGGGTGGGCGGATGGGCTTTGTGTCGTGAAGGGCGGGAGGTTGGGATCGTGGGATGTTGATTTATGCACCTGGAGTGTTCGAATGGAATGCGGAGGGCCAGGCTGTGCAGGCTCTATCTCAAGTAGACTTAACACGCTGACCTTGGAGGAGACAGGCTGTGAGCTTCCTATCGCTTTCAAAGCTACAGCTTGGCTGGGAAAATGGGGGCGGTGGGAACTTCATTAATTATTGTAATCTTCAGTTCCCGCACGCATACTATGCATTCATTGGAGGAAGGGGGGGTCCCCATTCACCCCCTTTCTGGTATAACTGCTTGCTTCTTGTAACCACGTTATTCTGAACAATGTATCTGTTCCAGTAACCTACTATTGCAGCTTTTTAAAAAAATAAACACTATTCTTGCTTCAATGAACAGGACCTGATGTTTGGCTGACTAGGCTAGGGACTCTGACAGGAGCCTTCCTTAAATATCATTCCTGCTAACATGACTTCCCAGATACCCAAATGCCCTTCCAACACTGTAGAAACTCTGTGAAACAATGGGATAGTATTATATGAAGAAACCACTTTGGGGCAGGGCTGTGGTTCAGTGACAGAACATCCGCTTGGCATGCAGAAAGTCACAGGTTCAATCCCCAGCATCTCCAACTAAAAGGACCAAGTAGAAGGTGATATAAAAGACTTCTGCCTGAGACTCTGGGAAGCTGTGGCCAATCTCAGTAGACAATATTGACCTTGATGAACCAGGGCAAACTCATGTGTTCAAGCTCTGTTCACGAATTTATCCATTTATTATTTCGTTCATTTATACTCTACTTTTCTCCCCTGTGGGGAACAAAATGACTTACAACAGTCTCCTCTTCTCTATTTTATCCTCACTACAACCCTGTGAGGTAGGTGAGGCTGAGTGTGTGGGACTGCCCCCCCCCGGGTCACCCGGCAGCTTCTGTGGCACGAGTGGGGATTCAAACCTCTGTCTCCAACCCATAGTCATACTCTAACCACTATATCACTCTGATTTTTACAACAGTATTGTTTATAGTAAGGCTTCAGGGTCACCCAATTAAACTGCACAACAGAAGCAGATTCAGGAAAAGAAAAAAGAAGAAGCTACAAAATGTCAAATATGTGTCCATGAATACACGTGAAATATCCAGTCCTGCTAATATGAATGAATATCACACGGTCAGGCAATAACAAATAAAACTAACCCTGCCAAAATTGTATCATGAAAATGATCCCAAGAGGAGGAGAGCAATGACTAGACACTAAATGGCAAGAACAGCCCTTTCCAGGCACAACCGTCTTGCATACCAGGAGCCTGCCAGCCCTGCTGTTGGCCACGTGTGCTACCCATGTTTGGGTGGCTGCCAAGTTGTCTAAAGGGGCACAGGCACAACTTATATACATGCTACATGAAACCCTGATTTTTAAGGGCTCTGGGTTGTGTGAAGGCAATACTGTGACCACACATGTGGAGAGGAGCTAAGTTTAGTGGGAAATTACCAGATATCCCAGCCCCAATTTCCTGTTCCCAAGGAACTGAGAAGACCACAGTGATGGTCTAGGAATTTCCCCTGGTTTCTATGGCAAAGACCACAGAGACTAAGGGAGACAGCGTACAGCATTACTCAGAAGTGATATCACATCCTGACCAAATGCTGCCTTCTCCAGCCACCCACCCTCCCCAAAACACAGGTGTCAAGGCAGTGTTGGGGAATCCAGTTCCCAGCCTCCTGGTATGTATGGACTGTACTGCTTGAAAAGGGTCAAACACACCAAATTATTAAATATCAATACTGAGGAGGAGGAGAAGCATATCTTCAAGGGGGGCTCTGCAAAAATGCCAACAGGTTTGGGCCTAGCACCACGGAGAGCACTAGACAGTGCTTAGTGTAATGCTAAATTCCTTTCATCCTGCCTCTTTCCCATCTGATCTTTCTTGCTTCTCCTGTCCTTTCCATTTGAGAGACACTCAGGGGAGCAAAGTAGCTTCTTATAGGCTGAATTCAGGAGATGCAATTAATGAGGTTGCCACTGGCTTACAAAAGTGCTCTTGCTTCATCATCATCTTGGCTACGATAAACAAATTCACCTGGTATCATTCTGTTTTCCACAGGGACCAAACAGGTGCCTCTAGGTAGCCCACAAACAAGGCTCAGAGGCCAGACCTTTTGAGTGATGTTTACACTCTCCCAGAAAGTGGAATCCAGAGATACACTGCCTCTAAACATGGGAACTCTATTTAGCTTTCAAGGCTGATAGATCTGTCCTCCATGACATTGTATAATTCCCTTTTAAAACTACATCATGTGTATGCAAATCTCATAAACTGCGTAAAGACACAACATTCCTATTCAGACTACTGTATCATCTCTGAGCCATAACAGCAGAAGTTTTCTTGGAATGTTTCAGCACTAGCCCCAAGTGTTTCCTCCTCACCAACATGGCTTTATCTAGGAATGAGGATTTCCCCAGCTGCAATCCTGTACTGTCACAGAATTTCATTTCCCTCCTGAATTATTATTTAACAAGGATAAATGCTAAACGTCTTGTGGAACTGGAGGATGCACAGTCTAATGTCTCTGCAAGCTTCTCTGTGAGCCCCCTCAAGTACTAGTGTACACTTGCATCGTGATTAAAATGACCCTAAGACACTCCCTAAAATGATCGTAAGTATGTATGACTATATCAAGCATCTTTTTAGTGCCTTGCTGATGTGCACACATGCTCCTGAACATGACTAAAACACCATGCAAAGACCCTGGGGTGGCCACATCAAGAAGACTGCTTCCCCTTCCCACCCTCGTGCTTTACCAACATACAACCCACAGCCGGTGATGCAGAGAATGGAAAGAGAGGAAGGAGCTGGAAATCCTGGCAAACATGAATGTGCAGAAGGGCACCTGGACCCCCCCTTGCTCCCACGGAGGGCTCCTCTCGCTGCAGTCACGACGGCTTGTCCCTGGTTTGCCAGGGGGACCTGCTACATCCCACATTCGGCGTGATGCCCTCCCATCCTGTTCATACTTCTCTGATCAGAGCACAGGGCGATTTCTGCACGTATGCCATCCCACATGGTTTTTTTGTCCTGCTGATTTGGCTATACAAGAAGGGTTTTGCCTGCAACCCAGCAGACAGCTCTGAAACATTTAATCTGCACTTATCTCCACTTGGCAGAGTGAATCAATTTACATCAAGCTTGGTAAGATTTTACTACAGTCTAGTAATCAAGGTCAAAAAGATTTAGGCCTTAATCTTAAGAAAATGCATTAGAGAAAAAATTTACTAGGGAATAAGCTCGATGGTGGAAGTTATTTCTGAATCAACATGGTTAGGAAGGATCATGTTAGTGTATCTGTTAGGTAAGAAAGTTTTTCAATCCTTATTTCTAATAGAATTCATAGGGAAAAAACCAGAATGGTAATAAATTCCTCTCTCAATTTGTTAATGTTATTCATGATCCATTAGCTTGGAGTCTAAATTGGAATCCACTGTATATCAACAATGAATCATGCTTAACCAAGCTTTATAAAATGTTTTCACAGAGGGTATTTGGGGCATTAACAAGAACCCAAATACAGAAGACACCTTATACTGAATCAGAACACTTGGACTTTTATCAAAGACTTTTAGCAGCTCTCTAAGCCATCATCGGAGCTGCGGTGGCTCAAGTGGTTAAGACGCTGAACTGCAGGCTGTGGAAGGTCAGTAGTTCAGCAGTTCGAGACCCGGGTGCCGCATGACGGGGTGAGCTCCTGTCTCTAGTTCCAGCTCCTGCCAACCTAGCAGTTCGAAAGCAAGAAATTGCAAGTAGATCAATAGGTACCACTTCGGTGGGAAGGTAACAGCGTTCCGTGCACCTTGGTGTTTAGTCATGCCGGCCACATGACCACGGAAACGTCTTTGGACAGCGCTGGCTCTTCGGCTTTGAAATGGAGATGAGCACCGCAACCCTAGAGTCGGATTCGACTGGCTTTCGAGCAAGGGAACCTTTACCTTTACCTTTAAGCCATCATCACCTCACCCACAACCTGATTCTTAACTGAAAATGCCTAGGATTGAACCTGGGACCTTCTGCATGTCAAGCAGATGCTCTACCCACTAAGGCATGGCCCTTCCCCAAGGCAGCTATCCTAAAGTTGAAACTGTGAACTTGCATGAGCTCTTAAGATGCAGGATGCAAAGCCTGAAGCTCTTACAAAGCTCTTTTTTTTTTTTTTTTTAGAAAATTACTACCTTGCTGGATCAGCGGAATGCTATAGACATAGTTTATCTTGATTTCAGTAAGGCTTTTGATAAGGTCCCACATAATACTCTTGTTGATAAATTGGTAAAATGTGGTTTGGATCCTATAACTTTCAAGGTGGATCTGTAACTGTGTCAGGCTTGTTAGTCAGGTCACACAACACAGGCCTTCATCAGAAGGAAACTGTTTATTGGTCTACCAGAACTAATGACACGTGTACTGTTTGTGTCAGAAATGTCCGGGAACAGGGACTTCCGGTCGGAGAAAATGGCGAATTGACACACTTTGCGAGTTGTGCAGAGTGTACTGCGGCATCTGACGACAGTCTGGGCTCTATTTGGCCCAGCGCAGCACTCTCCAGGCGGGGGAGTGGCAAGCAAGCAGCGAAGCCTGAGGGGGGTTGAGATCGGTGTGGATAAGCTTCGGAGGAAGCTTGTTTACACTTTGATCTCCCTCCGTGAAGAGGGCAGTTGCAAATCAACTCTACAGATGCCAGCCGGGCTGAGAATTCAGCATAAATTCGCCATCTACCGATCTCTTTATCATCTGATTAACATCGTTTACAGAAGAAGCACCGCGAAACCCCGAGACTACAAGCAAGGTAACAAATAAACGATTAAGTGCTTACCGGTTTAAAGGAGACTGTGATATTGAAACGTACGGATAAGCGTTGAAACTTTTAAGGAACTATTTCGCTTGAATTAAAAGTAAAAAGAAAGCTTTCCGTTAGAGAAAAAGGCTGAAAAGAGACTTTGTTTTGCATTCCTGTGGTCAGCCAAGTCTAAACGTTACGTAGTAGAAACGAAACTAACTGTGACTCTGTGATACAGGAAGTGGGCTAGAGTGGAGGTTTTTAGAGGCTGCTGTGTTTGAAGCGGATGGACATTTTATTGTGTGACACCACCTTTACCGGAAGTTGGATTACAGAGACGGACAGGTGAACAGGAAGTTTGAAAGGAGCCTACTCTAGCCGGAAAACCATAGAGAAATTGCGCCCGATATTTTGGGGAGGACTAAAACTTAAAATGTTATTTTCAAGCCGAAAAAGTGCTTAAACAAGTTCTAAAGGTGGCGATTTGGCTTGAAGATTGCTAATATAAAGTCTGACTAACATTGAAGTGGCCTCCAAGACGGATTTGAGAACAAGACCTAGAGCTGCTTCATCACCCAGCTCAAGAATGACTGCAAAGGAAAAAAAAGAGTGGCAAGCAGCTATGGAAGCGATGGAGAAACGGATGACTGAGAATCTTGGAAAACAAATAGAATCACAGTTGCAACAACAATTGGAGCAAATAGAGCAAGTGCAAATCCAAGTACAGAAAAAAATATGGAAGAATTGAAAGAACTGGTACTTGCAGAAGTGTCAGGGATTAAAAAAGATACAGAAGAACTTAAAAAGGAAGTCAAAAGTATGGTGACAAAATCTGAAGATATGGAACAAAAGGTTAAAAAAACCTTGTCAGAAAATGCAAGGTTGGAGACCATGATGGATTACAGGGCTACTCAGAATCACTTGAGATTGAGAGGGATAGAAGAGGAGGAAGATCAAGATCTACGGGCCCTAGTAATTAAGACATTGACAACTTATATAGGGGAAGATGAAGGAGATTTGGATGCAGACTTTGACTTGATTTACAGAGTAAATTCAGCTTATGCCAAAAGAAAGCAATTACCTAGAGATGTAATTGTTCAATTTGTGACAACAAAGATGAAGGAAGACGTTTTCAAGAAACAATTTACACAACCGTTGGAAATTAATGGAAAGAAAATAATAATCTTGAGAGAAATTCCGAGATCGATTCTACAAGATAGAAAGAAATTCAAGAAATTGACAGACAGGCTAAAAGAAATGAATATTAGGTTCAGATGGGAGATTCCATATGGACTTACATTTATGTACAACTCGGTGAGATCAACTCTTAAATCTGAAGGAGACTTATATAGATTTAAAGCGAACAATCTGGACGATTTTAAAGATATTTAATTTAACACCATTATGGATTACAAATTTTTATCTTGGAACGTAAATGGATTAAATTCACCAGGTAAAAGAAGACTGGTGAATCATTGGCTGGAAAAACAAAAATGTAATATAATTTGTTTACAAGAAACACACATAAGAAAACAAGATGACAAATATCTGACTAATAAAAAATTGGGAGAAGAATTTCATTCTTCAGCAGTTAACAAGAAAAAAGGAACAGTGATTTATATTTCAAAAGATTTGGATCCTAAACAAATTTTTTCCGACAAAGAAGGAAGGTATGTTGGCGTGGAAATCTGTATGGATAGAAAAAAGACATTGCTTGTTAATATATATGCACCCAATGGTGCAAAAGAGACCTTTTTTAATGATCTGACTAAAGAGTTGGAATGTTTAAATTATGACCAAATTGTTCTTGCGGGAGACTTTAATGGTACAGTGAACAACACATTGGATAGAAAGTCCAAAGCAAGTGGAGAGACAGTTGGAAAGTTACCAAAAAATTTCTTTCAATTGATGAAGCAAGAGAAATTAGAAGATGTTCGGAGGAAGTGGAATCCTAAGACTAAGGACTACACGTTTTATTCGAATAGACATAATTCCTTTTCTCGAATTGACATGATTTGGATGTCAGAGGAGATGGCGCAAAAAACTTATAAAATACAAATTCTACCGAAAACTAACTCTGATCATAATCCCCTACTTTGGATATCTAAAGCAAAACCTAAACAGTTATTTTGGAGAATTAATGAAGATTTACTGGATCAAAAACAAATTAATGAAATCTTAAAAAATGAAACGAAAAGTTTTTTTGAACTGAATTTGAATAAAGGCACGGATATACAAGTTGTATGGGATACATACAAAGCAGTAATGAGAGGTATGCTTATCTCTCTGAACTCCAAAGATAAAAAGCAAAAGATTCAGCAACAGAAAGACCTTCATGAAAAAATTCGACAAAAAGAAAAGGAATTAAAAAAAAGACCAGGGAAGAAGAAAATTATTAAAGAGATCCACTTCCTGCAAGATCAGCTGAATGTTCTTTTAAACAGAGAATTATATTGGAATTTAAAAAAATTACAGCAAAAAGCATTTGAGGGTGCAAATAAACCAGGAAAGTTTTTGGCATGGCAATTGAAAAATAGAAAAGATAGGAACTTTATATCTAAGATTGTTGAAGATGGAAAGGAGGTGATGAGCCTAAATGGTATAAAAAGAGCTTTTTTTAAATACTACGCCAAACTATTCCAAAAGAAAGGAATTGACCAACAGAGAATCAAGAAATATTTGGAGACGATTGAAGTTCCAGAGCTGGGAAAACAAATTAAAGAACTATTAAATGGTTTAGTAACGAAAGAAGAAGTGACAATGGCGATAGAAGACGCAAAGTTGGGCAAAGCTCCAGGACCAGATGGCTTTACAGCAAAATTTTATAAGAAATTTAAAGAGGAGCTAACCGCTATTTTAGTACTTCTGTCAAATGAGATAAGACAGACCAAGCGGATCCCAGATTCATGGAAGGAAGCAAACATTTCATTGATACCTAAAGAAGGTTTGGATTTGACTCAAGTAAAGAATTATAGACCAATATCGCTATTAAATAATGACTACAAATTATTTGCAAAAATAATTTCAGAGAGATTGAAAAAATATTTGAAAGATACAATAGCGGAAGAACAAGCGGGATTTTTACCAAATAGACAAATTAGAGACAATCTAAGAGTGGTGATAGATGCAATTGAATATTATGACAAGCATCCTGAAAAGGAAGTTGGATTCCTCTTCTTAGATGCGGAAAAAGCTTTTGATAATTTAAATTGGGAGTTTATGCTGCAAGTTATTGAAAAAATGAATATTGGACAGTCCTTTTTAAACATGATTGTGGCAATATATTCAGAACAAAAAGCGGCTTTGAATATAAACAAAGAAAAGACGGACTTCTTCCGAGTCCAAAAGGGAACACGTCAAGGCTGCCCGTTATCCCCGTTGTTGTTTATTTGGATATTGGAAATATTATTGACAGCGATAAGAAAAGATAACAGTATTGAAGGACTTACAGTGAAAGGTTTCGCCTATAAATATAGGGCATTTGCAGATGATGTAATGTTTATGATTCAAGACCCAATTGAGAAAATACCACAATTGATGGAAAAAATTGAAGAATTTGGTTCAGTTGCGGGATTTTATGTTAATAAAAATAAAACTAAAGTGATGTGCAAAAATATGACGAAACAAAGACAAACAGAACTTCAAGAGAAAATACAATGTGAAGTAGTCACAAAGACTAAATATCTTGGAATTGATTTAACCATGAAAAATATTGACTTGTTTAAAAACAATTATGAAAAGGTGTGGCATAAGATTCAGCAAGATATGAAGAAATGGGATACTTTGAATTTATCATTGATGGGAAGAATCGCGACTGTAAAAATGAATATCTTGCCGCGTTTGATGTTTTTGTTTCAGACTATTCCAATACTAAAACAAAGGAAAATACTGGATTCGTGGCAGAAAGAATTATCCAAATTTGTATGGGCAGGAAGAAAGCCAAGGATTAAAATGAAAATTTTATGTGACGCAAGAGAGAGAGGAGGCTTACAACTACCAAATTTAAGACTGTATTATGATGCCGTCTGTTTAACATGGTTGCAACAGTGGATTAATTTGGAGAATAAGAAGTTATTGGCCCTTGAAGGACATGATAATAAATTCGGATGGCATGCATATTTATGGTATGGAAAAGTAAAAATGGATAAATTTTTTAAACACCACTTTGTAAGACAATCACTGTTCGAGACATGGACGAGATATAGAAAATTCTTCTCGGAAGAAAGACCACTTTGGATTGTACCAGCTGAAGTGATTAATCCATATTCAAGAAATCAAGGGTTAGATTGGCTACCCTATAAAAGTCTTTTAAAATTTGAAGGGAAAAATTTTGTGTTAAAAGATAGATTTGATGTTGAATTTGAATATGATTGGTTGAAGTATAGACAGATTTATGATCTATTTAAGACCGATAAAAGAGAACATGGTTTTAGAGAAAAGAATATTGAAATTGAAACTGTATGGCTTGAGAAAGATAAAAAAATGATTTCTAAACTGTACAAGGTGTTATTGAAATGGTATACTGAGGATGAAGTTGTAAAGGAGCAAATGATAAAATGGGCAGTAAATGTTAATAATGAGATATTAATGACATCTTGGGAATACTTGTGGAAAAAATCAATGAAAATTTCAACGTGTGTAAATGTTAAAGAGAATTGTTATAAAATGATGTATAGATGGTATATGACGCCTAAAAAAATTGCTATTATAAATGAAAGTATGTCTAACAAATGTTGGAAATGCAAGAAACATGAAGGGTCTTTTTACCATATGTGGTGGACATGTGATAAAGCAGTAAAGTATTGGACTGAGATCCACAATGAGATACAAAAAATTTTGAAATGTACTTTTAAGAAAGACCCACAGATGTTATTGTTAGGTCTTAAAATGGAAGAAATAAATGTAGCCAAGAGAACACTATTATGGTACTTGATTACAGCAGCTAGACTGACTTTTGCTCAATGTTGGAAACAAGATAAAGTACCTGAAACATGGGAATGGATTAAAAAGACGTTGTTTATGGCAGAAATGGACAAATTAACAAGAAAATTAAACAACGAAGAAGACGAAACCTTTTTCGGAGACTGGAAAGACTTTCAAGAATACTTGTTGAAGAATTGGGATGTAAAATGTGGTTTGATTTGTTTTGACAGCTATTGAGGAGAAGTGGAAAGAGACTTAGATCTTTGAATCGTTACCATTAGTAAAAGAAATATGTTTAGTAGTAAATGTAATTGTACAAGAGAAATATCAAGGGGGTTGGAGCAGTGCGGGAAGCCTTGTTTGGGGGGAGAGGGAGAAAGAAAAATGGATATGTATTGGTTTGTTTAAATTGTATGAACATGTGATATATCCAATAATAAATTGTATTTAAAAAAAAAAAAGAAATGTCCGGGAACAGGAGGGCCTCCTGAATTATACTAGAATCAAACACCTCCCCTACCAAGCTGAAGCCAATGAGTATGGTTCGTGCGCAGGGGCAAAAGCTAGCAAAACATCTAAAAGCCATTGGTTCCCAGCTTAGGAGTTCTGCAGCTGGAGCTTCTACAAGGTCAAGCAGTGATAATATACAGACAGTGAAACGGTAATGCTCGGAGGCTGGTGGGCTAAGGGTACCCCTCCACATTCCATAACCATGATAGGGCTACCTGACATCCTGTCCTCCCAAGCGCCCCCCGGGTTTGTCAGAGTAGAGGCAATGGAAACAACGAAGAAGACGGGGGCCCTGATGTGGTCCACCTCCACCCACTCTCTGTGTTGAGGCCCAAAGTCCACCCACTCAATTAAGTAAAATAACTTGTTCCGTTTAAGCTTAGAGTCCAAAATGTCATCAACTTCATAATGTGGTTTGCCTTGCACCATCAGGGGGGTGGCTGTGCATGCTGAGTCTGCCAAGTATTAGGTCCAGGGTCCCGGTGAAGTAATTGGAAATGGAGAATGGGATGTAAATGGTGTAAAGTCTTTGGCAAATCCAGTTCAACAGTTACATCATTTATTCTGCGTTTCACTGGGAAAGGTCCCACAAATCTCCAACCTAGCTTTCATCTAGGCTGGAGCCCTTTGATGTTTTTGGTAGACACATAAACCGAGTCCCCAGGCTGGATGTCCCAGCCCACGGTGCGTTTCTTGTCAGCCTGGAGTTTGTAGGCTTGTTTAGCCCCATCTAATGTCTTACACAGAATTGGCCAGGTGGCCTGCAATCGTTTACACCATTCTCCCATCTCCCCCTCCAGCAGGGCCACATCAGACAGGAAAGGGAGAGGGGGTGCCTCATAACCATAAGCCACCATAAACAGGGAGACTCCTGTGGAAGAATGGCACGCATTATTGTAACAAAACTCTGCGAGGGGGAGTAGCCCCTCCCAGTCATCTTGTTGAAAGTTAGTGAAACAGTGGAGGTGCTGCTTGAGGGTTTGATTGACGCATTCTGTCTGGCCGTCAGTCTTGGGATGATAAGCACTGCTCAAACCCCATTCCACTCCCATGAGACTCATCAGTTCACCCCAGAACTTGGAAACAAATTGTGAACCCTGGTGGGAAATTATCTTCCGGGGTAATGTATGCAGTCGGAACACCTGCTGAATAAAGGCTTTGGCCAGTGAGCAAGTGGTAGGTAGGGACTTAAACGGGATGAAGTGAGCCTGCTTAGAAAACAGATCCACTACAACCCAGATAACAGTTTTTCCCTGACTGGGGGGCAAGTCCATGATAAAGTCCATTGAGATGACCTCCCATGGTCTACCAGGCGTAGGTAGAGGTTGCAGGAGTTCAGGCGGTTTCCCAATTCTCCACTTGCACATAATGCATGTTTGGCACAACTGGACAAACAGGGAGAGATCTTTCCTCATCCCCGGCCACCAGAATTGGCATTGTAGTAAATGCAGGGATTTTACAAATCTCAGGTGCCTGGCTAATTTGTTGCCATGTACTGTTAACATGACTTCACCCCTCCAAGCCGATGGCATAAATAGTTTCTAGCTGCAGTACCAACAGCCATTAGCCCGCTCCTCAACCTCCCCCTCTTTTTGTAGTTCCAGCCGATCACTGTCGGAGAGGGTGGAGGTGAACTTCAATTCCCAGGATTCAGCGTCCTTTAGGGGCTGGGCTGTTGTTTGGCTGTGAGTTAGGACAGTCCCTCCCAACTAAGAGGACGTGAACATTGAGTCAAGTACCCCCTCCCTCTGGCTGTCATGCTGTAGGAGGCGGGACAATGGATCCACCAAGGAGTTAGCTTTGCCTGGGAAATGATGGAGAGTGAAATTAAACTTGGAGAAGAAATCCGCCCATCTGAGCTGTTTAGCATTGAGATTGCAGGGTGTTCTGAGTACCTCAAGGTTTTTATGGTCAGTCCACACTTCAAACGGCCCCCTGGCCCCCTCCAGCCGGTGCTGCCATGTAGAGAGCGCTAATGTAATGGCCCACACCTCCTTGTCCCAAACCAACCAGTGTCAGTGAATTTCCAGGAGACATATGCAAGAGGGTGCATTTTCCTATCCTCCCCTTCCTGCAAGATGGCGCCACCCATAGCGACATCCGACACATCCACTTGGATGATAATTTTTTTGAGTTCATTTGGGTGCACTAGCACAGGTTTGGATGTGAACAGAGTCTTTAAGCAATTGAATGCCTCCTAGTATTCGTTTGTCCACATTAGCTTAGCACTTGGCTGCGTACACTCCAGACCCTCCCCCTTCATTTTTAAGAGATTCATGAGCAGTAGGCTCACCTGGGCAAAGTTAGTGAGAAAGGCTCTGTAAAAACTGGCAAATCCTAAGAACGCTTGGAGTTGTCTCTGGGTCCGAGGGGGTTCTCACCCCACCACATCCTGTACTTTGGCTGGGTCCATCTCCATGCCCCGGGGGGGGGGGGAAGATATGGTAGCCCAAAAAGTCTATTTCAGTGCAGTGGAATTCGCATTTTGATAGCTTAGTAAAGAGTTTGTGCTTGTGCAACGTTTGCAAGACTTCCTGAACCAAATTCACTTGGGAAGCCCTATTGGGGGAATAAATCAAGATATCATCTAGATAAACAAGAACGCCCGTGAATAGGTGTTTGTGCAACACTTCGTTGATCAGGTTCATGAAGACCCCAGGAACCCCTTGGAGCCTGAAAGACATCACCCGGTATTCAAACTGACCCAACGGGGTATTAAAAGCTGTTTTGTATTCATCCCCCTCCTTTATCTGTTCCTGGAAATAGGCATCACAAAGGTCGAGCTTGGAGTAAATTTTCCCCTTGGCCACCTCAGCTAAGAGGTCCTTTATCAGGGGGAGGGGGTAGGCATTAGTAGTGGACACCGCATTCAAGTCCCTATAGTCTGTGCACAGTCTCAACCCCCCCATCTTTCTTCTTGCAGAACAATACAGAGGTGGTGAATGGGAAGGATGTGGGTTGAATGAAACCTCTAGCTAGGTTTTTATCAATGAACTTATGTAGCTCCTCCTTCTCACTCGGGCTCATCACATACAGTTTCCCCTTGGACAATTTTGCCCTGGCAACAGTTCAATGGCACAATCTGAGTGTCTGTGAGGTGATAACTTGTCCACCTCCTCTTCCTCAAACACCTATGCAAGGTCCCGGTAGTCTGGGGGAATAGCATCCATCTCATCTCTAGCGAGACACGCCCAAACTAGTTCATTGGGGGGGGGAGTCCCCCATGCCCCATCCCATTCGTGTGCATGACACCAGGGTGAGATAAACTGGACTAAGCCCTCATCCCATAAAATATAAGAGTCATGGTCGTGGAGCCACAGGCTACCCAGCACCAATAGGAATCAAGTAGCCACGGTGATGATGATTGCTCCCAATGCTTCCCCGCCCCCATTCATAAAGGTACAGTCTTGTATTTGCAGGGTTCTTTCATGGCTGACCCATCCATCTGGGTAAAAACCAAGGGATCTGGGAGTTTAACAACCTTGGCCCCAAGTCCTGTAACAAGTGAGGGGTTGATCAGATCCCAACCACACCCTGAGTCAATCAGATCCTGTACATGCACGTGAGTCCCCAGTTCGGGATTCATGATAGTTACAGTCACGAAAAAGAGGGGGGGTAGATGCTCACCATTTTTTGTGCCTCTGGGGTTGGGATCTGCTGCTCAGCACCACTCACAGCAGGTCTTGTCCTTTTCCCACCAGCTGGACTTCCTCCTCGCTGGACGACTCCTTCTCCACCTCGGGGAGGCTTGCTTGCAGGGCATGCTGGGTTTTGTGGCGAGCAGTTGGCTTCTTTGCTGGGGTATCAGCTCGCTTCTTCTCCAGGCCTTTCCTTGGGGTACCAGAGGGCCCCAATTCCGGGCACGTAGCCACGAAGTAACCAGCTTCTCCACATCTCAGGCAAAGCCCTTGCTTCATCTGCTGCTCCCTCCTTCTGCTTCTGTAGCACCTTGGGCTTTGGCATCGACAGCACACTCTTATCTAGGGTGGCCACATTGTCGATGCAAAAGGTTCTCAGGTGGCTCTCAGTGCCAGCAGCTTCTCTCATCCACACATTCAGGGACAAGGGTTGAACGCTGCGCAGAACCATCTCCCGGATCTCTGTGTGTAGGCAAAGCCGATACTGCTCTGCTAGCACCCCGTCAGGCCATCCTTGGATTTTTGCAGCCTGTCATCTGAACTCCTCCAAGTACTCCCACACCGATTTCTTCCCTTGCTTGAAGGTACACAGGAAAGTGCAGGTGTATTCACTGGCATTCGGGTCCTCATATTGAGCCCAGAGAGCCCACATGAATGCATCCACCACCTGGAGCTCCAGGCCGTCTTCATTATGAAAACTCACGTACCAACCGGCAGCCCCCTCCTGCAGTTGGGACACAATGTAGTCCATGATACATTCTTCATTGGGGAACAGGTGGCCCCAATGCAGGACGAATTTCTCTGCTTGCACCATGAAAAACACCAACTTTTCAGGTGTCCCATCAAACGTTGCATCCAGTAGTTCCATTGGTTGGTGTGCCTCATGGGGCTGTTGCCCTGGTCCCCGATCACCTGGAGTAGGCGAGGGTGGGTTGGCTGGTGGCTGCGAGGGTAGAGGCACTGGTGGTCACTGGAGTGGAGGCACCTGTTGCGCTGGTTGCCAGAGCCGGAGTTCATGCTGCACCACATCCGCCACGATTCCTGGCAGGTTCCAGAACAATTCCTCAACCATTTGCATGAGTCGGTCTTGGCCGCACTCCAGCAGCTCCAAGCAGGTGTCTACGACCCCCTCAGTCTCCTCTGCCTCCCAGAGGGATGCCCAGCCTCCAGCTCATAGCTCAGTCCCTGAAAAGGCGGTTGTAACAGCTCTCCTGACGTGGCTCCGGGGTGAGTGTCCACATCTCCTGGGAATCAGCATGGAACTTTCCCCAGTGTAGTCCCTTCAGTTGTGTAGTCACTCTTGCGTTCACCCCACCGAACGGTTGCAGGACAGGCTCACCCAAGTCCTCATGTTTTGGAAGTGTGGTCGGCACAGTGGTCGGCACGGTGCTCATAGGGAATGTTTCCCCAATCATGGCTGGGATGATTATTTCTTCCTCACCGTCACTCATCTTGTCTTTGAGAGATACCGGTCAAGGGAACGATGATTCCTGACACTTTGTCAGGCTTGTTAGTCAGGTCACACAACACAGGGCTTCATCAGAAGGAAACTGTTTATTGGTGTACCAGAACTAATGACACGTGTACTGTTTGTGTCAGGAATGCCTGGGAACAGGAGGGCCTCCTGAATTATACTAGAATCAAACACCCCCCTACCAAGCTGAAGCCAATGAGTATGGTTCGCGCACGCAGGCAAAAGCTAGCAAACTATCTAAAAGCCATAGGTTCCCAGCTTAGGAGTTCCGCAGCTGGAGCTTCTACAAGGTCAAGCAACAATAACATACAGACAGTGAAATGGTAACACTCAGAGGCTGGTGGGCTAAGAGTACCCCTCCACATTCCATAACCATGATGACAGGGCTACCTGACAAACTGGTTGCAGATTGCAATAAAAGTGGTGTGGGGTCTGGAGACCAAGACCTATGAGGAAAGGCTGAAGCAGCTGAGTATGTTTTGTGTGGAGAGGAGATGATTGAGGAGGTGATATGATAACCATCTTCAAGTACCTGAAGGGCTGTCATATAGAGGATGGTATGGAATTGTTTTCTGTTGCCCCAGAAGGTCGCACCAGAACCAGTGGTTTGAAATTAAATCAGAGGAGTTTTTGGCTAAACATTGTGAAGAACTTCCTGACAGTTAAAGCCGTTCCTCAGTGGAAAAGGCTTCATCAGGAGGTGCTGGGCTCTCCTTCTTTGGAGGTTTTCCAACAGCGGCTAGATGGCCATCTGACAACCATGCTGATTCTGTGAACTTAGGCAGATCAGGAGAGGGAGGGCAGGAAGGGTTGCCTCAGTGCTTAGTTCTCGTGGCCCTTTCTTACACACCCAGGGAAATGCTGATCACCACTTTGGAAGCAATTTTTCTCCAGCCAGTTTGCCTGGGGATCCTAGAGGTCTTTTGTAAGCTTCTGGGCATGGCACAGGGGTCAGTAAGAGGGAGGTATTTGTGAATTTCCTGCCTTGTGCAGGGGGTTGGACTAGATGACCCTGGAGGTCCCTTCCAACTCTGTGGTTCTATGATTCTATGACAATGTTTTGTGTCCTTAAAAGTTTCCTATAATTATATTACTGAAAATTCTTTGTCAGCATTAGTTAATAGCATTGCAGCATTGTTTAACTCTTGTGGAATTCATGAACAAAAGATAATACAATCAAACGGGCTCAGCAAAAAAATCTGTAATAACAAGTTGCTTTTTAGCAAACAGTCTTGTTTCAGAACTACTAAGTTGCCAACCATTTAAAAAACATCCTGTCCCTCTAACAGAGACTTAATGAGATTTATTTACTTCCCTATCATGAAAAACTTTAGCTGTCTGTTTCCACACATTAAACTCCCATTAAAGGGACTGGCCCTTTTCCCCTCTATGCCTGCTGGCTTCCTTAAGCACTACAGTCAACAGAACAAGCTGGGAAAGATAGACGGACAGATAAAATGAAACAGTACATACATTTCTAAATTTAGGAGTCAACTCAGATTGTTACTGGGGCCTTCAGATATCTTATTTTCTAACAGTGAAGTCAGGATATCTTTGGATACTGAAATTCAGTGACTGGAGCTGAAAATAATAAAAGGAGCACCTGTAGCTTTAAGGAATAGAATCACTCAGTGGCTGTTGCTAGGCAACCACAGCATTCCAGGCTTCTGTCCTTAAAAAGGCAGGGGCAGGGCCCTTTCCAGCCTTTGAGGGTGAATCCCCACTGGGAAAGGAGCCCCGTGCACGCCATGCCCCCACTGGCAAAAACACCCTTTAAAAGGTCTTTTTTCCCCAGTTGAGCTGTGACTGGCAACAGCCCCTCTCCCTTCCTGCTAAAAGATCTGAAGGGCTGTCCAGCTGGTCAGTGGGCCACGTGCTCCCTGCTGATCAGCTGAAGCCCTTTAACCCTTTTAGCAGGGAAGGAGAGGGGCGGCTGTGGCTGGCTGCAGCTTGGGGGTGGGACTCCCCTGGGGGCCAGCTGGCTAGGTGTGGATCTGAGCCCCCAGGAGTGGGGGAACCCACCCCCGGACCTGGGGGCTGGCAATCCTCAGCCAAATATAATGCCTCAGTCAACCCTCCAAAGTGGTCATTCTCTTCAGGGGGGCAGTTCTTTGTTGTTTGGAGTTCAGTCATAATTCTGGGATAATTCCAGGTCCCACACAGAGGTTGGAAGCCCTAGGCCTGGAAGCAACCTCCGGGTGACTTGATCCACCTGACTTGCCTGACTGAACTAGGCCTGGCTGCTTGCTCAAGAAGCAGCCACCCTAAATAGTCCATTGAAGTGCTGGTACTGCACTCAGAACTTGCCCTCCCCCAGGATTGACACTTCGTTTTTGGAAAAGTCCTGCAGGGTGAACCTGGCCAGCTGCAAGGGAGGGCCCCCATTAGGACAGAGTCTTTTAAGTCTGTCCTCCAAGATTATGGGGATGGAGGACCTGGTGTCCAGCTCCATTAGGCAGGAGCTCCCCTCAATTAAGAGCATTACCAAAATTTTGTCTGGGGTGTCCCGGGGCAAGTGTAGTATCTTTTGTTGTTGTTGCTGGACCAATGAGGTGTGTATCTCAGCAGAGTGCGTTGAGGTGGGGGGGGGCACCTGGTCTCCTCCAGTTGCCCTTGGCATGGCAAGCTTGTGCGATGTGGCTGACCTTTCCGCAGATCCTGCACGTGGCATCCTGGAACCAGCAGGACCATCTCTCGTGGTGCTCCCCACAGCTGGTCCACATTGTCAGTATGGCAAGGTCGACTGCTTGCGGCAATGCAGACGGGCATTGCGGTGTGGAGTTGAGGTGCAGATGAAGCTGTAGGACCTCTTCGTCATCTTCTTTGGAGGTGGCCATGTGGTGTGCAGCCGTGGCTGACTTCTGTAAAGATGGCGGGCCCTTCCCACACCAAACCTCCACAATGAACTGCTCCACCGCTTTCGCGTCCAAAGCTGTCTTCATGGCCTCTGGGAATTTAGAGTCTCCTTGGGCCAGGATCTTCCTCTGGATCTGCTTGTCTCTTAGGCTGCAGACCAGTCGGTCCCACAGGGCATCTTTGAGGTCAGGGAAGTTGCAGTGCCGAGCAATTTGTCGGAATGTGGTGACAAACTCCAAGATCGATTCAGAGGTTCCTTATGTGGAACGCATGGCAGGCTGTGATGACCAAGGACTTAGGGGAGAAATGTTCCTTAAGCTGATTGATGATAGTTTGGTAGGCCATATTCTTGAGCTCCGCTGGAGCGAGCCGGCGATCTTGTAGGTCATACGGCCACAAACCCTGAAAAAGGTGGCACGCTTCTTGTCTGCCTCTGTGATGCCGGAGGATTCCAGGAAGAACTCGATCCGGCCAAGGTAGGACTCCCAATCCTCTGAAGTGGTGTAAAACATGTTGAAGTATCTGGAATGGTAGCCATTGTCTCAGGAGTGATGCAATGCATGGGGCTCGGGGGCTTGGTGCACAGTGCAGTACTGGATGGAGCCAGCTCACTCATCGGGGTCCCATCCTCATTGCCAGTGAAATATACTGGGTTCAAGACGCGGGTAGTGATCAGCTTATATTTTATTAGTGAATCAGTTCAAACTAAGGACAACTCTAGCATGGCCAAAGTCCTGCTTATATTCCCGCTAAAAACCACACCCCACCGCACCCCACTCCCCATGGTAGGCTATTTGCATTACAACCCCCATTCAATTGGTTTCTATCTATTGTTCTAGCGTTCAAGCTAGGCCCGTCCCCAGTGCCATTCTAACTCAGTACATTACAGACCTTATGTTTCTTCCTGTTGAATCTATCCATTACTACATCCATTAAGTAATTAAAATCGCCTCCCAAAATAATATAACCTTTCTGGAGATATTTTTAGCTTCTCAAAAGTTTCTTTAAGGAATTTCAATTGACCCTGGTTAGGTGCATAGCTAGATGCCAAAGTAATTGCAGTTCCATTCAGTATGCCTCAAAAAAAATATCTGCCCTGAGCATCTGCCTCTAAAGCTTCAAACTGAAAATTTACATTCCTTGAAAAAACAATAGCCACTCCTCTAGCTCTAGAGGAGCCTGACACTAGATATTGCTCGTTAAACCAATTTGAGGTAAAAACCTTTCTGTTTTTCTTAATGTGTGTTTCTTGTAGAAATGCTACATCCACTTTTTGTTGTTTCAGGGTAGTGGATATGCGTTTTGCTTTTATTTTGCTTTGGAGACCTCTACAATTTAAAGTTACTACTTTAAAATGTGTTTGAGACATAATTGTAAACTAATAACTTGCTTTAATATAATACATCCTTTCCAAAAAAATTCACAGGATGACAAAACTCTACTGTGATTTTATTCAGAAGAAGAAGAAGAAGAGATTGGACTTATACCCCGCCCTTCACTATCCAAAGGTGTCTCAGGCTGTGGTCACATGGAAGGGAGAAAATGTGGGCAGGAAGTGAGGTGGTTTGCCCCGCCTGCAATGCCGCCCATTTGCATGATCATACTTCCCACCATGCGCCCGTAGTTCCCAATAATAGTGAGTTTTCAGCAGTAGCTTTTTACCACGCTACTGAGGCGCGAAACGAAACGACGCCCCGCCAACGACTCTTGGACACCAGACAGATGTGTCTGTCTGATCGCGTCCCTTTAATCCATGGGGGAATCGCATGTCTGCCACGGCTTCCAGTACGTATGATCGCACTCTCAGAGTGGCTTACAAACTCCTTTCCCCTCCCCTCCCCACAACAAACACCCTGTGAGGTAGGTGGGGCTGAGAGAGCTCTTGACAGAAACTGCTCTTTTTCAAAGAACAGCTCTTATCAGAACAACGGCTTGCCCAAGGTCATCCAGCCAGGTGCAAGTGGAGGAGTGGGGAATCAAACCCAGTTCTCCCAGATTACAGTCCGCACACTTAACCACTACACCAGACTGACTCTCTATTCAAAGAATTCCAATGCCTAGACCTTACATACAATTCGTGGATTGACGTTATCCTTTTACTCTGCACTTTTCTACTTGGATTGAACTTAAATGCAAATATAAATAGCCTTGTATCACCAGACTTTAATATTTTACACAAATATACTACTGCATTATCAGTATGTTGCTTTGAACTGAGTGTCTTTCTATGTATCACTAACACTAAAAACCACACTCCAAAAACCCTTACTAGATTTGTACACTTTGTCCCTATTCTGTTTCTTGACACTCACATGGCTACCTACATTCCCCCCCACTTTCTTGTCCTCCCTCCCCCACCCCTTCAACCTGATGCACCGAAAACATCTTTTCATAGACTTCTACAAGCACCTCCTTCAGAATGCATGTTTCAGCTATAGGCTAAACTTTACTGCACCCCTGAGTGTGAGGAAAAAATCCCCACATAGCATTCTCTGCTCCATCAGACAGGTGATTATGTCCAACCAAAACAACCCATGCAACCCCCCCAACATTTACCCTTTGGGAGACTCATGGTCAAGACCACCTCCCTCCCCATATTCAACTACATTATAATGCAATACTTCATTTAGCAGAAATAAAGAAAAAAATATAATATGGCTGAAGTTCTTCTCAAGCAGAGATGATTTCTGTTGAAGATCACCTGTCTCTATGTCATGGCATATTGCTCTGTTACACTAGGATTTTGCTCCATCTTGGCAGAGTGGTGGGAAAGTCAAGCTGATTCGAAATCATCTGCCTGATAACTGGATCCTTGATAGCGTATTTGAAGATAACCAGTCGCTGCCCAACGATAGCAAACTCCAGCGTCATTCAGCCTTTGTGTTATTGGTTTTAAGGATCTCCTGATCTGCAGGGCCTCAGGAGATATATCTGGGAAAACAGATATCATTATGAAATTTGAGAGTACCTTTAGCCTTGGCTTCTTGCAGTATGCGGTTTTTAGATCTGATGTCCATGAATTCTGCAAGCACATAGCGGGGCCTTTTAGTTTGTCTTGTGCCACCAGGCCTAATTGAAAGACTCTCAATACCACCGGAGCAACCCCATCCTTGACTTGCAGAACTGATGCAACCCATATAGCAATAAAAATAGCTAAGTCCATTGACCCTTCTGCTTGCTTGATAAAGCCGTGGAACTTAAAGTATCTCTCCAGGGTATTATGCTCTAGCAGCATTATTTTCTCTCTCTCTCTCATTTTCTCTCATCATTTTGTAACTTTCTGATACCTTCCTGGTTAGTTATTGATGCTTCCAATGCCATTTCTGTGGAGTGAGACACTTTATGTAGTGAAATGTAGTGGTTAGGTGCACGGACTCTAATCTGGGAGAACCGGGTTTGATTCCCCACTCCTCCACCCGCAGCTGCTGGATGACCTTAGGCAAGCCATAGTTTTGGCACAGCTGTTCTTGAAAAAGAGCAGTTTCTGTCAGAGCTCTCTCAGCCCCGCCTACCTCACAGGGTGTCTGTTGTGGGGAAAGGAAAGGAAATTATAAGCTGCTCTCAGACTCCTTTGGGTAGTGAAGGGGAGGGTATAAATCCAATCTCTTCTTCTTCTTCTTCTCTTCGAGTTGATCCGCCATTGGTTTCAGCAGGTCACTGATATTCTCAAGCATTTCTGACTTAAAAGACTTTAAGAGATCTTGTAAATCTTTCTTTATTAAGTTGTCTTTTTTAAAAAAGAAAATTTATTAACAGGATATAATAGCATGTTCCATATTCGACAACCAATTCTTACATATCCTTTTCTAAAAATTTTTATCACCCCCTCCCCTGGCTTCCAGCGATGCTCCGCCCCCATTAACATTTCTATCAATATTCTCTTACATTCAATTCGTTTTCAATATTCAAATCATAAATTTCAATATTTTCCTTTTCTATTTTTCACTATTAGGTAACTTTTCTATTACAATCCCTTTTCTTACAACACTTCTATTATTAATAACTATCAAAACAGAGCAGTCTATTTTTCACATCTCAGTTAAGTTCTAAGTAGTCTTTAAAGTCTTTCCAATCTGCTAAAAATTCTTCGTCTTCTCTTCCATGGAGTTTTCTTGTCAGCTTGTCCATTTCAATCATAAAAATCATTTTTTTAATCCATTCCCATTTGTCAGGTACCTGCTCCTGCTTCCAAAACGGAGCATAAGTCATTCTTGCGGTTGAAATTAAGTACCATAGCAATGTTCTCTTTGCCATTTTAACTTCTTCTAATTTGAGTCCTAAGAGTAACATTTCTGGCTCTTTTTTCAAAGTACATTTCAAGATTTTCTGAATTTCATTATGAATCTCAGTCCAAAAAGCACTTGCTTTTTCACATGTCCACCACATATGGTAAAACGAGCCCTCTTTTTTCTTACATTTCCAACATTTGTTAGACATATTCTCATTTATATTAGCAATTTTTTTTGGTGTCACGTACCATCTATACATCATTTTATAACAATTTTCTTTAACATTAACACATGTTGAAATTTTGATCGATTTTTTCCACACAAATTCCCATGATGACATTTCTATATCTCTATTTATATTTATAGCCCATTTCACCATTTGTTCTTTCACAATCTCATCCTCTGTATACCATTTTAACAAAATCTTATAAATTCTAGAAATCATTTTTTTACCTTTTTCTATCCAAATCATTTCAATTTCATTATTTTCTTTTCTAAAACCATATCTCGTTTTGTCAGTCTTAAATAAATCATAAATCTGTCTGTAGTTTAGCCAGTCATATTCAAAGTCCAGTTCTTCTCTAAGTCTCATCGCGAAACTTCTCCCCTCAGTTTTCAGAATGTCTCTATAGGGTAACCAGTCTTTCCCTTTATGCCTTGAAAGTGGTTTAATTACTTCCGCCGGAACAATCCACAATGGTCTTGCTTCGAAAAAAAATCTCTTGTATCTCGTCCATATCATGAATAGTGATCTCCTAATAAAGTGATGCTTGAAAAGGTTATCCACTTTGGATTTCTCATACCGTAAATAGGTGTGCCAACCAAATTTTCGATCATGTCCTTCTAATTCCAACAGCTTTCTATTCTCAAAATTAATCCATTGTTCCAGCCATGCCAGACACACCGCATCATGATATAGTCTAAAATTAGGAAGTTGAAAACCTCCCCTTTCTTTCATATCGCAAAGAATTTTCATTTTAATCCTTGGTTTCTTTCCAGCCCACACAAACTTTGAAATTTCTTTTTGCCATAGATTCAACACTTTACAGTCTTTCACAATTGGGATCGTCTGAAATAAGAATAACAAATGAGGTAGAATGTTCATTTTAACTACTGAGACTCTGCCCAAAAGAGATAAATTCAAAGTATTCCATTTTTTAATGTCTTGTTAGATTTTATTCCAGGTCTTTTCTTAATTGTTCTTAAACAAGTCTATATTTTTTGCTGTAACCTCAATTCCCAAGTATCTAGTTTTTTTCACCACTTCACATTGGATTTTTTCTTGTAAGTCCAGTTGATTTTCTTTTCTCATGTTTTTACAAAATAACTTTGTTTTATTCTTGTTCACATAAAATCCAGCCAAGTTTCCAAATTCTTTAATCCTTTCCATCAATAATGGTACATTCATTACTGGATCTTCAATTATAAACATTACATCGTCTGCAAAAGCCCTGTATTTATACTCGAAACCACTAATTGTAAGTCCTTTTATATCTTTGTCTTCTTTTATTTTATTTAGCATCACTTCCAAAATCCAAATAAATAGTAAAGGAGATAACGGACATCCTTTTTGAACTTTAAAGTATTCCGTCAACTCTTTATTCACATTCAGCGACGCTTTTTGTTCACAATATACAGCCCTAATCATGTTTGAAAAGGGCTGCCCGATGTCCATTCTATCAAATATTTGAAACATAAATTCCCAGTTTAAATTGTCAAAGGCTTTTTCCGCATCTAAAAATAGAAAGGCAACTTCTTTTTCTGGATGTTTATCATAGTATTCAATTGCATCAGTCACAATCCTTAAGTTGTCTCTGATTTGCCTGTTTGGTAAAAAAAATGGATTGTTCTTCTCTAATGACATCTTTTAAATAAGTCTTCAATCTTTCCGAAATTACTTTGGCAAACAATTTGTAATCATTATTAAGTAGTGAAATTGGTCTATAATTTTTTACATCTGTCAAGTCTTGTCCTTCCTTGGGTATATGTGATATGTTGGCTTCTTTCCAAGATTCTGGTATTGACTTAGTCCGCTGAATTTTGTTAATTAGAAGTTCCATAATCGGGGTCAGCTCCTCCTTTAATTTTTTATTAAATTTTGCAGTAAATCCATCTGGTCCTGGAGCTTTCCCTAATTTGGCATCTTCTATTGCTTTATATATATAGAGAGAGTCAGTTTGGTGTAGTGGTTAAGTGCGTGGACTCTTATCTGGGAGAACCGGGTTTGATTCCCCACTTGCACCTGCTGATGTGACCTTGGGTCAGTCACAAGCTCTGGCACAGCTGTTCTCTCAAGGACAGTTTGTGTTAGAGTTCTCTCAGCCCCATCTACCTCACAGGGTGTCTGTTGTGGGGAGGGGAAGGGAAAGGAGTTTGTAAGCCAGTCTGAGACGCCTTTGGCAGTGAAGGGCGGGGTATAAATCCAAAATCTTCTCTTCTCTTCTTCTTATATATTTCTTCTTTTTGTATTGGACCATTCAGCATTTCCTTAGTTTTACTATCCATCTCAAGTAAAATTACTTTGTCCAAATAATTTTTAATTTTCGCTGGGTCAATAGTCTTTTTTTGAAATAATTTTGCATAATATTTGAAGAAGGCTCTTTTTATTCCATTCATATCTACAATTTCTTTACCCTCTTCCATTATCTTGGTTATTGTCCTTCTCTCCCTTCGATTTTTCAATTGCCACGCCAAATACTTCCCTGGTTTGTTTGCTCATTCAAAAGATTTTTGCTGCAATTTCTTTAAGTTCCAATACAGTTCTCTGTTTAGTATCACCTTTAATTGTTCTTGTAAGATTTGAATTTCCTTAAGAAGTTTCTTTTTGCCTGGTTTCCGTTTCAAATCATTTTCTTTTTGTTGAATTTTTTCCTGCAACTCTTTCTGTTGTTTCAAATTATTTTTTTTGTCGGCTGCATTCATTGAAATCAGTACTCCTCTCATCACCGATTTGTAAGCATCCCAAACTGTCTGTATATTAACATCTTGGTTTAAATTCATTTGAAAAAAAAATTGAGTTTCTTTCCGCAATGTCTCTACTAATTTCGTCTTATCCAGTAAATCTTCATTAATTCTCCAATGGTATTGCTTCGCCTTTTCTTTTAATATCCAAATTAACAGGTTGTGATCTGAATTAGTCTTTGGCAAAATTTCCACCTTCTGGGTTTTTAATGCAATTTCACTCGACATCCAAATCATATCTATTCTTGAGAAGGATTTGTGTCAGTTAGAATAAAAGGTAAAGTCTTTAATTTTTGGATTCCATTTTCTCCATACATCTTCCAACTTTTCTTGTTCGATCAATTTAAAAAAAATTTGGGGTAACTTTCCAATCTTCTCATCCCCCTTTTGTGATTTTCTGTCCAATTTATTATTAACAGTACCATTGAAATCTCCAGCTAGAATTATCTGGTCATAATGCACCTGGTCCAATTCCCTCAACAAGTCCTTGAAAAAGTTCTCTTTGGCTCCATTAGGAGCATACAAATTAATAACCAGTGGCTTTTTTTTTTTTAAACAAAATTTTATTGGGGTATATTCAACATTGTTAAACATTGTTACCAATACAATTTAAAAATTACATCCCATCCCCCACCCCCCCAATAGGCTTCCAACACTGCTAATAACAAAAAAAGGAATTAAAAGGTAATCAAGTTTAAACTTGTAACAATAGACAAACCAGGTAACACAGTTCTAATATGAAAAAACCTGACTCTTTCAAACATAGTTTCCAAAAGGTACAGTACAATCAGGTGTTCATTTCATTTCATTTCTCATTCAGTTTCAATACAAATCAAGATTGTACATTTTCCCTTTCATTCCATATTCAGTTTCCATGTAGAATTTCAGGCCTTCCCAGTCTTTTAGATATTGTTCTGCCATTTGCCCATTTAGTTTTTTCGTCATTTTGTCCATTTCGGCTAAGAACAGCAGTTTCCTTAACCAGTCTTGTATATCTGGCACCTTCTCCGCTTTCCATTGTTGGGCAAAAACCATTCTCGCCGATGTGATCATATACCATAGTAATGTCCTCTTTTCTTGTGGAATTTTTTCCATTGTCAAACCTAAGAGAAGAAGCTCCGGACTTTTCCTGATAGGAATTTTTAATATCTTCTGCATCTCACAATGTACATTTGACCAGTATACCTTTGCTTTATCACATGACCACCACATATGATAAAAAGAATCCTCTGTTTTTTTACATTTCCAACACTTATTACTCCAGTTCTTATCCATACTAATATTAGCAATCTTTTTTGGTGTCATATACCACCTGTACATCATCTTATAACAATTTTCTTTTATATTAACACAGGTTGACATTTTAAAAGCTTTTCCCCCAGAAATTCCCATGATTCCATAGAAATTTCCTTATTCATATTTATGGCCCATTTTATCATTTGCTCTTTAACAGTTTCATCCAGAGTATATACAGTCAACAAGGTTTTATACAACTTAGATATCATTTTTCGCCCTTTATTCAACCATATATCTTCAAACTCATCGTTCTTAGCTCTAAAACCAACCTCTTTACAGTCTTTTTTGTAAATGTCCCGTATTTGGCAATATTGTAACCATCCATACTCAAATGCTAATTCATTATTTGGTTTTAAAACATATTTTTTCCTTCCTTTTGAAGCAACTCTTGGTATTTCAACCAATCATTACCTTTATATTCTGAAAAAGGATGAATAACTGCAGCAGGAACAATCCATAAAGGCCTCTCATCGGAAACTGTATTCTTGTATCTGGTCCATGCATCAAATAATGTTCTCCTTATATAATGATGCTTAAACATTGAGTCTACTTTATTTTTCCCATACCAAAGATAGGCATGCCAGCCAAATCTGCAATTGTGACCCTCAAGGGCCAAAAGTTTTCTATTTTCCAAATTAACCCAGTCAGTTAACCAAGACATACATACAGCTTCATGATACAAACGCAAATTCGGGACTTGGAAGCCACCTCTGTCTTTAATATCATACATTATTTTCATTTTAATTCTCGGCTTCTTTCCTGCCCAGATAAATTTAAAAATTTCTCTTTGCCATTTCACCAACACTTTCACATCTTTCACAATTGGTATTGTCTGAAACAAAAACATTAACCTGGGTAGTACATTCATTTTGACAACGGCAATTCTTCCAAGAAGAGATAATCTGAGTTTTTCCCACTTTTCTAAGTCGCGTCTTATCGAAACCCACAATTTTTCATAATTATTCTTAAACAAATCGATATTTTTCATTGTAATGTCAACTCTCAAATATTTGACCTTTTTAACCACTTCACATTCTGTCATATTTTGTAAAACTTGTTGCGTTATAACATTGTTTTTGCACAATATTTTCGATTTATTTTTATTTACATAGAACCCTGCGAGATCACCAAACCCTTTTACTTTTTCAAATACCAAAGGCATATTATTGACAGGATCTTCAACAATAAACATAATATCATCCGCAAATGCTCTTAATTTGTATGAGAAACCTCTAATACTCAAACCTTTTATATTATCATCTCTAATCACTTGCAGCAATATTTCCAAAATCCAGATGAATAACAATGGCGATAAGGGACAGCCCTGTCTGGTTCCTTTTCTGACCCGGAACGCTTCTGTTGATTCTGCATTTACAATCACTGTAGCCTTTTGTTCTTTATATTTTGATTTAATCATTTTTGTAAATTCTATGCCCATCTGCAATTTTTCAATCACTTTGAACATAAATTCCCAATTCAAGTTATCAAATGCCTTCTCCGCATCTAAAAATAAAAAGCCAACCTCTTTTTCTGGGTGCTTATCATAATATTCTATAGCATCCAAAACTACCCTCATGTTGTCTTTTATTTGCCTACCTGGCAAAAACCCAGCCTGATCTTCGGCAATAGTGTCTTTCAAATACCCTTTGAGGCGTTCTGCTAGAATTTTTGCAAAGATTTTATAATCATTGTTCAAAAGTGAAATTGGTCGATAATTTTTAACATTAGTTAAATCTTGGGTCTCTTTTGGTATCAAGGTGATTGCTGCTTCGTTCCAGGAATCTGGAACCTTCCCACTTTCTCTAATTTCATTTAGAAGAATCTCTAGAACCGGTACCAGGTCTTCTTGAAGTTTCTTATAAAATTTGGCTGAAAATCCATCTGGTCCTGGAACTTTGGAGTTTTTTGCTTCTCCTATTGCTTTGCTGATTTCTTCTTTAGTTATCACAGCATTTAACAATCCTTTTGTTTTTGAGCTTGGTTGTGTCAAATTCACCTTTGATAAATAATCTTGGATTTTTTGTTGATCCACCTGTTTTGCTTGAAAAAGAGTAGCATAGTATTTGTAAAATTCTCTCCGGATCCCTCCTAGGTCTATAATTTCTCTATTCCCATCTTTCAATTTAATTATTGTTTTGTTCTCTCTTCTTTTCTTCAATTGCCATGCCAAATATTTCCCAGGTTTATTCGCTCCTTCAAAGGATTTCTGTTGCAATTTTTTCAAGTTCCAATATACTTCTTTATTTAACCTCGCATCATATTGTTCCGTTAGGATCCTCAGTTCCCTCAAAATTTTCTTTTTGCCAGGTCTCTTCTTAAGTTCTACTTCTTTCTTTTGGATATTTTCCAAAATTTCTTTATCTATTTTGAATTGTTGTTTTCTTTCATTATTGTTAATTGCAATTAGATGTCCTCTCATCACAATCTTATATGCCTCCCATACCATTTGCGTCTGTACATCTTTATTTAAGTTTAGTTGAAAATACGTTTTGGTTTCCATCCTTATTTTATCCACAATGTTTTGTTTGTCCAGTAGATCCTCATTGAGTCTCCATCAAAATTTCTTTCTTTTAGCATATGTTGACCACTTTATTGGGCTGTGGTCAGAAAGAATTCTAGGTAATATTTCAATTTTACGTGTTTTCAAAATCAAGTTCTCGGTCATCCACATCATATCTATTCTTGAGAAAGACTCATGTCTTGATGAATAAAAAGAGTAGTCTTTGTCTTTAGGGTTTTTAGCTCTCCATGCATCTTCCAAGTGTTCATGTTTTGCCATTTGAAAAAAATACTTTCGGAAGCTTACCTATACCTTCATTTCCTTTTTTGGATTTTCTGTCAATAGCATTATTAACAGTACCATTAAAGTCACCCATCAATATCATTTGTTCATAGGTTAACTGTTGTAATTGTTCCCACAAATCTTGAAAGAATTTTTCCTTGGCTCCATTCGGGGCATAGAGATTTAAAATTAAGGTCTTTTTATTCTGAAACATAACTTCCACTGCCAAGAATCTTCCTTCTTTGTCTTTAAAAATTTCCTTTGGTTCCAACTCTTTTTTTACATATGTAACGACTCCTTTTTTCTTTTGTGAGGAGAGGGAATAGAATTCCTCTCCTAATCTACTTTGAATCAGAAATTTAACATCAGCCTTTTTAATATGTGTTTCTTGTAAACAAACAATATCACATTTTTGTTTTTCCAACCATAGCCTAACATTTTTCCTTTTTTGGGGTGAATTAAGTCCATTAACATTCCATGAAATAATTTGACTCTCCATGTTGGTTTTGTATTTATTTATCAGAGTCTTTAAAATTGTCTTTAATGAACTTGGTCACTTGCTCTACTGACTTGATGGTGACTCTCTTCTGTTTAAATGTAAAACTGACACCTTTTGGAATTTCCCATCTGTATCTAATGCCCTCTGTTTTGTCGATCAGGTCTTTAAAAAGTCGTCTGTCCTGAAGAACCGTTCTGGGTAATTCCTTTAGTATCATAATTTTCTTGTTGTCAATTATGAAATCTTCCTGAAATTGTTGCTTAAACAAGTCTTCTTTCAATCTTTTGGATATAAACTGGACAATCACATCTCTGGGTAATTTTTTCTTTTGTGCAATCGCAGAGTTGACTCTGTATACTAAATCAATGTGTGCCGCCACCTTCTCCTCTTCTAGTTTTAAGAAATCTGCAACAGCATCCACCATGACTGAGTGGATATTCTCATTTTTGTCTTCAGGGATTCCCCTAAATCTCAGATGGTTAAGCATTCCATTATATTCCACCATTACATTACCTTTTGATGCTTCTTTAGCAACCTCAATTACGCCAGTTTCCACTCCTTTCACTCTCTCCTCCACCTCATCTGTTCTTTTGTTCAGCGTCTGTATTTCCTTTGTGATTCCAGCCAGGTCCTTTTTCAAGTCAGCTACTTCATCAGCCACTTTATCTAGAGTTTTTTTCCATTTTTTGTATAGCATCCATCATCCGTTTTTCCATGGCTTCCATCATGCCCTGTAGTTTCTTCTCCTATTTAGCAGCCATTTTCGGGGAGGACCAAGAGTTCGCCCTCTGTCTTTGCCGGAGATCGTAAGCCGTTGTTTACAATTATCACAAAACTTACATCAAATTAAAGCTCTTCTTGTGCCCAGCTGAACCGCTCTATTTTCGCTTTTTTCTGTTTAGTCTTTTAGCCAAAATCCGAATAAATCGTTTCGACCTTCTCAAAATGGCGGGCGCAATTTCTCTATGGTAAATGGCTCTTCCTGTTGCTTACTTCCTGTCCGGCAGTCTTAGTCGTCCTCCTTGTCTTCTGGTTCCTCCCTTCTTCCGGCCTCCTTGGTCATCTCTAGGAAGCGCTGCTTGTCTGGTCTGAGATCACTTCCTGTTCTGGTGTTTTCTGTCGCAGCTTAAGTAGTTTTCCACACTGTTTCTTGCGGGACTTGGTGTTAGTTTCTATTTTAAAGTCAATATCCCGACCGCAGGAATGATCAACAAACCGGCTTTTTGGCCTTTTTTTGCTTTTCAATCGCGTTTTCCAGAGTTGGTGTTAGTACACAGTATGCCGCACGATCATGCACTTCATCAGGTGTTGTTTATTTTCGGGATCAGCGCGTTTCCGGTGAGCAATTTTAAAAAGTTACCTTCAAAGTCCGTATTTTGTTATAGCAGTGTTTCCTTGGTATCAGTTTCCGTAGAATGTCTTGGAGGTCTGGGTCATGCGTTCTTATGTTGAGAATCCAACTCGGTGGGGTCTTTTAGAGAAATTCTGAAGTGCCCTCTTGGGGGGAGGGGATCAAGGCTGGTCGTGGCGCTCTTTAAAGCCCCACTATCAGCCGATCTCAACTCCCACTCAGGCCAATGCTCGTTGCTAGTCACCCCCCTGCCTGGGGAGATCTGCGGCAGGCTATATAGCCCGCCCTGTCATAAAGACCCTCCGTATGCTCTGGGAGCAGAGCCAGAGCACGTCAGGATGCCATGGATCCCAGACCGGAAGCCCAACCAGTGACTTTTTTTGAAGTAATGTGATCTCAACAGCCACATATCTCCCTTCTTTATCTGTGAAAACTTGTTTGGGTTCCAATTTTTTATTTACATAAATTACAACTCCTTTATTTTTGTTCTCTGCCAAAGAATAAAATTCTTCTCCCAATTTTTTGTTGATCAAATATTTATTGTCCTGACTTTTTATATGGGTTTCTTGTAGACAGATGATATTGGATTTCTGCTTTTGTAGCCAATAATTCACTACTTTTCTTTTATTAGGTGAATTAAGTCCGTTTACATTCCACGATAACAATTTGTAATCCATCATAAAGTGTTTTTAAATATCTCCGAAATCTTCAGAATTTTCAGCTTTGAACATATACATATCCCCCGATGATTTGATCATATGTCTTTTTGAATTATACGTAAATGACAGTCCTTGTGGTATCTCCCATCTGAATCTGATATTCAACTGTTTCAGCTTATCCACCACCTTCTTATATTTCTTTCTGTCTTGCAAAATGGACCTTGGGAGTTCCTTCATTATTATTATCTTTTTGCCATCAATTTCAAGTGGTTGTGTAAACTGCTTCTTGAATACATCCTCTTTCATGTTCCTTGTCACAAATTGAATGATAACATCTCTTGGTAGATTTTTTCTTTGTGCATAAGCAGAGTTCACTCTGTATACAAGATCAAAATTCTGATCTAACTCCCCTTGATCTTCTCCCATATATTCAGTCAAAGTTGCCATCACTTCGGTACGTATATCTTCTCCCAATTTTTCTTCTATTCCTCTCAGTCTCAGATGGTTTGACATTGCTTTATATTCCACAACTGCCTCAAGATTCTGGTTGCTTTGTAAATTCATTTCAATTTTCTTTTCTAAATCTTGTGTCTTTTGCACCATTTCAGTTGATTTTGTCGCCAAAGCTTTAACTTGATTACTTGTATTTTCCACTTCCTTTTTAAACTCTGCCACTTCTGCAAGTACTAACTCTTTCAAGGCCGCCACATTTTTTTCCTGAACTTCTTCCAAATGTTCCAGCTGTTTTTCCATTTTCTCCTCAAATTGCTTGTCCATTTGTTTCATCATACCTTGGATCGCTTCGAGCATGAGCTTCTCGATTGCTTCTATTGCTGCCTGCCATTCTTTCTTCTCTTTAGACGACATACCTGGACTTGCAGCTGACGCCACTCTCTGCCTAAGTTTTGATTCCGTTTTGAAAATTTGTCAATACACTTCGACTGTCTTTTCACTTCCCTTCAAATTCCACTTTTTTCGCTATTGCTGACAGTCTGTCTTAAAAATACGTTTTAAAGTTCAATCCTCCACAAAATGGCGGGCACAATTTCTCTATGGTTTTCTTGGCTAGAGTAGGCTTTCTCTAAACTTCCTGTTTCCAGTCCCACGTTAACAATGTCCTACTGGAAACACATCCGGTCTGCCTCTCTTTCGGTCCTCCAACACAGTCTCTAGCCAGATTCAGATTTCAGCCGGACACAATTAAATGTTACACCTTTGTCTTACGATCTTTCCAGTCACATTCGCTCATATGCTTATCGCTCAGTCTCTAACCGCAGGAATGTTAAACAATTCAATTTACTCCGGTTTTAGCGCTTTAACAAACTCTTCTGATTTTAACAATGGATAGATTATACAGCTTAAAACCTTATGCGCCTAACCGCCTTGTTCAAATTTCATTATATCTTCTCCCTAGTAAGCAAATAGTTTCGGTTACCTTAAATGTTTATCTTGGGATTTCGCATCGCTTCTCTTTGTTTCCAACTGTAGATTGTTTCTTAAGAGATCGGGAAATGGTAAATTTAAGCCGATTCTTCAGCTCGGCTAGCTTCTTTAGTGCTGTTTTGCAATTGCCTGCTTCTGAGAGGAGTTCAAAGCATAAACAAGCCCCCTCTGGGATTTGTGCATGCCGATCTCAACTCTCACTTGGACCTTGTTGCTTGCCTGTCAGCCCCCTGCCTGGGGGATGCTGTGTTGGACAGTAAAACTGCCCAAACTGTCAGAAGAAGCCGCTGTCCACCCCGCTCATTCACAGGGGTGCGTCAGTTCGCCATTTTACTCTGACCGGAAGCCTCTTTTTTTTAAACTCTCCTAAAAAGGAGAGAATTTTATTGCTTTTTTATATAGAAAAGGGGGAGGGTATACAGTGGGATACAGAAAAGAAGTGAGTGAATTCTCTGTTAATAGGTTAGCCTTTTTGTTAGTATAAATAAAGTTCTTGGCTTCTGCTGTGGTTGAAGGATCTTCTTTTCATCTTACTGAAAGTCCAAAATAAACCTGTTAGATAGATTAGTAAAGTCCTTTGGGGTTAGTTATTAAACTGCTCCGTTCTGCCACCTCACGAACAAGTGTTATATCTTGGGGTGTCTTCCTTTTATGTCTCTCAGGTTGTACAATGGGCCCTTCTTTGCTCTTCCATCTTCCGATTCTGTGTCTCCCTCTTCTGGGCCACTATCTTCGTCACTACTTAACATTGTCCATTTAGCGAGTTCTGCATCTTCCTCTGAACTGGCATGTCTCTTCAAAAATTCTTGAGCTTTGAAGACGGAGTCAATCTTCTCTCTCTTATCATTAAATTTAAACACCAATTCTTCGGGAATCCACCATTTGTAGCTAATTTGATGCCTTTGTAGAAACAAGGTCAATCCCTTATATGCTTTCCTTTTCATACGAATCTCGTATGGAACATCTTTTAAAATCCTGATGTTCTGTTCACCAATCTTCAAGGGCGTTGCTGAAGTTGCTCTTAACATTTGATCTCTATTACGCTGCTTGGTAAACTTGACAACCACTTCTGCTGGCAAATTATTTTTCTTTGTAAAGTTGGAGTAGGCTCTGTAGGCCACATCCATCTCCTCGCTTAATTTTTGCACTTCTCTGCCAGTTAGTGTCAACTGCACTCTCAGCAACACCAGGGAGCATCACTGGACTCAGTAACTCGGCTGTCATTTTAGTAATCCATTCAAGATTGCTTCTTATCCCATGTAAAAGCCTCAAATATAAATTTCATTGTCTCCACAGTTAACATACATAAATCTTTCTCTAAATTGTGAGGCATCCCTGCTCTCATAGATAATTGTTGAAACATTTGAATATCTGAAGTAGTAACGTCCTCTGGAATAGTAGCTTGATCAAAAGAAGCATATCATTTGATGTAGGAATATTATAAACTGGAGTTTCTTTAATTTCCTTAATTGCAAAGTAGTCCTTTATCTTCTTCTGTTTGCTTGCTGGAGGAGGAGTTGCATCTCCTGAGTCCCGGGCTCTCTTGCTTCCTTTTGTTGAGCCCATCCCACTTGTAGGTAGGCTGTAGGAGTATGTTTCTCTAAGTAAAGTAAATGCTCAGAATGACTGTTGTATTGTTGCAAGCAGCCTACTACAATTTGGGCAGTAGAAGAAAAAAAGTCTAGGGTGCCTGAGAAATTAGAGCCTGTTCAAGTGCTATTTTTTAATAGCACAAGCTGCTGTTTTCAATATAATTTCAACTTCCCAGGCATATCTCAGCAATAAAACTTAATGTGTCAGGAGAAGCCCGTAAGAGTGCGATTAAAATTCAAAGGCTTAGGAACAGTCAGCCCAGGTAATGTAGTCAGCAATAAGTGTCAACAATAACAAATGGAGGTAAATTGCAAAGGGATAAAAGGTAAAAATAGAAATGGAAATAAGGGAAAGATAAAGGAAATAACTTGTGGAGTGTTGTTCATCAGTGCTGCAGCCTCAGGCGCCATCTTGGACCTCCCGGGCATCCACTTGCATCCACAGATCATCTCTTTCCCAAACGAATACTTTTGCCCAAACCCACCACTACCATTTAACATTCTGTTATTCAAAACTGGACAAACACTTGTCAGGGATGCTCTAAGCTGATCCTGCATTGAGCAGGGGGTTGTGCTAGGTGGCCTGTATGGCACCTTCCAACTCTGTGGTTCTATGATTCTATGCTATAAGGTTTGATTTAACTGTAACATGAGTGGGCAAGAAGAACTTTTCCAAGCAATCTTACATGCAGCAAAATTTGTTCTAAAATGTGCGGGTATGTGTTCAATGTTGTTACATACTCAACGCTGGCATGCCAGCACAGCTGAGCATCTGGCTTTTTAAGTTGCATGAGAAGTAGATGAGATGAGACACAGAGCATGTGAAAGACTAAAAGGGTAAGTGCAGGGCCTTGGTCTCAGCCTCCACTCTCCCCCCCCTCCCCCAGTGGTGGAGCTGTGTGTTTTGCCTCTCTAGCTGAGACAATGTTGAATGTGTTTGTATTCCATCATTCTTAATTTTATGTTATCTGATATGTCAGAGCAGTAGTTTGATCTGGTAAATCTTGAGCATATTGCAAAAGCACCACATATTCTGAAAAAAGAATTTTAAATCATGAGTAATCTGTTCACAACAGGCCTCCCATTTACCTGCCTGGAGGAGAGAATGACTAGTCCCCCACCCAAATTTCCTCACCCTGAGGAACTGAGGAGAAAAAAAAAATGACCTCCACATAATAACGCTCTAGGAATCTCCCTTGGTCTTCATTGTAAAGACCACAGAGACTAGGGGAACCAGCTTGGAGTGGAGCCAGAAGTGACACCACATCCCCCCCCGCCGCCCCAAGCTCCATGCTTCTTATATACTTCTCCAAAATCTCTCAGTGTTTGCCGAGGCAGTGTCGGGAACCCTCTCCCACAATAATGCTGAGGTACGCTTACCCCTGACAATTCAGCAAAATTGTGACCATGCTCCAACAGTGGCTACCATTTTGCCACGTTACCAGGCTGCCATTCCTACATTTGCAAAATCACTTGAAAACTCATTTAAAATTGGGACCAAATTATCTGCTCTGGAGAGCTTGGGCTGAGAGAACACCTTCATTTGCAAGCAATGTAAACCCCATTTTCAGTTATACTCTGTGAAAATCAAATCTCAGAACCATGCTGTGAACTGGGCCAATCTTCGTATTCTTACCAGGTGAGGCTGAGAGACAGCAGCCTGGTTAAGGCATCCTAGTGAGTCCACAGGAGAGGTGACAGTCACACCTGGGTCTCCTAACCTGTAGCGCAGGTGACAAACAGCCACCAGCTGTTAAGGAAATGGCACCAGCTCAAGAGCTTCCCAGGCTGCAAAACTGCAAACAATGACCCAGCCGTTCTTGACTTCACCAAGCACTGCACAGGCACAGCCTGGATGCTAATGGAAAAACCAGTCTATCCACAGGACAGAGATCGTCTTGATACCAGGGATGCTGCAAGAGTCCACCAGGTCACATTATTCTGTGGGGGCAGGCCATTGTCCCAAACTTTCCTTAGTCTCTTTCCTTTTAACTGCCCTTTTAATGACTTTGGGTAAGGGCGTGTGAGTGCTTGGGAAAGCTGGTGAGTGAGCGGTGTTGTAAAGACCCGGGTGTGGGGGGGCAGCGGGGAAGGAGCACGCAGGCAGATGGGTAGAGGCACCGAGGATGGAAAGGGAAGGGGGTCCTGGCCCACCCAAACCTGGCACCAACCATGTTCTCATACATTGGCTCCTTTTCCTGTCAGCCATGTAGCTTGTAACTTCTCTATGTCTAGCAATGCTCCCTGTAAGCTGTGGAGTCATGTGAGCAAAAAAAATCTACTTTGTGAGCTACTGGCATTGTGAGCGAGCAATTTGGCTACTGCATAAAAAACTGTGAGCTAGCTCACACTAACTCAGTTTAGAAGGAACACTGATGTCTAGTAATATAACTTCCTAAATAAATGCCTTGTGCTCTCATTACTGCACTCTGCAAGCATCCTGCTTCCCTATAACAACACAAGCACCTTTCCCAACTTGAGAGCAATCTTTGCTGTCCACCAGAGTCAAGGGAAGCAACATGTTTCTTGGCACACATTTTCTCAAAGTCTCACCACCTACCTGCCAGAAAATACTGTCGATTGTGTTTCCCAGAAAACCATCCCGACCTTCTGATGACACCAGTTTTGGTCCAAGGATTGTCATGAATTCATCAAAATCAACTTGACCATCTCCTGGAAAGGAAGAAAAACTTGAATAATAATCACTTTTCTGGATCACCTTCCATAGCTAGCTGGGAGATGATTTATCTACATAAAGACCAAGGGGGGCAGAACAGGGTAGCTTAAGATTAAGTAAATTAAGCCAACAGTATAATTCATTTTTTTAAAAGCATTTTTAAAAGTTCTTCATGGAATACCTGCAGCTCAAATCCAATTGAACATCTTCAGAAATGAAAAGGGCTCATTCCATTTTCTTTAAAAAGAAAAGATCCTAAGTATGGGGCCATACTTTGAAGGTCCACTGATTACTGTAAGTATTTTAAATTGACCTGGAATTTGCTGACATAATGTTTGTAGCCAAGTATTGCTGCCACTTATGTTTACTTTCCATCTCAGAACGGTTAGTTAAACTTTAGGATTGAGCAGAAATGGGTAACACAAGTAAAAATAACAAATCAATATTAATGAACAGTTGGAGCATTTTTGTTGAGCTAGCAGTCTTTAACTTATAAGAATAAATTATTTGGATATTGATTCATTTAGGATGTCTTCAATTGTGTGAATATTGTTAGCTGTGTACTGTTTGTACTGTAGTTTTGTATTTAAAACCCAAGGGAGGGACTGGCAGAGCATCTACTTGGAAGAAGGCCCTCGGTTCAATCCCCAAGACCACCAGTTAGAAGGATCAGGTAATGCCAATTAGGGATGGGCACTTCCCTGAAGTTGCACAGGACCAAACTGAACCGTTTGTGAACTGGTCCAGATGCAAAAAAGCCCCAAATTCTCAGGGAAATTCCAGCTCACTCTCCTCAATGTGCCCACTAAGAAGAGAAGAAGAAGAGATTGGATTTCTACCCCGCCCTTCACTACCCAAAGGAGTCTCAGAGCAGCTTACAATTTCCTTTCCCTTCCCCTCCCCACACCTGACACCCTGTGAGGTAGGTGGGGCTGAGAGAGCTCTGACAGGAACTGCTCTTTTTCAAGAAGAGCTCTGACAGAACTATGGATTGCCCAAGGTCACACCAGCAGTTGCATGTGGAGGAGTGGGGAATCAAACCCAGTTCTCCCAGATTAGAGTCTGCACACTTAGCCACTACACCAAACTAAGACTGGTCCCCACTGGACTTTAGGAGAGCAGGTAAGTCCATTCAGCCATAGTCTATTAAATTGGAAACAAAACTTAGTAAGATGTATTCCAGCTGAATTTATATGGCAATCTTTGGACAGCCTTTCTAGGGAGAAAAAAGGGGGAAGGGTATCATTCTGGTTCACTTCGAGAGCTCTGAAAAAAACTAAATGTCCTTTTCCGACTGTCATGCCCACCGTGCAGCCCGATTCTGTGGACCCTGATCCTGAGGATTTTGCACCTTTAATGCCTGAGCACGAGCTCCCTGCACCCTTGGAAGGAATCAACCTAAGTCCTGCAAGGATGAGCACCAGTTAACAGGAGAATTCACATCTGGAGCCGCTCCTGCAGAGCCAAGCACGAGCACCATGCCTCTCGATTCTCCTCCAGCTGTGACTAGGCTGAGAGATCTAAGACACCGAGACTTGGCAACGTGACGCAAAGAGGCACGCATGCGAGGTCGGCGTTCTCTCAGCCCGGAGTATTGACAGGAGCCAGGACTCCGGGAGCAGCTCATAATTAACTAACAAGCAGAACAGGCTTTTAAGGCGGCTCTCTGGAATCCCCAATTCATGCTGGCAACTAGTCCTTTCAGACCAAAGGCTTTGAACCTTGGATTTGGCATCTCTTGGTTCCTAGCAACCAGGTTGACTTCCTGGTTCCTGACTCCGGTCCGTGTTTTGGCGTTCTCCTGGCTCTTGACCCCCGGCTCTGCACCTCAACTCTGACTTTTGGCAAACTGGACTCAGACCTTCGGTAAAACCTTGACTACGCGTTTGTTTTTGTGTATTGGGACTTTGACTCTTTGGTATCTTGCTATCCTGCTCTTTCTGGCTTTGACCCTCAGACTGAACTCTCGCTCTCTGCCTTGCCCCACTGGCTCAGTCGTGACAACAGCAGCTTTCCAGGAAGAGAGGGGGAGGGAGGAGAGAGAAGAAGCTACCCACACATTCCAGACCGTGGCAGCGTTCGCTGACATCCTGCCCCCCGAAGGCCCCCCTCCAACCGGTTTATTGGGGAAGCAAGAGTGAAAATCCCGTAGGAGCCAAAGGGGTTTGGACGTGTGAGGCCTCCACCCATTCCCAATGCTCTGGCCGAAAATCCACCCACTCAGTGGAATAATACAGACGGCCTTGCTTCAGCTTCGAGTCCAGGATCTGAGAAACTTCACAATGTTGCTCACCATTCACCATCAAGGGGGGCAGCCTGGGGCACTGAGGTTGCCAGACGTTTGGCCCTGGGTCCTGCTTTAATAAACCGTGGTGAAAAACAGGATACACATGTTTCAAACTTTTTGGGAGGGCAAGTTCAATAGTCACTGCATTGATTTTACGAGTTACAGTGAACAGACCCACGTATTTCCAACCTAATTTGCGGCTGGGCAGCAACCCCTTAATATTTTTCATGGAAACGTGCACAGTGTCCCCAGGCTGTAAGTCCCACCTAGAGGTCCGTTTCTTGTCAGCCTGCACCTTATAAGCAGCCTTCACATGCCTTCTGCATGTCCTCACACAAATCCACCACCTCCCCCCCAGGTCACATGTATCATTTAGGAAAGGCATGCGGTTCCCTTCATAGCCATAAACTGCTTTAAAGGGTGAAACCCCTGTGGACAAATGAAGGGTGTTATGATAGCAGTACTCGGCGAATGGTAGCAAGTCCACCCAACCATCTTGTTGATAGTTCATAAAGCATCTTAAGAACTGTTCCAGGGTTTGATTCATCCATTCTGTCTGGCCATCCGTTTCTGGGTGGTAGGCCCTACCCCCAGGACCTTCAGGAGTTTGCCTCAGAACTTGATGATGAAATGAGAGTCTGAAATTATTTTGCGATGGGGGTATGGAGCCTAATCACATGCTGTATGAACACCCTGGCAAAAGCCTGAGCTGTGGGCATTTTGATGAAGGGAACGAAATGTGCTTGTTCGGAGAACAGGTCTACCACCATCCATATGACAGCTTCCCCCTTATTAGGGGGTAGGTCCATGATAAAATCCATTGAGATTACTTCCCAAGGTCTACTTGGGGTGGGCAGGGGCTGTAACAAACCTGGGGGCTTGCCAGGCTGAGGCTTGCACATAATACAGGTTTGACAGAATTGTACAAAAAAGGAAATGTCTTTGCGCATGCTCGGCCACCAAAACTGGCATTGTAACAAGTGCAGAGTTTTTACATAGCCCAGATGTCCAGCCAACTTGGACCCATGCGCTGCTAGCATGACTTCCCCCTGGAGGGAGGCAGGGACGAATAGTCGGGGACCTTTATACCAGCAGCCATTCTCCCATTTCTCTAGAGTCACGTCAGTGTCAGATAACTGCCATGTTTTCTGTATAAACATATTCCTAGCTTGCATGCATGCGCTTAGATCTGCTTTGCTAAGGCTACCGTGGGAGACATTCCTCTGTCAGACACCGCTATCAATGTAACCTTGACAGAAGGAAGGGCTTGCATTCCCCAGCTGGTATGAATATATCGGCCCTCTGGAAAGGGGAGTGGTGGTCTCCTGTTCATGATGTAATGTCCCGCCGGGAGATTTCCCGTGCGCGTGCTTGAATTTTATTTGCTTGGCTAGTTGAAGCATCAGAGTATATACACAACCCCCCATGCCATATCTGTCATTCCTGACAATGTACCTGTACTACTTGGCAACAGACTGGTATTCCAATAAAGCATAACTTTCTGAGTGAAGTGTGCCTGGATTTGCTTGCTGTTCCTGACAGAATTGTCAGGAATCTTTATTTCACCACTGGGCCGGATCTCTCCCTGCCGAGATGAGTAGACCCGGGGGAGGGGGGTACCTACTACAGTACCCACCACAACCGTGCCCATGACAGTACCAACCACAACAGTGCCAACGACTATGACAACGCCTGCCAATCCTCCAGCCTCTACGAAGACGGGGATTCCAGTGTCAATGGTTCCTGTAACAGTCACCAGCCCAGGAGGGCCGGCAACTATGGATGGCGGGCCATCCTGAGACCTACAATGTTGTACATTCCTCTGCACCTGGGCAAAGGGGTAACGTTTTGGCCCAAGCAGAGAGAATGGGTGAAACACCTGGGAGACTCTACGCAAACCACCTGGTTGTTGCCAGGGAGTCAGAGCCAGGACAGCATGTACGACCCTCGTTTGAGTTCAGGGAGTTTCAGCGCAACTCCGAGCCGACTCTTCAAGGTTCCCCCGAGGCAGTTGGGAAGTCTGGGAAGAGACATGGAGGAGAGGTTGGATAGTCTAGAAACAGATTGCTGCATGATAATGCGAGACTTAGGACATTTACTTCAAATGTTACCAACAATGATGAATCAGGTCATTCAGATGCAACTGGCAGCCCAAAAGAGGGTACCAGCTGCCCTCCCCCACTTGGTCCTGGTCAGCTGGCACCCAGCCCCATCTTTCTGCCGCCTGGCCCTGTCCTGCCACCGCCCACCCCCATGTTGCCTGCTCCTGGCCTGCCAGCTCATTAGCCGCAGCAGCCGCCGCCCCTTCCAGTGCCAGTGCCTCCACAACCCGGGGCACCACTGCCTTCAGCTCCCCCCCTCTGGTGGTCCCACCGGTGATGCCCCGGGCCAAGGATTTACTGGACGTCACCTTTGATGGTGACCCGGAAAACCTCTCCTTTTTCATCTTGCAAGTGATGAAATTTGTGCAATAATGGGCCCTTCTCTTTCAGGATGAGCAACAACAAGTTGACTTTATTGCTTCACGGCTGAGAGGAGCTGCCACCAGCTGGTACACGTCTTTGCACGACCTTGATGCATTGGAGCTCGGGAATGTAGATGCATTTATGTGGGCTCTACGAGCTCGGTTTGAGGCTCGCACGATGGCCAAGAAGGCTGAGGCCTTTCTCCGCACCTTTAAGCAAGGCAAGCTCTCAGTGAGGGAGTACTCAATGGAATTCCAACGGCATGCCGTCAAAATCCATGACTGCACTGATTCTGTCCTAGCCCAACAATATCGACTGGGGCTAGTAGCTGACATCTGAAACAATGTCATGAGTTCCCAAGAGCCAAGAACCCTGTGAGCCTGGATGGAGGAGGCAGAGAGAGCGGAAAGTAGGTTGTGCACTATGAGACTAGATAGTGCAATTGCAGCTGGGAGATCACCCGCTACGCCCCACTCGAAACCCAAGCAGCTCCAGCTGAAAGTCTTGGTCCAGGACCAACTAATGAAGCAAGGCTTATGCCTGAAATGAGGAGAAAAGGGCCACTATGCAGCTACCTGCCCATCGGGAGAAATCGCTGGACCATCAGGAAAAGAAGTTGACAAGTGTCAGGCTGACATCTTATCTAAAAAGGGAACAGCAAAATTGAGGAACCCCTGTGCCTTACACACCACTGTGGAGATCCTGGACCCGGTTTCAAGCAATGATGAGGAGGCAGAGCTGGCGGGAAAAGGCCAGGTCTTGTTGTAAGTGGCGCAGCACAGCAGGACCCATCAACTGAAGTGCCAAACGTGGTGAGATACTACCCACCCCTCTTTTTTGTGACTGTTACTATTTTGAACCCTGCTATGAAGATGCACATTAGGGTTCGCGGCCTCATAGACTCTAGGTGTGGGAGGGATCTCATCAACCCCTCCCTGGTGTCGGGCTTGGAGGCAGCTGTGGTCCACTTGGCAGAGTCCCTGATATTTACCCAAATGGATGGCTTTCAAATGAAAAAACCCTGTAGGTTCGAGACTGTTCTGTTGTGGGTGGGGGCTGGAGATCATTGGGAGGATTGCACTTTTGTGGTGTTTCCCAGAGCTAAGTTCCCTTTAGTGCTGGGCAGCCCGTAGCTCCATGGACATGACCCATATATCTTGGGGGATGAGGGGATTGTCCAGTTCATCTCCCCAAAGTGTCAAAATCACATCTGGGACCCTGCCTGGGGGTTAGCCCCGGATAGTGAGCCTCCCTGAGTCTGTCTAGCCACAGATGAACTGGCCCAAATCCCCAGGGAATACAGAGACTTATCACGGGTGTTTGAGGAAGAGGAGGCGGATGAGCTCCCTCCCCATCGCAACTCTGACTGTGCGATTGATTTGTTGCCAGGGCATAAGGTGCCAAAAGGGAAGATTTACGCCATGAGCCCCGTGGAGAAGGAGGAGTTGTGAAAGTTCATTGATAAAAACCTTGCCAAGGGATTTATTTGGCTGGCAGCCTCCCCGTTCGCCACTCCAGTTCTTTTCTGTAAAAAGAAGGATGGGAGGTTCAGGCTTTGCATGGACTATCGGGGGCTGAATGCAGTTTTGTCCACCAATGCCTACCTCATGCCATTAATTAAAGACCTCTTGGCGGAGGTGGCCAAGGGAAAGATCTTCTCCAAGCTTGATTTACAGGATGCTTATTTCCGTGTATGCATCTGATAGGGAGACGAATATAAGACTGCCTTCAATACCCCTCTGGGCCAATTTGAATATTGGGTGATGCCATTTGGCCTCCAGGGGGCTCCAGGAGTCTTCATGAACTTAATAAATGAAGTGTTACACAAGCACCTGTTTAAGGGGGTGTTAGTGTACTTGGATGACATTTTATTGTACTCCCCAGACACGGTCTCTCATGTACAGCTGGTGAGAGAGGTCCTCCAGACATTACTTAAGCACAAACTGTTTGCCAAACTGTCCAAATGCGAGTTCCATAAGATGAGCATTGACTTCCTGGGGTACCATATATTTCAAAAGGGGATTGAGCTGGACCCAAAGAAAGTCCGAGATGTGTTGGAATGGGAACCCCCTAAGACCCGCAAACAGTTCCAGAGTTTCTTAGGATTTGCCAATTTTTATAGAAATTTCCTGCCTCACTTTGCCCAAGTGAGTCTGCCCTTAACTCTTATTGAAAACCAAGGGGAAGGGACCAGGGGCTGCCAAGCCTGCGACTAAACTGGAGTGGACCCCCAAGTGTTAAGCAGCATTTGAGCAGCTAAAAGCTCTGTTTACAACAGAGCCAGTGTTGGTGCACCTAGATGAAACAAAAAAAAAAATGTGGTTCAGGTCGACATGTCAGATGTCGCTATGGGGAGGGGCGATCTTGCAAGAAGGGTCTGATGGTCAGCTCCATCCCTTATTGTATGTGTCTCACAAATTCAGTAACACAGAGAGAAACTGGCCTGTGTGGGATAAGGAGGCTGGGGCGATCCATTTGGCACTTGGCCACGTGGAGACACTGGCTGGAAGGGGCCCGAGTTCCCTTTGAAGTTTGGACTGATCATAAAAATCTTGAGGTTCTTCAAACACCCCGTAATCTAAACGCTAAGCAGTTCAGATGGGCTGAGTTTTTCTTGAAGTTTCACTTTACCCTACACCACTTCCCTGGTGAAGCAAACTCCCTGGCTGATGCTTTATCTCGCCTCCCGCAACATGAAAGCCGAAGGGAGGAGGTTCGTGACTCATTCTTCATGCCTTCCCAATTGAGTGGTGCGGTGCTAATATGTAGCCAGGAGCAGGGGAAACGCACGGTTCAACCCCCCTCTGATCACTGGAAGACAAGTTTGCATCAGCCCTATCCGATGCTGACAAGGAGGAACTGAGCGTGGCTGGGGCTTAGAATGCTGAGAAAATGGCTGTTGGTACAAGGGGAGCAAACTATATGTCCCAGAACTGTTGCGAGGGGATGTATTACACTCAGTCCATGGTTCCAAACCAGCAGGCCATTTCGGCTTTGTAAAATTGTTACATCTTTTGCAATGCCAATTTTGGTGGCCACACATGCGCAAGGATCTATCTCTGTATGTTCACTCTTGCCAAACGTGCATCATATGCAAGCCTCAGTCTGGGAAGCCCTCGGGTTTCTTGAAGCCCCTGCCGACCCCCAATAGACCGTGGGAGGTCATCTCGGTGGACTTCATTACAGATTTACCCCCCCAGTAAGCAGATGACTGTGATCTGGGTGGTTGTGGACTTGTTTTCAAAACAGGCTCATTTCATCCCTTTCCCAAGTTTGCCCACAGCCCGTTCTTTGGCAAGAGCCTTCCTTCAACACATAGTGTGCCTCCACACAATGCCAGCCAAAATAATCATGGACAGGGGGCCCCAGTTTGTTTGTAAGTTCTGGGGAGAGCTGATGGACATAATGGGGATGGAACATGCCCTAAGCAGCGCTTACCACCCAGAAATTGATGGACAAACGGAACAGGTGAATCAAACCCTGGAGCAATACCTGCGCTGTTTCACTAACTTCCAACAAGATAATTGGGTGGATCTACTTCCCCTGGCCGAATTTTACTACAACAATGCTTATCACACCTCAATGGGGGTCTCCCCTTTTAAAGCCGCCTTGGGATCTGACAGCCCCCCAGTACCATTCCTCACTATAGAGTCAGGAACAGGGGGCGAGGTAAAGGACTGGTGTGCAAAATTGTGAGACTCATGGCCACAGATTTGTGAGGCCCTCAATGCTGCCAAGGCAGCTTATAAAGCCCAGGCTGACAAGAAAAGGGTGGAGGGTTGGGTCCTGCAGCCTGGGGACTTTGTGTATGTATCAAGCAAGAACTTAAGACTTTTGCAAGCCTCGCGGAAGTTAGCGTGGAAATATATTGGTCCATTTAAGATACGCAGGTTAATCAATGATGTGACTGTAGAATTGGAGTTACCTAAGAATCTTAAAAATATTCATCCAATCTTTCAGCTTGTTACAGCCCAGTCCGCCCCCTAACCGATGGCGTCTGGAGGCAGCAGCTCCTCCACCCCTATTAGTGGACAGTGAAGAACACTATGAGATTTCGAACATTTTAGACTCTAAAGTAAAATGTGGGCAACTGTATTACCTTGTGGAGTGGGTTCATTCTGGTCCACAGCATTGGGAGTGGGTAAAAGCAATAGATATCTAAGCTCCCAGACTTTTGCAGGACTTTCACCGGCATCTCCCGGGCAAACGGGAGGTTTCCGAAACAATCTAAAGGGGGAGTGATTGGGTTTTGAGGGGGCAGGATGTCAGATAACTGCCATGTTTTCTGTATAAACATATTCCTAGCCTGCACGCATGCGCTTAGATCTGCATTGCTAAGGCTACCGTGGGAGATATTCCTCTGCCAGACACCGCTGTCAATGTAACCTTGACAGAAGGGAGGGCTTGCATTCCCCAGCTGGTGTGAATATATCAGCCCTCTTCTGGAAAGGGTGGTGGTGGTCTCCTGTTCATGATGTAATGTCCCGCCGGGAGATTTCCTGTGCGCGTGCTTGGATTTCATTTACTTGGCTAGTTGAAGCATCAGAGTATATACACAGCCCCCCATGCCATATCCATCATTCCTGACAATGTACCTGTACTAATTGGCAACAGACTGGTATTCCAATAAAGCATAACTTTCTGAGTGAAGTGTGCCTGGACTTGCTTGCTGTTGAACCTGACAGTCAGTCTTGATTTCCCCTTGGTTGGCCTCGGAGAATGCTAAGGTGAACTTCAACTCCCAGCACCCTTTGGTTTTCCCATCCCGGGCTGACGCTTGGCTATGTGTGGTGAACACCCCACCCATCTGGGCGGGAGTAAACATCGAGTCAATGATGTTTGGGGAAGGTGGGACATGCTGGGGAAGGTAGGACAAGGTGTCAGCTAGGGAGCTTGATTTGCCCAGGAAGTGGTGCAGGGTGAAATTGAACTTAGAAAAGAAATCTGCCCATTCAGGTTTCACGGGGTGCGCAACACTTCCAGATTCTTGTGATCTGTCCATACTTCGAATGGAACCCTGGTGCCCTCCAGCCAATGCCTCCAAGTAGTCAGTGCCAGCCATATAGCCCCCACCTCCTTGTCCCACACTGACCAATTCCGTTCAGTGCCATTGAATGTGCGGTAGACATACCCGAGGGGGTGCAACTTTCCATCTGACCCCTCCTGTAAAAGAGCCCCTCCCATGGCCACATCCGACGCATCAACCTGCACGATGAATTTCTTATTTTCGTCTGGGTGGGCTAAGACAGGTTCAGATGTCAATAGAGTTTTTAGGTGATCAAACACCTCCTGACACTCAGAAGTCCAGTGTAACTGAGCTCCCGGCTTGGTACACTCTGGTCCTCTCCCCTTAATCTTTACAAGATCCATGAGGGGCAGGCTGACTTGGGCAAAGTTGGAGAGGAAGGCTCTATAAAAGTTCACAAGTCCTAAGAAGGATTGGAGCTGGCGGTGGGTGCAAGGGGCCTCCCACCCCAGCACATCATGGACTTTGGCGGGGTCCATCTCCAAACCTTGGGGGGAGATGTGGTAGCCCTGGAAGTCTACTTCGGGCTGATTGAACTTGCATTTGGACAGTTTGGCAAAGAGTTTGTGATCATATAATGTCTGTAGCATCTCCTGCACCAATTTCACCGGAGATTTCTTCTCGGGGGAGTACAGCAATATGTCATCCAAGTAGACAAGGGCCCCCCTGAACAGGTGCTTATGCAACACTTCACTAATTAAGTTCATGAAGACCCCCGGAGCTCCTTGGAGCCCGAACAGCATCACCCAGTATTCAAACTGGTCCAGGGGAGTATTGAATGCTGTTTTGTACTCGTCTCTCTCCAAGATGCACACTCGGAAGTATGCATCCCACAAATCCAGTTTAGTAAAGATCTTCCCTTTTGCCACCTCTGCTAAGAGGTCCTTAATCAATGGTAGTGGGTGAGCATTCATGGTCAACACTGCATTCAAACCCCTATAGTTGGTACACAGTTTAAGACCCCCATCCTTCTCCTTCCGGAAGAGGACTGGGGCTGCAAACGGGGAGGAGGCGGGGTGGATAAAACCACGGGCCAGGTTTTTGTTGATGAATTTCCTTAGTTCCCCCTTCTCCCCCGGGCTCATGGCATAGAGCTTGCCCTTGGGGAGCTTCTGCCCAGGAAGTAGTTCAATGGTACAGTATGAATTGTGGTGGGGTGGTAACTCGTCTGCCTTCTCTTCCTCAAACACTTTTGCTAAATCTCTGTACTCTCAGGGGATAGCAGAGAGTTCTTCCTGCACCAGACAAGCCCACAAGGGTTCCTCGGGAGGTGCTGGCCCCCAGTTCTCTTCCCAGGAGTGGTCTTGACATCTTGGGGCAATGAAGTACACCCGCCCTTCATCCCAAATGACGTACGGGTTGTCGTCATGTGGCCACGGGCTTCCCAGCACCAGTGGGAACTGGGAGGCAGGGGTGATAATGAAGTGGGTGAAAATGATTGGAGTCGAACGATTTGAGCCCCTAAGCCCATGACCAGAGAGGGGTTTATTAAGTCCCTGGCACACCCCACATCTATCAGTGCCCTCACCCTCATGTGGGTCCCCAAATCGGGATTCATTACAGTCACAGTCACAAAGAAGGGGGGGAGTAGTTGCTCACCATCTTCAGAGCTGCTTGAGTTGGGACCTGCTGCTCTGCACCACTTGCAGCAGGTCCTGGCCTTTTCCTGCCGGCTCATCCTCACCTTCACTGCTGGGCTCCGAGCATCTGTCCAGGATGTTGACTTGGAGTGCTCACTGGAACTTCAGCTTGGCCATGCTGTTCTGTAGCAGGGTGTTTTGCCATTTTTTCTCAGGTGCTTTCCCCCCTGGAGTGGGACCAGTGGTCTCAGGGCAGTAGGCAGCATAGTGGCCCCCCTCTCCACACCAGATACAGAGTCCTTGCTTCATGCGCTGCTCCCGCACTCCCTCTTTAGGTTTAGGGGTCTTGGGTTTCTTCTCTCGGATAGGCGGCTGCGCTGTTGATCTGGATCATTTGCAGTCTGCTCTCTGTGTCAGCTGCCTCCTGCATCCAGGCGTTCAGGGAGATGGGGTGCATGTTGCGGAGGATGGTTTCCCGGATCTCGGATTTCAGTCCCAAACTGTACTGTTCCACCAGTACGCCATCCAGCCACCCTGAATCTTAGCTGCATACCTCTTAAATTCTTTGGAGTACTCTCTGCAGGTCCTCTTCCCTTGCTTCAGGAGGTGCAGGTTGTTCCATGCCTTCAGCTGTTCCATCGGGTCCTCATATTGCACTGGAGGGCCCACATGAAGCCATCAACTTCCAGTAGCTCCAGTCCCTGAGCATTGTGGAGGCTGACATACCAGTCAGCTGTGCCATCTCACAGTGTAGAGGCAATGTAGGTGAACCGTCACTCATTGGAGGGGAATAGAAGGCCCCAGTACTGCACAAAATTCTCCACCTGCACCACAAAGAAGGCTTGTCTTTCTGGAGTGCCATTGAATGTGGCTTCATGTACCTCTTTTGAATTGTGCTTGCATGGAGGGGCCTCTGGTGGCCTGGGCACAGGGGCTGGTCCTGGAGGCAGCCCAGCTCGTGGGTTCTGGGGTGGCAGTGGCATGGCGGAGGGAGCTGGAGGGTGTAGACACAGCTCCCCTTGTACTACCTGAGCGACCATCCTAGGAATATCCAGCAACATCTCCTCCAGCATGCACGTCACATCTTGGCTTGGGAAAGCACCAGTCGGGTGAGCCACTCTTCCCAGGCCCCCTCCTCAGCCCATCTCGGCAAGGGGCGTCCATGATTCCTGGGTTTCATCTCTGAACCAGCCCCATCATCTGGACCAGGGTGAATCTCCGAACAGGCTTCCCAATCAAGGCACTCAATAATGTTCCTTCAGACGTTTCAGTTTATTGAGAGTGAGGACTAAGGACTCCATGAACTCTTGTGTCAGGAATGGTGGGCTAAGATGCAGGAACAGCAGGTATACCCCCTTCATACATTACCCCCTGATACATTAAGGCCAATAAGTAGGCACCTGAAGGCATGGGCAAAAGTAACAGTTACATTCTCAGCGGGAAGCTAGGAGCAGGCAGAGTAGAGCTTCAAGGACATGTTACAGATAACATACAGTGGCATCCCAGGAAGGGAGGGAGGAGGGAGAAGAAGCTACCCACAAAATCCAGACCATGGCAGCGTTAGCTGACAGTTCCTTGGGGTGGAGAATGCTTTGAGGTGGAGACACTTTGAGGAAAAGGATCGCTTCCAACAGATATCTCTTCCCGGGTTGCCTGGTGTGGCGAACGTCCCAAGAGGGGGAGGGCATCACTCACGTCCATCAATGTTTATTTTAAAGGTTTTTTGGGGGGGTTCCTGGGGGTGGAGAGTGCAGAGACACTTTGAGGACCAGGGTCGCTTCCAACAGATATCTCTTCCTTGGCTGCCTGGTTTTGGGAATGTCCGAAGAGGCCCAAGGCATCGCTCAGTTTGGTGTAGGGGTTAGGTGCATGGACTCTAATCTGGGAGAACCAGGTTTGATTCCCCACTCCTCCACTTGCACCTGCTGGATGACCTTGGGCAAGCCATAGTTCTGGAACAGTTGTTCTTGAAAAAGAGCAGTTTCTGTCAGAGCTCTCTCAGCCCCACCTACCTCACAGGGAAAGGAGTTTTGGGTAAGCTGCTTTGGGTGGGGTATAAATCCAATCTTCTTCTTTACATCCATCAATGTTTATTTTTATGGGTTTTTTGGGGGGTGGTTCCTGGGGGTGGTGTTGCCAGCATCCTCAGCCCTGAACCTGGGGTGGTCTTTCCTGAGACTGAGACACCCCAAAATGACCCCTGAACCTCCACAAGCAGTGCCCTATGAAGTCAGGCTTGGCTTAAACAGTGGCTTTTGCTGGGAGGCTAGAAGAAGAAGAAGAAGAGATTGGATTTATACCCCCTGCCCTTCACTACCCAAAGGAATCTCAGAGTGGATTACAATCTCCTTTCCCTTCCCCTCCCCATAACAGAAATCCTGTGAGGTAGGCAGGGCTGAGAGAACTCGGACAGAAACTGCTTTTTTTCAAGAACAGCTGTGCCAGAACTTGTGACTGACCCAAGGTCACATCAGCAAGTGCAAGTGGAGGAGCAGGGAATCAAACCCAGTTCTCCCGGATTAGAGTCCGTGCACTTAACCACTACACCAAACTAAGAAAACTCAGGCCAAAGAGAATTCTCCAGGCTGGCTGCACTGCCAAGTATTCTCCATGGAAGCAACCCTCCCCCTCCATGTCTATCCTGTCAGCTCAGTCCAAAAAGGACTAGAATGGGCAAGTCTCTGCCCCGCCTCAGGCATCTTCTGCTGACCAAATGGCTAGTCTTTTGTCTGTCAAATGTACAGGCAGGCAGGGACAAAGAGCCTCTGGTCTGTGCTAATGTCATGAATGAAGTATGTTGCATGTTTCCATCCCCCTCTCCTGTTTCACCTATATATCAGGGAATACCTTTGGAATAATCCTCTCATTCCTGCCTCCATATATTTGTCTAAGATATCTGCATTCTTACACCTATGCCAGACCTATCAAGGTAAACATCAACTTTCCATGTCTAGTGAATGGTCACCCATTCAGGTTCATCTTGCCACACATTGAGAAACATCACTTCTTTTGTCTGGCACCAGGGAAACACCAGGCCACTCTATTGTTCCACAATGGACACCCCCAGCCCAACCATCCAACATCTGGCTTAATCTCATTATATCCAGTCCCTGCCTCTCTGGAAGCTCATTGGTCACATCTAGGCCTTGCCCATCCTGATGCCACACACCCCTGAGACTCATCATCGGCCCAGGTAATCTATTGTTCTCACCTAAAACCAGCCCCCAAGACCTTCCATTGGTCTGCAGTGTTTTCCAATGTCTATATCCATCAGCACATGGCCTCAGACTGGGTGCCTCTGCCCTGATGCCAACTGGCAGACCAGCCCTAAACCTCTGGGTTTCGGCCCTAAACTCATCTCCATGGACCTCTGCACATCTGGACAAGTAGTTGTTGTTGTTCAGTCGCACAGTCGAGTCCAACTCTTCACGAACCATGGACCTCGCCAGGCCCTCCTGTCTTCCACTGTCCACTGAAGTATGCTCAATTTCATGTTCGTTGCATCGATGACACTGTCTAACCATCTCATCCTTTGCCATCCCCTTCTTCTTTTACCTTCAATCTTTCCCAGCATCAGGGTCTTCTCCAGTGAATGCTCCCTTCTCATTTGGTGGCCAAAGCATTTGAGCTTCAGCTTCAGGATCTGGCCTTCCAGGGAACAATCAGGGTTGATTTCTTTTAGGATTGACTGATTTGATCTCCTTGCAGTCCAAGGGACTCTCAAGAGTTTTCTCCAGCACCATAGTTCAAAAGAATCTATTCTTCGGCGCTCGGCCTTCCTCTCGCAGCCATACATTACTACGGGGAATACCATTGCTTTGACCATGCGGACTTTTGTTGGCAAGGTGATGTCTCTGCTTTTTATCATGCTGTTTAGGTTTGCCATCGCTTTCCTCCCAAGGAGCAGATGTCTTTTAATTTCATGGCTGCAGTCACCATCTGCAGTGATCTGGGATCCTAGGAACGTGAAGTCTGTCACTACTTCTACGACTTCCCCTTCTATTTGCCAAGGAGTGATGGGGCCAGATGCCAAGATCTTAGTTTTTTTGATGTTGAGCTTCAAGCCCACTTTTGCGCTCTCCTCTTTCACCCTGAGCAAGAGGCTCTTTAGGTCCTCTTCACTTTCTGCCATCAGAGTGGTATCGTCTGCATATCTGAGGTTATTGATCTTTTCCCCAGCAATCTTAACTCCCGCTTGTGATTCATCCCGGCCAGCATTTCGCATGATGTACTCTGCATATAAATTAAATAAGCAAGGTGACAATATACATCCTTGCCGTACTCCTTTTCCTATGCTAAACCAAGCAGTTGTTCCATATCCAGTTCTAACTGTTGCTTCTTGACCCTTTTACAGGTTTCTCAGGAGACATGTGAGGTGGTCCAGTACTCCCATCTCTTTAAGAACCTGCCATAATTTATTGTGATCCACATAATCAAAGGCTTTAGCATAGGTATTATCACCACATAACTGACCCCTCCATTAGCTATCAATCAATTCTGCTTTCTTAGTTCTGTACTGTGTGCATGAATGTTTGAATATTGTTTGTATGTTTGAGAATATTTAGTAAAGAAATCATTATTTTAGCTATTTTAGCTCTGTGTCTATTCTTGGGTTCCTGGGAATTCTAACTCCAGTGTACACAGGTCTGATCCTATATTTATACCAATTGCTCATTAATATCATAGAGCAATTTGGCTAACAGTGGAGAATGCAAAGAGACTTTGAGAACAAGGTTCACATCCATCAGATGTCTCTTCTTAGGTTGGTTGGCATGGGGAACATCCCAAGAGGGGGAGGGCATCTGTCAGTGTTTATTTTAAAGTTTTTTTAGGGGGGTTCCTTGGGGTGGAAAGTGCAAAGAGACTTTGAGGAAAAGGGTCGCTTCCAACAGATATCTCTTCCGGGGTTGCCTGGTGCAGTGAATGTCCCACTGCACATGGCATCACTCACATCCATCAATGCTTATTTTAAGGGTTATTTTGGGGGGGTTCCTTGGGGTGGAGAGTGCAGGGAGACTTTGAGGACCAAGGTCGCTTCTGACAGATATCTCTTCCTAGGCTGCCTGGTGTGGGGAATGTCCCAAGAGAAGAAGAAGAGAAGAGATTAGATTTATACCCCACTCTTCACTCAGAGGCTCAGAGTGGCTTACAAACTCCTTTCCTTTTCCCTCCCCACAACAGACACTCTGTGAGGTAGGTGGAGCTGAGAGAGCTCTGAGAGAACTGTCCTTGAGAGAACAGCTCTGACAGAACTATGGCTTGCCCAAGGTCATCCAGCAGCTGCAAGTGAAGGAGTGGGGAATCAAACCTGGTTCTCCCAGATTAGTCTGTGCACTTAACCACTACATCAAACTGGCATCGCTCACATCAATCAATGTTTATTTTTAAGATTTTTTTGGGGGGGTTACTGGGGGTAGAGAATGCAAAGAGACTTTGAGGACAAGGTTTACGTCCGACAGATGTCTCTTCTTACGTTGGTTGGTGAGGGGGAACATCCCAAGAGGGGGAAGGCATTATTCACATCTGTCAGTGTTTATTTTTAAGTTTTTTGGGGGGGTTCCTGGGATACAGGGTGTGTGTAGAAAAGTTGAAGATGGGGGTCACAAGAGGCAAACCTGTGGCTTTGGGCTGCCTGGTGGAGGGAATGTGCCAAGGGGGGGGGGAGGTCAGCAGTCACCTCCAGCAGCCTGTTGTTGGGAGGGGTCCTGGGGCAGGGGACACACAGTGAGGGGCAGGGCAGTTTCCATACATGACTGGTTTCCTCTCCGGTTTCTGTCTCAGGGATTTCTTTCTTTCTTTCTTTCTTTCTTTCTTTCTTTCTTTCTTTCTTTCTTTCTTTCTTTCTTTCTTTCTTTCTTTCTTTCTTTCTTTCTTTCTTTCTTTCTTTCTTTCTTTCTTTCTTTCTTTCTTTCTTTCTTTCTTTCTTTCTTTCTTTCTTTCCTGCCCTTCCCTGGAATGAGCTCAGGGCTGCTCACAACAAAATAATACACAGATCTCTATTAAGAATCAAATTAAAATAATCCAGCAATTTCCAGTAAATAAAAACACGTGACCCTCAGTGTATAAGATGGCAGAAAAGAGCTCCCCCTCCTCCCCATCTGCCTGGGGGAGGGTTTCAAGGGATGGAGAAACTATATGAATGTGCTGTGAGGAGGAGGATCATGGTCCAAATGGTCCTTTGGGGCAATGTTCACATCATGGGTGTTGGCTGCAGGGTGAGGCCATCTGTCCTGGCAGAGGTGGCCTTCCTCCCACCCAGGCACCCCATGGGCCACATGCCGGGATCACCCATTGAAGAAGAGGGAAAGAAGGAGGGGGGGGGAGGAAGTGGGAAGGCTGGAGACCATGGTCTCAATCCACCCTGTCCAGAACAGGGTGGCCCAGCATGTGGACAAAGGAGGTCTCCATGGGGCTCCATGTGGGTAAAGGAGTCTCCCAGATGGGAGAGCACGCACTTGCTCTGGATGCTAATGGGAGGGCTGGAGAGCAGATTGGTGGCCATGCTGGCAAGATCTGGCCATATGGTGGTCTTGTGCACCCCGTACTCAAGTGGGTCCAAGTTGGCCAAAATAAGACAGGTGCTGCAAAAGGGGATGATGCTGGCCGAATGAATCCACGGGCCAGATTTTTATCAATAAATCGGCGAAGTTCCTCCTTTTCACTTGGGCTCATGGCATAAATTTTCCCTTTTGGTAACTTTTGACCCGGAAGGATCTCAATTGCACAGTCGGAGTTACGATGGGGGGCAACTCATCTGCTTCCTCCTCCTCAAACACCCGGGTTATATACTGGTAATCCTCAGGGATGCGGTTAAGTTCCTCCGTTGCCAAACAAGCTCGCGGAGGTTCATTACATGGGGGATTTCCCCACCCGGGGTCCCAGTTGTGATCTGTACATTTTGGGGAGATAAACTGTACCTCCCCTTCTTCCCACAAAATATACGGGTTATGTCCATGTAACCAGGGGCTACCCAATACTAAAGGAAATTGGGCTTGCGGAGCTATTACGAATGAGCGTAGCTCCCAGTGGTCACCAATGCCTATTCTTAAAGGAACAGTCTCAAATTGGCATGGCTTTTTCATCGGAGACCCATCCATCTGTGTGAAAGTTATTGGGTCTTTCAGGTGAACCACAGCTGCCTCCAACCCCAAAACCATGGAAGGGTTTATGAGATCCCTCCCGCACCCTGAGTCAATGAGAGCCCGGACCCGAATGTGAGTCATCATCGCTGGATTCATCACCAAAACAGTCACAAAGAAGAGAGAGGGGTAGTTGCTCACCATTTTAGGCACCTCTGGTGTTGGGTCCTGCTGTGTAGCGCCGTTCACCAACAGGACCATCTCATTTCCCTGCATCTCACTCTCCTCCTCTAGCATCAAGGTATCCACTTGGTCGGGGCTAGCAAACAGAGCCCGTGTGTTGCGCGGTTTGGCGGTACCTTTTCTTGGGGTAGAGGTTGCCCACCTTCTAGGCTCTTCTTGTGGTAGAGCTCTATTGGGATCCCCTTTCGGGCAGGCAGCGGCGAAATGCCCTTTCTCCCCACATCGCAGGCAGAGCCCCTGTCGCATACGCTGATCCCTCACGCCACTTGGGGTGGAAGTTGGTTTGGGTCTGGCCTGGCCCGCCGCAACACTTGGACGATTGTTACCCAAGGATAGATCCAGCTTCATCATTTGCAAGCGACTTTCAGCCTTCTCGGCTTCCTCCATCCACCCCTGGAGGGTACGAGGTTGTTGAGAGCTGAGAACATTATTGCGGACGTCAACTGCCAGTCCCATTCTATATTGTTGGGCCAACACCGCATCAGTCCAGTCTCGAATTTTTACAGCATGCCTTTGAAACTCCCTGGAGTACTCCCGCACTGAGAGTTTGCCTTGTCTGAAAGTGCGAAGGAAGGCTTCAGCTTTTTGGGCCGCCCCCGGATCTTCAAAACGATTTCTCAAAGCCCACATGAAGTCATCCACATTCCCCAACTCCTCCGCCTCCAGATCATGAAGGGCTACATACCAGCTAGTAGCACTTCCCCGGAACCTGGATGCAATAAACTCCACCTGCTGTTCTTCATCTGGGAATACATAGCCCCATCTTTGTACAAATTTTCCAACTTGTAATATGAAAAAGGACACAGTCTCTGGATCTCCATCAAAAGTGATCTCAAGCATGTCTTTGGGGCGGATTACCGGGGGGCCGGCGCCATGATCGGTACCGGCTGCATGAGGGGTGCTGGAGCCGGAGGCTGAGGTGGAGGCACAACTGGCGGCTGGACAGGTCCTGGTGGCCCTGGCCCTGCTCCCGGTACTGGGGCTACTACTGGAGGTGGGGCTGGTGCTGGCTGGCCCGGCCCTGGCCCTGGTGGCGCGGGTTGGCCTGGCCCTGGCCCTGGGGCCGCTGGTTGGCCCGGCCCTGGACCCGGCGGTACTGGTTGGCCTGGCCCCGGGCCCGGAGGAGGAGGAGGTGGCCGTCCCGGCACCAACGGTGGCGCCGGGGCTGGAGCCGGTGCTGGGGCAGGTCTGGGTTGTGTCAGCGGATGGGCTCTAATAGCTTGGTCCATCATCTGGGGTAGGGACTGCATTAGTTTACTCATATCCCTTACCAGCCGTCGGGTATCCTCCTGGATAGAATCCATGCGGGCATCAGTGTCCTGGCTGGACCCCGTTCTGGGAGATCCCCGGGACACCCGCCCTTGGGGAAGACCAAAACTACCTCTGGGATCCAGGAGGCTGTCACGGCTCTGGCTTCCCGGCATAGTCCAAGTAGCCTGGGTAGTGTCCAGCAGGTTCTTAGTCCAATCGCGCGATCTGCGAAATGTCACCCCTTTATCCCAGGGTGTTGGGACTCCTGGCACATAGGTTCGTGGAACCGCACCACCCTGACTTGGTATCAGCCCGGCCAGGCTGTAGATCGGGAGCGCGTACGTGGCTCCAATTGTGCCAATCGATGGTGGGGTAGCCAACACGGCTGCTGAATAGGCAGTTGGCGTCGTCACCACTGTAGTTGTAGTCACAGGAACCACGGTGGTAGTCGGAATGGTAACCACTGGAGCAGCCACAGAGGTAACGGGAGCCGTGGCTCCCAATGCAGTAGTCACTGGAACGACACCTGTGGCTCCCGCCGTAGTGATCGGTGGAACTGCCCCGGCGGCTCCCGAGGTGGTAATCAACGGGACTGCGCCCGGGGCTCCCTTTTCCCGCCCCGCTCATCGTGGTGGATGGCGGTCGTCGACGGTGAGGGAAAGATGTGGATTCCTGACAATTTCTGTCAGGTGTAAAATCAAGTAGATCCAGTCATTCTTGCACAAAGAAAGGTTTATTAGGATTAACTTGCTAAAACCCACAGTAGGAGGTCATTGTCAGGAATGGGGAGCAAAGCAGAGCTGGCTAACTTATAGTGTGATGCAATGAAGCGCCTAGCGAATAAAACTTGAGCACTCGCGCGGGAACTCCCGGCGGGAGAAATACTTCATGAGCGGGAGACTACTCCCCCCTCCCCTTGCCTTCCCAGGACTGGAAAATTCTCAGCGAAACAAGAATAGTCCAAAGCCTACATTCAAGGCCACCGTGATAAGGAAAAGCGGCAGGGAAGAAGCTCCCACGTTTCAGGCTGCATAGCTACGCAAGCGCAAAGCGGGGTAGAAACATAACACAATGGATGCAGTGAGAAACATCAAAGACATCACTTTCTGACACAGGCTTGGAGGGCTCAGACAGAAATTTGTGGCCCATCACTTTGGCAGAAACCTCTGCCATCCCATGCCTGGCACCCATACCAGCACTCTGTACCTCCCACTTCATGATGGACATCCAGAACTCCCGAGTCCCTTTCCCATGGCTCCTCTCAGTTCTGCCCCTCCTCTCCATGATCTTATCCTCCTCACCACCCCCATCCCCCCACTTCCTGCTCTCCCTACTCCTCCCCCGCTCCCTCCTCAGCTTCTCCCCCTCCTTGTCCTCCTCGTCCTCCACCTCATCATCTCCTCTCTCCCTCAGCTGTCTCTGGCCCCAGCTATGGTGTTGGTACCCCTGCAATTGGTGGCACAGTTCATGCTTCCGCTGATGAAGCTGCTGCACATTTTGGAGAGCAATGCTTCCCTTGATACAGAGGCAGGGCTGGCCCCAGGTGTCTGGGTGCCCTAGGCAGGAAAGCCTGGGGTGCCCACCCCACCGGGGATGCCAACCTCCCGGTGGGGCCTGGAGATGGCCCAGCACCGTTTTCCTGGGCGCCCCACAGATGCGAGGCACCCAGGAAAGCTGGTGAAGGGGCGGAGTTAGAACCCTCGCCCCTTCCCTCCCAGCGCCAGCTTTTCTGGTTGCCCCGCAGCTGCGAGGCATCCAGGAGAGCTAGGGAAGGGGCAGGGTTAGAACGCCCGCCCCTTCCCTCCCAACAGCGGCGCCAGCTTTTCTGGGAACCTATGGAATTTTAAGAATTTTGAGAACAAGTTCTGGGCATCACAATAGAGAAAAAGGCAGATTCGCTCACTGTTCTGAAGGAGGGTCTTAACTCTGCTTCATTCTCAAATCGACGGATTGCAGAACTTCCACACAGAGGCTCTATTTGCAGCTACCATGCTCTTTCCATTTAAAGTCAACTTAAAGGACAAAGCTGCAGGAGCTTCATGGTTTGTGCTTGGAAAGAGCATGACATCATGTGGAAGCTCCTCTCAAAAATGTGAGGAAGAAATTGAAAGGAAGAGTGGAGAAGGTCAAAACCATTGGGGAAGCTTGGAGACTATTTAAAAAAACAATCCTAGAAGCTCAGAAAAAATATATGCCGCAGGTTAGGAAAGGTACAAATAGGTATAGAAAAAAGCCTGCATGGTTAACAAATAAAGTAAAGGAAGCTGTAAAAGGTAAGAAGGATTCCTTTAAGCGGTGGAAAGCTAGTCTTAGTGAGGTTGATAAAAGGGAACACAGGCTGTGGCAAATAAAATGCAAGTCTGTGATCAGGCAAGCAAAAAGGGAATATGAGGAGCATATTACAAAAAACATAAAGACCAACAATAAAACTTTCTTCAAATACGTTAGAAATAGGAAGCCAGCCAGGGAGGCAGTGGGGCCCCTGGATGACCAAGGGGTAAAAGGAGTAGTGAAGGATGTTAGGGAAATGGCTGAGAAGCTGAATGCATTTTTTGCCTCTGTCTTCACTGTGGAAGAGGAGAAGTGCTTGCCCACTCCAGAACCACCAATTTTGGGAGGAGGTTTGAAAGACCTGAGTCAGATTGAGGTGACAACAGAGGAAGTCCTATGACTGATGGACAATTTAAAAACTAATAAATCACCAGGCCCGGATGGCATTAATCCGAGAGTTCTGAAAGAACTCAAATGTGAACTTGTGGATCTCCTTACTTTAATATGTAATCTTACTTTAAAATCTGCCTCCATTCCTGAGGACTGGAAGGTAGTTGATGTCACTCCCATCTTTAAAAAGGGCTGCAGGGGAGATCCGGGAAATTACAGGCCAGTCAGTCTGACATCGATACCGGGTAAGTTGGTGGAAAGTGTTATTAAGCAAAGAATGAGTAGGCACATTGATGAACAAAAACTATTGAGGCAGACTCAGCATGGGTTCTGTAAGGGAAGATCTTGTCTCACTAACCTGTTAGGGTTTTTTGAGGGAGTAAACAAACATGTGGACAAGGGGGACCCAATAGATATTATTTACCTTGACTTCTGGAAAGCTTTTGATACAGTTCCTCATCAAAGGCTCCTAAGTAAGCTCAATAGTCATGGGATAAAAGGACAAGTCCTCTTGTGGATCAAAAACTGGCTTATAAATAGGAAACAGAGAGTGAGTATAAATGGGAAACTTTCTCAGTGGAGGGTGGTAAGCACAGGGTACCACAGGGGTACCACAGGGATCAGTACTCGGTCCGATGCTTTTTAACTTGTTTATTAATGATTTGGAATTGGGAGTAAGCAGTGAAGTGGCTAAATTTGCAGATGACACGAAGTTGTTCTGGGTGGTGAAAACCAGGGAGGAGTGTGAGGCACTCCAAAGGGATCTGTCGAGGATGGGAGAGTGGGCGTCAACGTGGCAAATGGGGTTCAATGTGGCCAAGTGCAAAGTGATGCACATTGGAGCCAAAAATCCTAACTATAAATACACGTTGATGGGGTCTGAATTGGCAGAGACGGACCAAGAGAGAGATCTTGGAGTCGTAGTGGATAACTCAATGAAAATGTCTAGACAGTGTGTAACTGCAATAAAGAAGGTCAACGCTATGCTGGGGATTATTAGGAAGGGAATTGAAAACAAATCAGCCAGTATCATAATGCTCCTGTATAAATCATTGGTGCAACCTCATTTGAAATACTGTGTACAGTTCTGGTCGCCACATCTCAAAAAGGATATTATAGCATTGGAAAAAGTGCAGAGAAGGGCAACTAGAATGATAAAAGGGTTGGAACACCTTCCCTATGAAGAAAGGTTAAAACGCAGGGGCTCTTCAGCTTGGAGAAACGATGGCTGAGGGGTGACATGATCGAGGTTTATAAGATTATGAATGGGATTGAGCACGTTGAGAAAGAAGTACTTTTCTCCCTTTCTCACAGTACAAGAACTTGTGGGCACTCCATGAAATTGCTGAGCAGTCGGGTTAGAACAGATAAAAGGAAGTACTTCTTCACCCAAAGAGTGATTAACATGTGGAATTCACTGCCACAGGAGGTGGTGGCAGCTACAAGCATGGACAGTTTCAAGAAGAGAGAATTAGATAAACATATGGAACAGAAGTTCATCAGTGGCTATTAGCCACAGGATATAGATGGGAACTCTCAGTCTGGGGCAGGTGATGCACTCTATTCTTGGTGCTGGAGGGGGCAGCCGTGGGAGGGCTTCTAGTGTCCTGGCCCCACTGCTGGACCTCCTGATGGCACCTGGTATATTTTGGCCACTGTGTGACAGAGTGTTGGACTAGATGGGCCATTGGCCTGATTCAACATTGGCTTCTCTTATGTTCTTATGTTCTTATCTACTGAAGCAGCGGTCTTGGCCCTAATTTTCCTTGCAGCCAATAGCAAAAAGTGAGTCTCTATAGGTAACAGATGGATCGGGAGTGGATAATAAAAAGACCAATTTATCAAAGTCAGAGGCGAAGCTTTGTCCCTTTAACAGATTGTCAAGTAATTTAATTCTAACTTTTGTATACATTGGACAGAATAGCAGATAATGAAGTATGTCCTCTGGAGCTGAAGCACCACATATACAAACACGTAGACCCATCAGTGTTTGAGAATAATTTCCCATGAGCAATGCCGTCGCCATTGTCTGGAAATGTAGGGAGGTGACTGCTTTTATAAGATTTGGGGATGGAATATTTACCAAATAAGATGATCCAAGGTGATCTCTCTTAATTAGCTTAAACCAAGATGTGAACTTAGATTGAGAGAGCTATCCAATAAGGCATCACATTTGTACACCCAATTTCATAAGTTGGAACCGTTGTTCAAAGCCCCCAACAAGGCATCTGGGATAGAATAGCGGGCAAGTATATTGTTGTAGCATACCAACCAGATTGAGCCATTTCATGACATTGACTGAAAACACTGATTACTGGGTGAGTTGGTGATAATGGTATTACTTTTGCTCCAAAATCTAAGTAAGATGAGATGGACTCGGGCCCTAACTGATAGCAGACTAAGTTCTGCCCTCATAAAGGCTGCTGGGGTCCCCTTGGGCAGAGCGACAAGTCGTCTTATAAATAAATTTTGGATTGATTCTAAACTGGAGATTATGTATTCCTTCCAGCCCTGTACCTCAACACCATAAAGAAGGTGGGGGATTGCCTTGTGTATAAATATTTTTACTGCTGGATCTATGAGAAATCCATCCTTAGTATGGTAGAACCTCAGAATTGCTCCTATGATTTTTATGGTGGAGGATTTAATAATATCCAGGTGTGGATTCCAATTTAAAGTCTCACTAAAGGTCACTCCCAAATATTTGAAGGAGCTACACTGTTCAATAAAAATTCCATGGATATTCCAGGAGAATTTTCTAGGCTGTTTTCTAAAGACCATAACCTTGGTCTTATCATAATTTTTGTTCAGGGCCTCCTCTTTACAGTAATCCCCTAACTGATACAGCGACCTTTTTAATCCAATTTGGGTAAGGGAGATAAGGACCATGTCATCTGTATTTAGTAAGATCGAGATTTTCTGGTGACCAAACGAAGGTGCAACAAACTCAGCCCCTGACGACCTGTGCACCATGTCATTTAGGTACAAATTAAAAAGCAGGGGAGCAAGCACACATCCCTGTTTAACTGCTCTGACTCAGAATTGGAATTTCATTTGTTAGGGAGCCTGATTTACCCACTCTAATCCTAGCAAAGATATCCATATGCAGTTCCTGGAAAAGAAACAGCAAGCGTTTGTCAATATTTGTGCTAGCTAGCTTTTTCCAGAGATGAATGCTGTGGCTAGGTCTACAAATACTACAAAGAGGGCTTTGGTGGGGCCATTGATGCCCAAAAGGGCTAAAAGCAGGGGTCTTTTCGTAGAAAAACAGCTGCAGGAGCTCATTAGCATATGGTATGCTAATGAGCTATTAGGCTATTAGCATATGCCACGCCCCCTGACATCACCAGAAGTGATGTCAGAAGGGGAAGCAAAAGTGGGGGAGGCATCTTCAAAAGCCTCCCCTTCCCTTCCCCAGCTGGTCTGGGTGGGGGAGCTAAGAGAGAAGGGGTTTAAAGTTTAAACTCCTTCTCATGAGAGTTGGGCCACAGAAGGAGGAAAGAGGGAAAGAAAGAGAAGGAAAGGGGAGGGAAACAGGGAAAGGAGGAAAAAAGAGAAGAGAAGAAGGTGGGAAAGAAAGAAAGAGAGAAGAGAAGAAGGAGGGAAAGAGGGAAAAGAGAGAAGGAAAAGAGGGAATGAAAGAAATTTGGCGGCAATTCGGCCCCATTATATCCTATGGGCCATTGAAGTCAATGGTGAAAACATAGGGTATATTCTGGGGGCTGGAGGGGAGGGGTTTGAGGCCCCAAACTCACAGGGTAGCTGATGGAGCCTCTCCCCAAGGTACCCACCAAGTTTCAAGAACATTGGACCAGGGGTCCAATTCCATGGCCCCCAAACAGGTTGCCCCTATTCCCTCCATTGTTCTCTATGGTGGGAAAAAAACGTACTTTTTTCCCACTATAGAGAACAACGGAGGGAATAGGGGCAACCTGTTTGGGGGCCCATAGAATTGGACCCCCTGATTCAATGTTCTTGAAACTTGGTGGGTATCTTGGGGAGAGGCTCCATCAGCTATCCTGTGAGTTTGGAGCCACTCCCTCAAACCCCCTCCCCTCCAGCCCCCAGAATATACCCTATATTTTCACCATTGACTTCAATGGCCCATAGGATACAATGGAGCTGAAATTGACATTAGGCTGCCTGAAAGACTCTCGGGGACGCCGGCTGGGGGCGGGGCTTGGCTCCTGAGCTCCCGGAGCTGCGCTCCAGTGCGCTCCCCCCCCAAAAGACCCCTGGCTAAAAGGTAGAGATTTTGACAGTGTTCGACTGTGCTTTGTCCCTTTCTAAACCCAGCTTGGTTGGGATGGATTACATGGTTAGAAATTTCCCAGTCCTCCAGCTTATGTAGAAGATACTTACTATATAGTTTTGCAGCTATATTCAGCAGGTTTATGGGGTGGTAATTTTTTGGATTAGCCTTATCACCTTTCTTATGGATTGGGACAACAATACTCAGTTTCCAACCAGAGGGAAACACACCAGTTTCATTGATCTGGGTGAAAACTTTTGCAAGCACCGCTGACCACCAATCAGGAAAAGACTTAAACAGTTCTGGAGGAATAAAATCCTCCCCTGGAGATATTCCCAAGGCTAGAGAGGCAATAAGACCTTTAACCTCAGAATCAGTGACTGGTAGTCAATCAGGTAATGTAGCGAATTCAGAAAAAGATATCTGCTTCTGTGATCTATCGGCCCAAGATGAGGCCTGAGGTATACCAAATATGTTGTTAACATGCACAAACCAGTCTTTTCCTGAGATTTGGGCTTCAAGCTGAGAGGGAGGCTTGCCAAACCTGCAGGAAACCAGTTCCCAGAAACTCTTCTCTCTTTGCTCTGTGACTGCCAAGTCCAGCTCATGCCACAAACATTTGGCATAATCTAGGTGTTTTTTTGTTTAAGGAGGTTTTTATATTTGGATCTAGAGAGTTGTGCTGCCAATGCTTCATCTTTATGATAGTGAGTTAAATGCATAGATTGACTTAACTCTTTCTTAGCTAGTTTGAACTCTTGGTCGAACCACCCACTGCTGCCAAGGATTTTGGACTGTAAAGGTCTATTATTTGAGATCACAGGTTTCAGGGAGCTAATAATCTCTTCAAAAAAGTTTGATAGAATCACTGCCAGGCTGCAATAATAACTGGTGCTGAGACCACAGAGCGTCGCTTTTCAGGATCTGGGCCGAAACTGTAAATAGTTGGTCAGACCATTTGATCCTCCTGACCCCAGGAAGAGTATCATTAGCAGACATTACGTCCTGTCCTTATAGTTATCTCAGACCTATTTGTAGTCTGCAGAGCATATCAAAGTACTAAGGTCAAGCCATCCTGTTCACCATATAGGCTATTCTTACTTGTCTTTGAAATATGGTGAACAGGATGGCTTGACCTTAGTACTTTGATATGCTCTGCATTTTCATAAGAATTTTCCCCCTGAAGATTATTGACTTGTTAACTGTATACAGCCTTGCTCTAACAAATGTTAAAAATTATTCTTGCAGGTTGAAATTATACATCGGCCCCATTCAGAAGAAGATTCACGAAATTAATACTTTATCTGGAAATTTTGGCAATCTATTGTTTTGGACCTTTGTTTTGGACTTTATTGTTATATAGTACTTTGTACCTTACATTGATTCATATTGCATTGTTATTACCATATCCTTATACTAATTGCCAAAATGTGCAGATACTTATTTCCACCAACAAGGGGCTCACTCTCCCCCAACAGCTTTTCCTACATAGTCAGTAGATTTCCTGGGTTTGTAGAAAAATCCAAAAACTAAAAAAACCCCTTCAGGGACAGTTGAATCACCCCCCAAACCTTTTGAAATGGCCTCTGCAGGGATCTGCTTCAGGCGTCAACGGTGAGATATTAGAACGTTCGAGGTGGGGGCTTCTAACTGGCTCTGTCGGTAAAAGGGTGGGGGAAGGGCCCTTTCCAGGCCTCTTTTGGCCTTTCAGGGAGGGAGGGAACCTTGGGGCCAGGCCTCACAAGAGTTGCCAGTGCCAGGCTGGGGGATTTCTAGAGATTTTGTGGTGGACTCTAAGGGGGATGGGTTTGGGAAGGGAGAGGCCTCAGCAGAGTATAATGCCACAGAGTGCACCCTCCAAAGCAGCCATTTTCTGCAGGGAGACAGACCTCTGCTGTCTAGAGTCCAGTTGTCATTCTAGGGGGTCTCCAGGGCCCATTTGGAGGTTGGTAACTCTAGGCCTGGCAGCAGTCTAGGGTTGCCAGTTCCCCCCTGATTTGCATGACTCACCTAGCCTCGGCTGCTTGCCAGCATTCATCAGCAGCCACCCTATGAAAGCCAGTGAGGTGCAGCAGTTAGAGCTTCAAAGTAGGGTCTCCAAGACCCAGGTTCAGATCCCCATCTTGCAGTGGAAGCTGACTGCGTGATTTTTGGACCAGTCACATATTTCAGCCTAACCAACCTCACAGGGTTGTTATGCAGATAAAAAGGAGGAGGGAATAATGGAGAAAGACTGTAATTTTCCTAGGTAGAGGCTGGGGGGGGGTGGAGATGGAAAGCAGAAAGACAGAGAAGCAGATAAAGGTAGGTTGGGCTGTTGGGTGGGAAGGAAATAGGGTTGCCAGCTCCAGGTTGGGAAATCCCTGAACATTTGAGGGGTGAAGTCTGGAGAGGGTGGGATTTGAGGAGGGGAGGAACTTCGGACTGGTGTAATGCCATAGACGCCACCCTCCAGCCGTTTCCTCCATGAGAACCACCATTGCCAGCCTCTGGGTGAGGACTGGAGATCACCCAGAATTACAACTGTTGTCCAGGAGACAGAGATCAGTTCCACTGAATAAAATGGCTGTTTTGGAGGATTGAGTCTATGGCATCATTTCCTGCTGAGGCTGTTTGCCTCTCCATGCCTCATTGTTCCAAGGTTCCACCCCCGAATCTCCAGGAATTTCCCAACCTGGAACTGGCAGCCCAAGGTGAATTGATCTCTGTAGCTGGGAGATCCGTTGTGATTCCCAGAGTGCTGCCACTGCTACTGTGGGTGGAGAGGAAGCAGGTGGGCGGCTAAGAGCACTACCACCACTGTTGCTGCTGCTCTGCGGAGTGGGGGAGGAAGCAGGCAGGAGGCTGGGAGAGTGATGGGGGCAGAAAGAAAGAATGTTGGGGTGGGGGGCAGAAAGAGAGAGAAAGAGTGATGAAGTGGGGAGGCAGGAAAACAAAGAGAAAGATGACATGTCAGAAAGAAAGAGGAAATCACATGCATGGAGCAGAAATAGAATAAGAAAAGGGGGGCAGAGGGGAGAAATAGTGTGAGAGAGTTCGGGGGTGAGCAGAGGAAGCAAAGGTGTGACGAATGAGATAACCATCCCACAAGTTTCTCCACTTGTATTATAATATTTGGACAAAATTCATGAGTAATTTACTTTAGTGTCTATACCCAGCTTTGTGTTTTCTCTTTCTTATTGTTTATCTGTGGCTGTGGTTCTGTGTTTTTTTTTTAATCATTAGACCAGCAGGCTCACCCCTTCACAGCCCTGTTTGGCCAGTAAAGAAACCTGATGGCTCCTGGAGAATGACAACTGCTGACCAGCAGCCGAATACGCTTCTGATGCCCCTGCATGCCACAGTCCCAGACCTGGTGACCGTCCTGGAAGACTTAGCCAAACTGGCAGGCACCGGACACATGGTACTGGACTTGGCTAACGGCTTTTTTATTATTGGTCTTGTGCCAGAGAGCCAGGATCAGTTTGCTTTTACCTGGGAGGGCCACCAGTCCATGTTCCAACTTCCAAGTCTTGCTCCAGGGTTACTTGTATAGCCCCACGGAATGTGCCATGGGGTGATAGCGTGCAGCCTAGGACAGACCCATTGCATTGATGACGTGATGCTTGCTAATGCCCGTGTCAGTGCTGACTACCAGGATGTAAAACTTGCCATAGCTATGGCAGCAGAGCACCTTTGAAGTCAGGGCTGGCAGAGAAATCCTGATAAGGTGCAAGGGACTGCTGAGACAGTAAAGTGCCTCGGTATTTATTGGGATGGACAGCAACGTCCCCTTCCTGAAAAGGCCTTGATTAAAATTCAGCAAGCAGTGCCTCCTACTGACAAAAATCAGCTACAAGCTTTTCTGGGTTTCCTAGGATTTTGGCACCCCTTCTTTGCGCCCATGCTGGCCCAAGCCACGTGCCCCCGACACAACCTCTGCAAGAAGAAGGTGGCAGTGTGGGAGTGGGGGAAGCAACAAGGGGCTGCTTTTCAAGTAGTAACATGCTGCCTTAGACCCTTTGGGACCCACATACCTAAGGGACCACCTCTCCCCATATTTGCCCCGAACAGCCTTGCACTCCACTGACCAAGACCTGCTGGTTGTCCCTGGCCCAAGGGATATCTATTTAAACTCAACCAGGGCCAGGGCTTTCTCTGCCCTGGCCTGGTGAAACATGCTCCCATGTGAGATCAGGGCCCTGAGGACCTTTTACTGTTCCACAGGGCTTGCAAAATGGAGCTGCACCACCAGGCCTTTGGGTGAGGCAACGGGCATCCAGGAAAGAAGCTGCCACCCCCCTGCTGAAGATATCATCTTACGCAGCCCAGACTATACAGCCTTGGAATCCAGTGACACCAGTATTGGGGACTGTACTAAACTGATGTATATTGTCTTAATATTGTTTTAATGGTTTTTACTTAATTATTATTATCACTATGTTGTTGTGATGCCATAAGGCCTAAGTTTTGGTTGTGATCCACCCTGAGTCCGTTTGCAGAGAGGGCAGAATATAAATGTGAAAATTAAATTAAATTAAAATTTTAAAAGGCCTTTTGAACTGGATGTGATGACCACGGAAGAAGGCCTGGCATGGGGCCTGTGGCAGCAGGATCTGCAGCAAAACAGATGGCATGCAGGGCTTTGGTCTGTCAGCTGGAAGAGAGTGCAAGACCATTCCAGCCCTCTGGAAAAACAAACCTGCATCACCTACCAGGCACTGCTGGAAACAAACCCTATCACAGGGCCACAGGACGTGCAAGTAAAGTCACAGTTTCCAATAGCCAGATACTCAGCTGCAACACATGGGAACTGCACAGCCTGGCACCCAAATTTGCCTGGAACAATGTAGCCAGATGGTGTCCTCCCTAATCAGCAACCAGATGGTGACATATTTGGGCCAGGTCACTTGGGAAGCAGAAGAAACAGAGCCCGCAGACTTGGCTTTGCTAACCCTGAGTTGCCCCATTGGAGAGGCTCTGGCACCAAATTAACTCTGACCTGACATTCAGCAATGTGTTTGGTTCACCGATGGATCAACAAGTGGCTCTGCCAAAGAATGCCACTGGGTGGCAGTCACGTACCATCAGGATCAAACCATCTGCTGGGAACCAGCAGAGCTACCTGTGGTCTGAATGATCATCATGGGAGAAGCCAAGTGTTCCCTGTACATCTTCACTGACTCATGGGCTGTTTGGAAAGGAGCTACCGTCTGGGGGATGCCTATGTGGCAAGACATCTATGCTGAGACCAGCCAGGGTGGTGTGTTTGCAGGATATGTAGATGCCAGGCAATCTGGAGGTGGACAGTTTAGCAGAAGTCTAGCTGGTGGAGGTAGCTCTGGCTGACTGGGCACACACAAACTGTGGACGCAGGGGAGTGGACTCCACCCGGGAGTGGGCCAAGCAGAGAACAAAAAAGGTCTTGGTGGATTTCATCTAAAATTCCCGTGTGTACAACGAAGTAAAACAACACAAGATCTGAGGGCAAGATAATCCTACGAGATCCTACAAGCGAGGCTTCAGCAGTACGTGGATAGAGAAGTACAGGCTAGGTTTCAAAGAGGTAGAGGAACTAGAGATGAAATTGCCAACATTCACTAGATTATGGAGAAAGCAAGGGAGTACCAGAAAAAGATTTACTTCATTGACTGTGCTAAAGCCTTTGATTGTGTGGATCACAACAAACTATGGTAAGTCCTTAAAGAGATGTGAGTACTAGATCACCTCACATGTCTCCTGAGAAACCTGTATAAGGGTCAAGAAGCGACAGTTAGAACTGGATATGGAACCATTGGTTTAGAATAGGAAAAGGAGTACAACAAAGATGTATATTGTCCCCTTGCTTATTTAATTTATATGCAGAGTACATCAGGCAAAATGCCGGCTTGGATGAATCACAAGCCGGAATTAAGATTGCAGGGAAAACAGCCTCAGATATGCAGACGATACCACTCTGAAGGCAGAAAGTGAAGAGGACCTAACAGATTCTTACTGAAAGTGAAAGAGGAGAGTGCAAAACTTGGCTTGAAACTCAACATCAAAAACACTAAGATCATGGCATCCGGCCCCATTACTCCTTGGCAAATAGAAGGGGAAGTCATGGAAGCAGTGACAGACTTCACGTTCCTGGGATCCAAGATCACGGCAGACAATGACTGCAGCCATGAAATTAAAAGACATCTGCTCCTTGGGAGGAAAGCGATGGCAAATCCAGACACCATAATAAAAAGTAGAGTCATCACCCTGCCAACAAAAGTCTGTATGGTCAAAGCAATGGTATTCCCAGTAGTAATGTATGGCTGTGAGATATGGACCATAAGGAAGGCCAAGCACCAAAGAATAGATGCTTTTGAATTATGGAGCTGGAGAAGACTCTTGAGAGTCCCTTGGACTGCAAGGAGATCAAATCAGTCAATCCTAAAGAAAATCAATCCTGACTGTTCCCTGGAAGGCCAGATACTGAAGCTGAAGCTCAAATACTTTGGCTACCAAATGAGAAGGGAGCCCTCACTGGAGAAGACCCTGATGCTGGGAAAGACTGAAGGTAAAAGAAGAAGGGGATGGCAAAGTGTTATCAATGCAATGAACATGAAGTCGAGCAAACTCCAGAGGACAACACAGGACAGGAGGGCTTGGTGTAATGTGGTCCATGGGGTCACGAAGAGTTGGATTCAACTGTGTGACTGAACAACAACAACAAAAGCTAGCGGTGCCAAGCTGAGTCAAACCTGACAAATTGACTCCACTAGTCCCCTCCCCAAGGATCAAGGGGCCTGGGATGCCTTGGTTTGTGTGGATACCTACAGTGGGGTAGTCCAAGCCTTCACCTATACTACTCAGCAGAACACAATAGCTTGGGCATACCACATTCCCTATCATTTTGAAGGGACAGGGCTTGATTGAGCATGAAGGAGCAGATAAAACTGCTGACCAGGAGAAACAGTTTGAAGTATTAGTGGAGACATTTAGATGAGGACATCCACCAGCTCAACCAGTGGGGGCTCCCTGGAGGTGGCTCCCCCATGGGATGACTGGTGAATCCCCATCGCTCAAAAAACGGTGAGTCCCAAGGCTTGGAAATTGTTACCTAAAGTGGCTTATCCTCATTCAGGGAACCCCAGGGGCAGTGGGACTGGACATACATACCTTGTACAGTTTTGCAGGGCCTGCAAGACGGAGCTCTTCCGCCAGGCCTTCGATTAGGAGCTGCCACTACCACCACTACCAACAGAGCAGCCCTATGATGACCACACTTCAGTGGTGCGGTGGATCGGTACCGTGGTACAGGGATGGAGGCAACATCTACTGGACACCATCTTGTTTTAATTTAAGAGCAACAGCATTGAGCACTTTATGTAATTTCTGGTATGTATTCTGTTTTATCCTGTTTTAATGGTTTTTATGTATTGGCACATGGTGCCCCTGTTTGTTAGCCGCCCTGAGCCCATTCGTGGGGAGGGCGGGGTAGAAGTCTAAATAAAATAAATAAATAAATAAATAAAAATAATACTCCAAAAGGAGTCACTCTGGGAGGAGGAGACACTGCTAGAATTCCTGTGGGAATAGGGATTCAAATACGGCCATGTAGTTGCTAGGCCAGAATGGGCGGCCCAGGACATAACAGTGTTGGAGGGAGTTATTGACCCAGATTATCAAGAAAAATTACAGATCACACTGTAGATCATTCAGCTGGTCTTGGAGAAGACCCTACTGTCTCCCTGGGTGACAGAAACTTCACAACCTGGCAAGGAGGGGAAGGGAGAGACCAGAAGCTTCAGTGTTGCTGGTGGACAAGTGTAGGCCCAGCTCCCAGGAAGCTCTGGTCCAACAGAAGACAAGGTATTGTACAAAGGGCCTGGAAACACCAAAGTAGTTCTTCTGAGAATGGACCACAGATGCTCCCTGCCAACTGCTTGTATCGCTGACGATGATGCCCATCAAGCAAGAAGCTTTGGCAGCAGTTGTATTAATGATACTGGTCTTTTTAACGGCCTGCATTGGGTAGTGCTGGTATCTCTTTTAATGGTCTCCCTCTCTGAGGTGTTGAATGCTATTTTCCTCTTCCTTTTGTTTGAGCTGACCATATGGCCAGTAGAGTTCTCACTGGGAGTTTGCCTATCTCCAGGAGCAAGTGATGAACTTGCATTTTGAAGTGCTCAGCTGTACTAGAATAGCAGATGTGGGTGAGGCCTGGTGTGAACTTTATGGTGTCCATGACCCTGACAATGGCCTAATGGAAAGAGATCCACCACAGTCCAGGTATCCACCACAGGCCTTTATTTATAGACCCCACTTTACAGGGAAGGGTTAAATGTAAAGTTGTGGCAACTCATATTTCCAAAGTATTTCTTAAATAACTGTTTTTTCATATTTTATTTAGTTACCTGCGTTTGTTACAGCATGTTGTACTACCCTATGTTGCTGTGGATCCTGGCCATCTGGAGAACAGTTTGGATAGCCATTGAGGGCAATGCCTATTTGGAACTCAGCTATTCTCTAGCCCAGCTGGAGGAACAATATGACTATTGGATGTGCTCTGCTGGTGCATGGTTTCAGTGAATTGTTATTGAATGCTTTTTATGTCTTCTTAAATGATACCAAAACTGTACAGAAATCCCTGGCATCTATACTGACTCCTGGGGCAGTGTGGCTTGCAGCGAAATGGTTTGATGTGCAGAAGACCAGACTGAGAGAATCTACAGTGAATGCACAAAACATCCTCCCATATTCAAGATGGTTTTGAACAGTTACATGATAGGCTAATATGGATCACCCCCCATTAGAGTGTGGGCTCCCTCACAGCATCTGGTCTGTTGGGAACAAGTCAAACATTATTGGATGAACAATGTGAGGCTTCAGCAGAGGTTGTCAGATTACATACTGGTGCCCTAACACTGGAGACCAGGGGTAGTTGTGTACCAATTGGATCCAGCACCCTGGCATTAATTGGGGTGCACCAAATGGTAGCTGTTGGATTTGAGGAGAAATAGTATCAGGCTTGGAAGGTCCTCTGGCAATGTGGTATCTTTAGCCATGCTGGATATGTATGGGGCTTGTTGCCTAGAGGGGGAATAATAAATGTTATGCATAAGGTAAATATCTTTGGAGGAGCCATGGAAGCTGCCATGAACACCATTGCTATAGTTCTTGAAGCCATTGGCACAGAGATGGCTAGTCAGAGAGCAGCTCTTTTGCAAAACAGATTAGCATTAGAGATGACCACTGCAGCCCAGGGTGGGGTGTGTGTCATGGTCCAAGAAGAATGCTGTGTTTATATTCCTGATGACCAGAGCCTAATTAATCATAGTGTAGAGGCATTATATACTTCATCACTTAGAGGACCAATCCCTCTTTGATTCCACTGCAAAATGGTTTGCTGGAATTGAGTGTGTTTGTGGAAATGAGCTTTAGCCGTTGGTATAATCATAATATGCAGCTTATATTGTTGATGTGCTTTTTGCTTGCAATGTACCAATGCTATGTGTAAAAAATCCCAAAAAGCTTTGTTAGAATTCTACCACTTGGAGGCCAAATAGCAGGACAATGTAGATCCTGCCCTTAGGGGCAAGAAGAGTTTGTAACACACAGTCTATTGGTGTCCTTTGGCAGGGGTGGACTGTATAGACTCTGTAACCCCATTTAGGAGTTCTGCTAGTTCCTGACCTCTAGTTGCCTGGGAGGATGGCTGGCAGGCTGCTCCCAAGAGAATGTTTTCATTCACACTCTCCTAAGTTCATCTCTAGAAACCTAGTGTTTCCCTCCACCACTGTGTACCAGGTGCAAGATATTCTGCCAGCATTTAGGGGTGTAGCTTTGATGATGATATTCTTGATTTGTAGCCAGCAGTTGGGGTACAAGATTTTTAGTTTTAGCTATGTACTGAGATATGAGTATCTGGTTTTGGCTGGATTCACTGTGTGTGTTTAAGGTGCAGAGGATTGAAGTTAGCCTGCTATTTCTGTAAATTTGATGATTTATTAAAATTTCCTTGTAAGCAAACCTGAACCTTGCATATTGTTTCCTTGGGGTACTGTGAACTTAGGAACTTCTTGCCAGGGCTCCAAACACTTGTCAATGAGGTTCTTCTCAGAGGCTGCAGGGCTATCTGGGTTGGTCAGAACCAAGACAGGGGACTTCCTGGGTCTTTATAAGCCAACTCAAATTCCATAATGGTGGGATGTAAAGAGGTAAAACAATACTGCAAATCAATAAAAGAAATGCAGATCTGGAGAGGAACCAAACTCACCATCCATGTCAAGGCGTTGCATGATAATTGCTAATTCCACTTCACTAGGCATATAGCCCAAAGAGCGCATAGCCATCCCCAACTCCTGTTTCGAGATGAAGCCATTGCCATCACGATCCAGCACACGGAAAGCTTCACGAATTTCTGCACATAAGAGGATGTTTTTTCATTAGCACATTTATTTATTTATGATTCCCTTTGAGAATCAATGTGGATTATGGAATTATTAAAAAAATGTAATAAAGACCAGTATAATGTATCCAATAAACACTACAATAAAACTGGATTACATCATTAGCTGATAAACTGTGCAATAAAACTAGATTACACCATTCAAGAAGAATGACATAAAAAATGGTATATTACATCAAATTAAAACTACAACCCTATTTCTATTTTCTATGAAAAAATGACTTCCTGAAGAAGTTTTAAACATTTTGCAAATATTCTGAATCAAAGAAGAGATTTCCAAACAGGGCTGCCAACAGAGGGGGACTTGGGGGACAAAATTCAGGGCCCCAAGTCAGCTGGAGGGCCCCGAAGGCAGCGACATGCTGTATTCATATGGAAGGCATTTCAAAAAAAAATTCACTAGTACAGTTCTGGCTGCAGCCACCAGGGATGCAGGGAAAGCAGAGCACAGTAAAGAGCTTCTTGGACTTTCTGCAGTTTATTGGGTGTTGGCCGATCAGGTCTTGCTAAACCCATCATCAACCAAGCCTTTATTGGAGCAAATGAAGACCAGCCAAGACAGGATGCAGTCTCCTAACAAGGTCTATGGTTTCCTTTTTCTTTAGTTCAACCCAGCTCCTGCACAACCAGATTTTGCCAGGGCACCCTTGTCAGTGTGTGGTAACCAATAAATAAATAAATAAATCTATCCCAACTTCTAATCCCCTCTTTATTTTTCAGTTTTAATGCAACCTCACTCATCCTGGTTGGCAACTTAGAATGTATTTAACAGTAGTACAGAACCAAATCTCTGTCAATATTATGGACAGAAGGGGGGAGTTAATATTTCCCCATAATCCATTAAAGTAGTAAAATGATGCTTCCCCTTCCCCTCCACCCTTAACATGCATGATAAGAAAACATTAATCTGCCTCAGTGGTATCAAATGAGGAACAGAGGTTAGAATGTATTTATTTACTTTATATCATGCCTTTATACCCAAGGGGGACCCAATGCAACTTTCATCATTCTTTTCTCTGTTTTATCCTCACAACAACCCCATGAAGTAGGTTAGGCTGAGATGAAGTGGTGAACACAAGATCACCCAGCAACCTTCCATGGCATGAACGGGGATTTAAACCTGGGGTTTCCTGGATCCTAGTCTGGCACTTTAACCACTATACAGACTTTGTTTCCACTGCAAACAGCATGCGGGTTTGGAGACAACCTTGGCCAAGATGTTCCAGTCCTTTTCATTTTGGGCCCTAGAATCCCTACGATCATCCTGAAACTGGTGGCCCAATTTTGACTTTCCTCTTTTTATTTTCTGATGAGTTATGCCTGCCACAAGTAGACAGACTGGTGGACATGTGGATCCTTTTATTATTATAGATGCATGCTAACTGCCAGCCAAGTAATTTGTTTTGTTAGGATTTTTGGTTTGGAACAGTGTCATGGGGGGCGGGCGGTAGATGGGGTCTTTGTCCAGGGGCCCACAGTGGTTCTCAGCAGCCCTGTTTCCAGATAAGAATTCCAAGTCAACAATCACTTGGATGATCACCCACGGCAAATCACAGCAGCTTTTTGGTTAAGAAGAAACACGAGTGATTGAATAAGTTTCAATTTCTCATCCCTGCTGTTTTGATCTTCAAATCCCTGTTTCAGTTTCGCTTCTCTACTGCACGAATAAGACCTGTGAATTTTTAGTTTTATGACATTTCTATTTCCAAACACCACATTTTTTGCTGGTAAAATGCACAAACTTTTCAATATTACTTGCGCATCACTACATCAGCAGTACACACTGGATTATATTATACATACATTTGTACACATACAAATATTATATATATTGCATATAAAAACCTAACAGAATGTACGTATGATGCAAAGGAATCTATAGAACTATCAATGAAAAGCAGAGAACTAAAATGGTTGAAAAAGACAAACAAATACAAAAAAGAAATTAAATAGGGAGTGTTTGCTCATTTCTAATAAATACTGCCTCTAGCATAGGATGTTTCTGTAAATTGCAGGAAACACAAGTCCCTCTCCTATTTTCATTCTACCTAAAATGTATACCTTCCATTAGTTTCTGAGCAACAATACAGACACAACTGTAACACAACATTATACATTAAAAGAATCACTGCTTGAATCACATCCCTTGTGACTCTGTAAGAGCCCTCTCTTCCACAGATCTAAAACCTAGAGAATGTTTGATCTTTCAGTTAAGATATACTACAATAACACAATTGTCCTAGAGCAGGTTAGCAAGAGTCCAAAACATTAAAGTAAGCTGTAACATTGCAGTAGGAAGCATCTACATGCATGTATACTAGAGACAAAGACGTGGATCCAGCAATGTGTAATCAGAAACAGACCCAGTATAGTGCTGCTCGCAGAAGATCTTGTGCAACTCCTAGCACTTACTTCTCTATATATTATAGTGCAAAATCTTGTGCAACTGTAAACACAACTGGGGATACAATAAGTCTGACTTGGCACCAGTAGCAACCACACGAACAAGCAGCAACCGTGGTCTTTTTCTTGCATTTCTGCTTTCTCAAAAGCTCCAGTGCAAGTGGAGATTTTGTGCTAGATCCACATGAACACATATGAACTCATGAAGCTACCTTATACTGAATCAGACCATTGGTCTATCAGGGTCAGCACTATCAACTCAGACTGGTAGCAGCTCTCCAGGATCTCAGGCAGAGGTCTTTCACATCACCTACTGCCTGGTCCTTTAACTGAAGATGCCGTGAACTGAACCTGGGACCTTCTGCATGCAAAGCAGAGGCTCTTCCACTGAGCCACAGCCCCTCCTCCAACCTAAGGTGAGCCTACTTCCCATCCCAAGATATAATTTCTAGACACCTTGGTGATGGAACTGAACCTGAATTTGGACACCTAGTTTGTAAAATTCTTGCAATCTTCAAATGCATTAGAGATCAAGCATTGTTTTCCTCCAAAGATCTTCTCAGGCTTTGTATGTTTTCAGTGAAGGGGGGGGGGAACCCTGAACATATTTTTCTCAAGCTCTGAACACTAACTGCAACTCAGAAAGAATATTGCAAAAGACCCGTGGTTGATTTTTGAGACACTGCGCCATTTGAACTCGTTCATCATAGCTGGGCAATGCTTGATCTGTAATACATCCAAGGATTACAATATGAAATTTACAAACCAAGTACTAACGACCGTCACCAGTCTTCTGACTACTGATTACTATGTTGGAAGTGTGTTGGGATTTCACCAGAATTCATGTGCACCATTCCTGTGAGCACCACCACGGGGGAATTATCTATACTTGTTCTATGATTGTAGAAAAAATCCATGTTTCCCCAACAAGCCAAGTGGCATTCCCCAAGGGTCATTTCAGGTCATGAAAATGGTGCCTGTGAATGTGTTGGGGGGCAGTAGGGTTGCCAGGTCTGGGTTGGAAAACACCTGGGGATTTAGGGGGTGGAGCCTGGGGAGGGTGGGGCTTGGGAAGGAGAGAGACTTCAGCAGGGTGCAAGGCCATAGTAGAGGCCACCCTCTAAAGCAGCCATTTTGTCCATGGGAACTGGTCTTGGTCATCTGGAGCTTAATTGTAATACTGGGAGATCTCCAGGTGTTACCCCAGTGTGTGTGTGGGGGGGAGGCTGTTCATGTGTGATACATTTTGTCACCCATCCTGGGCACAGTATGTGCGAGAGCCCACTATTCCACAGGACACAGTGTGGGGACCCTGGACCCAACCTGTGTAGTCTGTAAATATGTGAATTACTATAGCCAGCTAAGAGTCATGTGAATGATACTTCCTAGTTGGTCTGAAAGTCCCTTGAATTTATGGAAACACCAGTCAAACAAGCAATCAACATACTACAGTAATGGACCAGGAGAATAAAACATAAATTAACACCGGAGTTAGAAGGATATATATACAATTTTCCATTAAGATACATATTTGAAAAAGCAAATATGTGTCACTGAATCAACACTGTACCTCGGTTGAGTCTGGCAGCTGCACAGAACCTGGCAATTTTACCCAAGGTTTTAGTTTTGAGTTGTGCAAGGAGGTATACCATTTATAGAAGGGGTAATGCAGCAGCACATGTCCAGCTGGTTTAAGTTCCCCAGTTGCACAAGGGCGTAAACACCCATCAACACCCTTCCAATACAGCAGATAGAAGCTGTCTCCCTTCCAATAAAGTGGACAGTGAAGGCTATCCTGTGTTTGTGAATCAACAAATTAGTTAAATAGACAACACCAATTTCTTGTTTCTGAAGTGATGGTATTTTGCAGCAGAACTTAGATGATGGTGAGTTTCCATGTCTATGATTCTATGATTCCATGTCCCAAATCCTTTGTTTCATTTCAGATTTAGCTTTGGAATAAGTGAAAGCTATCAAGCTGCTAAGAGAATATCCAGTGGTTCATACTTTCTCTGAAAGGGACCTTAGAAGAGCCTGAACACTGGTTAAACCTCTGGTTTCCAGTCCATGAAATTGTAACCTCCCACATTAGTATGAACATCCAGAAGAATAAAATGAATCAAAGCCGTTTTCAAAGGGAAATGTGTAAAAGTCAGGCCATTCCTAATGTAGTACTAACAAATTACTGTGGTGTATTACACTGGGAAAAAAGAAAAGAAACTTGTCTACCTAATCAGAAGCAGTTCAAGCAAAGGTAACACACAATGCCGCTGCTTCTAGTTTTCACAGCCATGTTAGGAAATATATTATATAAACATTTTACTATTTTAATTCTTTTTTTAAAAAAAAATTATTTTGCTTTCCTAAACTATAAACCTACAGGGTCAGGGGAGCGGATACAGACTAAAAGAAAGAGTAGCAAGAATCATAATACAGTTATTTAGAAATTTTTTGATACTTCTCTTTTGCCCACATAGTAAAATGTGAAAATTAGTTATAAAAAGTATAAAGCAAACAATCACAATCTAGCTTTAAGTGTATGTATTAAAGATAAACATAACACAGTCAAAATTAATCTATTTTGCTTTTTTCTTTCCTCTAAGCTTCTTTTTGTCAAAATCCAGTTTAATTTTTAGAGGTTTAGGGGCAGCAGCCCCTAATTCTGCTTCCAAGTCAGACGATTCTGCCAAGCTGGTCGAGGTGTTGTGAAAACTTTCCTCCTCTTTCTCTTTTTCAGCTTCTATATCTTTGTTATCCTCCACTGTCTCAGATCCCTCCGTCTCTTTCTGTTGTTGCTCTAAAAACCTTTTCATTTTGAAAACAGAGTCAATCTTTTCTTTTTTTCCATTGAAGTTGAAGATGAGCCCTTCAGGTATTATCCATCTGTATGGTGTGTAATGCAAAGTAATAGAGGAAAACAATAGATTGGGAAGGACTAGAGATCTCTTCAAGAAAATTGGAGAAATCAAGGGAACGTTCCATGCAAAGCTGGCCATGATAAAGGACAAAAACGGTAGGGACCTAACAGAAGCAGAAGAGATTAGGAAAAGATGGCAAGAATACACAGAAGAACTATACAAGAAGGACCTCGATGTCCTTGACAACCACGATGGTATAATCACTGACCTCGAGCCAGACATCCTGGAAAGCGAAGTTAAATGGGCCTTAGAAAGCATTACTAACAACAAAGCTAGTGGAGGTGATGGTATCCCAGCTGAGTTATTCAAAGTCTTAAAGGAAGATGCTGTTAAAGTGCTGCACTCAATTTGCCAACAAATTTGGAAAACACAACAGTGGCCACAGGATTGGAAAAGGTCAGTTTACATTCCAATCCCAAAGAAGGGCAACGTCAAAGAATGTTCAAACTATCGCACAATTGCACTCATTTCACACGCTAGCAAGGTCATGCTCAAAATCCTACAAGCTAGGCTCCAACAGTACGTGGATAGAGAACTGCCAGAAGTACAAGCTGGGTTTCGAAGAGGTAGAGGAACTAGAGATCAAATTGCCAACATTCGCTGGATTATGGAGAAAGCAAGAGAGTACCAGAAAAGCATCTACTTCTGCTTCATTGACTATGCTAAAGCCTTTGATTGTGTGGATCACAATAAATTATGGCAGGTTCTTAAAGAGATGGGAGTACCAGACCACCTCATATGTCTCCTGAGAAACCTGTATAAGGGTCAAGAAGCAACAGTTAGAACCGGATATGGAACAACTGATTGGTTTAGCATAGGAAAAGGAGTACGACAAGGATGTATATTGTCACCTTGCTTATTTAATTTATATGCAGAGTACATCATGCGAAATGCTGGCCTGGATGAATCACAAGCTGGAGTTAAGATTGCTGGGGAAAAGATCAATAACCTCAGATATGCAGACGATACCACTCTGATGGCAGAAAGTGAAGAGGATCTAAAGAGCCTCTTGCTCAGGGTGAAAGAGGAGAGTGCAAAAGTGGGCTTGAAGATCAACATCAAAAAAACTAAGATCATGGCATCTGGCCCCATCACTCCTTGGCAAATAGAAGGGGAAGTCGTAGAAGTAGTGACAGACTTCACGTTCCTAGGATCCCAGATCACTGCAGATGGTGACTGCAGCCATGAAATTAAAAGACGCCTGCTCCTTGGGAGGAAAGCGATGGCAAACCTAAACAGCATGATAAAAAGCAGAGACATCACCTTGCCAACAAAAGTCCGCATGGTCAAAGCAATGGTATTCCCCGTAGTAATGTATGGCTGTGAGAGTTGGACTATAAGGAAGGCCGAGCGCCGAAGAATAGATTCTTTTGAACTATGGTGCTGGAGAAGACTCTTGAGAGTCCCTTGGACTGCAAGGAGATCAAATAAGTCAATCCTAAAAGAAATCAACCCTGACTGTTTCCTGGAAGGCCAGATCCTGAAGCTGAAGCTCAAATACTTTGGCCACCAAATGAGAAGGGAGCATTCACTGGAGAAGACCCTGATGCTGGGAAAGATTGAAGGTCAAAGAAGAAGGGGACGGCAAAGAATGAGATGGTTAGACAGTGTCATCGATGCAACGAACATGAAATTGAGCAAACTTCAGCGGACAGTGGAAGACAGGAGGGCCTGGCGTAATCTGGTCCATGGGGTCGCGAAGAGTCAGACTCGACTGTGCGACTGAACAACAAATGGTGTGTTACTTTGCTGTAAGAACAGTGCCAAACCTCTGTATTGTTTCCTCCTTTTCCTAATCTCAAATGGAATGTCTTTTAGTAATTTAATTTGTTCTCCTTTAATTTTCAGGGTTATTCCGTTTGTCACTTTCAAGGCTGTATCTCTTGTTGATCTTTTTGAGAATTTCACATGTACTTCCCTGGGTAGCTTGGGCTTTTTTAAAAATAAATTCTGGGTATATACGGTACACCAGGTCAATATCATTTTATAGAACTTCCGCTGCTAAGCCCACCATGGGGGCCAGTTCCACACAAAATCTCTTTTAAATTCTCTCCTTTCTGCTCCAGGATACCTTGAAGTCTCAGGACATATGCTGATTTTTCCATTTGGAGAAGAAGCAGTTGCTGTTGTCCAGAGATTTTTTCTTTTCCCACTACCTCCAATCTTTGTCCAAATTCTTTGGATTTAACATCAGCTTTTTTCAGCTTCTTTACTATCTTTTCCATTTTTGTTGAATTTTCTTTAAGCTCTTTTTGCAATGTGTCAAATTTGTCATTGAGATTAGTCATCTGGTCGAGCAGAGGGGGCAAAGCAGTAATCATTTTAGGAAAGTCTGTGGTTGCTTCCGGTTTGGTAGCCGGAGATGATGCGCTGGCAGTTCCTGCTGCAAGTTTCCCTTTAGCCGCCATTTTTTTTCTGCTTGCTGCCTTATGTTAAGAGAAAAGTTGGAAAAAGTCTCTGAAAGCCTGCAGATTTATCGCTTTCTTGCTGATTACGCCACACTCAGTCATACTTCTCATGATGTCTCTCCTTTGTAATGTTTTTATGATAACCCGGGATTGGTTTTCTGATTTTGTACATTGTTTGATGGGTCTATGATTGTAACAATAAATGATGATGATGATGCCACACTCAGTCAAATATTTGCTCACTTCAAGCTGCCTTCTCAGACCCCGCTTTAAACTCAGTCTTTTGGGGATCGGGCATTCCCCTCCCCTTCTGCTTGTTCGGGGCTTTGGCGTGGCTTTATTGCTATTGTTTAAGTGGTTGTTTGCTAGTACATGGATCAACTCACATTTTTACTTGCGCTTCTTCAAAAGGTAGGGAAGATAATTTTTCTTTGGATCACTTGCGCTGCTGCGCACTCTGTCTGGTGTCTGCCTCTTGGTGCCATGGCTGGCAAAAAGGAGCCTCAATCCCTTGGCTCCTGCCTTGGGACAGGTCTCCCACGTGCCCCAGGCTATGACTCCCCTACAAGGAGGTGAGAGGGCCCAAGATCAACTCGGACCCTTCCCCATTGGCACGACTTGTGGGTTGCTCACATCCAAGCTGTGATGGAGTGCACCCCCTCGCAAGCTGCCAAAACCCAGAATTTTTAAACTGCCATCTAAAGAGCTTGGGAAAGTTTACAACTCTTATGCAAACTACTTTAATGTATCTTTTTTTTAGCTTATATACTACAAGTTCAAGTTCATTCAAACTGTCTGTATTAACACAACATGTTTTAAAGAATTATAGAAGTTTTTAAAATGCCCAGTATTGAAATCTAGGTCTTGAAGAACAGAAATCATAAAATGGTTTCCAAATCTTAGAAAAGGCGGCTTCTTTTAACCAATCTCATTAAAAATATGAAAAATATTGTCATTATTTCTACTCAGCTTTGCCAATTACATGATGTTTTTAGGATGTTCCAAACGTTCCACAAATATCCTAAGGTACTGCAGATAAAGGGGAGGGGAGACAAAGTTTTGCCAAAGGTCACCTCTTGGGATAATTTCTCTGAGTTTGATTTGGAAGGGAGCTAACCCAAAAGACCAGAAAATGTACAAATTCAAGCATTGTGATCTATTTCAATACAATATTTATATCTCCTTTTTGGTACAGGAAGTACCTTCAAAGTAGCATACTCAATGCAATCTTTTTTAAAATGGCAAAACGTAATAATATTTCCCCCTTAAAACCAGAATGCTCCAAGAGACAAGATATTACCCACTGAGTACATTTACGAGCATTCTGAATCTGAGCAATGGCACCGACTGAACCTACAGCAAGCTAGGGGGGGGGGGGCAAAAACAGCAACGTGGCCATGGAGCGCACCGCATGCAAAAAAAAAAGAAAGATCTTTCATGCACAAGAACAACAAAACAGATTGATTTAGTCTCTTTCTGTCTAGGGAAAAACGGATGGCTATGATGAGGAACATGCAGATAAAAAATCAGCATAGCCATATTTTCTGTGGGAGTGAAATACAGACGCTCCTGGGTAAGTTTTTAGCTTTGAACAAGGGCATCATCCCATCTCTCTTTAAGATCAGCTCTTGAAAGGTTTTGTGGGGCATGAATTGGCGTGTGAAGCAAGCTGAAATCCAGGATCTTGAATATGTTTTTAGATAATAACTTGGCCTCAAGACCTGCCCCGTACTGTCCTTAATTATGTTGTTGTTGTTCAGTCGCACAGTCGAGTCTGACTCTTCGCGACCCCATGGACCAGATTACGCCAGGCCCTCCTGTCTTCCGCTGTCCGCTTAAGTTTGCTCAATTTCATGTTCGTTGCATCGATGACACTGTCTAACCAGCTCATCCTTTGCTGTCCCCTTCTTCTTTGACCTTCAATCTTTCCCAGCATCAGGGTCTTCTCCAGTGAATGCTCCCTTCTCATTTGGTGGCCAAAGTATTTGAGCTTCAGCTTCAGGATCTGGCCTTCCAGGGAACAGTCAGGGTTGATTTCTTTTAGGATGGAATGATTTCATCTCCTTGCAGTCCAAGGGACTCTCAAGAGTCTTCTCCAGCACCATAGTTCAAAAGAATCTATTCTTCGGCGCTCGGCCTTCCTTATAGTCCAACTCTCGCAGCCATACATTACTACGGGGAATACCATTGCTTTGACCATGCGGACTTTTGTTGGCAAGGTGATGTCTCTGCTTTTTATCATGCTGTTTAGGTTTGCCATCGCTTTCCTCCCAAGGAGCAGGCGTCTTTTAATTTCATGGCTGCAGTCACCATCTGCAGTGATCTGGGATCCTAGGAATGTGAAGTCTGTCACTACTTCTACGACTTCCCCTTCTATTTGCCAAGGAGTGATGGGGCCAGATGCCATGATCTTAGTTTTTTTGATGTTGAGCTTCAAGCCCACTTTTGCACTCTCCTCTTTCACCCTGAGCAAGAGGCTCTTGAGGTCCTCTTCACTTTCTGCCATCAGAGTGGTATCGTCTGCATATCTGAGGTTATTGATCTTTTCCCCAGCAATCTTAACTCCAGCTTGTGATTCATCCAGGCCAGCATTTCGCATGATGTACTCTGCATATAAATTAAATAAGCAAGGTGACAATATACATCCTTGTCGTACTCCTTTTCCTATGCTAAACCAAGCAGTTGTTCCATATCCAGTTCTAACTGTTGCTTCTTGACCCTTATACAGGTTTCTCAGGAGACATGTGAGGTGGTCTGGTACTCCCATCTCTTTAAGAACCTGCCATAATTTATTGTGATCCATACAATCAAAGGCTTTAGCATAGTCAATGAAGCAGAAGTAGATGTTTTTCTGGTACTCTTTTGCTTTCTCCATAATCCAGCGAATGTTGGCAATTTGATCTCTAGTTCCTCTACCTCTTCGAAACCCAGCTTGTACTTCTGGCAGTTCTCTATCCACGTACTGTTGGAGCCTAGCTTGTAGGATTTTGAGCATGACCTTGCTAGCGTGTGAAATGAGTGCAATTGTGCGATAGTTTGAACATTCCTTGACATTGCCCTTCTTTGGGATTGGAATGTACACTGAGCTTTTCCTTTTTTTTTTTTTTTTGATATAACTCTCCTAAAAAGGAGTGAATTTTATTCTTTTTATAGGAAAAGGGTAGGGTAGACAGATGGAGAAAGAAAAAAGATGGAGTGAAGTTTTTTCTGTTAAAAAAGGTTAGTAATCAATACCGTTTTTGGCATCTATCACGGTTAGAAGATTTTCTTTTTAACTTTACAAAGTCCAAAATCACTCTGTTAGTACAGTTAGTAAAGTCCATTGGGGTTAGTTATTAAACAGCTCCTTTCAGATGTTACACGAACAGTTAGTTCTCAAGGTGTCTTCTTTTTAAGTCTCTTCCAATTATGGATTGAGTCCTTTTTAACCTTGATGCCTTCCGTTCCGTCACCTCCTTCCCCTGGGCTGCTGTCTACTTCACTGCTTGTATTAATCCAAATTTTGAGTGCTGCGTCCTCCTCCATGCTGGTGTGTCTCTTCAGAAGCTTTTGTGTTTTAAAGATGTAATCCATCTTCTCTCTTTTCTCTTTTTCCTTATACTTCTGGCGTTCAAATTTCCTGGGCTCCATAGACACTACACATGAGATTAGATCTCTGATATGTTGCCTGCTATGCTCAACAACCCCTTCTACTGGCAGATTATTTTTCTTTATAAAAGCGGAATAGGCTTTGGGAGCCATGTCCACCTCTTCTTTTAATTCTTTCGCTTCACTGCCAGTTAGGGGTGCCAAGACATTCGTCAAGGTAAATCCGAGATCTTCTTTCTCTTCTTCTTTTACGCCCTGGAAACTTAGAGTCAGATTCGATTTCTGTGCAATTTCCGCCATCTTCCTTGTTGTTTCCGATATTTGTTTCTGTCGACTGATGAGAACACTTTCCACTTTAAGCAAAGTTTTGTTGATTTTCTGCATTTGCTCCAGCAGGGGGCACAGTATCTCATTTCCCGTTTGATTGACAGCAAGCTCTGGGGGGGGGCTACCTGGACCGGAAGTCCCTCCCCTCTTCTCTTCCAGTATCTGCAGGACTTTTTCCAAAGCCGACATTTTCTTTTTTTGTTTACTTTTTCCAAGTTCGTTCCGCATCCCCCAGGAAGCTAATAGGGTCGTAATCTTCTGTAAAACCCCAACGGTACTTTCACCAACACTTTTTTCTCTCTGCCCCCTTCACGCTCCCTTTGTAGATCTCGCTTCTCAAAGGGGGTGGGGACTCCTCCCTCCTCCCATACGCTTATACGCTTGCGGGGGGTTCAAATTTACGCTTCAAAATAGATCTTCAACTCACGATTCGATGCCACTTCTTCTTTTTATGTTAAATCATAGCGCTGTCTTCACTCCTGGAAGTCGGTGGCACTGCTAAGTCCCATTACTGGCACGACGCAGCGGGGCCGATTGGGGCGGGGAGAAAGCCTCAATTTCCTGGCTGTCTGCCGGCAAAGAAGCTACTCCCCAAGCGCCCCCAGTTCGGAGCCTTTGCCTAAGGTTCACTAGGGTCTTTCGCACATGCGAAGACCCCCCTGACTGCGCGTGGGCTAACCACCTCCGGAAGCGTCCCGAAAGGTGGCCGCCATTCGCAACGCTGAAACCGAAAACCTACACTGACCTTTTCCAATCCTGTGGCCACTGTTTTGTTTTCCAAATTTGTTGGCAAATTGAGTGCAGCACTTTAACAGCATCTTCTTTTAAGACTTTGAATAACTCAGCTGGGATACCATCACCTCCACTAGCTTTGTTGTTAGTAATGCTTTCTAAGGCCCATTTAACTTCACTTTCCAGGTTGTTGGAAAAGGGTGTTCGCTATGACCAGCGTGTTCTCTTGACAAAACTCTGTTAGCCTTTGCCCTGCTTCATTTTGTTCTCCAAGGCCAAACTTGTCTGTTATTCCGGTTACCTTTTGATTTCCTACTTTAGCATTCCAGTCCCCTATGATGATGAGGACATCATTTTTTGGTGTTAGTTCTATGAGCTGTTGTAGGTCTTCATAGAACTGGTCCACTTCAGCCTCTTCTGCAGCAGTGGTTGGGGCATAGACTTGGATTACTGTGATATTGAATGGTTTGCCTTGGATTCGGACTGAGATCATTCTGTCATTTTTGAGATTGTATCTCAATACTGCCTTTCTCACTCTCTTGTTGACTATAAAGGCCACACCATTTTTTCTACGGGATTCCTGGCCACAGTAGTAGATATAATGGTCTTCTGAGTTAAATTCACCCATTCCTGTCCACTTTAGTTCACTGATTCCCAAGACGTCGATGTTCATTCTTGCCATCTCATTTTTGACCACGTCAAGCTTACCTTGATTCATAGATCTTACATTCCAGGTTCCTATGCAGTATTGTTCTTTGCAGCATCGAACTTTCCTTTCACCGTCAGACACATCCACAACTGAGCGTCCTTTCGGCTTTGGCCCAGCCGCTTCACTCTTTCTGGGGTTACTCGTACTTGCCCTCTGCTCTTCCCCAGTAGCATATCGGACACCTTCCGACCTGAGGGGCTCATCTTCCGGCGTCATAGCTTTTAGCCTTTTGTTACTGTCCATGGGGTTTTCTTGGCAAAGATACTGGAGTGGGTTGCCATTTCCTTCTCCAGGGGATCACGCTTGGTCTGAGTTCTCTGCTGTGGCCTGTCTGTCCTGGGTGGCTCTCCACGGCATAGCCCACAGCCTCATCGAACCACGCAAGCCCCCTCGCCACGACAAGGCAGTGATCTATGAGGGAGGTCCTTAATTATAAACAAATACTAACTGGAGATTCATTCCAAATGAGTCCTTAATTATACACAAATACTAACTGGAGATTCATTCCAAATTTCTCATCTTCTGATATTTTGACAGAAAAGATTAAATTTTGTGTATGGTTTTCCATCATATAAAAATTGTTCCATTTTGTATACTTCCTCCCCCTCAAGCTATATATTTTTCAGCATTAACTGTGCATCAAGAAATCAGCACACACGTGAAATGCTTCAGCTGGAAAAACCAGGGAGGAAACTTGAAATCTTTTGCCTACAAAGCATGTGAGGCCAATTAAGTCGATGAGGAATAGAGTCAGAATGGACAAAAGGAAGTACTGCATTACTCAAGTGAGTAATTAAATCATGGAATTCACTGCCAGTGGATGCAGGGATGGAAGGGCAGGTTCTGGATTTTGGGAGCCCCGGGCAGAGGGTGCCTAGGACCACCTCCTCTCCTCTGCCCATTGCCAGCCTCCCTACTCATGCCTTCCTTTCTCATGTGTTTCTGCATCCTTCTCTCAACCCTTTGTGATCCATCTCACAGATGCCTGCACCACCTGCATGCCCTTTCTCTCATGTTGCTCGGCTGCGTGTACAGCTGGGAGCATGGGTGGTGGAGTACTTTTAAGCAAGTGGGCATCGGAAGATGGACAGGCCCACGGGCACTAAGAAGCAACCTACATCCAGATTCTTTTGAGGTGGTTTTTTACTGATGTACTTATGGCACTGCTCTTCTCTGTATTACTGCATCACCACACAAAAAGATTCTAGACAGAATTTATATCAGTTCATTATACCTTTATTATCTACTCTCTGAACTAATCCAATGATTGCATAATCCCTGGGGATGATTTCAGATTTGTCATCCCTACTTTTTAAATCTGAAAACAGATTTTACTTTTCTCTTGCACAAATCAAATCCACAGTCCTCTATTTTCATGTCATTCTTTCCTTGCTCTGAATATTTTCCATTCAATGCATTTTCAATACTATTTGTCTATCAATAAATCAATATTATACATTCTGCATACATTACACATTGCACACATTGATTTTTGTTCTGGTACTTGGGAACCATGTGTCACAGGTGCCTAAGCAAACACATGATGTCCTGTTTATGCCCTGCATCATGATACCCTGCCTCATAATCCTGCCAAGACCATCTCTGAGCCAGCTTGCTTGCAGCAATGAATGCTGCTGACTGTGCATAAAGAACACATACACTTGAGATACTGCTCACTATAAAATTGGCACAAATAATCAATGCAGGAGTACAGGCTGTTTTGACAAAAAAGAAAATGGACATGGTGAGTACATCAAATGCAGTTTTCCAGCACTATTTGTGAGGACTCCGGCATCACCAGAAAAGACAGGATGACCTGACCAGGTCCACAAAGGCACACTGATTTTCCATGAGACAAGGCACAACTTATGTTCAGTTCTGGAAAACAGGGTCCTTATCTAGCAACTTAAAGCTGCATAGAAAACCACGTTAATAGTTGCCTGTTGATCTGATCACAGCCATACACAGACATAGGCCGAGGACAGACTGGCAATTTGCCGCGGGATGGGACCCAGGCTGACAACGACTCAATATCGGATTAAATGGAATGTTCACACAGGCACATCTGCCTGGCGTCCCCCACCCGTAGCCTACCGGTGCTCTCGCGCTTCACTGCCGGATTAAAAAAACACCTGATAAAAGCCGACACAAATCTTGAAAGCCTGCGTTTGTCGCGCGTTTCTCCGCTTCCGGGGAGTCTGAACGCGCAGCCGAAAAGCCGGGAGCAACCCGCATTGGGCATGAGGCAGCAGCGGTGTGATTGGCTGCGCTCCGCTCCACTGCCCAATGTGGTGCCGGCGTTGCAGGGCAAAAAAAAAATCGCCAAAATGCGCTTATGCGCATGAGCGCTCAAGCGCTCATGCGCACATACGCCCACAGCCAAAATAATGGGGAAACAGCGAATATAGCGCACCTCTGGCGCGGCAGTCTGAACACTCCCGCGCGCCTCCGTCCAGTATCTTCCGGCAGAGGCCCCCGCTGTGTGGACGGGAAAACCCGGTATCGTTTACTCCGGGTTTTTTTTGCCGCGACTCGATACCGGGGCAAATTGCCAGTCTGTCCTGGGCCATAGATTAGTTCTGTGTTACAGAGAAACAGAAATGTCAAAGGCATAGAGAAGGAAGTGGTTGAATTGTGCTTCAATAGCTTTCTCCTAGGTCACCCCCTGCACTGAGATGGTTTCTGCTTAACTAAGGATAATTATGGAGGATGAGTCACAGTAACACCTTTTCCAGGCCAGGCAGGAGAGGCCCTTCACAATGGAAGCTAGGTTTTCAAATACAGCCTGAGAAACTTCTGCCTGTTTTCCAAGTTACAGGAGAGAAGGTCCTACACAGAAACAGATGTAGTCTAAAAACCAGGTCCTTCTGTGTGCCCCCCATCTGAAATATGGGGAGGGGCATAAGAAAGAGGCAGAGAGGAAATACACGTGTGCAGGCATTATTTCCGTAGTGGAACATAAGACCATAAGAAGAGCCCTGCTGGATCAGACCAATAGTCCATCTAGTCCAGCATCCTGTCTCACACAGTGGCCAGCCAGTTCCTCTGCAGGGCCAACAACAGGGCACAGAGGCCAAGGCCTTCCAGTGATGTTGCCTCCTGGCTCTGGGATTCAGAGGTTTAGTGCATCTGAATGTAGAGTTTCCCCTCAGTCACCATGGCTAGTAGCTACTGATAGACTCATCCTCCATGAATCTATCTAATCCCTTTTTAAAGCTGTTTATTCCTGTGGCCATCACTACATCCTCTGGCAGCAAAACCCACATTTTAATCACTCTCTGTGTAAAGTGGTATTTCCTTGTGTCCATCCTGAATCTGCCCATCAGCGTCATTGAGTGCCCTCAAGTTCAAGTATATTGAGAGAGGGAGAAAAATTTCTCTTGGTCTACTCTCTCCACTCCAGGCATAATGTTACAAACCCTCACTCACTTCTTTTCTAAACTGAAAAGTTCCAGATTCTTCAGCCTTTCTTCATCAGGAAGGTGCTCCAGCCCCCTCATCATCTCCGTCACCCTCCCGTGTGCTTCTCCCAGTTTCGAAGTGTCCTCTTGGAGAGATGGCGCCGGTGAGCAGGGCTGCACGCACAGGGTCCCCAAATGAAGCGGCACCACAGATCTACCCGGGGGGGGGGATTATAATATCGGCCATTTTATTTTCAGTCCTTTTCCTAGTAACCCCCAACATAAGAGTTTGTGTTTTTCACTGCTGCAGCACATGGCGCTCTCTCCACTACAACCCCGAGATCTTTAATCCTCTCAGTCTTAGCAAGTTCAGACTCATTAGCCTATTCTTGAAGCTGGGATTTTTTTGTTCCAACATGGACCACCTTACGCTTAGTCCATTTGCCATCATTGTCACCCACTCACTCATTTGTGGAGAGATCCTCTTGGAGCTCCTCAAATTCATCTTTGATTTCCACCAGGGCTCTTTCTGTAGCAGGGACTCCTTTGCCTACCAGGCCAGACATACCCCTAATGCAGCCAATCCTCCAAGAGCTTACAGAGCTCTTCTAATATGCAAATGAGTCCCTGCTACAAAAAGAGCCTTGGACTTTTCACCATCCTGAATAAATTTGTGTCATCTGCAAACTTGGCCGCTCCACTGCTCACCCCCCAGTTCCAGATCACTGACGAATGCATTAAATAGTACCAGCCTCAAAACCCATCCTCGTGGGATCCCCCCCCGTTTACTTTCCCTCCATTGTGAGAACGGTCCATTGATTCCTGCTTGTTGCTTCCTGTCATTTAACCAGTTTTTAATCCATAAGAGAATCGGTCCTCTTATTCCAGGACTGCTAAATTGACTCAGGAGTCTTTGGTGAGATACCTTGTCAAAAGCCTTTTGAAAGTCCAAGTATATAATATCTAGAATCCCAAGGATATAATATCTAGAATGCCCTCTTAAAGAAAGTTGGTGCAGTAGGATCCCCTGGCTGGCCTGGAGTCTAGAGGCTTTCTCAAAGTTTTGCCGCTGAATGATGTCACCATATGCCAACTGATATTTCAGTGCACTGGAATCCAGAACTTTCAGGCCCTAATGTTGCTTTAATCAATCTGTGTTTTTTCACGATGGTGTATTATGAAGTGGTGATGTGTTATTTATTGTAACCCACCTTGTAACCCATCCAGCAGCGTGAAAAAACAAGCTATACAAGTTTTTAAATAAATAAATGGTACTTTGTGTGTGAACATGCTGTGCTTTTGTGCCCACGGGGGAACCAAGGTGGCTGACGGAGGCATTCTCCTCTCTGCCATGTTATCCTCACAACAACAGCCCTAGTACTTTTGCATGTGTGTGCGCGCATTTCTTGTGAACCTGAAGATCCAGGGTTTTAGTTTTCTTCTCTATAGCCTTGTTCACCAGTTTCAGTGCACACATTTGCAATCCATGTACACTCAGCATTTCATTATATTTTTTATTGTATTTCTCATATTACATTCAACACATAAAGAGATGAAGGTGTGATTTATATCCCACATTTAGCCAGGTACTGACCCCTGCTTTCATTTATAAAGTGAATGCACATAGGCTTTTTCTTACAGGAAGATTATGCATGTACGTGCAGGTTGTGTGTATACATGCGGCTGAATGTCTAATGTGAACAGGGCTCACATGAACAGGGGAAGGAGTAAAATGTCAAGGTGAGAAGAATCAAAAGTTTTTGTTATTTGCTCCACACATTACAAGTCTGTCAGGCCTTGCCAGTGCCCCTTGACCATGCCCTCTACTAGGCACCCTCCATCCTAGCAGGCTCCACCCCCTGACCGATAAGGCCGCAAGCAAGTCACTGGCTCAGTGTGCCACACTGCTCCAGGGCACTCTGTGACCTCTGCCTTGGCAGCCGCAAGAAGAACTCCCTGGAAAATCACCTCTACATGGAACCAGCCCAGGTTAATGGGGATCTAAGGCCACTCTGGTGTCTGAGCTCCCTCCAGAATCGAGGCACATCACTCGAAGAAACCTCTTTCCCTTCAGTCACAGCCTGGGCAGCAATGCACAGATCTGTGGGTTTAGGGTTCCTCTCAGCAGCTCCGGCTAATGCGGGTATTTCTTCTCCTGCATGAAGAGACGCAGATAGTCTCTTGGTTTACATATGGAAGGAAGTGTTGCTGTGCCTGACCTGCCACATGGCCCAGACCTGCCTAGCCAACTGCTTTTGCTTCCTTAGGAGTTATACAAAACTCAAAAATGTAACGCTTTGCAGGCATTAGCCAGCTGGCTTGAACATGTGCTGCAGAAGACTTTCTTACCTATGCAAAAAGCATTTTTTCCAATGTTCTGCAGAATGCATCTCTCTGCTTGCAATGGGAAAAAAGAAAGGCAAATTTACTATTTTTCAGACAGCAAAATTTGACAGTTTGGGTGAAAGAGCAGCTATGAATAAACAATTATTTCTGGAGCTGGGTGTTCCTTATTATCACAAGTATGTTTTTGTTAAAGAAGTGAACTGGTATTGGCAAAACTTGAAAATACAGGCAAGTAAACTTATTTAGGATTATGAATTTGCCATGGATTTGATATCATTCAGCATTGCCATCTTGGAAGGGCGTACATTATCCGAAAAGAGACTGGCAGAACCTCATGAGTCCCAACAGGGTTTTTCTACTATGGATGCTGAGTTCTTGCTCCTGGAAATGTGGCTATCCAAATTTAGGTTTGGGGGGGTTGGATGCTGAAGATAGGGCAACATGTGCCTTTTGGTTTCCAGTTTGATTTGAGAATCTCCCATATCTCCAGGTTTCCAGGCCAGTTTGGCCAGGGAAACCTGGAGGGGTTTTGCACTTTTCTGGGCATGGAGCAGGAGGTACTGAGGGTGTGGAGGGGGGGAGGTATTCATGAATTTCCTGCACTGTGCAGGGGGTTGGACTAGATGGCCCTGGAGATCCTATAGTTCTATAATTGATCTCTGCCTGATCTGATCACTGGGCATGACTGCTCTTGTTTCTGGAGCACCATAGTGGGTGACAGGGAGCAGCCATCCTTGGTGGTGCATACTGGAAACTTAGTTTTGCAAGGGTGCTGCTGTACACTATTGATATTATGTCTATGGCTACAGGGTTGCCAACTCTGGGTTGGGAAATTCCTGGAGATTTGGGAGTGGAGCCTGGGGAGGGAACTCAACAGGGTGTCATACCATTGAGTCCTCCTCCAAAGCAGTTTTTTCTCAAGCGAAAATGATCTCTATAGTCTGGGGATCAGTTATAGTTCTAGGAGATCTGGAGGTTGGTAACCCTAGCCATTGCCGTGTTTCTAGGCGACTGATGCAATGTTTTACTGTGTATTGCTACTAGGTATTTGTCTGCCCATGGTAGGTAAAGCCCCAACCCCAGCCCCAATCTCATCCTTGAGAAACGGGAGAAAAAATGGCCTCCATAGTGATGTCTAGAAATATCCCGATGTCTTTATGGCCTTTACTACAGAGATTACAGAAAATTCCTACAATGTTGTCGAACTTTTAGGTTTGTGACTCATTGTCTTCAGAAGGTTCCCAGGAGAGCTCCTGAGGAATCTCTGAACCTCCAGGTCCCAGCAGGGGATCCAGGGCACTGCACCCCCATAGAGCCTTCCCGGAGGGAGATTTTTGGCAGGGGGCTTGATTTAGGGACTCTCATGTATGGCGGTACATGAGTAAACCCTAGTCTGCCCCAAAGCAGGGACCTGAGAGGGAGTGTTTGTGGGCAGCCATCAAACAACTGAGACGTGATTGGCTGCCTTAGGAGCTGTACTCCAGTGAAAGAGTCTAATCTTTCAACCTTATCTTAAGCACTGTGAGTAGCTGAGCTATATTGACTTATTTATTTCTGCTATTTCGGCTTATTAAGATTGCTTACCTTAAAGTTCCAAATCCCGGGCGAAGAGAAAAAAGTGCGGCTTGGAAGTGCAACCCAGGCTTAATCTTACTCATTTTTACTGGAGGAAGTTATTTAAAGATCCAAAGACTGTGTTTGGCTGACTGGCTTATCTCATTTTGGGACTTGGAACTGAACATCAGTTATAGAGAGACTGGCAGTTTATTGGATACTTGACTGTTGATTTAAAGGCTGTTGAAAATATTTTTGAATGCCGCTCTTCACCTTTACTTTCACTTTTTCTGCAAAGAGATTTTTGATAAATAGCAGAGCTCCTTTGGCTTTGGAACTGCATTTCCCTTGCTCGAAAGCCAGTCGTATCCGACTCTAGGGTTGCGGTGCTCATCTCCGTTACCTGGTTGTTATTTTAATTTTTTTATTCTTGCCATTGTGTTTATCTTCCCTCCAGTTTGAGGAAATCTTTTTTCTTTCCTCTGCATGGATTGTTTCCCTTCTTGTTTAAGACTCCTTTAACAAGAGATCTTTTTGCTAGACTTACTCGAACGGAACATTAATTTATGTCTGAGCCTGACTTTTAAAGATATCTGTTTAAAAAGAAACATAAGAACTGCTGGAACTTAATTTCCTTATTGTGGATCTATAACTATATCTCTGTTGATTTATAATTTTAAGGCCTTTTTAAAGAACACCTGAGGAGTGTTGGAGCCCAATCTCCTTCGTGTGGAATTATAAACTATACCTTGTGGATTATATCCTGTGGAATTACAAATTACAAAATATAGCTTGTGGATTATATCATGTAGAATTACAAATTATATCTTGTGGCTTAAGCCCTGTGGATTTACAAATATCTTTACCTAGATTATTTCTATTTGATGGGCCTTCTTGCTCTGGTGGATCCTGGGAACATTAACTATCAGAAACAAAGGCCAAAAGTGTGGAAGATCTGAGCAACAAAATGGCTAAGTTATTGGCAGAACATTTACACATGGAAGATGATGCAGTAGTCCTGATGGACACAAGACGATTTAAACTGCCAAGAGAAGTACAGGTACGATTTCATAAGAGAGCGGTGAGAGATAAAATATTGAAAGAAGTGAATGCCTCCCCACTGAAGATGAATGAAGTAGAGATAAACATGCTGAAAGAGATCCCTTGGAGAGTGAGGGGAAAAAGAAAGGCATTTGCAGAATTGATGGCTCTGTTGAGAAGCAACAATATAAGCTACAGATGGACTCTTCCAGAAGGATTGTTCTTTATCTTTGAAGGGAAAAGATTCAGAATAACATCAGTCTTTAAGGCAATGGACTTTTTGAGGACATATGGAGAGGAGTTGTCGGATGACCAGGAAGGTCAGGAAGATTGGGAAGAAAGAGAGGAAGGAGAAGTGGAAAAAGAAACAGAGCATGAGGCTCAAGGAGCAATGGCATTACTGACATCTCCAAGACATCCTAGACCTCCAAGACAAAAAAGATTTAATTTTAAGAGATCTCCAATTGCTACAAGACAAAGGGCAAAAGATGAACAGGAACAATAGAAACAAAATTTAGATGGATAGAAGGAAACTGAAATTAATATTGGTAAATATCAACGGCTTAAATGGACCTCAGAAAAGAAGGAGAATTTTTCATCAACTTAAAAAATACAATGCTGATGTGACGTGTATACAAGAGACTCATATAAGAAAAAGAGATGAAAAGTATCTGAATGTTAAAGGTCTGGGAAAAATCTTTGTAGCCTCAAAGGAGGGGAAGAAGAAAAGAGGAGGACCCACGTCAAAGATCATTTTCAACCAGAATTGATACTTGCCTCTAAGGATGGAAGAATCTTAATGGTGGCTATTCAGAGACAAGCTAAAAGGACATTGATAGTGAATATATATGCGCCGAACCAAAACCAGGACAAGTATTACCAGAAGCTCCAAAAGCTTATTTTAAAACAGGATTTTCAAGAATTATGTATCATTGGAGACTATAATGCAGTTTTTGACAAGGAAGATAGAAAAGTGAATGTTTTTGGAAAGATAACAAGAGGTAATGAATTCCCCGAATCAGAATTAGATTGAAAGCCTTACAAGATATGAAAGGTTGGTCTCCCCAATTGGACTCTATATTACATGGATCAAGAAATGGATTATGATGGAAGATAGCAGAATATTAAGCTTAGAAGGACATGATCTACTATCTGGTTGGCACGCATTTCTATGGTATGGAAAAGCTTCAGTGCATAAGTACTTTAAACAACACTGGATACGGGATGCATTACTGAACGTATGGGAGATATCTGGTTTACAAAGACTTTTAAATTGGTGGCGCCATTAGAGGCACTTACCCTACCTAGATTATACAGCGAGAATCCTCCAAAGAGATACATGGACATTTTGAACTCGAAAGGGGAGCTTGAACTTGATGCAGAATTATCGTGGTGGCAGAGAGCACAAATTAAATCGAGATATGTGAAAGATAAGAAGATTGGATTTGCTAAGACTCTGTCAAAGATCAAAAAGTTATTATATGCACCAGAGGATAAATTTATAAAGAAAATGTATATTTTATTATTAAAAGATTTGATGGTAGATGAAATGGTTAAAAATATGATTCAATGGACGCAGAATTTAGGGCATAATATTGAGCTAGAACAGTGGGAACAAATATGGAATAAAAATATTAAAATAACTAAAGCAGTTTCTTATAGAGAAAATATGTTTAAAGCATTTTATAGGTGGTAGATTACACCTGAGAGAATTGCAAAATATGATGCTAAACGTTCTAATAAGTGTTGGAAATGTGGAAATAAGGTGGGTACATTTTATCATATGTGGTGGACATGCAATATTGTTAAAAAAAAATTGGATATGGGTCCATAGAATGATACAGAAAATTACAGGGCGAGCTGTACCCTTTAAACCTGAGATATTACTTTTAGGTACCTTACTGAAAGAGACAAGTAGAGATGACCGATATTTGTTAATATATTTGACAATGGCAGCTAGGATCTTATACGCAAAATATTGGCAGACAACCCTGATACCATCGAAGCAAGAATACATCATGAAGATACTCGAGGTGGCAGAGATGGATAAGTTAACTTTGACTATGAAAGGTCATTTAGACTCCACTTTCCAGAATACATGGCATCGTTTCTATGAGTGGTATAATTTAAAGGGACAGGAGGGATGAAACTGACTGATGTTGGAGAACTGACGTTGGAAATCAATTTTAGGAGAATGTAATTTCGGTAGAGAGTAAGGATACTCATGTAAAAGATAATTAGAACTGATGTAAGTCAAGAAGTATGGATGATGGTAAAATTAGATTTGTACCCCCATAAGTGTTATATGTTGTCTGAGTTAGTTTGTTTTATGGTTAGTTATAGTATTAATCTATGTGAATGATTGTCTTGTAATGTGTGGTTTGTATGTAATATTTTGTATTGTTTTGTATTGTTATAGCTGTGTTATAGCTGTGTTTTAAATAAAATAGGGGCCGTTTTTTTTTAAAGAAAGAAATAAAGGCCAAAAGTGGTAAGAATTACTAACTGTGTAGTGACACAGAGGGCGAAGAAAGAAGAAAAGACTTGTTACTGTTTAGAGACATATTATAAATTTTAACCTGGTTGTAAGAAATAATAGCTATCATCTGAGTACTACTAGATCTAAGGGGGGGGAGAGAAAAAGGTCTTCTCTTTTACTGTGACTGGTATTGGTACTGATGCAAGCTTGGAAGAATTTTGTTTTGACTGTGCTCTCAGCTACATCAACATTTGATAAGCTACTGGGGAAACTGCTCTCGGGTAGTGTTTGAAAAAAGAAAAAAGGGGGGGGAGAAAATATTGTCATAATAGTAGCACTGTGGCCTGACTTGCTTTGGTATTTCTCATAGTCAACTTGATGTTGATTAGAAAGGAGAGGGAGCGGCCAGAGGAGGCTTGGTGGTGTTTTGAAGTGAAACATGTCTAGGCCATCTCCAGGTACAGGCAAGACAAGAAATTCAGGACATGATCATTTCAGCTGTTAATAAAGCAATAGAGATGGCAATTCCCTTAGCAGTAAATAATGCAATACTGTTGGCTGTTGAACCTTTGCAAGCCGAATTTAATGCTTTGGCCTTACAGGTGACATCCCAAACTGAGGAATACAAACAACAGATATTGCAGAACAAGCAAGAAATCTCCACATTGAAACAGACTACCACACAGATGCAAAACAAAACTGAGGAGGTGGACCAAAGAGTGCAAGAAATCAAGATCAAACAAGATCTTTTAGAAGATTCAGTAGTAAGATTTGAGCTGGGTAGAGCTGCATATATTTTGAGATTCCAAAATATACCAGAAAAGAAAGGGGAGGATGTCAAAGAGGAAATGACAAAATTGTTAGCTGAATACTTAGAAGAAAACAACACTCGAGATGTCTCAGACGAGATAGATGTGGCTTTTAGAATGAACTCAGCATATGAGGAAAATCATGAGAGATATCATCTTAAAGAACTTAAATAAGAAGCCACTGTTAGTGGAAGAGACTGAAATTAAAATACTAAAGGAAGTTCCATGGAGAATAAGAGAGAAAAGAAGAAATTACACTCAACTAACAGGTCTTCTAAGAGAAAATGGAATATCTTACAAATGGTTGCTCCCTGAAGGTGTCTTCTTTACATATGGAGGGAAAAGATTTAAGATTCATTCAATCTTTAAAATAGACTTCCTAAAAACATATGGAGGAGACTTAGGAGCACAAGACAAGGAAGAGGAAGAACAGGAGGAGGAAGAAGAATTAAATGAAGCAGGGAGATCAGGACCAAGAACTGGGACAATTAGAAAGAAACCCAAGACAATTCCTTGCCAAATGACCACGAGACATCAGGAAAAGAAAAAAATGGCATCCCAAAAGATGGATAGGAAGGAAGTTAAAAATAATCTCCATAAACGTCAATGGTTTGAATGCTCCATAGAAAAGGAAACAAGTTTTTCACCAAATTAAGAAGATGCAGATTGATATAGTTGGTTTACAAGAAACCCACATTAAACATCAAGACAAGAAATTTTTAGAAAATAAAAAATTGGGAAAAACCTATGTCTCAGCTGACAAACAAAAGAAAAAGAGAGGAGTTGCCACCTATGTAAAAGAACATTTACATCCAGAATTGGTTTATGACTCAGAAGATGGAAGAGTGTTGATAATTAAAATACAGATACAAGCCAAAGAGACACTGACAGTAAATATATATGCACCCAATCAACAACAAGAAAAATTCTATAAAGACTTACAGGAGATCCTATCAACACAAACATATGACGAAATATGTTTAATTGGAGACTATAATGCTGTATTTGATAGAGTGAAAGACAGAGAAAGTCAAAAAGGAAAACAGAAAAAGGTAGCAAACTACCAAACTCATTTTTGCACTTGGCTGAAGAATTCACTCTGGTGGACTCCTGGAGAATTAGAAATATAAACAAAGAAGACTATACCTTTTTTCCAACAAGACATAAATCTTGGTCAAGACTGGATATGGCCTGGGTCTCAACAACAATGATAAATGATCAACTTTTGCAGACCACAATCCGTTATTGTTGATTTTGCAAGACACTCCGAAAAAGACTAGATGGTCCATGAATTTGTGGCTTTTAAAACATCCAGAGTTTGTAGCCAATTCAGAAAGAAAATTTCAAGAATTTTTCAAATTAAATATCCAACCTGATATCTCAATAGACATAGTCTGGGATGCCTTTAAGGCATACACAAGAGGTTGTGTCAGATAACTGCCATGTTTTCTGTAAAGCTCATTCCTTGCTTACCCGCATGCACATAGCTTTGCTTTGCTAAAGCAACCATGGGAGAAATTCTTCTGCTGGAAGCCACTATCTGTGTAACCTTGAACAGAGGGGAGGGCTTGGGTTCCCAGCTGGTGGGAATATATCGGCCCTCTTACGGGGGGGGGTGATCTCCCATTAATGATGTAATGTCCTGCCGGGAGATTTCCCGCACGTGCGCTTGGATTTCATTTGCTTGGCTAGTTGAAGCATCAGAGTATATACACAGCTCCCCACACAACACCCAGTATTCCTGACAATGACTCTGCATTAATGGGCAGCAGACTGGTATTCCAATAAAGCATAACTTTCTCTTAAAGAGTTAAAGAGTATCATTGAAATATTGTACAAGAATGTGTATAAGAAGGGAAATGCTAATGTCAGGCTCAATAGCAAGTAGATCCAGGCATTCTTCAAGTAAAGAGATGCTTTATTGGAATACAATGCTGTTACCCACAGTAATACTGCTATTGTCAGGAATGGAGGCATGAGCCGTTCAGACATTGATATAGTATGATGCAAAGCCAAACTAGCAAATGAATTTTTAGCACGTGCGCGGAAACTCCCGGCGGGAGGATTACTTAATAGTTGGGAGTACCACACCCCCCCCATCTAGTCACGTAGGACTGGAAAATTCCCCAGACTGAGGAACGCTCCAAAGCTCTTCAAGGCCACTGTGATAAGACGAGGCGGCAGGAAAGTATGCTCCCAAGTTGCAACTGGCCTCTTCTACGCAAGTGCAAAAGCAAAAGGCAAGATAGTAAACACAGAACAATGAACACAGTGTAAACGATAATACAGAGCTTTAGCCCTCTGACAGCTAATCAGGAACAGATTAGAGAAATTCCTACAACATTGCACAAAATTGACTTAGGGTTGACAACCTTCAGATGGTGGCTAGAGATTCCCTGGAATTATAACTGATCTCCAGACTACATAGCTTTTTATGCATTTAAAGTTGTTTTCTTCCTCTGCTCCCTCCCCCCTTGAGCCTACCCAGGGAGGGAAATACTTGCTGGGGGAGGGAAGACCAACTGGCATGCCTCCCCTTTGCTTCCCCAGCCACCCTGCCAGGAGTCGCACAGTATGCGTGAAAGAGCTGCATGCGGCTCCCAAGCCACAGTTTGGCCACCCCTGCACTATACCCTACAGAGGGCAGGGAGGGTTGTCTCCGTGCTTAGTTCTCGTGGCCCCTTTCTTACACGCCCAGGGAAATGCCGATCGCCACTTTGGGGTCAGGAAGCAATTTTTCTCCAGGCCAGTTTGGCCAGGGGGGATCCTGGAGGCTTTTGGGTTTTTTTTGCCATTTTCTCAGCATGGACCAGGGGTCACCGGGGAGGTGCAGGGGGAGGCAGTTGTGAATTCCCTGCCTTGTGCAGGGGGTTGGGCAAGATGACCCTGGAGGTCCCTTCCAACTCTATGATTCTATGAATGAAGTAAATAAATAAAGTGACTGCTTCCAGAGGGGGGCATGAAATGCACCCCCACCTTGGCATAGCAGCAAGGAGTGTACGAACAGGAAAGAGTGAAAGCCACAGCTCCCCCTTCCCTCCGCCACTCATCGTTGCCCCCTTCGCCTTTCACTGCACGGAGTCTGTGCAAAAGTTCAAACGTGGCATCAATATAGTGCCGGACCCTTCCCCTCTGCTAGGAAACCTCTTTCTTCTCACTTCCTCTTTTCCTGGTGTGTTGTACTGTGACTCTACAGCATGGTTTGGCAGGGAATAAAGAGATAAAAAAGGAATGAAGGGTGTGAGACAGCAAGTTGCCTCACACCCTTCTGAAAGCAAAGCATAGCTTTGCCCCACCTCCCCCTCTGGCAGCATCCAGACAGACACCCTGCAGTTTCCCCTTTAAGCTGAAGAAACAAAGGCAAGGCCTCGGGATTGCCATGAGTCCTGCTTGGAAGGGGCAGAGCATCACGTGGACATTCTCCTGCACTCTGAAGGCCTCCTGCATTCCCTTGTGGTAGGAGGTCCTGTCTCAGGGCAACAAATGCTCATCCTCCTCCCTGCAAAGAAAAGACACCAGACGTCCTCTGCGTAATCTGAATGACCTTCCCTTAAAACACACACACACACACACAAAAACCTTTCATATTTCAGTTCTGCCAACTCGGAGAAATCCAAATTTGCCCAACTAAAGCATCCTGTGTGGATGAAGGTTTCTAAACTTGAAGCACTGGTCTCTTAGCAACCGTCATACTCTTTATATTAAAACATGGCTGAGGGGAAATGGCTGTGAACTTCTGCAGGCATCTATGCACACATCAGCTGGTGCCTAAGCACAGACTGACAGCCTTGCAGAATGGAGCTAAGAAGGAATCCCACGATCAACGTCACTGTGCATTTTAAGGACTCATCAATGTACCAAACTAGGTACAGAAAACACATTGCCCCTGTGCCAAGTAAAGAGCAAGCATTTCTTAGAGGAAACAAGACAAGGTGTTACAATCTGGTTCATAAATTCAGCTAATTCCTCAGAACATCAATATTTCAAGTCTGTAGGGACACTTCTGAAGTTCACAGGGTTGGTGGTCATTGTTGCTATGTACCACGACAGACTCTGCCTTCTAGTTCAGCAGGACCACTATGTCATTTTCAACCCTGGCCAAATGGTCTTATTCTCTCCCTCAGTTATATGGTGACGCATGCTTCCAATGTGAAGCTGAGGAGGAACGCTCAGTAATGCTGGCCTCACCTCGTCCCACCGTCTCCCGCCGCAAATGGGTGGAACGCAGGCGCACTCAGATGCGCTCCTCCACAGCGTTCCCCAGCTGAAGCATTTGGAGCCCCATGAAGTGCTGGTCACAGAACACGTAATGCTGAACAAGCTAAACAAGAAGTTAGTTGTTAAGGCTCCACAGAGTATTCCAGAAAAAACCTGTGAGTGATTTAGGCTCTCGGGGAAAAAGAAGCTATGAAATAGCTTCCCCACCCCCAAATCTTTGGCTCTGGTCACACTGCAAAGGACATGCGCTTTGTTCCCGGTTTATTTAAATCGGGAACATTTTTATTCGCTTTGGGCTGTCTACATGCAGCCGCCGGTGTCTTTCCCCTCTTTCCCAGCACCCGCTTGCCTGCTAGTGTGCCGATCTTCCAGGCGATCCTGCCGGCCACGGGGAGGCTCGGGCGGCTGCAGCTCCTGCCGAGACTTTGGGGGGGGAGTGCTGCCGCCGCCGCTGCTGCCATTGCCCCACGAAAATAGGCTCCGCCATCCTCCTTGCCGGCCCCATTCAGGCTGCTGGAGCCCCCACCTCTCGTTCCCGCCTCCAGGGCCGTCTTTGTGTATGTGTTTTTTTTAAAGCTTCTGGTTTGAGCACTTGACTAAACATGCACTTAATAAATCCAGTATTTAAACTTTAAATGGATTTATTAAGTGCATGTTTGCTCAAGCACTCAAACCGGAAGCTTTAAAAAAGAAAAAAGAAAACCCCCAAGAACATTTAGACGGCCCTAATCGCAATCCTTGTGAGAGAGGGGCTGTCCACATAGGCGAAACCGCGCAATGAAAGCGGAAGTGCCAGGAAAACACTACATTCTCCAGGGGTCAGGAAAACCCGGAAGCATTGCGCGAGTAAACCTGCTTCGGGACGGGAGGCGGATTCGCGTGTGTGAACGTGAAACTGACATGCGCAAGGAAACAGCAGCGAATCCCGATCAAAACGGCAGTGTGACCGGACCCTTTGAGAGCGTTGCTGGTGGAATTTATTTCTCTGTCAAAAACCAGGGATCCCTTTGAATATGCCATTCTTTAATGTTCTTACAAATGTATTTATGGGTGTGTGCTTAAAGCGCTGTCAAGCCACAGCTGCCTTTGGGCACCCCCAGCAAGTGGCTTACAAGGCAAGAGAGAAGCACAGGTGATTTGCCATGGCCTTCCTCTGTTTCTCAGTGGTCTCCCTTCCAAGCACCAATCCTACTTAGTTTCCAAGATGTGACAAGATTAGGTGCCTTTCCTCCAAATGTAAACAGAAGGCTCCAATTTGGGATAAGACTTGGGATAAATACAGACAAACTTTAACATGCATGTGGAAATAAATTTCCCCCCTTTTTACAGTCTTAGCTATGGAAGAACTTCTCCCCAAAATAGTCATTTAACTTACAAATTTCATTAGGTTAACAGCAGAAAACACATGAGCAAAACAAATTAAAGTGTCATATTCTAAAATACAGTGTGCCAGAACAGCCCTGCTCTGACTAGCAGGCCCCATTCTGCCATGCCCTTTGAGGTGTCTGGGTGTCTGTGGCCATCCACGGTCTCTGTCTGGCATGTGCCACCCACCTGGCTTTCCCAATCTGGGGAGGCTTTTCTCTCCTCAACTGGTTTGACTGCTGCCACCACCTAGTCTTTGTAGGAATAGCCCACTAAGAGAACTCCCAGCCCCCCCTCCAAGTTCTGAGGCCATACTTCAGTGTCTCCTGCTGTCCAGAGTCTAATCACCACAGGGAACGCTTGTTGCCTTGTGTGCCACCGGGGGAGCTGTCACTTGCCAGTGGACTGCCCCTCCTGTTCTTCCTCACACTTCTTTTAAAATAGCGCGTCTGGAGTGATGGTGGTACAGAGAAATGCTACTAGCATTAAAAATTATAAAGCACTTATTAAAAAGAAAATAACACACATATTCTCAGCCAATGTTCCCTCTAAGCTGTGGAGTCTTGTGTGCAAAGATTCTAGTTTGTGAGCTACTGGCATTAAAGTTGTGAACAAGTGATTTGGCTCCTGCATAAATTAATTTGCTCTGGAGCCATCCTTCCCGAGCTAAGACAAAAATGTGTGAGCCAAAGGCTAAAAAACTGTGAGCTAGCTCACACTAACTCAGGTTAGAGGGAACATGGCTCTCAGCATAGCAACATTCCGAGGAATAGAAAAGAGAAAGAGTCCAGTAGCACCTTAGAATCATTGAATGTTAGAGTTGGAAGGGATCTTGCAGGTCATCTAGTCCAACCCCCTGCACTCTGCAGTAGCATAGCCAAAAGATAGCCCTACAGCATACTCGAAAGATGGTTGTCCAGCCTCCGCTTAAAAACATCCGGCAAAGGAGCATCCACCACCTCCTGAGGCAGTCTGTTCCCTGCTCAACCACTCTTACAGTCAGGAAGTTCCTCCTGATATTTAGCCGGTAACAACTCCCTTGTAATTTCCACCCATTAGATCTAGTCTTGCAATCTGGAGCAAGACAGAATAGATCTGCTCCAGCTTCTACATGACAGCCTTTCAAATATTTGAAGACTGCAATCATGTCCCATCTAAGCCTTCTCTTTCCCAGGCTAAACATACCAAACTCTTTCAGCCTTTCCTCCTAAGACTTGGATTCCAACCCTCTCACCATCCTGGTTGCCCTCTTCTGGACATGGTCGAGGTTGTCAACATCCTTCCTAAAATGTGGTGCCCAAAACTGGACACAGTAATCCAAGGAGACCTGACCATAGCAGAATAGAGTGGAACTACCACCTCCCGTGATCTGGACACAATGCTTCTGTTAATGCATCATATGATTGCATTAGCTCTCTTCACAGCCACATCGCACTGCAGGCTCATGTTCAGCTTGTGATCAACTAGAACACTCAGATCCCTTTCACATGTGCTGCTGTCAAGCCAAGTCCCTCCCATTCTATATCTGCGCCTTTGATTTTTTTGTAACTAAGTGTAGGACTTTGCACTTCTCTCTATTGAAATTCATTTTATTTGCCTCAGCCCACTGTTCCAGCCTATCTAGATCATTTTGAATCCTGACTCTTTCTTCTTCAGAATTAGCAATCGCACCCAGCTTCGTATCATCTGCAAATTTGATAAGCATCCCCTCTATGTCTTCCTCCAGGTCATTTATAAAAACATTGAACAACACCGGGCCCAGGACCGAGCCCTATGGCACTCCACTCGAGACTTCCCTCCACATAGAGGAAATCAGCTTATCCTCAACAATTAAGACTAATACAATTAAAACAGCGGTTGCCATTCTGCTCTCTAATACATTCATCTATCACTGCACCCATAATATCCTGTGGGACTGGAATCCTCTGCCCAGGCCAGTAAGCCTCGAGATGACAATGCCATGATGGTAATGATGGTGGTGAAGGTGGTGAAAGTGGTGGCGGCCCCTATTCGAAGGCCTGGCAGAAGAGCTCCGTCTTGCAGGCCCTGTGGGACTGCATAAGGTCCCGCAGGGCCCTGATCTCTTCTGGGAGCTCATCCCACCAGGTGGGGGCCGCCACCGAAAAGGCCCTGGCCCTAGTCGCAGCATATTTGCCTGCCTTGGGGGCTGGGATGACCAATAAATGTTGCCCCCCTGACTGAAGTGCCCTTGGGGGAACATATGGGGAAAGGCGGTCCCTCAGGTAGGCCGGACCCTGGCCATATAGGGCTTTAAAGGTAAGCACCAGCACTTTGAAGTGGATCTGGTACGCTATTGGCAGCCAGTGCAGCACCTTCAGTGCTGGCTGGATGTGGTCCCGTCTAGTGAGACCCATCAACAGCCTGGCCACTGCATTCTGCACCAGCTGCAGCCTCTGGATCTGCGCCAGAGGCAGCCCCATGTAGAGAGCGTTGCAGTAGTCTAACCTCGAGGTGACTGTCACGTGGATCACTGTGGCCAGATCGTCATGGTCAAGGTAGGGGACCAGCTGTCGTGCCAGCCGGAGATGGTAAAATGCTGACTTGATAGTGGCTGCCACCTGGGCCTCCATCGTTAAGGAGGCATCCAGGAGCACCCCCAAACTCCTAACCCCGGCGATGGCACCAATGGCGTCCCGTCGAAGGGCGGGAGTGGGAGTCCCAGCCCCGGGCCGGTCTGACTCAGGCCCAGGACCTCTGTCTTCGCCGGGTTTAGCTTCAGACGGCTCCGCCTGAGCCAGCCAGCCATGGCTTGCGATGCCCTATGGAGGTCATCAGGACTAGAGTCCAACTGGCCGCCCAGCATCAGATAGAGCTGGGTGTCATCAGTGTATTGATGACACCCAAGCCCACAGCTCCAGGCAATCTGGGCAAGGGGGCGCATATAGATGTTGAACGACATCGGGGACAATACCGCCCCCTGGGGCACCCCACACTCAAGGGGATGCCTCTGGGACTGCTGGTCCCCAATCACCACCCTCTGTCCCCGACCTTGAAAAAAAGAGGCAAACCATTGAAGGGCAAGCCCCTGAATCCCCACGTCGGGGATGCAGTAGGTCAGCAGCTGATGGTCAACCGTATCGAATGCGGCTGACAGATCTAACAACAGCAATGCTGCCACACCGCCTCGATCCAAATGCCTTCAAAGATCGTCAGTGCGACCAGCACCATCTCCGTCCTGTGGCCTGGCGAAAGCCAGACTGGAAGGGATCCAGGACTGAAGCATCCTCCAGAAAGCCCTGAAACTACAACACCACCGCCTTCTCTATCAGTTTGCCCAAATAGGGCAAATTGGACACCAGCTGATAGCTGGCCAATTCAGCTGGGTCCAAAGATGGCTTTTTTAAGAGAGGGCGGACCATCGCCTCCTTGAGTGCTCTGGGGAATTGGCCCTCGGTGAGGGACTTGTTGATAATCTCCCGCAGAGCACCTCGAAACCCCCTGTGGCCTGCCTTAATGAGCCAGGAGGGGCACGGATCAAGGACGGACGTGGTTGGGTGCACAGAGACCAGCAATCTGTCAACTTTGTCCAAGCTGAGCGGGCGGAAACACTCTAAACCCGGAACCGAAGGCACGGAAGAGGCCTCGAGTTTGCTCACTGTCTCAGTTGAGGCAGGGAGGTTGTGTCGGAGCGTCAGGAATTTATCTGCGAAATAGCTCGCAAAAGCCTCACAGCCAATATCCAATTCCCTATCATTTTGCCTGCCCTGTGGCAGGTCCGTTGGCATCCGAATCGTACTAAATAATTGGGCTGGGTGTGAGCTCGCAGATGCAATCTCGGCTGCAAAGAAATCCTTCTTGGCCACCTTGCCATCTCATAGGCTCTCATAAACGTCCTATAGGATGCTCTTGATGCTTCGTCATGAGTGCGACGCCACTGTCTCTCTAGTCATCTCAGTTCTCGTTTCATCTGCCGCAGCTCCTCGGTATACCAAGGAGCCTGCCTCTGATGAGCCCGGAGAAGACACCTGGGAGTGATCTCGTCGATGGCTGTGGCGAGCCGGACATGCCAGTCCTCCACTAGCTCATCCAGCAAGCCGCCAGGAGGTCTTCGATCCCACAAGGCCCTCTGGAGCCACATCTGGGCCTGTGGCAAGCATAAATCAGCTCGCCACCCAAAAAGAGTCAGGGTGGAACCCTCAACCGGGCCCTCAGGGCCAGGTAGTCCGACCATGGCACTGCCTCAGCAGTGATCCGGTCCACCTCAACCCCAGCCACGAAGATCAGATCGAGCATGTGACCAGCTCGATGCATGGGGGCCGAGATGTACTGTGAGAGTCCCAGCGTTGCCATGGATGACACTAGGTCCATAGCCCGGCTAGAGGCCATGTCCTTAGCATGGACGTTGAAATCACCCAAGACAATCAGTCTAGGGTGGTCCAGTACCCAACTTGATATGGCCTCCAGCAGGGACGGCAGGCTACTGGGCGGTGCATTAGGTGGATGGTACACCAGCCAGCTCTCCACAGCCTTCAGCATCACACCAACACATTCGATGCCCGCGATCATGGACAGGAGCGCCCTGAAGGAGTAAGCCTCCCAGATGAAAATAGCCACTCCTCCCTCCCGCCCTCGAGTCCATGATTGGTGCAGGACCGAGTATCCTGGTGGGGCCAGCTGGGTGAGAGCAACTGTCTCACCCTCCCTCACCCAGGTCTCAGTCACACACGCCAGGTCTGCTTGTTGGTCAAGTACAAAGTCCCGAAGAGTTGAGACTTTATTATTAATAGACTGTCAGGTATCCCTGCCATAAGGGTGATGGGGGGGGAGATGACACTCTCCCGATCAAAGACCCACTGGAGGACCAGAAACCGGAGGATAAGAAACCTCCTGTGACGATGGTGCCGAGCACCACAGCAGTCGTGCCCTTGGAAGTCCCGGTACCTGTGTGCCGGCGACATGGGGCTTGGAATACGACTTAGGGGGGCCCTACGGGGACCCTTATGGAGTGGCATACGGCGGAGTGACCACCCGACCCAAGCAGCAACGGGACTGGGTGAAGCCGGTCGCCGAGACGCATGAGATGTGGTTTTTCACCCCGCGAGCGTCAGTGAGAGAGAGCCGGTTCAAGAGATCGGTTCACCGGCTGAGCACGGCAGAAGGAAGGAAGGAAGACCCGCACAGGGAGTCGAGAGATGTGGAAGGACCCGTGGTGAGCCGGAGATGGAATGGCGACCCGAGCCAAGATCGCCTATTCCGCTTGCTAGACGAGTCCCTCTCCCGCATACCCAAGATGATCTCGGACGGCATCCGAGAGGAAATGGACAGGAGGCAGAGAGAGGCGCCTCCTGATCAGCAACCCCCCGATCAAAGGATCATGCCAGCAGGGCCGCCTGGGGGTGTCCCTGGGCAACCGGGGGCACCCCCGGACCAACCAGTGGGGCCCCCACTGCAGGGGCCACCGGCGCCGCGACCGCAACGACCCTGGGGGTTCCTCCCACCGAAACTGGCCGAACTCCTTGACGCGGACTTTGACGGGACCCCGGAGAAGTTCTCTTTCTTCCTAGTGAGAACCGAAAAGTTCATCGAGAACTGGGGACACCTGTTCCAGAGCGAGGACCGCATGGTGGATGCGATAGCATCGCACCTGAAGGAGGCGGCGGCAGACTGGTATGTAGCCCTGCACCAAGCAGACGGGCGGGAGTTGCAGGAAATTGATGCCTTTATGTGGGCCATGAAGGAGCAGTTCGAGGATGTCAACGCGAACAAGACCGCCCGAGCTTTCTTACGCGCTTTCAAGCAAGGTTCCAAATCCGTGAGGGAGTATACTGCGGAGTTCCGGAGGCAAGCCGCGAAAGTCCGGGGCTGGCCTGATGGAGTCCTGGCAGAACAATACCGCCTGGGGCTCAACTCAGAGATCCGCCGTACCATGATGCGCGAACACGACCCGGAGACTTTGATGGGCTGGATGCAGGAGGCGATAGCCATGGAGACCCGCCTGAAAACCATCTGCCTAGATGACGCGGCGGCGTTGGGGAAGGGAGGCCCATCGGGACCAACCCCGGCACCCAGGGGGAAGACCCAACCGACGACTCCCCGACCCAAAGATGGCACGAGGGAGATCCGGATGAAGCAAGGGCTATGTCTGAAGTGCGGTGAAGCGGGCCACTTCACGGCCAGCTGCCACAGATCAACCACCCCACCCGGAGGGACAAAAGGGGGCAAGAAGAAATTTGACACATCCACACCCAAGCCGGTGGCGAAACCGAGATGGGCTAGAGCTCTGCAAATCAACCCGCTGAGCGAAACCTCCGACTCGTCAGAGGAAGAAACCACAAAGGCGGGAAATGAGAAGGACCTGCTGTAAATAGCGCTGAACAGCAGGTCCCGGACTCGCAAGCGCTGAACCCGGTGAGCAGATCCTCCTCTCTCTTCTTTCTTACTGTGACTCTAATGGACCCGGGTCTACAGACCCATGTGAGAGTGCGAGCTCTCATTGACTCTGGGTGTGGGAAAGACATTATTAACCCCTCGCTAGTAACAGGGCTAGGGGCGAAAGTAGTCAAATTGGCCGAACCCCTAGTGTTTACCCAGATGGACGGCTCAACGATGAAAGAGCCGTGTAAATACGAGACTGTGCCATTACGCCTGGGAATTGGGGACCACTGGGAGGTGAGACCTTTTGTTGTTACCCCAGCTGCCCGTTTCCCTCTGGTCCTGGGGAGTGCATGGTTCTTTGACCACGACCCACACATTTTGTGGGAAGGGGGGAAAGTCAACTTCATCTCAGCAAAATGTAGGGACCACATTTGGCGCGGGGGCTGGGGATCCCTGCGACTGGGAAGCGACCCTGTGCTGGTGGGGGTGGCGGAAGCGGAGCTGGAGGCGATCCCGCGAGAATACCGAGATCTAGCGGCAGTCTTTGGGGAAGAAGAGGCGGATGAGTTGCCCCCCCACAGGAACTCAGACTGTGCTATTGAAATACTGCCAAACCAGAAGCTACCTAAGGGCAAATTGTATTCCATGAGCCCGGCTGAGAAAGTGGAACTGAGAAAGTTCATAGACAAAAACTTGGAGAGGGGGTTCATCCGACCCGCCTCTTCCCGGTTTGCCGCACCCGTTTTATTCCAGAAAAAGAAAGACGGGGGGTTGTGGCTGTGCATGGACTATCGCGGGCTAAACGCTGTTTCAGCCACCAATGCATACCCCTTGCCCCTGATCAAAGACCTCCTAGCTGCGGTTGCTGGGGGGAAGATTTTTTCTAAGTTGGATCTTAGGGATGCCTACTTTCGGGTACGCATCAGAGAAGGGGGTGAAATCAAAACTGCATTTAACACTCCCCTGGGGCAGTTTGAATACTTAGTTATGCCTTTCAGGCTACAGGGGGCGCCAGGAGTGTTCATGAACCTGATTAATGAAGTGTTGCACAAGTATTTGTTCAAGGGGGTCCTTGCTTACCTTGATGACATACTTCTGTATTCCCCCGACCACCGTTCACACGTGAAACTGGTGAGGGAGGTACTTCAAACGTTGCACAAGCACAAACTCTTCGCTAAACTGTCCAAATGTGAATTTCATAAGTCGGAAATCGCCTTTTTAGGCTACCGCATCTCACAGAAGGGGATTGAGATGGACCCTGACAAGGTCAAAGATGTGGTGGGGTGGGAACCCCCCAAGACGAGGAGACAGCTCCAAGCATTCCTCGGATTCGCCAATTTTTACAGATCATTCCTTTCGAACTTTGCTCAGGTAGCCCTTCCCCTCACTGACCTACTCAAAACTAAGGGGAAAGCCTGCACCCGGCCGGGTGCACGCCTAAACTGGACCTCAGAGTGCCAGCTTGCATTCGAACGCCTGAAGGCTCTCTTTACCTCAGAGCCTGTGCTGGCTCATCTCAATGAACAAAAAAAATTCATTGTCCAAGTCGACGCCTCGGACGTCGCCATGGGGGGGGGCAATCCTCCAAGAGGGGGATGATGGCAAACTCCACACCCTTGCATATGTCTCTAAAAAGTTCAATGACACTGAGCGGAATTGGTCGGTGTGGGAAAAAGAAGCAGGGTCGATCCAGTTGGCGCTGGCAACATGGCGACATTGGCTGGAGGGGGCTCGAGTACCATTCGAGGTGTGGACTGATCACAAAAATTTAGAACTCCTCGCCCCGCGCACTGAATGCCAAACAATTGCGATGGGCTGATTTCTTCTCTAAGTTTAATTTCACCCTGCACTATTTCCCAGGGAAGGCTAACTCGCTGGCTGATGCTCTGTCCCACCTCCCGCAACACGATAGCAAACGGGAGGAGGTCCGGGACTCAGTCTTCACCCCCTCCCAACTGGGAGGGGCGGTAACCACACGCAAGCAAGCGCTGATCCCCCCCCCCACATCACCCCCTTCCCACTGGGAGTCAAAATTCGCATCTGCTATGTCTCAAGCAGACAGAGAAACGCTTGAAGGGGAGGAGGGGGTGGTGAAAGATGCAAAAGACTGTTGGCGAAAGAATGGAAAACTGTTTGTGCCGCTGTCACTCCGGGGGGAGGTGATGGGTTGGGCTCACGGCTCCAAATTTGCGGGGCACACGGGCTTTGTGAAATCGCTGCAGCTCCTACAACGGCAATTTTGGTGGCCGGGACTAAGGAAAGATTTGTCGTTGTTTACAAATGCCTGCCAGGTGTGCCTGATGAGCAAGCCCCAGCCGGGGAAACCCCCTGGCTCACTGCAGCCTCTCCCTACCCCAACTCGCCCTTGGGAGGTAATCTCCATGGACTTTATTACTGATTTGCCACCGAGTGGTGGAAAGACTGTTATTTGGGTTGTGGTCGATATATTTTCTAAACAGGCTCATTTCATCTCGTTTGCTTCCATCCCATCTGCAAAGAAACTGGCTGCAGTGTTTCTGCAACACGTGGTGAGACTCCACACTTTGCCGAATAAGGTGGTCTCAGACAGGGGGGTGCAGTTTGTCTCCCAATTCTGGGGGAGTTGATGTCACTGCTAGGGGTGGAGAGGGGGGTCAGCAGTGCATACCACCCAGAGACCGATGGTCAAACCGAAAGGGTCAACCAAACACTTGAACAATACCTCAGGTGTTTCACGAACTTTCAACAAGACAATTGGCATTCCCTGTTGCCGCTGGCTGAGTTTTGCTACAACAATACTCATCACTCCTCCACGGGGATGTCTTCTTTCATGGCGGTGCATGGATATGAGGCCCCGCCCCTTCCCTTTTTGAGCTCTCCCGACCTCCCGCTGGGAGATGCAGGTGACTGGTGTAAACGCTTGCAGTCTGTGTGGCCCTTGCTGACAAAAACACTTGAGGGGGCTAAAACTGCATATAAGGTCCAAGCTGACAAGAAACGTGACCTTTCTTGGACTCCAAAGTGTGGAGACTTTGTTTATCTCTCCACACAGAACCTGAGGGGCTTGCAGCCGAGCCGCAAACTCGGTTGGAAATATGTGGGACCTTTTAAAATTGTACGTGTAGTGAACAATGTTACTGTTGAGCTTGACCTGCCTAAATCACTGAAATCTGTTCATCCTGTATTTCATGTAAGGCTGCTACGGTGTGCGCCTGCGGAGAATATCTGGAGACCCCAGCGCCCCGCCCCACCTCCGCTGATGGTGGGGGGAGAGCCGCATTATGAAGTTTCACAAATCCTGGACTCAAAGATTTCACGCAACCGGCTGTATTATCTCATCGACTGGGCGGACTTTGGGCCGGAACAGAGGGAGTGGGTTAGGGCGGAACATGTTCTTGCCCCGAAATTGGTCCGCGCGTTCCATAAATTGTATCCTCTGAAGCCGGGGGGTCTGTTATCAGGAGGGCAGAATGTCAGGTATCCCTGCCATAAGGGTGATGGGGGGGAGATGAGACGGTAATTGATGTATCTGTGTTTCTCGTTTGGAATGTGGGGAGGTGACGAGGTTGCCTGGGAGACCGGGCCATATCTTACCTCACCCAGGCCGAAATGGCCTTGGAACCAGGCTGTTCGTCTTCTTTCGCTTTCTAAAGACAACAGCTAGGCTTGAGAACTTTCAGGTGGTGGGAACGTAGTAATTTAGTGCCTCATAGCTTTCCCGCACACGGGCTGGCCATCTATTGGTAGAGGTGTGGGGGCTCCTTTCCCCCCTTAGAGTATAACTCCAATGCTTCATGTATCCAAGTTATTCTTAACAATGCTTCTGTTCTAGTGACCTAGTATTGCAGTCTAATAAATACTATCCTTGTTTCAATGAATAAGGCCTGGTGTTTGACTGACTAATTGAGGACTCTGACATAGACCTAGCATTGCACAACACCAATGATGGAGGGGGGGTTAACAGTCCTTGCCCCACTGCTGGCCACCCTTGGGATGGGCCGTCAAATGCTTTACTGAAATCTAGATACACTATGTCCACAGCATTGCCAGAGTCAACCATTTTAGTAACTCTGTCAAAAAAGGAGATAAGGCTGGTCTGGCATGATTTATTCTTGATAAACCCATGCTGGCTATAACCAATTAACTTATTCTGTTCAAAGTGCTCACAGACAGAGCGTTTAATAATCTGCTCTAGAATTTTTCCAGGTATTGATGTCAAACAGACAGGCCTGTAATTTCCTGGGTCTATCTTTTCCCCCTTCTTGAAGATCGGGACAACATTTGCTCTTCTCCATCCTTAAAGATGAATAGAATTTGTGGCAGGGTTGGAGCTCTCATGAGTCACTGATCACAAAATTTGTTGGTCTTTAAGGTGTGTCAGGTAATCCTGCCATAAGATGGATGGGAGGGTAGGAGGGAGGGATGGTCTGCAACTTTTCACGATTGGAATGTAGGGAGATGTGCCACCACAGGAGGTGGTGGCAGCTACAAGCATGGAGAGTTTTAAGAGGGAATTAGATAAACACAAGTGGAGACCCGCAAGAAACTTGCGGGATGGTCATCCCATTCCTCACACCTTTGCTTCCTCCCCTCTACCCTTACCTATCTCACACTCTTTCTCCCTTCTGGGGGTGGAGCCATAGACTCAACCCTCCAAAGCAGCCATTTTATCCAGGGGAACTGATCTCTGTCACCCGGACAACAGTTGTAATTCTGGGTGATCTCCAGCCCTCACCCAGAGGCTGGCAATGGTAGTTCTCATGGAGGAAATGGCTGGTTTGGAGGGTGAAGTCTATGGCATTATACTGGTCTGAAGTTCCTCCCCTCCTCAAATCCCACCATCCCCAGGATCCACCCCTTAAATGCCCAGGAGTTTCCCAATCCAGAGTTGGCAACCCTATTTCCTTCCCACCCAACAGCCAACTTAACCTTTATCTGCCTTTATCTGTCTTCAGCTTTTTGTCTCCACCCCCTCCCCCACAGCTTCTACCAAGGAAAATTATAGTCTTTCTCCACAGTGGGGACCAAAGCAGCTTACATTATTCTCACCTCCTTTTTATCTGCACAACAACCCTGTGAGGTTGGTTAGGCTGAAAGTATGTGACTGGTCCAAAATCACCCAGTCAGCTTCCACCGCAATATGGGGATCTGAACCTGGGTCTTGCAGACCTATTCTGAGGCTCTAACTGCTGCATCACTGCTGGCTTTCATCGGGTGACTGCTGAACAGCAGCAAGCAGCCAGGCCAAGTTGAGTCATGCAAATTAGGTGGTATCAAGTCACCCAGAGGGTGCTGCCTAGGGATGCCAGCCTCCAGGTGGGATCTGGGGATCCCCTGGAATTACTGCTCAGCTCCAGACTACTGAGAAAATGGATGCTTTGGAGGGTGGATTGTACCCCACTGAGGTCCCTGTCCTCCCCAGGCTCCATCCCCAAATCTCCAGGATTTGCCAGGTCCCCCCACTACCCCCATCCCCTGCCAGTGCCCGTGGGGGACCTGGCAACCCTATACTGCTGCCAGGCCTAGGGTTGGCAACCTCCAAGTGGGGCCTGCTGGAGGGTGAACTCCAGAGATCTGTGAACAACAGAGATCTGTCTCCCTGGAGAAAATGGCTGCTTTGGAGGGTGGATTCTGTGGCATGATGCCCAGCTGAGGCCTCTCCCTTCCCCAAATCCTGCCCTCCTTGCACTCCACCCCAAAACCTCTAGGAATCCCCCAGCCTGGCCCCAAGGCTCCCTCCCTCCCTCCCCCTCCCTCCCTCCAAGGCCGAAAGAGGCCTGGAAAGAAAGGGCCCTCCCCCACCCTTTGACTGACAGAGCCAGTCAGAAGCCTCCTCTCCCCCCCCCCACAACGTTCTAATCTCTCACCACTGTTGCTGCCTGGAGTCAGGTCCCTGCAGAGGCCATTTCAAAAGGCTTTGGGGGGGGGAATTCAACTGTCCCTGAAGGGATTTCCTCACTGTTTGGATTTTTCTACAAACCCAGGAAGTCTACTGACTATGTAGGAAAAGCTGTTGGGGGACAGTGAGGCCCCTGTTGGAGGGAATAGGTATCCGCACAGAAAAAAAAAAAGTCTGGAATTAGAATAAGGATATGGAGCAGAAGTCCATCAGTGGCTATTAGCCACAGGGTATAGATGGGAACTCTCAGTCTGGGGCAGGTGATGCACTCTATTCTTGGTGCTAGAGGGGGCAGCAGTGGGAGGGCTTCTAGTGTACTGGCCCCACTGATGGACCTCCTGATGGCACCTGGTATATTTTGGCCGCTGTATGACAGAGTGTTGGACAAGATGGGCCATTGGCCTGATTCAACATTGGCTTCGGGGTCTAAACAATTTAAAACAAACAAACAAAACAACAACCCTTGCTCATTCAAATTGCTCCCTTCCATAAACACAGTGTAAATGAAACTGGATTCTATCTGACTTTGGATTTGTGTCAACAGCAATAACATTCAGCAGCTGGCAGGCTAATATATCAAGAAGATTATTTTCAAGATGTACGGACAATTGGAGACGGTGGCAACAACCACTGGGACAAGCCAATTGGCCTAATTCTTGGGATTAAAATCTTTAAAAGAACCCTGCTGCATCAGAGGAAAACATCCTGTAGTGCCCATCCAGATGCTTTGCGGGAGACCATTAACAGGGCACAACGTGGATTGTCTCTCCCCCCCCCCGCCACTGCCTCCCGTCAACTGGCACGCAAACCTACCTGAAAGGGCAATTTCACCACTGAGCCAATAACCTTTGACGGCCCTACCCTAAATGCTTTTTAGAAACAAATTATTTAAGCTTTTTAAATTTATTTTTTTTAAAAAACACTCAAACATTTACATTCAATACATTCAGCTATTAGTCTGGGGCAAGCTACCAAGAAACAGTCATCTGAAGCTTTTCAAGACGGGTAACCCTGTTAGTCTGTCTGTAACAGCAGAAAAGATTAAGAGTCCAGTAGCACCTTTAGGATCCGACAGCACCTTAAAGACCAACAACATTTGTGGCAGGGTGTGAGCTTTCATGAGCTTTCACTGCTCACTCCCTCAGGAGCTTTTCAGGCTGTGAAGAAATATCTTTTTGTTTTGGAGGTGTGAACTGAGCAAAACCTTCACTCTGATTTTCAAAGTTTTCTCTCCAGGCAGAGAACGAGCAGGAGGGAGGAAGTCAGTTCAGCCTCAGCTGCCTTTTGAGAAATGCTAATAGGTCTAGCGAGAGACAATGGGATGGTCAAACGCCCTCTCCCCCTGCCACCCGCCCCACACAGAACAGAGATTTGGAGGAATTAAGACTGGAAAGACTTCAGGAAGAAACTCCAGGAGACTTCAGGAAAAGCTTCTTTGACCCTGTCTGACTCATGGGAGCCAAGAGGGAAGGCTCTTTGGGGCTGATTCCATCCAAGCAGACAGAACTTTTAACTGAGGTTTGCAGGTGGCGACCACGGTCCTTTGACTGGGCTTGGGCAGTACGCCTGGCTTGAAAAGGCCTCTCATGCCTCTCCCCTTGTTAGTAGAAGTTGCTGAATTCTGAGATATGGCTTGCTTGATTAAAGTGGTCAGGGCATCTATTTTCTCACGCCTTTTCTGCAGTGTCTCAGCAATCAAATATAGAGGTCTGTATAGAGGAGTCCCCATTAGTGTCCTGCAAAAGATCAGCTGGTTCATGGAATCCACCTGAAGGGGGCATACCACCAATAAGTGGGCCAGAGCCCAAAGGATCACGGTCTCTTGCCAAACTGCTCTACTCTTCCACAAGCAGGGGATCCTCCCTACTCTCAGGACTCCCTTGTAGAACTTATTTTTTATTTTACCTGTTTTACTGGACTTGTATCCTGCCCTCCCCACAAGCAGCCTCAGGGCAGGTTCCAACAGTCTCAATACAATATATAATACAATTTAAAACAACAATTTAAACCAACATAGCTCATAAAGTACCGTGCATAATTTAGCCAGATGTTGCAGCAGTTAATGGTCCCTATATGGCTATTCAGATCCAGGCCACCAATGAGGGGAGGGAACCGGGGGGGGGAGATGTCCGCTGACTCAGTCAAAGGCCTGGTGGAAGAGCTCCATCTCACAGGCCCTGAGGAATTGTAATAAATCCCACAAGGCCCTGATCTCATATGGGAGCCCCTTCCACCAAGTAGGGGCCAGGGCCAAAAAGGGCCCGGCCCTAGTTGAGGCAAGTCAGACATCCCTGGGGCTGGGGACTACCAGAAGATGTTGGTCAGTAGACCTCAGTGCTCTACAGGGCTCATATGGGGACAGGAGGTATGTTGTCCCGAAGGTATGCTGACCCTGGATGTAAAGGGCTTTAAAGGTAAGCACCAACACCTTGAAATGGATCCACTAATCAATAGGCAGAGTAATATTAAAATTAGGCACTGTTGGTAGCAAACCAAGCACGAGAAACCGTTACTTGCAATAGCTGCTGCACACAGGGTGCTACCCCCATCAGCCAATTATAGCTGGTTGGTCTGAGGCTCTAGCTGATCAAAGGCTAGTGAAGACCACCAGGTGCAGTGATGACAGGGCAAGGGATACCAGTGCTCCTGGGGAGGGGAAAGTATAGCAGTGGGACCAGGCATGGATACAAAGGAAGGGGACAGAGAAATAGAGCAGCTCGGCCCCCTTCCAGTCTGCGTCCCATCCCAAAGGTTGTATGCAGTGGGGCTAGGACAAATGACCCCCCTCCGACATTGGTGTTGTGTAACACCAGGTCTATAAACAATAAGACCATGGTCCTTCAGGACTTTCTGCTGGAGCAGAATGGAGACCTGGCGTGCATGACCGAGACCTGGGTGCGAGACGGGGAGACAGTAGCTCTCTCCCAGCTGGCTCCTTCTGGTTTCTCAAACCTTCACCAGTCGCAGACTAGGGGGCGGGGGGAGGAGTGGCCCTATTCATTCCGGAGGCTTACTCCTTCAAGGTGCTCCTGCCACCAAAGATCACGGGCATTGAGTGTGCTGGCCTGGTGTGGGAGGCGGGGGAGAGTTTGACAATTTGGCTGGTGCACCGACTGCCCAACGCACCGGCCGATTGCTTGCCATCCCTGATGGAGGCCATATCAGGCTGGGTGGCGGAACACCCTAGACTGATAGTCCTGGGTGATTTTAATAATACCATCCATGCCGATGATGTGGCCTCTATTCAGGCAGTAGATGTGGTGTCATCCATGGTGGTTCTAGGACTCTCCCAATATGTAACGACCCCCACTCACCGGCCTGGACACATGCTCAATTTGATCTTTGCGGTGGGGATAACAGTGGATCACTGCTCTGGCAGTGCCTTGAGGGCTCGACTGAATGTCCTACCCCAACCCTGTTTGAGCGGCGAGAGTATTTTGGCTCATCCACGGATGTTTATGAGATCCTATGAGATGGCAGTCAAAGCTGCGAAGAGAGAGTACTTTGTGGCCATGATTGCATCTGCAAGCTCACACCCAGCCCAATTGTTTAGGATGATTCAGTCTATTACTACTCTGCAGCCATGGGACATGGGGGCAGCGGTGGTGTTGGCACAACTTCGGGCCTGTCCATTGGTGCCAGCTCCGGTGTTGCACTCACCAGTCTGTCTGGGGTTTTGCTGGCTGCGGGTTGCTTGCTGGGCGCTGGTACCCCTAACTCGGTCTCTGGCAGGTCTGGCAACTCTGTGTTGTCTTTGTCTGGGGTTGTTGAGGGCAGGCCTGGCTCAGCGTGGAGGAGATGGCGGTGGAATTGGTCAATGTGCCTCCTCAGTACCTGGCCACTGCAGATAGGGGGCCAGTGACTCGGATGACTTTGGCTGGGATCCAGGCAGGGCTGCTGGAGAAGTTCCAGGCATAGATGGGGTCACCTGGAAAGAACCTCTGGGATGCTGCTCGATGCTCAGGGGCCGCATGATGCTTCACCACATGGTCGGGGTGCATCTGGTCTAGGTGTGTGGTGAGGTGTCGGCCCATGAGGAGTTACACTGGGCTGTGGCTGATGGAGGTGCACGGGGTCACCCACTGGCCAAAGAGGAAGGTTGTGAGCCGGTAGTCCCAATCTCCCTGAACGATCTGCTGCAGACCGTCCTTGATGGTCCTCACCATCCACTCTGCCTGGCTGTTGGTGGCAGGGTGGAAGGGTGCAGACCTTACGTGCCTGATGAGGTAACACCCCATGAAGTCATGGAACTTGCCTGAGGTGAAGGCCATCCCATTGTCTGACACCACGGTGTCGGGTATTCTGTGGGTACAAAAGATTCTCTGGAGGGCACAGATTGCTGCTTGGGATGAAGTGGAAGGGACCAGGACTACCTCTAGCCATTTTGTGTAGGAGTCCACCAGGATGAAAAATATCTGTCCTTGAAAGTCTATGTGTAACTGGGACCACGGTTGTTGGGTGGACTCCCACTGCCTAGGCAGTGCCCGGGGCAGTTCCGGACAGGTCTCTTGGCAGGCCTGGCAGCACTTAACACAGTCCTCAATCTCGCTGTCCATGCCAGGCCACCAAACGTAGCTGCAGGCCAGCGCCTTCATCCATACAATGCCTGGATGTTTTTTGGGAAGCACCGCTGTCAGGTAGCCCTGTCATGGTGTTGGAATGTGGAGGGGTACTCTTCCTCTGCCTGCCTCTGAGCCTGCCTGTTTCACTGTCTGTATGTTATCGCTTGCTTGACCTTGTAGATGCTCCAGCTGCAGAACTCCTGGGCTGGGAACCAACGGCTTTTAGTCTAGCTTGCTCATTTTGCCCATGTGTGTGAATTATATTCATTGGCTTCAGCTTGTAAGGGAGGTGTTTGATTTTAGTATAACTCAGGAGGCCCTACTGTTCCTGGGCATTCCTGACACAAGCAGTACACACATCTTTAGTTCTGATTCACCAATAAACAGTTTTCTTCTGATGAAGCCCTGTGTTGTGTGACCTGACTATGAGCCTGATAGCTGCTAGGACTTGCAGGTGCAATGGAGGTGGCACCATGACCCGGCTTCCCCACAGCAGGCACCCTTTGTGGGCAGACAGTTCATCCTGGCAGTAAGAGAATGCTGCAAAATCTGGGTCCACACGGCCGGTAGGCCATCCCCTCCCCACCTAGTCCAAAATGCGAGAGAGGATGTGATCCCTGGTTGATCTGTGCTTAGTTGCGCTCGGCCAATGACAAGCTCCAGGAGTAGTAGGCCACGGGAACCTCTCTGCTGTCCAGGAGCTGGTGACCAAGGACAGCTCCCACCCCATACAGGGACGCGTTGCAGGCAAGGATGACAGGAAGCGCTTTGTCGAAGTGTGCCAGGACTGCATTAGAGGTGAGCAGCTTCTTGACAGCACGGAACATGGTGGCCTGCTTCTGGCTCCAGACCCAGGGGGCCTGTTTGTTGAGAAGCCGATGCAGTAGCTCCACGACAGCAGCTTTGTGGGGCAGAAATGAGTGGTAGAAATTCAGCAGTCCCAAGAAGACTTGAAGCTCTTGCTTCGATGTAGGGGTTGGGGTGTTGACGATGGCATGGACCTTGTTGGCAGGCAGATGGATCCCCCACACATCCATGGTGAACCCCAGGAATTCAACCCACAGGACTCCCAGGAGACACTTCTCCCTCTTAATTTTAAGGCTGGTATCTGGAATCTTTGCAGGACAGCATGTAGACAGAGGGTGAAGTCCTCATCTGTGGGGGCGGTGATCAAAACTTCATCGAAAAATGGCTGGGCCCCAGGAATTCCTTTAAGAAGAGAGTCCATTAGATTTTGGAAAATTTCTGGGGTGACACTGAGCCCAAACTGCAGCCTCCACACCCAGAACTGTGCATTACTATCCTCTGGGCCTCTGCAGTTACATCGTCGACCAAAGCTGCTGGTAGGCCTGTGCCAAGTCCAGTTTTCTGAAAACCTTGGCACCCGTGTGGTCCTGGAGCACCTTGTTAATGGTGCACTTATAGTCCACGCACATGCGGATGTCCCCATTTGGCTTGACCGGTGTCACAATAGGGGTTTCCCAGGTGGCATGTGGAACCGGCTCCAATACCCCTTGGGCTACCAGCCAATCCAGCTCTCCATCTATCTTTGGCTTCAGGGCAAAGGGAACATGCCTGGCCTTCAGCCTAATTGGCCGCACCTCCGGGTTACATTGCAGGGAGACCGGAGGCCCGGTGTAGCAACCGAGCATACCACCAAAGACTAAAGGAAGTCATTGGTTCAAACCCCAAGGGAGAGAGTCCCAACAAGAGAGTCCCAATAAGCTCGTGAGCTGTCCTTCCACTACTAGCAAGTCCAACAGCCCTTCAAAATGACAGTATTTCATATGGAACTTGCCCTACCCTTTGATGACCACCTCATTTTTTTGGAAGTCTCTGAGGGTGAAACCAGTGAGCCTCAGGCAGGGACACCCCCTAGGACAGAGCCTCTGGAAAGTCTCTTCCGAGATTATAGACATGGAGGACCTGATGTCCAGTTCCATCTCGCAGGGCAATCCCTCAATAAACACAGCCACTTTTATTTTAGGGGGGGGTGTCCCAGGTAAGTTTAGTACCTCGTGCTGGTGGACGGTGGTGGTGTGTAGCTCTGTGAACTACTGGTGGCCTGTTGTGCATCTCTGGTTGCCTTCGGAGTGGCAGGTGTGTGCAGTGTGGCCTGTCTTGCCACATATCCTGCAGGTAGCATTGTAGAAATGGCAGGAACGACGTTTGTGGTCATCCCCACAGCTAGAGCAGAAAGGTGGTGCGGTCACCCTTGCTGGATGCACGGGGGCTGTGGCCAGGTATGGTTCGTGCTGAGTCAGGTGGTGGACCTGGTGGGTCCTTGTAGGACATGTCAGAAGCTGAGGGGATGGAGGCTTGGTGTGTGCTGGAGTGTTGGTGGTCCCTCTGAGCCTTTTCAAAGGCAGTAGCCTTACGTAGTGTTGTTACCAGGGTCAGCTCCTTGTGGCCGATGAGCTTGCAGTGAAGCTATAGTTCTCGGATTCCCATGACAAACCAGTCGAGCAGGGTCTTGTTAAGGTTTGAGAAACCACAGTGGAGGGCCAGCTGGAGAAAGTCGGCAATGAAGTTAGTGGCTGCTTCATTGGGCTTCTGTTGGCGCAAAAAGAAGTCCATGCAGCGCACCATCTTTATGGGCTGTGGCACGAAATGGCCAGTGAGTGCCTTTAGGAGGTCCTCATATGTGGATGCTTCCAGGGTGTTGGGTGCAAGGAGGCCCTGGACCAGCCATAGGGTGGCGATACCACAGGCAATACCACAGGCACTCAGCAGGAGTGAGGCCCTGGAACAGGATGAAATATTTCAGCTGCTCCACACAGATCTCCCACAGTTCTGGGTGTGTGGGGTCGAACTTCAGCAGATGTCCTGATGAGGCAGCCATGGTCTCGGGAGCGGTACGAGGTGTGGGGCTCGTGGGCTCATTGTACGGTGCGGTGCTGTCTTTAGCGGGCTCGCTCATCAGGATCCCACCTTTGTCTCCAGGGAAATATACTGGGTTCAACATGCGTTGGTGGAATGAGCTTCCAGAGGAGATCAGGGCCCTGCAGGACCTTATGCAGTTCTGCAGGGCCTGCAAGAGGGAGCTCTTCCGCCAGGCTTTCAATTAGGAGCTGCCCCAAGAGAGAACCATGTTCCCTGAAGACATCAAAACAACCTGTGCCAGCTGCACAATGTTAGACCTGTGGGCTGACTGAGAGGATGGTACACTGAAGGTCGACTACCATCTTTTATCATTAATTGTTAGCACCTTTTAATATTAGAATTGTTTTATATTGTTTTAGGATTATCTAAATTATTTACTGTGTGTTTTATTCTTTTGTAAGCTTCCCTGAGCCAGCCTTGCCCAGGAGGGCAGGCTATAAATCAGATAATCTATACATATAAAAGAAAGTCCCCTCATCATAAAATCAATGCCCAGGCCAAACTGCTAGACCTAGAAACACCAAATTCGGGGAGAGCACTCCTACCATGGCATAGGTGCTCACTGAGAAGGGATTTTTAGAAATTCGACCCCCTAAGTGGGTCAAAATGTGCTCCCCCCATTGATTCCTATGTGGCTACCAGGCAGCTGCCTCCCTGCACCCCCCAATCTCTGATTGGTTGGCTGCAGAGCTCAAAGTTCTGTGGTTAAAAAAAAACCAGTTACAGGGGACTGCAGAGAGCTAATGACAGTTGAGGAAATCAGGAGTGGCCAACAACCACCTGTGAGGTGAAGCAAAGCTGCTGGCCCAGTCTGTCTGGTGGCTTCCAACACACTCCCCCACCTTCTACACCTAACAGGTGGTTGTCTGTCAGGTGCAGCTCCAACTCCATAGTGGCTTCTAATACTCTTCCCCTCCCCCTCCTACACTGGACAGGCAGCTGCCTGTCAGGTGTAGGAGAGGAGGTGGGATGGCTTCCAACACACTCCCCCACCTTCTACACCTAACAGGTGGTTGTCTGTCAGGTGCAGCCCCACCTCCACAGTGGCTTCTAGTACTCCCCCCTTCCCCTCTACACTGGACAGGCAGCTGCCTGTCAGGTGTAGGAGAGAAGGTGGGATGCTTACAGCTAGCAGGGAGGTTTGTTCAGCAGGATTGTCTTAGCACTGCTGCTGGCCCAGCCTCCCAGATGCCTTTAAATACAATCCCCCCCCCCAACACCAGACAGGCCGGTGTCTGTCAGGTGTAGGAGCAGGGCCAGGATATGCCTGTTTATGGGGAGATAGTAAAGGACATTTCTAGGAGCCATTTTGATGAACCTGAAGAAATGTCCACCACATCACTGGTCCCTCACACCATCTCCCCCTCACACCTCTCACTTCTCACTGCCCCCAAGAAAGCTCCTGGCAAACATCGAGCCAGATACACCAATGCTACAAGGAGGAGGCAACTTTGGAACTCTCCCCCAAGCATCACCCTCTGTCCCCAGCCTTGGAGAAAGCAGGTCAGCCACATTCCCAAGAATTCCCTCAACCTTTCTTCATAGGGCTTGGTCTCCAGACCCCCAATCATCCTCGTTGCTCTTCTCTGCACCTGCTCCATTCTGTCCACATCCTTTTTGAAGTGAGGCCTCCAGAACTGCACACAATTTTCCAGGAGCAGCCTGACCAATGCACATAGCTAATTAAGCTAAAACTAAGATTGGCATCTTCACAAAGACAACCTCTAGCAGAAGAAGAAAAAAGAAACCTAGTTCTCACATCTGTTGTTAACTCTTTTATTATCCGTATGCTAATTTGCTATTCACAGATCTTACCCAACTGTGTTATTCCAATTTTAGCTGCACTTATTGCTCAGTTACTTATGCATCTTGACTCTAATTAGCCCTTCCTGGCAACTAACCACCCCACCTACATGGAACGCTTGAGGAAATCTGTTTCAGGGTATCTGAAGAAGTGAGCATCTACACATGCTAAGTCTCTCAGTTCTTGCTTATACCAAGAATGGAATTTTGTTGGTCTTGGCAGTGCCACTGGATTTGTACTTATTTTTCACATCTGTTTAACTATGGTGCTTCCATGCTAAATTGCTACTGACAAGACTTACCCACTGCTTTAATTCAATCCTTAGCTGCACTTATCACCCACTTGCTTATGCACCTTGACTCTAACTAGCCCTTCCTGGCAACTAACCCCCTCCCCCACCTATGCGTAGTGGTTTTGTCTCAATGTACCTGAAGAAGTGGGGCCTGGCACACGAAAGCTTATACCCAGAATGAAACTTCATTGGTCTTAAAAGAGCCACTGAACTCAAACTTTGTTCTTTTGAAAATTCAGCAACAGTATTAAATGAAAGGAATGATGTCTTCCTACATTCGTGGGGAATTATGGAGCTCTAGACCAGGGGTGGCCAAACTTGCTCAGCGTAAGAGCCACATAAAATGAATGTCAGATGTTTGAGAGCTGCAAAGCATGAACAAATATCACACACACATTTTTATTTTAAAATATGCAAATTTGCCTTTTTATTAACATTAAATGAGACTGCCAAACATAAAAACAAATGGGGTTAAAAACAGATATTGATAATGATATTTATTTATCCAATGATATTTGTAGGCCAGGAGGGGATGGGACTTTGAGAATGCATTTAAAGTGAAAGTTGCCTTCTTTCTCTGCTCCCTCCCCCGCCTCAAGCCTACCCAGGGCGGGGAACACTGGCTGGAGAAGGGAAGACCGATCGGGGAGGCATGCCTTCCCTTTGCTTCTTCAGCCGCCCTGCCGGGAGCCACAAGGTAAGTGTGAAAGAGCCACGTGTGGTTCCTGAGCTGCAGTTTGACCACCCCTGCTCTACACTAAACTGGCTCTTTCTTGGCCTGTAGTATGGATGGGGATATATGATGATTTTTAAAATTCAGATTATTTCCCCCCCTCCTGTTTATTTGTGTATTCTGTATCTTGTTCATGCATCTACAAGCAGTTGGGGAGGCTGCTGCCAGAAAGCCAAGACCACGTGGAAGAAGGAGAAGCAGGAGAAAACTGCCCCCCATGCTTCCATTACCAGGGTGTCACCAGCACACAGTCCCACAGCTGCACAGGAAATCTTGGCAAGACACTTCCCCAACCCACCTGTGGCTCCGGGAGGCAGCAGGGGGATGGTGCCGAGTATTGGGCCAGCCAATATTGAGGCAACTGGCCCCACCATGCATGCTGTCAGACTTGGGCTAAATGTGTATCCCTGCCATCAAATATTTCATACCTATTGCTATATTATTCCTATGGTTGTAACTGTTTTCCCATGTTCCTTGCTTGAGCACTGATGCTCTTATCTTACCCCTCGCCTGCCAATGAATTCCTAAGGGGAGGGGAGTGTGTGCACATATAGGAGTAGACTCGCTTGAAGGTGTAACTTTCTATGATGCCCTTAAGAGACTCTTTCTCATGGGAAGGTGTCCTTGGGAGAGAATGGCTTTGATAGCTAGAGGTAGGCCCTACTGTCTGAAGTCCATGTAGGACTGCTGATGTGTATGGATGGAATGTGAGAGTGTAACAATATGCACCTTTCCCGCCTTCAGGTCTCAGATCTGACAAAGAGTTCAATCCCTTTACATATTATATCTTTCAATAAACTTTCTAAACCCGAAAGTGCATGCAAAGAGTGATTTGACTGGGAACCTGATATATGTAGAGCATTAAAAAAACCAATAACACTATTGATGGGGGAGGGGAGAGCTGAAGAGGATCCTAGTTGAACATTGCTGGCATTTTCCTCTGATGGAACATGAGAACACAGATAATAGGACACTGTATTTTTAAGGGACAAGGAAAGGAGGAAGTCACACTGATGCCCTATGAAAACACACACAAATACACCTTCAGTATTTTTTTTCACCAATGATCAAAGTATAATGATAAACTCATCCCTGAGTTAAAACTCCCCTCCCCCCAAAATGTACCTGCTCAACACAGGGCTAGAACTCAACAGCCCTTGTATGATGAGCACAGTTCTTAACTTCCTGAGCTAACTAGCTTTTTATGAGATGAAGAGAAAGGCAGACATGACACCACCCACCCTCCCTCCATGATTCTGCAAAAAGAAAGGGAAGGGAGGAGGAAATCTGAGCCCTCACAGACACATTTGGGATCAGGGAACCCCTCGTCCTTTATGGTTACTGATTCATTCTTATGCTCTCTCTGGCTTTTTCCACGTTTGCCTGAACAGGAGGACACATCCTCCTTTTGTCTTTGAAGAAAGAGGGAAAGGAAACAGAATGGAAATAGGATGGGGGGAACAGACAGAGATCAGTGAAGCTGCATTAAGTAGTCTGCTTATTGTTCACTGTGAATCGGCAGTGGAGAGAGTAAAAGGATGTGCAAAACCACATCCAGATAACCTGGGGCAATGCTGTGATGACTGTCAGTCTTGAATGGCCATGAAACACAGCAGAAGGTTCCAAGTAAACTGAGGCACAAGGATAGTGGGAGCGGCATGCAGTGCAGAGGGATATTTCCATTCTGACTTGACTGTGGTAAAACTGCGATGCAAAGATCAGTGCAGAATGTCCCAGTGAAGCAACTGCCTCTCCTCAGATTCTCAAGGGTCCCCCCTTGTGTTTTTTTAAATAATTCCATTTTCCTTAAAATCTCCTGAGCTATATAAGTTCCTTTCTCTCTGAAGTACTGACAGCATACTAGTTTGTGTTTACACACCATTGTGAAGAATGCTTAGAAGGTATTTTTATTTAACTTTTTAAATCCCACTTTTTCTCCTTAGACTCAGATATCGGGAAAAGAAACCACACAAGGAGGATCAATAGATGTGGAACTTTTCCTTCACCATGCCACGATAATTCCAAGCCTCCTCCATGTTGCGAGAAGCAGTCAAAAGGAGAAGCCCAAGAAATAAAAGGCCTGGATTAAAATTGCATAAGCACAGAGTAGTTGGCTTGCAGGAGATTTTTTGAAGTCTGTCAGAGACTCAGTATGAATTCAGGTACAGATTCAGATTTATTCGGTCTATGACCAGTACAAATCAAAAGATTTACAATAAAGTAAATAGAAAAATACAAAAAGTCAGTCCTACTAACACAACCATTGGAATTTACTAAAATTTAAAATCCGTACATAAAATTTTCTAAAGAATTTTAAAAGCCACTGGAAATTTTTTTTACACAGCTAACAGTGGTCTGTTGATTAACACCCAATTAAAGCTTCTTTGAAATATCAACATCAGAACAGCCTAAAAATAGTTTAAGCAATGTGGAGATTATATCTGAGTGAATTTCCTGGGAGAAAACAGCAATAAAACAAAACATCCTCAACTGATTCTACCTTTTTGATACCACAGGGATAGATTCTCTCCTCCGTGGGGTTATTTTTGTATCTTCCTTCCAAAACTGCAGAGGGGAGAGCTTGCCATCTTGTCAGTGTAAAAGCTCTCCATTGGCTGGGTACCTCCAAAAAGGAGAGATAGGGTGCTAGAGCGACAATATATCTAAGTTTCTCTGAAATCATAAAATTTGGGATGTTCTATTGTCTCTTAGTCACTCAGTATCAGACAACCTTTGCTTAACTGTTGCTTTTGCTCTTAGCATTTCATTGTACAAGTTCCCTTCAGGCAGCACAAAGGCAGAGTTGTCAAGTTGCCCCAGAGTTTAGAAAACACTCCCCCCCCCAAAAAAAGCCCCACCCTTGTGCTAAGAGGGCATTGCTGAAACTAGTGTGCAGTAGCAGAATGTCTCTTTCCCTGCATATGGATGGTCTAAACCACTTCTGGTGAGCTGAGACTTCCAAAGCATTTTCAGAGATGACCTAAGACCAGGATGGAAGTTAAGTTTTGACATGCCGAAAAAAATATAAAGCATCTTTCTGGATTAGATCAAAAATTCATCTATCTGACAACCAGACGTCCTGTAATCAGGTCAACAAGCTCTTTTGCCTTTTACTGAGTGATGTTGCAGTGCATCTGAACACGGAAGTTCCCTTTCAGCATCGTGGCTAGTAGCCATTGATAGACTCATGTACTGCACAGTTTAGAATGTAAGACTGGTGGATGAGAGACCCAAGTTCAGATCTCCACTCAGTCATGAATCTCACTGCATGCCTATGGGCCAGTTAGTTGCCCTCAGCCTTATGTACCTCAAAGGGTATTGTGAAAATAAGATGAGGGGGGAAATCCTGTATAAGATGAAGACTGTCAGATAACTGCCATGTCTTCTGTATAACCTCATTCCTTGCTTACTCGCATGCACATAGCTTTGCTTTGCTTAAGCAACCGTGAGAGACATTCCTCTGCTAGAAGCCACTATCTGTACAACCTTGAACAGAGGGGAGGGCTTGGGTTCCCAGCTGGTGTGAATATATCGGCCCTCTTATAAGGGGTGGTGGTCTCCCCTTTATGATGTAATGTTCCGCTGGGAAATTTCCCCTGCACGCGCTTGGATTTCATTTGCTTGGCTAGTTGAAGCATCAGAGTATATACACAGCCCCCCATGCACTACCTGTTATTCCTGACAATGACTCTGCATTAATGGGCAGCAGACTGGTATTCCTTTTTTAAAAAAAAAAACCAATTTATTAGGATATAATAAAAGTTCAAACATACATCAAAACCTAAGTTATTATACCTCCTTTCCTCTTTTCACCCTCCCTTTATGACTTCCCACAGTGCTCCAACCTCCAGCCCAAAACTTATATCTTCTTCCTCCCTCCTATTCTCGTTGATCATTTCTACAGGTAACGTATCTTCCAATCGTTATTCTTATATATTTATCCCCCTTTTCTACTTTCCTTAATTTTCAATAGTTATCAAAGCAAAGCAAATTGTCCTTTACATCCCAGTATTTCTCTAGATAGTCTTTAAAATCTTTCCAGTCTGCAAAAAATTCTTCTGCCTCCAAGTTCTTAAGCTTCCTTGTCATTTTGTCCATTTCAACCATAAAAAGTAATTTCTTTATCCATTCCCCAATTTCGGGGACCTTGTCTTGTTTCCAATATTGAACATATATCATTCTGGCTGTTGTGATCATGTACCACATCAATGTTCTTTTTGCCATATTAACATCTTCCAGTTTGAGCCCCAAAAGTAGTATTTCCGGTTCTTTCTTAAAACTAATTTCATTTTTTCCCCATTTCTGCATGTATCTCAGCCCAAAACATTTTTGCTTTGTCACATGTCCACCACATATGATAAAACGAGCCCTCCACTCCACCGTCACAGGAATGTTAAACTGTCTTTTTCCCGTATTTTTGCTTCAATTATTTACTTTTTCACCATCAAACTTTACTCAGTCATTATTAAACTTTGATACCACTTATCTGGATAAGTCCACAAGTGCGCCCAGCCAGTTCCCGGTAAGTAAAATTGTTTCCGTTACCTTGTTTGTTTACTTCTGATCTTCGCATTGTCTCATTCCTTCCCGATTTTTCTCTTTTAGTCCATGAGATCGGGAAATGGCAATTTTAAGCTGAATACTCAGCTCGGTGAGCTCCTGGAGTGCTGAATGCAATGCCCGCTTTGAGGGAGGGAATCAAAAACATATCACAAATCTGTGGGGTGATTTGTTTTTAAAGACTTTTTCTGGGAGTAAAAAGAATCCTTGGCACAGAATTTGGCCAAGATTACTCCCCAGATGAAGAACACCTTTGTATATAACATCAATCTGAGCATTTCTAAGGGAGACACGGGTTCCAGGAATCCATGTTTAGGGATGGGTATGAACCAGAAAAATGCAGTTTGGTTTGTGGTTAGTTTCTATGTCACTGCCCATTTGATCTGGAAGTGATGCTACCACTTCCAGGATGCCTGGGCAATGCTCTGGTATTTGGGTAAAAATTGTATGATAAATTTGGTTTCTACCATAGAGTTTTGCCCAAATACCACTGTGTCACCCCTGATACCCTGGAAGTGATAGCGTCACTTCTGGGACACGTGGGCAGTTAGGTAGACATGGTGCTGCATTTGAGAGGATTTCCCCTCTTTTTTCAGTTAAGTTCCCGCCTGCTGGCCTACTAAGCAAATATTACCCCAAGGAGAAATGTTAAGAATCCTATTATATATGTTGTCTTAGTTTCTATAAGAAAGGTGGTAGGTATATACACGTAATGTACCCCACCTCCCAGGGCACTCAGGCCGGTGTGCAGGGGCCCTCCCTCCCTCCCTCCCTGCCCATGTGATTGCCACACGGATGCTGTGAGGTTAGGCCCTCCAGGCAGAAATATTGTCTCGGGAAAGGGATTGTTCCTCTGACCCGGATGGCTCAGGCTAGCCCAGTCTCCTCAGATCTCAGAACTTCAGCAGGGTCAACCCTGGTTAGTACTTGGACAGGAGACCGCCAAAGAACACCAGGGGTACCACGGCACCAGGGGAGGCAATGACAAACCACCTTTGAACATCTCTTACCTTGAAGACCCTCAGGGGTGGCCACAAATTTGGCTACAACTTGACAAAAAAAGGGGGAGGTATCCAACTTGGTTGATCAACTCACCCCAAAGCCTACATGAAGGAGCCGTGCACTTCTTCCAAAAGCACAAGCACAAAATATACTAGAACACTGGGGCACCCAATGAAGTTGATAGGCATCGGATTCAGGATGGGCAGGAGGAAGTACTTCTTAATGAGTTACTAAATTGTGCAATTCACTGCCAATTCATTTGCAAAGATGGTTTTAAAGGGGGATTGGAAAGATTCATGGAAAAAATGTTCACCAATGACTATTAGCCACAGTGACTAGAGGGGACCTCCACATTCAGAGGCACCATAAGGGGAAGGCCTCAGCCTCTATCCCCTATTTGTTGGCTCTCCAAAGCCACCAGTGAACCACTGTGTGACTGTGAAAAAGGATGCTGGACAGACAGGCCACTGGTCTGATCCACCAGGGCTCTATTTATGTTCCAAATCTGGCATATTTTTGTTTGTTTTTTGTTTTCTGACAATAGTCATTATAATAATGCCTCTGGAGATGAGTCAGACTTGCAGTAATGACCCTGTTCACTGATATTTTTCCCTTTCCATTTTATCATGGTGTAATGTATCCACTCGGGAACATGGGCTCAGGACAGCCATGTGGTCGGACTGGTTCCAATCGGTCCAACATGTGGCCAGGCGAAGGGCCTGAGCTTTGCTCCCGAAGACAATGGACTGGAGGATGCTAGCTTCCCTCCTATCGGGGAGCAGGAGATAACTCAATCACTGTAAATAATCCAATCATGGAGTGTGTTGTGTGTGGGGTGTGGGTTCACTTGGGAATAAAAGCCGGCCTGCGAGCCGGCTTCTCTTGTCTTGTTCTTCAACTAATAAAGTATGTGAGAGCTGAAATCACTCGTCAGTCTCAGTACTTTTCACTGGCGATGAAGGTGGGATGCCAACTCCCTCCATGAACAATGACTACGTGGAAGAGCATCGCATCGAGCCCCGCTGCTCACTGCACAACTCCCGAGCATCACATCGCTGACCCCGAGAGCAGCACCGCACTGCTCACCACAACCGAAGCTGCCAATGCTCCTGAGCATCGCATTGAGCCTGCCGCTCACTGCACCACTCCCAAGCCTCGCCCACCGACCCCGAGAGCAACGCGCTTGCCTGGCTTCGATGCTCACACCCCGGCCTCTGCAACTCTCACCACCACCTGCCAACACGTGGTAAGATGGCCGCACCGCAAGCGAATCTCCAGGCGTTCAATATCTCCCGGCCCCAGCAATGGGATGCCTGGTTAGAGACCCTGGAGAACCATTTCAGCTACCACGATGTTGTGGATGTGGGAAAAAAGAAGTCCCTGTTCCTCAGCACCTGCGGCATAGACACCCCCTTGCTTCTACGGGACCTCATAAACCTGAAGACCACCAAGGAGGAGTCTTACGCGGTGTTGGTTAAGACCCTCACAGACCACTTTTCGACCAAACCCACCAAGTTTGTGGAGTGTTTGGGTTTCTTCACCAGGGTCCAAGGTCCAGACGAGTCAACCTCGGATTTTCTGGCGGGTCTTCAGCGGGCGGCCATGAGGTGTGCTTTCCCGAACCTGATGGACACTTTGTTAAACCAGTTTCTCATGGGCCTCCGCGAGTCCAAGTTATGGCGGAAACTGGCCAGCAACAACGGCCTAGACCTCGAGAAGGCCATTCAGGAGGCAACCACCTATGAAAAGGCCCACCAAGACCAGCCCAGCAAGGCAGTCCACCGCACGCTAGCCACACAGGGTTCTGACGACTCGGAGGACGAGGAGGTGCTCCAGATCCACAGACGCCTGTCCCAGCAGTCGCAACTACCTCAAGAGACCAAAGTGCAGCCGACCGTAGCCTGAGTGAGCTGCGGTGATGCACACGAGCAACGGTCTTGCCAATTCCTCTCCACCATCTGCCGGACATGCAACAAGGCGGGGCACATCGCGAAGGTCTGCCATTCCCCAGACAGCGGTGTAAAGCCATGGCACAGATTGACGTGGAGGACCTGCACACCGTTTCAGTCCACCACCAGACGGTCTGTAACTTGCCCCCAGATAGCCCGGACAAGGTGCATGTGACTGTCCGGATTGAAGGGTCCCCCTGCAAAATGGAAATAAATTCGGGGTCTTCTTTATCATATCGGCAGAGACCCTCTGCTTCCTATGCCCAAAAGGGGGACCCCAGTTGCACAAACCCACAGGGTCTGGTGTTTTGGGACTTTAATAAGAACCCTGTGGCTGTCTGGGGCTGGGGCAAGTTCAAGGTCCAATTCAAAGGATTTTCAGGCATCCTGGACCTGTTGGTGGTGGAGGGACAGCTCACCAGCCTCTTGGGACTATCGTGGTTCAAACCACTGGGCCTCCGGATAATGGGGCTGAACCAGATACGAACGGTGGACTGGGAGGCGGTGTGCCAGGAATTCCCCAAGGTGTTAGACAGGACTCTGGGGAAGTACACCGGGGACCCCATTCATATCAAGGCCCAGGTCCCTCCCATAGCGATGCGAGCTAAGATCGAAGCGGAGCTCAATCGCCTGGTCACGCAAGGGGTGCTGGAACCAGTCACATCCGTGAAATGGGAGATCCCCCATAGTGACGCCTGTTAAGCCTAACAGGGACGTGCGCATTTGTGCTGACTACAAGTGCACACTGAACAAGGCCTTGCAGGACCACGCTTACCTGGTCCTGGTGGTGAGCCACGTCCTCTCTTCTCTGGCGGGGGCCAAGGTTTTTGGTAAGCTCGATCTGGCACAGGCTTACCAACAACTGCCCGTGGATGCCGCCACCGCTGAGGCCCAGACCATCGTGACACACAAAGAGGCTTTACGGGTCACACGGCTACAGTTCGGGGTTTGTGTGGCTCCCAGCATCTTCCAGTCCTTTATGGATGCCCTCCTGAAAGGCATTCCTGGGGTTCAGCTGTTCCTGGACGACATGATCATCACGGCGCCGGACACCACCTCCTTCGCTGACTGTCTCTGCTAGGTCCTCCAATGGTTTGACGCGGCCGGCCTCAAGGTAAAGAAGGAGAAATGCCACCTGGGAGTACCCCACATCAAGTTCCTGGGGTTCGCTGTGGACGCACAAGGGATCCACCCCATGGACGATAAAGTCAAGGTCATCACACACGCCCCCCCCATCCAAGGCTGAGTTGCAGGCTTTCCTAGGCCTGCTCAATTTTTATCACACGTTTCTGCCCCTCAAGGCAGCCGTGGCAGAGCCACTCCACCGCCTCCTGGACAAGGACGTGCTTTGGGTTTGGGGGCCGACGCACACTGCGGCATTCCAGGGTGTCAAGGACTTGCTGGTCTCGAATACGGTCCTACATCACTTCACGGAGTCACTCCCGGTGGTCCTCGCCTGCAACGCCTCTCCCTACGGGGTCGGGGCAGTCCTGGGATACTGGTTGCTGGACGGCCGGGAGGTCCCAGTCGCTTACTACTCACAGACTTTGTCTTCGGCGGAGCGGAACTATGCTCAAATAGACAAAGAGGTGCTGGCGATAGTGGCTGGGGTGAAGAAATTCCACCACTACCTCTACGGCCGGCCCTTTGAAATCATGACAGACCACAAGCAGCTCCTGGGACTCCTCGCCGTGGACCACCAGACCCCACAGATGGTCTCCCCCCAGGTCTTGCGGTGGTCCATTTTCCTGTTGGGGTACTCTTACTCCCTCACCCATCGGCCCGGGAAGGCGATGGGTCATGCAGATACCCTTAGCCGCCTACCCCTGGCAGCCACGAACCCTGACCCTACCCCCGAGCACTTGGTTGCCCTTGTGTAGACGCTTCCCGACCGGCTGGTTCATGTGCGGGAGGTCGCCCGCCTCACGGCTCAGGATCCCATCCTCTGTCGGGTCTTGGACTGGGTGGGGAGGGGGTAGCCTGTGGCCAAGGAGGCCCCGAGTTTGCCCCATTTGCCACCCACAAACACAAACTGTCCACCTCCCAAGGGTGCTTGATGTGGTGAGGCCGGGTGGTGATTCCAGCGCTGCTCCAGCAATGTGTCTTACAGGCACTACATGAGCATCACCCGGGGGTGGTACACATGAAGGCGTTAGCACGGAGCTATGTTTGGTGGCCAGGCCTCGATCGGGACATTGAGGACATGGTGAAAATGTGCCAGCCCTGCCAGGTTTCACACCCCGAACCACCAAGGGCCCCGGAACGAGCCTGGGAGTCCTCCCACCGCCCCTGGTCGCGGTTCCACCTGGATTTCGCAGGGCCGTTCCAGGGGCAGCTTTTCTTCATACTGGTGGACACCTACAGTAAGTGGCTTGAGGTCGTTCCCGTGTCATCGACATCCTCCAAATCCACCATCAGGGCTATGTGGCGGATCTTAAGCACCCATGGGTTGCCAGACACGCTGGTCACGGACAATGGCACAGCGTTCACCTCCCGGGAGTTCCAGGAGTTCACAGCATACTATGGAATCTGGCATGTATGCTCCGCACCGTTCCACCCCACCATGAACGACCAAGCAGAGAGGATGGTTCGGACCGCCAAGGACACGCTACGGCAGATCGACTCCCTGGACTGGGAGTATAAACTGGCTTCCCTCCTCTTCAGTCAGCGCATCACCCCACACTCCACCACAGGATGCAGTCCGGCGGAACTCCTCCTGGGTCGCCACCTCATGTCACGCCTGGACAGGCTACACCCAGATCGGGCCCCGGAGTGCGAGCCGGGAACCGAGGACCAGGAAGCAGCCCGGGGGTTCTTCCCCAAGGACCCTGTCTACACCAGGAGCTACACCGCGGGCCCATTGTGGATCCCGGCAAGGGTGGTCCAGGGGCCCCATTCGTACGAGGTCTCCTGTGAAGATGGCACCGTGCTCCACCACCACATTGACCAACTCCACCACAGGGTGGCACTGCAAGAGTCGGACGACTTCAAAGACTCCGAACCCCAAGAGGCAGAGGAGCCACGACCTTCTCCGTGGGGACACAGCTCGGCAGAGAGCACAGCCACAACACCCATCGCTCCGTCTACCGAAGCCCCGACCGCCGCGAATGACGCCTCGACGGCCACTTCCCTTCCACCAGCACTGGTAGGCTCCCCGACCAGGACCCAGGCGCCTGCGTCTCCACCTACCCTGGCTCCCTGGCACTCGACCAGGGACAGGAAGCCTCCAGCTTATTTGAAGGACTACGTTTGCGGGTGCATCTCGGACCAAGGGGGGAGGGGTGTAACGTATCCACTCGGGAACATGGGCTCAGGACAGCCATGTGGTCAGACTGGTTCCAACCGGTCCAACGTGTGGCCAGGCGAAGGGCCTGAGCTTCGCTCCTGAAGACAATGGACCGGAGGATCCTAGTTTCCCTCCTATCGGGGAGCAGGAGATAACTCAATCACTGTAAATAATCCAATCATGGGGTGTGTTGTGTGTGGGGTGTGCGTTCACTTGGGAATAAAAGCCGGCCTGCGAGCTGGCTTCTCTTGTCTTGTTCTTCAACTAATAAAGTATGTGAGAGCTGAAATCACTCATCAGCCTCAGTACTTTTCACATGGCATATTCTTAGCCATCTGCAATATCAGAACAGGAACATCAGCACTGTAAGCAAAAGGGAAACACATGAATTTATCTGATTCAATGCAAGACTAACTAGGTATTTAAGCCAAACTGTTGTTCTGGCTGCCTGACTTTCTTTGCTCAAACCTTGACATTGTTCCCCATATGGCATACATTCAAATAAGAAACCTTCAGAACAACTTAGAAGCCTCCCAAGACACCAATTGCAGGAGTGTCAGTTTCAAGTTGCCAATATATGCTGAGTTACACAATTTAATATCACCTAAGGTACCCTTTTGTGAGATAATTCTTCTTTGGAATCACAAAACCCATCTTAAAAGTTGCATGCACGCACATGCACACACACAGAGACAGACTGTCAGGTTCAACAGCAAGCAAGTCCAAACACACTTCACTCAGAAAGTTATGCTTTATTGGAATACCAGTCTGCTGCCCGTTATTGCAGAGTCATTGTCAGGAATAACAGATAGGGCATAGGAAGCTGTGTATATACTCTGATGCTTCAGCTAGCTAAGCAAATGACAACCAAGCGTGCACGTGGGAATTCTCCCGGTGAGATATTACATAATGAACTGGAGACAACCCCCTCTGTAGGAGGGCCAAGACATTCACACCGTCTGGGAACCTAAGCCCTCCCTTCTGTTCAAGGCCAGAGATAGTGGCTGGCACATGAGTGTTTCCCACAGTTCTATAATCAAAGCAAAGCAATGCGCATGCAAGAAAGCAAGCAAGCAAGGCATGAGATCATACAGAAAACATGGCAGGTATCTGACATTCTGCCCCCCTAAAAATCCAACCAACCCTTTAGGTCAATGTTCAGGAAAACCTCCCGGCTTGCCCGGGAGACATTGGTGGAAGTCTTGTAACAATCGAGGTGCTCTGATATCCATGGCTTTCACCCACTCCCTATGCTGTGGACCAAAGTGTGCCCATTCCACAAGATAATACAATTGCCCACGTTTAATTTTAGAGTCCAGAATGTCCGAAATCTCGTAGTGTTCTTCACCATCCACCAAGGGGGGGGAGGGACTGTTGCCTCTGGACGCCATCGGTTTGAAGGCTGACTGGGCTTTAATGAGCTGAAATGGAATGTAGGATGGATATTTTTAAGACTCTTAGGTAATTCCAATTCTACAGTCACATCATTGTTCAATCTGAGAATTTTGAATGGACCGATATACTTCCACACCAACTTCCGCGAGGTTTGCGGGAGCCGTAAGTTCTTGGTTGAGACATACACAAATTCTCCAGACTGCAGAACCCAACCCGCCACCCTTTTATTGTCAGCCTGGGTTTTGTACGCTGCCTTGGCATCATCCAGGGCCTTACATATATGTGGCCAAGAGTCTTTCATTTTTGCACACCAGTCTATTGCCTCTCCCCCAACTCCTGAGTCAGAACTGAGGAACGGCAGTGGGGGGCTGTCGTACCCTAAAGTGGCTTTAAAAGGGGAGATCCCTGTGGAGGCATGATATGCGTTATTGTAGCAAAATTTGGCTAGGGGAAGGAGTTCCACCCAATCATTTTGTTGGAAATTAGTGAAACAGTGCAAGTACTGCTCCAGGTTTTGATTCACTCATTCAGTTTGGCCATCAGTCTCTGGGTGGTAAGCACTACCTAGAGCCCATTCCACCCCCAGGAGGCTCATTAGTTCACCCCAGAACTTGGAAACGAATTGCGTTCCGTGATCCATGATTATTTTGACTGGCAGCGTGTGCAGGCATATGACATGCTGCAGGAAGGCTCTCACCAGGGACCGGGCTGTGGGCAAACCAGGGAAAGGAATGAAATGAGCCTGCTTAGAGAACAAGTCCACAACCACCCAAATCACTGTCATCTGCTTACTGGGAGGCAAGTCTGTAATGAAATCCATTGATATAACTTCCCATGGTCTGCTGGGGGTTGGCAGGGGCTTCAGTAAACCTGGGGGCTTCCCCACCCTAGGCTTGCACATTATACAAGTTTGACAAGAGTGAACGAAAACGGAGAGGTCTTTACGCATGTTCGGCCACTAGAACCAACATTGCAACAGATGTAAAGATTTCACAAAGCCTAAATGACCCGCCGGCTTGGAACCATGGACTGATTGTAATACATCCCCTCTCAAAAGCTCAGGAACAAACAGTTTGCTCCCTCTGTACCAACAGCCATTTTCCCTGTGCTCAAGATCCCCCGCCAGCCTCAGTTCATTTTTCTCAGTGTTAGATAAAGCCGATGCAAACTTGTCCTCCCAGTGAGTGGTAGGGGGCTGCGCAGCGCGGTTCGCTTGCTCCTGGCTACGTGTGAGCACCGCACCACCCAACTGAGAGGGCGTGAAGAAGGAGTCACGGACTTCCTCCCTCTTGCTTTCATGTTCCCCCAAGGGCACTTCGGTCGGGGAGCCAACAGCTCCTGGAAATTCCAGGCCCCAGGGAAGTGAAATTTGCTGCCACTAGAGCCAGGGCTTTTTTGGTGGCAGCTCCTACCTGGTGGAGGGAGCTCCCGGAGAAGATCCGGGCCCTGCAGGACCTTGATCAGTTCCTCAGGGTCTGTAAAACAGAGCTATTCCACCAGGCCTATGATTAGGAGCCGCCACCATGGTTAGCCATCTGCCATCGTACTATTGTCATCACTGAGTGCGGGGTGGCCCTGGTTGGAGAGGGGATGACGAGCTACTGTTCGGCTTTTGTTCGGCTACTGGGGGTTAAATTCTGCTGGGGGTTACAATCTGCCCCATCTTGTTTTACTGCAGTGCTATAATGTCTGGATGTTGTTTTATATGTTTTTTGGTTTTATATTGCTGAATCTGTTTTAAAGTTGGCATGCGTGCCTCGCTGTTAGCCGCCCTGAGCCTCTGGGGAGGGCGGGATATAAATCCAAATAAATAAATAAATAAATAAACGTTGTGGGAGATGAGAGAGTGCATCGGCCAGGGAGTTGGATTTACTTGGGAAGTGATGCAGGGTAAACTGAAACTTGGAAAAAAACTCAGCCCATTGAAATTGCTTGGCATTTAGGTTACGGGATGTGCAGAGTAGCTCGAGGTTTTTGTGATCAGTCCAAACCTCAAAGGGAACACGGGCCCCTTCTAACCAGTGCCTCCATGTGGCCAGGGCCAAACGGATCGCTCCAGCTTCCTTATCCCAGACAGGTCAGTTTCTCTCAGTGATATTGAATTTGTGGGATACATATGCTAAGGGATGGAGCTGACTGTCAGTCCCTTCTTGTAAGATCGCCCCCCCCCCCATGGCGACATCTGAGGCATCCATTTGAACCACAAATTTCTTGGTTTCATCTGGGTGCGCTAACACTGGCTCTCTCATGAACAGAGCCTTCAATTGATCAAATGCCTCCTGGCACCTAGGCATCCAGTCTAGTTTAGTCCTGGGTTTGGCTGCCCCCGGTCCCTTCCCCTTGTTTTTCAATAAGTCCGTTAGGGGAAGGCTCACTTGGGCAAAGTGGGGCAGGAAATTGCGGTAAAAGGAGGCAAATCCAAGGAAACTCTGGAGCTGTTTGCGGGTCTTTGGCGGTTCCCATTCCAATACATCCCGGACTTTCTTTGGGTCCATCTCAATCCCCTTCTGAGATATATGGTACCCTAGGAAGTCAATGCTGGTCTTATGGAACTCACACTTGGACAATTTGGCAAAGAGTTTGTGCTTGAGTAATGTCTGGAGGACCTCTCTCACCAGCTGAACATGAGAGGCCTTGTCAGGGGAGTTTAGCAAAATATCATCCAGGAAAACTACCACCCCCTTAAACAGGCGCTTGTGTAACATTTCATTGATCAAGTTCATAAATACTCCTGGCATCCCCTGGAGGCCAAATGGCATCACACTGTATTTCAATTGGCTCAAGGGGGTGTTGAAGGCAGTCTTATATTCATCTCCCTGCCGGATGCATACACGGAAATAAGCATCCTCCAAATCAAGCTTAGAAAAGATTTTCTCTTTGGCCACCTCTGCCAAGAGGCCTTTAATCAAAGGCATTTGGTAGGCATTGGTGGATGACACTTCATTCAGCCCCCGGTAGTCTGTGCAAAGCTGCAGTCCTCTGTCCTTCTTTTTACAGAAGAGAACTGGAGCTGCAAACAGGGAGGCTGCTGGCCGAATAAATCCTCTGGCAAGGTTTCTATCTATGAACTTTCGCAACTCCTCCTTCTCCATGGGGCTCATATCATAAATCTTCCCTCTTGGCATTTTATGCCTGGGCAACAACTCAATTGCACAGTCAGAGTTGCGATGAGGAGGGAGCTCATCCACTTCCTCTTCCTCAAACACCCTTGACAAATCTCTGTATTCCTTGGGAATGTGAGACAGTTCCTCCAAGGCCAGACAAACCCGGGAAGGGTTACTATCTGGGGGCACTCCCCATGCAGGGTCCCAGACATGCATTTGGCACTTTGGGGAGATAAAATGGACTATGCCTTCATCCCACAATATATATGGATCATGGCCACGGAGCCACAGGCTGCCCAACACCAAGGGGAACTTAGCTCCAGGAGACACCACAAAGGCACGGTCTTCCCAATGATCTCCAGCCTCCACTCACAATGGCACAGTCTCGAACCTACAGGGCTCCTTCATCTGAGAGCCATCCATTTGGGTGACTATCAGGGGCTCTGCCAAATGGACCACAGCTGCCTCCAAGCCCAACACCAGGGAGGTGTTGATGAGATTCCACCCACAGCCCAAGTCTATGAGGCCATGTACATGAATGTGCGTCTTCATAGTCGGGTTTATAATAATCACAGTCACAAAAAAGAGGGGAGGGTAGTTGCTCACCACGTTAGGCACCTCGGACAATGGGTGTGCTGTGCCACCTACAACAGGACCTGGCCGTTTCCCACCTGCTCCCATTTCCTCATCACTTGACACCGAGTCCAATATCTCTACAGTGGTATGCAAGGCACGGGGGTTTCACGGCTTTGCTGTTCCCTTTTTCGGTGGGGTGTCAGCCCGACGCTTCTCACCCTCTTTTCCCGATGGCCCAGCAGCCTCCCCTGAAGGGCAGGTAGTGGTGTAGTGGCCCTTTTCCCCACATCTCAGGTATAGACCTTGCCTCATTCGTTGGTCTTGGACCGAGACTTTTGGCGGGGGCGGCTTTGTTTTCAGATGGGGCGTAGCTGGTGATCTTCCAGCTGCAATTGCACTATCTAGTCTCATAGTGCGCAGTCGGCTTTCCACCCTCTCTGCCTCCTCCATCCAGGCGCGCAAGGTTCTTGGCTCTTGGGAACTCATGACATTGTTTCGAATGTCAGCTACTAGCCCCAGATGGTACTATTGGGCTAGGACTGGATCGGTCCAGTCATGGATCTTGACAGCATGCCATTGGAATTCCACTGAGTACTCCCGCACCGAGAGTTTGCCTTGTTTAAACATGCATAGGAAGGCCTCCGTCTTCTTGGCTACCGTTCGATCTTCAAACCGAGCTCGCAGTGCCCACATGAATGCATCTACACTCCCCAATTCCACAGCATCCAAGTCATGTAAAGACACATACCAGCTGGTGGTGGCTCCCCTCAGCCAGGAAACGATAAAGTCCACCTGTTGCTCCTCATCCTGAAATGGATGGGCCCAGTGTTGCACAAACTTCATCACTTGCAGGATAAAAAAAGAGAGATTCTCCGGGTCACTATCAAAGGTGATGTCCAATAAATCCTTGGGCCAGGGCATCATTTGCGGGGCCCTATGGGTGGGTGGTTGCGGAGGGGGAGGAGGTGTAGGGGGCAGTGCTCCAGGCAGCGGGGGAGCAGGTGCTGGAAGGGGCGGTGGCAGCAGCGGCTGCGGAGCTGGCATGACTGGAGCTGGCAACATGGGAGCTGGCGCCGGCAGGACGGGGCCAGGTGGTGGCAGCATGGGACCAGGCGGCGGCTGACCCGGACCAGATGGGGAGGCAGCCAGAACCCCCTGCTGGGCTGCCAGTTGCATCTGCACCACTTGGGCCATCATGGTGGGTAACGTTTGTAATAAATGTCCTAAGTCCCGCATTATCATGCGGCAATTAGTTTCCAGGCTATCCAGCCGCACGTCCACATCTCTCCCTGGGCTTGGAGTCTGCCGCAGGGGAACTTTGAGGGGCTGGCTCTGAATTGTGCCAAAACTCACTGTACTCAGACAAGGGTCATACATGCTGTCCCGGCTCTGACTCCCCGGCAACGACCAAGTGGTTTGTGTGGAGTCTCCCAGGTGCTTTGTCCAGTCTCACAGCTCCAGTCGAAATGTGATCCCTCTAGCCAGGTGCAGCGGGATAAAGGACGTTGTAGACCGAGGGATGGCCCCGCCATCCGCCATTGTTGGCCCTCCCGGGCTCTAGATTGGCACCAAGACCATCAACACTGGGATCCCTGCTCCCATCGACAATGGGACCCCTGCCCCCATAGAGACCAGAGGGGTGGCCAGCGCTGCCATCATCGTTGGGGTCGTGGTGATCAGGGGTGAGGTTGTGGAAGGGACTGTGGTGGGTACCCCTCCTCCTCCGGAACCACTCATCTCAGCTGAGAGAGATACGACCCGGTGGCAAACGAAGATTCCTGACAATTTCTGTCAGGTTCAACAGCAAGCAAGTCCAAACACACTTCACTCAGAAAGTTATGCTTTATTGGAATACCAGTCTGCTGCCCATTATTGCAGAGTCATTGTCAGGAATAACACATAGGGCATAGGAAGCTGTGTATATACTCTGATGCTTCAGCTAGCTAAGCAAATGAAAACCAAGTGTGTGCGCGGGAATTTTCCCGGCAGGATATTACATAATGAACTGGAGACAACCCCCTCTGTAGGAGGGACGAGACATTCACACCGTCTGGGAACCTAAGTCCTCCCTTCTGTTCAAGGCCAGAGATAGTGGCTGGCAGATGAGTGTTTCCCACAGTTCTATAATCAAAGCAAAGCAATGCGCATGCGAGAAAGCAAGCAAGCAAGGCATGAGATCATTCAGAAAACATGGCAGGTATCTGACACAGACACACAAACAAACACACCTGGTCAGAAGCAAACCAACTTCCACCCAGAGTGGGGTGCGAGATCAACGCATGAGACAGGGCTTGTGCCTCCGATGTGGGGAGAAAGGGCACTTTGCAGCCTCCTGTCCCAAGGAGGACCCTGGCCAGGCCCCGACCCATGAGGAACAAAGGCGATGGCTGATGTCAACCCCAAGAAAGGGAACAGCCAAGCCGCGCATGCCACGGGCCCTGTTTGCCAACCCAGACACTGTGGATTCATTGATTCTGGAAGAAGAAGAGGGTGAGCTGCAGGGAAATGAGCAGGTCCTGTTTGTAACTGGTGCAGCACAGCAGGACCCTACCCCTGAAGCGCCCAAAATGGTGAGCAATTACCCCTCACTCTTCTTTGTGACTGTAATAATAATGAATCCAGTGATGATGACCCACATCAGGGTCTGAGCCCTCATCGACTCTGGGTGTGGGAGGGATTTGATAAACCCATCATTGGTAACGGGACTAGAGGCAGTGGTTACCAGTCTGAAGGACCCTATTACTTTTACACAAATGGATGGGTCACCGATGAAAGAGCCCTGCCAGTTCGAGACAATCCCCTTAAGGGTGGGCGCTGGGGAACACTGGGAGCTCCGTTCATTTGTGATAGCTCCACAAGCCCAGTTCCCCCTGGTTCTGGGTAGCCCGTGGCTACATGGTCATGATCCCTATATTCTCTGGGAAGAAGGTATAGTATGTTTTATTTCCCCAAAATGTACGGAGCATAAGTGGGATCCTTTATGGGGAAATCCTCCAGACAACGATCCCCCACAAGCCTGCTGAGCGACAGAGGACACTAACCGCATCCCCAAAGAATACAGGCACTTGGCTCGGGTCTTTGAGGAGGAGGAGGCAGACAAACTGCCCCCCCTCCGTAATTCAGACTGTACCATAGAGATCCTCCCGGGACAGAAATTGCCTAGAGGAAAAATATATGCTATGAGTCCCATGGAAAAAGAGGAACTGCGCAGGTTCATTGATAAGAACCTGGCCTGTGGATTTATCCAACCGGCTTCGTCCCCCTTTGCGGCCCCAGTGCTGTTTTGTAAAAAGAAAGATGGGGGGCTCAGACTTTGTACCGATTATAGGGGCCTCAATGCGGTTTCAGCCACCAATGCCTATCCCATGCCCCTCATCAAAGACCTGTTGGCAGAAGTGGCGAAGGGGAAGGTCTTTTCCAAATTGTATTTGCGCGATGCCTACTTCCAAGTCCGTATTAGACAAGGAGATGAACACAAGACTGCTTTTAATACCCCCTTAGGACAGTTTGAATACCAAGTGATGCCCTTCGGATTACAGGGGGCTCCTGGGGTCTTCATGAACTTAATAAATGAGGTGCTGCACCCCTACTTGTTCAAGGGGGTGGTTGTTTACTTGGATGATATCTTGGTGTACAGCCCAGACCTTAAGACTCATATCAAAACGCTCTAGGAGGTACTGGAGCGGTTGTTAGAACACAAGCTATTTGTCAAACTGTCTAAGTGCGAATTTCACCAAAGGCGCATTGACTTCTTAGGGTATCGCATATCCCCGGATGGGTTGGAGATGGACCTTAAAAAGGTTCAGGATGTTTTAGCTTGGGAACCCCCAAAAACCAGGCGGCAGCTCCAGAGTTTCATTGGCTTCGTCAACTTTTACCGCCAATTCTTGCCCCACTTTGCCCAGGTTGCCCTCCCTATCCCAGATCTACTCAAAACCAAGGGGAGGGGGGCAAAAGCATCCCAGCCGGGAGCTCACTTAGATTGGACAACCCAGTGCCAACAAGCGTTTGACCAACTTAAACAGTTGTTCACCTCAGAACCGGTGCTGGTGCACCCGGATGAGACAAAAAAATTCATTGTCCAAGTAGACACCTCAGACACCGCTATGGGGAGGGGGGGGCGATTTTACAGGAAGACGCCCAAGGGCACCTCCACCCGCTTGCCTATGTATCTCAAAAATTTAATGAAACTGAGAGATTCTGGCCCATTTGGGACAAGGAAGCAGCTTCTATTCGATTGGCACTGATCACCTGGCGACACTGGCTGGAGGGAGCCCGAGTCCCCTTTGAAATTTGGACTGACCATAAGAATCTGGAGGTGTTACAAAAGCCCCGAGTCTTAAATGCCAAGCAATTTCAATGGGCTGAGTTTTTTTCCAAATTCCAATTCACCCTGCACCACTTCCCAGGTAAATCCAACCACGTGGCAGATGCTCTCTCACGCCTGCCCCAGCACAATAGCAAGAAAACTGAAGTGAGAGAGTCATTTTTCACCCCAACCCAACTGATCAGGGCAGTAGTAACTCGCAAGCAGAGCCAGCTAGAGTCGGTTCCCAAAACCCCGGGGGTACCGTGGGAAGAGCGCTTCGCCACAGCCATTACCGACCAGGAGAAGACAGAGCTACAGGCTCGGGGGGATTTGGTGTGCAAACCCAATGGCTGCTGGTACAAGGGAAATAAACTGTTCCTGAAAGCACACGAAAGCAGGTATTGCAGTCTGCCCATGATTTGAAACTTGCAGGGCACTTTGGGTACGTGAAATCACTGCACTTGCTACAACGCAGTTTCTGGTGGCCCCGAATGAAGGATTTATCACTCTATATACAATCCTGCCCAATGTGTAGCCGCTGCAAACCCAGAGTAGGAAAACCCCCGGGACTCCTGCAGCCGTTGCCCACCCCTAGCCGCCCTTGGGAAGTCATTTCGATGGACTTTATTACCCATCTTCCCCCCAGCAAACAAATGACTGTTATTTGGGTGGTGGTTGACCTGTTTTCCAAACAAGCGCATTTTATCCCGTTTCCTAGCTTACCAACAGCTAGAGTCTTAGCTAGGGCCTTTTTACAACACATTGCTCGCCTCCACACTCTGCCTATCAAAATAATATCCAACTGTGGGGTTCAGTTTGTTTCCAAACTATGGACTGAATTAATGGCCCTCATGGGAATAGAACGTGCTTTGAGCAGTGCATACCACCCAGAAACCGATGGCCAAACGGAAAGGGTGAACCAAACTCTAGAACAATATTTACGTTGTTTCACCAACTATCAACAAGACAATTGGGTAGATTTATTACCGTTGGCAGAATTTGCATACAATAACTCATGGCATGGCTCCACCAGAATGTCTCCTTTTAAAGCCGCTTTGGGCTATGATAGCCCCCCTCTCCCTTTTCTGGAACCTGGGGGAACGGGGGGGAAAGCCACAGATTGGTGTAAGACTTTTCGTGATTCTTGGCCAGTGATTGTAGAGGTGTTGAATGAAGCCAAAGCTCAATATAAGAGGCAGGCTGACAAAAAACAGGCAGTGGGATGGGACCTTCAGCCTGGGGACTATGTTTACCTGTCAACTAAGAACTTACGCCTCCTCCAAGCGTCAAGAAAACTAGCTTGGAAATATATTGGCCCGTTCAGGATTGTTCATTGTATCAATAAGGTGACTTTCCAGTTGGTCTTGCCTAAAACTCTTAAAACAATTCATCCCATCTTCCATTTCAGCCTCCTCAAACCAGCATTTCCCCCGACTAAATGGCATCCGGAACATCCTGCACCCCCCCCCTGCTGATGGTAGATGGAGAAGAACATTATGAACTGGCTGACATCTTGGACTCTAAACTGATGAGGGGACAATTATATTACCTAGTAGAGTGGGTTCACTTCGGACCCCAACATCGAGAATGGGTGAAAGTGACTGATATCAATGCACCTGAATTCCTCAAGGACTTTCACTCTCGTTTCCCAGCGAAACCAGGAGGTCCCCTCTTTTCCCCTTCCTGAGTGGTGGGTGGGTGGTATTTTGGGAAGGGCAGAGTGTCAGAAATGTCTATTTGCTATTTTACACTGAGTCCATTGTTCTGTGTTCCCTATCTCGTCCCTGCATTGCACTTGCGTAGGTATGCTGGCAGTAACATGGGAGCTTCTTCTCTGCCGCTCAGTCTTATCACAGTGGCCTTGAATGTGGGCTTCGGGCTATTCTCAAGCGTATGAGAATTTTCCAGTCCGGTGAAGACGAGGGGAGGAGGGAGCCGTCTCCCGCCCATTAAGTAACTCTCCCGCCGGGAGTTTCCCCAGCGCGTACTTAAAGTTCATTTGCTAGTTGCACTTTTGCATCACACTATAACCTTGCTTGAGCCTGCTTCTCCCGCCATTCCTGACAATGACCCTTCACTGTGGGTTTTAGCACTGTATTCCAATAAAGCCTTTCTTAGCCAAAGAATGCTTGGATCTACTTGCTTTTGAACCTGACAGGCCCATTTCCAGGTGGTTCAGGAGGCATGGCACTGCAGCAAGCTACAGCCTCTGCCCCAGTGAGAGCAAGCATGGTGTGAGGGGAGGGGGGAAGGGAGGAAGGGGGTGATTTTCCCTACAGCACTGGGAGGGAGGCAACAAAGTCATTTGTCGAGGTTGCCAAAAACCCTAAGGCTGATCAAACATACCATCGTCTGTCCTCCAAACTTGAACCAATCCCAGCACATGATTCTCACTGCTCAAAAAAGTGGGGAATTCACCCTGTTAGGTTTTGATTTAAAGTCTGTGATCAGACAGGCAAAAAGGGAATATGAGGAGCATATTGCAGAAAACGATAAAGACCAACAATAAAACTTTCTTCAAATACATTAGAAGCAGCCAGGGAGGCAGTGGGGCCCTTGGATGACCAATGGGGTAAAAGGAGTACTGAAGGATGATAGGGAAATGGCTAAGAAGCTGAATGAATTTTTTGCCTCTGTCTTCACTGTGGAGGATGAGTAGTGCTTGCCCACTCCAGAACCACTGATTTTGGGAGGGGTGTTGAAAGACCTGAGCCAAATTGAGGTGATGAGAGAGGAGGTCCTATGAATGATAGACAACTTAAAAACTCATCGGGCCCGGATGGCATACATCTGAGAGTGCTGAAAGAACTCAAAGATGACCTTGTGGATCTCCTGACAAAAACTTGTAATCTTTCATTAAAATCTGCCTCCATTCCTGAGGACTGGAAGGTAGCTAATGTCACCCCCATCTTTAAAAAGAGTTCCAGAGGAGATCTGGGAAATTACAGGCCAATGAATCTGACGTCCATACCGAGTAAGATGGTGGAAACTGTAATTAAGGAAAGAATTAGTAGGGACATTTATGAACAAAAATTATTGAGGCAGACTCAGCATGGGTTCTGTAATGGAAGATCTTGTCTCACTAACCTGTTAGTGTTTTTTGAGGGAGTGAACAAACATGTGGACAAGGGGGACCCTATAGATGTTGTTTACCTTGATTTCCAGAAAGCTTTTGATAAAGTTCCTAATCAAAGGCTCCTAAATAAACTCAATAGTCATGGGATAAAAGGACAAGTCCTCTTGTGGATCAAAAACTGGCTAATTAATAGGAAACAGCGAGTGAGTATAAATGGGCAATTTTCTCAGTGGAGGGTGGTAAGCAGTGGGGTACCACAGGGATCAGTACTCGGTCCAATGCTTTTTAACTTGTTCATTAATGATTTGGAGTTGGGAGTAAGCAGTGAAGTGGCTAAATTTGCAGATGATATGAAGTTGTTCAGGGTGGTGAGAACCAGGGAGGATTGTGAGGCACTCCAAAGGGATCTGTTGAGGATCGGTGAGTGGGCGTCAACATGGCAAATGGGGTTCAATGTGGCCAAGTGCAAAGTGATGCACACTGGAGCCAAAAATCCTAACTATAAATGCATGATGGGGTCCGAACTGGCAAGGACTGACCAAGAGAGAGAAAATGGAGTCGTAATAGATAACTCACTGAAAATGTCAAGACAGTGTGCAACTGCAATAAAAATAGGTCAATGCTATATTGGGGATTATTAGGAAGGAAACTGAAAACTAATCAGCCAGTATCGTAATGCCCCTGTATAAATCAATGGTGTGACCTCATTTGGAATACTGTGTGCAATTCTGGTCAGAACACCTCAGAAAGGATATTATAGCATTGAAAAAAGTACAGAAAAGGGCAACTAGAATGATAAAAGGGTTGGAACATTTTCCATATGAAGAAAGGTTAAAGTGCCTGGAGCTCTTTAGCTTGGAGAAACGACGACTGGGGTGACATGATCGAGGTTTACAAGATTATGTATGGGTAGAGTTCTGTGCATGCATCAACAAGATTAGACACCTCATGCTACCCCTCTAAGAAAGGAGCAAGATAAAATAAATTACAACCAAAAAACTGGAAGATGAGGATGAAAAGGATAACTCTAGGGAGGAGGAAACTTTGAGGAAGAAAGAGATAACTTTGGACTCAGTGAATTTTCTTTGTAAAGTTAATTAAATTAATTAAATGCTCCCCCTCGTAATAAACAGAAATGGCAACAAAGAGGGAGGTGAATGAGATGGCTGAACTTATTTCCAACATGGAAAAAACATTAAAGAGGACATTAAAAAATTACAGGATAAATTGGAGCAACTATCAGAGCACATTAAAATTGCTTAGTTAGTAGCTGATAAGGCTGAGAAAAAGAGCTAATGAAAAAGAAATACAATAATTGAAAAGAAGGGTAGCCTCCTTATCAGACTGACAACAGCTTAAAAATTTGAGACTCTCAGGAGTAGCGGAAGAGATTATTACTAGAGACCTGGTTAAAACTTTAACTGAGTGGTTTCAGAAGCTTGGGATAAATATTACAGAAAATGACTTGAAACGTGCACATAGAAGTTTGAAACTGAAGGCAAAAGCTGGAGGCACACCTAGAGACATTGTAATTGCTTTTTCAATGGAAAAGCTACAATATAAAGTTTGGAAAGCACTCAGGAAAATTAAGAACTTACTACTTCAAGGTCAGAGGGTAATACCTCATCCTGATTTATCGTCAGAAACACTACAAGAGAGAAGTCAGAGGGGAGGTGGGGCTGCAGCGCAGCAACACGGTGGGCACCAGGAAGTGCTCCCAGCTACCACCAATTCTTTGTATTTTTTAGAGGGGTATTCAGGGGATCCCAAACCCCACTGGACCTCCTGGAGGGAGGTGTGATGCAAGAGACTTGATGGTGGAAGCCCTGGATCATTCCAGAAGCAAGGAATGAAGAAGACCAGTTATGGCAGCCATAACTGCATCAGCTGGGAACGCCCCTAAATTAAGAGAGTAATTTTGAGCCTCATCCATAACATCGACGAAGCTACGTACCATTAAGTACCTGTAAAAGCAACATTGAAGAACCTAATGCTTTTTTTCGGTTAAGCTCCTTTAAGTCTTCAAAACGACAAGGAAAGGTGAGGTGGAATTCCCTCCCCTCCTTCTTGCATGAGGCAGCCAGGACAAGTAATGAGTTAGGAAAAGAACGCCGAGCTAAACGCTATTTGGGGCAAAGAGGGACCCTTGTTTGAGCTTCTACAAAAGAATTATAAACTTTCTCCTTAAAAAGAAAGAAAGAAAGATATTTGGAGTTGTATTTTTCACTTTGCGACAATTCTTTTTTTTTTTCTTGGCCCCCCGAAGGGGATTTTTTATTTATTTATTTGCATTTTATATAGACTACAAACTAAAGAAAAAAGGAGGGGGAACTAACACTAAGGGAGAAAGAAAAGCAAACCCACACTAAACTAAAAACCCAAGAGTAGGAGATCTTTCCACCCCGTTAGCATCTATGTTAGTACTACACAGTTAGCATACATGAATACCGCAAGTTCCTGTCTAACTTTCCCTATTTCAGAATTAGCTGATTAGTTGTTATGAGAGTATTCCAGAGCATCTCTCGAACTCGCTTCATAAAGGCCAATTTCAGAGTCCTTCTGCCTTTACTTAAGTTTCCTGTCCCTAAGTGCATAAGCTGGTTTTCGGGCACCAATGCCTTCTTCTGCCGCCAGGTCCTCGTCCGTCTCGGAGGGAACAGAGCCACTCGAACCAGTTTCGCCATCTTCTTTAGTCCCCAGGTGATGTTTGATAAATTCCTTGGCTTTAAACACAGAGTCAATCTTCTCTCTCTTATCATTCATCTTAAAGACCACTCCTTCTGGGACTACCCATTTATATCCGATTTGGTTGGTTTGGAGAAAGAGTATCAAGTCCTTGTAACTTTTCCGCTTCTGACGAATCTCAAATGGTATGTCCTTTAAAACCTTGATACTGTCGTTCCCCATTTTCAATGGAGTTGCCGAGGTTGCTCGTAAAATTGCATCCCTAGTTTGTCTTCTCGAAAATCTGACTGATATTTCACCAGGTAGGCTATTCTTTTTGGTGTAATTTGAATACATCCTATACGCTGTTTCAATGTCATGCATAATTTCTTCTGCTTTTAAGCCTACAACTGGTGCAAGAAGATCACTAAGGAATGTCTTTAAATCTTCCTTCGAAGACTCTGACACCCCTTGAAATCTGAGGATCATATTGGCTTTTTCCATTTGCAAGGACAAAAGCCTATGTTCTTGATGGTTTTGCTTATTCATCACTTGATCCACTCTTTTCTTCAACTTTCTGTGTTCGGAGTGCATCTCCTTCACTTCTGCAATCGTCTGCTCCATTTGTTTAACTGTTTCCGCCACTTGGAGCTGCTGCGCTGCCATCATCTGGTTTAAAATGGCTAACTGCTGGTTAATACCAGCGAGTTGATCCATGACTGGCTTGACCATATCCGCTAGTAGTCTTATGACATCTGGTCCCTCCTCTTCCGGCCTAGGACTCTGGCTGCCCGGAGGTTTTGGTTTCGCCACCCTCTTCCTGACGCCTGACATCTTGGATTATTGTTTACAGGAACCAACCGCTCCTTCACCACCTCTGAAATTTGCTTATGCATAAAATCTGCTCTGCTAAGTCTCTCAAAACCAAACAGCTTTTCTATTTTCCCTGCGCCCACCCTTTTTCTTCTATTTGCCACTCGTGTGTGTGGGGGGAACGCCCTCCAAACCGGTAAGATAAAGGGGCAGGGAATTCGCCGTTTCTTCCTTAAATCACTTGCATTGAACTCATGTTCATCCTCGGCTGCCTGCAGCCTCGCCTCAGTTGTCGCATCTCGCCTGATCTCCTCCACTTGCCCTGGTCAACCTAGCTCGAGCCATTTGGCCACCAGTGGTAGGACCGTTAGGGTGAAGGAGCGCCTCAATTCCGTGGCATTCCGCCGCTGAAGAGGCAACTCCTTAAAAGCCCTCTGGTTAGGAACCCTTACCCAGGGTTCCGTGGCACTTTGCGACAATTCTTGTGATGTTACGCTTTACTGTTGAGAACAGGAAGCTCACTGTGTTTAGAATTCATTATAAAGCCGCAGAACACTCAGCTCACATTGAAGAACTTTTGGTTGCTGGTGTGTCTAGGGGAGTTGTTATCTGATAAATGCGGTCAGTCCTGAGAGACTATTGATAAATAAACGATAGAGACTTTGGGCTTTGCTGGGCTGAACTGAGACTTTAATATAAGTTAATATAAGAGGTAGCTTAGAGAATAAATGTAATAAAAATAATAATAAATTTTATCATGAATTTGGGGAAATAGTATTCAAATGTATTTTGTACAAGATTAATGTAGAATGCTTAGACAAATGTAGAAAAAATATTAACCCATTGGGTTGCAAGTATTTATAGCTAGATTTATAAAAAAAAAAGTAGTGAAATGTTTAGTTATAAGTAGTGTTAAAAACAAGCATGTAAACATATTATAGTAGAAAGATTGATATTTAGATATATATGTATGAGGTAGCTTAATGTTACTATTTTTACTCTCATGTGTATTTGTTACGTGTTTGATTGTATATCTGGTCTTAATAAAATGTATTCAGAGAGAGAGAGAGAGAGAGAGAGAGAGAGAGAGAGAGAGAGAGAGAGAGAGAGAGAGAGAGAAGTCAGATGAGACCACATGCCCAGGAATTATATAAAAATTAATGATGGACATACTGGTGAAATATTGATTCAGAGAGGAGTAAACAGGGATGCCACTCATCTCCAATGCTTTTTATAATAGCTATGGAGCCATTGGTAGACAGAATTAGAAACAGTATTAGGATACAAGGATATAAGATAGGGAAAGAGAAAATTAAACTAAATTTATTTGCAGATGATATATTATTAGTGTTAGAGAATCCCCTGGAAGCTTTGAGGGAACTTATGCTAATATTACAGGACGTTCAAACATAATCAAGTTTAGGGGTAAATATTAAAAGTCAGAAATAATATTCAGTAAGATAGACTTAAAAGAACAAAAAGAAATAGCAAAAATAACAGATATGAAATTAGGAATAAAGAGGTTGAAATACTTGGGTGTAATAATAACAAAAATATTAAAAACTTGGTGGGGATAAATTATAATTTATCATGGAGAGAGATACAAAAAAAATTAAACCAATGGAATAAAAAATATCTGTGTATATTGGGGAAGATAAGGGCAGTTAAAATGTTTATAATACCTAAGGTGATATTTTTGTTTCAGGTACTCCCAGAGTAGATACCTAGAAAACAGTTAGTAACATGGGATCAGGAAATTTAAAACTGGGTGTTTGGGTAGAAGAAAGCTAGATTAGCAAGGAAAGTGATATACACACCAAGGAGGAGTTAGGTTGGACTATGCCATAACTGGAAAGGTATTATGAAACTTTTCAAATAAGAATGATGATGGGAATAGATGGTAAAAGTCTAGAGAAATGGGTGAGATGGGAGGGTACTGTAAATAGAGGAGCAGGTAGATTTGAAATATTTACACAGAAGATAAAAAAGGAAATTGAAAATACAATAGGCCCAAGACAGACAATATTAAAGATTTGGGGAAAGAAGCAACCTGTTTGGATACCAATGCCTTCAAAATGGGCTCCGCTTGAACCTAAAGTCAAGAATTTAAAAATGTCGAGATAGATTTTTGGAAGGAGTTAAAGGAAAGAGGTTTCTTTAGGCAGAAAGATTTGTATCCTCAAGGAAAATTGATCCCCATACGGGAAGTATTAGAGAAAGTGAAAGGACAATATTGGTTAAGGATCATGGGATTATATAATGTCTTGAGACAAATGTCATTTTCTGAAGCAGTAAATAACAAGGATAAACCCTTTGAAAAATTGTATAGTTCTAAAGAAGACAATAAGAAGGGTATCGCAAGGAAACTGTATAGTCTACTGAACAAAGATAAGCACTTTATGATTGGCTTTGCAAAAGGGTAAGAGGATATTATGCACATCTTTGGTGGGAATGTTCTAAGGTAATGAAATTTTGGATTCTGGAAAAAGGTGATAATTTATGTAATGTTAGGATTGAGTTGAATGAGAAAGTGTTATTTATGGGAATTCTGGGAAACAATAAAGTAGATAGATCCAAAAGGGATTTATTTAAAGCTATGATTCTAGCGGCTCATGCATTAATAGCGTATGGATGGAAAGATGCATTAAAATGGACTTTGGAAAGATGGAATTGGTACCTATAGGAATCGATTCAATCAGATATCTTATTGATATTAAAACAGGAAAAGACATGGGAAGATAAGGCGTTGGAGATAAGGAAGAGGTTTAGGTATATAAGATGGGTAAGAGATGGGGCCCCCAATAACCATGTATTTGTAAAACTCCATAGAGTGTGCTTATAGTTGCAGGTATAATATTAAGGGTTTTTTTCGATTGGTCGCTTGTGTGAAGGGGGGAGGGAATAATAAAGGGGAAAATGGATATATTGGATGTTAGGTTAAGCAGACTTGCTGAAAAGGATTATGTATGGATATGAAACATAAGACATCAATACATTTTTTTTAAAAAAAAAGATTATGCATGGGATAGAGCAGGTAGAGAAAGAAGTACTTTTCTCCCTTTCTCACAATACAAGAACTTGTCGGCATTCAATGAAATTGCTGAGCAGCCGGGTTAGAATGGATAAAAAGGAAGTACTTCTTCACTCAAAGAGTGATTAACACATGGAATTCACTGACACAGGAGGTGGTGGCAGCTACAGGCATGGACAGCTTCAAGAGGGAATTCGACAGACATATGGAGCAGAGGTCCATCAGTGGCTATTAGGCACAAGGTATAGATAGGGACTCTGGGGCAAGGGATGCTCTGTATTCCTGGTGCCTGGGGGGGGTCACAATTGGAGGGCTTCTGGTGTCCTGGCCCCACTGGTGGACCTCCTGATGACACCTGGTATTTTTGGCCACTGTCTGACAGAGTGTTTGACTAGATGGCCATTGGCCTGATCCAACATTGGCTTCTCTTATGTTATTTTGTTCTCTTAATAACAAAGCACTAATTTCTAACTTGCATCCCTGCCTGCCCTTCCCATTCACACTACTGTAAACAATCCCGATTGAGTTCTGTTTGGTGGGGACTTTTAGTATGTGTATATATGTATTTATTGGTGTCTAGTTTGTCTGTGTGTGCATGTTGTGCCATTAAAGGTTGGTCTCTCTCTCTCTCTCTCTCTCTCTCTCTCTCTCTCTCACTCACTCTCTCTCTCTCTTGTAAACATTCCAGAAATCCCAAATCCACTTTTAACACAAATGTATCATCTCCACGTACCTCTCACTTTCAAATGTCCTTTGATATCAACTTTTATAGGTTTATTTGAAAACTGGGGCTCATTTGCAAAGCATCTGCTTGGTATGCAGAAGGTCTCAGGTTCGATCGCTGGCATCGTCAGTTGAAAGGATCAGGTAGGAGGTAATGTAGTAGGTGACGAGATCCTGGGTAGCTGCTGCCAGTCTGAGTAGACATTACGGACTTTGGCGGACCAAGGGTCTGATTCAGCATCAGGCAGCTTAACGTGTTCATGTGCCAGTTTGGCGCAGTGGTTAGGAGCACGGACACTAATCTGGGAGAACTGGGTTTGATTCCCCACTCCTCCACATGCAGCTGCTGGTGTGACCTTGGGTCAGTCATAAGTTCTTTCAGAGCTGTTCTCTGAAGGGCAGTTCTTGAGAGAGCTCTCTCAGACCCACCTACCTCACAGGGTGTCTGTTGTGGGGAGGGGAAGGGAAAGGGATTGTAAGCCACTCTGAGACTCCTTTGCATAGTGAAAGGCAGGGTATAAATCCAATCTCTCTTCTCTCTTCTTCTCTTCTTCCCGGACAGGTTGCAATAAGTGGCACTCAGGGAATGAAACAAACAACCCCCCCCCCAACAAATTCTTGGATTGGAACAGGCAGAAGGGATTAATCATGTAACAAGTGAAAAATAAAAGAGGCTGTTACCAAAAAGCCCCAGCATGCAATTCACAAATGTGAAGAGAGGCTCCATGCAAATAACGAGGAAGGAAAGAAGTCAAAAGCCCATGTGCTCACAGTTTTTCTAACACAGCTAAATTTCTGTGCATCTTCCCCCCCATGACTATCAGAACTTACAGTCATTCATATTCTCTTTGAGATGTACGTCATTGCAGAGGCAATCAGCAGGATAACGAGACGCTGCCTTCAGGGAACCCAAAATCACTTCTTGAATCAGTGGATTACTTCCTCCTCTAATACTGTGGAGGGGCCATGGCTTAGAGGAAGAGCCTCTGCTTTGAATGCACAAGCTCTTAGGTTCTGTACCCAGTAAAAGAATTAGCTTACAGGAAAGATTTGAGACCTGGGAAGTGACTGCCAGTCAGAGCAGACCATACTGATCAATGGATTGATTCATTATAACACAACTTCTTGTGTTCTTGTTAAAGACAGGGCAGAGCATCTGCTTGGCATGCAGAAGATTCCTGTTTCAATCCCTGTCATCTCCAGTTGAAAGGATGGTGGAAAAGACCTTGACTTGAGATCCTGGAAAGTGGCTGTCAGTCCAAGGAGGCAATACTGACCTTGACAGACTAGTGCTCTGATTTCAGATAAAGACATTTTCATGTGTTTGGCATTTCACAAGTGAAAACAAGAACTTCTGTAGTGCTCACGCACCTACAGTGATGCTAGAGATGATGCTCTTTGACACAGAACCCTGACCTACGACAATTGTAGCAACTCACACCACAATTTAACACAAAGCCAGATAGGGACAAAATGAGGACAGTAATTTATCACAGGGAAAACAAATCTGAGAGTTAGGAAACCATGCAGGGGGAAAGCACGAACCACTCTGCTTTGTCATCCTGGCCCCAAGCTGAAACAAGCTGCCCCGCCATGCCTGCTTATCATTAAACAATACACTGGGTCACACTCCACTACATTTTTATACCACCTTCCTCCAGGAATCTTCTCCTCTCCATTGTCTTATTTTTAGGACAACCCTGTGAGGTAGGGGAGGTTGGGCTGAATGAGACTGAAGACACCTAGTTTCAGGGCAGAGTGGAGTATCTGAACCAGGAACTCCTGGATCCTAGTGAGCTCTAGCCACTACATGACACAGTCTCTCTTCCAGCACCTACAGTTTTACTCTGAATCTGCAAGCTAAACACAAGCAGCTCATAACTAAAGGTAAGCAAGGAGTGCCTTTTCTACTTCCCTTCCCATTTCCAAAGTTTTATCAATGAGCCTTTTTAAAAGAAAGATGGTTATTCTTGGAGGAGGAGAAGAAGAGAAGAGGTTAGATTTATACTCCGCCCTTCACTACCCAAAGGTGTCTGAGAGCAGCTTACAAACTCCTTTCCCAAATGTCTGGGAACAATAGACCTGTTAAACCACCTGCAGGCTCACCAGGTGTACTTAAATCAGTGGCTTCTAGTTTACCATCCTTCACAGCCAAAGATTTACAAGTGCTAATCCAGGAAACAATCAAGATGGCAATCTCTGAAGCTGTGGACTCAATTAAAGAATCCATGAAAGAAATAACACGGGAATTTTCCAGTCAAATGGAAGAACTACGGAAACAAATTACAGCTAACACACAAAAGATAACAGAATCAAGCAAATCAGCTGAGAACATGAAAGATAAAACAGAAGAAATGAATATAAAACTTCAAACAACAGATTCTAAACAGACCCTCTTGGAGTGGATTTGATGATACTTCAAATAGACAGAGCAGCATTTATACTCAGATTCCAAACTATCCTAGAAGAAAAAGGAAGACATCAGAAAAAAGATGGAACATATCCTAGAAAAATATATGGGGACAGAAGAAATAGAAAAGGTTTCGAAAGAAATTGATACTGTTTAAGAATATAAGAACATAAGAGAAGCCAATGTTGAATCAGGCCAATGGCCCATCTAGTCTAACACTCTGTCACACAGTGGCCAAAATATACCAGGTGCCATCAGGAGGTCCACCAGTGGGGCCAGGACACTAGAAGCCCTCCCACTGCCCCCCCCCAAGCACTGGAATACAGAGCATCACTTGCCCAAGTTCCTATCTATATTTTGTGGCTAATAGCCACTGATGGACCTCTGCTCCATATGTTTATCTAATTCTCTCTTGAAACTGTCCATGCTTGTAGCTGCCACCACTCCTCTGGCAGTGAATTCCATGTATTAATTACTCTTTGGGTGAAGAAATACTTCCTTTTATCTGTTCTAACCCGACTGCTCAGCAATTTCATGGAGTGTCCATGAGTTCTTGTATTGTGAGAAAGGGAGAAAAGTACTTCTTTCTCTACCTGCTCTATCCCATGCATAATTTTATAAACCTCTATCATGTCACCCTCAGCCATCATTTCTCCAAGTTAAAGAGCCCCAAGCATTTTAACCTTTCTTCATAGGGAAGGTGTTCCAACCCTTTTATCATTCTAGTTGCTCTTCTCTGCACTTTTTCCAATGCTATAATATCCTTTTTGAGGCGTGGCAACCAGAACTGTACACAGTATTCCAAATGAGATCGAACCAATGATTTACCCAGGGGCATGATGATACTGGCTGATTTGTTTTCAATTCCCTTCCTAATAATCCCCAGCATAGCGTTGGCCTTCTTTATTGCAGTTACACACTGTCTAGACATTTTCATTGAGTTATCTACTACGACTCCAAGATCTCTCTCTTGGTCAATCTCTGCCATTTCAGACCCCATCAATGTGTATTTATAGTTAGAATTTTTGGCTCCAATGTGCATCACTTTGCACTTGGCCACATTGAACCCCATTTGCCACGTTGACGCCCACTCGCCTATCCTCGACAGATCCCTTTGGAGTGCCTCACAATCCTCCCTTGTTTTCACCACCCTGAACAACTTCGTGTCATCGTGTTATAGAGTGAAATCGGTATATGCCAGAAGAAATCAGCTACCCAGGGAGGTCCATGTAAGGTTACACAAAAGAATCCTGAGAGATAAAATTTTAAAGGCAGCAAACAAAAATTCATTGAAGATAGATAACACAGAAATAAAGATCTTAAAGGAAATCCCTTGGAGAGTCAGGGGAAAAAGAAGGGAATATGTCCAGAATAGACATATGCTGGATCTCATCTACTATGATAAATGATATGCTGGAAGCTGAAATCCTTCCCTCAACATTTGCTGACCATAACCCAATTACTTTGGAAAAACAGGATACTCCTAAAAAGAATAGGTGGACTTTGAATACTGATATACTAAGAAATATAAGATTTGTAGAGGAATCCAAGAAGGAATTCCACTTCTTCTTTGAAAAAAATATCCATCCTGAAATCTCTATAGAAACTATGTGGGATGCCTTTAAAGAATTTGTGAAAGGATGGATGATTAAAGAATCAGCCTACAACAAAAAAACCTCCCAGATACAAATCCAGATTAAAAAACAAGAAAAGATACAGCAAGACCCAATGACTGAACAGAGAGAAAACAAACTTAAACTCCTGCAACATCAAATGAACTGACTGTTAACACAGGAAATAGCAAAGAAGATAAGATATGCTAAACAAAATTATTTTGAAAATGCAAATAAACCAACTAGATGGCTTGCCTATAAACCACGTAAAGAAAAGGGGAAAAAATTATAAAGATACTAAAAAATGAACTGGGAGAAGAAATAAATAAATCGGAAGATTTAAAGAAAATAGTGGAACAGTATGACCAGAAATTATATAGTAGAACGCAAGCATCTCAACAACAAATCAGAAACTATTTGGAATTAAATAAACCTAAAAACTTTCAGAGGAACAAAGAAAAATTTTAAACCAACCAATAACATCAGCTGAAATGTCAGAAGCTATAAAGAAACAAAAAAAGGGAAAACTCCAGGCCCAGATGGGTTACCAGAAGAATTGTATCATCTGTTTGAAGATCAACTAATAATCCCTCTTAAAGAATTATGTCAAAATGTAAGACTAGAAGGGAAAACACCAGATTCTTGGAAAGAAGCGTTGATAACACTGTTACATAAACAGAACTTTGATGAGAAAGAAATTAAAAATTATAGACCTATTTCGTTATTCAATGTAGACTATAAAATATATGCTTCAATTTTGGCATCCAGAATGGAAAAAAAAAAATTGTCACAGATTATCCATAAAGACCAAGCGGGCTTTCTATAAAAAAAAAATAATAATTGAAGAACAATATGAGGATGATATTAAATGTCTTGGAATATTATGAAATACACCCAGAAAAACAAATGGCTTTGATTTTTTTAGATGCAGAGAAGGCCTTTGACAATGTTAACTGGAATTTTATGTTTGAATTCCTTTCATATGCTCAAACAGGGACAGATTTCCAGAAAATGGTTGAAGCAATCTATACTGAGCAGCGAGCAAAGATTTTGATTAAAGGTAATCTATCACAGGATATTGGAATTCATAAAGGAATGAGACAAGGTTGTCCCCTTTCACTGCTGTTGTTTATTTTTGATCTTGAAGTTCCAAATGATGTAATCAGAAAGGAACAACAAATTTTAGGCCTTAAGCTAAGAGGAGAAGAGTACAAGCTTTTAGGATTTGCAGATGACTTACTGTTTATTCTAGAGAATCCGCTTAACTCTACAAGTATATTGATAAATGCATTGCAAGACTATGGAACTGTATCAGGATTGAAAATTAACCATAAAAAAACAAAAATATTGACAAAAATATGATTAAAACACAAGTTCTCCTATTACAAGAGAAAACAAGTTTGGGAGCTCAAAGTAAGATTAAAGATTTAGGGAAAAACATAACAAATAAATGCAGCTCTTTGTTGGAGAATAATTATATAGAACTATTGAAATCTGTTAAGAAAGACCTGGAAAAATGGCAAAAAAATTCAAATATTGTTTATTGGAAAAATTCCCACCATTAAAATGAGTGTATTACCAAGAGTGATGTTTTTATTTCATACTATACCGATTATCCGAAACCAGAAGTACTCCAAAGAACTTGATAAAAGGCTTTACAAGATTCCAAAGATAAAGCAGGTTTTCCCCCTGCAGACTGGCTACTTTATTATAGAGCAGCAGCACTAAACTGGATTGAAGAATGGATTATGCTAGAAAATCAGAGATTGCTAAAACTAGAAGAACACAATTTATTACTAGGATATGGAAAAGCTGACTCTCACAAATATTTTTAGCAACATTGGATTAGAGCTTCCTTAATGAAAGTATGGGAGACAACAAAGGTTCAATTTTACAACAAACTTCCAAAGCGGGTTGCATCTTTGGAAACTTTTACAAATCCTAATGTGTACCAAGAAGAACAATCTACAAGATATCAAGATATTCTAGACCCTTTTTTCCCCTTATTGTCCTTTGGAGACCTGGGGGTTCTTCAAGCATAGGGGGGATGCTTGCCTTGCTTCCAGTGTCTGAGAATCCCTGCGTGTGTTTCATGCGGGTAGCTTGCGGGGGATCCATTCTATGCACTGCTGAACCTGTGTCTGACATCTCCCCCAAAAGCACTTCCCTGACTTGACCATAGTCCATAAAGACCAACAATAAAACTGCAAAGTACTGAGCAGGATGCATCAGCAGTGATATCAGCTCATACTTTATTGGAAGTGGAGAAAAAGAGAGAGAGTGCCGGCTCGCAGGCTGGCTTATATCCCTAAGGCAAACCACACCCAACACACACACCCCACACCCGCGATAGGATTATTTACAGTGGCAAGAGTTCCATAGGTCCTTTCTTGGATCCTAGCCCTCTGATAGGAGTGGGCTAGGATCTGCTCTGGCTATTGTCTCTTGAAGCAAAGCTAGCCTGACCGCATGCGGACCTGACCTCGCACGGCACTTTCCTTTCTCAGGAGGAGCGACAAAGTTCCAGGGCTACTGGAGCCGGAGGCTGTTTGCTCGGAAGGGTAGCGGGCAGAGTCTGAGGCGATGCTGCTTCCCTTGTGTGCTCCCTTGGAACAGGCATGCTGTCTGGTGCCTGGTCTTCCGATGCCACCACGGTCTTCCCTGGAAAGGGCCCGTCTGCGATGCACCGCGGCTTCCAGTGTGTCAGGGTCCTCATATTCACCGTCATTTGGGTCAGCCGGAAAGACCCTGTGGTTCAGCTGGTCGATATGCCACTTCAAAACTTGTCTGTCTTCCCTCAAGACCTCATATGATGGGGCCTTGTTACTCTTACGACCCAAGCAGGAATCTATGTTGGGTTCCAAGCGTACACCAGATCCTCTGGAAAAAAACCCTTGGTGCTTCTTGCTCCTTGGGGCTTGAGTTGCGTTTAGGGGCCCTGTCTGGGTGGAGATGATCTAACCTTGTAGTCAGGCACCTGCCTAGAAGGAGCTCAGCCAGGCTGCACCTGGTAGCAGTGTGAGGTGTTGTGCGCCGGCTGAACAGGAAAACGCCCAGTTTGTAGTCCTAGTCCCCTGTGTCCAACTGGCAGAGAACCTCTTAGGTGGTTCTCCCCATGCATTCGGCTGCATTGCTGGGTGAAATGGGGCCAAGTGGACATGTTCTATCCCATAATAGCCCATAAACTCCCTGAACTCTGTGGACATAAAAGCCAAGCCATTGTCCATGACCAAGGAGTCGGGGATGCCTTGGGCACTAAAGATCTGCCACATCACTTGGATGGCTCCTTGACCAATGCCTTGTGGGGCAGGAAGGAATGATAAAAATTCAAAAGCCCCAGGAAGGCTTGGAGCTCCATTTTGGACGAGGGGGTGGGCGCCTTCACAATGGCCCTAATTTTGTCGTCCATGGGGTGAATTCCCTGGGCGTCAACCACAAACCCCAGAAACTACACCCTCGGTACCCCCAGGAGGCACTTTTCCCTCTTGACTTTGAGACCCGTGGCATCGAATCTCTGAAGCACCATTCTGAGCCAGTCTGCAAATGTCTCGGAGTCCAGTGCCGCGATAAGCACATCATCTAGAAAAAGCTGGACTCCCAGGATACCTTTAAGGAGACAGTCCATAAAGCTTTGAAAAATCCCCGGTGCCACACCTACCCCAAACTGCAGCCTTTTCACCTTAAACGCTCCCTTGTGGGTAATGATAGTTTATGTCTCAGAGGTGGCAACATCTACTGGCAGCTACTGGTAGGCCTGGACCAAGTCCAATTTCCCAAAGACCCGCGCCCCTGCCAGGAAGGCCAGGACATGGCCGACCACCGGCACTGGGTAAGCATGTGCCTGGAGCACCTGATTCAGCATACATTTGTAGTCCACGCAAATCCTCACATCCCTGTTTGATTTCACTGGAGTTACTATAGGTGTCTCCCACCAAGTGTGGGTGACGGGCTCCAGCACCCCTTGTCTGGAGTACTGGCTGAGCGTGCCATCAAACACCCCAGGGAACTCATCGCAGACCGAGGCGAAAGTCCGAGGCGTGACCTGATTTACCCCGTCACCTTAAACCCCAGCGGCCCGAACCACGAGAGCCCTTAATGGCCACCGGGATTTTTTTAAAGTCCTGCAGTGACAAACCCTGTGGCTTTTGCAGGAAGGGTCCCCCCTGGGGGTAGAGTGTACATAGGGTGTCTGTTGAAATAATAGAGAAAGACAACCCAGTGTCCCACTCCATTCTACACGGGGACCCCTGTATCAGAACCGTGGCATGCATCTTGTTGGTGTCATCAGGGGGCAAGTTCATTACTGGTGCTGCTGGTGGTGGGCCGTGAGGGTGTGCAGATCCTTGGACCAGGTGAGCGGATGTCTTCCTGCGCAGTCCCCAAGACTGGAAGACCTGGGCAATGTGCCCTTGCTTTCCACAGGTCCGGCAGATGACATACTGAAAACAGCAGGTCCAGTGCTCATGTGCCTCTCCACAGCTGGTGCAGGGCGTGGAGGCCTTCTCCAACAGAGCAGTTGCTGATGCTTGCGATTGCAGGGCGCATTGAGATGGGTGGCGCACCTGCAGGATCTCCTCTTCTGAGATGTCAGAACCCCGGGTCACAGTGACAAGGTGTACTGCTCAGCCACTGGTTCCTCGATGCGCTTTTTTGTAAGCTGCTGCTTCTTTCAAAGCCTTGTCCAGGGTCAAGTCCTCGTGGCTGGCTAGCTTGCGGCGCAGTTTGGGTTCCCTGAGGCCCATGACAAATTGGTTCATCAGGGTATCTCTGAGGCTGGGGAACTCATAACAGGTAGCTGCATGGCGAAGCCCTGCCAGGAAGTTGGTGGCAGATTCATCCAGGCCCTGGACTCGTGCAAAGAAATCAATGTGCTCCACAATTTTCATTGATTTGGGCGCAAAGTGATTGTTAAGTGCCTTCACCAAGACCTCAAAGGTTTCCTCCTTTATCTTCTTTGGGGAAATCAGATCCTTGAGCAACCATAGTGCATCAATTCCACAGGTGGTCAGCAACAGGGATCTTTTCTTGCCGGCCTCTGTGATGTTGTGGAAATCGAGGTAATTTTCCAGTTGTTCGAGCCAGGTCTCCCATTGTCAGGCTCAATAGCAAGTAAGTCCAGGCATTCTTCAGATAAAGATATGCTTTACTGGAATACAAGGATGTTGCCCACAGTAATACTTCTATTGTCAGGAATGCCCACGTAGGAGCAGGTAGGCACTATTATAGTATGATGCAAAGCCAACTAGCAAATGAACTTATAGCGCGCGCGCAGGAAACCTCCCGGCAGGAGTGTTACTTGATGACCGGGAGAACTACCCCCCCCCACACCGTCTAGTCACGTAGAACTGGAAAATTCCCCAGACAGAGGAACGCTCCGAAGCCTTATTGCCAAGGCCGCTGCGATAACAGGTGGCTGGAAAGAAGCACTCTCCCACGGTTGCAGCTGGCAAACTAAGCACAAGCGCAGAAGCAAGAGACAAGACAATAAACAATGAATACACTATGGCTGAAACCCAAAGAATCATGGATGGCTTTCTGATACCCATTGCTCAGGTTGGGTGACATCGAATTCGGGGATGATACCTTGGGTGGAGGCCATCTTGTTGACTCCACATGGCAATGGAACGGTGCTAGTTTCAGGGATCAGATAAACGGGGTGCAATGCAGTGCTGGAACCTGGGGTGCAGGGCGCAGTAGTGTGAAGTGTGGTAAGCGGATAAGCGGGGTGTGATGTGGTGCTGGAACTGGGATCAGCAGTGCAGTACGCGGGGCTCTGTGCGTCGGGGTGCAGTGTGGTGCTTGTTGCTGCGTCTTGTTCATTCATTCAGATACCATCCTTGTCACCAGTGTAAAGTACTGAGCAGGATGCTTCAGTAGTGATATCAGCTCATACTTTATTGGAAGTGGAGAACAAGAGAGAGAATGCTGGGTCGCAGGCCGGCTTATGTCCTAAGGCAAAACCACACCCAAACACACACCCCACACCCGTGATAGGATTATTTACAGTGGCAAGAGCTCCATAAGTCCTTTCTCGGATCCTAGCCCTCTGATAGGAGCAGGCTAGGATCCACTGTGGCTATTGTCTCTCTCTCTCTCTTTTTTTAAATACAATTTTTATTGGATATTTTCCACATGTTCATACAACTTAAACAAGTAAATACATATCCCTTCCGTTCCCCCCCCAAACAAGGCTTCCCGCAATGCTCCAACCCCGTTAATATCTCTCTTATTCAGTTACATTAACTACTAATTTTACTTTCTTTACTAATGGTAACAATTTAAGAATCTAATCACTTTAAAGTTTCCCCTTAATAACTATCAAAACAAATCAAACCATGTTTAACATCCCACTGTGGCTATTGTCTCTTGAAGCGAAGCTAGGGCTCTTTGCCTGACCACATGCACATCTGACCTTGCACATGGTGAACTCAGTACACAACAAAAACTTTCTTCAAACACATTCAAAGCAGGAAACCAGCCAGGAAGGCAGTGGGGCCCTTGGATGACCAAGGGGTAAAAGGAGTAGTGAAAGATGATAGGGAAATGGCTGAGAAGCTGAATGCATTTTTTGCCTCTGTCTTCGCTGTGGAAGAGGAGAAGTGCTTGCCCACTCCAGAACAGCTGATTTCGGGAGAGGTGTTGAAAGACCTCAATCAGATTGAGGTGACGAGAGAGGAGTTCTTACAATTGATAGACAACTTAAAAACTGATAGATCACCAGGCCCGGATGGCATACATCTGAGTGTGCTGAAAGAACTCAAAGGTGACCTTGTGGGTCTCCTTACAAAAATATGTAATCTTTCTTTAAAATCTGCCTCCATTCCTGAGGACTGGAAGGTAGCTAATGTCACTCTCATCTTTAAAAAGGGTTCCAGAGGAGATCTGGGAAATTACAGGCCAGTCAGTCTGACATCGATACCGGGTAAGTTGGTGGAAACTGTTATTAAGGAAAGAATTACTAGGCACATTGATGAACAAAAACTATTGAGGCAGACTCAGCATGGGTTCTGTAAGGGAAGATCTTGTCTCACTGACCTGTTAATGTTCTTTGAGGGGGTGAACAAACATGTGGACAAGGAGGACCCAATAGATATTGTTTACTTTGACTTCCAGAAAGCTTTTGATAAAGTTCCTCGTCAAATGCTCCTAAGTAAGCCATGGGATAAAAGGACAAGTCCTTTTGTGGATCAAAAACTGGCTAATAGGAAACAGAGAGTGAGTTTTATCAGGCTCCTTAGTCAGGTCACACAATGCAGGGCTTCAATAGAAGAATATGTTTATTGGTGAATCATAACTAAAGACGCGTGTACAGCTTGTGTCAGGAATGCCCGGGAACAGCAGGGCTCCTTAAATTACAGTGGAATAAAACACCCCCCTAAACGAACTAAAGCCAATGAGTATAGTTCATGTGTGCGGGCAAAGCAAGTGGGCAAAGTGGGCAAAACAATGTAAAAGCCGTTGACTCCCAGCAGAGGAGTTCTGCAGCTGGAGACACTACAAGGTCAGGAAGATGATAACATAAAGACAGTAGAATAGTAATGTTAGGAGATGTACTTTCAAAAATGCTTTTATTTGCTGTTTGCTGACCTACACACACACCTGAATGGTGATCACAAGTGTCTGTGGGTTTGGGTAAATTGTGTGCGTTGTTAGATGTGACTCTTTGCATTGGGAAGTTGCCATGCTGTCTGCACTTTCATGCTAATGAAGTGACACACACCTACGCACTCACATACCTACCCAGCATGCACTGGGAAGAAGAAGAAGAACATCTCCATTAGGGTCTGCTGGAAGGATGGTGAAACAACAACAAGCCCACCATCCAGGAATTCAGAGTCAACACGTAACCCACAGGGTGCCTGGTTTTGGGAGTGTTAACACTGTCCCCTGATTTATGACTTGGACCAGAACAGAGTCATTCAAAGTTCTAAGGTTTCCATGACAACTCATCTTCACACCTTTGACCGGAGGCCCCATTGAGTGAAGGGTGTAGATTTCCAATATTGCCCCCTCCTCTTAGGTAGGGCACCCACCATCCTAAAAGCCAATGGTATAGGAATGGGACAGACTAACAGGAGGGAGGATGACCCTACTGCCAGCCCCCAAAAATGGCTAATAAAAGGCGAGGTTCAACCTTTGTTCTTTGCTAGTTAGTCATCTAAACCCTACCCTGGTAACCTAGAATCTACTATAGGTAATTCTTCCGTGCTTTCTTGGATCGCGACCAAGAAGCCCACATGTGTTGGCTTGTTCCAACTGTGTGTAGTAAGAGTTTCCCTTAGCCAGAATCTCTACCCCTGCATTCTTTGCTGTGAAGGTCGAACTCCAGGAATCAGATAAGTACCACGTGTTTCCCACTTCTAAATATCTCTAGTTTAAAGCCCCAGAGTGTTTTCCATTTCTATTGTATATAAAGGAACTTGTTTGCATGTGTGAATGAATCTGTTTTTGTATGCCTGTGAACCAAAAGATATTATTCAGTAAAGAGAATAACTGATTTTACTAAAGAAACCTTGTCACGTGTTCTCTTTGGGAACGGATTCTCTGGGCGAAGCTGCTTTCTTTGTATACATAGACCAGAACTCACTTAAGTTTAGTCCGATCAAATAAGCATTTCGGCTAACAGTAATGGTCAGAGGCTGGTAGACTGAGAGTACTCCCCTCACATTCCAACTTTATGACAGGGCTACCTGACAGTATAAACAGGCAATTTTCTCAGTGGAGGGTGGTAAGCAGTGGGGTACCGCAGGGATCAGTGCTCGGTCTGATGCTTTTTAACTGGTTCATTAATGATTTGGAGTTGGGAGTAAGCAGTGAAGTGGCTAAATTTGCAGATGATATGAAGTTGTTCAGGGTGGTGAAAACCAGGGAGGATTGTGAGGCACTCCAAAGGGATCTGTCGAGGATGGGTGAGTGGGCGTCAACATGGTAAATGGGGTTCAATGTGGCCAAGTGCAAAGTGATGCTCATTGGAGCCAAAAATTCTAACTATAAATACACGTTGATGGGGTCCGAACTGGCAGAGATCGACCAAGAGAGAGATCTAGGAGTCGTAATAGATAACTCACTGAAAGTGTCGAGACAGTGCATGAGTGCAATAAAAAGGGCCAATGCTATGCTGGGGATTATTAGGAAGGGTATTGAAAACAGGTCAGCTAATATCATAATGCCCCTATATAAATAAATGGCGCAACCTCATTTGGAATACTGTGTACGGTTCTAGTAATCACACCTTAAAAAGGATATTATAGCTTTGAAAAAAGTGCAGAAGAGGGCAACTAGAATGATAAAAGGGTTGGAACACTTTCCCTATGAAGAAAGGTTAAAGAGTTTGGGGCTCTTTAGCTTGTAGAAATGACAGCTGAAGAGTGACATGATCGAGGTTTATAAGATTATGCATGGGATAGAGCAGGTAGAGAAAGATATACCTTTCTCCCTTTCTCACAATACAAGAACTCGTGGGCACTCAATGAAATTGCTGAGCGGTCGGGTTAGAATGGATAAAAGGAAGTCCTTCTTCACCCAAAGAGTGATTCACACCTGGAATTCACTGCCACAGGAGGTGGCGGTGGCTACAAGCATGGACAGCTTCAAGAGGGAATAACATAAGCATATGGAGCAGAGGTCCATCAGTGGCTATTAGCCACAAGGTATGGATAGGGACTCTGGGGCAGGTGATGCTCTATATTCTTGGTGCCTGGGGGGGGTCAACAGTGGGAGGGCTTCTAGTGTCCTGGCCCCACTGGTGGACCTCCTGATGCCACCTGGTATTTTTGGCCATTGTGTGACAGAGTGTTGGACTGGATGGCCATTAGCCTGATCCAACATTGGCTTTTCTTGTGTTCTTATGTTCCTATTACTTTTGCAGTGACATAGTGGCACTTGTTCTGCTGGGCACATTGCATTGCATAAATGCCCCCCACCTCCAGTTTCTACTGAGTGATTCTCTGGTTTGACCGTAGTCCATTGGAAACAATGGAGGACTGGGCACCTTCTTCAGGGGCCATAACACAGACCGCATAAATCCAATCCTCACCCAATTTGGAGGGCAGGTAGAGAAGATTCAGCAGGAGATCTGCTGTGAGTTTGGTGTCACTGGGGGCATTCTATTATTTCATGAACCAAACTGTTTCATCTAGCACAAAAAAGTTTCTGACAGTAGTTTGTGAACCGTGCACAGAACGAACCACAAACTGAACTGTGCCAGTGGCTCACAAGGTAGAATTTTTGCTCACAGGACTCCACACCTTAGAGGGAGTCTATTGCCATACACTGGGAAAAGGGAATTAAGAGCACTACAGGACATGGTTGCCACTTCTGCTGTTATTTGTTATTTAATGTTGTCTTATGGTTTTGTTATCTTAAGCTGAGCTTCATAGATCTATGAGGCCTTAACTACTTCTACTATTTAGGAAAGAGAAAGAGGAGGAGGCAGTGGCAGCAGCTGAGGAGGCTGGGTAACATAATTAACATAAGAAGAACCAGCTGGATCACACCAGTCCCTGCAGTTGGGAGGGGCTGACCTTTTAGTTTCACAATGGGACCAAAGATATAAAATGAGTAGCCTGGTGTGGCCCAGGCCTTTTATTATCCAGGCCCTGAAGAAAGCAAGACTTTTTATATGTTTTACATATTGTATATTTTACACATTTTACACATTATGTATGTTTTACACATTTTCCTCTCGCTGAGGGGCAACAATTAGATGCTGGGACTATTTTAATTTAGTAAAGCATGGTTTTTCAAATTCTGTTTCTCATTCATAGGGTTGTGGGAAAACTAGAAAACAGTATGCTTGCAAAAAGGTCTTCAAAGCAGCCAGGTATCTTTTTTGTACTTCTTTCATTTTAATTCTGAGTGATCTCCAGCCCTCACCTGGAAAATGGCAACAATGGTTTCCCATAAGGAAATGGCTGGTTTGTAGGATGGAGCCTCTGGCATTGTACCTGTCTGAGTTCCCACTCCTCCTCAAACCCCACCCTCTTCAGGCTCCACCCCTCAAATATCCAAGGATTTTCCAACCTGGAGTTGGCAACCCTATCTCCTTCCCAACCAACCATCAACCTACCATTATCTGCCCCTGATCTCTACCATCAGGAGAGCAGTTTTAATTCTGAATGATCTCCAGCCCTCACCTGGAGATTGGCAGCAATGATTCCCCAGGAGGAATCTCTACATTGGAGACCAAAGCAGATTACATCATTCTCCTCCCCCCATTTTGATCTGCATAACAGCCCTGTGAGGTAGGTTAGGCTGAAAGTCTGTGACTGGTCTGAAATCACCTTCTCAACTTCTACAGCAAGAACCTGGGTCTAACAACCCTGCTTTGAAGCACTAACTGCCACACCTGGGGTAGCCAACCTACAGGAAGAGCCTGAAGAGCGCCAGGTATTACAACTGAACTCCAGACAACAGATCTCTCCCCCTCTGGAGAAAATAACTGCTTTGGAGGGTGGGCTCTATGGCATTCTATTCAGCTGAGGCCTCTCCCCTCCCCAAACTCTGGCTTCTGTAGACTCCACATAAAATATCCAGGAATTTCCCAACCTGGAGCTGGCATCCTAGTTAGGCTTGGCCCCAATGAGTTCCTCACAAAGGCCTGGACAGGGTTTCCTTACTTTGTTTTTTTACTGGCAGAACCAAGTTTGGTTGCCTAGCAACAGCTACTGAGGGATAAGTTAGTCCCACAGGAGTGGATCCAGCACCCAGACAATGGCATGTGAGTACTTTTGAGTGGTGATTGAATGGCCAGTGGCTGATGGAGTGCATAGCACAGCCAATGGGAGAGCTGGAAATGGCCAATGTGTAAGATAATTATATATATACTAGTGAGCAAAGCCCATTGTGGCAGTAGACAACAGGCCCTAGATAGGAAGGAAGGGTGTGTGGAAGGAAGGAAGAGAGAGAGAGAGTTAGAGGGGGAGGGAGGAAAAGGGAGGAGAGAGAGGGGAGGGGGAAGTCAGAGACAGAGTGGGAGGGTTATGACAGTAAGTTTGAAAGAAAGAAAGGAAGGGAGGCAGGAAGGAAGGAAGGGGGAAAGAATGAAAGCCAGGAAGGAAGGAAGAAGGGTAGAAAGAGAGAGATTGAGAGAGAGAGAGTGGAAGGAAGGAAAGAAGGAAGGGAAGAACAGGAGAAAAGAAAGGGGGGAACAGAGTGAGATAGAGAGATAAAGTGGGGAGGGGAGAGAGAGAGAAAGGAACAAAGAAGGGGGGCGGGGGGAGGCATGGGGTGGGAGAAGGGGCGGGGTGGGGTACTGCGGGAGCTTCTCCCATCTGGTCGGATTGGCGGGGAGGGGGAGAAGTGAAGGGGGGCCCCGGTGCGTGGTGGCTCCCTCTCCGCCACTGCCAGTGGTCTCCTGGGGGGGGGCGGGACCGAGGCCAGCCTGAGTGACAGTTCCTGCGGCCAAACACTGTTGGCGTGCATTGAACATTACGGAGCCAAAAGGTAATTATTATGAGGAGAGCTAGGATTATACTTGATAAAATCACAACACAAATTGTAGCATGTGAATACAGGTAACACCTGTTCATTCTCATAAATGGAGACGAATGGTTATCCACAATTATAAATATCTATGGCACTTTACATGGTATTTTTCCATGTGGGCTTTTCCCCATGTGAGTTTATTTCCATGTGGGCATTTTTCCATGTGGACTTTTATCCATGTGGGCTTTTTTCCGGTCACCACTTACAACATCTCCTCCTCCTCTTTATCCTTACAATAACAACTATGAAAGGTAAATGAGGTTGAGAGAGCAGAAATGACGGGACCAAGGTCGTCCACTAAGCCTCCAGGGCAGGGTGAATCTAACCACTACACCATGCTGGCTATTTTGAAGCAGGACCTTTCCTACCCCTTGAAACACCAGATTACACCCCTGTATAGTTTTTAATGCCAAGTTTTAAGAATTATTTTATCAAAGATTTTTTTAAAGTTCTGCCTAAATTTAGTTTTATATGTCTCTGCTTGTGCTACTGTAACTTCAAGTGCTGAGTGTACATGTGTGTGTGTGAACCCAAAATGCTGATTCTACAGTTGTTTATATTTATTTCTATGGAGCAATTAACTTTTTCATTCCCTTCAGCTTCCCCCATGTATTTCCAAGAAACAAACAAACAAACGCAAAGGTTCCCCCCACGTCTCCGATGGGGAAGGAAGGTCTCCTCCTTACCGTCCAGCTCTTCCACCGAGATGTTGGCCAGCTGTTCACTGTCGCTGCCAGCAGAGAGAGACCGGTTCAGGTAGTTTCCCTTGTACAACAGGCCAGCTGTGACATGATGGAATGGCATCTTCTCCCTAACGGCAGAAACACAGGAATACAGGAGGGCTCATTCGAAGCCTTGTCACAATTTGTCCAAAAAAGCCCAAAGCAGAATTCATTTTGAAGGGGAAGTCAATGGGTGAGAGCCAACACCAGGCCTCTGATGGGGAGTACTCTGTATGCTGATGTTCTGGATATTCCATGTGCAGCACATTTATTTATATCCCACATGTCTTCCCAATGGGGAGGTGAGGTGGCTTCTAATAAACATAATCACAGCATAAGCGGGGGAAGAATTCTGTGTGAGGAACAAGTGAGTTTAGGAATGATCTCAGGAGGTGTACCAGGACCTACTACCTGGCACTACCGTCCTTCCTTCCATACAATGAATTTCTTATTACACATACAATATCCTATTGCTTTTCTCTCTTTTCTACACACATACATTATATCAAATGAACCAACACAACCCAGAACAAAGCAAAACAAAACGTGGAATATTGAGGAAGGGCTGGACTAAAAGTGCTGCAGGGAGGGATGGGGCAAGAAGGGGAAACATTCTGGGGACCACGGATCTCTCACCCCGACCATATGTCTGATGGGCCACTGGACCGTTTGGTTTCCCCATTCCAAGGAGCAGCTCAGGCCCACAGAATTTTGTCCTCCCGGCCTTCCCTTCCTTTTGCTCAACAGCAGTAAAAGGCACCTCTCAAATGTGCATTTTGAAATGCCTTCAGTCAAGTCAGTGAGGTCAGGCAATAATTCTAACCAATATAAACTCAAGCGAATTAAAAACTGTATTGGACAATTCTGCCGGCCTCCTCCCCCACCCTGATCACTCCTGTTTCTTAGGGGCAGCATTAGAATCGCGATGGGATAACCCACATCAAAGCGAATGCTGTCAGTACACACTGAACACCATGGGAAACAGGCTCAAAGGGAACAAACTGGGAGTTCGGCATAACACGGTATTTATTTTAAACATACAATGGGTTGATGCTGATGCTAGCTGAACAGGAAAGGGGGGGGAATGTGAAGGCCAATTAGGGCATTAGTCTGCTTAAAGAAAAGTAACTGCAGGGATGTCTTGTACCAAGCAAGGAGGACAGAAGGTTTCCCCTTTCCCAGTGCGTGATATTGATTTAGATCGTTCCTCAGCCACCTGCTCTTTCCTTGTTCCATACATTCATGTGACTTCATTCTGCATCAGACATTACTAGTTCTCCTTTCAAACAAAGTCTGTTCTAATCCAACTTCACTCCACCGTTGGTGGGAAAGACCCTGTCACGCCCCTCCGTCCTGGGCTTCCTCAAAGGCCCGCCCTCCGGTGGCCGTTGCTGGTCCTGCCCCAGGGTGCGCCACTGGTCCTGCGGTTCCCGACCCGGTTCAGGCTGCGGGGGCCGAGGGGGGTCTTGAAGTGGAAGAGGGGGACGCGGCCTCAGAAGCCGGATTGTCCAGCAGGGTTTCCGCACCCCTCTGGCCTGTCCTGGGTTCTGGCCTCCGCACCTGGTGGTGGTGCGCACAGGGCTTTCTCTCTCGCTGCCTGGCTCTCACTCGCCCCAGCCAGCCCAGTCTCCCTCCTCCCCGGCCGTCTCCCATCTTCCCTTTTTATTACCCCCTCGTTCCCCCTGGCCCCGCCTCCATCTCAAGGCCGAGATGCCGAGTCAGCTCCCGCTGCCCCCTTCCCTGGGCTGGGTGGGCCTCCGTGGCCCGCCGCCGCCTCCACCTGCGCTGGCTCTGCGCTGCCGGGACGCCACCCCCGACATGGGCCGCCCCTTGCTCTCCCTGCCTCTGGCCTCCGTCTTCCCACTGCCCTGGCATCATCCTCGGCCCAGCCCCGCAGGCCGGGGCACTGTCCTCCTCTGGCGCCGCTCGCTCCCCCTGGGACAGTGCATTGTGCGGCGGTGGGGGGGGGCACCGGTGGGGCCGTCTCTCGTCCACCACGGCTGTTTCCCGGTGAGACCCAAAACACATTAGGCGTTTCCACGGAGATGATTTCCTGCCTGACAGCGTGGTGACTGGGTGCCAGTGCCAATGCCTGCTGGATCCTCACAGCTTCAGGAACATCTCCCCTAGATTATGAAGATCCCTCTGCAAAGAACCTGCTCTCTTTGGATGCCAAATTTATCTCACCTCTGCCTGATGCTCCCCTGTTCCTCAATGTGCTCAGTTTGGAAAGAGTTCAGGTAGGGCAATGCTTAGCTGCACCAATTTGGTGTAGTGGTTAAATGCAAGGACTCTAATCTGGAAGAACCAGGTTTGATTCCCCACTCCTCCACTCGCAGCTGCTGGATGACCTTGGGCAAGCCATAGTTCTGGCACAGCTGTCCTTGAAAAAAAGAACACTTTCAGTCAGAGCTCTCTCAGCCCTGCCTACCTCACAGGGTGTCTGTTGTGGGGAGGGGAAGGGAAAGGAGTCTGTAGGCTGCTTTGAGACTCCTTTACATTAAAAGGTGGGGTACAAATCCAATCATCATCATCATCACCATAATCTCCTTCTCCTCCTCCTCAACCACCTGGCCTGTTGCTATTAGGGTCACAGGTAAAACCCAGAATTTAAACAATGAATCTGAGACACATCCCTCCAAGCTGATAGAGCCTTTGTACAACAAACTAACCTTTATCCAGCAGTGGGGAATTGCACTCAAACATCTGTGCCAGCAAACTACCTCTAGAACACAAAATTCTCCAAATACTGCAGAACCTTCACTCTAGCTCCATTTAATCTTTTAGAAGGGAGACACACATTCCATACTTCGAGCACTTTTGTCGCTGCCATTCCAGCAGTCAAAATGGTCCAGCACAGGCCCCTAGCCACAGGGACATTTGGGGGCAATGCCCCCACAGATGAGTGCCATGCCATGGGGAAAAATTTAAAAAAATAAAAAATATTTTTAAAATGTAAGATGCATGTGGGGTTTCCAAAATGACCCCAGGCAAAGTCAGGGAAGCTTCAGTCTCATTTTCTTTTTTCTGGGCCAAAAAATAAAATGGTTTTTCAAATGCAAAATAAAATAAAATTGCAAAAAATAAAATAAAATTGCAAAATGCAAAAGAGAGAGTATCAGAGATTCCCCCCTCCCCAACTCATGTAGATGAGGAAGCCAGTCGATGAGGAAGAGGCTCGCCTCCCCCTTTTAGGTGTAGAAGAGGACTTGGCTCCCCTGGAGACCGCCTGCAGCAGAGGAGGAGGACTCGGCTTGGCAGTGGCATTGCCAGCCTCGGTCACAGGACAACATGTCACGTGGCCGGGCTGGCGCAGGGGAAGAGGGCCACCGCTGCCAACCCACGTCCTCTTCCTTGGCTGCAGGTGAACTCACCACTCACAGCTCTCCTCCATCTCCCCCCTGCAGGAATTCCCAACGGCCCACCACCCAGATAGGTCAGATATGTTTTACACCGCCCTCTTCCTTGCAGGTCATTCACAGGAGACCTCCATTCAAATGGCCAAATTCTGGGTTGAGGTTTTATCCATAAGGAAGATAATAATCCAAACTTTTATATCTATCTATCTATCTATCTATCTATCTATCTATCTATCTATCTATCTATCTATCTACCTACCTACCTACCTACCTACCTACCTACCTAACTACACACACATACACACACACACAAACACACACAATACATTACTACAATTATAGATAGATGATCTTTTTACATGGATACAAACACAGAATCATTGAATCATAGGGTTAGAAGGGACCTCCAGGGTTATCTAGTCCAACCCCCTGCACAAATACCTCCCCCACACTCAGTGACTCTTGTTCCACGCCCAGAAGATGGCAAAAACCCTTCAGGATCCCCACCCAAACTGGCCTGGAGAAAAACTGCTGCCTGGCCCCAAAGTGGCCATCAGCCTTTCCCGGGGTGTGTCAGAAAGGGCCACGAGAACTAAGCACTGAGGCCGCCCTTCCTGCCCTCCCTCTCATGATCTGCCTAAGTCCACACAATCAGCATTGCTGACAGATGGCCAAAAATTAGGTGTTTGTGTCCTGCCCCTATGTCGATCCTGGGCTGCAACCTCCTTTCCTCATCATGTGTTCCAGGAACTGATTAGCATTTTAGGCCACACCTCTCACAGCACAGCACATTAGCATATTAGGCCACACCCCGTGTTACCAGAAGTGTGGTCATCCAGCCACACCCATCTTTTGCTTCTTGCTCTGTTTATCTTGTTTGTTGTCAAAACCCAGGGCTTTTTTTGTTGCAGGAACTCCTTTGCATGTTAGTCCACACACCCCTAATATAGCCAATCCTAATGAGTTTCTGCTGTTGGGTGTGGCCTGTTATGCTAATGAGTTCCTGCTGGGTGTGGCCAACTTGGGAGCCAGCTGGAACTCCGTTCCTGTGCGTTCCTGCCCCCAAAAAGCCCTGATGTGTTCTGCTTTTGCCATGTTGAGCACCATTTCCCTCACAAGAGAGGGCTGAGGGAAAGTCAAAATTAAGCAGTTCTGCCCTCTCTTCATCACCTGTTACAATTTCATTTTTCTGTCCACATAATGGGCCTGCCGTGTCCTTGCTCTTTTTCTTACTTTGAACATAAGAAAAGAACCCCTGTTTTTACCATCTCCCGCTAGCCTAAGCTCATACTGAGCTTTAGCTTTCCTAACTTTCTCCCTACCAGCACTGGTTATTTGTTTATATTCATCCTTGGTTATAAGGCCCTCATTGTATTTCCTAAATGAGTCTTTTTCATTTCTTAAGTCTTCAGAAAGCTGTTTATGGAGCAACCTTGGCTTCTTTAGGCTCCTCCCATTTTTCCATCTCACAAGAATTGTTTGTGATTGTGCCTTCAGTATTTCACTTCTGAGAAACTCCCGCCCCTCTTGACCGCCCTTCTCCTTACGTATTTCTGACCATGGGATTCTATCCAGAGTAACTTTAACTTTGTCAGAATTTGCTTTCCTGAAGTCCAACCTACGTGTCAGACTATGTACAGCTTTTCCCTTCCCCAAGACTGTAAATTCCAAAACTACATGGTCACAACTACCCAGGGTGCCCACTACTTTCACCTCATCAACCAGTTCTTCCCTGTAGGTGAGAATCAAGTCCAACTTAAGCATAGACATAGATATAGACAATTATTTATGGTAACCTATTTCATCTATTCTCCCCTTGTCGTGGCGAGGGGGCTTGCGTGGTTCGATGAGGCTGTGGGCTATGCCATGGAGGGCGACACAGGATGGACAGGCCACAGCAGAGAACTCAGACCAATCGTGATCCCCTGGAGAAGGAAATGGCAACCCACTCCAGTATCTTCTGTGTATTCTTGCCATCTTTTCCTAATCTCTTCTGCTTCTGTTAGGTCCCTACCGTTTTTGTCCTTTATCATGGCCAACTTTGCATGGAACGTTCCCTTGATTTCTCCAATTTTCTTGAAGAGATCTCTAGTCCTTCCTAATCTATTGTTTTCCTCTATTACTTTGCACTCTTCATTCAGGAAAGCTTCCTTATCTCTCCTTGCTGTTCTCTGGAAATCTGCATTCAGTTGGGCAAATCTTTCCTTTTCACCATTGCCTTTAGCTTTCCTTCTTTCCTCTGCTATGTGTAAAGCCTCATCAGACAGCCACTTTGCTTTCTTGCATTTCTTTTTCTTTGGGATGGCGGTGATTGCTGCCTCCTGTACAATGTCACGAACCTCTGTCCATAGTTCTTCAGGCACTCTGTGTATCAAATCTAGTCCCTTAAATCTGTTCTTCACCTCCACTGTATATTCATCAGGGAAGTGATCGAGGTGAAATCTGAATGGCCTAGTGGTTTCCCCAACTTTCTTCAGTTTAAGCCTGAATTTTGCAATGAGTAGCTCATGATCTGAGCCACAGGCAGCTCCATGTCTTGTTTTTACTGACTGGAAAGAACTTCTCCATCTTTCATTGAAAATTATATAATCAATGTGATTTCGGTGTTGCCCATCTGGCGACGTCCATGTATACAGTCGCCTCTTAGGTTGCTGGAAGACAGTGTTCATTATGACCAGCGTGTTCTCTTGACAAAACTCTGTTTGTTAATCTGGTTACCTTTTGACTTCCTACTTCAGCATTCCAGTCCCCTTTGATGATAAAGACATCATTTTTCGTGTTAATTCTAGGAGGTATTGTAAATCTTCATAGAACCAGTCCACTTCAGCCTCTTCTGTGTCAGTGGTTGGGGCATAGACTTGGATTACTGTGATGTTGAATGGTTTGCCTTGGATTCAAACTGAGATCATTCTGTCATTTTTGATATTATATCCCATTACTGCCTTTTCCCCTCTCTTGTTGACTATAAAGGGCACACCAATTTTTCTATGGGATTCTTGGCCACAGTAGTAGATATAATGGTCTTCTGAGTTAAATTTAGTTCACTGATTCCCAAGATGTCGATGTTCAGTCTTGCCAGCTCATTTTTGACCACATCCAACTTACCTCAATTCTTAGATCTTACATTCCAGGTTCCTATTCTTTGTAGCATCAGACTTTCCTTTCACCTTCAGACACATCCACAGCTGAGCATCCTTTCGGCTTTGGCCCAGCTACTTCACTCTTTCTGGGGTTGTATTTGCCCTCTGCTCTTCCCCAGTAGCATATTGGACACCTTCTGACCTGAGGGGCTCATCTTCCAGCATCATACCTTTTAGCCTTTTGTTACTGTCCATGGGGTTTTCTTGGCAAAGATACTGGTGTGGGATGCCATTTCCTTCTACAGTGGATCATGTTTTGTCTGAGTTCTCCGCTGTGGTCTGTCCTTCCTGGGTGGTCCTCCACAACATAGGCCACAGCCTCATTGATTCACACAAGCCCCCTCACTATGTCAAGGCAGTGATCAATGAGAGTATCTAATTTTAGTTCTATTCTAATTAGCCAGAAAATTAGAATAGAACTATCTAATTTTACTTGTATTCTAATTTTCTGGCTAATTTGATTTGTATTCTAATTTTTCTGGCTAATTTGATTTCTGTTGTAGATGCTCGAAGTACTCAGGTGTAGCTAATTTTAGTTCTAAACAGGCTCAGAGGTTCTTAGCGAGTTTTACTGCAGCATCAAAAGGGTTAAATAGAGGGTAAAACAAAGGACAAGGATTAAAACTGAGGTCACGGGGCTACCTTAAGCTCTAATATAACATTTAATTACACCTATAGATTAGAATACTAATACCAGACACTAGGGATAGTGAGTTCACAGATAGTAAGGCTAAGTTTTAGCCAGGTTTTTTGTTTTAAAAAAAATAAAAATAAAAAAGAAATTAAAAAATGCAGCTAGGGTTTAAATACAGTTTGGGCTTAAAAACATGGGGTCCAATTATAAATGGAATCTAAAATTTTAAGCTAATTCTCACATTCTTTAAAGATGGGTTTCCCCCCCCACCAGTAAACAAGCACACAGATATCTCCTGTACCTGCTGAGGCCATTCAGGTAGAGTCCCCTTTCATCCAAACCTAAAAGGGCTAAATTAACATTTAAAATTAAATTAGCATTTGAAGTAAAAGGCAACCTGGGAAGGAGAGGAGTTCTTGTCTGAGCAGCTCCCCTTCAGCAATACCTGTTGTTAATCAACCAGAGGCTAGCTCCCTCATCCTCCTTTATTGGTTAGCTCCCAATTAGTGTGATTGGTTTCAGTGGGGAGTGGAGTTTTCAGCCCAAGCTGTTTGCTTAGGGCTCCTGCGAGCAGGCCCTGCTCCAGTGACACAGTGTCTGGAACGAGGGAATAAACAGGGAAGCTTAGGAAGATGTGTGAGTTCAGCAGCAGGGTCGGAGGAAGCCGGGGGCCATTCATGTCTCTCTCCACACCCCTAAAAAAGGAAGCACACTCCCCACAAAGAGATCTATATTTATTAAAAAGAGGATAAAAAAATAAAGCAATTATAAAGGCAGAACGCCAGAAGGGAGTTGGGGACTATCCAGTGTGTTGCACTGGGTGCACTGTGAAGTGCTCCAGAGGGATCTATCGAGGCCGGGCATCTATGCGGCAAATGAAGCTCAATGTGGACAAGTGCAAAGTAATGCACATTGAAGCCAAAAATCCTAACTGTAAATATATATTGATGAGGTTTAAACTAGTGGTAACTGACCAGGAGAGAGATCATGGATTGTCACATCCTGGACTCAGTCATTCTCACAATACTCTTGTTGCAGCAAGATTTGTTTATTGGAAGGTAAAGAGATTCCAAGCATAGACCGATTCTGTGTCAGAACTGGCCACCGGATGCCAGGTCCGACCCTGTACAAAAAGCAGGACCAGCCCCTCTATGTAAAGCACCCAATCAATGCTCGCACTCAGCCTGCCAACGTCATTTGATTGAATTTGGCTGTTTTATTTGATGTTGTTTGTGTTTCAAAATTTCATCTCAATTCTGGTTGTGCTGGTTTTATCATTTCCTGTTTTGTTCATGCATCTATTATGAAGCAAGCACACAATCCATATTTTAAACATCATCATCATCATCATCATCATCATCATTATTATTATTGGCAGATTTTTGTCAATTTGGTGTTAGCTGCCCAGGATGCTGATGGCTGGGGTGGTGGTGGTGGGGAAACACAGCATACAAATCCTTTAAATAAATGGACTGCCAAGTACAGGTGAAAGCAGCCTCCTGGGTCCTTCTATGCCTACTGCTGCTGATGGGCAATTGTGTCAAATGAGACTGGAGTTCTTCTTGGATCAAATAATTAAACACTTGCATAATCTGCTTTACTTGCATGTGTTTGAATATTTCCCCCCTGTAAAGCTGTTTAAGGGCCCTTCTCTCAGGAGCCCTTCATTATCTGGAAACACAGAGAGACCAAAAAGTAGTTCTGAGTCTTTTGACTCTCCTATGCTGATCTTCTGAAAGTAAACAACAAACAAGGTTCTTCCAGCAATTTAAAAACGAACACATTTTTATTCCAGAACACTCTTTCGTGGATTAGGGAACATAAGTACCGCCAACTGTACATCAAGTCCAGCATCCTGTTTCACACAGTGGCCAACCTGTTGCCAAAAACACCAAGGCCTTCATCTGGGATTGACTTCTGGTATTCAGAAGAAGAGGAAGAGAAGAGGAGACTGGCTTTATACACTGCCCTTCACTCAGAGTCTCAGGGTGGCTTACAATATCCTTTCCCTTCCCCTCCCCACAACAGACACCCTGTGAGGCAGATGGGGCTGAAAGAGTATTTTTGAGGACTGCTCTTGAGAGAACAGCTCTAAGAGAACTTGTGACTGACCCAAGGTCACTCCAGCAGCAGCATGTGGAGGAGTGGGGAATCAAACCTGGTTCCCTCAGATTAGAGCCTGAGCTCTTAACCACTACACCAAACTGGCTCTCAGAGGTTTGCTGTCTCTTTATATGGTGGTTGCCTTTACTCGCCTGAGGCAGATCCTGAGAGGAAGGGCAGGAAGGGCTGCCTCATCAATGCTTAGTCCTTGTGGCTCTTTCTTGCACACCCAGGAAAATCCTGATCGCCACTTTGGGGGGGTCAGGAAACAATTTTTTTCCCAGGCCAGTTTTGGCCAGGGATCCTGGAGGTGGTGGTGGTTGTCCTCTTGGCCATCCCCTGGGCATGGCGCAGGGGTCACTGGGGGTGTGGGAAGGGGAGGTATTTGTGAATTTCCTGCATTGTGCAAGGGGTTGGACTAGATGACCCTAGAGGTCCCTTTCAACTCTATGATTCTATGATCCCTCTTAACGCCACCTATGTCTGTGGCTATCACTATATCTTCTGACACAACTCGTTGAGTGAAATTCTTTTTGCTCTCCTGAATCTATTTACTATCAACTTCATTGCATGCCTCTGAGTTCTAGTACTATGGAAGAAGGAGGAAAAGCTCTCTTTACTTACCTCCTGAACTCCATTTCATAATTTCATGAACTGCTGTAATGTCTCCCCTTAGTCATCTTTTCTCTAAACTGGAAAGACCCACACTCTTGAGGACATTCCTAAATCCCTATCTATGAGGAAAGGAGCTCAGACTCCTAAATCATTTTAGTTGTCCTCTCCTGCAGTATTTACAGCTCTGCCATATCCTTTTTGTGACATGGTGGTCAGAACTGTAAGTATTCCAAATGAACAGAGTCTATACGTCAAATAGATATAGTGTTTGAAAGACACTTCTGAGTCTTTGAATCTTGTTGACATAAGCCCAAGAACGCTGTGTCCACTGCTGAGGTAGGACTTTAGGAGTGTCCTCTGGAGTTTGTATCTGTTGTGCGATATCTGAGCCAGGACCTTCCTATGCATACCATTAAAAAAAAGTTTCACTAGTACAAAGTCTTCCTTCTTGTCTCCAAAAGTACCCATCAGCAAATGCAGACATCTCAAGGTCACTTCAATGCTCTTGTCAAAACTCTTGCCAAAAACATATACAATTGCCACACAATGCCAACTTCCAAGTCTGCTGGCTGCCAGAAGGACTCAGAGGAAATTGGTGACATGCCAGAGGGGACAGCTGAAAGTGGGTCTCCAGTCATTCATTCAATTGCCCATAATGCCCATAATACCTTAAAAGAAGTCCCACAGCAAAACATGGTGTGGAGGTGACTGTGTGAAGGAGCAAACTCTCCAAATGGATGGACTTGGGGTCATGATGTGAAAAGGCAGTAGATTGTATCTTGATTGATCACTGGTTGCTTCAATTGGTTTTAACTATATTCTCAGATTTTAATTTGCTTGTTTGTTTTCTGGCAGTGTTTCACCAAAGCAAAATTAAGCATTTAATAATCTAGGAGGGGGAAAGGAAGCAAACAAACTGAAGGAAGAGAAAACAGGATTGCACTTACCTGTAACTGATGTTCATTGAATGTCTTCTGTGCAAGCTCACACCGGGACTGCACACGTGCAGGCCTGCTGCCAGAGATGAATTTCTAGCAAAAAAACCACTAAGGGGCACTGTGCACTGGAACAGAATGACTCATTCTGGCCAAAACAGTTGGCTGCACCCCCTTCCTTCAGTTTCATCTGAGCCACTGCAAGCCCAGGAAAGGGAAGGCTCACAGAGGGACAGGAGGGAGGGAACGTGTGCCTGCACAGAAGACACATCGATGAACAGCAGTTACAGGTAAGTGCAACCCTGTTTTCATCATCTGTCTTCTGCGCAGTCCCACGGGGGGGATATTAGTGAGCTACTTACTTGGAGGCAGGGTGATGCTTTCCTAATGGTCATTGGAACAGGGAATGTTGCACTGCTTTTCCCACTTGTTGCTCTGTGCTGGCTTGCAGGTCCACTGCATAATGCCTCACTAACGTGTCTTCTAAGGACCAGGTCATTGCTCTGCAAATCTCCAGAAGCAGGACTCCATTGGTGATTGCTGCAGACAAGGCTTGAGCTCTGGTGGAGTGAGCATAGCTATACAGAGGGCAAAGAAAACTGGCCAGTGCATAACAGAACTTTAATGCTTAGACAAACCACCTAGAAATCATTTAGAGGAAGCCCTCTTATTCAGCTCAGCATAACAGATGAAAAAAGCTTTCCTGTACAATCTGGATCTTTTCAAACAAAGCAATAAAGTTCACCTTCAATCTAAAGTGTGTAATCCTCTTTTGTTATCAGAGGAGGGGGGTGGGGGAAAAATAGGTAATACTATCTCCGGAAACAAGTAAACCCTTGAAATCACCTTGGGCATAAACTCAAGGCTAGGTCTCAGAAATGCCTTCTTTCCAAAAATCTTTAGGAAGTGAGTCCATCCTCAGAGAAGCCAGTTCTCTAACCCTCCTTACAGTGCTTGATGTGAAGTCATGTTGACTGTATGTCAGGTTCCTCAGTCAGCTCACGCAACACAGGGCTTCTTCAGAAGACAATGTTTAATGGTGAATCAGCACTAAAGACATGTTTACAGCTTGTGTCTGTAATGGCTACATAAAGTAGGACTACTATGATATACTACATTCAAGCATCCCCCACCCCCATAGCAGAAGCCAATGAATACAAGTCATGCGTGTGGGCAAAAGCGGTGGGCTAGCAAGTAAAACAATCCTAGAACCATTATGGTTCCCAGTCAAAACTCCAGCGGCTGGAGAGTGAAGGTCAGAGACCTGATAAGAGACAGTTAATAACAGTGAGGAAAAGTTCAGACAGAGTACTCCTCCCACATACCATAAACTTGACAGGGCTACTTGACACTGTACTGAATCCTTCTTACAGATGAAATGGCCACTAAAATGCACACCATCATAGACAAGTGGTGTAAGGGGCATGTGGCCAAGTATTTGAAAGGTTTCCACATGAGGCCAGTGAATACCACAGGGGAACCAGGGGACTTCTAGGGGGATACATGTTAAATAAACCCTTGAGGAACTGTTTAGAGAGCTTATGAGTCAATACTGAGGTACCCTCGATCTCAGGGTCGAAACAGGATATGGGTGCAAGGTACACCTTGATGGAAGAGTAGGCTTGGACTTGAGAATCATAGAATCACAGAGTTGGAAGGGGCCGTATAGGCCATCTAGTCTGACCCCCTGCTCAGTGCAGGATTAGCCTAGAGCAAGTGTTTGTCCAGGTGCTGCTTAAAGACTGCCAGTGTGGGGGAGCTCACCACCTCCATAGGCAGCTGATTCCACTCTTGCACAACTCTTACTGCAAAAAAGCTTTTCCTAATATCCAGCTGGTACCTTCCTGCCCTTAATTTGACAAAGATTCTCATGATATCCTTGAGGATAAGCTGGTTAAGTGTGGGCTGGATGGCGCAACCGTTGGGTGGATTCATGGTTGGTTGAAAAATTGTACCCAACGAGTGCTCGTAAATGGCTCTGCATCTACGTGGAGGGAAGTCTCGAGTGGAGTGCCACAGGGCTCGGTCCTGGGCCTGGTGTTGTTCAATGTTTTTATAAGTGACCTAGATGAAGACATAGAGGGGATGCTTATCAAATTTGCAGATGACACGAAGCTGGGTGGGATTGCTAATTCTGAAGAAGAAAGAGTCAGGATTCAGAAGGATCTTGATAGGCTGGAACTGTGGGCTGAGACAAATAAAACAAATTTCAATAGAGATAAGTGCAAAGTCCTACACTTAGGTACAAAAAATCAAAGGCACAGATATAGAATGGGAGGGACTTGGCTTGACAGCAGCACATGTGAAAGGGATCTAGGTGTTCTGGTTGATCACAAGCTAAACATGAGCCTGCAGTGTGATGCGGCTGTGAAGAAAGCTAATGCAATCTTAGGATGCATTAGCAGAAGCATTGTGTCCAGATCATGGGAGGTGGTAGTTCCGCTCTATTCTGCTATGGTCAGGCCCCACCTGGAGTACTGTGTCCAGTTTTGGGCACCACATTTTTGGAAGGATGTTGACAAACTCGAGCGGGTCCAGAGGAGGGCGACCAGGATGGTGAGAGGGTTGGAGTCCAAGTATTATGAGGAAAGGCTGAGGGAGTTGGGTATGTTTAGCCTGGGAAAGAGAAGGTTTAGAGGGGACATGATTGCAGTCTTCAAGTATTTGAAGGGCTGTCATGTAGAAGATGGAGTGGATCTATTCTCTCTTGCTCCGGATTGCAAGACTAGATCTAATGGGTGGAAATTACAAGGGAGTCGTTACTGGCTTAATATCAGGAGAAACTTCCTGACTGTAAGAGTGGTTGAGCAGTGGAACAGACTGCCTCGGGAGGTAGTGGATGCTCCTTCGCTGGACGTTTTCAAGAGGAGACTGGACAACCATCTTTTGGGTATGTTGTAGGTATGTAGGGGTTTTGGCTGTGTTCCTGCAGAGTGCAGGGGGTTGGACTAGATGGCCTGCAAGGTCCCTTCCAACTCTAACATTCTATGATTCTAATTTAAACCCATTATTGAGAGTCCCTGCCCTCCTCTAAGTGACAGCCCTCCTCTAACTGAACAGCTCCCTGCCCTCCTCTAAGTGACCGCCATTCAAATACTTCAAGAAAGCAATCCTGTCCCCCCTCAACCTCCTCTTCTCTAGGCTAAACATTCCCAAGTCCCTCAGCCTTTCCTCCTAGGGCTACTTGGTATCCAGGCCCCTGATCATACTTGTTTCTCTCCTCTGCACCTGCTCCATTCTGTCCACATCCTTTTTTTTTTTTTTTTTTGGTAAATACAATTTATTATCGGATATATTTTCCACAGTCATACAAATTAAGCAATTAAATACATATCCATTTCCTTTTACCCTCTCCCCCCCAAACACGGCTTCCTGCAATGCTCCAACCCCATTGATATTTCTTATTCAGTTACATTTAACTAAACTTACTTTATCTTACTAATGGTAACAATTAAAAAAACTAGTCCCTTTCACTTTCTCCTTAGTAGTTGTCAAAACAAATCAAACCACGTTTTACATCCCAATTTTTCAACAGATATTCTTGAAAGTCTTTCCAAACTTCGAAAAACTTTTCATCTTCTTCGTTATTTAATTTTCTTGTTAATTTGTCCATTTCTGCCATAAACAGCATCTTCTTAATCCATTCCCATATTTCAGGTGTTTTTTCTTGCTTCCAACATTGTGCAAAAGTCATTCTGGCTGCTGTAACCAAATACCATAGTAATGTTCTTTTGGTTACATTTATTTCTTCCATTTTAAGACCTAACAATAACATTTGTGGGTCTTTCTTAAAAGTACATTTCAAATTTTTTTGTATCTCATTATGAATCTCAGTCTAGTACCTTACAGCCTTATCACAAGTCCACTGGTCAGAAGTCTTGGGTGTGTGCTCGGTGCAAGGAGCTCCTGGTTCTCAGGGAGCGAGTTTGCTCCCTTGAGGCCAAGGTGGCTGACCTGGAGAAGCAGGGACAGTCAGTTAGGTGCACGGGGAAGACTCTCGGGAACTTGTTAGATATGTCCCACTCTGGATCTGGCAGCCCGGCTGCTGCCAGGGAGCATGAGGGTCAAGGGGAAAAGGGGCACCATGCTGAGGATAAGGGGAATGTGCCCTCAGAAGGGACCTCTTCTTCAGCTGGTGAACGGGTATCCTTTCGTACCAAGGAACCGTCCCTGGGAAGGGTGGGAGGGGGCTCTTGGTAGTTGGTGATTCGATCCTTAGGCAGGTAGACAGCTGGGTGGCGAACCCGCGTACTGACCGTATGGTGACTTGCCTGCCTGGTGCGAAGGTAGCGGACATTACGCGTGTTTTAGATAGGCTGGTAGATAGTGCTGGGGAGGAGCCAGTGGTCGTGGTGCACGTCAGCACCAACGATGTGGGGAAATGCAGTCGTGAGGTCCTGGAGGAGAAATTTAGGCTGCTGGGCAGGAAACTCAAGGCCAGGACCTCCAAGGTAGCCTTCTCGGAAGTGCTACCTGTTCCACGCGCAGGGCCGGAGAGACAGGCACAGATCAGGAGTCTCAATGCGTGGATGAGACGGTGGTGTAGGGGGAAGGGTTCAAGTTTGTTAGGCACTGGGATGCTTTTTGGGACAAGAGGGAGCTGTACAAAAGGGACGGTCTCCACTTGTCCCGAGAAGGAACCAGGCTGCTGGCGCTCAAAATCAAAAAGGTGGCAGAGCAGTTTTTAAACTGAATAATGTGGGAAAGCCGACAGGAGATGAAAAGTCTCTGGTTCGGGATGGCTCATCTCAAAGAGATGAAAGGGTAGCTATTACTTTTGTACAAGGAAATGGATTACAATTGTCCACTGAGACTGTGGCTAATGATAGGAACTGCCTGGCAAGGTCTCGAGGCAGCAAGAGGAAGGCTGTGGGCTTAACAAACGTGGGAAACTATAAGTGTTTATACACAAATGCTAGAAGTCTCCGAGGTAAAATCGGGGAGTTGGAATGCTTGGTGTTGGGGGGGAAATAGACATTGTGGGTATTTCAGAAACTTGGTGGGATGAGGAAAATCAGTGGGATACGGTGATTCCTGGTTATAAATTATATCGGAAGGATAGGGGGAAAGGGTTGGAGGTGGGGTGGCTCTGTATGTCAGAGAGGGTATACCATCCAGTAAGATTGAGAGGGTAAGAGAATTGGATTCCCTTCTGGAAATGCTATGGGTTGAAATAGTGGGTCCAAAAGGAGGCTTAACAGTGGGAGTTTGTTATCGCCCACCAGATCAAAAGATAGAGGAGGATTATAAAATGATGAATGAATTAAAGATAGCGGCTAGACGAAATAACTGTGTTGTAATAGGCGACTTTAACTACCCACACATTGATTGGGTCAATATGAGTTCTAGTCGGGAAAAAGAGATTGCGTTCTTAGACACTCTCAATGACTGTGCTGTGGAACAGATGGTCACAGATCCTACCAGGGGAGAGGCGATCCTGGATTTGGTCCTAAGTAACACCCAAGACCTGGTGAGAGATGTAAAAGTGATTGCACCACTTGGAAACAGTGACCATAATGTCATTGAGTTTAACATTTGTACAGATAGGGAGTTGCCCAAAAAGACTGACGCAACCACTTTTAACTTTAAAAGGGGTAACTTCTCTGGTATGAGGGGACATGTGAGGAAGAAATTGAAAGGAAGAGTGGAGAAGGTCAAAACCATTGGGGAAGCTTGGAGACTATTTAAAAAGACAATCCTAGAAGCTCAGAAAAAATATATACCGCAGGTTAGGAAAGGTACAAATAGGTATAGAAAAAAGCCTGCATGGTTAACAAATAAAGTAATGGAAGCTGTAAAAGGTAAGAAGGATTCCTTTAAGCGGTGGAAAGCTAGTCTTAGTGAGGTTGATAAAAGGGAACACAGACTATGGCAAATAAAATGCAAGTCTGTGATCAGGCAAGCAAAAAGGGAATATGAGGAGCATATCGCAAAAAACATAAAGACCAACAATAAAACTTTCTTCAAATACATTAGAAGTAGGAAGCCAGCCAGGGAGGCAGTGGGGCCCTTGGATGACCAAGGGGTAAAAGGAGTAGTGAAGGATGATAGGGAAATGGCTGAGAAGCTGAATGCATTTTTTGCCTCTGTCTTCACTGTGGAAGAGGAGAAGTGTTTGCCCACTCCAGAAGCACTGATTTCGGGAGGGGGTTTGAAAGACCTGAATCAGATTGCGGTGACAAGAGAGGAAGTCCTCCGACTGATGGACAATTTAAAAACTAATAAATCACCAGGCCCGGATGGCATTCATCCGAGAGTTCTGAAAGAACTCAAATGTGAACTTGTGGATCTCCTGACAAAAATATGTAATCTTTCTTTAAAATCTGCCTCCATTCCTGATGACTGGAAGGTAGCTAATGTCACTCCCATCTTTAAAAAGGGCTCCAGGGGAGATCCAGGAAATTACAGGCCAGTCAGTCTGACATCGATACCGGGTAAGTTGGTGGAAACTGTTATTAAGGAAAGAATTAGTAGGCACATTGATGAACAAAAACTATTGAGGCAGACTCAGCATGGGTTCTGTAAGGGAAGATCTTGTCTCACTAACCTGTTAGTGTTTTTTGAGGGAGTGAACAAACATGTGGACAAGGGGGACCCAATAGATATTATTTACCTTGACTTCCGGAAAGCTTTTGATACAGTTCCTCATCAAAGGCTCCTAAGTAAGCTCAATAGTCATGGGATAAAAGGACAAGTCCTCTTGTGGATCAAAAACTGGCTTATAAATAGGAAACAGAGAGTGAGTATAAATGGGAAACTTTCTCAGTGGAGGGTGGTAAGCAGTGGGGTACCACAGGGATCAGTACTCGGTCCCATGCTTTTTAACTTGTTTATTAACGATTTGGAATTGGGAGTAAGCAGTGATGTGGCTAAATTTGCAGATGACACGAAGTTGTTCAGGGTGGTGAAAACCAGGGAGGATTGTGAGGCACTCCAAAGGGATCTGTTGAGGATGGGTGAGTGGGCGTCAACGTGGCAAATGGGGTTCAATGTGGCCAAGTGCAAAGTGATGCACATTGGAGCCAAAAATCCTAAATATAAATACACGTTGATGGGGTCTGATCTGGCAGAGACTGACCAAGAGAGAGATCTTGGAGTCGTAGTGGATAACTCGCTGAAAATGTCTACACAATGTGTAGCTGCAATAAAGAAGGCCAACGCTATGCTGGGGATTATTAGGAAGGGAATTGATAACAAATCAGCCAGTATCATCATGCCCCTGTATAAATCATTGGTGCGACCTCATTTGGAATACTGTGTACAGTTCTGGTCACCACATCTCAAAAAGGATATTATAGCATTGGAAAAAGTGCAGAGAAGGGCAACTAGAATGATAAAAGGGTTGGAACACCTTCCCTATGAAGAAAGGTTAAAATGCTTGGGGCTCTTTAGCTTGGAGAAACGACGGCTGAGGGGTGACATGATCGAGGTTTATAAGATTATGAATGGGATTGAGCAGGTTGAGAAAGAAGTACTTTTCTCCCTTTCTCACAATACAAGAACTCGTGGGCACTCTATGAAATTGCTGAGCAGTCGGGTTAGAACAGATAAAAGGAAATACTTCTTCACCCAAAGAGTGATTAACATATGGAATTCACTGCCACAGGAAGTCGTGGCAGCTGCAAGCATGGACAGTTTCAAGAGGAAATTAGATAAACATATGGAGCAGAAGTCCACCAGTGGCTATTAGCCACGGGGTATAGAATGAGAACTCTCAGTCTGGGGCAGGTGATGCACTCTATTCTTGGTGCTGGAGGGGGCAGCAGTGGGAGGGCTTCTGGTGCCCTGGCCCCACTGCTGGACCTCCTGATGGCACCTGGTATATTTTGGCCGCTGTGTGACAGAGTGTTGGACTAGATGGGCCATTGGCCTGATTCAACATTGGCTTCTCTTATGTTCTTATGTTCTTATGTTCTTATGTTCTTAAGTCCACCACATATGGTAAAAAGACCCTTCTTTTTTTCTTACATTTCCAACATTTGTTAGACATGCTATCATTTATAATAGCAATTTTTTTAGGAGTCATATACCATCTGTACATCATTTTATAGCAATTCTCTTTAACATTTATACAAGTTGAAATTTTCATTGACTTTTTCCACAAATATTCCCAAGATGACATAGATATTTCATTATTTATATTTACTGCCCACTTTATCATTTGCTCTTTTACTGTTTCATCTTCAGTATACCAGTTCAATAACACCTTATACAATTTTGAAATCATTTTTTTACCCTTTTCGACCCATACAGTTTCAATTTCATTATTTTTTTCTCTAAAGCCATATTTCCTTTTATCAGCTTTACATAGATCATAAATCTGTCTGTAACTCAACCAATCATATTCAAATTCAACATCAGTTCTGTCTTTTAATACAAAGTTTTTCCCTTCAATATTTAAAAGGCTTTTGTAAGGTAACCAATCTAGACCTTGATTTCTTGAATATGGATTAATCACTTCTGCCGGCACTATCCAAAGTGGTCGTTCTTCCGAGAAGAATTTTTTATATCTCATCCAAGTCTCGAACAGTGATCGTCTTATATAGTGGTGTTTAAAAAACTTGTCTATTTGTACTTTTCCATACCATAAATATGCATGCCATCCAAACTTATTATCATGACCTTCCAAAGCCAACAACTTCTTATTCTCAAGGTTAATCCACTGCTCCAACCATGTTAAGCAGACGGCATCATAATAAAGTCTTAGATTTGGTAGTTGTAGTCCTCCTCTTTCCTTTGCATCACATAAAATTTTCATTTTAATCCTTGGTTTTCTTCCTGCCCATACAAACTTTGATATTTCTTTCTGCCATGTATCCAATACTTTACTTTGTTTTAATATTGGAATAGTCTGAAATAGAAACATCAAGCAAGGCAAAACATTCATTTTTACAGTTGCAATTCTTCCCAATAACGATAGATTCAAGGTATTCCATTTTTTCAAGTCTTGTTGAATCTTATACCAAACTTTTTCGTAGTTATTTTTAAACAAATCAATATTTTTCATAGACAATTCAATACCTAAATATTTAGTCTTTGTAACTACTTCGCATTTAATTTTCTCTTGAAGTTCAATCTGTCTCTGTTTCGTCATGTTTTTGCACATCACTTTCGTTTTATTTTTATTGACGTAAAATCCAGCAATTGTTCCAAATTCTTCAATTTTTCTCATCAGTTGTAGTATATTCTCAATTGGATCTTGAATCATAAACATTACATCATCTGCAAATGCTCTATATTTATACGTAAAGCCTTTCACTGTAAGTCCTTTGATATTATTGTCTTTTCTTATCTCTGCCAATAATATTTCCAATATCCAAATAAACAATAACGGAGACAACGGGCAGCCTTGTCTTGTTCCCTTTTGAACTTGAAAGAAATCTGTTTTTTCTTTATTTATATTCAAAGCTGCTTTCTGTTCTGAATATATTGCCACAATCATGTTTGAAAAAGATTGTCCTATATCCATTTTTTCGATTACTTGCAGCATAAAGTCCCAATTCAAGTTATCAAAAGCTTTTTCCGCATCCAGAAAGAGGAATCCAACTTCTTTTTCTGGGTGTTTGTCATAATATTCAATTGCATCAATCACCACTCTCAAATTGTCTCTTATTTGTCTATTAGGTAAAAAACCAGCTTGCTCTTCCGCTATGACATCTTTCAAATATTTTTTCAACCTCTCCGAAATTATTTTTGCAAATAATTTGTAATCATTGTTCAATAGCGATATTGGTCTGTAATTCTTTACATCAGTTAAATCCAAACCTTCTTTAGGTATAAGTGAAATATTTGCTTCTTTCCATGAGTCTGGGATCTGTTTAGTCATCCTTATATCATTTGACAGAAGTACTAAAATAGGGGCTAGCTCCTCCTTGAATTTCTTATAAAATTTTGCTGTAAAGCCATCTGGTCCTGGAGCTTTGCCCAATTTTGCATCTTCTATCGCCATTATTACTTCTTCCTTTGTTACTAAACCATTGAGTAGTTCTTTAATTTGTTGTCCCAGCTTTGGTATTTCAATATTGTCCAAATACTTTTTAATTCTCTGTTGGTCGATTCCTTTCTTTTTAAACAATTTTGCATAATATTTGAAAAAGGCTCTTTTTATACCTTTCAAATCCACAATGTCTTTTCCATCTTCAATGATCTTGCTTATGAAATTTCTTTCTTTTCTATTTTTCAACTGCCACGCTAAAAATTTTCCTGGTTTGTTTGCACCCTCAAAAGCTTTTTGTTGTAATTTTTTCAAGTTCCAATATAATTCTCTGTTTAATAAGACATTCAACTGATCTCTTTAATAATTTTTTTCTTCCCTGGTCTTTTCTTTAATTCCTTTTCTTTTTGTCTAATTTTTTCATAAAGATCATTTTGTTGTTGCATCCTTTGCTTTCTGTCTTTTGTGTTTAATGAAATAAGTAAACCTCTCATTACCGCTTTGTATGCATCCCAAACAATCTGTATATCAGTACCTTTATTCAGATTCATTTCAAAAAAACTTCTCGTTTCTTTTTTTAATGTCTCATTAATTATTTTTTTATCCAATAAATCCAATTAATCCTCCAGTATAGTTGTTTTGGTTTTTCTTTTGACATCCAAAGTAAAGGATTATGATCTGAGTTATTTTTTGGCAAAATTTCAATTTTATGAGTTTTTAGCGCCATCTCCTCTGACATCCAGATCATATCAATTCTAGAAAAGGAATTATGTCTGTTAGAATAAAACGTGTAGTCCTTAATCTTAGGATTCCATTTCCTCCAAACGTCTTCTAATTTCTCTTGTCTCATCAACTGAAAATTTTTTTTTGGCAATTTTCCAATCACTTCTCCAATTGCATTAGACTTTCTGTCCAGTACATTATTAACCGTGCCATTAAAGTCTCCTGCAAAAAGTGTTTGATCATAGTTTAAACAGTCCAACTCTCGTCAGATCATTGAAAAAAGTCTCTTTTGCCCCATTGGGTGCATATAGATTTACAAGCTGTGTCCTTTTTCTGTACATCGTTATTTCCACACCAACATATCTTCCTTCGTTATCTGAGAAGATTTGTTTAGGTTCCAATTCTTTAGAAATGTATATCACTGTTCCTTTCTTCTTATTAATTGCTGATGAATGAAATTCTTCTCCCAATTTTTTATTAATCAGATACTTATTGTCTTGTTTTCTAATATCTGTTTCTTGCAAACAAATTATATTACATTTTTGTTTCTCTAGCCAATGGTTCACTAATCTTCTTTTGTTTGGTGAATTTAGTCCATTTACATTCCAAGATAAAAATTTGTAATCCATCAGTGTTTTGAATTAAATGTCTTTAAAATCATCAAAATTGTTCTCTTTGAATCTACACAAGTCTCCTTCTGTTTTAATTGTAAATCTCACCGAGTTGTACGAGAATGATAGTCCCTGTGGGATCTCCCATCTGAACCTGATGGCCATTTCTTTTAACTTGTCAGTTAGTTTTTTAAACTTCTTTCTGTCTTGTAGAATCATTCTCGGAATTTCTCTTAAAATTATTATTTTCTTTCCATTAATTTCCAACAGTTGTGTAAATTGCTTTTTGAAAATATCTTCTTTCATTTTTGTTGTCACAAACTGAACAATCACATCTCTGGGTAATTTCTTTCTCTTTGCATAAGCTGAATTCACTCTGTAAATTAAGTCAAAGTCTGAATCCAAATCTCCTTGATCCTCACCTATATAAGTTGTCAATGTGTTTATTACTAACGCACGTATATCCTGGTCTTCCTCCTCTTCTATTCCTCTCAGTCTCAGATGATTCTGAGTAGCCCTATATTCCATCATAGACTCCAGTCTTGTATTTTCTTGGAGAGTTCTTTTCACTTTTTGTTCCATTTCTGCTGATTTTGTCACCAGACTTTGAACCTCTTTTTTAACTTCTTCCGTATCTTTTTTTATCCCTGCCACTTCTGTTAGTACCAGTTCTTTCAGCTTTACCATATTTTTTTCTTGTACTTGGACTTGCACTTGTTCTATTTGCTCCAGTTGTATTTGCATCTGTTGTTGCAACTGTGATTCTATTTGCTTCCCTAAATTCTGCACCACTTCTGTCATCCTTTTCTCCATCGCCTCCATAGCGGCCTGCCACTCCTTTTTTTCTTTTGCAGACATTCTTGGACTTGGTGATGAGGCGGCCCTTGGTCTTGACCTCAAATCCATTTTGGAGGCAAATTCAAAACAAACCAATCTTTATATTGTCAATGATAAAGTCAAATCGCCACCTTTATAACTTTTTCTGTTGCTTTTTTGGTTTAAAAATAGCTTTTTAAAGTTTAGTCCTCCTCAAAATGGCGGGCACAATTTCTCTATGGTTTTCTGGCTAGAGTAGGCTCCTTTGAAACTTCCTGTTCAGCTGTCCGTCTTGGTAATCCGACTTCCGGTGTTACACTTTAAAACGTCCATCTACTTCCGGCAAAACAACTTTAAAGCGTCCACTCTAGCCTACTTCCTGTACCATAGAATCACAGTTAGTTTCGTTTCTACTACGCAAAGTTTAGTCTTAGCTGACCACAGGAATGCAAAACAAAGTCACTTTTCTGCCGTTTTCTCCAAAGGAAAGCCTTCTTTTTACTTTTAAATCAAGCGGATTAGTTCCTTAAAGCTTTGTACGCTTATCCGTACGTTTTAATTTTGCGTTCTTCTTCAGACTGGTAAGCAAACGTTCATTGTTACCTTACTTGTAATCTCGGGGTTTCGCAGTGCTTCTTCTGCAATCGATGTTAGTCTTGATGTTAAAGAGGTCGGTAGATGGCGGATTTATGCTGAATTCTCAGCCCAGCTGGTATCTGTAGTGCTGTCTTGCAACTTCCCTCTCCGTGGAAGGAGATCAAGGTGTAAACAAGCTTCCTCCGAAGCTTATCAACACCGATCTCAACTCCCTCTCAGGCTTGGCTGCTTGCTCGTCACTCCCCCGCCTGGGGAGTGCTGCGTTGGGCCAGGTAAAGCCCAAACTGTCGTCAGATACCGCCGTTCACCTTGCCCAAATCGCAAAGTGCGTTAATTCGCCATTTTAACTCCGACCGGAAGCCCCTGTCCACATCCTTTCTGAAGTGAGGCCTCCAGTACTGCACACATTAATCAAATAAGCCAGTGCCCCCTGAGGAATTAAAATGCCCTGACTTAGAAATTCCTGGCTACGGGCCTGCCTGAACCCCAGGGGAGAAGGTCAGCTTTGTCCCCATATTCTCCATTCAGTGAGGTGAAGACAAGGAATGTGATGATGGAGAATAGGCCCTACACTGATCAGGTCTGGGTTGTCTGGAAGCCTGATCCAAATGCCTTTGGTCAACCCCCTCAGGTGAGAAACCATATCTGGCAGGGCCAGAAAGAGGCTGTCAAGATACAGTCCAGGCCCTCTAGTATAATCTTTCCCAGGACCCTGGTGATCAGAGGGAATGTGGAGGAAGCATAAAAAAGACCTTCCTGGTTGAAGGTCTGGGATTGACCCAAGAAGTCCATCTCTGTATTGTGGATCCCTGAAATGTGAATTGCCTGCAGGGTGGCTGATGTCTCAGAGCTCACTGCCAAATCAGTTTGGCTTTATGGCAGAGCCATTTGGAATCCTTGTCACCCTGTTTATGTAGACCATCAAAGTTATATTATCTGTCTGGCTGAGTATTGACTGGGATTGAAGGATATCTGAAAAGCAGGTCAGAGTGTCTCTAACCACATGTAGCAAACAACACATTGATAGGCAGAATCCTCTTGAATTGGGACTATAGCCCTTGGGTGGAAGGACCCTGACAATGTGCACCCCATCCACTGAGAGAGGCATCTGTGGTTAGGGCAGCAGTATGCAGCAATGGGCCAAAGGGCAGGCCCTGCTGTAGATTACCACAGTGTGCTCAGCAGTCAAGGGATCTGAGAACGACTTCGGGGACAGAAAACCTTCTGTGTTGTGAGTGATGTGAGGGTCTAGACTGGGAGAGAAGCCATAGTCGGAGGGGGGCACATATAAAGCCTAACCATAGGAAGGACCACAGTAGTGGAGGCCATAAGATCCAGCAGTCTCTGTACGGAGCTCACACTCTGGAAGCAGTGCTGGGTGAAGGACTGAACCTGAGAGTTAATGGCCTGGATTCTCTCTGGTAGAAGGAAACATTTGGCTGCCACCGAGTCTAAAAATGCCCCTATGAACTGAATAGACTTGGTGGGTATTGACTTAGATTTTTCCCAGTTGACAGCCAGGCCCAGATCTGCAGAAGTCTGGAGGGTGGCTCTTAGCCACAAGGGATAGACAGGAACTCTTGGTCTGGGGGGCAAGGGAGGCTCTGTCTTCTTGGTGCTTTGGGGGGAGGCAACAGTGGGAGGGCTTCTAGTGTCCTGGCCCCACTGCTGGACCTCCTGATGGCACCTGGTGTTTTTGGCCACTGTGTGACACAGACTGTTGGACTGGATGGGCCATTGACCTGATCCAGCATTGGCTTTTCTTATGTTCTTATGAGGGTTGTAGTGAGGTGGGAAAGCAACTCCTCCTTTGACTGGGCAACCAGCAACCAGTTGTCAAGTTAGGAGTAGATGGTATACCCCTTCAGATACACGTGGGCCACGATGGCGGCCATACACTTGGGGGCAGTAACCAAACCAAATGGCAACCCTTATAGTGGAAATGCAAGAACCTTTAATAATGCTCATGAATAGACATGTGAAAATAAGCATACTTGAACTTCTGGGTTACAGAGCAGCAAAGCACATGATCTCTTGGGGAGCTCCTGAGAATTGCTGACTCTTTGTAGTTTTTAGGGGATCTTTGAGAGCTCCCAAGGTCCCACCGACTCTCTTGGAGGGAGGGTCAGTTGCAGGGGACTTAATCCTGTGCCCTGCAAGCAGTGGTGAGCGGCTGGCAGTTCAGGATCATCCCAAAGCTGAACCATGAAGGTGTGCAGTCATGGAGTCATGACTGCAAAGTCTGCTTTACACCCACATAAGAGAGTCCAAAACCTCATCATAGCATTGATGAAGATATCACCCACACTGTGAGTAATTGAATATGCAACAACCAAGATTCTACATTGTATAGCTTTTAAACCCCCTTTAAATCTCCCAAACAAGGAAGGACTGAGGAGTGGAATTCCTCCCCCCCCTTTCCTCTCATAAGCAGTGGCAACGAGACTGGGAAGGAAAGATCTATATAATAATACTTTGGGGCAAAAGGAAAACACTGACATCTGAACATTTTAACAATATTAACAAACTTTTCACTGGGAAACTTAAGACAAGTTGCTGTCTGTATTGCTTTGAATTTAAACTAAATTTTGCTTCTTATACTGCAAGGGCTTTAAAAAGGAAACTGTATTGTTTGGTCTACATTGAAACCCTTTGGAATTAATATGGCAACAGAGACTGTGTTTGGAAAACATAAGCCCAGAGGCTGTTGTTTGAACTGGATATAACTAGGACCCTGTTATGTGACAAAGATGGATTCCCAAAACACATGTAATGAGATGGACAATTGAGATGCCTTTGATACTATGCAATTGATAAAATTTTCCAGGGAGCAAAAAGAGGAAGCCATAGAAATAATTCAATGCAAGGTCCAAGTCCTACATCACACATGTGACAGCTGCTTCACATCTCCTCTGGTGATGTTCCTCCTTCCTCTGCAACTGACAGCTGATGCTGGGTTTGGAAGCGGGTGACCTTTGCTGGACTATAAATCCCCTCTACACCCTCTGCACCAGTGTTGCTCTTGCAGATCTGGGGATCCTAGAGGAGGTAAGATGGCTGGCTGACCCTGGACTGTCAGCTCGGGGCTGGGGGATGAAACCAGAACCTCACTTCCTCCCTGCTGTGTGTCGACAGCACACTGTAACTCTCTGGCTGGTGGCTCAGCTTCAAGCTGGCTGGTAGGCACAGAATCCAGCTGTTCCTCATCAGAGGAGTCAGAACTGTCCCCGGGTCTGGCTGTTCCACAACAGGGCAGTCTGCTCAGCATCTCTGGCTTCTGATTCTGGAATGGGGGAGGGAGGTGGCTTTGACACTGTGGAAGATGGTGCTGGAGCATGTGACTGTTTTGGTGGGACTGCACAGAAGACCAATGATGAACAATGTACACATGCGCATTTTGTGAGCTTCCAACTGACCAACTGAAAAACCTACTGAGCATTTTTAAGTGTTCAGCAGGGATGTCCACAAATGTGAAAGTGATTTCTGATCAAAAACAGTGATGTTTCGTCATCACTATACCAAGCTATTAATTATATCAAAGAGAACATGGTAGCGAATTAGTATCTGAGTGTTTAAAATTCAGGAATCAAAGCACAAGTGCATCATAAACGCATGGTGACACTGGTTGATGGGGACACTGGGGAACCCAGTGAGGATTCTCAAAATGGAATTTCAGATATCAGCAGTGGCAGTAGGTTTTTCTCCCCCCCTCCCCTTTGTACGAGAAAAGACAAACAACTAAAATAACACCAAGGGAGTTACTTTTCAAAAGCTATCCTGTGGCTAACAACAGAAGCCTGAAAAACACCAAGTTCCCTTTTGACTATTGCAGATGGCAGGAAGGAAGATTGATGACAGATATCGGGCCAATTCCATCACATTCTGTAGGAAGGGAAAACAGAAGAGCAAGAAGGCAAGATTGTATATTTTAAAATAAAGCTCATATTCCTTTAATGGATCTGTGTCTGTAGGATGATACGACAAAGGCTGCACAACTTCCTCCCTCCTCCATCTGAGATGTGAACAGCCCCACAGCAGGAGGAGGAGGAGGAGGAAGTGGAGGGAGACGTGGGGCAGGCAAGGGAGTGTCTTCCTCTCCCCTTCTTCTGTCAGGTTGATGGAGTTGCAGCAGCAAGAGGTCCAGACGATGGAGGCAGCACCAGCCAGGGTAGATGAGTATGTGGGGGTGGGAAGGAAGCCCAGCATTTGACTCACTCTTCCCCCTGCTGCCAAATGGTTCATTCCCTCAGAGAGAGGCAGGAAGGTGACAGAAATGTCTGTCACAAGGTCAGCATCAAAAGTTGGCACAGTAAGGCACTTACCAAGGCCCATGGCTCAGAAGAGGACAGCTCACCCACACCAACAAAAAACTGGAGATTGTCAGATGCTCTTGTGACATTTCCCGTAGGGAAGGATGCCTGAAAACAATGAAACGCGGCTCCTCATAAGAGAGAATCGTACTCCGCTGCTTCGGAAGGCAAAAGCTCACTCTCAAGGCCCCACAATGTCCAATGAGCCCCTCAACAGTCTCCCATTTCCTGGGGGAAACCGATGGACTAGGAGTCGCCACTTTGCTGTGGGCTCTCTCCCAGGGAAGGCCAACGACAGGAGGCCAGGATCCTACTACTCCAGGCCTGTAGCCAGGATTCCACAATTTGGGGGCCTTTAAATAAGTCGGGGGGCACTGATGTCACAAAAAAATAGAATTTAAAAAACTCTGGGGGATCAAGCAACCTGTGATCACCTGGCCACAGCACACCCCACACCTGCCTTCCAGGGCTTTCCAGCTCCCGGGAGGTCCCCCTACAAGTCACCAGGCAAATCTGCACTCCCCCCCCCCCAGCCTTCAAATCCTGAGCCCTGGTCCTGGTCCACGTGCAGAGCAATTGTGGCGGGAGGGAGAGAGAGGGCTGCTGCAGATGCGTATCTCCTGGTTCCTTCCTCAGGCTTAGCGGCTTCCCCGTCTGTTTCCAATCAGAGAGCTTTTACCTCGGTCTCTTTGGCTTGTGCTGCCCGAGAGGAGGGGCGGGCAGGGCAGGAGGAAGTAGAGCTGTGCCAGACTCCAGGGCACACAGAGCAGTAGGGAGGGTCATCGCTCCTGTACAACTCTCCTTGCAATGTGGGGGGGGGGGAGGCGGAGGCAATCCTTCCGCCCTGACCCTTGAGACACACACACACACACACCACCACCCAGGCAGCCCTTCCTGTCTTTCTTTCAAATGTCCCAGTGTCATCGGGGTGAGAGGAACTGGTGGCAGCCTCCTTTGCCAGAGAGTCACATTTTGTTTCATAGCCAAGGCAAGAAGAGTTACCGGGGGGGGTGGCGGGAGGCTTGCAGTGGTGGCCAGCGGGAGGAATAAGTTGAGGGCCTGTCCAGGGTAGTAAGTTGGGAAGCCCTGGCAGAAAGTCGGGGGGTGGGGCCCCGAAATGATCCAATGTAGCTACAGGCCCATACTACTCCATGAACAGAACATGAGAGTTCCTCTCTGTTACTGTAGTGGACACACCTGAATAAGAGCTGATACAGACCTGAACTGGGAAAAAATGATACCTTTTTTGCACACCCTTACCGGCTGTTCCTCCACAGGGGTACTGCAATCTCAAGAATGACCTTTTCAGGAACTGGAAGGGGCTGAGAGAATTGGGGGGAATGGAGGAAAACTTACGCTGATGTAGAGTTGGACATATGTTAGAGAATCATACGTGGGATGAAGGGATGAATGGAGATGAAACTCCTTGACTCCCATTTGCTGCATTGCAAGGCATGGGCGGGGGGGGGGCGTGTTCAAAAGACTTTTATCACACTGAGGATCAGTGTTCCCTCTAAGCTGAGTTAGTGTGAGTTAGCTTACAGTTTTTTAGCCTCCAGCTCACCCATTTTTGTCTTAGCTCAGGAAGGATGGCTCCAGAGCAAACTAATTTATGCAGTAGCCAAATTGCTTGCTCACAACTTTAATGCCAGTAGCTCACAGAGCAGAATTTTTGCTCACAAGACTCCATGGCTTAGAGGGAACATTGCTGGGGATGTTACCTCAGTTTTCACTTTCAGTGTAATTGGAATGGTTTGAACACACATGTGCTGTCCTCAAACCAATGGTCTCAAAATGCAGCTAATGTATTCAACCCACTTTTGCTATACTAATGGTCAATATGGATACAGTATTTTTAGGTTCATGCACCCACCCACACACCAATGTTCTGCATATTGTGAATCTAACGAAAAGAGAGTTATTTGAAAATGTGCAGTCATGAAACATGGAAGACTAGATTATTGGAAATGAACACATGCAGATGCCTTATGCTGAGTCAGACCTTTGGTCTCCCAAGCTCAGTACCGCCAATGCTGACTGGCAATGGTCCTTTAGGGTTTCAGGCAGTCCTGCTGGAGATGGCAGTGATTGAACCAGGAACCTTTTGCAAGTAATGCAGGTGCTCCATCACTGAGCCACAGTCCCCCCCTTAAAACTGGACAGAAAAGGCTTGATGTTGCTAAGAAAGACCCTTGGTCTACCAAGGTCAACACTATCTACTCATAGTGGCAGAGCCTTTCCAAGATCTCAGGCAGAGGTTTTTCACATCACCTACTACCTGATTCTCTCTTTTTTTAACTGGAGATGCCGAAGCTTGAAACTGGGACCTTCTGTGCATCTAGAAGATGCTTTACCCGCTAAGCCACAGCCTTTCCCCTGATTGAAATGCTGCGGCTTTGCCAAAACCATGTAGTCTGTAATGCAGGTAGTCTGAATCATAGAATCATAGAATGTTAGAGTTGGAAGGGACCTTGCAGGTCATCTAGTCCAACCCCCTGCACTCTGCAGGAGCATAGCCAGAAGATAGCCCTACAACATACCCGAAAGATGGTAATCCAGCCTTCACTTGAAAACATCCAGCAACAGAGCATCCACCACCTCCCGAGGCAGTCTGTTCCACTGCTCAACCACTCTTACAGTTAGGAAGTTTCTCCTGATATTTAGCCAGTATCGACTCCCTTGTAATTTCCACGCCTTAGATCTAGTCTTGCAATCCAGAGCAAGAGAGAATAGATCTCCTCCAGCGTCTACATGATAGCCCTTCAAATACTTGAAGACTGCAATCAAGTCCCATCTAAGCCTTCTCTTTCCCAGGCTAAACATATCAAACTCTTTCAGCCTTTCCTCCTAAGACTTGGATTCCAACCCTCTCACCATCCTGGTCGCCCTCTTCTGGACACGCTTGAGCTTGTCAACATCCGTCCTAAAATGTGGTGCCCAAAACTGGACACAGCACTCCAGGAGAAGCCTGACCATAGCAGAATAGAGTGGAACTACCACCTCTCGTGATCTGGACACAGTGCTTCTGTTAATGCATCCTAAGATTGCATTAGCTTTCTTTGCAGTCACATCGCACTGCAGGCTCATGTTCAGCTTGTGATCAACTAGAATACCTAGATCCCTTTCATATGAGCAGCTGTCAAGCCAAGTCCCTCCCATTCTATATCTGTGCCTTTGATTTTTTTGTACCTAAGTGTAGAACTTTGCACTTATCTCTATTGAAATTCATTTTATTTGTCTCAGCCCACTGTTCCAGCCTATCTAGATCATTTTGAATCCTGACTCTTTCTTCTTCAGAATTAGCAATCCCACCCAGCTTCGTGTCATCTGCAAATATGATAGGCATCCCCTCTATGTCTTCCTCCAGGTCATTTATAAAAACATTGAACAACACTGGGCCCAGGACTGAGCCCTGTGGCACTCCACTCAAGACTTCCCTCCATGTAGATGCAGAGCTATTTACGAGCACTCATTGGGTACGATTTTCAACCAACCATGGATCCATCCAACGGTTGCACCATCCAGCTCACACTTAACCAGCTTATCCTCAAGGATATCATGAGAAACTTTGTCAAATGCTTTACTGAAATCTAGATACACTATGTCCACAGCATTGCCAGAGTCAACCATTTTAGTAACTCTGTCAAAAAAGGAGTTGGTCTGGCATGACTTATTCTTGATAAACCCATGCTGGCTACTACCAATTAACTCATTCCATTCAAGGTGGTCACAGACAGTGTGTTTAATAATCTACTCTAGAATTTTTCTAGGTATTGATGTCAAACAGACAGGCCTGTAATTTCCCGGGTCTGTCTTTTCCCTCTTTTTGAAGATTGGGACAACAATCCAGTCTTCCGGCACAACACCAGTACGCCAGGACATCTCAAAGATTAGAGCCAGAGGCTCTGACATAACATCAGGAATTTCTTTTAGCACCCTGGGATGCAAGCCATCAAGCCTTGGAGATTTGAAAGTATTTAAGGCAGCTAGATGCTCTCTAACCATCTCCTTACTTACTCTAGACTGGCAGTTCCTCCTTCCTTCATATGTCCTGCATTCTTCAGTTTGTATACAGCTTGCCTTACAGTTAAAGACTGATACAAAGTGAGAGTTAAGTAATTCCGCTTTTTCTTCAGCCCTTGTTAAGACTTGACCATCTTCTCCGAGCAATGAGCTTACTCCATCCCTGTTCTTTTATTCCAAACTTAGGCATAGAAGCCTTTCTTGTTATTTTTAGCATCCCTCGCAAGCCTCAGCTCTATGTGAGCTTTAGCCTTTCTGACATCATCCCTACAGATTCAAGCCTGCTTCTTGTACTCACCCTCAGTAATTTGTCCCTCCTTCCATTTCCTGTACATTTCCCTTTTTAGTCAGTTTTTCAGAGAGCTCCTTGTTCAGCCACCTCAGCTTCATTACCTATCTCCCACCTTTCTTTCTCACCAGGAGAGTTTGTGATTGTGCCTTAAGCACTTCATTTTTCAGCATCTCCCACCCTTCCTGTGCAGATTTCCCCCTCAGAATTTCCATCCACGGGATCCTACCTAATATTTCTCTGAGTTTTTTGAAATCAGCCTTCCTGAAGTCCAGGATACGAATCTTACTATGTCCTGGTTTCACATCCTTCTCTATGTCAAATTCCAAGCTGACATGGTCACTATTCCCCAAGGATCCCACAATGTTCACTTCATCAACCAGCTCTTCCCTGTTAGTCAAGATTAAATCCAGGATAGCAGATCCTGTGGTTCCCACCTCCACCTTCTGGGAGATGAAGTTGTCTGCAAGACTATTCAAGAATCTGTGGGATGCCCCATGTCTAGCAGAGTTAGATTTCCAGCAAATATCTGGATAGTTGAAATCTCCCATAACCACTATATCCTGTCTCTGTGAAAGTTTAGCAAGCTGTTGTACAAATGGATTCCTCTGGTTGGTTTGGAGGTCTGTAGTATACCCCCACAACAATATTCCCTTTCCCCCCTCACTCTATCCTTACCTACACACTTTCAACAGGGCGACTCTCGAAATCCTGAATTTCAGTGCAAGCCAAGGGGCACCCGGGCAAGCCAAGGGAAGGAAGGGTAGGCAGAGCTCATCAGTTTCACTTAAACTGATAGCTTTCCTACCTGACTCCTCCAAATAAAAGCCGAATACGATCGGCTTTTATTTGGGAGAACGTTATCAGCCCATGTCCCATGCATAACAAATGCCCCCCAAATACTGATAAGGTATTTTTCAGGTATTTTTTCAATTCGGCAAAGCCGAATACACACCCCTAGTACTTATTTATTTATTTTATTCAATTTATACCCTGCCCTCCCTACCAAGGCAGGCTCAGGTACACAAATGCATAAAAGTACAATTAAAATCCATCATAAAATTAATCATACCAAAAACAGGTTGGTTATCCTAAAATCTATAAATGCACTATCTTAAAGTGCTGGTTCAGTTTTCATATAAAGTGCATGAGCAGAAATTTCAAATTGAACCATACTCCATGGGTGACAGTCATAGTGATGTTCCCACATGCTCCATTGATCTCCTTCTTTACCTAGCGAGGCGGGCTAGACAGGGTCTCTTCTTGGATGTCACACGTGGCTCCTAATTGAACACCTGGTGTAAGATGTCCCACAGGGCCCTGATCTCTTCTGGGAGCTCATTCCACCAGTGTGGAGCCACTACTGAGAAGGCTCTGGCCTTGGTTGTCACCAACCTGGCGTTTTTGGGACCTGGGAGGGCCAGCCTGTTTTGGGCCCCTGAACACAGTGCTTTCTGGGGGACATATGGGGAAAGGTGGTCCCTTAGGTATGCTGGATCCTGACCATAGAGGGCTTACCAGCAGCGCCCTGAGTGAACTTAGACCCAGCATGACCTAGCATGGTAGCACCACTGAATGTGTCCTTACTCTGCACTTTATTTCTATTGCCATCAAAGTTATGTTTTAAATTGATTTGTTAGTGTTTTAAATGATTTATTGTATTTTATCATGTGAAAAATGTATACTGTCCATCAGTTTTGTAGAAGCCACCCTGAGCCCGCCTTGGTGGGGAGGGTGGGGTAGAAGTTAAAGCAATAAATAAATAAATAAATAAATTTAAAGATCAAAACCAGCACCTTGAAGTGAATCCAGTACGCTATTGGCAGTCAGTGCAATGCTTTCAGCACAGATTGGATATGTTCCCGGATGGAAAGACTCATCAACAGCCTGGCAGCAGCATATTGCACTAGCTGCAGCTTCTGGGTTTGAGACAAGGGCAGCCCCATGTAGGGAGCATTATAGTCGTCTATATGCTCCATGTAGGGAGCATTATAGTAGTCATCGCATGGATCACTGTTGCCAAGTCGTTGCTTTCAAGGAAGGGAACCAACTGCCTAATCAGCCAAAGGTGATAAAAGGCCGACTTGGTAGTGGCTGCTACCTGGGCCTCCATTGTTAGGGAGGCATCCAGGAGCATTCCCAAGCTCCTAACCTCCAATGCTGGCACCAGCTGTGCCCCATCGAAGGTCAGGAGAGAGATCCCTAACCTCGGACTGCCTTGACTCAGGCACAGGACCTCCGTCTTCATTGGATTCAATTTCAGTCGACTCAGTCTAAGCCAACCAGCCACAGTTTGTAACACCCGGTCCAGATCTTCCAGGTTAGAGTCAGACTGGCCGCCCAACAACAGCTAGAGCTGGGTGTCATCTGCATATTGGTGACACCCCAACCCATGCCTATGTGCAATCTGGGCAAGGGGGCACATATAGATGTTAAACAGCATCGGGGAAAGTACTGCCCCCCGAGGCACTCCACATATCAGTGGGTGCCTATAGGACAGCTGTTCCCCTAGTGCCACCTTGTGTCCATGACCTTGAAGGAAGGTTGCAAGCCATTGCAAGGCAAGCCCTGAACCCCCACGTCAGTGAGGCGGTGAATCAGTAGCTGATGGTCGACCATGTCGAACTCTGCCAACAGATCTAACAGCAACAGCACTGCCGATCCACCTTGATCCAGATGCCTCCAGAGGTCATCCATTAGGGCAACCAGTGCAGTCTCCATCCCATGGCCTGGGTGAAAGCTGGACTGGAAGGGGTCTAAAATGGAAGCGTCATCCAAAAACCTCTGTAACTGGACTGCCACAGCGCTCTCAATTAGCTTGCCCAAATAGGGCAAGTTGGAAACTGGCCGATAGTTGGCCAATTTGTCCTGATCCAAGGATGTTTTTTTTTAAGAGGGGATGAACCACTGCCTTCTTAAGTGTCCCAGGGAACAGGACCTCCGAGAGAGACCTGTTAATGATCTCCCTTAGGGAACTCCTGAACCCATCATGACCGGCTTTGACTAGCCACAATGGGCATGGATCAAGGAGACGTGATGGGGCGTACAGTCAAGAGCAATTTGTCGACTTCCTGTAGGCTGAGTGGACTGAAACGATCCAGAATCGGACTAGAAGGCATGCAAGGGGCCTCGAGTTCACTCACTGTTTCTAGTGTGGTGGGTAGGTCATGGTGGAGCGACAAGACCTTGTCTGCGAAGTAGCTCGCAAATGCCTCACAGCCAATATCCAATTCCCTAGCACTTGACCTGCTTTGTGGCAGTGTCGTTATGGACCGAATTGTTCTAAACAATTGTGCTGGGCGTGAGCACGCAGATGCAATAGAAGCTGTGTAGCACTCTTTCTTCGCAGGTTTAACTGCCATCTCATAGGATCTCATAAACGTCTTATACGATGTTCTTGAAACTTTGTCGCAGGCATGCCACCACTGTCTTAGTCCTTGATTTACCTCCTGGATACACCAAGTTGCAGGCTTAGAGCAAGGGTGCTGAGGGCGTCGGGGAGCGATCTCATTGATGGCTGCAGAGAGTCGACTGTGCCAGTCCTCTACAAGCTCATCTAATGAAACACTAGGGGGCATCAGATCTTGTAGAGCCATCTGAAGCTGCATTGGGTCCATTTGGCTCCATGGGCAAGCTAAAATATGCTTGCCGCCCAAACAGGATCAGGGTGGAACATGCCCTCTATGGTAAGGGCATGGTGGTCTGACCATGGCACTACCGAAGCAGTAATCCAGTCCACTGTAACCCCCATTGTGAAGATCAAATCGGGCGTGTGTCCAGCCTGGTGAGTTACAAACTGGGAGAGTCCCAGCACCGCCATGGATGACAATAGGTCCGCTGCCTGAGTGGAGGTCACGTCATTGGCATGGACATTGAAATCACTGTGCTTGGTCCCTCCACTATACTTTCCCCTCCCCATGAGCACTGGGATCCCTTGTCCTGTCATCGCCACACCTGGTGGTCTTTGTTAACCTCAGACCACTAGCAGAGCTAGTACTGCTACACCTTGCTAGCAAGGATGATTTGTAAATATCTCATTCCTGTCATTCAAACCCCCAAACACAGTTTCGATTCCAATTTTTCTTCTTGTGAAACAGTCCTGTAAATCTTCACTTTGGTCCTGTGCTATCTTCCTAAAGTTTTATTCAAAGTCAGCATCATATATATTATTCCTAAAATACCAGATTAAATGGATATAAATAACTTTAGAACATACACAAACAATGCACACTAATCTTTAAAAAAGTGAAAAACAGAGAAGAGAAATAATTGACAATAAATTAGTATAAACAGAAACACAGTGATTCACTCAACCATAAGAACATAAGAGAAGCCAATGTTGAATCAGGCCAATGGCCCATCTAGTCCAACACTCTGTCACACAGTGGCCAAAATATACCAGGTGCCATCAGGAGGTCCAGCAGTGGGGCCAGGGCACCAGAAGCCCTCCCACTGCTGCCCCCTCCAGCACCGAGAATAGAGTGCATCACCTGCCCCAGACTGAGAGTTCCCATCTATACCCTGTGGCTAATAGCCACTGATGGACTTCTGCTCCATATGTTTATCTAATTCCTTCTTGAAACTGTCCAGGCTTGCAGCTGCCACCACCTCCTGTGGCAGTGAATTCCATATGTTAATCACTCTTTGGGTGAAGAAGAATTTCCTTTTATCTGTTCTAACCTGACTGCTCAGCAATTTCATGGAGTGCCCACGAGTTCTTGTATTGTGAGAAAGGGAGAAAAGTACTTCTTTCTTAACCTGCTCAATCCCATTCATAATCTCATAAACCTCGATCGTGTCACCCCTCAGCCGTCGTTTCTCTAAGCTAAAGAGCCCCAAGCATTTTAACCTTTCTTCATAGGGAAGGTGTTCCAACTCTTTTATCATTCTAGTTGCCCTTCTCTGCACTTTTTCCAATGCCATAATATCCTTTTTGAGATGTGGTGACCAGAACTGTACACAGTATTCCAAATGAGGTCGCACCAATGATTTATATAGGGGCATGATGATACTGGCTGATTTGTTTTTCAATTCCCTTCCTAATAATCCCCAGCATAGCATTGGCCCTCTTTATTGCAGCTACACACTGTCTAGACATTTTCAGCAAGTTATCCACTATGACTCCAAGATCTCTCTCTTGGTCCGTCTCTGCCAGTTCAGACCCCATCAACGTGTATTTATAGTTAGGATTTTTGGCTCCAATGTGCATCACTTTGCACTTGGCCACATTGAACCCCATTTGCCACGTTGACGCCCACTCACCCATCCTCAACAGATTCCTTTGGAGTGCCTCACACTCCTCCCTGGTTTTCACCACCCTGAACAACTTCGTGTCATCTGCAAATTTAGCCACTTCACTGCTTACTCCCAATTCCAAATCATTAATAAACAAGTTAAAAAGCATCGGACCGAGTACTGATCCCTGCGGTACCCCACTGCTTGCCACCCTCCACTGAGAAAGTTTCCCATTTATACTCACTCTCTGTTTTCTATTTATAAGCCAGTTTTTGATCCACAAGAGGACTTGTCCTTTTATCCCATGACTATTGAGCTTACTTAGGAGCCTTTGATGAGGAACTGTATCAAAAGCTTTCCGGAAGTCAAGGTAAATAATATCTATTGGGTCCCCCTTGTCCACATGTTTGTTCACTCCCTCAAAAAACACTAACAGGTTAGTGAGACAAGATCTTCCCTTACAGAACCCATGCTGAGTCTACCTCAATAGTTTTTGTTCATCAATGTGCCTACTCATTCTTTCGTTAATAACAGTTTCCACCAACTTACCCGGTATCGATGTCAGACTGACTGGCGTGTAATTTCCCGGATCTCCCCTGGGGCCCTTTTTAAAGATGGGAGTGACATTAGCTACCTTCCAGTCCTAGGGAATGGAGGCAGATTTTAAAGAAAGATTACATATTTTTGTCAGGAGATCCACAAGTCCACATGTGAGTTCTTTCAGAACTCTCGGATGAATGCCATCCGGGCCTGGTGATTTATTAGTTTTTAAATTGTCCATCAGTCGGAGGACTTCCTCTCTTGTCACCGCAATCTGATTCAGGTCTTTCAAACCCCCTCCCGAAATCGGTGCTTCTGGAGTGGGCAAACACTTCTCCTCTTCCACAGTGAAGATAGAGGGAAAAAATGCATTCAGCTTCTCAGCCATTTCCCTATCATCCTTCACTACTCCTTTTACCCCTTGGTCATCCAAGGGCCCCACTGCCTCCCTGGCTGACCTCCTACTTCTAATGTATTTGAAGAAAGTTTTATTGTTGGTCTTTATGTTTTTTGTGATATGCTCCTCATATTCCCTTTTTGCTTGCCTGATCACAGACTTGCATTTTATTTGCTATAGTCTGTGTTCCCTTTTATCAACCTCACTAAGACTAGCTTTCCACCACTTAAAGTAATCCTTCTTACCTTTTACAGCGTCCATTACTTTATTTGTTAACCATGCAGGCTTTTTTCTATACCTATTTGTACCTTTCCTAACCTGCAGTATATATTTTTTCTGAGCTTCTAGGATTGTCTTTTTAAATAGTCTTCAAGCTTCCCCAATGGTTTTGACCTTCTCCACTCTTCCTTTCAATTTCTTCCTCACATGATCCCTCATACCAGAGAAGTTACCCCTTTTAAAGTTAAAAGTGGTTGTGTCAGTCTTTTTGGGCAACTCCCTATTTATACAAATGTTAAACTCAATAACATTACGGTCACAGTTCCCAAGCGGTGCAATCACTTTTACATCTCTCACGAGGTCGTGGGCGTTACTGATGACCAAATCAAGGATCGCCTGTTCCCTGGTAGGATCTGTGACCATCTGTTCCATAGCACAGTCATTGAGAGTGTCTAAAAACTCAATCTCTTTTTCCCCAACTAGAACTCATATTGACCCAATCAATGTGTGGGGAGTTAAAGTCGCCTATTATGACACAGTTATTTCATCTAGCCACTATCTTTAATTCATTCATCATGTTATAATCCTCCTCTACCTTTAGATCTGGTGGGTGATAACAAACTCCCACTATTAAGCCTCCTTTTGGACCCACTATTTCAACCCATAGCATTTCCAGAAGCGAAGCCAATTCTCTTACCCTCTCAATCTTACTGGACTGTATACCCTCTCTGACATACAGAGCCACCCCACCTCCAACCCTCCCCCCATTCTTCCGATATAATTTATTACCAGGAATCACCGTATCCCACTGATTTTCCTCATCCCACCAAGTTCCTGAAATACCCAAAATGTCTATTTCCCTCCCCCCAACACCAAGCATTCCAACTCCTCGATTTTACCTCGGAGACGTCTAGCATTTGTGTATAAACACTTATAGTTTCCCATGTTTGTTAAGCCCACAGCCTTCCTCTTGCTGCCTCGAGACCTTGCCAGGCAAGCTACCCCTTCATCTCTTTGAGATGAGCCATCCCGAACCAGAGACTTTTCATCTCCTGTCAGCTTTCCCCCATTATTCAGTTTAAAAACTGCTCTGCCACCTTTTTGATTTTGAGCGCCAGCAGCCTGGTTCCTTCTCGGGACAAGTGGAGACCGTCCCTTTTGTACAGCTCCCTCTTGTCCCAAAAAGCATCCCAGTGCCTAACAAACTTGAACCCTTCCCCCCTACACCACCGTCTCATCCACGCATTGAGACTCCTGATCTGTGCCTGTCTCTCCGGCCCTGCGCGTGGAACAGGTAGCACTTCTGAGAAGGCTACCTTGGAGGTCCTGGCCTTGAGTTTCCTGCCCAGCAGCCTAAATTTCTCCTCCAGGACCTCACGACTGCATTTCCCCACATTGTTGGTGCTGACGTGCACCACGACCATTGGCTCCTCCCCAGCACTATCTACCAGCCTATCTAAAACACGTGTAATGTCCGCTACCTTCGCACCAGGCAGGCAAGTCACCATATGGTCAGTATGCGGGTTCGCCACCCAGCTGTCTACGTGCCTAAGGATCGAATCACCAACTACCAAGAGCCCCCCTCCCACCCTTCCCAGGGACGGTTCCTTGGTACGAAAGGATACCCGTTCACCAGCTGAAGAAGAGGTCCCTTCTGAGGGTACATTACCCTTATCCTCAGCATGGTGCCCCATTTCCCCTTGACCCTCATGCTCCCTGGCAGCAGTGGGGTTGCCATATCCAGAGTGGGACAGGTCTAACAAGTCCCCGAGAGTCTTCTCCATGCACCTAAATGACTGTCTTTGCTTCTCCAGGTCAGCCACCTTGGCCTCAAGGGAGCAAACTTGCTCCCTGAGAACCAGGAGCTCCTTGCACTGAGCACACACCCAAGACTTCTGACCAGTGGGCAGAGTGTCATATATGTGACACTCCATGCAAAACACTGGATAGCCCCCAACCCCCTGCTGGCATTCTGGCTTCATAATTGTTTTTAAACAAATACTTTTCTATAACCCCCCTTTTAAAACACTTTGTATTTATATGGCTCCTGTTGTAGAAGTCTAGTTAACTTACTGGGAACCCAAGGAGCCAAGGTCCTGGCTTTCTGGCTCTTCCTGGGCTTCTTACAGAGCCCCTAGGCTAAGAACCACAGGCCAAGAGCCTCACCCTTTTGCTCTCACCCTCACCCTTCGGCTCATGCCAGAGGCTCATGCCTCTTGCAAGCTTCCTGCCTTAAATAGAATTGTCCCCCAGGAGAGGGTGTGGCCAGCAGCTACTCAAATTCACCCAGGGCACTTAATGACAGTCAAACAATGACCCTTTCACACTCCATCTCCAGCAGCCAGGAGTCTGCTACTCAATTTCACCCAGGCACTTAATTACAGGCAAACAATGACCCTTTCACACCCTAACTCCAGCAGTCAGGAGTCTGTTACAACTCACCCACACACTCCCAAATACAGTCCCTGACACAGTACCTTCTCAGCTAAAGCACCTCAGCTGAAAGTAAATAAATAAAAATACCACTCACCCCTCTGGCAGCTCAAACACCTTGCTCCTTCTCAGAGCTCAGCTGGGTCAGTTCTGCTTCTGGCAAGCTTCCTGCCTTAAATAGAATTGTCCCCCAGGAGAGGGTGTGGCCAGCAGCTACTCAAATTCACCCAAGGCACTTAATGACAGTCAAACAATGACCCTTTCACACCCCAACTCCAGCAGCCAGGAGTCTGCTATTCAATTTCACCCAGGCACTTAATTACAGGCAAACAATGACCCTTTCACACCCTAACTCCAGCAGTCAGGAGTCTGTTACAACTCACCCACACACTCCCAAATACAGTCCCTGACACAGTACCTTCTCAGCTAAAGCACCTCAGCTGAAAGTAAATAAATAAAAATACCACTCACCCCTCTGGCAGCTCAAACACCTTGCTCCTTCTCAGAGCCTTAAATAATCACAATGTATCTACTATCTGGGGGGGACACACTAGCCTGAAAGATGAATTCAAGGCAGAAGATCAATCCAGAAAGATCAGAAGCAGGAGAAATAATAATAAAGCATCTAACAAAAATGCAGCAGTTACATGAGAGTATTTTATAAACTAGGAATGAGTGGATTTCCCTCATTTCATTGCCCTGTTATTAAGGAACTTCTTTTCTTCTCAGTTCTAGTTTAGCTAGGAGAATTTATAAAATAAATTGGATCAGGCACAGTTGGCCTAAGTCTTCCTTTCCTTCAAAATGGTATTCAACACAGATCCTTATATGGCAGCTATAATTCAAAAGACAAAGCTGTGCAGGGCTCCAGTGTCCATCAGGAGTGTTGTGCTCACAAGAGTTTCCCTGGTCCTACACTGAACCCTCTGAAAATCCTCAGCTCATCCCAAGGGAGTCCAGTACTCCATGCAAGAAGCACTAGCAATGAACATCTTTCTTTTGCATTTAAAGCCCTTTATTGAAAGCAGCAAGCATTAATGAAAAGCAATCACACACAATGCTACATTTTCTACCATTCTATTTCATACATATATTGATAATCTCATTACATACAATTCAGCAGTTCTTTTTGTAATTGGTTTTCCTTCTCAAGACAAAATGAAAGTCAAGTCTGTGAATGACAAAGAACACAGCTACCAAGAGATACTGACCGTGTTCAGACATCCTGAACCAACCTTGTGTTAGTCATTACAAGAACAAGCCAGAAACCATCAGGGTTGTGGTACTTCGTCTTCCCTTCCCTAGTATGGTTGACAACATCCATGTTTGTAACAAACTCCACCTAAACTCAACGATGTAACAGGATTAAACTCTGGTCTGGAAGACTGATTTGCCAAGTTAGGACAAGACAACAAACTGTGGTTTGTTTGAAATCTGTAAGTCTTCAGTATCCATGATGCAAATAAAGGGAGACCAGCACAGAAAACCTTCCCAGCTCATTCTCAGAACAAAACCAAGGTTTCTAAGGGACATATGAATTCACCCATTACCAGTGCTATCCTAAGCCTATTGAATTCCATGGGTTGAGAACTGTGAAATGGCAAACTAATTCTTCCAAATAATAGACTGGGTTGCCAACTCTGGGTTTGGGAATTCCTGGAGATGTGGTGATGGTGCCTGAGGATGGCAGTTTGGGGAGGAGCTCAAGAAGGATGTAACATAAGAACATAAAAACATAAGAACATAAGAGAAATCCAACACTCTGTCACACAGTGGCTAAAAATACCAGGTGCCATCAGGAGGTCCAGCACTGGGGCAAGGACACCAGAAGTCCTCCCACTGCTGCCCCCTCCAGCACCAAGAATAGAGTGCATCACCTGCCCCAGACTGAGAATTCCCATCTATACCCTGTGGCTAATAGCCACTGATGGACTTCTGCTCCATTTTTGTTGTTCAGTCGCACAGTCGAGTCCGACTCTTTGCGACCCCATGGACCAGATTACGCCAGGCCCTCCTGTCTTCCGCTGTCCGCTGAAGTTTGCTCCATTTCATATTCGTTGCATCGATGACACTATCTAACCATCTCATCCTTTGCCATCCCCTTCTTCTTTGACCTTCAATCTTTCCCAGCATCAGGGTCTTCTTCAGTGAATGCTCCCTTCTCATTTGGTGGCCAAAGTATTTGAGCTTCAGCTTCAGGATCTGGCCTTCCAGGGAACAGTCAGGGTTGATTTCTTTTAGGATTGACTGATTTGATCTCCTTGCAGTCTGAGGGACTCTCAAGAGTCTTCTCCAGCACCATAGTTCAAAAGAATCTATTCTTCGGCGCTCGGCCTTCCTTATAGTCCAACTCTCGCAGCCATACATTACTACGGGGAATACCATTGCTTTGACCATGCGGACTTTTGTTGGCAAGGTGATGTCTCTGCTTTTTATCATGCTGTTTAGGTTTGCCATAGCTTTCCTCCCAAGGAGCAGGCGTCTTTTAATTTCATGGCTGCAGTCACCATCTGCAGTGATCTGGGATCCTAGGAACGTGAAGTCTGTCACTACTTCTATGACTTCCCCTTCTGTTTGCCAAGGAGTGATGGGGCCAGATGCCATGATCTTAGTTTTTTTGATGTTGAGCTTCAAGCCCACTTTTGCGCTCTCCTCTTTCACCCTGAGCAAGAGGCTCTTTAGGTCCTCTTCACTTTCTGCCATCAGAGTGGTATCGTCTGCATATCTGAGGTTATTGATCTTTTCCCTAGCAACTCCCGCTTGTGATTCATCCCGGCCAGCATTTCGCATGATGTACTCGGCATATAAATTAAATAAGCAAGGTGACAATATACATCCTTGTCGTACTCCTTTTCCTATGCTAAACCAATCAGTTGTTCCATATCCGGTTCTGTTGCTTCTTGACCCTTATACAGGTTTCTCAGGAGACATGTGAGGTGGTCCGGTACTCCCATCTCTTTAAGAACCTGCTATAATTTATTGTGATCCACACAATCAAAGGCTTTAGCGTAGTCAATGAAGCAGAAGTAGATGTTTTTCTGGTACTCTCTTGCTTTCTCCATAATCCAGCGAATGTTGGCAATTTGATCTCTAGTTCCTCTACCTCTTCGAAACCCAGCTTGTACTTCTGGCAGTTCTTTATCCACGTACTGTTGTAGCCTAGCTTGTAGGATTTTGAGCATGACCTTGCTAGCGTGTGAAATGAGTGCAATTGTGCGATAGTTTGAACATTCCTTGACATTGCCCTTCTTTGGGATTGGAATATACACTGACCTTTTCCAATCCTGTGGCCACTGTTGTGTTTTCCAGATTTGTTGGTAAATTGAGTGCAGCACTTTAACAGCATCTTCTTTTAAGACTTTGAATAACTCAGCTGGGATACCATCACCTCCACTAGCTTTGTTGTTAGTAATGCTTTCTAAGGCCCATTTAACTTCGCTTTCCATGATGTCTGGCTCGAGGTCAGTGATTATACCATCGTGGTTGTCAAGGACATTGAGGTCCTTCTTGTATAGTTCTTCTGTGTATTCTTGCCATCTTTTCCTAATCTCTTCTGCTTCTGTTAGGTCCCTACCATTTTTGTCCTTTATCATGGCCAGTTTTGCATGGAACGTTCCCTTGATTTCTCCAATTTTCTTGAAGAGATCTCTAGTCCTTCCTAATCTATTGTTTTCCTCTATTACTTTGCATTGTTCATTCAGGAAAGCTTCCTTATCTCTCCTTGCTGTTCTCTGGAAATCTGCATTCAGTTGGGCAAATCTTTCCTTTTCACCATTGCCTTTAGCTTTCCTTCTTTCCTCTGCTATGTGTAAAGCCTCATCAGACAGCCACTTTGCTTTTTTGCATTTCTTTTTCTTTGGGATGGTGGTGATTGCTGCCTCCTGTACAATGTCACGGACCTCTGTCTATAGTTCTTCGGGCACTCTGTCAATCAAATCTAGTCCCTTAAACCTATTCTTCACCTCTACTGTATATTCATCGGGGATGCAATCTAGGTCAAATCTGAATGGCCTTGTGGTTTTCCCAACTTTCTTCAATTTAAGTCTGAATTTTGCAATGAGTAGCTCGTGATCTGAGCCACAGTCAGCTCCAGGTCTTGTTTTTACTGACTGGATAGAGCTTCTCCATCTTTGACTGCAAATTATATAGTCAGTCTGATTTCGGTGTTGCCCATCTGGTGATGTCCATGTGTAGAGACGCCTCTTAGGTTGTTGGAAAAGGGTGTTTGCTATGACCAGTGTGTTCTCTTCACAAAACTCTGTTAGCCTTTGCCCTGCTTCATTTTGTTCTCCAAGGCCAAACTTGTCTGTTATTCCGGTTACCTTTTGATTTCCTACTTTAGCATTCCAGTCCCCTATGATGATGAGGACATCATTTTTTGGTGTTAGTTCTATGAGCTGTTGTACATCTTCATAGAACTGGTCCACTTCAGCCTCTTCTGCAGCAGTGGTTGGGGCATAGACTTGGATTACTGTGATATTGAATGGTTTGCCTTGGATTCAGACCGAGATCATTCTGTCATTTTTGAGATTGTATCCCAATACTGCCTTTCTCACTCTCTTGCTGACTATAAAAGCCACACCATTTTTTCTACGGGATTCTTGGCCACAGTAGTAGATATAATGGTCTTCTGAGTTAAATTCGCCCATTCCTGTCCACTTTAGTTCACTGACTCCCAAGATGTCAATGTTCATTCTTGCCATCTCATTTTTGACCACGTCAAGCTTACCTTGATTCATAGACCTTACATTCCAGGTTCCTATGCTGTATTGTTCTTTGCAGCATCAAACTTTCCTTTCACCGTCAGACACATCCACAACTGAGCGTCCTTTCAGCTTTGGCCCAGCCGCTTCACTCTTTCTGGGGTTACTTGTACTTGCCCTCTGCTCTTCCCCAGTAGCATATTGGACACCTTCCGACCTGAGGGGCTCATCTTCCGGCATCATATCTTTTAGCCTTTTGTCACTGTCCATGGGGTTTTCTTGGCAAAGATACTGGAGTGGGTTTCCATTTCCTTCTCCAGGGGATCACGCTTGGTCTGAGTTCTCTGCTGTGGCCCGTCCGTCCTGGGTGGCCCTCCACGGCATAGCCCACAGCCTCATCGAACCACGCAAGCCCCCTCACCACAACAAGGCAGTGATCCATGTGGGCTATGCCGTGCTCCATATGTTTATCTAATTTCTTCTTGAAACTGTCCATGCTTGCAGCTGCCACCACCTCCTGTGGCAGTGAATTCCATATGTTAATCACTCTTTGGGTGAAGAAGAATTTCCTTTTATCTGTTCTAACCCTACTGCTCAGCAATTTCATGGAGTGCCCATGAGTTCTTGTATTGTGAGAAAGGGAGAAAAGTACTTCTTTCTCAACCTGCTCTATCCCATGCATAATCTTATAAACCTCGATCATGTCACCCCACAGCCGTCGTTTCTCCAAGCTAAAGAGCCCCAAGAGTTTTAACCTATCTTCATAGGGAAAGTGTTCTAAACTTTTTATCATTCTAGTTGCCCTTCTCTGCACTTTTTCCAATGCTATAATATCCTTTTTGAGGTGTGGTGACCAGAACTGTATACAGTATTCCAAATGAGGTTGCACTAATGATTTATCCAGGGACATGATGATACTGGCTGATTTGTTTGCAATTCCCTTCCTAATAATCCCCAGCATAGTGTTGGCCTTCTTTATTGCAGTTACACACTGTCTAGACATTTGCATTGAGTTATCTACTATGACTCGAAGATCTCTCTCTTGGTCAGTTTCTGCCAGTTCAGACAACATCAATGTATATTTATATTTAGGATTTTTGGCTCCAATCACTTTGCACTTGGTCACATTGAACCCCATTTGCCACGTTGCCGACCAGTCACCCATCTTCGACAGATCCCTTTGGAGTGCCTCACAATCCTCCCTGGTTGTCACCACCCTGAACAACTTCATGTCATCTGCAAATTTAGCCACTTCACTGCTTACTCCCAATTCCAAATCGTTAATAAACAAGTTAAAAAGCATCGGACCGAGTACTGATCCCTGTGATGCCCCACTGCTTACCACCCTCCACTGAGAAAGTTTCCCATTTATACTCACTTTCTGTTTCCTATTAATAAGCCAGTTTTTGATCCACAAGAGGACTTGTCCTTTTATCCCATGACTATTGAGCTTACTTAGAAGCCTTTGATGAGGAACTGTATCAAAAGCTTTCCGGAAGTCAAGGTAAACAATATCTATTGGGTCCCCCTTGTCCACATGTTTGTTCACTCCCTCAAAAAACACTAACAAGTTAGTGAGACAAGATCTTCCTTTACAGAACCCATGCTGAGTCTGCCTCAATAGTTTTTGTTCATCAATGTGCCTACTAATTCTTTCCTTAATAACAGTTTCCACCAACTTACCTGGTAGTGATGTCAGACTGACTGGCCTGTAATTTCCCGGATCTCCCCTGGAGCCCTTTTTAAAGATGGGAGTGACATTAGCTACCTTCCAGTCCTCAGGAATGGAGGCAGATTTTAAAGAAAGATTACATATTTTTTTAAGGAGATCCACTAGTTCACATTTGAGTTCTTTTAGAACTCTCAGATGAATGCTATCCAGGCCTGGTGATTTATTAGTTTTTAAATTGTCCATCAGTCAAAGGACTTCCTCTCGTCACCTCAATTTGACTCAGGTCTTTCAAACCCCCTCCCAAAATTGGTGGTTCTGGAGTGGGCAAGCACTTCTCATCTTCCGCAGTTAAGACAGAGGCAAAAAATGCATTCAGCTTCTCAGCCATTTCCCTGTTGCCCTTCAGCAGTCCTTTTACCCCTTGGCCATCGAAGGGCCCCACTGCCTCCCTGGCTGGCTTCCTAGTTCTAATGTATTTGAAGAAAATTTTATTGTTGGCCTTTATGTTTTTTGCAATATGCTCCTCATATTCCCTTTTTGCTTGCCTGATCACAGACTTGCATTTTATTTGCCACAGCCTGTGTTCCTTTTTATCAAACTCACTGAGACTAGCTTTCCACTGCTTAAAGGAATCCTTCTTCCCTTTAACAGCTTCCATTACTTTATTTGTTAACCATGCAGGCTTTTTCGTATACCTATTTGTGCCTTTCCTAACCTGTGGTATATATTTTTTCTAAGTTTATAGGATTGTCTTTTGAATTAGTCTCCAAGCTTTTCCAGTGGTTTTCACCTTTTCCACTTTTCCTTTCAGTTTCTTTCTCACATGTCCCCTCATATAATAGAATTTACCCCTTTTAAAGTTAAAAGTGGTTGTGTCAGTCTTTTTGGGCAACTCCCTATTTATACAAATGTTAAACTCAATAACATTACGGTCACAGTTCCCAAGCGGTGCAATCACTTTTACATCTCTCACGAGGTCGTGGGTGTTACTGATGACCAAATCAAGGATCGCCTGTTCCCTGGTAGGATCTGTGACCATCTGTTCCATAGCACAGTCATTGAGAGTGTCTAAAAACTCAATCTCTTTTTCCCCAACTAGAACTCATATTGACCCAATCAATGTGTGGGGAGTTAAAGTCGCCTATTATGACACAGTTATTTCATCTAGCCACTATCTTTAATTCATTCATCATGTTATAATCCTCCTCTACCTTTAGATCTGGTGGGTGATAACAAACTCCCACTATTAAGCCTCCTTTTGGACCCACTATTTCAACCCATAGCATTTCCAGAAGCGAAGCCAATTCTCTTACCCTCTCAATCTTACTGGACTGTATACCCTCTCTGACATACAGAGCCACCCCACCTCCAACCCTCCCCCCCCATTCTTCCGATATAATTTATTACCAGGAATCACCTTATCCCACTGATTTTCCTCATCCCACCAAGTTCCTGAAATACCCAAAATGTCTATTTCCCTCCCCCCAACACCAAGCATTCCAACTCCCCGATTTTACCTCGGAGACTTCTGGCATTTGTGTATAAACACTTATAGTTTCCCATGCTTGTTAAGCCCACAACCTTCCTCTTGCTGCCTCGAGACCTTGCCAGGCAGTCCCTATCGTTAGCCACAGTCTCAGTGGACAATTGTAATCCATTTCCTTGTACAAAAGTAACAGCTACCCCTCCATCCCTTTGAGATGAGCCATACCGAACCAGAGCATTTTCATCTCTTGTCGGCTTTTCCCCAATATTCAGTTTAAATAGTGCTCTGCCACCTTTTTGATTTTGAGCGCCAGCAGCCTGGTACCTTCTCAGGACAAGTGGAGACCGTCCCTTTTGTACAGCTCCCTCTTGTACCAAAAAGCATCCCAGTGCCTAATGAACTTGAACCCTTCCCCCCTACACCATCATCTCATCCACGCATTGAGACTCCTGATCTGTGCCTGTCTCTCCGGCCCTGCGCGTGGAACAGGTAGCACTTCTGAGAAGGCTACCTTGGAGGTCCTGGCCTTGAGTTTCCTGCCCAGCAGCCTAAATTTCTCCTCCAGGACCTCACGACTGCATTTCCCCACATCATTGGTGCCAACATGCACCACGGCCACACGTAATGTCCACTACCTTCGCACCAAGCAGGCAAGTCACTATACGGTCAGTACACGGGTTCACCACCCAGCTGTCTACGTGCCTAAGGATCGAATCACCAACTACCAAGAGCCCTCCTCCCTTCCCAGGGATGGTTCCTTGGTACAAAAGGATACCCATTCACCAGCTGAAGAAGAGGTCCCTTCTGAGGGCACATTCCCCTTGTCCTCAGCATGGTGCCCCATTTCTCCTTGACCCTCATGCTCCCTGACAGTAGTGGGGCTGCCAGATCCAGAGTGGGACATACCTAACAAGTCCCCAAGTGTCTTCTCTGTGCACCTAACTGACTGTCTCTGCTTCTCCAGCTTAACCACCTTGGCCTCAAGGGAACAAACTTGTTCCCTGAGAACCAGGAGCTCCTCCCACCGAGCACACACCCGGGACTTCTGACCAGTGGGCAGAGTGTCATACATGTGACACTCCATGCAAAACACTGGATAGCCCCCAACCCCCTGCTGGCATTCTGGCTTCATAATTTCTTTTAAAATAATACTTTTATATAACCCCCTTTTAAAACCCTTTGTATTTATCTGGTTCCTGTTGTAGAAGTCTACTTACCTTACTGGGAACCCACGGATCCTAGGTCCCTGGCTTTCTGGCTCTTCCTGGGCTTCTTACAGAGTCCCTGGTCTAAGAGTCCCTAGGCCCAGAGCCACAGGCCAAGAGCCACACCCTTTGGCTCATGCCAGAGGCTCATGCCTCTTGCAAGCTTCCTGCCTTAAATAGAGGTTTCCCCCAGGAGAGGGTGTGGCCAGCAGCTATTCAAATCCACCCAGGCACTCAAATACAGGCAAACAATGACCTTTTCACACCCTAACTCAAGCAGCCAGGACTCTGCAACAACTCACAACTCACCCACACACTCCCAAATACAGTTCCCCATGTGGTACCTTCTCAGCTAAATCACTTCAGCTGAAAGTAAATAATAATAATAAAAAAACCACTCACCCCTCTAGCACCTCTTGCTCCTTCTCAGAGCTCAGCTGGGTCAGACTCAGTACATATACCCTGATGCTTCCTCTAGCTAAATGAATGAACTTCAAGCACACGCACGGGAATCCTCCCAGCGGGACATTGCAGCATAAACAGGAAACTCTCCCCACCCCCTGAGAGCAGAAACATTCACACTGATAATGGAACTCAAGCTCTCCCTTCCCGTCAAGGTTACACTGATAGCACCGTCTGGCTAAGCCAGTTCACACGGGCAGAGGAGTGCCTCCCTTCTGTTACCCACAAGCAAAGCAAGCATGTGTGCATGCATAGAGGTTGGGAAAAATGGAAAACAAAGTATGGCAGCTAGCTGACACAGTTTCACTATAAATTCATCCATCCTATTTAATGAAGAATAAGCATAATAAATATTTTGTAATCTTATACACGCACACCTACTTAAAAGGACAAAAGTATCTAAGGATGAGTGAAGATTCCATGTTTTAAATATACATTTTAACATTTTGCTTTTGATTGTATAGATTTGTTTGCATTCTGTATGCACATTGTATAGTTGTTATACACTATATATAGAAAAGTTCTGTTCCGCTGATGGAAAAGTTTAGTCTGGACACTGACATGGATAGCCCAGGCAAGCCTGATTTCATCAGATCTCAGAAGCTAAGCAAGGTCAACTCTGGCAAGTACTTGGATGGGAGACTTCCTTGAAATACCAGAGGTGGGAGGTGGGGGCAGGTGTTATTCAGCCACCTCTCTGAATATCCTCCAGACCCCCAGTTGGAGTCAGTCACCAGAGGTTATCCGGCACCCAAGGCCCCTCCACCCAGTTTCTCCAGGAACTTGGCATGGAAAGAGTGGAGCAGACGAGGGGCACTGACATGCACAGCCTTAACCCATTCATTGTGGGATGGATCAAAGTCTTTCCATTGGATCAGGTTGAAAAGAGTGCCCTTGCGCAGCTTAGAGTCAAGGATCTGGGCGACTTCATGGTGTGGCTCATCATTCACAGTCAGAGGAGGGGGGAGCAGGATGAGGTTTCCAGACATTTGGCCCCGGATTGCATTTGAGTAAGCTGAAATGGAAAATTGGATGAATCCCCCTGAGATTCTTAGGCAAATCCAGTGTAACAGCCACCTCTTTAATTTTACATTTAACCCTGAAAGGACCCATGTATTTCCACTCTAATTTCTGTTGAGGTTGCAAGCACTTCAGGTTTTTGGTAGAGAGATAGACAGAGCCCTCCCTTTGTCAGCATACTTTTCTTTAGCCCAGTTCAAAGTGTTGTGCATGAGCGACCACTGGATCTTCAGTTATTTCCACCAGTCATGCACAGTTCTTATGTTCTTATGTTCAGTTTGTGGAGCCCCCTCAGCCCCCCCATGGTTGGAAGAGGGGCTCTTTGAAAGGGGATAATTTGGTGGAACTATGAACAGAGTTATTGTAGCTTTACTCAGCGTAGGGGAGAAGTTCCACCCAGTCATCCTGTTGATAGTTAGTGAAACAACATAGGAACTGTTCCACCACTTGATTAACCTGTTTGGTTTGCCCGTCGGTCTTGGGGTGGTATGCACTGCTAAGGCCCTGTTATACCCCCAGAATGTGCAGGAGTTCCTTCCAGAAGGTAGCAATGAACTGGGAGCCTCTGTTGGAGATTATCTTAGATGGGGTGGAATGTAACTTCACCACATGCGTCATAAACATCTTGGCTAGGTTCTTAGCTGAAGGAACCTGCTTACACGGAATGAAATGCACCTGCTTGGTGAATAAGTCCATGACTACCCAAATTATCATTTCCCCTTTACTAGAGGGCAGGTCTGTAATGAAATCCACAGGGATGACTTCCCAAGCCCGATTGGGGGTCTCGAGTGGTTGCAGTTCCCTGGGGGGTTTCCCTGGTCGCTTTTTGCACATCAGGCTGGTTTGGCACACTTCCACATAGAGAGACACATCCCTTCTCATCTGTGGCCACAAAAACCCCATAGTGTCCCACAATTTTGGATTTGTGCCCCAAATATAAAATCTCCCCTCTGAGGCTCAGTGGCACAAATAGTTTATCACCTTTGTACCAGCACCCATCATCTTTTAGGGTTAGTGACCCATCCGACTCCACTTCCCTTTTGTCACTTTCTGCAAAAGCTGCACAGAAGGGTTCTGCCCATGCCCCCATGTCCTTCACCTTAGCTTTGTGCACTTGCGCCCGAGTTGTCACCATCCCTCCCAACTGCGCTGGTGTGAACATAGATTCTATCACCTCCTCCCTTTGACTGGCATGTTGCGGGGGGCAGGAGAGAGCATCAGCCAGTGAGTTGGCCATTCCTGGGAAGTGATGGAGCATGAAACGGAACTTAGAAAAAAACTCCGCCCATTGTAACTGCTTGCCATAGAGATGGTGGGGAGTGTGGAGAGCTTCCAAGTTTTTATGATCTGTCCACACTTCAAAGGGCATGCACACTCCCTCCAGCCAGTGCCGCTATGTGCTTAAGGCCAACCAGATTGCAGCTGCCTCCTTGTCCCAAACTGCCCAATTTCTTTCAGTAGCAGTAAACTTTTTAGACATGTAAGCTAGGGGGTGTAGCTGCCCATCCTCTCCCTGCTGCAGAATGCCCCCCCCCATAGCAACATCGGGTGCACCTACTTGGACCACAAATTTTTAATTTTCTTCCGGATGCTGAAGAATAGGTTCGGAGGTGAACAACTGCTTCAGTTCATCGAAAGCCCCTTGGCACTCATTAGACCATGCTAAGCGGGCCCCAGGTTTGCTCCCTCTGGCCCCTTCCCCTTAGTCTTCAGCAAATCTGTGAGGGGGAGGAACACCTGGGCAAAATTGTGGATGAAGGGCTTAAAAAAAATAGCAAATCCTAAGAAGGATTGGAGTTGTCTCCTGGTTTTGGGAGCTTCCCACCCCAGCACGTCTGCCACTTTGGCAGGGTCCATTTCCAACCCCCTTCACAAAATGCGGTAGCCCAAGAAGTCCACCTCCTCCATATGGAACTCACATTTCAACAGCTTAGCAAACAGTTAGTGGTCATAAAGTGTTTGCAGGACCTCCCGTAGCAAGGCCACATGCAAGGTCTTATTGAGGAATAGATCAAGATGTCATCAAGGAAAACAAGGACCCCTTTGAACAGATGCTTGTGCAGAACCTCATTGATCATGAAGACCCCGGGTGCTCCTTGCAATCCGAATTGCATCACCAGGTACTCAAACTGCCCCAAGGGTGTATTGAATGCTGTCTTGTGCTCTTCCCCCTCCCTTGTGTGCACCCTGAAGTAAGCATTCTGGAGGTCTAGTTTGGTGAACACCTTCCCCTTTGCTGCTTTGGATAATAAATCTTTCATCAGAGGGAGGGGGTAAGCATTCGAAGTAGAGACTGCATTGAGGCCCTAGTAACCCGTGCACATGCACAGGCCACTGTCTTTCTTTTTCTGGAATAGGACCAGGGCTGTGAATGGGGACGCAGCAGGTCGAATGAGCCCTCGCTCTAGATTTGTATCGATAAACTTCCTGAGCTCCTCTTTCTCCACTAGACTCATGGAGTACAGCTTCCCCTTTGGCATTTTATGGCTGGGTAAGATTTTGATAGCACAGTCAGTGTTTCTAGGGGGGGGCTTTGCTTTCCTCGAACACCCTGGCCAAGTCCCAATACTCCCTAGGAATGGAGCGGAGCTCCTCTTGTGCCAGGCACATCATCTCCTTGGTCGGTCTGGGTAGCTCTCCCCACCCCGGATCCCACTTGTGCTGGACACACTGAGTGGGTGAGAAGCGGATGGTCCCCTGGCTCCATGAAATATCTGGGTCGTGGTCCCGGAGCCAAGGGTTCCCAAGCACCAAGGAGAAACAGGCTGTAGGGGTGATCACAAATGTTCGTGTTTCCCAATGAGAGCTGGTGCCTAAGGCCACTGGCATAGTTTGGTACTTGCACAGCTCTCCCACAGGGGACCCATCCATTTGAGTGAACATTAGGGGCTCTGCAAGTCACTGTATGGTTAGCCCCAGTCCCATGACTATGGAGGTGTTAATAATGTCCTGAGCACACCCCAAGTCTATTAGGGCCCACACTTGCACCTCGGTGCCCATCGTGGGGTTAACTAATATTACAGTCACAAGCAGTAAGGGGGAAGGGTTACTCACTGCATTTGGCACTGTCTTTGGGCCGACCTGCTTGCTTGCACCATTCACAGCACGTCCCAGCCATTTCCTGCTGGCTGGGGGGCTTCCCCTTTGCTGGATGAAGACTCAGTGGAGGCCATGCCCACTTACAGCACTCGTGGTGGTTTGGGGCGCCATTCCCTCCCTTTTTTGAGTCTCCTCCAGTGGGTTTCTTCACAGCTCCTTTTGGTCCACTTGGCTGGGGTGTTGTAGGGAAGGAAGCGGAGTAGTGGCCCGAGCCCCTGCAGTGGAGGCACAATCCCATTCAGCTCCAGTGGTCTTGGGCTGGCTCTGGTGGTTTAGGATGGGAAGTTTTCAGGGGGGCCCCAGTGGCTTTTCCTATGCCAGGGACACTGAGCACCCACATCATCTGGAATCAGCTCTCGGAGTCTTCCACTTTGTGCAGCGAAGGTGGGGGGATTCATATTTCAGAACATCGCTTCCAGGATTTGGCTGTTGAGGCTGATCCAGTAATGCTCCACCAGCACTGACTCCAGCCACCCTTGCACCTTGGACACATACTGCTTAAACTCTTTGGAGTATTCTGTCACGAAGCAGCCACCTTGCTTCAGGGTCCTCAGCTTATTCTGGGCCTTTTCGATCCCCTTTGGGTCTTCGTACTGCCTCCACAGGACCCACATGATAGCCCCTACATTTTGTAGTTCAGGGCTCTGCATGTTGTTCAGAGCAACGAACCAGTCCACAGCTTGCTCCTGTATTTTCCCTCCAACGTAGTCTACTCGATGCTCATCGACTGGGAATAGGTGACCCCAATCCCTCAGGAACTTCCTCACCTGCTAAGTGAAGAATGCTAATTTCTCCGGGTCTCTGTCATAGGTTGCATCCAGCAGCTCTTTTGGCTGTTTGAGGCCCAGAACAGGGGTGGGAGCTGGGGCCAGTGCTGGAAGCGCTGAGGGACCTGCCTGGGAGTCCAGCTGGTGGGCCTGCTGGTGGCATGGCAAGTTGTTGTACCAGGACTACGGCGGAGCCTGCCGACCCTGGTTGGCCATCTGCTCTGGGCTGGCACAATCCCAACTCGTACTGCACCGTGGTCTTGGCCAGTTGAGGCAGTCCCATCAATGCCTCCAGGAGTTCTTGGCATAGCTCCTCTTCCTTTGCCATGAGCACCTGCTGCATTTGCTCCATTCTGTCTTTCGTGGGTACTCTCGTGGTAGCGGATGCACGGGCTGGGGTATATCCGTAGATGTTTCTTTGTGTCCTTCATTCCTGACAATGCAACGTTAATGCGCTTTTAAAACTGCGGCTGAATAAACTCTATCTTCTCATGAAGTCTATTGTTTGGCTGTCCTTTTGAAGTGCCTGACACACAGCAAGCAGGACCAACAACTCGCTTCTTTAGAAAGGAAGTTTTTTTATCAGTATTGGTAGGACAGCTGTACTTCAGGTTCTGTGCTGAAACTGAGGGGAAAAGCACGGGATGGAAGTGATATACTGGGTTCAGCGCAGGTCAGGGGGTGGGAGAGAGCCAACGAGGGCAGCTAGCGGGGCCTGCCAGAATCATGATGGTTTCAGTGTTACCGGAGAAGACGTTACCAAGGTCAGGCACATAAACTACAGATAAGAGCCTGGGCATAGACAGTGGGAAAGCGAAAGTTACATTCCAAGGGATTCATTCCCCTTCCCCCCCCACAGCCTCCTCCACCCCCTCCACAATACATGGCAGCGAGCTGAAAGTCACCATGACCTCCAGGTGCACACACAGTCAGTCACCAGAGGTCACCAGGACATCCAGGTGCACACACACTCACATGGCCGTGCACATTCACACACACACACACATTTAAAAAACAAGAAAAGAAAAATTTAATCTGGGTCCTGCCCAACATGCATTCAAACAATGTCCCATACAGCAGAGTATATAATGCTGGTTCACTAATGAACAAATAGTGCTGAAAAGGTATTTGTTTCACAGGATGAGGAAAGGGAATGCAAAAAAACTGAAAATGCCATGAAAAGAAAGAGTTATGAGTTGGAGAATGACAAAGGAAAAACAAAATGGGGAATTTCACGTATAATCTAATGGGCTGAGAAATGGAAATCATCCCTATTGTAGACTTTACCTGGCAAATAGATTCTTCCCCCCCCACACACACACCTGATTTGGTTAAAATGCAGGCTTCTAAATCTTTTATGCATTTACTTGAAAATGAAAGCAGAAGAAAGACCCTGAATGATAATCAGACTATTTTCATGCTTGTGGCCGCACGTCATTCTTTCATAGGCATAAAAATTAGACTATTAGAGAACTGAAGGGGGGAAAGACAAGATTTGGTTTCGGATGACTATGTACGAAGGCAGAAGTCCTAGAGCGCGCGGGGGGGGGCAGACCGCGGCTCATGAGCTGCACATCTCTGGGGGTGGGAGGGCGGTTGGAGCCCGCTCCTGCAGCTCGTGAGGCTTGCTCCAATGTTCCCTTTAAGCTGCCTGTGCCGGCACGCCAATTTCAATTGGTGTTTCCTAATCTGGGCTTGCCCCGCCTCCCCTCAGCGGGGGCCTGCATGCCCTATAAAGGGTGGTGCTCTCATCCCACCCAGCAGTCCTCTCGCTCATGCGGCTCTTGCCCAAGACTCCCGGGCCTCAGAGGAGTTCTCCAGAGGATTGTGCCGCTGCCTACCTCCTTCCTGCCCTTCCTGAGGTAAGTCACTTGGCTGCTTGTTTTGACTTCAGCTGGGGAGGTCTGGTGGGGGCTGCAGGCTAGCATCCAGCACCTTTGGGTTGCTGAGTGGCTGGACACCCTTCCTGGGGCCTCGCGCCACTTGTTTTTTGTTGTGCTGGTGGATGTAGGGCTTGGGCGGCCATGCAGGGAGGTTGGGGGGGGGGGTGCAGGACAGTATCCACGGAGGATCACTGGCTTTTGGGTCACTGTGTGGCTAGGTGCCCTTCCTGGGGCCTCATGCCTCTTGTTTTTTCTTGGGTTGGGGGGCTGCAGGCCTTTGGCTTGCTGTCCGGTGCTGGAATTATGGAGGTTTAAGGTGGAGGGAGCCCTTCATGAATCATGGTTAAATCACTGTTTATTTTAAAAAGACATTGGAAAAGGTAAGGGACCACGGGCAACTTTCTCCCCCCTTCAAATCAAGGCATTGCTTCCCTCTGTGTTGCAACTCCGGGGGTCCTTGGTGGGCTCCCCCCCAAGCATTAACTGTAGGCAACACCACGGAGCTTCCCAGCTCTGAGGAGCCTGGACTATTCAGGGCTACTCAGTCTGCTACCTAATTATAACATCAAGCAAAAATACATAACCAGATATCATACATAATTGTACATGAAATTACATCAAGACTGCTTAACTCACCTATGGAACTCTGCTTCAAGATGTGATGGCTGTTAACAAATACTTTCCCCCCAAACCATTTGGTCAATCCATTGGGTACGTCAGAGTTGGGGCTCTGGGCTAGTTCCATCAGACGTTCTAACATTAAATCAGCAAAATGAAGAGCCTCGTTGTGTGCAGTTGTACATTTATTGCAAATCTTGTTTGTGGGGTAATGCATCTCTCTGGGAAATAGTCTGTAGTGGTGGCTATTGAATGAGTAAACTGGGGGCCAGGATGTTTGTAACAGCAAAGCTGCTTTCTTCATTTGCCACGGTGCATGTCAGAGTAGGAGCTCAGAGAGAGACACATCAAAAACTCTGGAAGGGTGAGTTAGAGTTGGATTTTTGATGCAGGATATAGTTTTGAGGTAATGAGCTCTCGTGAGTCACGGCACTGTGCCTGAGGGAGCACAAACTTCTTGCACACCGATCTCATGACAGACAGGGCACAATTATGAAATGTGGTCTTTCACCTGTACTCAAATGTGGTTCTCATATCTCCCTTTCAGATTCACATTTTAGACTTCACAAGAATCAGAGCAGACTGCGAAAGCTCAGGCGTCAGTGAAAGTTTTGTGAAAGGAGATGGTGTCTTCAAGTGGTGAAAAAGTGTGAAGACAAAGGCAGAGGTTTCAGGCCAGAGTGGAGGAGGGGTGAGGCAAACCCATGTCTTATCTACAATGCATCACTCAGTCATTACAAACTCAGTAACGTGAAACTCCCATATGAGACAAATCACAAAACCTTTTCATCTGATTATCCACCTAAATCAGAATCATCACAAAGCAAGCAGCAGACACTGCTGACCATGGAAGCTGAGGCAACGACTGAAGCCAGTTCTGTCATGTAGTGGGATGTGGCTTGTGCCAAACACCCAGATTCTGATGATGAATTTATTAAGAAGCACGTGGCTGAAGGTGTCACAGGGCTAGAGCCCCCAAACACCCAACTTCAGCAACTAACAGTGCAAGCACCAACTTCGCATCACACTACAGAGAGGCGGCTTGTCTCCCAGATCAGTGCTGATGCTGCCGGCAAAATGCATAATGATGTGCAGGCTTCCCTTGCATCCAGCTTGGCTCTTGATGAATCCACAGAAATACAAGACAACCCACAGCTTGCAGTATTCACCTGTTACGTTTATGTTTGGTGTACTGGTTAAGTGCGCGGACTCTAATCTGGGAGAACCAGACTTGACTCCCCATTCCTCCAGTGGCAGCTGCTGGTTGACCTTGGGCAAGCCATAGTTCTGTCAGAGCTGTTCTTGAAGGAGCAGTTTCTCTCACTCAGACCACCTGCCTCACAGGGTATCTGTTGTGGGGAGGGGAAGGAAAAGGAGTTTGTAAGCTGCTCTGAGACTTCGAGTGAAGGGCAAGGGGTATAAATCCAATCTCTTCTTCTTCCTCCTCTGATTTCATTGTGAGAGAATAGATGTTGGACTTGATCACTAAAAGGAACAGCTCATTGTGCTGACTTTAAAAATGTGCTTGACGGAGCCTTCACAGGTGCTGAAATTCCACTGGATAAACTTGTCAGTGTTGCAACAGATGGAGCACCTGCAATGGCGGGGAACATGCAGGATTAATTGCACTTTTGAAAAGTGATGTTAGGTTTCCAGAATTTCTACCTGTCCACTGCATTATTCATCATGAGCACCGGGCAGCCAGATATTTCAAGTATGAGAGGGTTATGAAATCTGTTCTGGAAATTGTCAACTCGGCTAAAACAAATAAAATGAATTTCAATGGGGATAAATGTAAAGTTCTGCATTTAGGCAGGAAAAATCAAATGCATAATTATTGGATGGTGGAGACTTGTCTTAACAGTAGTATGTGTGAAAAGGATCTAGGGGTTTTAGTAGACCATACATTGAACATGAGCCAACAGTGTGACACGGTAGCTAAAAAAGCAAATGCAATTTTGGCTGTATCAACAGAAATATAGTGGCCAGATCACGCAAAGTGATGGTATCGCTTTGCCCTGGTTAGACCTTACCTGGAGTATTGTGTTCAGTTTTGGGCACCACGATTTAGGAAGGATCTAGAGAAGCTGGAACATGTCCGGAGGAGGGCAACAAAAATGGTGACAGGTCTGGAGACCAAGTCGTTTGAGGAAAGGTTGAAGGAGGAGCTGGGTATGTTCAGCCTGGAGAAGAGATGACTGAGAGGTGATATGATCACCATCTTCAAGTACCTGAAGGACTGTCATAGAGAGGATGGTGCGGAGTTGTTTTCTGTTGCCCCAGAAGGTCAGACCAGAACCAACAAGTTGAAATTACATCAAAAGAGTTTTCAGCTAAACATTAGGAAGAACTTCCTGACAGAAACGTTCCTCTGTGGAACAGGCTTCCTCAGGAGGCAGTGGGTTCTCCTTCTTTGGAGGTTTTCAAACAGAGTGGCCATCTGAAAGCAATGCTGGCTCTGTGAACTTAGGCAGATCAGGAGAGGGAGGGCAGGAAGGGTTGCCTCAGTGCTTAGTTCTTTTGGCCCTTTCTTACATGCCCAGGGAAATGCTGATCACCACTTTGGGGTCAGGAAGCAATTTTTCTCCAGGCGGGTTTGGCCAGGGATCCTGGAGATTTTTTGTCACCTTTGGATGAGTTCAAAATGTATGCCTCCAGGATCCAAAGATGGCCCAAAACCATCCTGGTGGAGCAGTACTGACTGGGGCTCAACCACCAAATCCTAGAGGGGGTGCTATGCAATAAGAACCCTCAGACCCTGACAGCATGGATCCATGAAGCTGATCATTTCCAGATGATCCACACCCTAGGAAAAAGAGGACCCAAGACCCTGGGGGAGGCATCGGAGAGCCCCCAGCTGAAGCCTACAGAGCCAGCGCGGAAACAACAGATGCGCTTGGGGCTGTGCCTCCACTGTGGTATGCCCGGCCATTACACCACCTCCTGTCCAGCCACCCATCCCCCGGTGGGATCGCGGGGGGGAGAGAAAGAGTGCCAGGGACCCTCCAAAGAAAGGAGGGGGCACGCGACCTAAGCAACCCAAGGCTATCCGGTGTTTTGCATGGAGTGTCACATGTATGACACTCTGCCCACTGGTCAGAAGTCTTGGGTGTGTGCTCAGTGCAAGGAGCTCCTGGTTCTCAGGGAGCGAGTTTGCTCCCTTGAGGCCAAGGTGGTTGAGCTGGAGAAGCAGAGACAGTCAGTTAGGTGCACGGAGAAGACTCTCGGGGACTTGTTAGATATATCCCACTCTGGATCTGGCAGCCCAGCTGCTGCCAGGGAGCATGAGGGTCAAGGGGAAACGGGGCACCATGCTGAGGATAAGGGGTATGTGCCCTCAGAAGGGGCCCCTTCTTCAGCTGGAGAACGGGTATCCTTCCGTACCAAGGAACCGTCCCTGGGGAGGGTGGGAGGGGGGCTCTTGGTAGTTGATGATTTGATCCTTAGGCAGGTAGACAGCTGGGTGTTGAACCCGCGTACTGACCGTATGGTGACTTGCCTGCCTGGTGCAAAGGTAGCAGACATTACGTGTGTTTTAGATGGGCCGGTAGATAGTGCTGGGGAGGAGCCAGTGATCGTGGTGCATGTTGGCACCAACGATGTGGGGAAAGTCTCCCTGTTTGTTGAGTCATGCCAAATGTGTCTGATAAGTAAAAAGAGACCGGGGAAACCTCTGCGGAAGCTCAAGCCACTAGAAACCCTCTGTCGACCATGGGACATTATTTCCATGGACTTCATAGAATCATAGAATCAAAGAATGTTAGAGTTGGAAGGGACCTTGCAGGCCATCTAGTCCAACCCCCTGCACTCTGCAGGAACACAGCCGAAACCCCTACATACCTACAACATACCCAAAAGATGGTTGTCCAGTCTCCTCTTGAAAACGTCCAGCGAAGGAGCATCCACCACCTCCCGAGGCAGTCTGTTCCACTGCTCAACCACTCTTACAGTCAGGAAGTTTCTCCTGATATTAAGCCGGTAACAACTCCCTTGTAATTTCCACCCATTAGATCTAGTCTTGCAATCCGGAGCAAGAGAGAATAGATCCACTCCATCTTCTACAGGACAGCCCTTCAAATACTTGAAGACTGCAATCATGTCCCGTCTAAACCTTCTCTTTCCCAGGCTAAACATACCCAACTCCCTCAGCCTTTCCTCATAAGACTTGGACTCCAACCCTCTCACCATCCTGGTCGCCCTCCTCTGGACCCGCTCGACTTTGTCAACATCATTCCGAAAATGTGGTGCCCAAAACTGGACACAGTACTCCAGGTGGGGCCTGACCATAGCAGAATACAGCGGAACTACCACCTCCCATGATCTGGACACAATGCTTCTGCTAATGCATCCTAAGATTGCATTAGCTTTCTTCACAGCCGCATCACACTGCAGGCTCATGTTTAGCTTGTGATCAACCAGAACACCTAGATCCCTTTCACATGAGCAGCTGTCAAGCCAAGTCCCTCCTGTTCTATATCTGTGCCTTTGATTTTTTGTACCTAAGTGTAGGACTTTGCACTTATCTCTATTGAAATTCATTTTATTTGTCTCAGCCCACTGTTCCAGCCTATCAAGATCCTTCTGAATCCTAACTCTGTCTTTTTCAGAATTAGCAATCCCACCCAGCTTCGTGTCATCACTGACCTACCCCCCAGTAAGGGAAAATCAGTGATTTGGGTAGTGCTTGACCAGTTTACTAAATGAGCCCATTTCATTCCAGGTAAGCAAGTCTCTCTGCCAAAGCCTTGGCTGAAATCTTTATGGCAAATGTGGCAAGGCTCCATTTGACCCCCAGTAAAATAATTTTGGACAGGGGCCCTCAGTTCGTTGCCAAGTTCTGTAAGGAACTCTTACAAGTTCTGGGGGTCTCACAGGGCTTGTGTAGCACTTATCATCCAGAGACTGACGGCCAAACGGAGAGGGTTAATCAAGTAGTGGAATAGTTCCTGTGCTGCTTTGCTAATTATCAACAAGATGATTGGGTGGATTTGTTGCCTTATGCCGAGTACAGCTGCAATAACTTGGTGCATGTTTCCACTGGGATATCTCCATTCAATGCTTTGCACAGTTACGAAGAGGCCCCCCTCCCTACAGCTCCCAACCTGGGTGTGCTCCCAGGCAACCTGGACTCCTGGTGGAAGGGGTTGGAGGAACAATTGAGCCTTATTCAAAAAACTTTGGACAAAGGTAAACAGGCTTACAAATGTTATGCTAACCAGGGAAGGGTATGGGATATGCAGGTGAGGGACACAATCTACCTATCCACCAAGAATCTTAAGGGTCTCCAACCCCACCAGAAATTGGGGTGGAAATATGTGGGTCTGTTCAAGGTGCTGTGTAAAATCAATGAGGTGAGTGTAGAACTCAAGCTCCCCAAATTGCTAAAAAATGTGCACCCCATCTTTCATTTCAGCTTACTGAAATGGGACCCTGGCCCAAATGCGTGGAGACTGAACCCTCCTCCCCCTCTGATGGTGAATGGTGAGCTGTATCTGATTTGATTGTTGCAGGAGTCTGCCAACTCCTAGCAAGCCATTACCTGCAATTGCCCAGCCATTAATTCCTATTCTGCCCCATTCATAGTTTTAAGTTTTCTTAATATCTCCTGGGGACCAGGTAACCAAAGCAGCCCCGCCTCAGGTCACATTTTGGGGTATAAAAGAAGAGGCTTGTGCCTTTGTTCTCTCTCTTGCCCTTGCCTCTCCTACCCCCACCCTGTCTTGTTGGTTCCAAATCCAGGCCTGTTTGGAATCAGTCCATGTGTGTTGCTGGTCAACTCTCACGATCCCTTCCCCCTTACTGTGTCCCTTTTCTCGCTGCATGATCCAAGCATCTCATCGGACAAGTAACGTATTACCCCACCAACAATAATCCTGCTCATGCAAATGTCTCTATTCTTTCAGTTCTATATTTTTAGCACTATATTGTTTGTGGGAATGCTTGATTTTATGTTTGTATGATTGACAATCCTTCAGTAAAGAAATCACTGCTTTAGTAATCCAGCCTCAGAGTCTATTCCTGGGTACTAGGAACTCAGACTCTGGTATATACAGCTTATGGTCCTATAATTAATGTCTATTGCCATTTAATAATCATAATTCCCCACATTTGTTAATAAAATTAAGGCAATTTGGCAAACACACTGACAGTTCCAGGATTTCATTGAAGTACTGGAGCTTGAAGATAGTCCCAGTGATATCTCCTTCCACTGCAGTGTTAGGTGGCTGTCAACCAGCAACATCTTAACTAGGTTTGTGGATATATTGGAACCTATTACTACTTTTCTGGGAGAAAAGAACAAATTCTACTCTCAACTGAAAAATGATGAATGGATGCAAGATCTAAATGTTCTTCATGAATTCTCCAGATTCTCAACTTGGAACTGCAGGGGAAGGATAAAATTGTTTCTGATTTTACTCAGACAATTTTTAGCTTTCAGAGTAAATTAAGACTTTTTCAAAGAGACATATCATCAAGGAATTTCACTCACTTTCCCAATCTCAAAAAGGAGATTTCACATATTTCCTGATATCAAAATAAAAGACCACAAACTGGAAGAATACAAAGATAAATTACAAGGGCTACTTGATAATTTCCTAGAGATGTTTGAGGACTTGCAAAATCTGAAACCCTGCTTTGCCTTTCTTGTAAATCCATTCCAGGTTGATGTAATCAAAGATGGTTGTCCAATTCCCAAACCCCTGGTTACAGAATCATCTGTTATGGAAATGGAAATACTTGAATTATAGGAGGACCTGCATCTGAAGACAATCCATAACTCCCAGTCTGCAGTTGAGTTTTGGAGGCAAGTTCCAGAATTGAAGAAAATCAGTGCATGACTCATCTCAATTTTCAGCATGATGTACTGCTGTGAATCACTGTATTCTGTGATGAAATTTGTTGAGTTGAAGCATCGGGCAATCCTTACTGCTCAACACCTAATGGAGCTAATTCATACAGCCCTGACAACATAGCTGGATTTCTGACAACTCACAGCTAAGATGGAGACGCACAAGGCTTCTACTAGCGGCAGCATACAGCTGGTATTTCTAATGTAATTGATTTACATATTTTCATCCATGTTTTGACCAGATAATAGAATAGATATAATTGGCAATATCTGTTTTTTATCACTTTTTGTTTGTTTTTACCACCTGGGGACTTTGGGTGTGGAGCCTGGATAGTTTGGGGGTGGCACCTAGCAGGGATGTGACATCACTTTGTGGTCATGTCCTGTGATGTTACTGCCAGGTCAAAGGTCAGGTGATGTCACTTCCTAAGCTCCACCCCTTCAGATGATGTCAGATTCTGCACCAATACTCCACCTCTTCCTGTGATGCCACTTTCAGATCACTCCCCCCAAACCTACCACTTCCTCTGAAGTAACCTTGCGGCTCTCGAGTGTCTGACATTTAGTCTATGTGGCTCTTACATGAAGCAAGTTTGGCCACTCCTGTCCTAGTGGCTGAATCAGAAGCAGAGAACTTGCCATTCAGCTGATGATTAAAAGCACGTTCACCTTCACTTTGTGGAAGTTTATAGCTGGAACAGGATTTTACTGAACAAAATGCCTCTTTGTCTCTCATATTAGTATTTCATCATTTCCTACAGATGAGCTGCATCAGTAGCAATGCAATATAAAATATGATGGTACAAAGACTTACTACATAATTGCAGCATGACAGGGAGTTGGGATGGAACAGAGCTTGAAGGGTTCTTCAGTATCTCTCTATAGTCTACCATCACTGTGTCTACCCTGAATCTTATTTCCAAAAATCAGAGGACCTGAAACCTGCCAGATCTTAGAATCATGGAATCACAGAGTTGGAAGGGTCCATACAGGCCATCTTGTCCAACCCCCTGATCAATGGAGGATTAGTCTAGAGCATCCCTAACAAATGTTTGTCCAGCTGCTGCTTAAAGACTGCCAGTGAGTCTGTGAGATGTGGTTCTGTGAACTGTAGTGGGAAGGAGGAGTCAGAAATTGCTCTTCTACTTTTTGTGCAAGCCAGGTTTCTCAGTTGGAGATTAATGGGCAGATGCACCCTTCTTAATTGAGGAATGCTGCTGGAGATTGATCAGCATAAATCTGTAGGAGAACACTTCAGCTTTCCAAGACATTCAATGGGTGACCTCAAAGTAGTTGTTTTATTACAAAGGAACTTCAGAAAGGAGGAACGGCCAGTTCAGAGTAAGTAAGGAGATGCTTAGAGAGCATCTAGCTACCTTAAATACTTTCAAATCTCCAGGGCCAGATGGCTTGTATCCCAGGATGCTAAAAGAAATTGCAGATGTTATATCAGAGCCTCTGGCTCTAATCTTTGAGATGTCCTGGAGTTCTGGTGTTGTGCTGGAAGACTGGAGAACAGCGAATGTTGTCCCAATCTTCAAGAAGGGAAAAAAGATGGACCCAGGAAATTACAGGCCTGTCCATTTGACATGAATACCTGGAAAACTTCTAGAGCAGATTATTAAATGCTCTGTCTGAAAGCACCTTAAACGGAATGGGTTAATTGGTAGTAGCCAGCATGGGTTTATCAAGAATAAGTCATGCTAGACCAACCTTATCTCCTTTTTTGACAGAGTTACTAAAATGGTTGACTCTGGCAATGCTGTGGACATAGTGTATCTAGATTTCAGTAAAGCATTTGACAAAGTTTCTCATGATATCCTTGAGGATAAGCTGGTTAAGTGTGAGCTGGATGATGCAACCGTTGGATGGGTTCATGGTTGGTTGAAAAATCGTACCCAATGAGTGCTTGTAAATAGCTCTGCATCTAGGTGGAGGGAAGTCTCGAGTGGAGTGCCACAGGGCTCGGTCCTGGGCCTGGTGTTGTTCAATGTTTTTATAAATGACCGGAAGGAAGACATAGAGGGGATGCCTATCATATTTGCAGATGACACGAAGCTGGGTGGGATTGCTAATTCTAAAGAAGACAGAGCCAGGATTCAAAATGATCTAGATAGGCTGGAACAGTGGGCTGAGACAAATAAAATGAAATTCAATAGAGAAGAGAAGAGGAGATTGGATTTATACCCTGCCCTTCACTTGGAGTCTCAGAGCGGCTTACAAACTCCTTTCCCTTCCCCTCCCCACAACAGACACCCTGTGAGGTGGGGCTGAGAGAACTAACACAAACTGCTCTTTCAGGAACAGCTGTGCATGGACAGTTTCAAGAGGGAATTAGATAAACATATGGAGCAGAAGTCCCTCAGTGGCTATTAGCCACAGGGTATAGATGGGAACTCTCAGTATGGGGCAGGTGATGCACTCTATTCTTGGTGCTGGAGGGGGCAACAGTGGGAGGGCTTCTAGTGTCCTGGCCCTACTGCTGGACCTCCTGATGGGACCTGGTATATTTTGGCCGCTGTGTGACAGAGTGTTGGACTAGATGGGCCATTGGCCTGATTCAGCATTGGCTTCTCTTATGTTCTTATGTTCTTATGTTCTTACCCAAGGTCACATCAGCAGGTGCAAGTGGAGTAGTGGGGAATCAAACCCGGTTCTCCCAGATTAGAGTCCGCACACTTAACCACTAGAATGGTTGCAGGAAAGCAGGGACCATCCGTGTTTGCCCTGCAAGGGGTGAGTTTGCTGCTTGCAGCACAGAGACAAAGTGGCTCTCAGTTCACAAGAGCAGGAGCCACCTGCACCTGCCCTGCAAGCAGCCAGAGCTTTGCTGGTTGGGCAAGCACCCACAATGGCTTTTGTTTTGAAGCAGGAGCTGCTTGCGCTTGCCCTGAAAGCAGTGAGGTCGCCGCTTGTAGGGCAGGTGCAGGCATCGCCTGCTTCAAAAGTGTGGGCACCACACACACACACCCCTGCCCTTCAAGGGGCGAAGGCCGCCCCCATGTGAAAAGAGCGGGCGGTGTGCACGCCTGCCCTACAAGTGGTGAATTCGTAGCTTGCAGGGCAGGCAGGCATGACCCCTGCTCTTTTGAAGCAGGGCTGCTGACAACTGTTGGGTTGGCTGGCATCTGGGAACAGCTCTAAAACTACGGGGATCCCCCACCAGCACCTGGGGACTGGCATCCTTAAGCCCCTTTGAAATCAAAAAGGAGAACTCCTGAGACCAAAGGGGGCTTCACTTCACCCCGTGCCTCCTGTTGTGTGCTCAGGCCAGCCTGCACACGTGGCTGGGCGAAGACGCGATGGGGCAAAGGACCCGAGCTTCACATCTAGAGACAACGGCCTGAGCGGATCCTCGCACGCACCTCCCGGGAGGCTGGGGTCCTGGGGGGGGGGACCTCTGGGTTCGAGGGTGCCCTGTAAGTATCCAGTCATGGGTGCGAGTGTGGGTGTCGGTGTGGTGTGAGTTGGGAACAGAAGCCAGCCTGCGAGCCGGCAAGGACATCTTTTGTTCTTCTTCTGAAATAAAGCATGAGCTGAATCACTATGCTGCCCATCAGCCTCAATACTTTATACCTCCTCAAGGTGGCCTGCTGCACACACATTGCTGCACATAAACAGCGAAACCCCACCAAGGGCTATTCAGACATGTGAACTATTGGAACAGGGGCCACCCGGGCTCAGGCCCACTCTGCATCCAGCATTTGCTCCGCTGTCTTACCAAACCCACCCTGGAACAGAAATCCCCATCTACGCGGCAGGCCACTTTCACTTTGATGGAGTGTCGGATTTTATGGCAGTGTCCAGACTGCAGGCTGCTTTCCCTTCATTGGATCCCTCAGCTGACTTCGGTAAAAATCACAGCACCGTTGGGCGGAGGTCTTTTGAGTGCAGTAGCCAGAGGGTTGCACCTGGAACCTTCTGGGACTGAGCCACAGATTTTCATCCTCCTCCTCCCTGATTCACAGAGCAACAGTTTGTTATGTAAAGTCAACCTATGTAAATGAGATCTACGTCACACTGGAGTGTGGCTTTAGAGAAGGATGATGACCCTCTGCCTCATACACGTTGGTCCAGTGTTATGTATTGGGACTGCAGCATTGCAGGGCGGTGCTGCCAGAGACAGGGTGAGCTTGGAGCCGAATAACAATAGATCAACAGGATTCTGGCGGTAAGCAGTTAAGATGTCAAGTTTTGTAAATAGCCAATCGTTGGGAGTGGGGTGTGTTGGGGTGCGGCCATTGCAGGCAATACAACGGAGCTGAGGCTCTGGTCTACAGTCTTGTTCTTGCTGAAATCACTGAACAAAGCAGAGCTGATCACTAGACTGGGGGTCTGTTCACCCAGGGAACCCGCACTATTTCACAGTGGTGACGAGGATGGGATCCTGTTGAGCCAGCACAGCACCCTCCAGCACTGCACCACACACCAAGCTCCAGTGCCAAGCACATCACATTGCTACCGGGACCATGGTTGCTGCTCCAGGACTTCTGTCAGAACTTGACCCCGCTCACCCAGTGCTTTGGGAAGCCTGGGTGGAGCAGCTCAAGTACTACATAGTATTCCAGGGCATCCAGGACACAGCCAGGAAGAATGCTCTCCTGCTCAGTGCCTGTGGGATCATAACACTGAGAATAGCCCAGGGCCTCATCGCGCCAATGACCTTGGAAGCGGCCACATACGACAACCTCATCAAGGCATTCATCGACCATTTTGTGCCTCAACCCACAAAGAGGATAGCACTGCATGAACTTCTACATGCGCCAACAAAAGTCCGAGACAGCCACTGACTTAGTGGTAGACCTTTGTCTGCTGGCCCTCAATTGTGAATTCACAAATCTCAACAAAGCCCTCCTAGACCGGTTCATGATGGGCACCAGAGAGGAGAAACTACATCGAAAGCTCATTGGCCAGGAGGTCCTCACGCTAGTAAAAGCACTACACGAGGCCACCGCCTATGAGAAATCCAGTCCTCCTCTGCACACCAGGCCTCCATCCCTTTGGCTTCTGAAACATTGGATGAGGAGGAGGCCCATCAGGTGCGGTGCCCAGCTCCCCACAACACAAGGAGACTGTCGCACACACGCCCTGCACCAGCTGCAGAGAGGCCCATGAATGCTGCTCCTGCCGTTTCAGAGATGCAACCTGCAAAGCCTGCAGCAAGACCAGCCTCATTGCCCATGCCTGCTGCTCCAAGGGAACCTGGAGAGGCACCAACACGCACCAGGAGGCAGCGGACCTGCACACCCCCGCATTCACCAACAGCAGGTACTGAATTTGCCCTGGGACACCCCAGATGAAATAAAAGTGACTGTGCTTATTGAGGGAGTGCCCTGCAAGATGAAACTGGACATGGGGTCTTCCATCTCCATCATCTCAAAAGAGACTCTCTGGAGGCTCTGTCCACAAAGGGGCCCCCACCTCAGACCCGCTGGGTTTACTCTTCGTGACTTTCAAAAGAATGAGGTGGTCATTAAGGGGTGGGACAAATTCCACGTGAAATACAGGCAGTTTGAGGGAGTGTTAGACTTGTTGGTGGTAGAAGGATGGCTTATCAGCTTGCTTGGCCTGTCCTGGTTCATGCCCTTGGGGTTCAAGGTAATGGGGGTGCACTGCATGCAGCCCTCAGACTTCAGTCAGGTGTGTGCCGAATTCCCTGACATCTTCGATGGGACCCTTGGATGATACACAGGGCCCCCAGTGTCACTCCAACTTAACCCTGATGTGTGGCCCATCTGCCTCAAGGCCCAGAGAGTCCCATTTGCACTCAAGCCCTAAATTGAGGCAGAGCTGGACTGCTTAGTGGCACAAGGAGTGTTAGAGCCAGCTCCCCACTCCACCAGGGAGACCCCCATCGTAACCCCAATTAAGCCTAATGGGGATGTCCGCATCTGCGCAATCTATAAATGTACAATCAACAAGGCACTGACAGACCATACTTACCCAGTGCCTGTAGTCAGCCATGTCCTAGCAACATTGGCAGGGGCCAAGTTCTTCGGTAAACTGGACTTGACCCAAGCATATCAACAACTCCCAGTGGATGAGCCAAGTGCTGAGGCACAGACCATTGTCACACACTGGGGCACATTCAGAGTCAAGCTGTTACAGTTTGAGGGTGAGCGTGGCCCTGGGTATCTTCCAGAACTTGATGGACTCTCTCTTGAAAGGCATCCCTGGAGTCCAGCCTTTCTTTGATGATGTATTGATCGCTGCACCCACGGAAGAAGATTTCGCCACCTGCCTCCGCGCCGTGCTGCAATGATTCCACTCCGCCAGGCTGAAGGTGAAGTGGGATAAATGCCTCCTGTGGGTCCCCCACGTCGAGTTCCTGGGGTTCACCATGGATGCAAATAGCATCCATCCAGCCCCCAACAAGGTTCGCGCCACTGCAAACATGCCTGCTCTCACCTCGAAGGCCGAGCTGAAATCTTTCTTGGGGCTTCTGAACTTTTACCACTCCTTCCTGTCCCATAAAGCTGCACTCGTGGAGCCACTCCACCACCTGCTTGACAAGAAAGCCCCGTGGGTGTGGAGCCAGTAGGAGGCCACCACTTTCCACCCCATGAAGGAGCTGCTAACCTCAAATGACATCCTTGCCCATTTCGATGAGATGCTGCCCGTCGTCTTGGCATGCGACACCTCTCCCTACGGCATTGGTGCAGTCGTGGGCCATCGGTTGCCTGACGGTAGAGAGGTGCTGGTGGCCTACTACTGACGGACCCTGTTGTCAGCCAAATGGAACTATGCCTAGATCGACAAAGAGGCCATTGCGATCATGGCAGGAGTGAAAAAGTTCCATGATTACCTGTATGGCTGCCCTTCACCATTACTACCAACCACAAGCCCCTGCTCGATCTCTTCACTTCAGACCGCCAGACGCCACAGATGCTGTTGCCCAGGGTCCTGCGCTGTTCCATATTTCTGGGAAGTACCAATATGCCTTGCAGTACTGACTCGGAAAGGCTAGCGGTCACGTGGATGCCCTTAGTCGCCTCCCACTCAGCTCTGTGGACCTGGACCCAGACCACGCGCACCAAATTTTGATGGTGGAGGACCTACCAGATGACCCTCTGCATGCCACTGATGTTTCCCGCCACACCGCCAGGGACTGCATCCTCTCCCATGTTTTGGACTGAGTGGGGAGGGGATGGCTCACTGGCCGGGTAGGCCCAGATTTTACAGCATTTACATCCCGCAAAGATGAGCTCTCAGCTCACAAGGGGTGCCTCCTATGGGGGAGCTGGGTAGTGATTCCCCCACTGTTACATAAATGAGTTTTGGGATCCCTGCACGAGACCCACCTGGGAATCATGAAGATGAAAGCACTGGCCAGGAGCTACGTGAGGTGCCAGGAATGGACAGCAAAATTGAAGCCTGGGTACAGTGTTGCCCGGCCTGCCAGGAGACATGCCCCGAACCTCTGAAGGCCCCCATTCACCTGTGGGAGTCCACCCACATGCCGTGGGCATGGTTACATTTTGATTTTGCTGACCTGTTTCAGGGGCAGCTGTTTTTTCTCCTAGTGGACTCATACACACAGTGGCTAGAAGTCATGCCAGTCACATCCACCTCATTCTGTGCAGCCATCTGGGCTCTGAGACATATCTTTAGCACCCATGGCCTACTGGACATGGTTGTGACAGACAACAACACAGCCTTCACTTCAGGGGAGTTCCAGGAATTCTTGGAACAGAACTTCATCTGGCACATGCGGTCTGCTCTCTTCCACCCGGTGACCAACGGACAAGCCGAGAGGATGGTGTGAACTACCAAGGATGCTCTAAAACAGCTCACCCACAGAGACTGGAACCGCCAGCTTGCTGTCTTCCTGTCTGGCCACTGAGTGACCCAAAGCACATCCACTGACTGCAGCCCCACTAAGCTCTTGATGGGCTGCTGCCTCATGATGTGATTGGACCGCTTGCACCTGGACTGTGCCCCGGAAGTGCACCAATCTCTGGTGAGTCAGGAGGCCCCCCATGGGCTCTTTCCAGGTGACCCTGTCTTTGCATGAAACTATTCCAGTGCTCCCATGTGGGTCCCAACAAGGGTGACCCAAGTCATCAGACCCCTTTCATATGAGGTATCAACAGATGAGGGCCAGGGGGCTTCTGTGCAGACACATAGACCAGCTGCGCCTCCGCCTGCTGCCCGAGAAGCTGGACTTGTTCTCAGCTGAGGTGGAGACTTGTGGCCCGAAACCATCATCACCACTGACTGAGAGTGAACCCCCCCTCAAAACAGTGGGCAGCCTGAGTGCTGAGAAGAAGGAAACCCCACACAGGCCATGACGGATCTTCCGGGTTGTGTTCCAGCCCCACAGGACTCCAGAGAGGTCCCTGCCTCACCAATCCAGGCTCCGGCACCATCTCCACCACCGCAGAAACCACGGCGTTCTCAGAGACAGTGACGCAAGCCAGCATACCTTGAGGATTATGCCTGGTAGGTGCTTTGGAACATAGGGAGGAGGGGTGTTATGTATTGGGACTGAAACATTGCAGGACTGTGCTGCCAGAGACAGAGTGAGCTTGGAGCTGAATAACAATAGAACAACAGGATTCTGGCGGTAACCAATTAAGATGTAAAGTTTTGTAAATAGCTTATCTTTGGGAGTGGGGTGTGTTGGGGTATGGCCATTGCAGGCAATATAATGGAGCTGGGGCTCTGGTCTACAGTCTTGTTCTTGCTGAAATCACTGAATAAAGCAGAGCTGATCTCTAGACTGGGAGTCTGTTCACCCATGGAACCCCCACTATTTTTTGACAGACAAGCCTTTTATTGGCACATATATGATGATACAGTAATCTAAATACAAAATCTGTGCAGAGTTAAATTAGAATTGCAGAATAACATCATAGAGTAACATCATAATAAGAGTAGCATCATAACAAAACCTAATTCATTGTGTCACTTATCAGGCCGTGAGACTATGACACTGCAAAGAAACTTTGCTACCATTTCAATTATTTCTATATCTGGATTATCAAGCAAGAAACGGAGCCGCCTGTGTGCTGTGGGATCATCAGGGGTCTCTAAAAGTCAGGCTAATATGGGATATAGAAGACCCCGACGGGACACCAGATAGAGAGGGCACTGGAGGAGAATGTGGGCAACAGTTTCAACACTCTTCATACAAGAGTCTTCAGGACTCTTCATACCAGGACAGCACCCATTTGGAGAGGGAATCCCTTGGAATCTGCCAGATAAGATATAGCTGAAGGGAGAGCATTAAATCTAGCCAAGGAGATGGCTTGACAGAAATCTGGAGCTATGATACTGCTGGAAGGTTTGTATTAGGAACGATCCCCAGACTGTTTTTGGCTCAACAATGGCGATCACTCTCCCCTTTGCTCGGGGGAGTGATATGCACACCAGCGGTATGGAGGGAGGCTGCTGACGCAGTTTCCCCATGGAGCCCGAGGGTAGGGCTCCTACCCATAGGGCTTTTGAGGGGAAGCCTCTTCAATGGCGTAATGCCAGAGAACTGAGGCACCCCTCTGCCCTGACGGTCCTGCCACTGTGTGGCCTTTGGGCACTAGCTGGGCTGGCTGAAACAAGCGCTGGAGATCGAGCGGATTTGCAATAATAAAAAAATGAGGTCGAACGGGACTGACAATGAATGTGAAACAGACTATAAATCAAGTGGAAACCCTTATACCCCCCCTACCTTAAGGACGGGAGAGAGGAGGGATGTCTCCTGCTTACATAAACTAAGCGAAAAAGAAGGGGGGATGGAGATATACAAGCGACTGACTTGTTTTGAGAGGCTTACCAGAGAGGATTCGTTCCGAAAGTGATTTTCAGAGGTGGTGAAACAGCGATTGGCTTTTAACATAAGAACATAAGAGAAGCCAATGTTGAATCAGGCCAATGGCCCATCTAGTCCAACACTCTGTCACACAGCGGCCAAAATATACCAGGTGCCATCAGGAGGTCCAGCAGTAGGGCCAGGACACTAGAAGCCCTCCCACTGCTGCCCCCTCCAGCACCAAGAATAGAGTGAATCACCTGCCCCAGACTGAGAGTTCCCATCTATACCCTGTGGCTAATAGCCACTGATGGACTTCTGCTCCATATGTTTATCTAATTCCCTCTTGAAACTGTCCATGCTTGTAGCTGCCACCACCTCCTGTGGCAGTGAATTCCATATGTTACTCACTCTTTGGGTGAAGAAGTACTTTCTTTTATCTGTTCTAACCCGACTGCTCAGCAATTTCATGGAGTGCCCACAAGTTCTTGTATTGTGAGAAAGGGAGAAAAGTACTTCTTTCTCAACCTGCTCAATCCCATTCATAATCTTATAAACCTCGATGATGTCACCCCTCAGCCCTCATTTCTCCAAGCTGAAGAGCCCCAAGTGTTTTAACCTTTCTTCATAGGGAAGGTGTTCCAACCCTTTTATCCAAAGACATCCCCTCAAGCTTTACCCAGAGAAGTTTCCTTGAAACAGAATCAAAAGCCCCTTTAAGGTCCAAAATGGCAAGATACAGTTGAAACCTTTTCCTTCTTACGTACCTATTGATCAAATGAGTGAGGATTAGACAGTGGTCCAGAGCTGACTCCCCCTGGCAGAAACCCACCTGTTCTGGTCCTAAAATTTTACTAAATAACATCCAGGTGCTGAGCTTAATTCACAAAAATTTAGCATAAAGTTTCCCAATGACAGACAAAAGACTAATTGGTCTAAAATTAGAGGGATTAAGATGACAACCTTTTTTGTAGATGGGAACAATTACTGCATTGGTCCAAGCTGCTGGCATCTGGCCAGTCTTGGTCACCATGGTGAAAAGAGCAGCTAGGAGGGAGGCCCACCACTCTGGGTCAGCTTTCAATACCACAGGGATGATCACATCTGGGCCAGGAGCTTTGCCTAATTTTAATTGATCTATAAGAATTGTTACTTCCTCTGGGATAACAGGAGGCCACTCTGGGAGACTGTCCAGGGGAGAATAAACCAGTTGTGTTCCATTAAAAGAATCCTCATAAATCAGAAAAATATTGGAACCATTTATCAGGTGTGATAGCTGATATAAAGGGCATCTCAGAACGAGTAGCACCATTAATTATGGCCCAAAACTGCCTGGTATCATTTTGCGTAATAGCACTGAGAAGTTGTTCCCACTGTTTATTGAAATGGGCTTTTATATTCCTACATTCTTGATCAAACCATGAAGCAATTTGAGATTTTACTACTTGTTTGGATGTAACCCTTCTGGGTTCCTGTTTTAGGGATTTGGTAATAAAATTTAATAAATTTCCATAGATTTGTATTGCCTCTAAGAGATTGGAAGAATTAATTAATGCAAATTTAAGATTTAAACCAGTGTTCAATTTCAATAATTTTGGAATCTTTTGGCCTAAGTCTGGAGATCGAGAGATCTTTGGCAGAAATTCCACATCCTGAGACACAGCAGACATGGAATTCCCATTGATATCAAAAACACATATCAAGGGTAGATGATCACTAACGATCTGATCTCCGACTATAAAGTCAGAAACATAAGACCTAAAGGATGGGGAAATTAAGATGTAGTTGATAACACTACATCCCCTGACAGAAATTTATGCATACTCATGTGATTTGTCAAAATTTGTCAGACCGTTCAGCCAGATTTTATAAAATTGGGTGCAAAAATGTACCAACTCCAAACCTGCGGGGTTTGACAAATTATCCCTAGAACATCTCATAGAAGGAGTAAATAGAAGCAAAAAGTCATCCTGATCGAATCCCAGATTGCTGAGAAGAGACAAGATATCGTTACCAACTCTGGCATTAAAATCTCCAGCTAAGATTATTTCTACATTGGGAAATGTTTGTTCTAGCTGTTCAAGGTTTGCAACCAAACTACTCCAATAGGTAGACAGGGTAGATCTTTCTGAGGAGGGTGGAATGTAGATGTTCAATATTATTAAGGAAGGATTTCCACAATTAATCAAGGTGGCTTGAGCAATAGGAGGCACTCTTGAAGGCTAGTAGATTTTAAGAAACAAGGATGGTTAACCCCGCTGCACAGGTGGTTAACTATTTAACATCCTGCCTTTTCTCCAGGGAGCTCAGGGCAGTGTACGTACATAAGAACATCAGAGAAGCCAATGCTGGATCAGGCCAATGGCCCATCCAGTCCAACACTCTTTTGTGTCACACAGTGGCCAAAAATACCAGGTGCCATCGGGAGGTCCAGCAGTGGAGCCAGGAAGTTCTCCCATCTCCATTTTATACTCCCGGCAACCTCATGAGGCAAGTGAGCCTGAGATCATGCCACCGGCCCGTGAGCTTCAAGAGTTCCTTCTGTCAGCTACACTGAGCCCACCACATCTCGGGAGCCAGCTTGCCATCAGATTACTGTAATGAGCGCTACATTTGTCTGCTGGTTGTCCCCCTGCTTAAATTCGCCCACCTGGCATCCACCAGCGTCTATGCCTTTTCAATCACAGCTCACATCCTAAGTAACTGGGTTCCCTGAAGAGGAGAGGAAGGCACCACCTGTAGTTCAGAGTGTTTTAGAGTACACATTGCAGGCACTGAGAAGGTTAGTTGGGGTTTCTTGTTGTTGATAAGTTTTTAAATTTGGAATCGTAAGCCACCTTGAGCCACCAAGGAAAGGCAGCATGTTTTAATAAACAGAGAGAAGAACAGGGGTTTGAAAACGGCTCTTGCAGATCCCGAACCAGCATTCTAACTACTGCGTGACACTGGCGCTTCAGCAGTCGCAGGACATTATCATTCAGAGCGTAAGCTCTTTCCCCCCCAATTATACACAGCTCAGCATAAAATACCACTAAGCCAATCTACAGGCTTCCTGAAGAAACGTGACTAATGCTTTTAGAAAATTAACGTGCTGTCATGAGTCAATTTTTAAAAAGCCACTTTGAGATGCATTAAAGCCATTATACAATTGTTTAAACCAAACATCAAAAAGAACGTTGCAATACTCAAAACTAAAAAGGCAAAAGTATTTACAGATATACTATCCAATAAAAACTCAATTTGCAGTGGCTTGTTTCCTTCCTCCAAGGTCAGGGACAAAGACCTGCGCTGGGCACCCAGCTGTCCCAGAGGCAGCCACTGGCATGTGGAGTGCCCCAAGAGGCGGTGCTGTCCCCGATGCTCTTCAACGTCGGCCTGCGCCCTCTTGCCCAGATTGCTTGGAGGGATGGACTGGATTGTCACCAGTATGCGGATGACACCCAGCTCTATCTGCTGTTGGACGGACGGCCCGACTCCGAACCAGAAGTTCTAGACTGGGCGTCACAAGCTGTGGCTGGTTGGCTTCGTCTGAGCCGGATGACATTGAATGCGATGAAGACCGAGGTCCTGTGCCTGAGCCAGGGCATGGGTGCCAGCGCCAGAGGGTAGGAGTCTGGGGGTGCTCCCGGATGCCGCCTTGACAATGGAGGCCCAAGTTGCACCACTGCCAAGTCAGCCTTTTACCATCTTCAGCTGATTCGGCAGTTGGCTCCCTTCCTCAAACACGGCGACTTGGCAACAGTGATCCATGTGATGGTCACCTCAAGACTGGATTACTGTAATGCCCTCTACATGGGGCTGCCCTTGCCGCAAATCTGAAAGCTGCAGCTGGTGCAGAATGCCGCAGCCAGGATGGTGAGGGGACTCTCATTTCAGGGGCACATCCAGCCTGTGCTAAAGGCATTGGCTGCCTATAGCATACTAGATTCACTTCAAGGTGCTGGTTCTTACCTTTAAAGCCCTTTATGGCCAGGGTCCGACATACCCGAGGGACCACCTTTCCCCATATATGCCCCAGAGAGCACTGCATTCAGGGACCCAGAACCGACCGGTCCTCCCAAGTATTAAGGAGGCCAGGTTGGCAACTACTAGGGCCAGGGCCTTTTTGGTGGCGGCTCCACTCTGGTGGAAGGAGCTCCCAGAGGGGATCAGGGTCCTGCAGGACCTTTTACAGTTCTGCAGTTTCTGCAAAACAGAGCTCTTCTGCCAGGCCTTTGGAGCCGCCGCCACCACCACCACCAACATCACCACCACTACAACTACAACCATCAGTAGCGCCAGTAGTAACAATTGATAACAACTGATAACAATGGCGGTAGCCCTGACCCACAGATCCCCGTGACTATTGCCTGGCCAGTCGTTCCCCCCCCCCAAATGAAGTGGACCAATAGTATAAATGTAAACATTGGAATTGCTAGCACTGTAATATTGTTGATTTTAACATTGTTTTACAATATTGTATTATTTATCAAGAACTGTATTAATGTGATGAACAGTGTTTTAGGTATTATGACAATTTTTAGCTTGTTGTGAGCCACCCTGAGCCAGACTGGGCCAGAATGGGTGGGATAAAAATCAATCAATCAGTCAATAAAATCAAATTAATCAGAATACCTGGTTGGAACAAAAGGAACCAAGCCACGTCGCTAGCAGCAGATGTGTCTACAACTGACACAGCTTTCAGTGTTTTAAAAACAACTGTCATGTAGGAGGCTGTGTGTGTTTCCCTTCTTCCTGTGTATACAAGCAGGCATTTACCCACCCAAGCTGGGGCACTGCCGACCCCCAGTCCAAATTCTTCACTCCTACAGGAACAAGGAACATTTCCCATGTTAAATGCATGCTAGGGAAGGAAGGCAGCCTAGAGCAGCAGTTGGAAATCACACCCTTCCCAAATGCTGAGTCCTGCAGGCCACACCCCTAGCACTGGAACGGGGGCCTGGAGATCTCCCCACTGCAGGGGTCAGCTCCCCTGGGGCGGGGGGGGAAGCTGCTTCAGGAGGCTTCTATGGTCTTATGCTCCACTGAGGCCCCTCCCCTCCCCTCCCCCAAATGCCACCCTCCTGAGGCTTCACCGCAGAAATCGCCAGAAGTTCCCACCAACAGCTTCTCGCCATGGTGCCTGTAGAGAGCCTCCATATTCTGAGGCAACAGACCCCTTCAATACATTGTTAGGGGGCACCATCAGGGGAAGGCCCTTTGGGACAGCTGGTTGGCCACCATGTGATACGTGATAGCGGACGAGAGGGAAAACCGGTCTGAACCAGAAAGGCTCTTCTTATGCTATGTTCATAAGGAGTCCTTAAATTCAGGCTGTAGCTAGAGAGGGGCAAACTCAGCCCACATTACCTCCATCTTTATTCCTCTGCTTCTCTCCTTTCTTTTTGCCACGTTGGTAATGACAGTTCTGAGGATTTCTGATATTAACAACCGTGACAAGTATTAAATTACCGAAATGCACAACTATCAAAGGGTGCTGTGAAGGCAAATACCTGGGACTGTAAAGCACTAGGCAAGTTCTCCCTGTCACAGCAGCAACAGACCACAGTCCACTAAGGAGAAGTGCCTGGCTGATGGCGGAACATCTCTTCTTTGGAGCACGAAGAAAGCTATTCTACAGCCCGGTCGTCTTGCATAACACTTGCATATGCTCTGAAAAGGTTATTCTAGCATGACGTATACCTAAAGGCCGCTGTTTTGTTCACTGTCAATATGGCCAGCACCCTGGCAATCTCTGGCAGACATTAGCTAGGATTGCCAGCAAACCAAAAACAACACAAACATCTGGCAGAAATTGTGACTCGTTCAAAGGTACAATTCCTTGAACTTATTTACAATAACAACAGTATTTAAAATGTATACACCGTGCCCCCCTCACAACATTCATAACACTGAACTCTGCAGAATCCTTCTGCAACGTCTCCGTTGCCTCCCCCATCCGTGCAGGAGGCTGCTGTGTCCCAGGGCCATTTCCCTCTTCTGCTCACCACTCTCAACTGGCAGCAGGGTGAGGCCAAGAAAGATCTCCACCGACACCTGCAATCCAACCTCATTTGCTGGAAATGGCAGGGAATAAATCTGGAACCTTCTCCCTCAATGCATGGGATCTTCACCAATAATCCCACCAAAAGTTTGCACCAACCAAAGGCCACTACCATGGTTAGTGTGTCACACTATGGGATACGCAGGTTTGAATCCCCACTCTGCCATGGAGGCTTGCTGCCCGTCACAATCTCTCAGCCTAGCCCACCTCACAAGGTAATTGTTGTGAGGATGACACAGTAGTGTAGAACAGTGCGTTAAGCTGTACTGAGTCCCTATTGGGGAGAAACAGAGGACAGAAACCCTAAAGTGGCCTTTGGCCCACGAACCATTCATTCATTAATATGCTACAAAGGCTTTTCTTGCATTTGGCTACAACAGACTAACACAGCTTCACCTCTGGATTTGTCATCATCTTGCTGTAACCCTGCCAGGTTACCCCAACATAGCAGAGGAGAAGCTAAGAGGCCTACCTAAGGCCACACTCAGGCCACAGAGTGAGTTTGTGGCAGAGGGAAAAGTCAGCAGCTTTCTGAGTTCAGGTAGGGAATGTCCTGACTCATGAATGCACTCGAGAAAGGGAGGTGTGGATAGACCCTAGATGCATGAGGCCTGCGTGCAAGGCATGCGTGCATATCATGGGTATGTGAGGGGGAAATGCCAGGTGGAATTAACCTCCCCCCCCCCTTTCCAAATCAGGCCAATCTGGGAGCAGGCAGATGGCCAAAAGACCAGTTGGAAGCAGCACAGTCTCAGCCCAAAGCGCCTCCACCCCCCCCCCCCCATTTGGATTCCAGGGACAGTCTCATGCCCTCAGCTTTCAGGAAAACACAGCCCTCATCAGGGTTACTGAGATCAGGCACTCCATCACAATTACACCTTAGCAGACAAGGATAGTTCCTGTGACGTTTCTTTCTCATTAGGGAATACTGAAACCAGGCAACTTAAGCAGATCATCAAGAGATTTTCTTTCAACCTTGGGGGTCCCGACGAGACATTCAGGTGCCCCCACATGTCCCTCCTAAAGGGCCTCTAGGAACAGGTGTCTCCCGCGGGTGCATCGGGGGCGCCCCGTCAGGCGTTTCCCAGCCCACCGGCTGTGTCAGAGGGAGCGCCTGCCTCGCTTTCACGCGGAACACCTGCCAGGCTCAAGGGCGGCGGCGGGGGGGAGTCCCCGGGGATCGGCGCTGCCCAGTGAGGAGGGGGTTCGACTCACAGGGCCACGACGACCAGCCCAGCCCAGCCCAGCCCTGGCCCCGATGGAGGAATCGCCCCCTGACGCCTCCATGGCCGCGGGCTCGCCGCCCCCCGTCGCCCCAGGTGGACGCGCCGGCCTGAGGCTTCGCAACTTCACGCTCCCTCCGGGAACGCAGCAAACGCCCGCCCTGCGCAGCCGGGAGGGGGGAGGGGGCTTCACGGGCACCGGCCCCAGGAGCCGCGCGGCGGCACCGGGCCCCCCTTGCCCACCTGCGCCCACCTGCTCGGGGAGGCCAACCAGGCGAGGCCGCCCTGTTGCTCCTTGCCCGAGGCGCGCTTCCCCAGCGAAAGGCCGCTGGGGGAGGCGCCCCCGCTCGCTCGCCTGCCCCCCGGGGCGGGGGGGGCGAAGGAAGGGAGGGAGGGGGGAAGGAAGGGGCCCCCACTCGCCCTGCCCGCTGCTGCCCGCCCCAAGACCGCGCCTCCTCCCTCCCTCCCTCCCCCGGCGGCTGATCCGAGACCCCGCCGCCGGGGAGGCGCTTTCGACTGTCGGCTCGGCTTCCCTCCGAAGCCCCCCACTCACCCACCCCCCATCCCGCCGCCGCAGGCCCCCCCCGTCAATCCCAGCGCGGAGTCCCGGCGAGCCGCCGCGCCGAAGCCTGCCCGCACGCACGCAGACCCCCCCCCTCGTCCTCCTCCGCCGCCGCCTCCCCCCCCCCCGACGCTGCTCGCCGGCAGGCTCTGGGCGACTCCCGCCCGCCCCGCGCTCCGGCTCACCTTCCCGGGCGGCCGGCGGGCGGCTCCGCGTTCCTACAGGTCCGGCTCCGTCCTCCGCCGCCGCCTCCCGGCCGCACTGGCACTTCCCTCCTTCTCCGACCCGCGCCGGCCCCCAGGGGCTCCCGGCAGCCGCCGCATGCAGCGCCCCTTCGGGGAGGCGGGCTGGGCTGGGCTGGGCTGGGCTGGGCTCAGCTCAGCAGCGCAGGTGCGCCCCGGAGGAGCCCTCGGCGGCTGGCAGGGCAGGTGGCCATGGCCCAGGCAGGAAGCCCCGCGACGCCCTCTCCCTCTCCGCGGGCCACGCCGGCTGGGGATGGAGGCTGTGGGGAGGGGGGGAGAAGGGGAAGGGGAGGGCGGTTGCAACCCCCCCGCCTCCCCCGCCGCGCCCGGCTCCTCCTGCTCCGGCTCGCCCACGTCCAAGCTCCGGCACGCGGGGGGGAGGCGGTGACGGAGCCCGGGCGGGGGTCCAGTAACCGTTTGCGGGCCGGCTCCTGGCCCTGCTTTTCCTCCGAAACACCCCCCCCCCCAGCAAACTCAGGCTCCGGCTTCCCCCTCCTCTGGCCAGGCTCCTCCGGGGAAGGCAGGGGCCCCAGCGGACTGGCAGTCCGGGGGAGCAGGACTCAAGCCCGATCAGATGCCCGGACAGCCTTCAGGGCTTTCCAGAGGCAGCCACCAGAGGGCGAGGCAGGTCCACACACACAGGGCCGGTGCTACCCTTAGGCCAACTAGGCAGCCCCCTGGGGCAGAGAACTGATCAACAGCAGGAGGGTGTGAAATCTGTCACAGGTCTATCAGCTGTAAATTCTCTAGTAAAAAAGGAAGCCTGTCAAAACCAGTGGGAAGCCTGTCAAAAAATCTTCCAGGGGTGAATTCTCTGTGCAATTGGCTAGTACAGAATTAGCAATTGGCAGCAGGCTTTTTTCTTTCTTTCTGGAAAAAGAGGTGCTGGAATGCTCAAGAGGGAAATGAAGGAGAAACACATGGGATTCCTTGAAACAATGTTATTTTTATGCACTACAGACTTACCTCAGCTTTTGCAATTGATAACAAATCAGAAACAAAAAGGCGTGAAGATATAAAGCCTCACTTCATGTGCTACTTTTTAACTCCATTTAAGTATGTGTTTGCTGTCATCAAGAGATCTCTCAAATTACACAAATTCAAGGTTATTTTCAGACTATGCATGTGTTTATTAGATGTATTTTGCTAAATACTGTTATTCAATTCCAGTGAAAAGGCCTCAGTGTACATGCCATTGTTGTTGTTCTCATCATTCAGTCAGGCAGTCAAGTCCGATTCTTCGTGACCCCACGGACCACATCACACCAGGCCCTCCTGTCATCTGCCGTTTGCCCAATTTATTGTCCATTGCATTGATAACACCATCTAACCATCTCATCCATTGCCATTCTCTTTGACCTTCCATCTTTCCCAGCATCAGGGTCTTCATCTCCAGGGAGTGCTCCCTTCTCATTTGGTGGTCAAAGTATTTGAGCTTCAGCTTCAGTATTTGGCCTTCCAGGGAACAGTCAGGTTGATTTATTTGAGGATTGACTGTTTTGATCTCCTTGCAGTCCAAGGGACTCTCAAGAGTCTGCTCCAGCACCATAATTCGAAAGCATCTATTCTTCAGCACTCGGTCTTCCTTATGGTCCAACTCTTTCAGCCATACATGACTACTAGGAATACCATTGCTTTGACCATACGGACTTTTGTTGGTAGGGTGATGTCTCTACTTTTTATTATGCTGTCTAGGTTTGCCATAGCTTTCCTCCCAAGGGGCAGGTGTCTTTTAATTTCATGGCTGTAGTCACCATCTGCAGTGAACTTGGATCCCCGGAATGTGAATTCTGTAGCTGCTTCCATGACTTCCCCTTCTATTTGCCAAGGAGTGATGGGGCCAAATGCCATGATCTTAGTTTCTTTGATGTTGCATTTCAAGCCAACTTTTGTGCTCTCATAAGAACATAAAAGAAGCTAATGTTCGATCAGGCCAATGGCCCATCTTGTCCAACATTCTGTCACACAGTGGCCAAAAATACCAGGTGCCATCAGGAGGTGGGGCCAGGACACCAGAAACCCTCCCACTGTTGACCCCCCCAGCACAAAGAATACAGTGCATCACTTGCCCCAGCCTGAGAGTTCCTATCTATACCTTGTGGCTAATAGCCACTGATGAACTTCTGCTCCATATGCTTATCTAATTCCTTCTTGAAGCTGTCCATGCTTGTAGCTGCCACCACCTTTTGTGGCAGTGAATTCCATCTGTTAATCACTCTTTGGGTGAAGAAGTACTTCCTTTTATCTGTTCTAACCCAATTGCTCAGCAATTTCATGGAGTGCCCATGAGTTCTTGTATTGTGAGAAAGGGAGAAAGGTACCTCTTTCTCTGCCTGCTCTATCCCATGCATAATCTTATAAACCTCGATCATGTCACCCTTCACCCGTTGTTTCTCTAAGCTAAAGAGTCCTAAGCGCTTTAACCTTTCTTCATAGGGAAAGTGTTCCAACCCATTGATCATTCTAGTTGCCCTTTTCTGCACTTTTTCCAATGCTATAATATCCTTTTTGAGGCGTGGTGACCAGAACTGTACACAGTACTCCGAATGAGGTCGCACCATTGATTTATACAGGGGCATTATGATACTGGCTGATTTGTTTTCAATTCCCTTCCTCATAATCCCCAGCATAATGCTGGTCTTTTTTCAACTAGGAGCTGCCCCCACTGTCACTACAAATTCTTGTCTGGAATGGCCGGCTTGTGTGAAGAACATCAAGAAACTGGAAAACTTACATAGAGTATGTTGTCTTGTATAATTAGTGAAACATCGACAGCACTTATTGTTTTTATTACTGAAATTGAAATGTTTTATGTTGATTTTATCAGATTTTAATTGTTATCTATATATTATGCAATATGTTTAATGAATCTAAGCCACACTGAGCCTGCTTTGCAGGGAGGGCAGGGTATAAGCTGAATAATAAATAAATAAAACTGCAGTTGCACACTGTCTCGACATTTTCATTGAGTTATCTGCTACGACTCCAAGATCTCTCTCTTGGTCAGTCTTTGCCAGTTCAGACCCCATCAATGTGTACTTAGGATTTTTGGCTCCAATGTGCATCACTTTGCACTTGGCCACATTGAACCCCATTTGCCACATTGATGCCCACTTGCCCATCCTCAACAGACCCCTTTGGAGTGCCTCACAATCCTCCCTGGTTCTCACCACCCTGAACAACTTCATGTTGTCTGCAAATTTAGCCACTTCACTACTTACACCCAACTCCAAATCTTTAATAAACAAGTTAAAAAGCATCAGTCCCAGTACTGATCCCTGTGCTTACCACCCTCCACTGAGAAAATTGCCCATTTATACTCACTCTCTGTTTCCTACTAATTAGCCAGTTTTCGATCCACAAGAGGACTTGTCCTTTTATCCTGTGACTATTGAGCTTACTTAGGAGCCTTTGATGAGGAATTTTATCAAAAGCTTTCTGGAAGTCAAGGTAAGCAACATCTATTGGGTCCCCCTTGTCTTCCCTTACAGAACCCAAGCTGAGTCTGCCTCAATAGATTTTGTTCAGCATACTAATTCTTTCCTTAATAACAGTTTCCACCAACTTACCCAATATCGATGTCAGACTGACTGGCCTGTAATTTCCCGGATCTCCTCTGAAACCCTTTTTAAAGATGGGGGTGACATGGACTTCCGGTCTTGGTGATCGCCATGGCTCTGGGAGAAGCCTGCCAGCGTCTATGGCTGGGTGGGGGCGCAAACGACTGCACCACCCCAGGAGTCCCAGGGAGGGACTCTCAGTCAAGGGGCGCTAGAGGGCCCCTTCCCAGGTGCAATGGGCCCATCATGGAGTGTCCCGAATGGGAACAAGATCAGCACACCAGAGCAAGCAGACGGTGATCAAGTGAGCATAATGCCGAGAGACAACCACTGAAAGTGTGAGTCGAGTTTAAGCAAGAAGCACCCACGCATTTGCGTCCCCCCTAGCGAAAACGGGGGGGGGGAGGGAACTTCCCCCCTGATAAGGACTTCTTGCAGGCAATTTTAAGAAACCAGAAAAGGGAGAGGCGGCAAGAAAAAAGCAGTGGAAGTGAAGTAAACAGTTTGCATGAGCTTACCGGTGGGATTAAAATCTTCCAGAGACTTTGATGAACTTTTGCTAACAGTAAACAATCCCCAAACATGGCGCCACTGAAAGATGCGAGAGACAAGATACCGAAAGTTAAACCTTCTTCAGGAAGTTCCAGCCCTCTATGTTCGGCGCCTAGACAGGACCAAACTGCAGAACTCCAAAGGTTGCTGGTAGAGGTGCCTCGCCCTCTACTGGAGAAAATTACAGCTATAGATAATAAGCTTGACACTCAACAAGCACAGACAGCAGTAAATGCAAAGAAAATCAAAAAAGCAGAGCAGGAACTTAAAGAGATTGGTTCCAACTTGCAAAAAATGGATAAAAAGCTGCAGACACTTGATAAAAAGTGCCAAAGTATTACAGCTGCAAATGGAAAGGGATTAAAGAGGAGAAAGAGGAGAATCTATACCAAATTGTGGGCAATTTGTTGGCCTCTTTGGCGGATATGACACCGGACCAACTCCAAGGCAAAATAGATACGGTCTTTCGATCATATTCGGAGTATATTCGAAAGAACAATCTGCCAGGGGAAATTACTATTAGATTCTCCCAAAGTAGAACAAGAGATCAACTCTTGAAAGCAACTAACGGGACTACCTTGAAGTGGAGAGACAAGGAAATTAAAGTTATGAAGGACATTTCATTTGAGATAAGAAGAAAGAGGAGGAAATACAGAGACTTGGTGACATTTTTACAAGGCCAGAAGGTCGCGTACAGATGGTTGATCCCCGAGGGACTAATCTTTCAATATACAAACGGCAAAGAAAGGATTCATTCAACGGACAAGGCTTGTGAATTTTTGCAGCAACATGGCCGTCCACCAGGAGAGGGAGAAGGCACCCCAGATGGCACCAAGGAGAGCGAAGAAGAAGGAGAGACTGGATCTTCCTCAGAGGACTCAGACTCTAAATTGGGAGCAGTAGCCCCCAAATCAAGCTATCATTTAAGGGGAAAAGGAGGGGAAAAATAGTTTGTTAAAGATCTGGCAGATGCTAGCAAGGAATTTATTAGTAGAAGGCAGCTCTTTATGAAACTATATTTGTATTAGCAAGTGAAAAGAATAACATTTTAGTGAGATGATCATCTTTAGTGGAAGTCAATTCATGTTTCAGAGATAGATTTGTATTTAAACTGATTGTATGATCACTGACTCTTGGGGTTTTAGAGGTTATCTTTTCTTTCTCCTGTAGATTGTAGTTCCCCACCCTGGAATTTTCTGTTATAGTTTGTAGTAAATAGAAAAAGCAATAAAAAATCCCCTTCGGGGGGGCCAAAAAAAAGATGGTGGTGACATTAGCTACCTTCTAGTCCTCAGGAATGGAGGCAGATTTTAAAGAAAGATTACATATTTTTGTCAGGAGATCCACAAGGTCACCTTTGAGTTCTTTCAAAAGTCTTGGACGCATGCCATCCGGGCCTGGTGATTTATCAGTTTTTAAGTTATCAGTTGTAGGACCTCCTCTCTCACCACCTCAATCTGACTCAGGTGTTTCAACACCCCTCCCGAAATCAGTGGTTCTGGAGTGGGCAAGCACTTCTCATCTTCCACAGTGAAGACAGAGTCAAAAAATGGATTCAGCTTCTCAGCCATTCCCCTATCATCCTTCAGTATGCCTTTTACCCCTTGGTCATCCAAGGACCCCACTGCCTCCCTGGCTGGTTTCTTGCTTGTAATGTATTTGAAGAAAGTTTTGTTGTTGGTCTTTATGTTTTTTGCTATATGCTCCTCATCTTCCCTTTTTGCCTGCCTGATCACAGACTTGTATTTTATTTGCCACAGCCTGTGTTCCCTTTTACCAACCTCACTGAGACTAGTTTTCCACCGCTTAAAGGAGTCCTTCTTACCTTTTACAGCTTCCACTACTTTGTTTGTTAATCATGCAGGCTTTTTTCTATACTTATTTGTGCCTTTCCTAACCTGCAGTATATATTTTTTCTGAGCTTCTAGGATTGCAGTTTTAAATAGTCTCCAAGCTTCCCCAATGATTTTGACCCTTTCTACTTTTCCTTTCGGTTTCCTCCTAACATGTCCCCTCCAGGATCGCCTCCTCCCTGGTAGGTTCTGTGACCATCTGTTCCATAGCACAGTCATTGAGAGTGTCTAGAAACTCAATTTCTTTTTCCCAACTTGAATACATATTGACCCAATCAATGTGTGGGTAGTTCAAATCACCTATTATGACACAGTTATTTTGTCTAGCCGCTATCATTCATCATTTTATAATCCTCCTCTATCTTTTGATCTGGTGGGCGATAACAAACTCCCAGTGTTAAGCTTCCTTTTGGGCCCACTATTTCAACCCATAGCATTTCCAGAAGTGCATCCAATTCTCTTACCCTTTCAGTCTTACTGGACTGTATACTGGCCAGCAACAAGCTGAGGCACCCCACCTCCAACCCTTCCCCCCCCCCCGTCCTTTTGATATAATTTACAACCAGGAATCACCGTATCCCACTGATGTTCCTCACCCCACCAAGTTTCTGAAATACCCACAATGTCTATTCCCTCCACCAACACCAAGCAATCCAATTTCCCGATTTTACCTCAGACACTTCTAGCATTTGTGTATAAACACCTATAGATTCCCATGCATGTTAAGCTGACAGCCTTCCTCTTGCTGCCTCGAGACCTTGCCAGGCAGTCCATATCATTAGCCACAGTCTCAGTGAACAATTTTAATCCATTTCTTTGTAGAAAAGTAATAGCTACCCCTTCATCTCTTTGAGATGAGACATCCTGAACCACAGACTTTTCATCTTCTGTTGGATTTCCCCCAATATTCAGTTTAAAAACTGCTCCTTTTTGATTTTATGCACTAGCAGCCTGGTATGTTCTCGGGACAAGTGGAGACTGTCTGTTTTGTACAGCTCCCTCTTGTTCCAAAAAGCATCCCAGTGCCTTACAAACTTGAACCCTTCCCCCCTACACCATCATCTCATCCACACATTGAGACTCCTGATCTGTGCCTGTCTCTCTGGCCCTGCATGTGGAACAGGTAGCACTTCTGAGAAGGCTACCTTGGAGTTCTGGCCTTGAGTTTCCTGCCTAGCAGCCTACGTTTTTCCTCCAGGACCTCACGACTGTATTTCCCCACATCGTTGGTGCCAACATGTACCACGACCACTGGCTCCTCCCCAGCACTATCTACCAGCCTATCTAGAACATGCGTAATGTCCACTACCTTCGCACCAGGCAGGCAAATCACCATACAGTCAGTAAGCGGTTTCGCCACCCAGCTGTCTACCTGCCTAAGGATTGAATAACCAACTACCAAGAGGCCCCCTCTCCTCTTTCACCTTCAGCAAGAGGACATTAGAGTGGTATTGTCTGCATATCTGAGGTTGTTAATGTTTTTACCAGCAATCTTAATTCCAGTTTGTGATTCATCCAGGCCAGCATTTTGCATGATGTACTCTGCATATAAATTAAATAAGCAAGGGGACAATATACATGTTCCATTCTAACTGTCGCTTCTTGACCCTTATACAGGTTTCTCAGGAGACATGTGAGGTAATCTGGTACTTCCATCTCTTTAAGGACCTGCCACAGTTTGTTGTGATCCACACAATTAAAAGCTTTAGAGCAGTCTATGAAGCAGAAGTAGATGTTTTTTTGGTACTCCCTTACTTTCTCCATAATCCAGCGAATGTTGGCAATTTGATCTCTCATTCCTCTACCTCTTCGAAACCCAGCCTATACTTCTGGCAGTTCTCTATCCATGTACTGCTGAAGCCTAGCTTGTAAGATCTTGAGCATTGCCTTTCTTTGGGATTGGAATGTAAACTGACCTTTTCCAATCCTGCAGCCACTGTTGCGTTTTTCAAATCTGATGGCATATTGAATGCATCATGCTATTAACATGCCATTAAACTTTACTAAACCTGCCTCGTGCTTATTATATATGTCTCCAAGAGCTGAACACTCTGCCCAGCAAAGAGCAAATTATTTGTGATGAGCTTAAAGCTACCTTTTCTTTCTCACTGTGCAATTATATACTTACAGAGTAAATAAGTGTATGTATGTGAGCGAGAGTGCATCAGGCAAGAATAAAAGCAGCCTTGAGCTACTGGCACAACATGTCATTTATTTCCTGTGATTTTTTCTTGAAAGTGAACTATTTTGGCAAGCTATACTCTCTTGCTCCCTCAAAGAGAAACAAATTAGCACACAGTAAAAACCACTTATAGGAGGGATGCTGCGGGGGCATGGGGCCGGAGATCAAGTAGGGAGACACGGCCAGGAGTTTCTGGGAGTGGCACCTCCCCCATTTGGGTGGCACCCACACCCTAAAGCCTCCATCCCAGAGGCTCCTCCAAACACAGTACAGTATTCTATGACTGGCAGGATTGGTGCTGGCCACTTATCCCGTGGATATGGGGTGGTGTGGAGGAATTTCTCTGCCTCCAGAGAAGGGGGCCAATCCGTCATCTGCACCCACCCAAGATCTTGGGGGAGGCCTTCAATGTGGACAGCAGCCACAGTCCCGGTGAAAATGCCACCATCCCCAAACAGAGTCTTCTGTGAGGACTCATTTCTTCCCAGTATTACTGCCACAGCAGAGTGCCCATATGTGGCTGGCAGCCACGTTCCCAGCAGGAGGGGATAGAACATGGTGGTTGGTGCTTGATGGGCTGAAAATGTTAGCTCCACTAAACATATTCCCCCCGGAATGACTTCTTTCTGACGCCACCCTGCAAAGTGGAAGCACGATGGGACAAACAGTACAGCAAGGAAGGTGATGGCGGTCCTCCACAATCATGTTGCATGTTGCCTACAGGCAGAAAGGTTGGTTGAGATCACAGAGTCTGACTGCACATGTGGGGAAACTGAGGCATCAAAACTACTCATTGAGTGTGGGAACGCACACTAAGACAAGTGAGTGTGAAATTGTTGCGGGTTGCTCCTCTTACTGGCTTAAAGGGGGGGGACAGGAGAAGACGATCCTAAACCATGTTTGGACAACATGGATTCCCCAGGAGTCTCCAGGACTTGGTTTATGGTGTCACCATGTGGACAGTGCCAAGTGGATGCGGAGGTCCTCGTCAGAGAAGATCACCCAGTCCTGCTTAGGAGGAGGATTTGCTGGGCTGATGACTTGCCAAGTCTTGTAGACTGGCCACAGCAACCTGAACCCATTTTGCCCAAGGGCATAAATAAAAATGGAAGGGCTGTTTGGGCACACCCCATCTGTGAGAGACCCAGTAGCACTGTGTGCCCACCTGGCTGTGGTTGATGTGTGTGTGGGGGGGATCAGTCCTGACACCAGTGGGTGCAGACCTGCAAGGGGTCCGAATGGAGGAATGCTCTCCCTCTCAAGAGGAGGCAGTGTCCATGTATGGGCCTCTCAAAGAGGAGCCCAGTAGCATGATCTGCCCTCCTGGCTGTGGAAGGTGGATGTAGTGAACTCAGCCCTGAGCCCTGTGGATACCACAGCATCAGGAGCCTGGACTCACATTGAGCCCTGAAACCCCGAGATGGTTCTGCCACTGGACAACAACTAGAACTGGCATCCCCCCACCCGATATCAGGTAGCCAGCGCACAGAGAACAATTTCTAAAACAATACCGAAGCCATGTGGGAAAAAGTTGAAAGGAAAGAGTTCCAGGCTGGACAGGGGACATACTAACAGAGGACAGGATTGGAGTTGATCATCATGGACAAGAGAGGAGAAGGCCTGGAGGAATCACCACTTGGAAAAACAAGGGGGGAACTCCTTGACCAGCAGAATGATATGGAAGCATACATGGTGGGGGACCTGGGAGGATAAAGATGTGCACTGTCCTTGAGTTTCCAGTTGGCAGAATGAAGGGACGAGGACTTGGGGGAGGACATTGGGTACACGGCAGAGGAAGACGCTGGGGAAGGCTGACAAGCATGGGGGCACTCCTCAGTGGGGGTGGGGAGGCGTGCATTGCAGCCCAATGGACCACACAAGCTCCAGGATGAGCCACCTAGAGAGATGGTTGTGTGATGGTGGGTACATTCCATTTGGGTGTCCCCAACCCCATTTCCCCCCTCAGCCAGAAACCATTCCCACCTCACTGAAGGATCGGTTATCACGCAACCAGTGAATTTCCATTTGGGGGCAGGCCCCAAGGCCCACAGGCTCACAGCCCCCAGACCTACAGGCCTAGACCAAAGGGAATTTGGCCTCACAGGATAGGGGCTTGTTGGCAGAGCATCACAGGGGGATGCATCTGTGGTCAGTGGTCAAATTACCAGCAGGCGTACTGGGAGGACATGTTTTCCCAGTTGTCTTTTCCCTCCTTGTCTGTTTGTAAACAGTTTTGGGGCAGGCCCCAAGGCCCACGGACATGCAGCCCCTATAGGCCTAGGCCAATGGGAAGTGGCTTAGGAAGAAGTTAGCTAGACACAGGCTTGGGGTTTATTGGCAGATCCTTGGTATGTTTTAATCACTACGTTGAAATATCATGTAGCCCAAACTCCACTAGCCAACAAGTTTGACCTCCCAAGAGCCACCCCAGGATGACAGCTTGGAAGTGACCTCTTGGCCATGGACAGGCAGGGCTGCCTGGCCAAGCTCTTACCTCATTTGTCCAGAGCACCAGTAGCCTGGTCTGAGGGCCTGCTGTAGTTGGCAGGTGGGTGAGGCAGAGAATCCGGGCCCCAGTGGATGGAGACCCTGCGTGGTAGCACCCTCCCTCCCGGGTGAGGCAGAAGGATCCCGTGCTGACCAGGAATCACTTTGCTGTCCAGCAGGTGAGGGGGACATAGGCGGGCAGGTGGGCGAGGCCCCAGGGGACAGGGACCCTGTGAGAAAACCCGTGTTCAGGACATCATGAGCTGCCAGCACAGGAGGATTCACCCCTGATTGGTCATCCCTTTGTCATCAGGTAGGTGATGGGGACATGGACAGGTGGATGGGTGAGACCTCAGGGGGTCCCAGCCTCAGTGGAAATAGAACCCTGCCTGGGGCCAGCTTGGTGGCGCCTGCCTTCAGAGTGGGAGGCAGACGAAGGATTCAGTCCTGGCTGGTCATCAGTTGGCCACCAGGAAGGCGAGGGGGACATGGGTGGGCAGAGGGTGAGGTGGAGAATCCCCAGAAAGTGGTTTTTAAGTTGGGTGCCTCCTTGGCATAGGAGAGAGGGAGACCCCAAGTCAGAAACTCAAGCAACCAGAGCAAAAGGGGGGGGTTGGAGAAGCAGGAAGAGAAAGCCCACCCGTGCTGGAAGAAGCAGTCAGCACCCCCCCCCAAAAAAGTGGCAAGTTGGCTTTCTCGTTGACGGGGGGGGGGCAAGTCCAAGACTCAAGCAACCCAGGAAGAAGGCAGTTTCTGTTTTGTGGCAGGAGTTGTGAAGGACAGCCCCACAGCCATCAGGTGGGGCAGTGGGGCAACCCCCAAGACCAAGCATTGCAGTGGAGAAACTCAGAAAGGGGGGGAACAGCAACGAAAAGGGAGGGGGGATGTTTTTTTGTCTGGCGGTCTGCGTTGTCACCAGGAGGTTCAGCAGGTTTCTCCACCCACCCACCCACCCAGCCAGCCAGCGACCCCAGTAAATCCCCCCCCGCACCCCAGGCCCACCATGAGATTTTTCCACATGCAAAAGGAGCACTAGATGCACAGAGACTGCAAAACACAAGACAAAGGACAGTCACGCACCATCTGGGAATATATACACACACCCTCCCATTCTCAGGGAGAAGGATGGACGTCTCTGATTGGAAATCAGAGATGGCTGTCAGCCTCAGGTGCCCGATATTGGTCCCTCGACGGCTGAAAAATCCCACCCACACCCACTTTTCTGTGCAACACTGCAGGGGTGGGGTTCCTCTGACGAAAGTGCCCGAACACCTCCGAACTGGGCATTGCAGTATTGGGCCCTCAGGGGCTGGGCATGTGACATTCGAGCTGGTCCATCCAAGCCCCCCAAAAGGCAAAGTGCAGCTCGGATTTTGTCTGGGGGTTCGGCTCTGTGCCCAACCCTAACGACTAGTTTCACCTGTCTGATCATTAATGTATAAATATAATAAATGAAAATCTTTTTTTCCCTTTAAAAAAATTACCAAGGCATTTAAAAACCTCTGGGATGCTTACTTCACACTTTAGAGTGCTGTTTTTGACCTTTAAAACCCCAAATGGTCTGTAACCAGAGTTCCCTCTAAGGTGAGTTAGTGTGAGCTAGCTCACATTTTTAGCTTCCAGCTCACAGATTTTTGCTTTAGCTCAGGAAGGATAACTCCAGAGCAAACTAATTTAGGCAGCAGCCAAATCACTTGCTCAGAACTTTAATGCCAGTAGCTCACAAAGTAGAATTTTTGCTCACAAAACTCCACAGCTTAGAGGGAACATTGTCTGTAACTGTGGTCTTCCACAAAGTATTTCTGTATTTAATACCATTGTATCTGACCCTCTACTGCCAAAGGGTGCTGAGGTGCTTCCACTATCAGACGCACAGGGTCTTTTCTGCTTGCTTGCTGATGGTGCCCAGATTCTGGGACTCTCCTCTTCAGGCGGAGCAGTCAAATGAATACCTCAGCAGCCTTGTGGTACCTCTTGCAGCTGTTCTGTGGGTGACTTCTGCCCACTTCCCTTCAGCCTCACCTTCCCTCACAGGGTCACTGTGTGGATAAAATGGATGCAGAGGGGCAACCCAACAGCGATGTGGTGGGCCAAGAGGGCCTGCAGGTGCCCCCATGTGTGGGGATTTCCCTGTTTCTCAGCAGGGGAGGACGGCTCCGACTGATGGCAACAAAGGTAAGAGCGTGCTGGGAATAAGCATCTCGCATGGCGGTCCTTCTCACCAAATTACTCGGTGATGATTTAAAAAAAAAAAAAGTTTCCACCTGTATAGTTCTTGGCTTCAGGGGATGTTTGATAACAGAGTGAAGGAACAGGGAGTTAGCATGCAACCGCTGCTTTTAGCACAGGGACAACTACAGACTGATCCAGGAGGTCTCATCCTGAGATCTCACTGGCCCTGTTCCCATGTTGCAGTGAACCCAAGTACACTCCATGTACAGCGCCTGGCCAGCCAGCACATGGGTGTAGCGGTCAGACTAGGAGCTGGGGGAGCCAGCTTCAGATGCCCACTGCCCAGCCGAAGGTTGCTGGATGACCTTGGGCCAGTTCCATGCTCCTAGCCTGACTCACCTCCCAAGGTTGCCATAAGACCGATGAAGACGGGTGGCCCAGTTAGCCAGTCTGTGGCGGGAGAAAAGAGCCAGAGTCCGGGAGCTCCTCAAAGGCCGGGGGGGGAGGAGCTTCCATGAGCCGTTGCTCCCTTCTTCAGGGATTGCTGGGAGGAGAAAGTGGCGGCGTGGGGAATGGCGGCCGCTGCTTTGGGTCCCCGTCAGGCAGAAAGACGGGTTATAAACCAAGTAAGCAAATAAATAAATTATTCCTCTGCTTTTCATTTGTGCTGACTGAAACACCTAACAGGTTTTATCTTGTTTCTCTTTGGGTCCGATTGCTGCACTGGCATTTTTAGACGTCTTAAAATTGCTAGGCTGTTCTTGTATGGGTTGTGATTTGCAGGACTGGTATCAGTTTACTTCTTATTTATGATTGTAAACCATTAAAGGAATCATTGGCTGACTGTTCGTGGGGTACAAAATGTGCTCAAATTGGATGTGCATTAGAATGCAGACAAAATCCTTTGCTTTAAATTGGATGTACAACAGAATGCAACAACTATGCATTGTATAACGGAATGCATATCCAGATGTGAAACTGAATGCACATTCAAATGCAGACACACACACATTTCTGTGACTTTGGATGTCCATTCCCATTCTTAATCCCCCCCCCCAAAAAAAAAACCCCTAGCTGGTACCAATATTTTTTCTGCCATAAAATAAGTTGCATAGAGTCAAACAGAAGGTAAGCTTAGTATAAAAATCATATGTACTAGCAAAACTATATTCCTTGTTTTGGAAATTAAGCTGGATTATTGCCACATCCCCAAAACGGAGGTGGTCCACATTGCCACATAAAAGTCACCAAGTCGTCAGACACCTGGCATGTTTGAACCAATTTGAATCCTTAATATTTTGCATCCTGGTGGGGAGTGTTCGGATTTTCACTGGGCCAAGTCAGGTTTCAACACTTCTAAGAACATAAGAACATAACCAGAGAAGCTAAAGTTGCACCAGGCCAATGGCCCATCTAGTTCAACACTTTGTCGCACAGGGGCCAAAAATACCAGGTGCCATCAGGAGGTCCAGCAGTGGGGCCAGGACACTAGAAGCCCTCCCACTGTTGACCCCCCTCCAAGCACCAAGAATACAGAGCATCACCTGCCCCAACCTTAGAGTTCCTATCTATACCTTGTGGCTAATAGCCACTGATGGACTTCTGCTCCATATGCTTATCTAATTCCCTCTAGAAGCCATCCATTTTTGTAGCCACCACCACCTCCTGTGGCAGTGAATTCCATGTGTTAATCACTCTTTGGGTGAAGAAGTACTTCCTTTATATCCGTTCTAACCCAACTGTTCAGCAATTTCATGGAGTGCCCATGAGTTCTTGTATTGTGAGAAAGGGAGAAAAGGACTTCTTTCTCTACTTGCTTAATCCCGTGCATAATCTTATAAACCTCGATCATGTCACCCCTCAGCCATTGTTTCTCCAAGCTAAAGAGCCCCAAGCATTTTAACCTTTCTTCATAGGGAAGTGTTCCAACCCTTTGATCATTCTAGTTGTCCTTTTCTGCACTTTTTTATTGCAGTTGCACACTGTCTCGACATTTTCATTGAGTTATCTACTATGACTCCAAGATCTCTCTCTTGGTCAGTCTCTGCCAGTTCAGACCCCATCAATATGTACTTATATTTAGGAATTTTGGCTCCAATGTGCATCACTTTGCACTTGGCCACATTGAACCTCATTTGCCATATTGACGCCCACTCGCCCATCCTTGACAGATCCCTTTGGAGTGCCTCACAATCCTCCCTATTTCTCTCCACCCTGAACAACTTTGTGTCATCTGCAAATTTAGCCACTTCACTGCTTACACCCAACTCCAAATCATTAATAAACAAGTTAAAAAGCATCAGTCCCAGTACTGATCCCTGTGGTACCCCACTGCTTACCACCCTCCACTGAGAAAATTGCCCATTTATACTCACTCTCTGTTTCCTACTAATTAGCCAGTTTTCACTCCACAAGAGGACTTGTCCTTTTATCCTGTGACTATTGAGCTTACTTAGGAGCCTTTGATGAGGAATTTTATCACAAGCTTTCTGGAAGTCAAGGTAAGCAACATCTATTGGGTCCCCCTTGTCCACATGTTTGTTCACACCCTCAAAAAACACTAACAGGTTAGTGAGACAAGATCTTCCCTTACAGAACCCATGCTGAGTCTGCCTCAATAGTTTTTGTTCATTAACATGCTTACTCATTCTTCCTTAATAACAGTTTCCACCAACTTACCCGGTATGGATGTCAGATTCATTGGCCTGTAATTTCCCAGATCTCCTCTGGAAACCTTTTTAAAGATTCAGGTGACATTAGCAACCTTCCAGTCCTCAGGAATGGAGGCAGATTTTAAAGAAAGATTACATATTTTAATCAGGAGATCCACAAGGTCACCTTTGAGTTCTTTCAGAACTCTTGGATGTGTGCCAACTGGACCTGGTAATTTATCAGTTTTTAAGTTATCAATCGTAGGACCTCCTCTCTCATCACCTCAATCTGACTCAAGTGTTTCAACACCCTGAAATCAATGGGCAAGCACTTCTCATCTTCCACAGTGAAGACTGAGAGAAAAAATGCATTCAGCTTCTCAGCCATTTCCCTATCATCCTTCAGTACGCCTTTTACCCCTTGGTCATCCATAAGAACATAAGAGAAGCCAATGCTGAATCAGGCCAATGGCCCATCTAGTCCAACACTCTGTCACACAGTGGCCAAAAATACCAGGTGCCATCAGGAGGTCCAGCAGTGGGGCCAGGACACCAGAAGCCCTCCCACTGCTGCCCCCTCCAGCACCAAGAATACCGTGCATCACCTGCCCCAGACTGAGAGTTCCCATCTATACCCTGTGGCTAATAGCCACTGATGAACTTCTGCTCCATATGTTTATCTAATTCCCTCTTTTTTGAAAAATAATATTTTATCTAATTCCCTCTTGAAACTGTCTATGCTTGTAGCTGCCACCACCTTCTGTGGTAGTGAATTCCATATGTTAATCACTCTTTGGGTGAAGAAGTACTTCCTTTTATCTGTTCTAACCCGACTGCTCAGCAATTTCATGGAGTGCCCACGAGTTCTTGTATTGTGAGAAAGGGAGAAAAGTACTTCTTTCTCAACCTGCTCAGTCCCATGAATAATCTTATAGAACTTGATCATGTCACCCCTCAGCCGTCATTTCTCCAGGCTAAAGGCCCCAAGCATTTTAACCTTTCTTCATAGGGAAGGTGTTCCAACCCTTTTATCATTCTAGTTGCCCTTCTCTGCACTTTTTCCAATGCTATAATATCCTTTTTGAGATGTGGTGACCAGAACTGTACACAGTATTCCAAATGAGGTTGCACCAATGATTTATACAGGGGCATTATGATACTGGCTGATTTGTTTTCAATTCCCTTCCTAATAATCCCCAGCATAGTGTTGGCCTTCTTTATTGCAGTTACACACTGTCTAGACATTTTCATTGAGTTATCTACTACGATTCCAAGATCTTTCTCTTGGTCAGTCTCTGCCAGTTCAGACCCCATCAACGTGTATTTATACTTAGGATTTTTGGCTCCAAAGCACATCACTTTGCACTTGGCCACATTGAACCCCATTTGCCACGTTGCCGCCCACTCACTCAGCCTTGACAGTTCCCTTTGGAGTGCCTCACAATCCTCCCTGGTTGTCACCACCCAGAACAACTTTGTGTTATCTGCAAATTTAGCCACTTCACTGCTAGGGACCCCACTGCCTCCCTGGCTGGTTTCCTGCTTGTAATGTATTTGAAGAAAGTTTTATTGTTGGTCTTTATGTTTTTAGCTATATGCTCCTCATCCTCCCTTTTTGCCTGCCTGATCACAGACTTGTATTTTATTTGCCACAGCCTGTGTTCCCTATTATCAACCTCACTGAGACTAGCTTTCCACCACTTAAAGCAATCCTTCTTACCTTTTACAGCTTCCATTACTTTGTTTGTTAACCATGAAGGTTTTTTTCTATACCTATTTGTGCCTTTCCTAATCTGCAGTATATATTTTTTCTGAGCTTCTAGTATTGTAGTTTTAAATACTCTGCAACCTTCCCCAATGGTTTTGACAGAATTACTAAAATGGTTGACTCTGGCAATGCTGTGCATATACTGTATCTAGATTTCAGTAAAGCATTTGACAAAGTTTCTCATGATATCTTTGAGGATAAGCTGGTTAAGTGTTCGCTGGATGGGGCAACCGTTGGATGGGCTCATGGCTGGTTGAAAAATCGTACCCAACGAGTGCTCATAAATGGCTCTGCATCTACGTGGAGGGAAGTCTCAAGTGGAACGCCACAGGGCTCGGTCCTGGGCCCAGTGTGGTTCAATGTTTTTATAAATGACCTGGAGGAAGACATAGAGGGGATGCTTATAAAATTTTCAGATGACATGAAGCTGGGTGGGATTGCTAATTCTGAAGAAGACAGAGTCAGGATTCAAAATGCTCTAGATAGGCTGGAACAGTGGGCTGAGACAAATAAAATTAATTTCAATAGAGATAAGTCCAAAGTCCTACACTTAGGTACAAAAAATCAAAGGCACAGATATAGAATGGGAGGGACTTGGCTTGACAGCAGCATATGTGAAAGGGATCTAGTGTTCTGGTTGATCACAAGCTCAACATGAGCCTGCAGTGTGATGTGACTGTGAAGAAAGCTAATGCAATCTTAGGATGCATTAACAGAAGCCTTATTGTGTCCAGATCAAGGGAGGTGGTAGTTCCGCTCTATTCTGCTATGGTCAGGCCACACCTGGAGTATTGTGTCCAGCTTTGGGCACCACATTTTAGGAAGGATGTTGACAAGCTTGAGCGTGTCCAGAAGAGGGCAACCAGGATGGTGAGAAGGTTGGAATCCAAGTCTTAGGAGGAAAGGCTAAAAGAGTTGGGTATGTTTACCCTGGGAAAGAGAAGGCTTAGAGGGGACATGATTGCAGTCTTCCAATATTTGAAGGGCTGTCATGTAGAAGATGGAGCAGATCAATTCCCTCTTGCTCCAGATTGCAAGACTAGATCTAAGAGGTGGAAATTACAAGGGAGTTGTTACTGGCTAAATATCAGGAGAAACTTCCTAACTGTAAGAGTGGTTGAGCAATGGAACAGACTGCCTCGGGAGGTGGTGCTTGCTCCTTCGCTGGACATTTTTAAGTGGAGGCTGGATGACCATCTTTCGGGTATGTTGTAGGGCTATCTTTTGGCTTCGCTCCTGCAGAGTGCAGGGGGTTGGACTAGATGACCTGCAAGGTCTCTTTCTACTTTTCCTTTCAGTTTCCTCCTCACATGTCCCCTCATATCAGAGAAGTTACCCCTTTTAAAGTTAAAAGTGGTTGCATCAGTCTTTTTGGGCAACTCCCTATTTATACAAATGTTAAACTCAATAACATTATGGTGACTGTTCCCAAGTGGTGCAATCACTTTTACATCTCTCACCAGGTCTTGGGCATTACTTAGGACCATATCCAGGATTGCCTTTCCCCTGGTAGATTCTGTGACCATCTGTTCCATAGCACAGTCATTGAGAGGGTCTAGAAACTCAATCTCTTTTTCCCGACTTGAACTCATATTGACCCAAGCAATGTGTGGGTAGTTAAAATCACCTATTACGACATAGTTGTTTCGTCTAGCCACTATCTTTAATTAATTCACCATTTTATAATCCTCCTCTATCTTTTGATCTGGTGGGCAATAACAAACTCCCAGTGGTAAGCTTCCTTTTGGGCCCACTATTTCAACACATAGTATTTCCATATTTCAACCCATAGTATATTTCAGCCCACAGCATTTCAACTCATAGCATTTGTGACTGATAAAACAACCAATAGTGACAACAATAAGGGTAGGGATGCTGCAAAGTTCACCACAAATATGTTCAAAGGTTAAATGATATGAGCTGATGAACCAACATGTTCAGAATCAGTTCATAGTCAAGTGCTGCAAGTTCCTGGCAAATAGGTTTCCACTAGAATTTTGCAAAACTGCAGATGTGCAAAGATGATTGTCATGTTCCCAGTCAGACCACTCTCCACAAACACTTCAGCAGTGAATGTTTTATTTAGACATATGAAATGCCATGAGTTTGAACTCTTTGTTAGGACTGAATTACAAAGGCGGGAAAGCAGGATAAAGGTACAACCCCAAAATTCCATTAATATCCATGTGATGTCAGCATTATTACAATGACTTTGAAAGATATAGGGCCATTATCTATTCAGGCACAGACTTACTTCAAGGACATTTCTCGTGTGAAAGATGTCTTGAGGCCTCTTGGGAAAGTTACCAAGCAAGCCTCCCTAATTCACTACAGACACTCATCCCCCCCCCGCCCCCAGAATGCAATGGCAGGCAAGGGCAGTGATAAGGGGTACAGAGGGTAAGCAGAATAGTTCAGGTTAAAATACATGAGGTTTCAGCTAGCCAGATGCCCAAGTCTGACAATGATGCCAATTCAAACCAAGAAGCAGTCACAAGGGACTACTTAGATGAACACTGAAGGGCAGGATTTTATTTAAAAACAGCATTTATTTTTAACTGATTTATATCATTTGTGACTGATTAACAATTACAGCTGAGTGGAGCACTTACACATCAAGGGGAAAAGGGGGCAGCAGAACTCAATTGGGCTCTGTAGAACACAGATGCATGAAACGCAAATTACATTGTTAGGAAGGAAAACAGTATTGCAAGATGCCCAACAGCTATGAGTGGGTCAACAAACAGTAAAATCTATCACTTATTATTGTTCCCAACTAGCAAATTGGGTGTGAGCCAAACTGGCAGGTCCCTGAGCATCCCTAGGCAGGGGTATACAGTGGAAGAGGAACTGCTCATTCTGTAAATACTTTGAAAGAGAGTCATCAAAATTTAGGAAGCAGAAAAAGACAGAGAAGAGAAAGGTAAAAAGAATGAGAAGCATCCATAGACTGTGCAGAAGAATAATGTAATTTATTAGCTGCAATTTGGTCTGCTATTCATAATTTATCCAGTTTAGCAAAGGAAGCAACTCAACAACAAAATTTCAATAGGTTTCACACTGAATCTGCTTTGCAAAATCCAGAACCAAAGTCTAGTGAGAATGCTCCACAGAATATGTCCTTCTGAGCTGAGTTGTCAATTGCACAGAAGAAAAAAAAAGTGCCTCAATCGGCAATTGACTCATGGTGACCCCAGGGGCAGGAGGAGCAGAGGTGATCTGCCACCGCCTCCCTCCACACAGCAACTGCAGTCTTCTAGGGGGCTCCCATCCAAGTACTGACAGCGGCTGGCCCTGCTTGGCTCCCAGGCTTTGATTAGCTGGGCTGTTTAACAGAGGAGAACGGCATTTATCTACTTCATCCAAACCCCACCATTTCCTTCATAGGTACCCAAAGCAGCATGCATAATCCTCCTCCATTTTATCCTCACAACAACCCTGTGAGGGAGGTTAGGCTGAAAAAGCATTTTTGGCACAAAGTAAGCTTCCATAGAAGAGTAGGTCTTTGAACCTGGGTCTCCAGGATCCTAATCTGAAATTCTAACCTCTACACTATTCTGGCTTTCATGGGGTGGCTGCTGTTGACCAGTAACAAGAAGCCAATCCTGGATGAGTCATGTAAGTCACATGTTAACAGCTATGCTTACTGGCAGGTCAACAATGAGTCCTTCTTCAAAGGCCACATTAGCCCTAGAAAGGGTCCATCCTTTCCCTCTGATGTTTTACTGACAGAAACAAAGGCTTGAAGACCGGCAATAATTTTCTGGTTACCTAACAATGGCTAGCCAGGGCATTCATTTCTTAGACCTACTGGCACAATTTTTATTATTTTTGTGGGTTTTTCCCCAGATTTCCCTGCAAATCTGGGGATCCTCAGATTTTAGCAAGATCTGTTTGTCTGTTCATGGCCTCCATCTCCAAATTTAGGTATCCAGACAGGACCATGTTGAAAGTTAGATATACCGATTCTGAATTTATCCTTGGATTTTAAATTACCTGGTGGCATTTCTGATAGGGAAAGGGTACACCAGGCCCCTAGCCAGGATTTATTTTGTCGGGGGGCATTTCAATTTCTCGGGGGGGGGGCACCTCAGCCAAGCCATGAGCCTCCTCTCTGAGACAATGCAGGCAAGAAAGCGGAAGGAAGCCACCCATGACTCCGACAGGACAAGCGGCCAGCGGAGGGCAGAATGTGACCCACTCCCTCCCCTCCAGGGCTGTGAGTCTTTCCAGGCAGCGCACAAAGGCAGCCTTGCCCCACAAACCACCCCTCTCTACTCCCAGCACCGATGCCCTTGGGCACCGGTTAGAGCGCTGTGGAGGGTGGAGCACCGGGGAGGAACCCTTTGTCCACCACTTGTTGTAACCCTCTGCAGGCTGGTAGGACCGCCCCCCATCCCTCCTGCCCGGTCTCCCCACTCCAGTACGACGAGAGGCAAGGGACTCCCTCTTCCTCCCCCTCCCCCGGCACTGCTCCTCCTTCTTTCAGGTGCCCTTCCAGCCCCAAGCCTGCTGGAAAGTACTGAGACTGACGAGTGATTTCAGCTCTCACATACTTTATTAGTTGAAGAACAAGACAACTAAGCCGGTTCGCAGGCCGGCTTTTTATCCCCAAGTGACCCACACCCCAAACACACACCCGGTGATTTGCTATTTACATTGATTGGATTAACTCCTGCTCCTCCATTGGAGGGGAGTCAGGATCCACTAGTCCATTGTCCTTCGGGGCGAAGCTCAGGCCCTTCGCCTGGCCACATGGTGGACCAGTTGGAACCAGTCCAAGCACATGGCTGCCCGGAGCCCATGTTCTTAAGTGGATACATTACACCCCTCCCCCCTTGGTCCGATAAACACCCGCACACATAATCTTTCAAATAGTTGGGGGCCGCCGCTCTCACGTGGAGCGGCGGGGCTCTGGCATGGGGGAACTGACGGCCTTTCGGGCGGCCATGGGTACCGGTGGCCACTCTGGTGTTGGAGGGACTGGGCTCACCATCTCGCCCGGTGTGTTATTTGCGGTTGCGGGACGTGGGGACCGGGGCTTGTGTGATCGCTTTAATTTTTTCGTCCGTGGGGTGGATGCCTAGTGCATCGACTGCAAAACCCAGAAATTCAATGCGGGGCACCCCTAGGAGGCATTTCTCCTTCTTCACCTTGAGGCCGGCATCGTTGAACCTCTGCAGGACCTGATGCAGCCGTTCGGCGAAGGCGGTGGAGTCCGGTGCCGCGATGATGACATCATCTAAAAAGGGCTGGACCCCTGGAATTCCTTTAAGGAAGGAATCCATGAAAGATTGGAAAATCCCGGGTGCCACCGAAACCCCAAACTGCAGTCTATTGACCCGGAAGGCCCCCTTGTGGGTGGTGATGGTTTGCGCTTCTGCAGCGACCGTGTCCACTGGCAGCTGCTGGTAAGCCTGCTCCAAGTCCAATTTACCGAAAACCTTGGCCCCCGTAAGGGAGGCCAGGACATGGCTCACTACTGGGACCGGATAGGCGTGGTCCTGCAGGGCCTTATTTATGGAGCATTTGTAGTCAGCACAAATGCGTATAGCCCCATTCGGTTTAATTGGCGTTACAATGGGGGTTTCCCAGCACGCTGACGCGACTGGTTCCAGCACTCCTTGGGCGACCAGGCGGTCAAGCTCGGCCTCTATTTTTTCCCGCATGGCTATGGGAGGGGGCCGTGCCTTTATGCGGATGGGTCGTACGTTAGGGTCCAGATCCCATTGTACCTCCCCAGGGTCCCATCGAACACTTTGGGGAAATCGCGGCAAACCGCCTCCCAGTCTGCGGTCCCGAGGTGGTTTACTACCGCTATTTGGAGTCCCAAAGGCCCAAACCATGACAACCCCAGGAGGCTTGAGAGGTGCCCCTCCACGACCAGCAGGTCCAGCAAGCCCAAGAACCCTTTAAATCAGACCTGAAACTTGCCCCAGCCACGGACTGCCACTGGGTTTTTGTTAAAGTCCGTCAGTTTCAAACCCCGTGGCTTGTGCAGTCGGGGTCCCCCCTTGGGCATAGAGTTTTGAGGGTCTCCGCGGAAATTATAGAGAAAGAGGACCCCGAGTCTATTTCCATTTGGCAGGGGGACCCCTCTATTTGGAGAGTCACATGCACCTTGTCCGGGCTTTCAGGGGGCAAGTTACATACCATCTGCCGGCGCTGGGTCATCACGGTGTGCAGGCTTGCAGCGTCCAGCTGAGCAGTGGATCCCAGGCGCTTCCCCTTGGAGCGGCAGACTCAGGCGAGGTGTCCGGCCTTGTTGCAGGTCCTGCAGATGGCGTCCCGGAAACGGCAGGTCCGGCGCTCGTGAGCGTCGCCACAGCTGGCACAGGCAGATGCGTTGGGCTGGGTTGGTGTTGCGGGGAGTCCCTTGTTGCGTTGGGTGCATTGCTGTGATCGGCGGTTCACCTGTAGGACCTCCTCATCGTTCGAGTCATCAGAGGGGCCGGAGTCCTGGAGGCGATGGACTGTCTTTGGCCGGCGATCCGCGTGGGACTTCTCGTAGGCGGCCGCTTCTTTGACGGCGGCCTCCAGAGTGAGGTCGTCCCGGCTGATGAGCCTGCGGCACAGCTTCGCCTCCTTCAGCCCCACCAAGAACTGGTTTAGGAGGGCATCTGCGAGGTTGGGGAAGGCACACCTTGTGGCTGCGCGGTGTAGTCCGGCCAGGAAGTCCAGAGATGTTTCGTCGGGGCCCTGCGTTCTTGCAAAGAACTCCATTCGTTCCGCGAACTTGGTGGGCTTCGGGGCCAAGTGGTCAGTAAATGCCTTGACCAGCATCTCGTAGGTGGCGGCCATGTCTTTCGGCAGGAGGGGGTTTACCAGGTCCTTCAGGAGGAGGTGTGCCTCGATGCCGCAGTAGCATAGGAGATAGACCTTCTTCGTACCCACATCCGTGATGCCATGGATCTCGAAGTGACGCTCCAGCGTCTCAATCCAGGTCTCCCAGTGTGCAGGACGGGAGATGTCGAAGGCAGGGAAGCTCTCGTTGCTAGCGGCCATGGTGCTCACCCGTGGAGGTCGCGGTTCTGGTGTAGAGTTGGTGGCGTTGGAAGCGAGGCTGCTCTCGGGGTCAGCGGTGCTAGGGAGCGGTGCGGTGCCCAGGAACTGAAGAGGCGGACACGAAGCTCGGCGGCGGCGTTCGGTGCTTTCGGCGTTGGGGCGGTCAGCGGTGCTCGTCTCGTGGTCGTTGTTCATGGAGGGAGTTGGCATCCCATCCTCGTCGCCAGTGAAAAGTACTGAGACTGACGAGTGATTTCAGCTCTCACATACTTTATTAGTTGAAGAACAAGACAACTAAGCCGGTTCGCAGGCCGGCTTTTTATCCCCAAGTGACCCACACCCCAAACACACACACACCCGGTGATTTGCTATTTACATTGATTGGATTAACTCCTGCTCCTCCATTGGAGGGGAGTCAGGATCCACTAGTCCATTGTCCTTCGGGGCGAAGCTCAGGCCCTTCGCCTGGCCACATGGTGGACCGGTTGGAACCAGTCCAAGCACATGGCTGCCCGGAGCCCATGTTCTCAAGTGGATACATTACACCTGCCCTGGCCGGACCTCTTCCTCCCTCCTGCTCCTCCTCCTCCTCCTTCCCGGCATCTAAAAGTGAAGTGGGTCGGCTGCCCCATCTGTCTTGGTTTCCATTGTATTGCTAGCAGCTACCGGAATACACAAATGGGGGTGTGGGGTGTGTGTGTGTGTGAAAGTTCTTTCTTCACAGAAATTGACGAGAACCAAACTTAATTTAAAGGGGGGGGGCCTTCCCCAGCTTGGCCTTCTCTCCCTTCCGCCGACTCACCAACGCTCTGTCGGGGGTGGGGAGGGAAGACAGTGGAGGAGCCCCCAGCCAGCTGCCCCCAGCCAGCTGCCTGCGTGAAAAGTACTGAGACCGATGAGTGATTTCAGCTCTCACATACTTTATTAGTTGCAGAACAAGACAACTAGCCGGCTCGCAGGCCAGCTTATATCCCCCAGCAAACCCACATCCCAACTCCTACTCCACCCGTGATAGAATAATTCAAACTTGATTCACTTAACTCCTAAGATATTCGAGGCCCGATTGGTGGGGCTTGAGGAGCCCCTGTTCTATTGTTTCCCTGGAACAAAGCTCAGCCTTAGCTAGCCCCGTGCTCCACCGGTTTGCGCCAGCTAGAGCACATGGTAGAGCCAAAGGCTGAACTGGATACATTACACTCCTCCCCCCCTTGGTCCAATAAACACCCACAAACAAAGTCCTTCAAGTAGCTGGGAGCCCGCCATTCCCACGTAGAATGGTGGAGTTCTGGCATGGGGGAACTGGTTGCCTCCCGAGCTGGCTTGGAATCTGGCGGCCGTTCTGGTGTCTGAGGATCTGGGCTCACCATCTCGCCTGGTGCTTCATTTGAGGTCGATGGTTGGCTGGGGTTGGGTCTCCCAGGAATTTCCTCTGGAGAGTCTGCCGCTGCATCTGGCTGAGCTGGCTCGCTCCACTCCTCCCCCTCGTCCGGCTCTAGGGGTAGCACCTGGCGGCATAGCTGATCGATGTGTCGATGCAGAATCTGGCCATCCTCTCCGGAAACTTCATAGGATAGAGGGCCTCAGACCCGTACCACTCTAGCTGGGATCCAAGGGGGACCTTTCGCGAAGTTCCGAGCGTACACCGGGTCCTCTGTGAAGAACCCCCATGCAGCCTCTGGAGTTTCCGTGGAGGGTTCCTGCTCTGGCACTCGATCGGGGTGTAACCGGTCTAGCCTGGTGGTGAGACGTCGGCCCATCAGTAGTTCCGCTGGGCTTTGGCCGGTAGTCGCATGGGGCATAGTCCTCTTGCCAAACAAGAAGGAAGCCAGGTTAAAGTCCCAGTCTGTTCCTTCAGCCCAGCAGAGCACCTCATTTGCCGTTCTCACCATGTGTTCGGCTTGGCCATTGGTGGTGGGATGGAATGGGGCCAATCTGACGTGGCGAATTCCATGCTGACGGGTGAACTCTTGGAGCTCCCTGGACGTGAAGGCCGTTCCATTGTTGGTGACCAGGGTGTCAGGGAGTCCGTGCAAGCTGAAAATCCGCCACATTGCTCTGATGGCCGCTCGGGAGGAGGTGGACGATACCGGCACCACTTCTAGCCACTTACTGTAGGCATCTACAGGTATAAAAAACAGCTACTCCTGGAACGGGCCTGCGAAGTCGAGGTGCAGGCACGACCAGGGGCGGTGAGAGGATTCCCAGGCCCTTTCCGGAGCCTTTGGCGGTGTGGGTCGGGAGGCCTGGCAGGGTTGGCACCTTTTTCCAAGTCCTCAATGTCCCGGTCCAGCCCCGGCCACCCCCGGACACCCGACATACCCCCGGGCCAGGGCCTTCATTCTGACCACCCCAGGGTGGTGCTCGTGCAAGTCGTTCAGCACTCGCGGCTGTAGTGGTTTCAGAATGACTACTCTACCCCCCCACATTAGGCACCCCTTGTAGGTCGACAGCTCATCGCACCTTATGACGAAAGGCACAAATTCCAGGTTTTGTTTAGCTGTCGGCCACCCCCTCCCTACCCAGTCCAAGACCCGACAGAGAACCTTGTCGTGGCCCGAGAGACGGGCCACCTCCTTGACGTGGACAGGGTGATGGGGCAGCGATTCCAGGAGGGCGATCCCGTGGGCGGGGTCTGGGTCTGGGTCTGTGACGGGCAGAGGCAGGCGGCTGAGGGCGTCCATGTGACCCATGGCCTTCCCCGGGCGGTGGGTGAGGGCGTAAGAGTACCCCGCCAGGAATATGGACCAGCGGAGAACCTTGGGCAAGACCATCTGCAGTGTTTGCCGATCGGGCGTGAGGAGGCCCAGGAGAGGCTTGTGGTCCGTCAGGATCTCAAATGGGTGGCCATAGAGATGGTGGTGGAATTTTTTAACCCCCACCACTATTGCTAGCGCCTCCTTGTCTATCTGCACGTAATTATGCTCCGCAGAAGACAGGTTCCGCGAGTAATAGGTGACCGGGACCTCCCGGCCATCCGGCAGTCTGTGCCCCAACACTGCCCCCACCCTGTAGGGCAAGGCATCGCATGCGAGGGCTACTGGCAAAGCCTCGCAGAAGTGATGCAGTACAGTGTTGGAGACCAGCAAGTCCTTCACCCCCTGGAATGCCACCGCGTGCTCGGGCTTCCAGACCCACGGTGCCTCTTTGTCGAGCAGGCGGTGGAGGGGTTCCGCCACCGCGGCCTTCAGAGGAAGAAAAGCATGATAAAAATTTAAGAGGCCTAGGAAAGCCTGCAGTTCCGTTTTGGACGTGGGGATTGGGGCTTGCATGATGGCCTTTACTTTTTCATCTGTGGGGTGGATGCCTTATGCATCGACTGCAAACCCAAGAAACTCAATGCGGGGAACCCCCAGGAGGCACTTTTCTTTCTTCACCTTGAGGCCGGCATCGTCGAACCTCTGAAGAACCTGGCACAGCCGGTCGGTGAAGGTGGTGGAGTCCGGTGCCGCGATTATTACGTCATCTAAAAAGGGCTGGACTCCTGGAATACCTTTAAGAAGGGAATCCATGAAAGACTGGAAAATCCCTGGCGTCACAGAAACCCTGAACTGCAACCTGGTGACCCGGAAGGCCCCCTTGTGGGTGGTGATGGTCTGTGCTTCAGCAGCGGCCGCACCTACTGGCAACTGCTGGTAAGCCTGTGCCAAGTCTAGTTTACCAAAAACCTTAGCTCCCGTGAGTGAGGCCAGGACGTGGCTCACTAGAGGAACCGGATAGGCGTGGTCCTGCAAGGCCTTATTTATGGTGCATTTGTAGTCTGCACAAATGCGTATGGTACCATTAGGTTTTATGGGTGTCACAATGGGGGTCTCCCAGCGTGCAGATGTGACTGGTTCCAGCACTCCTTGTTCAGCCAGACGGTCGAGCTCGGCCTCTATTTTGCTCCGCATTGCTATTGGAGAGGGCCGCGCCTTGATGCAGATAGGCCGGACGTTGGGGTCCAGATCTAGAGATATTGGGGTTCCGTTGTACCTCCCCAGAGTCCCATCAAACACCTTGGGGAATTCGCGACAAACTGCCTCCCAGTCCGTGGTCCCGAGGTGGTTTACTCCCACTATTTGGAGTCCCAGGGGCTTAAACCACAACAACCCCCAAGAGACTCGAGAGGTGCCCTTCCACTACCAGCAGGTCCATCAGGCCTGAGAACCCCTTAAATTGGACCTTAAACTTGCCCCAGCCACGGACCGCCACCGGGTTTTTGTTAAAGTCTCTCAGTGTCAACCCCTGTGGCTTGTGCAGATGGGGTCCCCCCTTAGGGCATAGTGTTTTGAGGGTTTCTGCTGAAATTATTGAGAATGAGGACCCAGAGTCTATTTCCATTTGGCAGGGGGACCCCTCAGTTTGGACAGTCACATGCACCTTGTCCGGGCCGTCTGGGGGCAAGTTACATACCATCTGTTGGCGTTGGGCCGTCACAGTGTGCAGGCCTGAGGCGTCCAGCTGTGCAGTGGACGCCTGGCGCTTGCCCTTGGAGCGGCAGACCCGGGCAATGTGTCTGGCCTTGTTGCAGGTCCTGCAGACGGCGTCCTGGAAACAGCAGGTCCGGTGCTCATGAGCATCGCCACAGCTGGCACAGACAGAGCTGTGGTGCTGAGTTGGTGCTGTGGAGGATCCCTTGCTGCGTGGGGTGCACTGTGGTGGTCAGTGTTTTACCTGCAGGACCTCCTCATCATTAGAGTCATCGGATGGGCTGGAGTCCTGGAGGTGGTGGACCAACTTCTGCCGACGGTCAGAGTGGGACTTCTCATAGGCGGCCGCTTCCTTAATTGCAGCCTCCAGGTTGAGATCATCACAGCTGATGAGTTTGCGGTGCAGCTTTGGCTCCTTCAGACCCACCAGGAACTGATTTAGAAGGGCACCCGTGAGGTTGGGGAATGCACACCTTGTTGCTGCACGGCGTAGGCCGGCCAGGAATTCCAGTGATGTCTCGTCAGGGCCCTGGGTTCTTGCGAAGAATTCCATTTGTTCCACAAACTTTGTGGGCTTCGGGGCCAAGTGGTCAGTAAACGCCTTGACCAACACTTCATAGGTGGCGGCCACATCTTTCAGCTATAGAGGTGCCACCAGGTCCTTTAGGAGGAGGTGTGCCTCGATGCCACAGTAGCGTAGCAGATATGCCTTCTTCGTACCCGCATCCATGATGCCGTGGATCTCGAAGTGGTGATCCAGCGTCTCGATCCAGGTCTCCCAGTGTGCAGGATGGGAGATGTTGAAGGCAGGGAAGCTCTCGTTGCTGGCAGCCATTGCGTTTGCCTGTGGAGGTTGCAGTTCAGGCGTAGGGTTGGCGGCGTTGGAAGCGGGGCTGCTCTCGGGGTCAGTGGTGCTTGGGAGCGGGGCTGTGTCCAGGAGCCGGAGAAGTGGACACGAAGCTCGGCGGCAGCGTTCAGTGCTTTCGGCGATGGAGCGGGAAGCGATGCTCGTTTCGTGGTCATTGTTCATGGAGGGAGTTGGTATCCCATCCTCGTCACCAGTGAAAAGTACTGAGCCTGATGAGTGATTTCAGCTCTCACATACTTTATTAGTTGCAGAACAAGACAACTAGCCGGCTCGCAGGCCGGCTTATATCCCCCAGCAAACCCACACCCCAACTCCTACTCCACCCGTGATAGGATCATTCAAACTTGATTCACTTAACTCCTAAGATATTCGAGGCCCGATTGGTGGGGCTTGAGGAGCCCCTGTTCTATTGTTTCCCTGGAACAAAGCTCAGCCTTAGCTAGCCCTGTGCTCCACCAATTTGTGCTGGCTAGAGCATGTGGTAGAGCCAAAGGCTGAACTGGATACATTACACTGCGGCTCTCCCTTTATTGAGGGCTGGGGGAGGAAGGGGGGGAGGAGTTGGCTGCTGGGCTTACTGGCATGGGGAGCCCCCAGCCAGCCAGCCAGCCAGCCCCCCGCCCGCCTGCCGCTCTCGCTTTTACAGGGGAGGGGTGCGGAAGGTGGTGGGGAAGCGCACCGCTGCACTCATTGGCTTGAAGAGCGGCGGGGGGGGGAGGCAAGGAGAAGCCATGACAAAGTTGTGGGGCCTTTGAAGAAAGTCGGGGGCCCCCGCCCGCCCACCCCGCCCGCCCCGCCCGCCCCCAAATGCCCCACTGTAGCTACAGGCCTGCTGTACATTAACACTTCTCCATTGTTCCATTTTTTTTTTTTTAAAAAAAATGCTTTTGACAGAGCTCCCTGTATGTGCAGTTTGTCACACACACATTTTTTTTTTACATATACCCCTCCTCCATGTGTTACCTATATGAAAATGTACAGCTATAAAAGACCTTTTTTTAAAAAAGAGCCATCTTCCTATGAGGATGTGTAGAGTCATGTCAAGATTCTTGCTTATGGTGTTTTACCAATCTGCAGGAGTACATCTATGTGTCAGTATCATACTGCACAAAAAATAATTCAGATGTATTCATATATACAATCACATAAGGCTGATTTTCTTTAGCAGTCTTTATTGATGTGCATTGGTGGCTCTGGAAGGGGAAAAGAGGCAGAAATGAAAGTTGTGGCAAAGTGTGCAGACTCCAGTTCTGAAAGTAATATTAGAAACTGTTTTGTGAAATCAGAAGTTGGGAGGAGTGGAACACAGTGCAGAGTGAGATCCTGAAACAAGAAAAGGAATAGAAGGGGGACAAGTCACCCATTCATGGCAGACTGTGGAACAAGCTCAAGAGCCAAAGATTTTGTGCAGTTATTGTTGTTGATGATGATGATCTTGGAGATGTACACTGCACATGGCAGTGTCAGGCTGGATGACTGATACTACAAACTACAGTGCCAGAAAAGCATGTCAGATCGATGATGCAAGAACCAGATTCCCAACATCAAAGATTGAAGAAAACAGGTGATTAATGCCTGGAATTCAAGAGCTGAACAAACTCAGATGTTCTCCCTCCACCTTCAGTTTTTAAGCTTTCCTGATGCCAGATTAGAACCAGCAAAACAACTTTGTAATAACTACATTCCAGTACAGCAGTTGGGTGCACATCAAACTGCTTTCTCCTTGAAAACACACGAAGAGTACACAGAGTTCTTCTGCTTGACTAGAAGAGGCAACATTTCTGTTTAAGACATGGCATCGCTTCTTCTAACAGCTTGTTCTGCCAAATGGGAGACAGGGTTTATGTGTGTGCGTGTGTAAAGGGTGTTTGTGAATATCTCTGAAAAAGCCTCCTCTTGAGCCACCAAGAATTGTTTATCCCTTCATGTTACCTAAAATGGTCTAATAATTGATTGATTGATTGATTGATTGATTGATTGGGGAATTTAGGTTAGCAAGAGGGTTAGGGATCATCACCTTTGTATACCAGAATCCTTCCCAGAGCACTCACAAATAAACCAGACTAATGCTCAACTAATAGTGTTTTATTAAAAGGCAGCAAAATGTAACAGCATACACACAAAGCATACTTGTAAACATGCAACAAAGAACACAGGCTGTAGAAAATAAAATGCAAGTCTGTGATCAGGCAGGGAAAAAGGGAACATGAGGAGTATATCACAAAAAAAAAAAAAAAGGACCAACAATAAGACTTTCTTCAAACACATTCGAAGCAGGAAACCAGCCAGGGAGGCAGTGGGGCCCTTGGATGACAAAGGGGTAAAAGGAGTACTGAAGGATGACAGGGAAATGGCTGAGAAGATGAATGCATTTTTTGCCTCTGTCTTCATGTGGAGGGTGAGAAGTGCTTGCCCACTCCAGAACTGCCGATTTCAGGAGGGGGTTTGAAAGACCTGAGTCAGATTGAGGAGATGAGAGAGGAGGTCCTGTGACTGATAGACAACTTAAAAACTGATAAATCACCAGGCCCGGATGGCATACATCAAAGAGTTCTGAAAGAACTCAAATGAGAACTTGTGGATCTCCTGACAAAAACATGTAATCTTTCATTAAAATCTCCCACCATTCCTGAGGACTGGAAGGTAGCTAATGTCACCCCCATCTTTAAAAAGGGTTCCCAAGGAGAGCTGGGAAATTACGGGCCAGTCTGGTGTCAATACTAGGTAAGGTGGTGGAAACTGTTATTAAGGGGAGAATTAGTAGGCTCACTGATGAACAAAACCTATTGAGGCAGAATCAGCATAGGTTCTGTAAGAGAAGATCTTGTCTCACTAACCTGTTGGTGTTTTTTGAGGAGGTGAACAAACATGTGGACAAGGGGGACCCAGTAGATGCTTTTTACCTTGATTTCCAGAAAGCTTTTCATAAAGTTCCTCATCAAAGGCTCCTAAGTAAGCTCAATAGTCATGGGATAAAAGGACATGTCCTCTTGTGGATTCAAAACTGGCTAATTAATAGGAAACAGAGAGTGGGCAATTTTCTCAATGGAAGGTGGTAAGCAGTGGGGTACTGTAGGGCTCAGTACTGGGCCCGATGCTTTTTAACTGGTTCATTAATGATTTGGAGTTGGAAGTAAGCAGTGACGTGGCTAAATTTGCGGATGACATGAAATTGTTCAGGGCAGTGGGAACCAGAGAGGATTGTGAGGCACTCCAAAGGGATCTGTCGAGGATGGGTGAATGGGTGTTAACATGGCAAATGGGGTTCAATGTGGCCAAGTACAAAGTGATGCACATTGGAGCCACTATTTGTCACTATTGGGGAGAATTTTGGTGGTTTAAATAAACATTTTACCACGGTTGATCTTTTTATTTCAGACAATCTCAATAGTAAGAGATGTAAAGGTATTTAATCTTTGGCAAAGAGAAATTTCAAAGTTTGTGTGGGCCGGGAGGAAACCACAGATTGAAATGAAGATTTTATGTGATGCAAAAGAGAGAGGCGGATTTCAGTTACCAAATTTTAGATTGTACCATGATGTGGTATGCTTAACCTGGTTGCAGCAATGGATTACATTAGATAATAAGAAACTGTTGGCGTTAGAAGGACATGATTGTAAATTTGGTTGGCATGCTTACTTATGGTATGAGAAATCGAAAATGGATGGCTTTTTAAAACACCACTATATTAGAAGAACACTATTTGATACATGGGTTAAATACAGAAGGTACTTCTCGGACGAGAGACCACTTTGGATTGTACCGGCAGAGGTTATAAAACCGTTTTCGACATATAAAGGAGAAGACTGGGTGCAATATAGAGACATGTTGAAATTAGTGGGAAAAACGTTTGAAATGAAAATGGAAGAAGAGTTGGCTTTTAAGTATGGTTGGTTACAATATAGACAGATTTATGATTTGTTTAAAAAAGATAAAAAAGCTTTTGGATTTAGGGAAAAATATAATGACATTGAAATGGTATGATTTGAGGGAGGTAAAAAATTGATTTCTAAAATGTATAAAATATTGTTAAAATGATATACAGAAGATGAGACAGTTAAAGGGCAAATGATAAAATGGGCGATTAACATGAACAAAGAAATATCTATGTCATCTTGGGAATGTTTATGGAAAAATGCAATGAAAATATCAACATGTAATAATTTAAAAGAAAATTGCTATAAGATGATGTATAGATGGTATATGACACCAAAAAAGATTGCAAATATGAATAGTAATATGTCTAACAAATGTTGGAAGTATAAAAATGCATAGGGCTCATTTTATCATATGTGGTGGACATGTGACAAAGCAAAAATGTTTTGGGCTGAGATACATGCAGAAATGGAAAAAATTGTGAAATGTAAGTTCAAGAAAGAACCGGAAATATTACTTTTGGGGCTTAAACTGGAAGAAGTCGATATGGCAAAAAGAACATTGATGTGGTATATGATCACAACTGCCAGAATGACATATGCTCAATATTGGAAACAAGACAAGGTCCCTGAAATTGGGGAATGGATAAAGAAACTACTTTTTATGGCTGAAATGGACAAAATGACAAGGAAACTCAAAAACTTGGAGGCAGAAGAATTTTTTGCAGACTGGAAAGACTTTAAAGAATATTTAGAGAAATACTGGGATGTAAAGGACAATTTGCTTTGCCTTGATAATTATTGAAAATTAGAAATAGTAGAAAAGAGAGATAAATGTATAAGAATAACAGCTGGAAGAAAAGTTACCTGTAGATGTGATCAATGAGAAAAGGAGGGAGGAAGAGAATATTTGGGCTGGAGGTTGGAGCACTGTGGGAAGCCATAAGGGGAGGGGTGAAAGGAGGAAAGGCTGTATAACAATTTAAGTTTTGATATATGTTTGAACTTTTACTATATCCTAATAAATTGTTTTTCAAAAACAAACAACAAAGGAATCTGTTGAGGACGGGTGAATGGGTGTTAACGTGGCAAATGGGGTTCAATGTGGCCAAGTACAAAGTGATGCACATTGGAGCCAAAAATCCTAAATATAAGTACACGTTGATAGGGTCTGAACTGGCAGAGACTGACCAAGAGAGAGATCTTGGAGTCATAGTAGATCTCACTGAAAATGTTGAGACAGTGTGTGACTGCAGTAAAAAGACCAACATTATGCTCGGGATTATTAGGAAGGGAATTGAAAACAACTCAGCCAGTATTAAAGTGCCCCTGTATAAATCAATGGCGTGACCTCATTTGGAGTACAATGTACAATTCTGGTCACTCCACCTCAGAAAGGATGTTATAGCATTGGAAAAAGTGCAAAAAGGGGCAACTAGAATGATAAAGGGGTTGGAATGGGCTCTTTAGCTTGGAGAAACAAATGAGGAGTGACATGATCGAGGTTGACAAGATTATGCCTGGGATGGAGCAGGCAGAGAAAGACCTACTTTTCTCCCTTTCTCACTGTACAAGAACTCGTGGACAGTCGGGTTAGAATGGATAAAGGGAAGTCCTTCTTCACCCAAAGAGTGATTAACACATGGATTTCACTGCCACAGGAGGTGGTGGTGGCTACAAAAATGGATGGCTTCTAGAGGGAATTAGATAAGCATATGGAGCAGAGGTTCATCAGTGGCTATTAGCCACAAGGTATAGATAGGAACTCTCAGTCTGGGGTAAGTGATGCTCTGTATTCTTGGTGCTTGGGGGAGTGAGCAACAGTGGGAGGGCTTCTAGTGTCCTGGCCCCACTGGTGGACCTCCTGATGGCACATAGTATTTTTGGCCACTGTGTGACAGAGTGTTGGACTGGAGGTAGACAGACAGACAGACAGACAGACAGACAGACAGACAGACAGATAGATAGAGTCTGATCTTTTCTTTCTGGATGACAATTACCCAACTTTAGGGGAAAGCTGACTGGTAACCAGGGCCTTTTTTGTAGAAAAAGCCCAGCAGGAACTCATTAGCATAATAGGCCACACCCAACATCAGAAACTCATTTGCATATTAGGCCATGCCCCCATGTTATGAGAAGTGTGGTTATCCAGCCACACCCACCTTTTGCTTCTTATTCTGTTTGCCTTGTTCGTTGTCAAAACCCAGGGCTTTTTTTTTGCAGCAGGAACTCCTTTGCATGTTAGGCCACACACCCCTAATGTAGCCAGTTCTAATGAGTTTCTGATGTTGGGTGTGGCCTATCATGCTAATGAGTTCCTGCTGGGCGTGGCCAACTCAGGAGCCAGCCGGAACTCTGTTCCTGTGCGTTCCTGCCCCAAAATAGCCCTGCTGGTAACACTCAAGGCATCCTCAAACTCTGTTTGGAAAGAGAAGGAAGAGGAGGAGAAAGAGGAGCAGGAGAGTTGGATTTATACCCTGCCCTTTACACGGAGTCTCAGAGTGGCTCACAATCTCCTCTACCCACAAGAGTCACCCTGTGAAGTAGGTGGGGCTGAGAAAGCTCTGAGAGAACTGTGACTGACCCAAGGTCACCCAGCTGGCTTCATGTGGAGGAGTGGGGAATCAAACCAGGTGTCAGAAAGTGATGCCTTTGATGTTTCTCACTGCATCCATTGTGTTATGTTCCTACCCCGCTTTGCGCTTGCGTAGCTATGCAGCCTGAAACGTGGGAGCTTCTTCCCTGCCGCTTTTCCTTATCACGGTGGCCTTGAATGTAGGCTTTGGACTATTCTTGTTTCGCTGAGAATTTTCCAGTCCTGGGAAGGCAAGGGGAGGGGGGGAGTAGTCTCCCGCTCATGAAGTATTTCTCCCGCCGGGAGTTCCCGCGCGAGTGCTCAAGTTTTATTCGCTAGGCGCTTCATTGCATCACACTATAAGTTAGCCTGCTCTGCTTCGCTCCCCATTCCTGACAATGACCTCCTACTGTGGGTTTTAGCAAGATAATCCTAATAAACCTTTCTTTGTGCAAGAATGACTGGATCTACTTGATTTTAAACCTGACAGAAATTGTCAGGAATCTCATCTTTCCCTCACCGTCAACGTCCGCCATCCACCACGATGAGCGGGGCGGGAAAGGGAGCCCCGGGCGCAGTCCCGTTGATTACTACCTCGGGAGCCGCCGGGGCAGTTCCAACGATCACTACGGCGGGAGCCACGGGTGTCGTTCCAGTGACTACTGCGTTGGGAGCCACGGCTCCCGTTACCTCTGTGGCTGCTCCAGTGGTTACCATTCCGACTACCACCGTGGTTCCTGTGACTACAACTACAGTGGTGACGACACCAACTACTTATTCAGCAGCCGGGTTGGCTACCCCACCATCGATTGGCACAGTTGGAGCCACGTACGCACTCCCGATCTACAGCCCGGCCGGGCTGATACCAAGTCAGGGTGGTGCGGTTCCATGAACCTATGTGCCCGGAGTCCCAACACCCTGGGATAAAGGGGTGACATTTCGCAGATCGCGCGATTGGACTAAGAACCTGTTGGACACTACCCAGACCACCTGGACTATGCCGGGAAGCCAGAGCCGTGACAGCCTCCTGGATCCCAGAGGTAGTTTTGGTCTTCCCCAAGGGCGGGTGTCCCGGGGATCTCCCAGAACGGGGTCCAGCCAAGACACTGATGCCCGCATGGATTCTATCCAAGAGGACACCCGACGGCTGGTAAGGGATATGAGTAAATTAATGCAGTCCCTACCCCAGATGATGGACCAAGCTATTAGAGCCCATCCGCTGACACAACCCAGACCTGCACCCGCACCGGCTCCAGCCCCGGCGCCACCGTTGGTGCCGGGACGGCCACCTCCTCCTCCTCCGGGCCCGGGGCCAGGCCAACCAGTACCGCCGGGTCCAGGGCCGGGCCAACCAGCACCCCCAGGGCCAGGGCCGGGCCAGCCAGCACCAGCCCCACCTCCAGTAGTGGCCCCAGTACCGGGAGCAGGGCCAGGGCCACCAGGACCTATCCAGCCGCCAGTTGTGCCTCCACCTCAACCTCCGGCTCCAGCACCCCTCATGCAGCTGGTACCGATCATGGCGCCGGCCCCCCGGTAATCCGCCCCAAAGACATGCTTGAGATCACTTTTGATGGAGATCCAGAGACTGTGTCCTTTTTCATATTACAAGTTGGAAAATTTGTACAAAGATGGGGCTATGTATTCCCAGATGAAGAACAGCAGGTGGAGTTTATTGCATCCAGGTTCCGGGGGAGTGCTACTAGCTGGTATGTAGCCCTTCATGATCTGGAGGCGGAGGAGTTGGGGAATGTAGATGACTTCATGTGGGCTTTGAGAAACCGTTTTGAAGATCCGGGGGCGGCCCAAAAAGCTGAAGCCTTCCTTCGCACTTTCAGACAAGGCAAACTCTCAGTGCGGGAGTACTCAAGAGAGTTTCAAAGGCATGCTGTAAAAATTCGAGACTGGACTGATGCGGTGTTGGCCCAACAATATAGAATGGGACTGGCAGTTGATGTCCGCAATAATGTCCTCAGCTCTCAGCAACCTCGTACCCTCCAGGGGTGGATGGAGGAAGCCGAGAAGGCCGAAAGTCGCTTGCAAATGATGAAGCTGGATTTATCCTTGGGTAACAATCGTCCGAGTGTTGCGGCGGGCCAGGCCAGACCCAAACCACCTTCCACCCCAAGTGGCCTGAGGGATCAGCGTATGCGACAGGGGCTCTGCCTGAGATGTGGGGAGAAAGGGCATTTCGCCGCTGCCTGCCCGAAAGGGGATCCCAATAGAGCTCTACCACAAGAAGAGCCCAGAAGGTGGACAACCTCTACCCCGAGAAAAGGTACCGCCAAACCGCGCAACACACGGGCTCTGTTTGCTAGCCCCGACCAAGTGGATACCTTGATGCTAGAGGAGGAGAGTGAGATGCAGGGAAATGAGATGGTCCTGTTGGTGAACGGCGCTACACAGCAGGACCCAACACCAGAGGCGCCTAAAATGGTGAGCAACTACCCCTCTCTCTTCTTTGTGACTGTTTTGGTGATGAATCCAGCAATGATGACTCACATTCGGGTCCGGGCTCTCATTGACTCAGGGTGCGGGAGGGATCTCATAAACCCTTCTATGGTTATGGGGTTGGAGGCAGCCGTGGTCCACCTGAAAGACCCAATAACTTTCACACAGATGGATGGGTCTCCGATGAAAAAACCATGCCAATTTGAGACTGTTCCTTTAAGAATAGGCATTGGTGACCACTGGGAGCTACGCTCATTTGTAATAGCTCCGCAAGCCCAATTCCCTTTGGTATTGGGTAGCCCCTGGTTACATGGACATAACCCATACATTTTATGGGAAGAAGGGGAGGTACAATTCATCTCCCCAAAATGTACAGAACACAAATGGGACCCCGGGTGGGGAAATCCCCCATGCAATGAACCTCCACGAGCTTGTTTGGCAACGGAGGAACTTAACCGCATCCCTGAGGATTACCAGTATATAACCCGGGTGTTTGAGGAGGAGGAAGCAGATGAATTGCCCCCCCATCGTAACTCCGACTGTGCAATTGAGATCCTTCCGGGTCAAAAATTACCAAAAGGGAAAATTTATGCCATGAGCCCAAGTGAAAAGGAAGAACTTCGCCGATTTATTGATAAAAATCTGGCCCGTGGATTCATTAGGCCAGCATCATCCCCTTTTGCAGCACCTGTATTATTTTGTAAAAAAAAGGATGGGGGGCTCAGACTCTGCACGGATTACCGGGGACTTAACGCAGTGTCTGCTACCAATGCCTACCCGATGCCCCTCATCAAAGACCTACTGGCAGAGGTGGCGAAAGGGAAAGTGTTCTCTAAACTGGATTTAAGAGATGCCTACTTTCGGGTTCGTATTAGAGAGGGGGATGAATACAAGACTGCATTTAATACCCCGCTGGGGCAATTTGAATACCGGGTGATGCCCTTCGGGTTACAAGGGGCACCAGGGGTCTTCATGAACTTAATCAATGAAGTGTTACACCCCTATTTATTCAAGGGAGTGGTTGTTTATTTAGATGATATCTTGGTCTATACCCCGGATCAGGAATCCCACACTACCCTTATGCGGAAAGTATTGGAAAAGCTTTTAGAACACAAACTGTTTGTTAAACTGTCAAAATGTGAATTTCACCAAGAGAGCATTGACTTTTTGGGATACCGCATATCCTCCGCGGGGTTGGAGATGGACCCAAAAAAGGTCCAGGATGTATTGAGATGGGAGCCCCCCAAAACCAGGCGCCAGCTCCAAAGTTTTCTCGGCTTCGCCAACTTTTACCGTCAATTCCTGCCACACTTCGCCCAAGTAGCCCTTCCCCTCACGGAACTACTAAAAACTAAAGGGAGGGGATCTAAGGCTTCGGTCCCAGGAGCCCCTTTGGACTGGACTCCGCAGTGTCAGCAAGCGTTCGAACAACTTAAAAGGTTGTTCACGTCTGAGCCCATACTAGCACACCCTGATGAAACAAAGAAATTTGTAGTGCAAGTAGACGCATCAGACACTGCTATGGGTGGGGTGATTTTGCAAGAGAATGCTCAAAAGCAGCTACAACCCCTGGCTTATGTGTCGAGAAAATTTAATGACACAGAAAGATTTTGGCCCATTTGGGATAAGGAAGCGGCGTCTATCCGTTTAGCCTTGATCACATGGAGACATTGGTTGGAGGGGTCCCGAATACCTTTTGAAATCTGGACTGATCACAAAAATCTTGAGGTATTGCGAAAACCCCGGAATCTAAATGCCAAACAGTTCAGGTGGGCTGAGTTTTTCTCCAAATTTCAGTTTACCCTGCACCACTTCCCAGGGAAAGCCAACCATTTGGCGGACGCTCTCTCCCGCCTTCCTCAGCATTTTTCTAAGAGGGTCGAAGTTCGGGAATCTATGTTCACCCCGGAACAATTAGTTGGTGCAGTTGTAACCCGTAAAGCTAAACAGGCACCTATAAGTCACATCCAGACATTGAATTGGGAAAAGCAGTTTTTATCTGACATCACCCCACCAGAAACGAGTGAGTTACAAGCCAGGGATGATGTGAAGTGTGGTCCTAATGGCTGCTGGTACAAGGGAAATAAAATGTTTGTCCCAGAAGTTACCCGAGCCCAGGTTTTGCGCACAGTTCATGATTCCAAAGCTGCGGGACACTTTGGATATGTAAAATCCTTAAGGCTTCTGCAACGGAGCTTCTGGTGGCCCAGAATGAAACAAGAGTTATCTCGTTATATACAGTCCTGCCCAACGTGTAATCGTTGTAAAGCCAGACCAGGAAAACCTCCAGGCCTCCTGCAACCACTACCCACCCCGAGCAGACCCTGGGAAGTAATCTCTATGGATTTTATCACTGATCTTCCCCCCTCTAAACATATGACGGTTATTTGGGTGGTAGTGGACTTATTCTCTAAGCAAGCCCACTTCATACCGTTCCCCAGTATGCCAACAGCAAAAGGCCTGGCCAAAGCATTCATTCAACACATTGCTAAATTGCATGCATTGCCCCTCAAGATCATTTCCGACAGGGGGGTTCACCAGGTTCTCCAGATTAGAGTCCACCATCCTTAACCACTACACCAAACTGATTGCTACTGGGGAGAAAAGCCCAGGCCAACGACAAAACCACCATGACCCTTTAGCATGGCTGTGCTACAGTGATGCAAACCTTGGTGGCCATAACATTAGGTGGAGAACTGAACGCAGCCAATTCAAGAGATCGCTGCCTTCCAGATATGGTGCCAAGCTCCTTCTTCTCAGAAGTTCAGCAGATTTAGGCTGTACACAGATGGACATAATTAGAACAAGCATTCTGCTGGGGGACCAGCCGGGCCCAATTCATTCAAGCATAAAAGCTTCTTGGCAGCAGCAAACACTTGAGAAACATGTTCAGTTCCTTTCCAGCTGAAGGGGTGGGGAGCTGACGACTGCCAGCCTTCACTCCCCCTTCACCCTCCCAGAGGAGATTTTCAACAGAAGAAGAAGAAGAAGAAGAAGAAGAAGAAGAAGAAGAAGAAGAAGAAGAAGAAGAAGAAGAAGAAGAAGAAGAAGAAGAAGAAGAAGAAGAAGACTGAATTAAAAAAATAAAGGTGCCAAGCATTTGTTGGTAAGTCTGCTTGCAGGGATTGATTATTCTTTAAAAAATAAAGGTGGAGAGTTTGACTGAAGCTGGAGAGAGGAGAAGAGAAAAATCAGCAGTTGATTTGAAGGTTTTGTGGGTGTCATTTGGGAAGCAAAGGCAGAGATAGCCCCACATAAGAAGACCCTCTCCCTTTTGGCTTATATCTGAGTATGCGGCCATAATTCAAGGTACATCCATAGCCCTAGACAGCCAGGGCAGGAGTGGTCAGAGCACCACAGCTGGGCCAGGGACTCCCAGCTTCAAATCTCCATTTTGCGATGAGGCTTGAGTGGATGCTCTTGCTTTCATGACATTCCAGGTAGCCTTTTCTAGGAGAGACTGGAGAGGACCTCCATACGCCATCTTGTGTCCTTTGGAGCAAGGCCAGGCAGATAATGTGACAGACAGACAGGACATATTCAGATGTCTAATATTAGGCTTCGTGTAGGAATCATCATGTTTCCCATCTAGGAGTGATGCTGACATTCTTCAGGCTTTGAAGGGAATTCTGATGCTTCACAGATTGCATATTAAGGATTCCAGACCAGCCATCCTTTAAATCAGGGGTCCTCAAACTATGGCCCGCGGGCCACATGCGGCCCGCCGAGGACATTTATGCGGCCCGCCGAGTGTTTATGCCCACACCCCCCCGCCCGGAGCCGCCTCCTCCTCGAGGAGCGCAGCAGCGCCCCTGCGGCCTCTTTCTTCCTCCAGCAGCCCTGGGCGGCAAGAGCGCCCAGGAGCTGAGGAGGAGGAAGGGGCGAGCAGGCTGGTCGTGGGGGCGGGGGCGAACGCGGCGGCGGGGCAAGCAGGCTGGTGGGGGGAGGGAGCCAACGCAGCGGCGGGGCGAGCAGGCTGGTGGGGGGGAGGGGGCGAATGCGGCGGCGGGGTGAGCAGGCTGGTGGGGGGAGGGAGCAAACGCGGCGGCGGGGCGAGCAGGCTGGTGGGGGGAGGGAGCCAACGCGGCAGTGGGGCGAGCAGGCTGGTGGTGGGGGAGGAGGCGAACGCGGCGGCGGGGCGAGCAGGCTGGTCGTGGGGGAGGGGGCGAACGCGGCGGCGGGGCGAGCAGGCTGGTCGTGGGGGAGGGAGCCAATGCGGCGGCGGGGCGAGCAGGCTGGTGGGGGGAGGGGCGAACGCGGCGGCGGGGCGAGCAGGCTGGTCGTGGGGGGAGAGGGCGAACGTGGCGGCGGGGCGAGCAGGCTGGTGGGGGGAGGGGCGAACACGGCAGCCCTCCAACGGTCTGAGGGACAGTGAACTGGCCCCCTGTTTAAAAAGTTTGAGGACCCCTGCTTTAAATGAACACCACTTGACAGTGTTCCGACTGCTGGAATGAACATGAATTAAGCCAAAAGGGGCTTACCTTTGATCAGTGAGTTTTCAGGGAATTATTTACCTTAGAAAAATGTACTAATTGCCACTCTGCAAAGGCAATGCACAATGAATTAGTGGTTAGAAACTGGTATTATTCTCCCTTTGGGCAGTTCAGAAAGGAAATTAGAGAAACCTCCCATCACAAACCACCAAAGAACAACGGGCCCAGAGGGGAGGGCTCCTCAGCCCCCTACGGGCAGATGGAAAAAGGATTTCCCCCACAGTGACTTTTCCACTGGAAAACAAAATAGAGAGGTGCTCTTTGGGAGACACCGAGGTGCTCCCCTGGGTGGGTTTCCCCAACAGGACCGAGAGAAGCTGTGAACCCAAGAGGAAGATTGCCAGACCCCCGCCAGACCCCCTGTCGGGGAGACATCCTGCCCAGGGCTGCTGCTTGGTGGGCCACAGGGGAAATCACAGCTGCATCTGTACCGTGAAACCCTCGTTTGCCACTGAGAGTCTACAGACAGATTGCTTGTGGCTCCAGCTTTTAAGTGGGAAGGGAGAGGTCCTGCCAGCAGCCCATATGACAAAACAGACTCACAACAAATTTGGAATAATCTGTGGAATAAAATGGCTACAACTTTATTGGTTACCGCTGTAAGAAGCATTGGTGCAGCAGGGGCCCACTGGATCCGGAGCAACAGTTGGCCCCCGTCAGTTGATGTACTCCATCACACCCAGCCCGCTGGCCCCTGAGAGGTCAGCCCCCTGCCATCTGCTCCTGAGGGCAAGCGCTGGTAGTCCCAAAGCAGGCTTGCTCCATAAGCCCTCATGCCAAGACCCCTCGAGGGGGTCCCCCAAATCCAGGAAATGGCATGCAGGCCAATTTGCATAAATGGATCCAGCCCCGTGCTGTCACTGCCACAAGAGCCGAGTGGCATCCCCCCCCCCGGCCTGGCTCCCGCCAACGCTCCTGCAGCTACGGCCAGGTCAGTAGGGAATGTCGCACTCTGTGCAGTCAGATGTCCACGCCCCATGGCCACAGAGGGACACCATCAGACTGGAACAGGGGCTCTAACCCATGAGAAATATCATGGGTGCTGAATCCAGAGGCCCCCTCATGTTCTCCACAGCTCTGCCCAGCCTGCCCGTCACCTTCTCCCTGCCATGAGCACCGCTCCAGCCAGGCCAAGCAAAGGATAATTAGATTGGGAAGCTCCTTCCACAACAACACAATACCAGTGATTGCCCAGGGAGCCAGGGACATGCCTGCCTGTTCCCCCAAATCATTTTCATGGAGCTGCAATGCCCGTGCGTGGGGGAGGGCACTCTGCTTTGCAGTGGGTGATCATGGGCATTCGGGCGTCCCTCTGCAGGCCCCTCTGGCTAAACCACTCAAAGAGCCTCCTTCAGTCCAAGGTCCTCGCCCCGTCCGGATGCAGCCATAAACAGTCCTGCTCAGTGGGTGATCCCGTGCCCACAGATCCAGACTGTCCTGTGCTTTTGCCCTGGAACCCAAAGAAGGCCAAGTGAACAGCCAACGCCCACTGTCAGGTAGCCCTGCCATGATGGATGGAAGGGAGGGCGGTGGGCTATGAATAGAAGGGAGGGAGGTGGGTTATAGGCGCCTTGGTGGCGTGACAGGCGGGAGGTTGGAATCCGGGGAGTTGCTGATTTACACCTCGGGTGTGAGAATGGAATGTGGCTTTTATTGCTATTATCTCTTGCAGCCTAGACGTTCTGACCTTGGCAAGTCAGGCTGCCTGCTTCCCTATCGCTGGCATAGATGTAGCAGCTGTGGGTAGCAATGGGGCGATGGGAAATTCATTAGCTTAGTAACTTTCGGTTTCCCAGGTGCATGTTATTCATGTAGTCGGAGAAGGGGGGGTCCCCATTCACCCCCTTCCCTGTATAACCGCTTGCTTTCTGTAACCAAGTCATTCTGAACAAGATACCTGTACCAGTGATCTATCTATTGCAGCTTAATAAATGCTAACCTTGCTTGCATCATAAGGTCTGGTGTTTGCTGACTAAGTTAGGACTTCTGACAGTTTGTTCAGAATCCCCAATTACTTTTGGGACTGGTCCTAAACCCGCAACTCCAAAATGAGTGGCGGAGAAGAAGACACTATCCCAATTGAAGAAGATGAAAAGGAGAAGAGACCTCCCGGGAAAGACGCACCCCGAGAGACCCCAGACACACACGTGCCGAGACACTGGGGTCTGGAGTACGACTTTGGAGGGCCTTACGGAGATCCTTATGGGGCAGCCTATGGGGGGGTGACCACCCGAGTTGGACGCAGACGTGACTGGGTGAAACCCCTGGCTGAGACCCACGAAGCGTGGTTCGGGACCCCGAGAGCTTCCATGGGGGTGAGCCACCCCGAAAGGTCGGTCCGGAAACTAATCACGGCGGAAGCCTTGGAGGAGACTGGCCGCGATTCCGATACCCTGGAAGGCGCCGTGGTGAGGAGGAGATGGACTGAAGAACCCAGCCAAGACCGCCTGATGCGCTTCCTAGACGAATCCCTCGCACGCATCCCACAGATGATCGCAGAGGGTATCCGGGAAGAACGCGAGCGGCAAAGGCGTGAGGAACCTCCAGCCCAGGTCCCTCCTGATCAACGGCCGGTGCCGGACCAGGGCCAGGGGAACGTGCCAGCCGGGCCGGTGGATCAACCAGCGGGGCCAGGACCGCAGGGGCCGCCGGGGCAACCACCCCCTCGTCCTTGGGGGTTCTTGCCGCCCAAGCCCACAGAACTTCTGGACGCTGACTTTGATGGAGACCCCGAGAAATTCCCATTCTTCCTGGTGCGAGCCGAAAAGTTTATCGAGACCTGGGGCCATCTGTTCCAGAGGGAAGAGCGGATGGTCGATGTCATAGCAGCCCACCTGAAGGGGAGCGGCTGCTGACTGGTATGTGGGGCTTCATCAAGTCGACGGGCGCGAGCTGAGAGAGATCGACTCTTTCATGTGGGCCATGAAAGAGCAATTTGAGGATGTGCACTCCACCAAAGCAGCGAAGGCAACGATCCGAAGCCTCAAACAGGGAGCGCGATCGGTGAGAGACTACACCTCGGAGTTCCGCAGATGTGCCGCCAAACTCCGAGGGGAAGGGAACCTCGTGGATTTCTACAAGTGGGGACTCAACGCGGAAATCCGCCGAGAAGTCACCAGAAATCAAGATCCGAACACCCTCACCGGATGGGTTCAGGCAGCCATCACGATGGAGAACCGCCTGAAGACCATCAAGCTGGACGACGCTGCAGCGATGGCTAACAGGGGCCCTGCGCCGACTGCGAGAGGGAAAACCCCGGCACCCAACCCGAAACAGAGGGATGGCACAAGGGAGCTCCGAATGAAGCAAGGTCTTTGCCTCAAATGCGGAGAAGGAGGCCATTTCGCCGCGAACTGCCCGTCTTCAGCTGCAGCATCCGGAGCCCCGAAGGGAACCAAGAAGAAGTTTGACACATCCACGCCAAAACAGGTGGCGAAACCGAAGGGGGCGAAGGCTCTGCAAGCCAAGCCGCTTAGTGAAGCTTCCGACTCATCAGATGGCGAGACCGTGCCGCAGGGAAACGACACGGACCTGCTGTAAACAGCGCTGAACAGCAGGTCCCACCTCCCCAGGCGCAACTCCCGGTGAGCAAAACCCCTCTCTTTTCTTTCTCACGGTGACTTTAATGGACCCGGGTCTATTGACCCATGTGAGAGTACGAGCTCTCATTGACTCTGGGTGTGGAAGAGACCTTATTAACCCCACACTACTAACGGGACTTGGGGCGAAAGTTGTTAAACTAACTGACCCCTTGATTTTTACGCAAATGGACGGGTCCACAATGAAAGAACCTTGCAAATATGAGACTGTGCCCTTGCGGGTGGGACTCGGGCAACACTGGGAAGAGAGACCTTTCGTAGTTACCCCTTCAGCCCGATTTCCCTTGGTCCTAGGGAGCCCATGGTTCTTTGATCACGATCCTCATGTACTGTGGGGGGAGGGAAAGGTCAACTTCATCTCCGATAAATGTCAGTCCCACGTATGGAAAAAGGAGTGGGGACCTCTGATGGGGGGGAAACTCCTAGTGACAACGGGGGTGGCCACCGCAGAACTGGAAGGCATTCCCCCCGAATATCACGACCTGGCTCCCGTGTTTGGAGAGGAGGAAGCCGATGAATTACCCCCCCATAGAAACTCTGACTGTGCAATTGAAATTTTACCCAACCAGAAATTACCGAAGGGAAAGCTGTATTCTATGAGCCCTTCGGAAAAGGTGGAACTGAGGAAGTTCATCGATAAAAACCTCAGTAGGGGCTTTATACGGCCGGCATCCTCCCCGTTTGCGGCCCCAGTGCTTTTCCGGAAAAAGAAGGATGGGGGATTGCGGCTTTGTACTGACTACCGCGGGTTGAATGCAGTATCAAACACAAACGCTTACCCCATGCCCCTTATAAAAGACTTACTAGCGGCTGTGGCTGGGGGGAAAATCTTCTCTAAGCTTGACCTCCGGGATGCCTATTTCAGAGTCCGCATACGGGAGGGAGATGAATTTAAAACGGCGTTCAACACCCCCCTCGGCCAGTTTGAATACTTGGTCATGCCATTTGGACTCCAGGGGGCACCTGGAGTCTTCATGAATTTGATTAACGAGGTGTTACATAAGTACTTGTTCAAGGGGTCCTTGTTTACCTTGATGACATTCTTTTGTATTCCCCCGACCGTAAATCACATGTGAAACTGGTGCGGGAGGTATTACAAACGTTGCACAAGCATAAACTGTTTGCCAAACTGTCCAAGTGTGAATTTCACAAAACAGAGATCCCTTTTCTCGGCTACCGCATCTCTCAGAAAGGGATTGAAATGGACCCTGACAAAGTCAAAGATGTCGTGGGGTGGGAGCCTCCGAAAACGAGGAGGCAACTCCAGGGGTTCCTCGGATTCGCGAACTTCTATAGATCGTTCCTTTCGAACTTTGCCCAGGTGGCCCTTCCCTTAACTGACTTACTGAGAACCAAAGGGAAGCCACCCGAATGCACTCGACCCGGGGCCAAACTAGATTGGTCGCCAGAGTGCCAACAAGCGTTCGACAAATTGAAAGCCCTTTTTACGTCGGAACCCGTGTTGGCCCACCCGAATGAACTTAAAAAATTCATTGTTCAAGTTGACGCCTCCGACGTTGCAATGGGGGGGGCGATCCTGCAGGAGGGGGAGGATGGCAAGTTGCACCCTCTTGCTTATGTTTCCAAAAAATTTAACGATACTGAACGGAATTGGTCCGTGTGGGAAAAAGAAGCGGGATCGATCCGCTTAGCGTTGTCTACCTGGCGCCACTGGTTGGAGGGGGCGCGAGTCCCGTTCGAGGTCTGGACTGATCACAAAAACCTCGAGCTGCTCCGCTCCCCCCGTTCCTTGAACGCCAAACAGCTCCGCTGGGCTGATTTCTTCTCCAAGTTCAATTTCACACTGCACCATTTCCCGGGGACATCTAACTCACTGGCCGATGCCCTGTCACGCCTCCCTCAACACGACAGCAAAAGGGAGGAGATTCGTGACTCGATTTTTACTCCCTCCCAGTTGGGAGGAGCGGTGACCACTCGGAGACAGGCCAGTCGTTCCCCCCCACCGGCAAATCCTCCCCCTAATGAATGGGTGGTGAGATTTTCTACAGAACTCTCGCAAGCGGATAGGGAGGAGGTAGAGGGGGAGGAAGGAATATCCAAAAATGAACATGGCTGCTGGACTAAGAATGACAAGCTCTTTGTCCCACGGTCTCTCAGGGGGGAGGTAATGGGATGGGCGCATGGATCTAAGCTGGCTGGTCACACGGGGTTTGTGAAGTCCCTCCAGCTTCTGCAGAGACAATTTTGGTGGCCGGGCCTACGAAAAGATATGTCTCTCTTCACGTCAGCCTGCCAAACGTGCTTGATGAGTAAACCTCGGCCCGGTAAACCCCCAGGTGCCCTACACCCTCTCCCCACCCCCGGCTCGGCCATGGGAGGTGATTTCTATGGACTTTATTACAGATCTACCCCCTAGTGGGGGAAAACAGTCATCTGGGTGATAGTAGACTTATTTACTAAACAGGCGCATTTCGTTCCGTTTGCCTCCATTCCCTCGGCTAGAAAATTAGCCTCTGCTTTCTTGCAACACGTTGTGAGACTCCACACCTTACCTGCCAAGGTGATCTCGGACAGAGGGTTCAATTTGTTTCTAAGTTCTGGAGCGAACTTATGTCATTGCTTGGAGTAGAGAGGGGGTGAGCAGTGCCTACCATCCTGAATCGGATGGGCAGACCGAACGTGTGAATCAGACTCTGGAACAATACCTGCGGTGTTTTTCTAACTTTCAGCAGGACAATTGGCATTCTCTCCTGCCTTTGGCTGAGTTTTGTTATAATAATACTCAGCACTCGTCGACGGGGATGTCCCCGTTTAAAGCAGTACATGGATATGATGCCCCACCTTTGCCCTTTTTGACTTCTCCCGACCTCCCGGCGGGAGACGCTGGAGACTGGTGCAAACAACTGCAGGAGGCATGGGGCTCCTTGGCTAAAACTCTGGAGGAGGCTAAGGCTGCATACAAACTCCAGGCGGATAAGAAACGTAACCTGGCTTGGATTCCGAAGTGCGGGGAGTTTGCTTACTTATCCACCCAACATTTGCGTCGCATCCAGCCGAGTCGCAAACTTGGTTGGAAGTATGTTGGGCCGTTTGAGATCATAAGAGTTATTAACAATGTGACTGTTGAACTTGCCTTGCCTAAATCTCTAAAGTCTGTTCATCCTGTTTTTCATGTGAGGCTTCTACGCAAAGCGCCTGAGGAGAACAGCTGGAGACCGCAACGGCCGACCCCTCCTCCGCTGCTGGTGGGAGGGGAACCTCACTACGAAGTATCGCAAATTCTGGACTCTAAAATCTCTCGCAATCGCTTGTTTTACCTGGTTGAATGGGTTGACTTTGGGCCGGAGCAGAGGGAGTGGGTTCGGGCGGAAAATGTTCTGGCCCCCCGGCTTGTCAAAGCATTTCACAAGTTGTACCCCCATAAACCGAAGGGGTAGGACTATTTTCGAGGGGGCTGCATGTCAGGTAGCCCTGCCATGATGGATGGAAGGGAGGGCGGTGGGCTATGAATAGAAGGGAGGGAGGTGGGTTATAGGCGCCTTGGTGGCGTGACAGGCGGGAGGTTGGAATCCGGGGAGTTGCTGATTTACACCTCGGGTGTGAGAATGGAATGTGGCTTTTATTGCTATTATCTCTTGCAGCCTAGACGTTCTGACCTTGGCAAGTCAGGCTGCCTGCTTCCCTATCGCTGGCATAGATGTAGCAGCTGTGGGTAGCAATGGGGCGATGGGAAATTCATTAGCTTAGTAACTTTCGGTTTCCCAGGTGCATGTTATTCATGTAGTCGGAGAGGGGGGGTCCCCATTCACCCCCTTCCCTGTATAACCGCTTGCTTTCTGTAACCAAGTCATTCTGAACAAGATACCTGTACCAGTGATCTATCTATTGCAGCTTAATAAATGCTAACCTTGCTTGCATCATAAGGTCTGGTGTTTGCTGACTAAGTTAGGACTTCTGACACCCACCCACCCCCCCCCCGCCCAGGGGCCGCCTTGTAGGCCTTGGAGTGCGGCCGCCCAATAGCTTCGATGTGTGCAGGAGAAGACCCCAGCCCTCCAGCGGTGGCCCCTGCCCCGATTCAGAAGGGATTTCCATGCCCGGTCAGGCAGGCCCATGATCCCCATGCAGCCCTCAAGATGCCTGCAGATTGATATCCCGTCAGTGGTGCCCCAGCCTGATGGGTCTGGAGGGGGCCGCGTTTCCTGGGTCACACTGCTAGGTAGGGATGCCCTTGTGGCACGCACAGGGCAAGGGCCACCCCCTGGCAGAAGCCCGAGCTGCAGGTGAGCCCCCACCTTAGCCAGTTGGTCGTTGCTTTCCTAATGAATAACGACAGCCGCCCCCCCCCGGCTGAACTGAGACGTCCTGAACACCCCGGGAGTGATTCATAAATGAGGCCTTCAAGTTCACCATGAGCTCCCCAGCCCTAAATGCCTCCCCCCATGCCAAGGCAAAGGTGGCCTCAACGAATGTGGCCTCCTAAGGGGACCAGCACAGACCCGGGAGCTTGCGCAGGATCCATGGCAGCGCAGGTTCGGATGTCAGCGGCCTCCCTGGAAGCCTCCACCGCCCTTCAACTGCTCTGCAAGATGGAAAGGAGCTGCCCAGGTCAGGAAAACCCCACGCTTTACTGGGAAATGAAATGGCAGCCATGTGCCTGGGGGTGGGGTGAGCAAAGCCAAGCACCCAAAGGTGGGCTGTGTTGCAGAGCACCCAGCTGCTCGAGACAGGCCAATCCCAAGGGGACCCAGCCTCTGTGGAGGAGGCCCAAAAGGCCTGCTCCACCTTCAAATTGGGGCAGTCCGTCCGTGAGCAGCCAGCCCTTCTGCCCTGGAGGCTGCCCATCCCCATCCCCAGCCACCTTGGCACCCTGCGACTGGTCCCTGGAGGAGGGAGACCCTGCTGCCCTGCACCCTGCCTCCCAGCCTCCAGCTGACTCGTCTTCTCCCCCCTGCTTAGCACCACAAAAGCTGAGCCCTGGCTAAGTGAGGTCCTCCCCACTTTCAGGAGGGATTGGTTTGCTACGATGATCTGAAGGAACCAGCTGGGCAAAGGGGTAAGACGGACAGCAGCCCATTCGTGCGCCACTTTTCTCTGGGGGCTCCCGCCTTGTGGAATGGCCTGCCTGAGGAGGTCGGGACAACTCCCCTCTCCTATAATTCAGCAGAATGTGCAGAACAGAAAGGTATTTTGGCGAAGGGCTGAGGACTACAGTATAATGGAGCCGGCCAGGAATGTTCCTTGGACAGCCTGTTGCACCTTCCCTTCTCCTGTATTGTCATCTGCCTTTGCCACCCGGTTTCTGCATCATGGGATGCTGTGCCTGAGGCCATTTTGATCACTTTAAGACAGTTTTTGTTTGCATTGTTCTCCAGCTTTGTTATCCTCGTCCTACTGCATTGTTTATTGGAGGTCTTGGCTGTTTGTTTGAGTTTATTTTTATATTTTGTAATCCACCTTGAGTCTCTGGGAGAAAAGGGCAAGTATAAATGAAAGAAATAGATAGGTACATAAAGCAGAACACATGTTAAGTTTTGCTTTGATCTTGTCGGTCGTTGTGCAGGTAATAGCATGTAATTTAGCCCAGGTGTTAATTGGTAAGCAGGACCACCAAACACAGCATTTCCATTAGGAATGAATGAGCATTTCTTATTTAATTTCTTTTCAAGTATATTTCTATTCTTTTTATCAACTCTTTCAGTTATCCATTTTGATTTTATAGATTTGCCTTGCTTATGCCTGTAATACTAATTTTATATACCATTTATATGGGATGTAGACATTCAATATAGGTCATCTATACATATACTTTGCTGAATAACTGAGGCACCATACTAAAAAATGCATACATGTAATGCAGTTTTTGTGTATGAGAAAACAAATTGAAAATAAAGAATCACAGGGGGAAACAACAAATCTGGAGCTGAAAAAAGCAGGCATGAGAAAGTCAAAACCATCCCTCATCCCCATCTAGAATGTTGGCTACCCTGGATAAAGTTGTATCAGTTGGGAAACAAAGAAGAAAACACAACACTCACCAGTTGGAGAACTCCAATGGTCTGCTTCTTTCCAGAGGTTCTAGGGTGTTCTCCTTTACTCCAGGGGACTCTGTCCTCTGGTCCTCCTCCGGCTTGGGCTGGCCCTCTGCATGTTGCGCTGTCAGCCCCATTGGACAGAAGAAACGGTGGCTCCTGGGAGATTCTGTGCAGGCATATCAGGCGGACATCACAGGCAATGAGGTGATTCTGTAAAAAGTTGACAGGAACTTGACTACATAGGTATTACCACTTCATCACTTATTTAAATGTGTAAGTTCTTTTACATTATGCATGCTGTCATTTTCTTCTCACCCTCCTTTGAAAACCAAATGTTGTGTAATATCAGGATAAGTCTTAATCATTGCAACTGCACAACAGATATTTAGTTGTTGTTGTTGTTGCTACCTTAGAATATTAATGATGCTATTAGAATATTAACAATGGTACCTTAGAATATTAATTAGGGAATAAAAAGCTTGCTTTTATGGAAATAGCTCTGGTCATTTACAATTATATATGGAACTAGGAGTAAGGCCCCTTGTGGGGAGAAATACAACGAGCTCTAGAAGGAAGCTCCAGGTGAGTGTCTCAGCTGTGGCTAGTGGGCGGCAGAGGGAAGGGGGAAATAGAGGGAGGCGAGATGTGTTTACCTCCTTCTGTTTAGCTGTAAGGCAGGGCTGTCTCAAGTCATTTTGCTGCCCCAAGTGGGTAGTATGGGAGGCGAGCCCCATGGTAACAGGTATGGTTCCCTCCACCCCTGACTTATGTTATGTAGTGGCAGCTAAGGTAGAAAAGCACCTCCTCCTATGCCATGTCTTCTGGCTTCCAAGGGTTTGGAAAGTGGTTCCATAGCCAATTACATGGTTGTCAACTCTGGGTTGGGAAATACCTGTAGGTTTGAGGGGTAGAGCCTGGGGAGGGCAGGGTTGGGGTGTGAAGGGACCTCGGCAGGGTATAATGCCATAGAGTCCACTGGCCAAAGCAGCCATTGTCTCCAGGAGAACTGATTTTGGAGATCTCCACGTGCCAACTGGAGGTTGGCTTATGTTGGGGCTGTGCAGTGGCAGCTAAGGTAGAAAAGCACCTCCTCCTTGTCAGGTTCAACAGCAAGCAAGTCCAGGCACACTTTACTCAGAAAGTTATGCTTTATTGGAATACCAGTCTGCTGCCCATTAATGCAGAATCATTGTCAGGAATAACGGATAGTGCATGGGGAGCTGTGTATATACTCTGATGCTTCAACTAGCCAAGCAAATGAAATCCGAGCGCGTGTGCGGGAACTCTCCCGGCGGGACATTACATCATAAATGGGAGACACCCCCCATAAGAGGGCTGATATATTCATACCAGCTGGGAACCCAAGCCTTCCCCTCTGTTCAAGGTTATACAGATAGTGGCTTCTAGCAGAGGAATGTCTCCCATGGTTGCTTAAGCAAAGCAAAACTATGCGCATGCGAGTAAACAAGGTATGAGGTTATACAGAAAACATGGCAGATATCTGACACTCCTATGCTATGTCTTCTGGGTTCCAAGGGTCTGGAAAGTGGTTCCATAGCCAATTACACGGGTGTCAACTCTGGGTTGGGAAATACCTGTAGGTTTGAGGGGTAGAGCCTGGGGAGGGCAGGGTTTGGGGTGTGGAGGGACCTTAGCAGGGTATAATGCCATAGTCCATTGCCCAAAGCAGCCATTGTCTCCAGGAGAACTGATCTTGATAATCTGGAGGTCAGTTGTAATAGATGGGAAATTTTCTGTAGGGGAAATGATGTGCTGTGGCTGGGGAACGCGGTGGTATCTAGGAGATCTCCAGGGCCCACAGGGAGATTGGCAACTCCAGGGACTGTTTAAGGGAAGATTGGGGTATGTATTTTACCTCAGGACACATTCAATGACTCCCAACAGCAACAACAAACTGTTTAGAATGTTAGAGGCAAAGGCCAATCAGGCCGCATATGCAAATGACCTCTGTGTTCCGACTGGCTACCGGGGGGGGGGGCAACAAGCTGTTTGGAATGTTGGAGGCGGGACTCAGGCAATGCATCCAGTGGATAGGGACAGCTTCTGAGCATCACATCATGGAGCCAACTAATTTAGGAGCATGTGGAATGTTCAGAAAGTGCCACCCCCCTTCACAATTACATATAAGGAGAGATTCTTATTTGAATGGAGATGGCTCACCAGGGTCTCTGTTGGCAATCAAAGTATGTCAGGAAGAAAATCAGCAGCAGCCATGTCTTAAAGGTTTGGTTGGGAGACTATGGGCTTTTCTGCATGGGTTTTTTCCATCAGTTCTGCTCCCTTAATTCTGGGTGCAGAAAAATGTTCCCTCTAAGCTGTGGAGCCTTGTGAGCCAAAATTCTGCTTGGTGAGCTTCTGGAATTAAAGTTGTGAGTTATGAGCGATTTGGCTGCTGCATGAATTAGTTTGCTCTGGAGCCATCAGTCCTGAGCGAAAACAAAAATGTGTGAGCCAGAGGCTAAAAAACTATGAGCTAGCTCACACCAACTCAGCTTGGAGGGAACTCTGGTGCAGAATGCATCTTGGATTTAAAGCTGTATATGTCTGCAGTCTTCAGAGGACAGCGGAAGACAGGAGGGCCTGGCGTGATCTGGTCCATGGGGTCGCAAAGAGTCGGACTCGACTGTGCGACTGAACAACAACAACAAAAATGTCTGCAGTATGCTCCCTTTGTCTGTAAAAGCATTTCACTCAATATAAAAGACTAAACACTTCACAGCAGGCTTTGTCCCCCAGTACCTCCCCAAATTTCCAATTTTTCCATCAGAATTTTTAAAAAAGTTTTGTCCCCCCCATTTTCTGCTCCCCCCAGCCATCGCATCTATAAACTAGCTACCACCTTTACTCCAAGGAGCTCAGGGCAGGACACGGGATTCTTCCTCTCCCATTTTATCTACACAACCACCTTGTATGAACCTCACACACACACACACACACACACACACACACACACACACACAGAGCATGGGGTGGTGGTGGTGGTGGTGGGGAGAGTTTGGTCCAAGGTGAGCTTCAAGGCAGAATGGAGAAATCTGTCTGAGTTATCTGAACCCAGGTCTTTCTGCCAATGTTAATTCAAGATGGTAACCACCACTATACCACACTTGGCCTGGATGCCACTTAAATAGGGTAGACTACGGGAACAAAATTTATAAGAGTATGATAATATCTCAATTTCTTCAGATTGCTGGATGATGAAGTAACCATCTAACAAAGGCAATTCATTTTTCTCCCTGGCTTATGTTCCTTATGTTCTTTTTTAGGTTTGTGGTTTTAGTTATTGTTCACTTTTTCTTTTTTACTTCTTGTAACCTGCCTTTAGTACTAAAGTTAATAAAGTGGAGAGACAGAGAAACTCTAAATAAATATTTTATTGATGTTTCCAAGAATACAATTAAATTATTTTGTATGTATGTAAAATTGTTTTATATGCTTACGCAGGTTACATGCTTAGGGCTGTCACTCCCCAATGGGGGTGGGGGATTGCCCAGTGCTGTGGGCTCCTGCCTGCCGCCAGCCAGCTGACTGGCAGGAGGAAATCCCCCCCTCAACAGCAATATCACATGACATACCTACCTCACCAGGAATGTCGCATGACGTACCTACGTCACCAGGGCGATGCTCTAGGTTTTGGGCAAAACTCTGTGGTTTGAAGACAATTTTACTATAGAATTTTGCCCCAAACCCAGAGCATTGCCCCCAACATGCCCACATCACTTCTGGGTGACATAGGCATAGCCTGCGACATCGCTTCTGGGGACATTGGCACAATGGGGGGGGGGCGGTGCTTTCCCCTGCCAGTATCTCTAATGGTCTTGGCAACCATTAGGGCTATTATTGTCAGCAGGCTGCATTTCACCAAATATTTTCTGGTTATTTGTGTGATATTGCTATTTCCCCCCATCAAATTTGAAACCAGCCCTATTGGGTCCACCTAGTCCTGCATAAAGACAAAATCCCTCCCCCATCTGTTGACCCCCCAGCATCTGAGGCTCAGAGACAGACCGCCTCTCCGCATGGAGGAACCATGTAGCTCTCATGATAAGCAGCTGTTGATAGACCTGCATCATCCATAAATGTCTCGAATCCCCTTTTAAAATCCGTCTAGGCCATCAACGCATCTGATTTGTTTACTTCATTTATGCCCCATTTTTGCTTCCCAGGAGAGAAAAGTGGCCCAGAGTCCCGTCAGTCAGTCTGGGCTAAAGGCAAAGTTTCTGGGAAAAGACAGCAAGAGTCACACTGAAATATACCTGCTCCTCTGAAGCCTGGTTCTCATAAAGTATTCTATGCTTAGAATGTGTAGAAGTATAAATTGCGGACTTTCCCTTTAAAAGTACTGGCAAGCGGTGGCCACCACTCACATAGGGTTTGTTTATTTATTTATTTATTTATTTATGGTCGAATGCGTACCCTGCCCTCCCTGCAAAGCTCGCTCAGGGCGGCTTCCAGGTAGCATAAATACAGAATAAAACATGCATAATTAAAACACAACAGTTAAAAATATTTTTAAAGAATAAGCAACATTGTCTACACACTTGCACCCTTTCTGCTTGTGTGACATAGAAGCAAAACAAATAAATGTAGAACCTCCAGGTTTATATATATATAAACAACAAATGACCACTTTGGGAGGCATTTCCATTATTTTTGTCGTCTCAATCATTTTGAAACACACAGGTGCACTGTTCTGGAATCTCCAGTTCTCTTTATTCCTCAGACTCTGCTCCTTGACATTCTGGGAGGTTTGACGCAACACTGTTGAGACAAAATCTTTCATGCGAGTGGGAAAAACCTGAATGCCAAGTGGAGAGGAGCCTGTCAGGTCCTGGAGTGACCACTCTGTACTCAATAGTCCCTAAGCAGGTTTATTGGTAAGTAATGGCGTCTGCTCAGGTGAACACCTTTGCCAGCAATAGCATAGGAATAATATTCAAGACATTGGGGTCCTCCCTTCAACCATACATCACGCTCACCCAGTCTACTACAGGTCATGATAGAATATATGGCCTACCTAGCTGTATCTCAAACTCTTAACTCCCGAGGCCACAGACCCAGGTGGGATCTGTGAACCGTGTGGGGACAACTTTGGGAAAGTTTACAAGCGGCACCGCTGCTTCACTCTATGCATTCATTCACACGCTCCCCCTGCCCTTGGGAATGTCAGGGAGGACAGATAAGGTAGGAGGCAAAGCTGGCAGATGGGCTGAGCAAAAAGGAGCCAGAAAAGCACTAGCCAACAATACACAGTCATTGATCATGGCACAGGCGTTTTTAAGGGTCAGAACCTGACAGAGCTGGAGCAAGTTAACCAACCCTTATGAATTAAAAACTGGTTACATGAGAGGAAGGAAAGCGTAGGAAACAATGGACAGCTCTCAAAATGGAGGGAAGTAGGCAGTGGGATCCCACAAGGTATTGAGGCCAGTACTATTTCATTTATTCATGATCTGGAACTAGGGGTGGAAAATGTAGTGGCCAGCTTTGCAGATGACACAAAATTATTCAGGATGGTGAAAACCAAGGATAACTGCAAAGAGCTCTAAGAGGGTCTCCACAAACCGGGTGAGTGGGTAACAATGTGGCAAATGAAGGTCAATGTTGGTAACTATAAGGTGATGCACACTGGGATCAAGGCGGGTTGGTGCTGCTGTTGCTTCTTGATTTAATGGCAGCATTCAACACGGTCAATTACAATCTCCTGATTCACTGCCTTGCTGATGTGGGGATATGGGGGACTGCTTTGCAATTACTTTCCTTCTTTCTCCATGTTCGGAGACAGAGTGTGGTGCTTGGGGAAAGGACCTCTCCATGATAACTGCTGGAATGAGATGTACTGCAAGGGGCAATCCTCTCATCTATGTTGTTAAACATCTATATGCGCTCCCTTGCCCAGCTGGTCTGGGGGGTTGTGCCAGGTTGTCACCAGCACGCTGATGACACCCAGCTTTATCTGCTGTTGGGTGGCCAACTGGACTCTGCCCCAGATGTTTTGGATAGGCCACTGGATGTCATGACTGACTGACTACAGCAGAGTCAGCTGAAATTAAATCCAGTGAAGACGGAGGTCCTGTACCTGAGTCGCGGGGGTCTGGGATCAGGAATCCTGCTCCCAACTCCTGGTGGGGCACCACTGATGCCAGCACTGAAGGTGAGAAGCCTAGGGGTGATCCTGAATGCCTCACTTTCCATGGAGGCCCAGGTCACTCCTGGTGCCAGGTTAGCCTTCTACCACCTTTGGCTGGTCAGGCAACCGGTTCTCTATCTCACCTCCCAGGTCTTAGCTACAGTGATCCATGCAATGGCCACTTCCAGGCTGGATTACTGTAACTTGGTCTATGCAGGGCTGCCCTTGAACCTGATCCAGAAACTGCAGCTAGTGCAAAACATAGTGGCACAATTGCTGACGGTGTTGTCTGTGTGGGCACGTATTCAGCTGGTGTTGCACCAATTGCACTAGCTGCCAGTTGAGTACTGGAGTATGGTTTTAACCTTTAAAGCCGTATGCAACTAGGGACCAACATACTAATGGGACTGTCTCGCCCCATATGTGCCCCGGAGAGCCCTAAGCCCTGTTAAGTAACGTCTTCTGGCAGTCCCCCGCCCAAAAGACATCCACTTAGTTTCAACCAGGGCCAGGAAGGTCCTGGCCTCAACCTAGTAGAACATGATCCCACTTGAAATCAGGGCCCTGTGGGACTTATTACAATTCCACAGGGTGGAGCTGTTCCAACCAGGCCTTTGATTGAGACAGTGGACATCCAGCCATCTCAGCCTCCCCGCTCACACTGTTCTCAGTGCTTACAGTGTGTCAGGTAACCCTGCCATTGCTGTGGATGGGGGCGGGGGGGAGAAGACATCTTTCACTGTTCTGGAATGCAGGAGTAACTCAGAGTCTCCAGTCTTGCTAATTTAGAGTGTCTGTTCTGTGTTTCATCACTGCGCCTGACCTTGGGTCTCATGCTGCCTTGGCATGGGAAATTTACTGGTCTGAGGTGTTTTTCTTTCTTGGCTTAGCGCGTGCGCGAAATGTACTCATTGGCTTATAGGCAGGGGGGTAGTTTGAATGGGCTATATTCATTATTACTTTGCATTGTCGGCCATCACTGACAAAGAACTGGTTCATGCAGCTCTAAGACTGGTCTTTAATAAATGCTTTCTTCTTATGAAGCCTGGTGTTTGACTGACTATCTGGAGAACTTGACAGAGTGCCCGTTACAACTTGCCCTGCCCAACAGAGCATCGTTGGAAAACTGGTTGCTATTAACTATCACCAGTGTTAGCATTGTACCTGAATTGTCTTGAATAGTTGCCATCCCTCTGACTGCATTTAAATTAGTGTTTTTATATTTTATGTTTATATCTTATGTTCTAATGCTATTATGTTTACTTAATGAAATGTCTAATTAAATGTCGTGACCCTCCCAGAGCCCACTTGCAGGGGTGGGCGGGATATAAATCAAATGAAATGAATGAATAGTGAATAAATAAAACCCCAGCTTTGAGTATAAGCTAACGGGGTCTGAATTTGCTAAGACTGAGAGGGAAAAAGACAAGAACCTCAGAAGAGCCCTGCCGTATCAAACCAGGGAGGGTCCATCTAATCCAGCCTCCTGTCTCACACAGTGGCCAACCAGTTCCTCTGAAAGGCCAACAACAGTGTACAGAGGTTGAGAGCTTCCCCTGATGTTGCCTCCTGGCTCTGGGATTCAGAGGTCGAGTGCCTCTCTGAGTGTGGAGGTTCCCCTCCGTCCCCATGGCAAGTGGCCCCCAATGGACTTCTCCTCCATGAATCCCTCTAATCCTCTTTTAAAGCTGTTTATTCCTGTGGCCATCTGTGATGAACCCCTGTACCTCCTCAACTGTCTGGCAGATTTTCCCCACCCATTCTTCAGTTCCCTTCAGTGACTGAGTCGCCCTGCAGTAGCATGTATATATTCTTTGTCATAAAAGACTTGACTGTCCCACCCTATGTTTGAGGTTTTTAGTTCAGGCTTTTTCTCAGCTCAGGAACTCTCCTGAAAACACAGGAGCTGTCCAGTTTTCTTTATACCCTTGAGAAATGGCACTTGAGGCAAATTAACTTTCAAAACAGAATAAAGATTTTATTAAACGGGCAGGGAATATATATATATATATATATATATATATATATAAATGGAATAATCAAGGTATTGAGATTGCATAGGTAAAAAAACTGTCTAATATTGGCCCATTCTGCATTTAGTGTTCACTCTGTGTACCGAGAGATCAAATAAAGTGAAAGCAACGTGCAGTCTGGACACTGTCATAAAATCTGACAATCAGTCAAAGGGAAAGTGGCCTGCAATGCAGAGGGGGATTTCTGTTCCAACATGGGTTTGGTAAAACAGCGGAGCAAATGCTAGATGCAGAATGGGCCATTTACAGAGTCGAATTAATAGAATAGTCAAGAGAGGTTATTTGTGGTTTTGTTTCTAGGCTTTCTTTCTTAGAGAGGTACTTTGTTTAGTGTAATTCAGTACACCCCAGTTCTTATTGATGTTTCTAGATTTCTTCCTTCAGATATTACAGGTTTTCCTTTAGATAATGCAGCTTTTCATTAACTCCTGAGGTGTCTGAGCTACACTCCTTTATCAGACCAGGGTTCTCTCCCTTTCACTGCCAAGAAGTTATTGCTATGAATGCAGTTGTGGACAAGTGTACATTGGGACCACACAGCATAGCATTCAGACAAGAATAAAAGAACATGAAAGACACTGCAGACTTGGCCAACCTGAAAAATCAACAGTGGCTGAACATAGCCCAACCCAAACAAGGCACAGCATTTTGTTCCAAGACACTGAAAGACTGGACAACATTTCCAATTACCATGTCAGATTACGCAGGGAAGCCATTGAAATTCATAAACGTAAACACAATTTCAACAGGAAAGAACAGAGTTTAAAAATAAATAGGGCACGGTTTCCTGTCCTGAAAAACACAAAATGTACTGAATTGCCCACCCAAAGAACTGTAATAACAAGGCTTCAAAAAAGTTTGTCTATCTTTAAATAACAACAATTACAATAATAACAAACACTTTCACTTCGGTTACATAAGTTGAAGATGACAAAAGGTGACAGGAACGGTGGTCTCCGGAATGAAGATTCCGTCTTCTTCCAACCCAAAGTTCTACAATTCATATGATAAATGCCATCAGTATCATTATACATGTGCAAATGTACCCAATATTCATTGATAAATTTTAAATAGATATCTTACAAGTTGTGTGGATGAGTCAAATCATTTCAAACCTCAACCCTTTAAGGCCATTCTGAGCAGTTTCTAAAACACATAATAAATAGGCATAACTACAATTCATGAAAACAGATACAAAGATCTTTAAAATACATCACAATTTTTCTCCTATTGAAATTTGAAGTACAACTTACCAATATTCCATTTAACCAGTTATAACAGGGAAGAAACTTCGTCACATCAATGAATCAGTCTTTTGAAAGTGAGCTGGTGGGACGTATTTATAATGCAAAAAGCCTGCAGCAATCTGGCCTCTGCAACTACTTATGGATCCTAAACAAAACAGTTCAGATCTAAAGAGGCATTAAGTCCATAAGGGTGAACTGAATTCAATTTATAGATCCAGAACGCCTCTCTCTTTAGGAGATCCTTCCGCAAGTCTTTCCTATCATATCTGTGTGGTTTGATGACTTCGAGGACAACAAATTTAAAATCGTCATAACGGAGACCCTTAGATAGAAAATGATCCACGAGGGGAGCCTCTCTATGGGCATGTTTTATTTTGGACTTATGTTCCAATATACGCGTTTTTATAGCTCTTAGCAATTCTCCCACATACCTTAGACCACAAGCACATGTGATCAAATAGACAGTTCTCTTTGTTACACACAAGGAGAAGCTATTAAGCTCCCATGTCAATCCAATATCAGGAAATTCCAGACTTTTAGTCTCTACAGTAAGTGAACATGCTGCACACCCATGGCATTTATAGTGTCTTCTAGGCATGTTATCTGGAACCAACATAGGTTCAAGGTCAGTATGTACAAGTAGATCTTTAGTTGTCGCAGTTCTCCTAAAGCCAATGAAGGGTTTCACACTACATCATTCAGTATATGCCAATGCTTTAAAATGACATTCCTGATGGAAAAGGCTAAAGAAGTAAAGTCTATTGCCCAGCATATCCTACAAGCTGAATCTGACACTGTCTCTCTACAGCTGACAATAGCACTACAGATAAGATTAGAGTTTCAATAACCATTCCTCACACAAAAGAACCTCCTCAGGAAACAGGAAACCTCCTCAGGAAACAATCCATAGACAAAAGAACCTCCTCGGGAAAGCTCCTCCATTAGCATGTTCATAGCTTGGAGAACTACTACAAGATTACAACTCAGCCCTACCCCACCTTCCACGGTGGATATAAATTACCTGCCTACCATTTTTCTTCTCTCCTTGAACCAGAGAGTACTCCATCTTCCTATGTTATACCTCTGAGGATACCAGTCACAGCTATTGGCAAAACATCAGGTCCTACAATGCCAAGACCACAGCCACACAACTCGGAAAATCTACAGCAACTAATGGGGTTTTTCTCCTTTTTTTAGAAGTACTTTTCTGACTATTGCATGTCAGAAAATGCTGACTCCCCAAATGTCTCTTTCCTCAGAAGCCACCCACTGGCTACTGATCCTGATGTTAGTAAGACCAAAAAGCAAAAGACCCAAATTGTGAAAGACCAAAGGCGAAAGACCCCTTTCCCCTCCAGATGAGCTGTTTTATTTCTCTCTCAGCTGATGCTGGCCAATCAGAGAGTGAGCAGAGCAGCCAATCACCTTAGCTCTTCTCTCCAGGGGAGATTAACTCCTAACCTCCCGGACTCTCTGTACCAATCAGCAGTTTATAAAAGACTGCTTTTCCGTGCAATCCCATCACACCATCACAACATCCTCTGGCAGCGAATTCCACGTTTTCGTCACTCTCTGTGATCTTGGAGTGCTAGCAGATAGCTCAGTGAAAGTGTCCACCCAGCGTGCTGCAGTGGTGAAAAAGGCAAACTCTATCTTAGGACTTATTAGGAAAGGGACTGAGAATAAAACAGCCTATAATGTGATGCCCCTTGTGTAGAGCTTTGGTGTGGCCTTATTTAGAAGACTGTGTACGACCTCCAAAAGGACATTGCACAGCTGGAAGAAGTACAGGGGAGGGCAACCAAGATGATGAGGGGGTTGGAGCCCCTTCCCCTACGAAGCAAGGCTGAAGAGTCTGTGACTTTTAAGTTTAGACAAGAGGACTAAAGGGAACACGATCGAGGTTCATAACACTATGCCTGGGGCATAGAGAGCTGACAAGGAGAAATTTTTCTCCCTCTCCCAAAATACTAGAACTTGAGGTCATCCAATGAAGTGGATGGGCAGTAGATTCAGGGTTGACAAAAAGAAATACTAGTTGACACAGAGGGTGATTCACTGCCAGAAGGATGTAGTGATGGCCACTGCAGGAACAAACAGCTTTAAAGGGGAATTAGATAGATTCATTGAGGAAAAGTCTATTAGTGGCTACTAGCCATGGCAACTGAGGGGAACCTCCATGGTCAGAGACTGATGCTGGAGGGGGCAGCAGTGGGAGGGCTTCTAGTGTCCTGGCCCCACTGCTGGACCTCTTGATGGCACCTGGTATATTTTGGCCGCTGTGTGACCCAGAGTGTTGGACTAGATGGGCCATTGGCCTGATTCAGCATTGGCTTCTCTTATGTTCTTATGTTCTTATGACACTAAACCTCTGAATCCCAAAGCCCGGAGGCAACATCAGGGGAAAGCCTTGGCCTCTATGCCTGTTGTTGGCTGTCCAGAGAAACTGGTTGGCTACTATGTGAGACAGGAGGTTGGACTAGATGGATCATTGGTCTGATCCATCAGGGAATTTCTTATGTTCTTACTTTATATATGATGCTGCTTGTATATACTGTGCATCCAGCAGCCAAACTCCAATTCAAATGACTCCATGAAATGTGAGTCCTGGACAATGCTCCCTCTAAGCTGTGGGCAAAAATTGTGAGCAAAAATTCTACTTCATGAGCTACTGGCATTCACGCTGTGAGCAAGTGATTTGGCTACTGCATAAATTAGTTTGCTCTGGAGCCATCCTTCCTGAGCTAAGGCCGGAGGCTAAAAACCTGTGCACTAGCTCACACTAACTCAGCTTAGAGGGAACACTGGTCCTGGATAGAGGTCAGCCCTTGAAGAATAAAGGAATATGGCAAACAGAACGATGGTTAAGAGCGTCAGTGGGGTGGGGGTGGAGGAAAGCTTGTGTTCCTGATATGATAAGTGGGGCATTTTGATTTCTCCCCAAAGCAACTTAGGTCCTTCTCCTCACCTGCATTTTATCATCATGACACCCCTGTCCGGGGGTGTGGCTGGGCCCAGGTCCCCCAAGCAGGCTTCCACGGCATGAGTAGGGGTTTGAACCGGGGCCTCCCAGGCCCAGGCCCAACACTCTGGACACACAACACACCGACTCTCTGTTATAAACGTGTCCCGCTTCGGCTTCTGAAGTGTTGTGAAGTGATTCACTGCTGCATATAGTTGAGCTGACAATGAGCAAGCTTAATAAAATGTAACGGGGAGGGAACTAGAAACAGATTCTTTTTGAGACCTCCCTCAGCATCACATCCCAGAGCAATGCATTTATCAGGTGAGCTGTGCATTGTATGGGGAACAGGGACCACCTCTGCTCCCTGACAGACTGTCTGTAGAATGCCGGGCGTCTTGGGTCCTGTGAGGTTGGCAGGGCAGAGAGCTTTTCTGTGCAACTTTGCACAGATTCAGTATCTCATTTAAACTGTGCTGCAACCCGTACAAAGTAGCTGAACGTGCTTAATTATCACAACATCACGCTATCCAGGAGAGCGATCATTCCGGGGGGCATGGCCCAGTGGTGGGGCGTCTGCTTAGCATGCAGGAGGTCCCAGGTTCAATTTCCAGTATCTCCAGTTAAAAACAACAACACGGTTGTAGAGGTGAAGTGAAAGGCCTCTGCCGGAGACCCTGGAGAGCTGCAGCCAAGTCAGTGCAGACAGTCCGGAGCTCGGCAGAGCAATGGCCCAACTCCGGATCAGGCAGCTTCAAGCCTCCCTGCATCTGTGCCACACAAATTAAGCCCACAGAGCTGCTTAGCATGGGATGCATCCCTCTAAACCAAGTGGTGAGCCCAGGCACAGGAAAGGTTTTTCACCTTGCCGATATCACAGTTAAGTCAGGCCTGATGTCCCTCATTTATTTATCTTTTGGGGAACGGGAACACTCAGTGGATGATTAGGATGGGAAGCGTCCAGATCATCTTTCGCTCCAGATCATCCCTGGAAAACCAGATTGCATTCACCCTCCAGAAGGCAGCCGCACAACCAAACTCCTGTTTCATACCTGATTTGGGGGGGGGGGTGTCCAGACACGGGACCCGCGGACACTGGCGCAAAAACAACGAAAGCATTCACTCCGACTTCCCCAGAAAAACCTGCTCAAGATACATTTTTATATGCTATCAATATTTAATTTTTATAACAGTTATTAAGATGATTGCCCACTTAAAAAGAAAGCAACTTAATTTTTAAAATTAAAAATTAAAACTATATACCTTTCCAATCCTGTTATCTCAAAGGAAGGAAAACGGAAGGGGAGACTCATTTCTCTCTCTCACACAGAGATCATTTTCACAAAATCGTTTTCCAGGAACAGACTCATAAGGCAGACTCCAGAGTGGCTAACACTGAACCTGTCTGAAACCTAAATCTGAGGAGCCGGCTCAGACAGCACCACAATCGCATCACCACTTGGAGTTTTTCAGGAGGAACAACAGACACTGATTCCTACTACAATATCCTTCTTGCTTAAGGCTTTACTCCTCCCCCCTTGCTTTCCTGTTGCAGGGAAATGTCAAAATGTTGGACAGATTCATTGGTGCAAAGAGCCAAAAGCTCATTCAGCAGTTCTCCAGCATTACTTTCAACAGCTATTAATTAGACTTTTTTTAAATGGAAAAAGGCAAAGAACTCCTGCAGATCTGCTAAGGCTATAGAGAAGGGATGACAAACTGGGCCTACCTCTCAGCCTCTGTGATCCTACCAGACTTCATCAAGTTCTGATAAATATTTGACCAAAGGGAAAGATGCCATTTTTTGGATGAGCTTCGACAAAACGTTTTGGATGTCCTTCTATTTAATATTACAGTCCAAACGAGATGTTGTATCTGACAAGACTCTGCCTCACAGTGGGGCAAGTGGCCCCCATGGACCCCATTTCAGCTCAGGAAGATGGCGTGTAGGTAGGGCCGGCCCCAAGTGTCTGGGCGCCCTAGGCAGGCCAGCTTGGGGCGCCCACCCCACCAGGGATGCCAACCTCCCGGTGGGTCCTGGAGACTGGGTGGGGGGCCAACCATGCCCCTTCCCTCCCAATCGCCGGCTTGTCTGGGCGCTCTGCAGCTGCCGGGCCCCCAGGCAAGCCAGGGAAGAGGCGGGGGTTTTTTAACCCCCGCCCCTTCCCTCCCAGCGCCGGCTTTCCTGGGCTCTCCTCAGTTGCTGCGGGGCACCCAGGAAAGCCAGGGAAGAGGCGGGGGGGAGCAGTTTGGTGCCCCTGCAGCCGGCGCGCTCTAGGCAAGCACCTAGCTCACCTAGCGGGCAAGCTGGCCCTGGGTGTAGGGGAGGAGGCTGAAGCCTCTCCTCCCCCTGTGTGATGCCATGCGCCAAGCCCCGGCAGGTGTCAGTCTAGAGGCGGCACCCTCACCCTTATAGACTCAGCTCGAGGTCGCCCAGCCAAGACAACCACCCAGCAACATGCCCAAATAGGGTTGCCAGGTCTGGGTTGGAAAACACCTGGAGACTTTGGGGGTGGACCCAGGAGAGGGCGGGGTTTGGGGAGGGGAGGGGCCTCAGTATGGGAAAGCACCGTAGAATCCATAGAGGCAGCCATTTTCTCCAGGGGAGCTGATCTCTGTCAGCTGGAGATAAATTATAAAAGTGGGAGATCCCCAGGCCCCACCTGGAGGCTGGCAACCCCAGGCCCAAAGGATCCGGGGGGGCATAGCAACAGCAAAGGAGGCAGGGTGGGAACTGGGCTGACGCAGGGAAAGTTGAGACAGGGAGGACAGATCCAGAGGAGACCCCCTGTTGGTGTGGAAAAGGAAACAGGCTCAGTCTCAGTAGGCCCAAGCCAGCTAGAAGCAAGCTCCTTTAGAGGCAGCCGGGGTGGCCCAGGGGGGCCTAGCCCCTGGACTGGATATAGAGGCTGGGGATGTCCCTCCCACAGGGAGCCCTTCAAAGGTGGGTCCAGCAAGGGCCAGGCCACTCCCCAGGCTACAAGGGAGAGGACCGTGGCAGCCAGAAGAGATGGAACAGGGTGAGAACAACTCATCACAACCCCCCCCCACCAGGAACTGAGGTCTTCTCAAGGCCCGCTGAGGCAAAAAGGAGAAACTGGTGGGTCCTACATCCTGGACTCTGTCTCTATGACAAAGAAGTCAGACCGTGTGCTCGGGAGGTGTTAATTCCCCAGTGCCACATCCAATGCTCCCTCTAAGCTGTGGAGTCTTGTGACCAAAAATTCTACTTTGGGAGCTACTGACATTAAAGTTGTGAGTGAGCCATTTGGCTACAGCATAAATTAGTCTGCTCTGGAGCCATCCTTCCTGAGCCAAGACAAAAATGTGTGAGCTGGAGGCTAAAAAACTGTGAGCTAGCTCATGCTAACTCAGCTCAGAGGGAACACTGGTCACATTTGCCTATAAACAGAGCAGTCTGGTCAGAGGAACTCCAATCTGACTCATGTCTAGGGTTGCCACCTTCCAGGTGACACCTGGAAATATCCTGCTATTACAATTGAACTCCAGATGACCAAGATCAGTTCCCCTGGAGAAAATGTCTGCTTTGGAGAGTGGACTCAATTCATACCCTGTTGAGGTCCCTTGACTTCCTAGGCTCCACCCCCCACATCTGAGTGTTTCCCAGCGCAGAGTTGGCAACCCTGCTCCTGTCAGACATAGTAGTTAGTTTCGGTCTTAGCTTTTTATATTGGGTTCAAAGGGCTTCGGATACATTTGTTGCAATCCTTACATACCCTTGTGAAGTAGGCCAGTATTATTTTTCTTTCTATACTGCAGATATATTTTGGGGTGAGTGTGTTTGTGGGGGCTGTGAAGAAATGAGATCTGAGCTGAGTAAAACCTTCACTCTGAGTTTTTTCCCCCTCTGGGCAGAGAACAAACAGGAAGGGGGGAGTAAGTTCAGTTGCTTTCCAACCTCACCTGAATCACCTATTAAGGAATGCTAATAGGTCTAGCTAGAGACAATGGGATTGACAGTGCCCCCCCCCAAGCAGGGAACAAAGATTTGGAGGTATTAAATACTAGAAGGACTTCAGGAAGAAACTTCTGGAGACTTCAGGAAAAGCTTCTTTGACTTAGCCTGACCTGGTCAGGCTCTTTAAGTGCTTCTGGCTGGCAGGGACCAGCCCCATGTGCCTGAACTCCAAGCAGCACTGCACTTTCTTGCAGATGGAGCAGTTTCTTGCAGACAGCATTTTCTTGTCAATGGAAAAAAATATCTTGTGGAGTAGTAATCCTAAGCAGATATACCTTCTGGAGCCCATTTTCTTCCATGGACTTTGAAGGGTATCATACTGCCTAGGACTGTACCTTTTCGATTGCAGTCCTAAGCAAGTCTACTTGGATCTCCTGAATGGAGCTTACTCTCAGGAAGGTGTTCTTAGGACTGCACTAGTCAACTGGTATCTGGAGAGATGACCTTTTTGGAATGCAAGACTAAGGTTTTGACCATGCCCATTGATAGGTCATTCTTGTGCACAAGTGGGCAGAGATATGGGTGAGAGTCTGGCAGTGTGAGGTAATACAATCCAGACTCAAACGTACCATGTTGCTTGGAGACCATGATCAATGGCTGAAAGAAAACTACTTATTCAGGAAGAATTCCAAAGAATTCCAAAGCCAGCTGGTGTTAGGCACTTCAGAAAGGCAGTCAAACACGAGGCTTCATAAGAAAATAGAGTTTATTCAGCAGCAGTTCTAAAAGCGCACTAACGTTGCATTGTCAGGAATGAAGCACACAAAGGAACATCTACGGATATACCCCCTGAGCTAGCCCCCCTAAGCAGTCTACCAATGGCTACATAGCCCGCGCGTGGGAGAAAGGTGCGAAAGTTGTTCGAGCCATAAAGGGGCCCAGCTGTCCATACCGGAGAAACCCAAACCGTATAACAAGGCCATTTGGTCAGATAGGTGATAGCCCAGGCTGAGGAACACCCTGTTGCCCCGGCAACCTCCCCACTTCCCCACCTCCAAGCATAAAAAGTTACAGATCATCTCATCCTCCTTCCCTCCCTCACATCTTATGGCAGGATCACCTGACAGCTGGGCTCTGAGAAGGGGCAAGTGAAGGAGCTGCTGCTGGAGTGGGGAGTGTTTCATTATTTGCCTTTCCTGAACTGCTGAGGTTTACTGTGTGGGAGGAGTGTGTTTGAGGGCGTGTGAGTATGCACAGCCTGTTTGAGAGTGGTGCTTGTTTGAGGAAGTGTGGTTTCTCTTTGTCTCTTGTAGCTTTTAGCAGTTTTGATTGTGGCTGACTGCTGGCCCCGCCCTCTGCTGGGTGAGCCTTTAATTGTATAAGGCTCCTCTCTGCCAGAGGCATGAGCCTTTGGCATGAGCAAAGGGCTCTTGCCCTGTGGCTCTTAGCCTGGGGGGTCTGGTCTGGGGGCCCTATAGGAAGCTGAGTAGGTCCTACATTCTATATTTGTTTGTTTTGCTTCTGCAAACCTTTCACAAGTAGTCCTGAGAGGCAGTTTGGCAGGGGAGTTATCAAGGAAGTGCCAGTTAATTTTGAAATGGATTGTGGCAGCATGACTGGTGAGGGAGCTGAGGCAGTGACGTGCAAAGTCTGTGGCATGTTCATATTCTTACCTGAGGGTAACAGCAATTACACATGCAGCAAGTGTAAGGTGGTAGCCCTACTGGAGGAAAAGATACAGGGGCTTGAGGCATGCTTGGACACACTCCAGTTTGTAAGGGAAGGTGAAGATTTCATGGACAGAATTCATGAAGCACTCCTGAGAGGGCAACAGGAGGAGAAGGGAAAGATATCTCAGCAATGGAGGAACACCCAACACAGAAGGAGGGCACAGGGAAGAATATAACTCACAGGAGCAGGAAGATCAAGAGACATTCTGAGCCTCTGTTGCTGAGCAATCGGTTCCTGGATCTCCCCACAGATATTTATTCTAGACCACTGGATCAAGGGCTTCTCCCCCAGCCTCCATGAAGCTTGAAGGAAATTTCTCAGAGCCCCTGTGGTTGGGATGACTCGAGCTTCTGCTCCCCAATATAGGAGAAGACATGTGTTGGTAACTGTGGATTCCCTACTGAGAGGGGGAGAAGCTAAAGTGTGCCAACCAAACTTGTCATCTCAAGAGGTATGCTGTCTATCGGGTGCACATATCTGGGATGTGACAGAAAGGGTAGGAAGACTCATCAAGCCCACAGACTATTATACCTTCTTGCTCATCCACATGGGAACAAATGATACTGCCCAGCATGGCTCAGAACATATTAAAAGAGACTCTGGCTGTGGTCACACACACTAAATAATCCACTTTCAATCTTCTGGGTCTCAAAAAGAGAGGCTCTGGGTAAAAAGGCTGTGTTTTCGCCAGTTCTTCCTGTTGAAGGCTGTGGCTTAGGAAGGAAAAGAAGAATACTGCAAATCAGTGAATGGCTACGTAGATGGTGTCATCAGGAAAGGTTTGGATTTTTGGACCGTGGCTTACGCTTTCGAGATGAAGTTCTATTGGGAGATGGTTTGCACCTCATGAGGGTAGGAAAAAATGTGTTTGGTAACAGCTTTGCAAACCTTGTAAGGAGAGCTTTAAACCAAATCCTGTGGGGGAACAAGACAAAAATGCAAAGCCTAGTATGATGCCAATAACTGGAGATAAGAACTCCAAAGCTTTGCAGGGAGTGGCAAGTGTTATGTCCTATGACCAGGAGCCTGAGCAGGCAGAAAGTAGCCGAGCTCTGGTCCTGAGAACAATAGGGACTAGGCTCCTGAGCTCACCTAAAAGGAGCCAATGGGAGCATTGGCGGGAGATTCAAACCCACCAATAGGAATGTGGGGCGTCCCCCCCTTACTGTATATAGTTGGCCTCCGGCCGTTACTGTTTGTCTTTGTTGTGAAGTACGAATAAACGCGTCTTCTCTTATGTCGTTGTCCAAGTCATGAGGCACGGAACCCAGTACTTTACAGTGACGATGAAGGTGGGATCTGAACACCTTCCATGAGCAACGACGCGATGACAAGGCCACTTACGAGCATCGCGCCACTGACCCCGAAAGCAGCACCGCACCGCTCACTGAGCATTGCATTGCTGACCCCGAGAGCAGCACTGCACCGCTTGCAGCAACTGGATCATCGGGCCAACCATGCATCCCAGTCGTAGTCATGGCCGCAACGCACAGAAGACTGGAGTGCTTTGACCCCTCCTGGCCAGAGACATGGAACGCATGGGCCGATCATCTCATCTGCTACATGGAGCTGAAGGAAATACACGATCCGGAGAAGAGAAGGGCACTCCTATTGATCTCATGTGGGACCGACACCGTCCGCCTCGCGAAGAGCCTCCTGGTGCCCCGCGCAGCCCTGGAGTGTTCATTCGGGGACATAATGGATGCCCTAAATACCTATTTCAGCCCTAGGCCTACCTTCCTGGCCAAAAGGATGGAGTTCCAGGGGCACGTACAGGCCCAAGGGGAATCTGCCGCTGCCTTCCTGGCCGTGCTGAGGGCGCTCGCTGTGGACTGCTTGTTCCCCAAGGTGGAGGACAACCTGTTGACCCAGTTTGTGTGGGGCCTGTCAGACTCTAAGCTGTGGTGCAAGCTGATAGGCAACCGGCGGCTTAACCTGGACGAGGCCATGGAAATGGTGACTGCACACGAGGCTTCTGCATGGGAATGCCCGGACTCGGCAGCCCATTTGGTTGGAGCGGGTCCCAGCCCAGTGAACTCCAATACAGAGGAGGTCTGCTCCCTCCGGCTGCAACCCCACCAGCCGGCGCCGGCCCATCAGCCCGGCCGAGAACCGGCAAAGCCTCTCAGCAACTGAACCGTCTGTGCCAGCTGCGGAGACACCCATGGGAGGAAGACCTGTAGGTTCCGGGATGTGATCTGCCATGGCTGCAGGAAACAGGGACACCTCGCCAAGGTCTGCAGGTCCAAGGGCCCCTGGAGCGCGAGATCATTGGGCCCGACTAACTGCATGCTGACCGCCACACACGAGACGGCTGAGGAGGTCTCCGATCTCTACCACCTCATGGATCAGCCGCTGCAGGTACTGCAACTCCCAACCCCAAACTCACCTCCACCCTGAAGATCCAAGTGCACGTGCGGATTGAGGAGTCCCCCTGCTGCATGGAGGTAGACTCAGGATCGGCGGCGTCCATCATTTTCATGGACACTCTAAAAAAGCTTTGCCCATCCGGGGGACCCCCTCTACGTCCATTGCCGCTAAGCTTGGTGGACTTCCAAAAGAACCCTGTCCCCATCCGGGGAGTCAGCACCTTCCGGGTGCAATATTGAGACTGAGGGGACCTGGACTTGGTGGTGGTGGAGGGAAACCTTGTGAGTCTCCTGGGGCGAGTGTGGTTCGAAGCCCTGGGCATTACAATTGGGGGAGTGAATAGATGTGGGATGCGGGACTGGGGCGTGATCTGCAGGGAGTTCCCCAAGGTCTTCAACGGGGAGCTGGGTTGTTACAAGGGGCCCCTGGTGATGCTACACTTAGACCCTACGGTGATGCCTATCAGGTGTCGTTTCCGCACAGCGCCCCTGGCCCTCTGTCCTAAAATAGAGGTGGAACCAGACCAGCTGGTGGCCCAGGGAGTCCTGGAACCCATCCCAAATGCACGTTGGGAAACCCTGATTGTGACCCCAGTTAAACCGAACAGGGACATCCGCATCTGCGTGGATTACAAGTGCACTATTAACTAGGCACTCCAGGCGCACGCATACCCCGTGCCAGTAGTAAGTCATGTCTTAGCCACGTTGGCGGGGGCACGCATATTTGGGAAGCTGGATCTCGCACAGGTGTACCAGCAACTCCCTGTGGACGAGGCCACGGCCGAGGCACAAACCATAGTGACACACCGGGGGGCCTTCAAGGTAAAGCGGCTGCAGTTCGGGGTCAGTGTGGCCCCAGGGATCTTTCTAAACTTAATGGACAATTTCTTAAAAGGGATCCCTGGTGTGATGCCATTCTTCGATGATGTCCTCATCGCTGCGGCCACCCCGGAGAGCTTTGTTAACCGCCTCCACACGGTTTTGGGACATTTCCACTCAGTGGGACTAAAGGTGAAGCAGGAAAAGTGCCTTCTCGGGGTTCCGGAGGTGGACTTTTTGGGATACCGGGTCGATGCAACGGGCCTCCATCTGGCGCGGGATAAAGTGAAGGCCATTGTGGAGGCCCCCGCTCCGAAGTCCAAGGCAGAACTCCAGGCGTTCTTGGGCCTCATAAACTTTTATCATGCCTTTCTCCTATACAAGGCTGCCGTGGCAGAACCCCTCCACAGGCTGCTGGATAAGTCAACACCTTGGGCATGGGGGTCGAGGGAGGAGGCGGTGTTCCGTGGGGTTAAGACTCTGTTGATTTCTAATGTGGTACTTGCTCATTTTGATGAAAAGCTCCACGAGATTCTCGCGTGTGATGCGTCACCGTATGGGGTCCGGGCAGTCTTGGGCCACCAACTGCCAGATGAGAGGGAATTCCTGGTGGCCTATTACTCCCGCATGCTGTCTCCCACGGAGTGCAATTATGCACAAATAGACCAGGAGGGGTTGGCGCTGGTGGCGGGTGTAAAAAAATTCCATAATTTTGTGTATGGTCAGCCCTTCATGCTTGTCACTGATCATAGGCCACTCCTGGGGTTGTTCGCGGCTGACAAACAAACGCCGCAGATGCTGTCCCCCCAAGTTTTACGTTGGTCCCTGTTCTTAGCGGGATTTCAGTACCAGTTGGAGCATCAGCCAGGCAAGGTGCTGGGCATGCTGACGCCATGAGCCACCTGCCGCTGCCGCACATGGGGGAGGACCCGGCCCCAGCCCCCGTGGTGCTCATGCTGGAAGGGCTTCCAACCCCCCCTTCATGCTGCGGACATGGCCACCCGCTCGTCTCGGGATCCAATTCTCTCCCAGGTCCTAAACTGGGTGGTGAGGGGATGGCCAGCAGAACTGGCAGGGCCAGAGTTCACGGTGTATAAAACCAGAAAGGACGAATTATCCACCCTGAAAGGTTGCTTACTATGGGGGGACAGGGTGGTCATCCCAGGCCCAATGAGAAAAGGGGTCCTTCAATCGCTACACAAGGCCCACCCTGGCATTGTATGAATGAAAGCTCTGTCAAGGAGCTACGTGTGGTGGCCCGGGATCGATTTGGAAATTGAAACCTGGGTCCAGGGATGCACATGGTGCCAGGAGGTCCGCCCCAATCCCCCGAGCACACTGATACAGAGTTGGGAGTCCTCCCGCAAGCCGTGGTCATGCCTACATGTCGACTTTGCCGGGCCATTCCAGGGTCTCCTGTTCCTAGTAACGGTAGACTCCTACTCTAAGTGGGTAGAAATTAGTCCAGTGTCTACCACCTTGGCCAAAGCTGTAATAAGGGCCCTACGCAAAATATTCTCCACGCACGGCTTACCAGACATGATCGTGTCGGACAACAGGGCCGTGTTCACATCTGCGGAGTTTCAAGCATTCCTCGAGAGGAACTTAATCAGGCATATATGCTCCGCACCCTTCCACCCAGCGACTAATGGCCAGGCTGAAAGAATGGTCCGCACCGCGAAAGAAGCCTTGAGCCGCATAACAGATGGTGAATGGGAGTTCCGGCTGGCCCACTTCCTCCTAACACAGTGCACCACCCCGAACCCCATCTCCGGGAGATGCCCAGCAGAACTGTTGATGGGCCGCCGCCCCACGACCCTATTAGACCAACTCCACCCGGACCGGGCGCCAGAGCGGAAGCTGGTTGAAACCCGGGAGGCTCCCAGGGGCTTCTTCCCAGGGGAACCAGTCTATTTTAGAAACTTCGGGCAGGACCTCAATGGCCGGCCGGCCGCATTCTCAGACCCACCGGGCCAGTTTCTTATGAGGTCCTGGCTGACGGGGACTGGGTCCTACGAAAACACGTGGACCAACTCCGGAGGTGACAAGACCCCGACACAGGTATAATGGCCCCACAGCCAGAATATCCAGAGGCCGCCCCGGCACCCAAACGTCCACAAGCACCAATAGTGGAATGAGAGCCGGAACGACCACTGGACCAAGCAAGCTGAGCTGCCTCCACCATCAACACCGCTGCCAGGAATCCAGGCTCCAAGTGCGGTAGGGCAACCAGAAGGGGCCCCTGCTAGTCTGATGCCGGCCCCCCGAAGGTCGTTCAGGGAGCAGAGGGCACCAGCCTACCTAAAAGACTATGTCACCAGGTAGGAGACAAACTACAGGGGGAGGGATGTTATGTCCTATGACCAGGAGCCTGAGCAGGCAGAAAGTAGCCGAGCTCCGTTCCTGAGAACAATAGGGACTAGGCTCCTGAGCTCGCCAAAAGGGAGCCAATGGGAGCATTGGTGGGAGATTCAAACCCACCAATAGGAATGTGGGGCATCCCCCCCTTACTGTATATATTTGGCCTCTGGCCATTACTGTTTGTCTTTATTGTGAAGTACGAATAAACGCATCTTCTCTTATGTCATTGTCCGAGTCATGAGGCACGGAACCCAGTACTTTACAGCAAGTATGCTAAGTAACATTAACTCACAGGTAAGCACAGAAACAAAAACTTCAGGGTGCATAAAACACAGATTCCGATGTCTGTCTACTAACACACAGAGTATGGGAAACAAGCAGGAAGAACCTGAAGTCCTAATACAGGAAGGGGACTATGACCTAACAGGCATAACTGAAACTTGGTGGGATGACACTCACAATTGGAATGTTAGGATTGAGGGGTACAACTGATTTAAAAGGGACAGACAAATAAGGAATGGCAGAGGAGTCACATTATATGTAAAGAAGCTATATACTTGTGAGGAAATACATGAATCTGAGCATGGAAGTCCAGTTGAGAGTCTCTGGGTAAAAATAAAAGGAGTAAGAAATAATAGAGATATTATGGTGGAGGGTCTGCTATAGACCACCAACCCAGGCAGAGGACATCGATGAGACACTCCTAGAACAGATTACAAAGTTCTCAAAGAGACCAAACTCGCTGGTCATGGGAGATTTCAATTACCCAGATATCTCTTGGAAATCCAACTCTGCTAAAAATGAAAGGTCCAACAAATTTCTGACTTGTCTTGCTGACAACTTCATTTTCCTGAAAGTGGAGAGGGAAACAAGGGGATCTGCTATCTTGCACTTGATTCTTACCAACAGGGTGTCAGGGAGCTGACATATCGGTGGGTGGAGGGGAGTTATCTGTATGTTTTATGTGCCTGACCTTGAGTGCCTAGCTGTATCACATTCCCTGAAAACTATCCCATTGCCAGGGCCTGTTACTTCTGGCGGGCTCCTCCCAATGTCTTGATTGGCTATGCACCCTTTGAACCTAGTATATCTCACATCCCCGCACCTTTTCCATTAGTCTTAACACAGATCCTGAAATGTAGGTGCTCTGCCAATACTGTACCAATAAACTTCACTTCTGGAGAAGAGAGTTGTTGGATCTGATTGTTGCAGGAGTCTGACACAGGGAAGAACTGGTTGATGAGGTGAAAGTAGTGGGCACCCTGGGTAGTAGTGACCATGTAGTTTTGAAATGTACAGTCTTGGGGAAGGTAAAAGCTGTACATAGACATATAAGTTGGACTTCAGAAAAGCATATTTTGTCAAACTTAATTGTATGCTGGGTAGAATCCCATGGTCAGAATTACTTAAGGAGAAGGAAGTTCAAGAGGGGTGGGAGTTTCTTATTTATTCATTTATTTGATTTGTACCCCACCCTCCCCATCAGAGCAGGGGACATCCTGAAGAAGCAATCACAAATGATTTCTATGAGGAAAAAATCAGCGGAGCCTAAAGAAACAAAGGTGGCTCCATAAACAGCTTTCTAGAGACCTGAGAAATAAAAAAGACTCATTCAGAAAGGATAAATATAAAGAAATAACTAGTGCTTGTAGAGAGAGAGTTGGGAAAGCTGGAAAACTGGATTAAAACAAATAAAATGAATTTCAATGGGGATAAATGTAAAGTTCTGCATTTAGGTAGGAAAAATCAAATGCATAATTATAGGATGAGGGAGACTTGTCTTGGCAGCAGTATGTGCAAACAGGATCTAGGCGTCTTAGTAGACCATATACTGAACATGAGTCAGCAGTGTGATGCGGTTGCTAAAAGGGCAAAGGCAATTTTGGACTGTATCAACAGAAGTATATTATCCAGATCATGCAAAGTGATGGTATCACTTCATCCTGCTCTGGTTAGACCTCACCTAGAGTATTGTGTTCAGTTTTGGCAACCACAATTAAGGAAGGATATAGACAAGTTGGAACATGTCTAGAGGAGGACAACGAAGATGGTGAGGGGTCTGGAGACCAAGTCCTATGAGGGAAGGTTGAAGGAACTGGGTATGTTTAGCCTGGAGAGGAGACAACTGAGAGGGGATATGATAACCATCTTCAAGTACCTGAAAGGCTGTCATAGAGAGAATGGTGTGGAGTTGTTTTCTGTTGCCCCAGAAGGTCGGACCAGAACCAATGAGTTGAAATTATATCAAAAGAGTTTTCGGCTAAACATTAGGAAGAACTTCCTGACAGAAACGTTCCTCAGTGGAATAGGCTTCATCGGGAGGTGGTGGGCTCTCCTTCTTTGGAGGTTTTCCAACAGAGGCTAGCTGGCCATCTGACAGCAATGCTGGCTCTGTGAACTTTGGCAGATCAGGAGAGGGAGGGCAGGAAGGGTTGCCTCAGTGCTTAGTTCTTGTGACCCTTTCTTACATGCCCAGGGAAATGCTGATTGCCACTTTGGGGTCAGGAAGCAATTTTTCTCCAGGCCAGTTTGGCTGGAGATCCTGGAGGTTTTTTGTCATCTTCTGGGCATGGAACAGGGGTCACTGGGTGTGTGTGTATGGGAAGGTATTTGTGAATTTCCTGCCTTGTGCAGGGGTTTGGACTAGATGACCCTGGAGGTCCCTTCCAACTGTATGACTCTTTGATGGCCTCACAGCACTCCCAAACTTTTCCTCAGGTAACTGCCACAGAGCATTTCTCTCCAGTGGCCTACAATTCTTAGCTGCTGCTCACTCATAACTGAAAACCAGAAGTGATGTCATGATGTCAGTGGGTTGCTCTAGAGTTTGACAACTTGAGTAGGATTGCTTAGATTGTCTAACAGTACAGTCCTCAGCAGAATGTACCCTTCTTAGGTACATTCTGAAGATAATGGGCTTAAGAGAGTTTAACTACTTAGGTTGGCACCAGTGTTCCCTCTCAGCTGTGTGCATGAGTGGGCACTTATTAACACAGGAAGCCCCGCTCAGCAGCAATCTGGAGTCGCGCTGAGTCTTTCACTGCCCATTGCCTATTTTAAGCCTACAGCAGTTATATTCTGCTCAGAATGTGAACTGCTTTGCTTAGTAGGGGACAAAATTAAAGGGAACATTGGTTGGCACTGTACTTTTCACTACTCATATAGATTCATGTAGATATTGAAATGCATTGAGGACAAGATGGAGCCTTGCTGGACCCCGCAACCTAAAGGCCAAGGGTGTGAGCAGCAGGTCCCAGCACCACCTTCTGAAGCTTCTCCTCCAGATAGGACTGGAACCACCACAAAACTGCCTCCCAATTCAAGCCTGGAAAAGCAGTCTAGAGCAGGGGTGGCCAGACTTGTTTAACGTAAGAGCCACGTAGAATAAACATTAGATGCTTGAGAGCTGCAAGACATAAGCAAATCTCACACATACATTTTTATTGGAAAATATGCAAATTTGCTTTTTATTAACATTAAACAAGACTGCCAAAACAAAAACAAAAGGGTAAAAACAGGTATTGATAATATTTATTTGTCCAATTCTATTTATTTGTTTCCTAATAATATTTATTTGTCAAAGAGAGAGGTGGAAAGAAGGAATGGAAGAGGTGGAAAGAAAGCAAGAGAGAGACAGAAACAAAAAAAAAAGCAAGTGGATGGGGGAGGGAGGGAGAAGGGAGGGAGAAAAAGAAAAAAAGGTGGAAAGAAAGCAAATAGATGGGGAGGGAGGGAGGAAGAGGGAAAGAGAATGAGAGAAACAAAGAAAGCCAATAGATGGAGGAGGGAGGGGGAAGGAAGGAAGAGAGAGAAAGAGAAAAAGGAATAAAGAAAGCAAATAGATGGGGAGGGGGGAAGGAAGAGAAAGGTGGAAAGATTGAAAGAGGTGGAAAGAAAGGAAAGAGAGAAAAACAGAAACAAAGAAAGCAAATTGATGGGGAATGGAGGTAAGGGGAGGTGGAAAGAAAGCAACTTTAACATTAGATGCATCCTCCAAGCGCCCCCCATGCCCCCATGCTGGCTGGCTTGGCCTGGAGAAGGGTTTTCTCTAACCCACCCGGGTGTGTGTGTGTGTGTTTGAGAACACATTTAAAGTTGCTTTCATTCTCTGCTCCCCCCCACCTCAAGCCTACCCAGGGAGTGGAACACTGGCCGGAGAAGGGAAAACCGGTTGGGGAGGCTTACCTCCCTTTTGCTTCCCCAGCCGCCCTGCTGGGAGCCACACAATATATGTGAAAGAGCTGAATGTGGCTTCCAAGCTGCTGAGAGGCCCAGGAAAACCCACAGTCACATTCTCTCTGTTCATTTCCCAGTGCAGGTCATCCACCAGGGCGACCATGACTGTTTCAGTCCCTCACCCACATCTGAAACCAGACTGGAAAGGATCCAAACAACCCACTTCATCAAGGAATGCTTGTCCAGGCACTGCCTGTTCAATCATCTTACTTAAAAATGGAATATTGGTGAGTGGTTGATAATTATTGAAATCTCTTGGGTCCAGAGGATTTCTTTACAAGTGGATGCACCACAGCCTGTTTCAAAGCTGAAGTGACCACCTCCTCTTTTAAGGAAACATTAGCTACCTCTCAAACCCAGTCAGTCAGCCCCCTCCCCAAAGATTTAAGTAACCAGGAAGGACAAGGGTCATACAAGCAGGTGATAGACCTCAAGCCTCCAAGGACCCTGTGGTCATCCAGGCCTGGCTCCCATTACTCCTCCCTCAAAGGCCAAAGCAGTCTGAAAAAGACCCTGGCTCCCTCCCCCTGCCTTTTACTCAGAGAAACCAAGCCTGGAATGCTGTGGTTGCCTAGGAACAGCCACTGAGGAAAACTGTTTTTTTTTTTAAAAAAAGCTACAGGTGGTCCTTTAATCTTTTTTAACCTCCCAATGTATTTTTTTCAGAATCTTCTGTAAACCTGGGATTTCCCCAAGTTTGTAGGAGAATCTGTTTAGTATCATTGTAGCCCCAATCTGTGGATTTAGATATCTGCAGAAGGGGGGCATACTTGGCTATTAGATGCATAGATCATGATGAGATATGCATCTACCATCTCAAGCAATCATGCCATTAGGAAAAGGGAATATTTCTATAAAGTTGAATTGAACAAACCAAGCTGGGGTAGGCAGCCAGTCCATTAGGGCAGAGCTCAGCTCCTTGCTGCTAGCCGCCTTTAAAGTAAAATTAAAGTCAAACTAAATCCTTATTGAACTTACTTGCCATCAAGGGCTTGCAGGCGGTCAGCTCCCTCCTTAATCAACCCTAGTTTTCTTGCCTGCTTGTCCTTCTGGACCCCAGCCAAGTTTCCAGCTACACTGAAGCTAAAGGGCTTGTGCATAAAGGCACAAGTTTTCTTCGGGGCCAAAGTCCACAGTTGCCCAATGCAACACTCGAGAAAGAGGATGAGGTGCTGGAGTCTTTTTGACTTGTCAAGCCAATCATATGCTTATACTTGGAAGTGAATGGAGTCCAATAGGTTTTGTTCTTGAGTAAGTATGCATAGAATTGCAGTCTGCAGCTTTTTGTTAACAAAGCTTATTACCAGCCCAGCAGGAACTCATTAGCATAATAGGTCACACCCCTGATAGCACAGCTCATTAGCATATTAGGCCACACCCATGTTACCAGAAGTGCGGTCATCCAGCCACACCCACCATTTGCTTCAAATTCTGTTTACTTTGTTTGTTATCAAAACCCAGGCCTTTTTTTATAGCAGGAACTCCTTTGCATGTTAGGCCACACACCCCTAATGTAGCCAATCCAAATGAGTTTCTGCTGTTGGGTGTGGCCTATTATGCTAATGAGTTCCTGCTGGGCATGGCCAACTCGGGAGCCAGCCGGAACTCCATTCCTGTGCGTTCCTGCCCAAAAATAGCCCTGCTTATTACTATTATGTGTATAAAAGAAATTAATTACAAAACTGAGAGAGAAGATTAACTGGAGGGTTTAACACATAGTTGGGGGAGCTGGCTGTGGACGGAAATGGCTGGAAGGGGTGGCAGAGATCATACCATTCTCCCTTTAAGGGAGGCAAGTATGACATCATCCAAACCTGCTGAACCAAGGTAAGAGACACTTCTTAAATTCACTCCTGTTATCTGTTAAGAAACTGATTATTGTGCTTGAGTGTTCTTAATGTGTCAGGGACAAGGTTGGGGATAAAATCAGAGTTAATTTTTGTTTTGTCCCTGACTCCTTTTGCTCTAATGCTGCCCCGGACCTGGCCAGCCCAGCTGGGCACCAGCCACCACTGCAATCGAGCCCTGAGGATTTCAAACTCTGCATGCTACTGACATTATGTGTGTGTTCGTGGCTCCACAGGGCCTGCTCCCTCCGTCTTCTGTTCTTTTCGAGAAGAGTAGATGCCTGCTTTGCAGCATCAGAGAAAGTTTAAAATAGAAACAGTCAAGATGGTTCAAGTGATCAGGGCTCGGTGGCTCATGTTAATGTTCCTGGATGTCTGGTGGTAAGAAAACTTTTTAAAAAAATTAAGCATGAAAAGCCTAGTTGTAAAAAATGGCTGTACCTGATGTAGTTTATTTTTTTAAAAATAGTAAATTAAATTCTCACATATGATTGTGTATGCATCTCTCATAACTAAAATGTACATTATGCTGTTATTATTCTTATTTCTTGTTATTTATGTAGTTACATTTTTAACTAAAATAACTACTATGAAAGTATAAAGGGGCCATTTTATTTTTTCCTCCTTGGGTACAAAATTAGCTAGTTTTGGCTCTGACCAAAATTATCCTACAACCCATCATCCACTGTCCAAAACATAAAGCAAAGCCAGGCTGCACATCAGCTTAGTGTTCGTGTGCATGCATGTGCCAGACAGACAAGATGCATCCCCACTCCCCACTTCAAAGATTTAATTTCTGAAGATTCTGGGAAGGGAACAGAAACCCGGAAAACAGCAACTCTAATAACTCACAATATCAATCATTTGACAAAGTGCAGACTCCAAAGGGAACATAGTGGAACAAAATCAAGCCAGTGGTTTTCCAGGAACGAACTCCAGAAGATGGTGTCAGTCTTGGTAAACGTACCTCAACGGTGCCCTGGTGTCTTCACAACAGTGTGAAACATAAAAAGAAATGGTAGAAAGCCCTTCCTTTCACAACTGAGTAGACACAAAAATGGAGAGGAAAACTTCAAACAAACTTACTAGTAGGACAATCTGTGAAGTTTACAATGTTTAAAAGTTTTTAAAAGAGAAGGGACTTAACACAAGAAACTCTAAGCATTACTTTGGCTGTACAATCAAAGCTAACAATACAAGCCATTTTTTAAAATAAAAACTACACTATGAACAACCAGCCACATACAGTCCTATCACTAAAAGTTTCTCATTCACCCTCCCCCTCTCTCTCTCTCAAAAAGAAAGTCCAGCCAGCACTTTTAAATCGGCAGACGAGACATTCAGCTGCTCAACACAAAAGACTTTACTCTCACCTCCAACCTGAAACAGCGGACAGCGTAAGCTGAAGTTTGCAAACTCCTCAAGATGATCTCCTTGCTGCTCAAACCAAGAACTAAACTGCACATGGCTCACATATGGGCTGAAAGGAGACACGGGTGATACTCAAGAACAGGGAGCGAGCGAGCGAGTGCGTGGGTGGGTGTGCGTGTGCACATGTGTGTGTGGTGGGGATTAACCCTCTAATGACAGGACCTCCCCATTCACTCTCCAGCCCCAGTGATGCAGGAGAGCTGGTCCCACTTCAGGGGGTCCTGAGTTGGGGGGGGAGCATGCCTGACAGGGAACTCTGTCAGTATAAAATATGGAAATAAATGTTCTTGCTGAGAAGAAAAAGCCAAAATAGTCTGTAATTTACAAGAAAAGCCCATGGGAAATCTGGAAAGGAAAAAGACCAAACTCAAAATCTTAGAGGATAAGGGAGAAAGCCTACGCAGGTCTACTCAGAAACAAATCCGATTTTACACTGTGGAGCTGACTCACCGGAAAGTTCCTTGGGCTGCAGTTTAAATCCTATATTACCATACTAGGAATAAGGCCCGTTGTGGAAATAAATACAACGGGCTATAGAAAGAGGCTCTGGGAGAGTGCCCCGGCTTTGGGCACTCAGTGACAATTTGCTGTAGCAATCTCAGCAGGGTATAATGACAGAGTTCACCATTTTCTCCAGAGGAACTGATCTTTGCTACCTGAAGAGCAGCAGTAATTTTGAGTGATCTCCAGCCCACCCCCAAGATTGGTAACAGTGGTTCCCCAGGAGGGAGTGGCTGGTTCCCCAGGAGGGGGGAGTCTATGGCATTGTTGCTGTCTGAGGTCCCACCCCTCCTCAACACTCACCCTCTCCAGGTTCGACCCCTCAAATCTCCAGGAATTAACCAACCAGGAGTTGACAACCCTATCTCCCTCCCAGCCAACCATCAACCTACCTTTAGTTTTCCATCTCCTCCCCCATCCCTCCTACAGAGCAGTTGTAATTTGGAGTGATCTCCAGCCCCCACCTGGAGATTGGCAACAATGGCTCCCCATCAGGGAATGGCTGGATTGGAGGGTGGTGTCTATGGCATCGTACCTGTCTGAGGTGCCACCCCTCCTCAAACCTCACCCTCTCCGGGCTCCATCCCTCAAATCTCCAGGAATTGCCCACCTGGAGTTGGCAACCTGATCAGGACTGGGCCCAATGAGTTTTCTCCCAAAGGCCAACATAGGTGTGGAAAGGGCCTTTTACTGACAGAGGAGAAAGTACAGGTGCCAACTTTGATTAGGGAAATACCTGGAGATTTGGGGGGTGGATCCTGTGGAGGGCAGCATTTGGGGTGTGTGTGGAAGGACTCAGCAGGGTATAATGCCACAGAGTCTACCCTCCACAGCAACCATTTTCTCCTGGGGAACTGATCTCTGTCACCTGGAGGTCAATTGTAACAGTGGTAGATCTCCAGGTCCCACCTGGAGATTGGCAACCCTAGGGGAAAGGCAGCCGCACAGTGGGGAGTTGAAGAAAATGGTTTGATGGTCGCTGGCCCACCTCGTTAGCCAGCCAGCCAGCCATGCTGAAGCTAAGCAGGAGAAAGAGCCTTTTCCCATTTATTCTGACAGGAAACTGGCCGTTGGGGAGGGGGTTATAGGCGGGGGAGGGGGGTTATGCTGAAAGTCCTTTGTTTTTTTACTCACAGAACCAAGCTTGGCCGCCTACCAACAGCCACTGAGGGGACAGTCCCTCACAGGAGTCAAGAGAACTGGCTTCCTCAGGAGAGAGAGCTGGTCTGCCAGGAGGAGTGGGTGGGGAAGAGGAGCAGACCCAGCACCCGGCCAATGGCATGTGAGTACTCTTGAGTGGCGGCTGATGGGCCAATGGCTGAGGGAGGGCATTTTACAGCCAATGGGAGCGCATGGAGTCTTGTGAAACCAAAAGATAAATATTTATAAGGAGAGATGTGAGGTCTACATCTGAAAGACTAAACAAAAATAGATTTAACAAGTGGAGACCCGCAAGAAACTTGCGGGATGGTCATCCCATTCCTCACACCTTTGCTTCCTCCCCTCTACCCTTACCTATCTCACACTCTTTCTCCCTTCTGGGGGTGGAGCCATAGACTCAACCCTCCAAAGCAGCCATTTTATCCAGGGGGACTGATCTCTGTCACCCGGACAACAGTTGTAATTCTGGGTGATCTCCAGCCCTCACCCAGAGGCTGGCAATGGTAGTTCTCATGGAGGAAATGGCTGGTTTGGAGGGTGGAGTCTATGACATTATACTGGTCTGAAGTTCCTCCCCTCCTCAAACCCCACCATCCCCAGGATCCACCCCTTAAATGTCCAGGAGTTTCCCAATCCAGAGTTGGCAACCCTATTTCCTTCCCACCCAAAAGCCAACTTAACCTTTATCTGCCTTTATCTGTCTTCAGCTTTTTGTCTCCACCCCCTCCCCCACAGCTTCTACCAAGGAAAATTATAGTCTTTCTCCACAGTGGGGACCAAAGCAGCTTACATTATTCTCATCTCCTTTTTTTATCTGCACAACAACCCTGTGAGGTTGGTTAGGCTGAAAGTATGTGACTGGTCCAAAATCACCCAGTCTGCTTCCACCGCAATATGGGGATCTGAACCTGGGTCTTGCAGACCCTACTCTGAGGCTCTAACTGCTGCATCACTGCTGGCTTTCATAGGGTGGCTGCTGAACAGCAGCAAGCAGCCAGGCCAAGTTGAGTCATGCAAATTAGGTGGTATCAAGTCACCCAGAGGGTGCTGCCTAGGGATGCCAGCCTCCAGGTGGGATCTGGGGATCCCCTGGAATTACTGCTCAGCTCCAGACTACTGAGATAACTTCCCCTCGAGAAAATGGATGCTTTGGAGGGTGGACTCTAGGGCATTGTACCCCACTGAGGTCTCTGTCCTCCCCAGGCTCCATCCCCAAATCTCCAGGAGTTTCCAGACCTGAAGCTGGCAACCCCACTACCCCATCCCCTGCCAGTGCCTGGCAACCCTATACTGCTGCCAGGCCTAGGGTTGGCAACCTCCAAGTGGGGCCTGGAGAGTGAATTCCAGAGATCTGTGAACAACAGAGATCTGTCTCCCTGGAGAAAATGGCTGCTTTGGAGGGTGGATTCTGTGGCATGATGCCCAGCTGAGGCCTCTCCCTTCCCCAAATCCTGCCCTCCTTGCACTCCACCCCAAAACCTCTAGGAATCCCCCAGCCTGGCCCCAAGGCTCCCTCCCCCCTCCCCCCTCCCTCCCTCCAAGGCCGAAAGAGGCTGGGAAAGAAAGGGCCCCTCCCCCACCCTTTGACTGACAGAGCCAGTTAGAAGCCTCCTCTCCCCCCCCCCAACGTTCTAATTTCTCACCGTTGCTGCCTGGAGTCAGGTCCCTGCAGAGGCCATTTCAAAAGGCTTTTGGGGGGGAATTCAACCATCCCTGAAGGGATTTCCTTACTTTTCAGATTTTTCTACAAACCCAGGAAGTCTACTGACTATGTAGGAAAAGCTGTTGGGGGACAGTGAGGCCCCTGTTGGAGGGAATAGGTATCCGCACAGAAAAAAAAAGTCTGGGATTAGAATATAAGATAACATAGAGTTAATAACGTAATGTCCTCTATTTATTTATTTATACATTCAATTTGTAGCCCTCCCCACCCTGTAGAACAGGGCTCGGAGTGGTAACAGCAGTATTCATAAATTAAAACTATTAAAAAACTCTTACAATAATACTACTAGCACTAAGAAGATGGCACATAAAAGGGAAGCACAGCCCAGTGCCCCTGCTCTATGGGGGAGCGGATATCATACAATATGTCGTTGAAGGCGTTCACGGCCAGAGTTCATTAGTTGCTGTAGATTTTCCGGGCTGTATGGCCATGGTCTTGGCATTGTGGTACCTGACGTTTCGCCAGCAGCTGTGACTGGCATCCTCAGAGGTATAACATAGATGCCAGACACAGATGCCAGTCACAGCTGCTGGCGAAACGTCAGGTACCACAATGCCAAGACCATGGCCATACAGCCTGGAAAATCTACAGCAACTAAGATATCATACAGTTTGATGGGAGTAAATATCATAGTTTGATGGGAGAGGGGAAAGGAAGGAAAGGAAGGAAAGGAATTCAGCCCAAAGAGAAACTATTGTTGTCCTCAGCCATAGGCCTGGCAGAACATCTCCATCTTACAGGCCCTGCAAAACTGCATCAAATCCCACAGGGCCCAGGTCTCACTTAACAGGGAGTTTCACCAGGTATGGAGACGGCTGAAAAAGCTTGGGTTGAGGACAGTCAAATACTCATCGAGCCAGGGATCACCAGTAAGTTTTTACTCATTGAGCACAATGCTCTTTGGGGGTTAGGGAAAGGTGGTCCCACAGATATGTTGGTCCCAGACCATTTAGGGCTTTAAAGGTTAATACCAAAACCTTGAACCTGATCCAGTACTCGACCTGGAGCCAGTGCAGCTGATGGAGCACCAGTTGGATATGGGCTCTAACTGGGGTTCTGGAAAGAACACGCACCACTGCATTCTGGACCAGCTGGAGTTTCTGAGTCAGCCTCAGCGGTAGTGTGGAGCAAGTGAAGCAAGTTACAGTACTCTGATCTGGAGGTGACTGTTGCATGAATCACTGTGGCTTAGTCAGGGCAAGACGGGAAGGAGACCAATTGTGTAATCTGGCACAGGTGGGAAAATGCCAGTCTGGCCACATTTGTGATCTGGGCCTTCATAGGAAGAGAGGCATCCAGAATCACACCTAAACCCTTGACCATTCAATAGCATGGGAGAGAGGATTGCCTCTTGAGGAACACCACACACCAAAGGGTATCATGGTGATACCCTCTCTCCCAGCACCACCCTCTGTCCCCAACCTTGAAGAAATGAGACAAGCCATTTCAAAGCCGTCCCATGAATCCCCACAGTGGTGAGGCAGTGGGTCAACAGATCACACAACTGACCATGTCAAATGCTGCTGTCAGATTGAGTAATGACAGCACTGCGGAACTGCCTCGATCCAGCTGTCTACAGAGATTGTCTGTGAGTTTGACCAGGGCAGAAGCCAGATTGGAATGGATCTAGAGCAATTGTGTCCTCCAGGAAAACCTAGAGCTGTTCTGCCGCTGCTCTCTCAACCACCTTTCCCAGGAACAAAAGATTTGATAGTGGGCAGTGGCTGGACAGATCAATGGGATCCAAAGATTTTTTTTCAAGAATGGCCTGGCCTCCCCACTGCCTCCTTTAATCCCCTCAGGAAAAACCCCCAACTCAGGGACAGATTTAGAATGTCCACCGGGGCGGGGGGTGGGGTGTATTCCATCACCACTGGCTTTCACCGGCCATGATGAACATGGGTCTAAGAGGCAAGTGTTAGGCTTCACAGCACCCAGGATCCTGTCCACATTGGCATGGTAGAGTAGGCTGAAATGGTCCAATACTAAACCTGAAAATGGCCAAGGGGCCTCCAGTTCTCGTACTATATCAGAGTTGGCAGGCAGGTCCTGGTGGAGCAACAGGATTTTATCCATGGAAAAGCCTCACAGCTGATTGTCAACTCACTAATATTTTTAATTCCCTCTGAGAGGGAAATGAAAGTCCTACTTATCCTAGATAATTGTGCCAGGCAAAAGATAACTGATGTAATGGAGGCTGCATATAATTCCTTCCTCGTGGCCTTAACTGCCATCTCATAGGATCTCATAAGCATTCTATAAGATGGTCTTGTAGCTTCATCATGAGTCCGTTCCAGTTGTCTTAGCTCCTTTTTCATTCTCCGAAGCTCCATGGTATACTATGGTGCTAATTTGGGCCACAGAAGATGTCAAGGAGCAATTTCATCAATGGCTTCGGAAAGATGGCTATGCCAGTCACCTATCAGCACATCTGAGTCACCATGGGGCATCATGTTCTGCAGAACATTCTGGAACCCAATTGAGTCCATTAGTCTCTGTGGGCAAGGATAAATCAGCTCTCTGCCTATTCAGGAGGGGACTGGGACCAATGCTCTCTCTATGCAGTGGAGTTTTGTGAGCAAAAATTCTACTTTGTGAGCTACTGGCATTAAAGTTGTGAGCAAGTGATTTGGCTACTTCATAAATTAGTTTGCCCTGGAGCCATCCTTCCTGAGCAAAGACAAAAACGTGTGAGCCGGAGGCTAAAAAACTGTGAGCTAGCTCACCCTAACTCAGCTTAGAGGGAACACAGGCTGGGACACCCAGAAAGGACTTCAGGACAAAGTGGTCTGCCCATGACACTCCATCAATGCCAACCAGACCCAGACCTATCCCCATACCAAAGATCAAATCCTATGTGTGGCCCGCTCAACGTGTGGGACCTGATACAATTAGAGAGAGTCCCAGGATTGCCAGGGAGGGCACAGTCCATAGCCTGCGATGGGGCAGTCACATCAGCATGGACATTGAAATCTTCCAAGACTATCAGTCCAGGGAACTCCAGGCCCCAACCCGACACCGCCTCCAGTAGGGGAGTGTCCTGAAGGGAAATGACTACCGAATGAGTATCGCCACTCCCAACCCTTTTGTCCAAGACGGATGAATGACTGGAAAGCCATTGTGGGGGGAGTTTGTTCAAGGCAACCCTCTCACCCTCCTCTACCCAGGTCTCAGTCATGCATGCCTGGTCAGCATCTTGCAGTACAACATAATTTTGCAGCATTGTGGTCTTATTATCGATAGACCTGTCATTAGAAGAAGATGAAGAGACTGGATTTATATTCTGCCCTTCACTCACAGTTTCAGAGCAGCTTGCAAACTCCTATCCCTTCCCCTCCCCACATCAGACATCCTGTGAGGTAGGTGGGGCTGAGAGAACTCCTTCAAGGACTGCCCTTGAGAGAACAGGTCTGACAGAACTATGGCTTGCCCAAGGTCATCCAGCAGCTGCAAGTGGAGGAGCGGGGAATCAATCCCAGTTCTCCAAAATTAGAGTCCGCGCTCCTAACCACTACACCAAAGTGGCTCTCAACTGCACAACATCATTGTCGGAGAAGGGTTTACCTTCCTAGCTCCACAACCATCGTGTCTTGGGATGGGATGAAGGTTGGATGGAATCCAAGCATAACCATATCTCTGTTTCCTTCCCTTAGATTATTTAGAAGGAAAAGTGCAGGTTTTCTCCCCATGGCCTTAAAAGCCTTTCAAGCAAAATCATTGGCTCAACTCCTGTATGGCTCACAAATTGGACTTTCTGCCAATCTAAAGACCCTTGAAAGGGTTCAGTCTAAATTTCTTAGATCCTTATTTGGCATTCCTAGAAGCACTTCTAATGTAACACTTAGGCAAGAGGCTGGGCTACACAAGAGTCGAAGCAAAGGTCAGGGAGCAGGCGATAACACTCTGGCTAAAAATGCATTACAACCCGAAGGGTTTAATACCTTACCTTTTAGCCTTGGACCCTTACCCTGCCTGGTCCACACAAATTCTTAATAAGTTAAATCAGACTGGCCTCTTCCCAGAAGATCTCTTCTATGGAAGCCTAAGCAAGGCAAGCACAGCTGTCGCACAGAGGCTTCGTGATACTGAATTACAAAATGAAGAAGCTTCGCTAGCCAAGGACTACAGAAACATAAAATCTTGGCCTAATTTTACTGCTGCCCCTTATTTAGCTAATATTACCTATGAGCCCTATAGATGGGCCTTTTCCAGAGCCCGTTTTGAGGCACTCCCTTCTGCTGTACTGCAAGGTAAATTCATTCGAGTTCCAATGCATGAGCGTATATGCCCATGCAGGGCTAACATGGTGGAATCAGTTACTCATGTCCTCCTGTTCTGCAGATTCTATCAGGAGGAACGAGACCATCTTATACTACCCCTTCTATCTAGATTCAGCCCTCTGCAGTCTTATCTTGACTTTAGGCCAGAAGTCCTTTGTAAATACCTCTAGAAGACATTCAGAACTCAGTGACTTACACCGTGGCAAAATTTTGCTGCTTAGCTATTAGGAAATGTAAACTTATTTTAGCTGAAAAAACTGTATGATTCTCTTATTAATATTATTTTATTTTACTAATTGTATTAATTTTCTCTTGTTAATGTTTTTATACTATTCCCATGTTATTACTGTTTTAATCCTCCTTATATCAGAATTGTACTGTTTTACTGGCTCTTGCTGTAATAAATTAGATCGAATGCCTTCTCCCACCGCCGTATCTCCCTTGTCCCCCGTCACTGTGATCCCTGACCCAGTGCTGGGCTTCCAATGATAAACAATATTTATTTCCACCTCTCTATGATTTTACGCACCCATATGAATACAATAAACAATTCAGACCACACTAGAACTAACTAGCCACAGCAACAACCTCCTAAATTTGATGAGAGCCAGTTTGTTGTAAGGGTTAAGAGCAATGGACTCTAATTTGGAGAACTGGGTTTGATTTCCCATTCCTCCACATGAGGCCAACTGGGTGACCTTGGGTCAGTCACAGCTCTCTCAGAGCTCTCTGAGCCCCACCCATGTCACTGGGTGTCTGTTGTGGGGAGAGGCAGGTGATTGTAAGCTGCTCCAAGACTCCTTTGAGTAGTGAAGGGTAGGGTATAAAACCAACTCCTGCTCCGCCTCCTCCTTTTCTTCTTCAAGCTATTTTGCTCCCTCCCTCCCCTTCCCAACCTCCACTAACAATAATTCCAGTGAATAATGCTACTGCCCTAAGGACCTTCCAGAGTACAGCTAAGAACTAGAAGGAATTAATATGATTCCTAGAGCTAGCCAAACCTAGCCAGTCCTCAGTCCGTAAGGTTATGGCGGTTAGACTTAACAAACCACAGTCGGAATGAGTGATATAAATATCCTGGATGCCTCCCACACTGGACCACATCACGACCCATGAAGATGTCCCTTGGAGATATCTGGAGTCTCCCAGCATGCCCGCCTCATGGCAGGCCCACAGACCATTGCATTTGCGCCTCAGGACTAACCCGGTCAGTCAAGTCACTGCCCACTGGCACACAGCCCTCTGAACAGCTCCCCAAGTCCCCTGTGGTGCCTCAAGTTGATATTACAGTCCCAACAGCTCGGGGCTGCCCTCTGCCCTAACAGACAAGAATATAAATGCAATTGTATAGACACACTGAGAAAGAAAACCCAAATCTCGATTAGGTGCTCATGTAACAGCCCCGCCCACTCAGTCCTCCGTATTTACATTTCCACAAGTGCTGGACTTTGTTACTTTTGGATTGTAATGGCCCATGGCTAAATGCAATAAAACCTTCTTCTTCTTCTTCTTCTTCTTCTTCTTCTTCTTCTTCTTCTTCTTCTTCTTCTTCTTCTTCTTCTTCTTCTTCTTCTTCTTCTTCTTCTTCTTCTTCTTCTAACATGTGCTGGACCATCCTAGGTAGAGTTCCACCCTTTTAAGCCCATTGATTTCAGTGGAAAGGTGTAGCACTTTTAGTTGCATTTATTTAGTTACTTATACCCCACTTTTTCCCCCCAGGGGGACCTAAAGCATCTCTCTCCCCTCCTCCATTTGATACTCACAGCAATAGCAACAACAACCCTATGAGGTAGGTTACATGGAGACTGTCCCAAGGTTACCCAGTGCACAGAGTGGGGATCCAGCTCTGGGGCTCCTGGGTCCTAGATCAACACGAGACCACACTGGCACACAGCCAGACTCTGCGGGGCAGTAGAGCACCTCCCCCTTTCCCATTCCTGGTCTCATAGGAAACCAAGTGATGGTGGGACCAGGTGACAGATCTAAACCAAGTCAGGGTGGAATTTCCAGGCAAGTTGAACCCCCTCTGCCATTTTGGAAATTAAAAACAGGACAATTGGGATGAATTGGGGGGGAGAAAACAATTGGGATATCTTGCACCTATCTTTCTGTTTTCTTTTATTTGAACTGCTCTTGAAATCCAGTGCTGCTAGAAGGATGTGAATGTTTTCAACACTCATCAAATGATCTGGAAGGACATCAGTTTTGATTTATGTATTCTTCTACAGACTTAAGTTTCCTGTGTATGAGGAAACTCATGCCCTGCCTGTCCTGTGATGGTCTCCTGCTGATGGGCATTCAGCCGTCAACTTTGCAAACAGAAAGAACAACCAGAAGAAGAGGTTATGGGAAAATGTGCAGTAGGAAAAAACAAACAGGAACCTTTTCTTCTATGGATCTAAATCCAGAGAGCGCCTGGTCGACTTGCAGGGGCTTGAACAGGCCAGTTTCCTTCTCCCCATTGGCTCCCCATCTGCACCCCCTTCAACTGACACACAGCTGCTCTCCACCCCCCAGGCCCATCCTCATCAAATAATTTCCTTCTTCTGATTAGTCTACTTATTTTTATACATACTTGGGGTGTCCCTTAATTATATCAAACCTCCTAACTTCTCTGTTGGTGGCTTGATTTTTTCTTCTTCCAAGAGAGGCACGAGTTACAACCTTGACTCTTGTAAAAATCCGCACTGCACTTACCTGTAACTGTTGTTTGTTGAGTTCTCTTCCATGCAGGCAATCATTTGGGACTGTGCAGGTGCAGGCCAGCCATGAAAGAACTTTCTAGCTTCCCGTTGCTGTAAAGGATGCTCCTCCTCCCCCACAGCACATGCAGAAGATTTTTCCCACCCAAGCCAACACACGCCATCCAGAAGGAGTGCCATTTCCCCTCAATTCTTGCGAGCTGCTCAGGAACTCAGGAAAAAACAGAGAGCTTGCAGTGGGGCAAGATGGAGGGAATGTGTACCTGCATGGAAGACAACTCAGTGAACAGCAGTTACAGGTAAGTGCAACACCGTTTTCATCTTCGGTTTTCCGTGCAGTCCCACATTTGGGGTGTCACAAGCTACTCACCAACGGACATGGGGTAAGCCAAAACAGTGGAAGGAGTATCGTCTAGGACTGCTTGCCCCACAGCTGCCTGTCCACAGTGTAGTGCTGGAACGTGTCAGCTGAGGACCATGCTGCTACCCTACCGACTTTGTCAATGTAAACGCCATGGAGAAAAGCAGCTGAGGAGGTGAGCGCACTGGTGGAATGAGCTTTTACATGAAAAGGACAGGTGACTCAGTGCATATAGACAACACAGTTTATTGGCGTGAACAATCCATCATGGAATTGTCTGGAAGGATGCAGCATGTGACAAATAGTGTGTGTATCCTGCAAAAACATCTGTTATGGTGTAAGTAGTACAATAAAAACTGGAAACTAGGTTTGAGAACAACCCTACCCAGCAAGAACTGAATATATGGGGGGGGGTCAATTCTGAGGGCAGCCAACTCCCTCACCCAGCATGCAGAGGTGATCACCACCAGAAAGCATACGTGGAGGGATAAAAGAGGAGATAACATGGGGCTAAGCATTCAAATGGGGGCAGCATCAGCCTAGAGAGTATGAGAGAGAATTGGAGGAGATACTGGGGGGTAAGGATTACACAACCCCTTCGAAATTGTTTGGACATGAAATGTGAGAAAACCATGGTGCCATTTATAAAATCATGGAAGGCAGAAATGGCAGCAAGGTGTACCTTAACAGGCGAAGGGGCAAGGCCCGACATATTTAGGTGCAACAGATAGTCTAAAATTAAAGTAAAGGGACAGGATGAAGCCCTGTAACCCTGTAGCCAGGAGGTAAATCTCTGCCATTTACAGGCACACAATTTATGAGTAGAATCCCTGCAGGAGTGTAGAAGGACCTCTAAAACCCAATAAAAAGGTCACATGGGAGATTTCAGGAGCCAGGTGGTGAGCTGTAGGCCTTGCCCACTGTGACACCATAATGAACCCTCATGTAGACAGCCCCAAGCTAGAGCAAGGTGATGAAAACAATCTCGGGACAGGGACAGCAGGAGAGAGAACCACGGTTGATCTGGCCAAAAAGATGCTACCACTATGGCATGGGATGTTTCTATTGGGTTAAATGTAAACAAAAATAAATCATTTGAGTTGGAAGAGCAGAAGCTTTACACGGTATCCCTGATCCCCCACATTTCCTGGTTAAGGAAAAAATACTGTTCACATTACAAAGGTGAACTGACTCCAATGGTAACAAGAGGAAGAAATTTTACTTACAAAAATAGGAGCACATCTTACGTGACGTAGTTATGGAGGCACATTTAACTTACTGTGAACAGATTAATTTCAAAAAGGTTCTTACTACAGCTCCAAGCCCAGATAAGAGAGAGAGAAGAGAGGTCCTATGTGAGATGAAGGAGAAGGCAAGTGACAGCCCAAACCTTCTAACCGATCGGTGTGTGAAGACCAACTGCCAAGTGTGCCCGAGTGAGAGAATTCTCTTAACCATTTCCCTCCCAGATCCTCTTGCATTCAGAGTTATAATATCCAAACGTTTCTTGGGCCATCTTGGTGATAACCTTTTCCAGAAGAGGGGCCAGTGGGAAGATGCAGTACAAAGGAAGTCATCACCTAGGGATGCAGAGCTGCGGCCAGCCCTGGAACAGAACAGAACAGAACAGAAGAGGGGGCTTTCTTGTTCAGCCTCATGGTAGATAGGTCTACGTCTGGGAAACCCCAAGCCTGGAATATAGAAGGATGTAGCAATTGGCAACAGACCATTCATGATGAAGTAGGGAGACCCTGCTCACCGAATCAGCCTGTTTGTTGTCTGCCCCTGCAATATGGATTCCTTGAATGTAAAAGTTGTGGAGTATTGTCCAGATTCATATCCTGGAAGCTTCCGTACACAGTAGGATGGAAACCATACCCCCCCCCCCGCTTGTTCAGACAGAACATGGCAGTTGTGCCGTCTGTTCAGATTCATACAATTTCATCCCACAGCACATCTGCAAAAGAAGTGGGGCCAAGGTGGATGGCCTCACATGCAGTTGAGACTCGTCAGCAGACCAAGCCCCTTGAATAAATGAACCCCACAGTGAGCTCCCCAACTTGTCAGAGAGGCATCAGTGGTTAGAGAAACGGTAGGAAACTGTAAAGGAAAATGGTTCCTTGCTTTTGTTGTGTGTAACAAAGTCACACTCCTGGACACAGTTAGAGTCCAGAGTCAGTGTGACCTTGTAAGTCAGATAGTTTACAGCTGTAAGTGAAAGGGAGTACCATTCTACCCCAGCCGAAAAAATCAGTGCATTCCAAGCAATTGAGCTATGGGTCTTGCACCTGTGGGGAAAAGGCAAGGCTTATCTGCAGTACAGTTTTGTTTCCCCTCCTCTGTCCATCACCCTGTACATCCCGTGGTTAGCAACACAGAGAGAGTTACATCACCTCTCAAGTTTCAGATTGGCCCAACTGGCCTGGGGTCAATCAGAGACCCTCTCCATAAAGTTAGCATTTGCCATTTGGGGACTCAGTAACTACTTGGCATGAAGATTGACCCAGGTGGTCAGCCGTGTTGGTCTGAATTAGTAGAACCAATTTAGAGTCCAGTGGGGGCACCTTGAAGACCAGCAAAGGTTTATCGAGGCATGAGCTCTTAGGGGCATGTGCACTTTTCAAATATATTGGGATGGAAGGTAAGGTTCAAATTAACATGTAACATGATGAAGATGTTCAAAGACAAGACTAAATAACATGCTAAGGTTATAAGGTCAACAGTTGTAAAGCAATAAATATGTCAGAATAGCAGATAAATGTGTAAAGGTGTCTTTTCTAATTGTGGGAAGTAAACTGAGACTCTCCATCTCTTCTCTCAGGCATGGGGGTCACTTAGCAGCATTTTTTTCTCTTCTGAGGTGGATGCGGCAAAACATCCCAATATTCCTTGCATTACATTCAATATTCTAATACACTATTCTGAAAAAGAAAATCTTGTTGAGAATACGTATGTGAGGACTGAATGAGTTAGCATATGTAATGAGATAAGAAACCAATATCCCTGTTGAATCCTGGGGAGGTTTTTGTTCCAAGTGTTTTAATAACTTGTAATTCAGCAATCTCCCTTTCCATTCTGTTCCTGAAGTTCCTTAGTAATAAAACAGCTACTTTGAGGTCACCCATTGAATTTCCTGGAAGGCTGAAGTGTTTCTCCTGCAGGTTTCTCAGCCTTGTGGTTCCTGATGTCAGATTTGTGCCCATCCATCCTCTGGCACAGGGTTTGTCCTCTTTTGTCCTGTGTAGAGGACCGAAGGGCACTGTTGACATTTAATGGCATAAACAAAGTTAGAAGACGAGCAAGTGGATGAGCCTGAGATGCTGTAGTTGATGTTAGGTCCACTGATGGTGTTGCCTGGGGGCGTCTGTGGCAGCAAAGTTGGCATCTGGCTGTATTGCAAGCTCTGGTCCCAGTGTCCACATTCAAATTACATGTGGCATTGTTTGTGAGTGAGGAGTTGTTTGAGACAGGGGGGTCAACAGGTATTTTATTCCCCTGCTGGGTTACTCTGCTGCTTGGCCCTACAACATCCATTCTGACTTTAGAGGGCACTTCTGGGACACGTGATACAGGTTGTAGGAGGCCCTTCGCTTTGCCTTGTGCCTCGCCCACAGGAGGCTGACGCACCTCCTAAGACTTGCAAAAGGTCCCGATGTCGTTTCCCCCAGGTCCTATTTCTCCCCAGTGGGGGGATTTGGAGGGGGCATGTGGGGAAGGGAGGGGAGGGGCCGCCCCAATGTGATGACATCACACAGAGTGATATCATCATATTGGGGACACAGCACTGTGTGCGCATGCCCCCCCACTCCCCCCCCCCGTGTGTGCCACATGTGCTTGTCCTACAAGCGGCAATCTCGTGGCTTGCAGGGCAAGCACAAGTGACTCCCACTTCAAAAGGGTGGACGCTGCCGGTGCCTGCCCTGCGAGCCGTGAGACTGCTGCTTGCAAGGGAACGATGAGGGGCTCCAGCTTCAAAAGAGCAGGTGCCATGTGTGCTTGCCTTACAAGCAGCGATCTCGTGGTCGGGTGGTTATGGCAAGAACGTTTGAAGCTAAATTCTATGGAGGTCCTGTACCTGAGCTGGGGGGGGTAGATTCTGGAATCTGGCTCCCTGCCCTGGATGGGGCACCATTGGTCCCAGCCCAGAAGGTTAGGAGACCATGGAGGCCCAGGTCACCACAGTCCCAGGGCTTCCTTTGGTCACCTTGAGCAGATCAGGCAGCAGGTGCTCTCTCCCTCCCCGCCCCCCAGGACTTGGATACAGTGACCCAGGCAATGGTCACTTCCAGGCTTGATTACTGCAACTCTTCAGGTCTCCCTGTTAAGACCCTCTCCACAACACACTTTGGCAGTGATGGTTTATTGAGATATGCTTACTTCAGGAAACAAGCTCTGTGTCAGAACTGAAACAAAGCGCGCAGAAGCAGCTATTATAGTTAACACAAAATACACCCCACACCTCTCACATACATCGCCATTCAGCCCCTACAGTTACTATGGCAACCCTGACAGATATTCAGTGCCTTATCTACATCCTAGCCTGGCAGTAAAGACTCCAAGGCAAGTTCCCTTGGGAACAGCTCCCTTGACAAACTCACTCTGAGCTTTCTGGGACATATCTGGGGAGAGGCAGTCCCTTAGATATGTCCCAGAGAGCCTTGTGCTCCACGGGCCATCATCTGCTGGTTGTCCCTGGTCTGAGGGACGTTCATTTGGGCTTTTTCTGCCCTGGCCTGGTGGAACATGCTCCCGATCAAGATCAGGCCCTGTGAGACTATTACAGTTCTGCAGGTCCTGCAAAATGGAGCTGTTCCGCCAGGCCTTAGGGTGAGGCAGGGGGTGTCCATTAATTGGCCTCCTTGCTGCGGCTGTGGGTAAGATCTTGTGGTTTGGCTGCAGCCCAATTGCTCCCAGCTTTAGGATTGCTGAATATGTAATTGCTACTATGCCTATCTTTTAACTGTTTTAGCTGTTTTTCTTGTTTGATATTCACTTTTAAGTGTCTATGGATTGTAATTTATTGTTGTAACCTGCCCTGAGCTTGCTTGCAGGAAGGGTGGGATATAAATTGAAATAAATAAATTTGGACATTTGTCTCCTGTACCAGCAGGGCCCCCCAAGCAACTCACATCGTTCCCCCCTCCTCCACTGCTTCTCACCACAGCGACCGTGTGGGGGAAGGTTAGGCTCAGAGGGAGTGACTGGCCCACAGTCTCCCGCACATTTCCATGGCATAGTGGGGATTCCGACGTGCATCTCCCGGATCCCAGCCCAACACTCTAACCACTACACTGTTCAGCCTGCACAGCATCAAAGGGTGACCCACTTGCTGCTTTGGAACATAATTTCACATTCATGAAACCTCATATCCCCCCATTCTGCTTCAGAAGGAATCTAGCGGCACAAAGAATTCACAGGCATCTTCACCCTGCTCTGATTTTGGGAATGATCTACAGTTGTCAACTGCAAGACGCTTTGGGTCATTTACCCTCGTGCTGTGCACACACGGCCTGTGCCATCTGCTTAGTTAACTTCCGGCTCTGAGCATGACTTCCTAATGAATTCTTGCTTTGAATTTGCAAATGTTTCCAAACCCTTCATCAATTAAGATGCAAGCACTGATAATAAACATGAGGCCCACGGGTCACCTTCCATAAAACCCTGGAAATGCCGATTTCCCAATCTTGGCATTTCAAAAGATAAAAATAATTTCAGAAACTCATTAGAACATCTAACGCCCATCACAGAGGGCTCCAACCCAATATTTCCCGCAGTCCATTTTCATTTACAGCAGGATAGTCCATCACAACACCCTCCCATCTCTTCTTTGTCATTTATATTTAAGAGCAAAATGTTCCTTGCAATTAAAGAGGACAAAAGATGTTATCTTAGTGCTCAATTTTGAAAACAGCTGAAATCCTCAGCCATCTGCACTCTACTGAAAAGGAGAGACAGGCAGCTTATGCCACATGATCGAGTGACCTGTCAGATGACTGAACTTGAGATCGGACTGTAGGATGGAACTACATGGCTCTTTCCAGGCATTTTGCCTGACTGTGTATACCCAAGGAGAACGCACAACATACAGTCCTCCTGATACATTCAACAGCCATTTTGTCTGGCAGGGTGTTGGTATGTATCAAGGCTGGAAATTCCTGCAGTACCCCTTTCAGACAAAATGGCAATCACACATATTGGTAGGATTGCATGCAGCCAGTTGTCCCTGAATGCGTGATCAAATTTCATGCCTGGAAAGGATTCATGTTATCTGACAAGCAGGAGTCCCGACATCCATATTCAGTTTAAAGTCAGAGAACTGTTTAGGGGGAACTGCTGGGCAGGAGAAGGACGCTTAGCTTTTCCTCCACCAACTACCCGCCGTCAGCTGAACCCCCCCCCCCAGCAGGCTGACTTCTCCTGCTGGGAAAAGAGAGCAAAAAGCCCAGCAAGGAGAGAACAGCCGGGAGGGTTAGGGTTACAGGCAGGTAAGCTTCTGAATTTCTCACTCCTTCTGTTTCAACCCCCAAATTCCTGTCTCAATTTGTTTCTCCCATGTGCAAACAAGTCTTTATTTTTGGATCATTTTTCTGGCTGGAATCATGTGGAAAATCTCCTCTGGCAGAAGGCAGATCCTCAGAGTTGCCAGCTCAAGTTGGGAAATCCCTGGAGAGTTTGGGGCTGGAACCTGAGGCAGGCGTGGCAAAACGACGCAGAGAGTTCACCTTCCGCAGCAGCCATTTTCTCTGGGGAAATTGATCTCTGCAGCCAGAAGGACAGTTGTGATTCCAAGAGCTTCAGCCACTACCTGGAGGTTGGCAGCCCTACAGACCTACCAGAGGTGCACACCTTGCATACCTCCCTGCTTCTGCTGAAGCCTAACATGCACCCTGCCAGCAGGTTACTGACTGGAACATCCTGGTCAGCTCGTATTGCTCCACTTCTGCGGCAGCTGGACTGGCTACCAATTAGTCTTCAGATCCAATTCAAGGTGTTGGTGTTAACTGTTAAAGCTCTCAGTGTTCTGGGACCCTCATACCTAAAGGTCCCTGTGATTCCTTCAGTCATTTCCTAGGGACCTTTTGCAGGTGCCTGGCCTCAGGATGGCTCGGTTGGCTGTCTCAGGGAAAGGCTTTCTCAGTTGTGGCTCCTACTCTGTGGAATGCACTCTTGGATGACACCCGTGCCCTGTGGGACTTGTTTAATTTTCACAAGGCATATAAAGCTGAATTATTTAGGTCAGCCTTTGGAGGGTAACCATATGTTTGGGCTGTTTTAACAGTGGTATGGTGATAGCCACGTATTTTAATAATTTGATATCTTAATGTTTATATTTTATATTTGTTATTTGTTTTATGTTGTTTTTACTTTCTTGATTTTAATGTTGTAAGCTGCCATGAGACCCTTAGGGTGAGTTGCAACTTGAAAAAAATCTAATAAATCTCTCCTATATAATAATTCTGTTTTGGAGTGGCAAGATGCGTGCCAAAATCAGTTGTCTTCCTGAACTGCCACTCAGAAGGCACTGGCTGCATTGGCATTAAAAGTGAGTGATTTGGCTACTGCATAAATTAGTTTTCTCTGGAGCCATCTTTCCTGAGCTGAAACAAAAATGCATGAGCCGGAGGCTAAAAAACTGAGTTAGCTCACACTAACTCAGCTTAGAGGGAACACTGGCTACAGGCTATCTGCTTGAGATTACTACACCTGTCTAGTTATAGTGCTACCTGTCTTAAATTATTACACTTGAGATTATTACACCTGTCTAGTTATAGTGCTACCTGTCTTAAATTACTGTGCCCTTTTTAAAATTGTTTTAACTATTTAATGACTGTGATTGTTTTAATGATTTTGTAAAACTACTGTTGTGAGCCAACCTGAGCCCACTTGCAGGGAGGGCAGAGTATAAGTTGAAACAAATAAACAAAGAAATAAATAGGAGGAAGGTCCATTGACTAACATGAAACATACTTCTGAGTAGACCTGCTTAGGCTTGTTCTTTGAATGCAGAAGATGTGCAATTTATAAAGTGCATATAAAAATCATGCAACATGTCTACAGAGTAGAAGAAGCAGAGAAGCAGAGCCACTGTTTTTTTTTTTTGGGGGGGGGGTGTTTTAACAAAAACAAGAGTTTTTTTTTAAAAAAATTGGGCTTCTTTGCTCATTCCTTTTGCTGATACTTTCTAGGCCTTGGCCCTTCCCTTCGGACCTAATAGAATAATTCTGCCCATATCAGCCCACACATTTCAGGCATAGTAACTGGACTGGGTCCCAGCCAAAGTCATCCGAGTCACTGGCCCCCTGTCTTACAGATATTTACTGATGGCAGCCAGGTACTGAGGAGGCACATTGACCAATTCCACCGCTGTGTCCTCCCTGCTGAGCAGGGCCTGCCCTCAACAACCCTGGATGAAGACGACATGGACTTGCCAGACCTGCTGGAGCTGGAAACCAAGCGAGGGGCACCAGCGCCCAGCAAGCAACCCACAGCCAGCGAAACCCCAGACAGACTGATGAGTGCAATGCCGGAGCAGGCTTCAATGGATGGGCCCGTGGCTGCTGAGTCTGGACCAGAGCCAGTAGCCCTGACACCACCAATGGGACCACGTCGCTCGGACCACGAGCAACACAGACCGACTTATCTAAGGGACTATGTGTGCTACGGGGTTCTGAACCTTGGGAGGAGAGGTATTGTGTACTAAGCCTAACCTTAACAGACACAGCTTGGGGACACACGACAATGGACTGCTAGGATCCTGGGATGGACCTATCGCACGGGAGTGTCTCTGTAAATAGCCTGTGGTCGGGAGTGGGTGTGTGATGGGTGTGCCGTTTTATGGGCTTATAAGCAGGGCTCTGGCCCTGCTAGTGTGTCTTTTAGTCTAATCTAACTCTCCAATAAACTATGAGCTGATCACTCCATGCTTCTGAACCCACTGTCTTTCACAAGCACTAATTCACATACCTCTCTCCTTGACACTTGCATCATTTCCCTTTGCTTCTGGTAGTGCAGGGCCGGCTCACCCACTAGGTGAACTAGGCATTTGCCTAGAGCACAGGCCAGCCCTTAGGGCGCCAAACTGGACCAGGGGTCAGCGGCGGAGGAACCGAGGAGGAGGAGGAAGACTCGTGAGCAGGGCTCCTCCGGTCAGCTGCCTGTTGGACACATGGGACTTCCCGGGGGGGGGCAGCACAGTCTGTCTGGCTGGTGTGGAGGCAATGGCCTCATGTAGGCAGTGTGAGGAGGAGGAGGAGCCACATGGCCAAGGGGTTCCCAGGGGTGGCAGGGGTGCCCTGCTGCTCCAAGACCTACGGCACCATGCACGAGCTGGTCAGCCATGTCACTGTGGAGCACATCAGGGGGGCCGGAACAGAGCAGCCACGTGTGCTTCTAGGAGGAGTGTCCCCACCAGGGGAAGCCCTTCAAGGCCAAGTACAAGCTCATCAACCACATCCACGTCCACACTGGTGAGAAGCCCTTCCCCTGCCCCTTCCTTGGATGCAGCAAGGTCTTCGTTAGCTCCAAGAACCTCAAGATCCATAAGTGGATGCACACAGGTGGGTGGAGACTTCTCTGCCCTGGCCCCGACGTGTGCACAGCCGTGTAACACAGGGGGTTGTGAGTAAGGGAGGGCTGACCCGTTCACTTGGCCTGCGGGCCCCAGGTGGCTGGGGGTTCCAGGGATGAGGGGTGTGGGGGCTCGGGGGCATCCTTGTTCGGCTAAAGGGTGCAGGCACAAGCTTCACCTCTCTGGCCCTGAGGCCAAACCCTGGGGGGGGAAGGAGAGGAGGGGGGGACAGAGGGAACTTTGTTTTGTCAACAAGAGATTGGGGAGAAGGTGCTCCAAAAGACATTCCGGCTGCAGCGTTGGTGAACTAGGGGTGAGGGGGCATGATCCCAGGGACTCAGCTTGGTTTCATTGGGGGAGAATCTTTGGGAAGGGGGCGTGGGGGCTCTCGCCAGTCCTGGCTTTGCTCTTGCATGAATCTGGGGTATGTGTGCAAGTGCCGTGGTGTCTCTCAGTGCAAAATTGTGCGTTGCTTGAAAAGGGAAACCTCTGCTGTGCATTCTCCACCACGTGTCTCTTCACCACAGACTCCTCTCTTCAGGAAGGTAGCTATACCCCCTGTTGTGTCCTGGGATCAGAAGGCAGAGCTGGCGAAATACAGCCAAGCTTCGCTCTCTGAGAACAATAGGGACTAGGTTCCTGAGCTCGCCAGTAGTGAACCAATGGCAGCATTGGCGGGCGATTCAAACCCGCCAATAGGAATATAGGGCCGTCCCCCCCTAACTGTATATAGTTGGCCTCCGGCCGTTACTGTTTGTTCTTGTCTTGTGTGAAGTACGAATAAACGCGTCTTCTCTTATGTCGTCGTCCGAGTCATGAGGCCCGAAACCCAGTACTTTACACCCCCCTCCTCCTCAATGCTTCACCCTTTGTCACTGATCTCTTTATAATCGCGTCACCTCTCTATTTCCAAGCTCTCTGATTTGTGTGTGTATGATATGCCATTGATTAGCTGAGTGTATTAGGGTTATTTTCGTAATAAATTTCACAAAAGACATTTCCTGCCTGTGATCTTCACAGCTCCAGGAGGGTTCCAACTCTGGTGTAGTTGGAGTGCGACCCCTAACTTGAGCAGCTATCAAGCGAATGGTCTCTTCCATCGTAACATAGACAGAGACCTGGTGTCATGGCTAACAGAGTGGTGGAGAATGGAATGACATGTGCACACCTGACAGGATTTGAATTAGAGTGTGTGTGAGCATGCTACATAGTGCGTTGGCTCTAGTGAGCTGGAAATTCTGGTTTGGCTCTTCCCCTTTCACCTCCTTCACTGGTATCAGCTAGATGCACCAGCTATTCCACCGGATCGTGGCTTGCCAAGATCCCTGAGTATAGTCTGAGTGCCAGTGGTCAATACTGGGAAGTCCTGGAAATCCGTGTTCTACATTATCAGTTCTATTGTGGGCTGGGTGTTAGAGAAGGAATCCTGTTCTTAGGGTCACACTGCACTCCACACTCCACATGTAGGGACCACACACCATAGTTTTGTTAAGAGAATTGTAGCCTCACTCTAGGTGGTGTAGACAAAGGGCTGTGGCACACGCTTCATCGGTAAAAACCCCACTTTAGCGAGGAACCACTTTTGGGGGACTGAGTGGGAATGCCAGGTTATTCCCCTGTTTAGACGAAGGTCTGTGGCACATGCTTCATCCTTAAACTGTGTACTGAGCGGGAATGCCAGACACATTTTCTGAGGGATGCCTCGGAAAATGGTTTAGTAGTATTTATTCCTGCTTTAGCAGTGTTTATCCCTGGAGCAGTGGAACAAGGTACCCCTCCCCCTCTGAAAAATCTAGCTGTGTGCTCTGCCGGGAACAGTAATCCATGCACCCCTGAGCCTCAAGCTTCCTTTTTGTCCTCTGCCCAGCAGACTCCTGGTAGTGGCCAGAATGCTGTAACTAAGTGCTCCAAGCGTGAGCACCACCTTAGCTCACATGGAGGATGAGTAGAAGTTTTCCCTGAAGTTTACTGTTAGGAGCGTTAATTGGCTAAAGATCCAAAAATGCTTAGGAAAGAACAGACCTTTGACAAGTTTGAGAAATGGCTTATTAAGAAGGGAGGAAAGAACCCTTGGGAGTGTGGTTCCTTTTACGGACCTGGTTCGTGGTCCACCTTTAGAGACGCATTCCAAAGAGTTTGTGAAACTAGCAAGCCTGGCAGGTCCAAAAAGGACAGACATGCTGCCTGGGGTCTTTTTGCAGCCCTGAGAGACTTGTCCTCATTTGCCTCCACATTACAAGAGCAATTTGAAACTACTGATCAGGAACTAGACAAAATGAGAAGGGAAAGATTTGATTTGCTATTGGACAAGCAAAATTATATTGCCGCTAAAAGCAAGGCTATCCAGGCGCGAGGCGAGCTCTAAGAGAAAGTTAAGGCTGCAGAAGCCAAAACAGAGAAATTAAAGGCACAATTAAGTAAAGCTACCTAGGTCACTCAATTCCTGGCCAACCAGAACCAGGCCCACCCCAAGGAAGTCACCCACAAGGCCTGCAAGAAAGAAATAGCCACCCTTAGGCAGAAGTTAGGACTGCAGGCCACAGCAATTTCTGCTATCTGCCTGGTGTCAGCTCCTCCACAACCACAGAGCGCTCCCTCTGAGCCTCTCCCTTGGGACACAGTAAATGCAACTCCCTACAACTCAGCACAGACAGCCGAAGACCTCCCACTTCAGCCTGTAGCTAATAAGACCATAGAGTCACCCATACCAATGGACAAGCCAGACAACAGAACATAACTGAATAGGGTTCCCAAGTACTTACCGTATTTCAGCGGAGGACACACAGTCCCTGGCTGGAACATTCCCTCAGGCAACACCTACGCCACACGATGCCATCGCCAGGAAGTGACGCCGGGCGATGCTCTGGCAGTGGGGCTGGAAACTCAATGGTGCCAACGAGTTTCCAGCCCCATTGCCAGAGCTTTGCCCGGCATCACTTCCTGGCAACGGCATCATGCGTACATCTTTCCTTCCCCCGGGGATGATCCTACCAGGACGTATCTGTCCCCCGCCGAAATATGGTAAGTTCTTGGCAAGCCTATAACTGAAACTGTGCCCTGGAAACAAATGGAAGTCAAAGCTATTGTGGACCAGCTTGGCCCCTTTAACAAAGACACCTGACCATCACAGGAGCCGACCTCACCCCCTCATTAGACAATGTGCCAGGAATGACAAGTTCACTGTAATCAACTCAGGTGTAACCGCCCAAGACTTGAACACTTTAGACATGATGGAATGGATGGGAGAGATTGTGCAATTAATTTGGCCTGGCTACTCTCCCAAGATGCTACATGTAATGGAAAGACAGGCAAAAGGAGAGAGTCCAGAGTCATATGCATCCAGCAAGAAAATTTTGGCCATCCTTGCTAACCGAGTGCCATGGCTCCAGGCTGAAGGCCATAACTACAATGATCCCATCTTCAATGCAGATACAAAGCTAGCAATAGGGACCATTATGCCCACCATGCTCCTGTGGGCCAATTCTGTGGATAAGATAAAGCAGGTCACAAACCTGCTCAGAGGACAGGAGCCCTCAAGCTGCAGCAACCTGCTAGGACAAATGGGACACTGGGAACCCATCCAGGCAGTCACACATGCCAACCGCAGCCCCTACTCCCTATATAGGAATGGCAACAACAACAAGCCTGCACAGCCTAGGCAGGGAGGAGATTGGGAATGGAATGTCCAAGGAGGCTGGTCCTGGAACTACGGCTGCAAGGGCCAGAGCTTCCAGCCCCCCTCCCCTGAACCACACCCCTCCTGTTCAGCCTCCCACCCTTGCTCAGCTTCCAGTCCCACAGCCATTCCATTACCCAGAACAGCCTATGGAAGGGCAGTTCCCCCTCAGTTTCAGCCTTCTCCCTCTTTTCAGCCACCCCCAATGCCTCCTATGAAGCCTGTGCAGAGGCTACCTTCGTCTGGTCCACTAGATGCCAGGTACAATCTGTGCTGGAGCCTGTGGATGCGACTCAAGGATGCCGGATTGGACATGAGCCAATTCAGTGCTCAACCACTTAGGGCAGTCACTGACTTTGAAGAAGACAGACCCTGGCAAGGATTGCCCGCCCCATTTGTAGCTATCCTTTCTGAGTCCCACCCTGTAGCTGCATGCAACGCACTGAGCACTTTTACGGTCTGGCACACCCAGATCCGGACGCACTTGGTGAGGGTTGCCCAGCGGTCCGGCCCCTCCCACAGGGAGTCGTGGCCAGACTCTCACATGACCCCAGGGGAGGCCAATGGTCAAGGCGGACATTGGAGCCTCCCGGAACCAGAATCCTGCCGTGCCTCACCGGGGAGGGAGTGCAGATTCATTTTATTCTTTATTTTCATTTTATTGGTCTTGTATCCCGCCTCCCCACAAGCAGGCTCCGGGTGGGTTCCATCACTCTGAATACAATATGCAATACAGTTAAAAACAGTTTAAGGCAACAGTATAAAATAACATACTCATAAAGTGCCATGTAGAATAGAAATGAAAAGGTGGAAACTCTCTCCAAAAGTTTTTAAGACAAGTAATGATACCCATAGGAATACATTAAATATGTTGAATATGTAGACACATACAGCACTTCAAAAGAAAGTAAAGGACATCATAGAGTCACACAAACCACAGAATGATGATTCTTAAAGTAATACAATCCAAAATAGTCCACAAGCACAAACCCTCCTAGGGGCAATAACAGCCCATAGAGAAAATACTGTCCAGGATACCCCTCAGTATACTGGACAGTATTTTTTGCCTCTCTCTTCACAGAGCCACCACAGCAAATAGCCACTGTTACTAACGGACATGTTCTACTTTGCTGCCCAACTGCTGAACTTTAGATAATTAATCTGAGAGAAACCATCCTGTTCTCCCACCACTAAGTTATTTTTGAAAACAACACCCCAGAACCTCTCAGATGTGTGTGTGTGGGGGGGGGACTCCCACAGGAATAAATAGTAGCATTTTTCTCACTTTTTCTTGTGTGCAATGCTAGAAGAGGCTTAACCCTTTTCCCTTTCGGGAACTATCCTTAACCCTAGAAGCTAGGAGCAGCTAGAGGTCCAGTCTGAGAAGACTGCCCCCACGGTAGTCCCCTTCTCCCATTGGAGGTGTTTGAACAGCATGGCTATGGAAAATAAAATGGTCTGTGAGGTAGTCAAAACAAATTATAAGGAAAATGAGCCATTCTGAACCTAAAGGCAGTCATACTTTCCGCAGCTGCGATGAGCAATGGACCTGCCCTCCTGACATGGTCATCCTGTGTTTCCATTTAGGGTCAGACGACCAGGAATTATCTTGTTATTTGCACACGGACCACACTGAACCCTTGGTCCACATATACTGCCAAGTCATTCTGAGGCACCGACCAGGGGGACCAGCAAGAGTTATACCCCCAACTAGCGGCAGCTAACACCAGGGCCATTCAGCCAGCAGCCAGCCTCATGTCTCCATGGTGGTCACATGTCAAACGTTATGTCTAGTTTGGCACGCAGTCATTAAGTGGAGACCTATGAATATCACCCTAAGTTTCTTGGAGGAAGGACAGAATTATAGGCTGATGGATAAATGTGTCTTGGAGACACACTGTCAGGAACCTGGTTAAATCAGTTCTCAACAACAGCTAGTCTGAAGAAAGCTAACTTTATTAAGTTCATTGATAGGTACCATTCTGGGCACATTCTTGTTAGATCTAAAGGTGAGCACACGAAGGTTACAGATATAGCGGATTCAAGCAGAAGCAATAAAGATCAGGACCCAATCGCCCTACATTATTTGCCCACCAGAATTAACTAACCCCCCCACTAAACACATATTCCTCTCCGAGCATCCCTCCCGCCAGAACTAACCATTGCCTATCCCCCCCCCCAGACACATAGCCTCTCTATAACAAAGAAACAGAATAACAAACAAGTAAGGCGCTGGGACATTTGGCTCCACTATGGTGTCAAGCCCCGGACAGATCGAAGAGGTGGGAGCCCCCCTCTCTATGGCAGGCAAGCTGCAAAATGCACAGAGAGTCTGAGACACACAAGCCAGACCATACAAATTAAGTGTATAAAAAGAAAAGAACATGATACAGCCTCTTGTAAGCTACCCAATGACCATCTATACCTCTTTTTTATCTTCCCTCCCTTTAGCCCTTCCAACATCCTTTGCAACTCTCCTCTTGAGAGAGAAAGAGAAGGCGTGAGAGAGCACTGCTTAGAAGGAACCAGGGCTTCGTAGCTCCGGCAATCGACGGCCACTTCGTTGTTCTGGAGTGACCTGCCCTGGGGCCCAGTACAGACGCTGACTCTCCTCTCAGGCCTGGAAACCTCTTCCTTGGAAAGGCTTCTGATCGCCCATGTGCTTGCCATTATTGCCCTGCTTATGGCGCTTATGGCGCTTTTATGAACTTAGAGTGATATAACTGGACTGTGCAATCAGTGTGCAAAAAGGGACTGGACTGTGTGGCAACCCTGAGGTCATGCCTGCTGAAGACACACACCCAGAAGAAGGAATCCTTCCTTTGAGGTGATCTGTCAGTGGTTCCTGGGGTTACCTGCCCTCTCTTACCCTCAGCACAGCAGGAAGAGAGACCAGCTCCCTAGGCACAGAGGGCACACAGACGCCAGTAACTGTGTCCTATGGGGAAAACGCCATATTCGGCAAAAGGGACTTAACATCCTTAGGGAAGAGATTCCATAAGCAGAGCCTTTCCTTCAACATGCAGGCAACCCCCAACCCCCACCCCTCTTCACCTTCACTGGATGATGCATTTAGGCTCCACAGCATAACAAAGGAGCCTCTGCCAGGAAGGGACTAGCTGGCTCACTCATCACTCAACTCATCATCCAGATTGCAACAGCCCAGCTAAACTCATCAAAAGACAATACCCCTGGATTCAGCTATTGTTCATAAGAACATAAGAACAAAAGAGAAGCCAATGTTGAATCAGGCCAATGGCCCATCTAGTCCAACACTCTGTCACACAGGGGCCAAAATATACCAGGTGCCATCAGGAGGTCCAGCAGTGGGTCCCACTGCCCCTCCCCCAGCACAAAGAATAGAGTGCATCACCTGCCCCAGACTGAGAGTTCCTATCTATACCTTGGGGCTAATAGCCACTGATGGACTTCTGCCCCATATGTTGATCTAATTAACTCTTGAAACTGTCCATGCTTGTAGCTGCCACCACCTCCTGTGGTAGTGAATTCCATATGTTAAACACTCTTTGGGTGAAGAAGGACTTCCTTTTATCCATTCTAACCCGACTGCTCAGCAATTTCATGGAGTGCCCACGAGTTCTTGTATTGTGAGAAAGGGAGAAAAGTACTTCTTTCTCAACCTGCTCAATCCCATTCATAATCTTATAAAACTCGATCATGTCACCCCTCAGCCATCGTTTCTCCAAGCTAAAGAGCCCCAAGCGTTTTAACCTTACTTCATAGGGAAGGTGTTCCAACCCTTTTATCATTCTAGTTGCCCTTTTCTGCACTTTTTCCAATGCTCTAATATCCTTTTTGAGATGTGGCAACCAGAACTGTACACAGTATTCCAAATGAGGTCACACCAATGATGTATACAGGGGTATTATGATACTGGCTGATTTGTTTTAAATTCCCTTCCGAATAATCCCCAGCATAGCGTTGGCCTTCTTTATTGCAGTTACACACTGTCTAGACATTTTCATTGAGTTATCTACTATGACTCCAAGATCTTTCTCTTGGTCAGTCTCTGCCAGGTCAGACCCCATCAACGTGTATTTATATTTAGGATTTTTGGCTCCAATGTGCATCACTTTGCACTTGGCCACACTGAACCCCATTTGCCACGGTGACTCCCACTCACCCATCCTCGACAGATCCCTTTGGAGTGCCTCACAATCCTCCCTGGTTTTCACCACCCTGAACAACTTCGTGTCATCTGCAAATTTAGCCACTACACTGCTTACTTCCAATTCCAAATTGTTAATAAACAAGTTAAAAAGCATTGGACCGAGTACTGATCCCTGTGGTACCCCACTGCTTACCACCCTCCACTGAGAAAGTTTCCCATTTATACTCACTCTCTGTTTCCTATTTATAAGCCAGTTTTCTATTCACAAGAGGACTTGTCCTTTTATCCCATGACTATTGAGCTTACTTAGGAGCCTTTGATGAGGAACTGTATGAAAAGCTTTCTGGAAGTCAAGGTAAATAATATCTATTGGGTCCCCCTTGTCCACATGTTTGTTCACTCACTCAAAAAACACTAACAGGTTAGTGAGACAAGATCTTCCCTTACTGAACGTATGCTGAGTCTGCCTCAATAGTTTTTGTTCATCAATGTGCCTACTCATTCTTTCCTTAATAACACTTTCCACCAACTTACCCGGTATCAACATAAGACTGACTGGCCTGTAATTTCCAGGATCTCCCCTGGAGCCCTTTTCAAAGATGGGAGTGACATTAGCTACCTTCCAGTCCTCAGGAATGGAGGTAGATTTTCAGAAAGATGACATATTTTTGTCAGGAGATCCACAAGCTCACCTTTGAGTTATTTCAGAACTCTCGAATGAATGCCATCCGGGCCTGGTGATTTATTAGTTTTTAAACTGTCCATCAGTCAAAGGACTTCCTCTCTTGTCATCGCAATCTGACTCAGGTCTTTCAAACCCCCTCCCGAAATCGGTGCTTCTGGAGTGGGCAAGCACTTCTCCTTTTCCACAGTGAAGACAGAGGCAAAAAATGCATTCAGCTTCTCAGCCATTTCCGTATCATCCTTCAGTAGTCCTTTTGCCCCTTGGTCATCCAAGGGCCCCATTGCCTCCCTGGCTGGCTTCCTACTTCTAATGTATTTGAAGAAAGTTTTATTGTTGGCCTTTATGTTTTTTGTGATATGCTCCTCATATTCCCTTTTTGCTTGCCTGATCACAAACTTGCATTTTATTTGCCACAGCCTGTGTTAGCTTTTATCAACTTCACTGAGACTAGCTTTCCACCACTTAAAGGAATCCTTCTTACCTTTTACAGCTTCCTTTACTTTATTTGTTAACCATGCAGGCTTTTTTCTATACCTATTTGTGCCTTTCCTAACCTGCGGTATATATTTTTTCTGAGCTTCTAGGATTGTATTTTTAAATAGTCTCCAAGCTTCCCCAATGGTTTCGACCTTTTCAATTTCTTCCTCACACGTCCCCTCATATCAGAGAAGTTACCCCTTTTAAAGTTAAAAGTGGTTGCCTCAGTCTTTTTGGGCAACTCCCTATTTGTACAAATGTTAAACTCAATGACATTATAGTCACTGTTCCCAAGCGGTGCAATCACTTTTACATCTCTCACCAGGTCTTGGGTGTTACTGAGGACCAAATCCAGGATCACCTCTCCTCTGGTAGGATCTGTGACCATCTGTTCCATAGCACAGTCACTGAGAGTGTCTAAAAACTCAATCTCTTTTTCCCAACTAGAACTCATATTGACCCAATCAATGTGTGGTTAGTTAAAGTCACCTATTACAACATAGTTATTTCATCTAGCCGCTATCTTTAATTCATTCATCATTTTATAATCCTCCTCTACCTTTTGATCCAGTGGGCGATAACAAACTCCCACTGTTAAGCCTCCTTTTGGACCCACTATTTCAACCCATAGCATTTCCAGAAGCGAATCCAATTCTCTTACCCTCTCAATCTTGCTGGACTGTAAGCCCTCTCTGACATACAGAGCCACCCCACCTCCAACCCTTCCCCCCCATCCCTCCAATATAATTTATAACCAGGAATCACCGTATTCCACTGATTTTCCTCATCCCACCAAGTTTCTGAAATACCCACAATGTCTATTTCCCTCCACAACACCAAGCATTCCAACTCCCTGATTTTACCTCAGAGACTTCTAGCATTTGTGTATAAACACTTATAGTTTCCCACACTTGTTAAGCCCACAGCCTTCCTCTTGCTGCCTTGAGACCTTGCCAGGCAGTTCCTATCATTAGCCACAGTCTCAGTGGACAATTTTAATCCTTTTCCTTGTAGAAAAGTAACAGCTACCCCATCATCTCTTTGAGATGAGCCATCCCGAACCAGAAACTTTTCATCTCCTGTTGGCTTTCCCCCATTATTCAGTTTAAAAACTGCTCTGCCACCTTTTTGATTTTGAGCACCAGCAGCCTGGTTCCTTCTCGGGACAAGTGGAAACCGTCCCTTTTGTACAGCTCCCTCTTGTCCCAAAAAGCATCCCAGTGCCTAACAAACTTGAACCCTTCCCCCCTACACCATCGTCTCATCCACGCATTGAGACTCCTGATCTATGCCTGTCTCTCCAGCCCTGTGCGTGGAACAGGTAGCACTTCTGAGGCTACCTTGGAGGTCCTGGCCTTGAGTTTCCTGCCCAGCAGCCTAAATTTCTCCTCCAGGACCTCACAACTGCATTTCCCCACATTGTTGGTGCCGACGTACACCACGACCACTGGCTCCTCCCCAGCACTATCTACCAGTCTATTTAAAACACGCATAATGTCCACTACCTTTGCACCAGGCAGGCAAGTCACCATACAGTCAGTACATGGGTTCGCCACCCAGCTATCTACCTGCCTAAGGATCAAATCACCAACTACCAAGAGCTCTCTGCTTCTCCAGGTCAGCCACCTTGGTCTCAAGGGAGCAAAGTCACTCCCTGAGAACCAGGAGCTCCTTGCACCGAGCACACACCCAAGACTTCTGACCAGTGGGCAGATAGTCATACATGTGACACTCCATGCAAAACACTGGATAGCTCCCAACCCCCTGCTGGAATTCTGGCTTCATAATTGTTTTTAAACTAATACTTTTATATAATCCCCCTTTTAAAACCCTTTGTATTTATATGTTACTGTTGTAGAAGTCTACTTACCTTACTGGGAACCCAAGGAGCCTAGGTCAGCTGAAAGAAGCCTAGGTCCCTGGCTTTCTGACTCTTCCTGGGCGTCTTACAGAGCCTGTAGGCTAAGAGTCCCTAGGCTAAGAGCCACAGGCAAAGAGCCTCACCCTTTGGCTCATGCCTCTTGCAAGCTTCCTGCCTTAAATAGAAGCGTCCCCCAGGAGAGGGTGTGGCCAGCAGCTATTCAAATTCACCCAGGCACTTAATTACAGGCAAACAATGACCCTTTCAAACCCTAACTCCAGCAGCCAGGCGTCTGCTATTCAAATTCACCCAGGCACTTAATTACAGGCAAAGAATGACCCTTTCACACCCTAACTCCAGCAGCCAGACGTCTGCTACAACTCACCCACACACTCCCAAATACAGTCCCCCACACAGTACCTTCTCAGGTAAACCAAAGGTGTCCCTGGTGAAGTGATTAGCTTCAACATTCTCCAACCCTGCCCCATCCACCTGCAAAACCAGTTTCTCCTGCAACCAGTTCTTGATTAGGTTACTTCCTAGGATAAATCCAGGGGGATGGATCAGGGAGGGGGGGACAGACCAAGGAGATAGCACAAGGGAGGTGGTTAGTGAAGCCCACCCCCAAGCCCCAAAATGATATAAGAGAGCCTGGTCATGTGCTCTCTCTCTCTTTCTCCATATCCAAACCCTGCCCTATCTTGCTGACTTTCCATGTGTTCTGCTGGTCCAGAATACGGCCCCTGTTCCCCAAAAGTCTCCCCATTTTCCTGTGGATCGCTTCATCTCTTCAGGACAGGCAAGTATCACCCAAGCAACATTTTTACCTGCCAAAGCAAATGTCACTATCCCTTTCTATCTAATTTTCCTAGGTCTGTTTAAGTGTGTGTGAGCTTGAATTTATTATATGTTTGTGAAGAACTCTCAGTAAAGAATCCATTTCTCTAAAAGACTTGGTTTCTGCATTTATTCTTGGTTTTACTGGAAAAGGCAGGACTCTTGTATACATAGGCTTTGCTTCCTTAGATGCCAATTGCATATTAATAATCATAATTCCCCATATTAATAATATATCAAGGCTATTTGCCTAACACCATGATCTTGTATAAGTGTTTCATCCTTGCTCAGGGGCCATGCTAAAAGTCTCTGTATCGTTCCAATTTTAGTATATGTGCTGCCAAAGCGAGCCTTAATCCTTTGGGACCTTTTTTGATCTCCCTGGTTAACAGTGGTCCACTGCACATTGAGAATTTTAGGCTTGTCTGCTCAGACCCTCCTGTCAATGGGACTGGACCAGGCAAAAGCTCTGGTAAAACAACGGGTGTTTGACATTGAACACCAGAATGATATTAATAGTGTTCCAATTTTTTTGGCACCACAGAATACTAGATATGTTGTAGCACCAGCTGCTTATTTATCATCACTGGAGATATCATCCTATTGCAGGGCTTTCTCCCTGGCTCTTTGTAAAGGACTCCCCTCCACAGTGCTTGAGGGGAGATGTAGAAAGACCCCCATGCTTGAGAGGGTTTGTTCCTGTCGAACTGGCATGGTTGAATCTATTGTATCTATTGTATCAATGCTGTTTCTACCAAGAAATTTGTGCAAAGTTCATCCTTCCGTTCCTGAGAAAGCCACAGGACTGCTCTGCTTCTGAGATTACTAGGATTCTGCGAATCCACCAATTACAGCTTCTTGCACAAGGTTTTTTGCGGGTGTTAACAAAATTCGCAAAGTTATCTTAAGCTGTGGTTCTTAAATTTAATATAATATTTATTTAAATCTGTGATATCGTCTATCAAATTTAAATTCTATTTTTTACTATATGCATATTCTTTTATTTAACTTTATTACTCATGACTGCATGTATATAATTTATGCTGGTTTTTCACCATATTGATAAGTCTGGATCTGATCTTGTATAAGCAAGCTTATGTAAGTGACATGAAAGAATGACAAAAGATCTTCCTTGTTACCTTACATAGAACTCATTTTCTCATTGCTCTAGTTGTGCTTGACAACATTAATTTCTGTACTGGGGAAAAAATCTTAGTTACAAAACAAAACTGTTGTAGAGAATGCACGATGATGAGGATGAATGGATTTTCCCTGTTGTACTGCTTTATCATTCCAGAATTTCTCTTTGCTCTGTGCTCTGTTCCTCTTAATTCACTCACTAGTTGATCTTCCCTGCCCTGCCAGTGCTGGATTCTCTGCAGGATCTCAGGATGGGTAGCACTCTCTCTCTCTCTGTGTTGCTGGCCTCTCTGCTCTTCCATCTCAGTCATTGCCTGGAATTAGAGCTCTGGCATTTTGGAGTCTGGGAAAGCACACAGTGCTCTCCTGGAGACTTTGGTTCAACTTAAATTAAAAATGTTAGCCAGCAACTCTAACCTAGGAGAAAAATAAAAGTCTGCAGAGGAAAGCTTTTTCTCCACCAGGGCTAGATTAAAATATACTAAGGCCCTAAGCAATGTCAAATTTAAGAGGCCTCAAGCCATTACCTCCCTCCAAATGGTAACGAAATAATTTTAGTAATTATTTTGCATTTGGAGCCCCTCATAATCTGAGTCCCTGAGCTATAGCTTACTGAGTTTGCACATTAATCAAGCTCTGCTCTTTGCACTGGGCTTCTAAGGCCAGTTTCATGAACATGTAGTCTGTTCCTAGAACTGGACTGTACCCATATGGACACATATCTTGGGAACACATGGCTATTTGAGTGAGAACATTAAGGTAGACAGACAGCCTTTCCTCCTTATGTATCAGCCTTATATCAAGTTTGGCTACTGCACATCCAGTGGAACTGCTAGATATATATTATTTGGAGAGCTCTCATGATGGGCTGGAGTGTTTAGTGCTGCACTATTTAGTTGATAAATCCAGGGGTATTTGGGGGCCGGAGCGCACCAGAGCACTGATCTGGCAGCCCAGAAGCTAATAGCAGCGGCGGCAAGCTGAAAGCGCTGCAGCTTGGAGGAGGCTGGAGAGCCCCACTGCTGCATCCCCCAGGCCTGCACAGGAGTGCTGTGGCTCGGGGGACACCAGGACAGTGCTGCTGTCGCATCCCCCCGGGCCCACTCAGGAGCGCTGTGGCTCAGGGGAGGCCAGAGAGCCCTGCTGCTGCATCCACCGGGCTTGTGAAGGAGTGTTGTGGCTCAGGAGAGGCTGGAGAGCTCCACTGCTGCATCCCCTGGGCCCATGCAGGAGTGCTGTGGCTCAGGGGATGCCTGGAGAGCCCCACCACCATGTCCCCTGGGCCCGTGCAGGAGCACTATGGCTCAGGGGACACCAAACGAGCCCTGTCACCATGTTCCCCAGGCCCACGCAGGAGCGCTGCAGCTCGGGGGATGCCAGGACAGCCCCGCTGCTGGCTTCCCCAGGCCCCAACAAAGCAGTAAGTAAGGGATCCACGGGGGTGGTGGGGGGGGACTTGATGGGTGGTGGTGGGAGAGCCTCCCTCCCTCCCTCCATCTCTTTGCCATCTTTCCCTCCTTTCCTTTTCTTTCCCTCCTTTTCTTTCTCTCTTTCCCCTCTCTTCCTTCCTTCCTCTCTTTTCCTTCTTTTCTTCTCTTCTTTTCCTCTTTCCCTCCTCTTTCCCTTCTCTCTTTCTTTCTTTCCCGCCTTCTTCTCTTCTCTTTTTCCTCCTTTCCCTGTTTCCCTCCTTCTTCCCTTTTCTCTCTCTCTTTCTTTCCCTCTTTCCTTCCTTCTTTCCTTCCGTCTACTCTCTCTTTCCTTCCATCTTTTCTCCTTCTGTGGCCCAACTCTAGTGAGAAAGGGTTTAAACTTTAAACCCCTTCTCTCTTCACCCCCCCCAGGCCAGCTGGGGAAGGGAAGGGGAGGCTTTTTAAGATGCCTCCCCCCCTTTTGCTTCCCCTTCTGACATTACTTCTGGTGATGTCAGGGGGTGTGGCATATGCTAATAACTTAGCATCTCTTTTTCTATGAAAAGACCCCTGGATAAATCAATTAGATTTTCTTGGAGACAGACTGCAGCTCAGTGGTAGAGTGCATGCTTGACTTACAGAAGGTCCTAGATTCAATCCCCACCATCTAATTTAAAAGTGTTTCAGGCAGAAGGTACTGGGGAAGGTGTCAGGCGCTTCAGAAAGTCAGTCAAACACCAGGCCTCATGAGAAGATAGTGTTTATTATACTGCAGTTCTAAAGGCACGGTAACATTCTCTTGTCAGGAATGACCCATTCAAAGAAACATCTCTGGATATACCCTCCTGAAGTAAAGCCCCCCCTACATTCTACCAATAGCTAAGAAGCCCGCGCGCGGGAAAGCGAAAGGTGCTACATTTCTAAAAGCTGTAAATTTCCATGGCCTAGCTGTTCTCACAAGAAAAAAGAAGAAAACAGCCTGGCGACTCAAGGCCATTTGGCCCATCTGGAGATAACCCGGGCTGTGAATTTCTGCATTGCCCAGGCAACTCCGGCAACTCCCCACATACCAGACAATATACAGGCAGACCCTCTGGCACCTCCACCCCTCCCTTCACCCTTATGGCAGGGTTACCTGACAGAAGGTCTGGCCGAGACCCTGGAGAGCCACTGCTATTCAGAGTAGACAATCCTGAACTAAATGAGTTTATACTCTGATATGATATGCAGCAGGCTCATATGTACCCATCAGTGGATCTGTCCTCACTGGTGGAAGATATCACACAAGAACAGATCCTCCGCTGCTCAACTGCAAGCTGATGCTCCGCGAAATATGAGAGGTCTAGGATTTCAGGGCTTTGAAGATAAGGACCATCTGAAGTTTGCAAGACGCCTACCTATCTTATATGTTGTAGCCTGTTTGTTATCAGGCAATCTGTGACCAGAGGCATTGATATTCAAAGGCACTTTGAGGTTTCCCAGCCAAGTTATTTGGTTTTCCTCACCAAAGACTATTGCCAGCATTCTGTTCCTTAGAAAGAACATGGCTTCCTTTGCAAAATCCATGGATGTGCTGCATGCAAAAATCAAAACTGTGGACAACCATGAAGTACATAACCCCAGAATACTAAAAATGTATAGGTACTCATTTAACAGTGAATAATAGGGCAGGAGGTGGAGATGATGCTGTGTTCTGGTTTGTCTTGAGTAATAATTATAACACGTGGGAGCCTGCAAGGACTTGTGAGAGGCATCTTACTTCCCCCTCTTTCACTATTTCCCCTTTTCTGAAAACCCCCATATTCTCTCCCCTTTCCCCACTTTTGTCTCTCCTTTTAGGGTTGCCAACCTCCAGGTGGGGACTGGAGATCTCCTGGAATCACAACAGATCTCCCAACTGCAGAGCTCAGTTCCCCATAGGATTGTTAGATCAAGACTGGGAAATCCCTGGAGATTTGGGGATGGACCCTTGGGGGGGGCAAGGTTTGGGGAGGGAAGCAACCTCAGCCGGGTATAATGCCATAATGTCCACCCTCCAAAGTGGCTGTTTTTTCCAGGGGAACTGATTTCTGTCATCTGGAGACCAGTTGTAATTCCAGGTTACTGCCTGGAGCTTGGCAATCCTAGTTCCCCTGGAGGAAATGGCTGCTTTGGAGGGTGGAGTCCATGGCATTATACCCCTCTGAGGTCGCTTCCCGCCTCAAACTGCACCCCCAGTCCCCCTCCATTTCTAGGAATTTCCTAACCTTTCTTCGTCCTCTGGACAATCTCCATATCCCCTCCCTCCCTCATTCTCTTCTTCTCAGCAATTCACCAAGCTACCTTTTAACTTTTATTTGCCTCCCATCCCTAGCTATATTTGTTCCTTATTTACTTCATTTATATGATACCTTTCTCAACAGTGGAAACCAAAGCAGCTTGCGTCATTGTCTCCTCCTCCTTTTTATCTATACAACAACCCTATGAGTTGGCTGAAAGTATGTGACTGGTCCAAAATCACCCAGTGAGCTTCCACAGCAAGATGGGGATTTGAATCTGGGTCTCACAGACCCTACTATAAGCTCTAACCTGGGTCTTACAGACCCTACTATGAAGCTCTAACCACCACACCACACTGGCTTTCATAGGGTGTGAGCTGTCAATCAAACAGAGAATTCCTGAAAGCTGATTTTTGTCTGCTATCCGTGATGAAGACTAAGCTGTGGCTCTGCACACTTTGGCCAAGGGAATCCCATGTAGGAGCACTGCTGAAGAGGCTTGAGGCCTGGTGGAATGAGCTCTAATGGACAGGGGACACGAGACACCAAAATGTTTATGAGACATTTTAATAGCCTGAATTAACCAATGTGACGAAGTCTGCAAAGATGCAGAGGGGCCCTTGTGAGGTCCAGCGAAAAAGAATAAATCAATTGTGATTTTTGCGAAATGGATGTGTGTGATACAAATAGTGCCATAAAGACTTCTTAAACATCCAACACGTGCATCCTTCAGGGTAGGAGGAGTTTGGGAACAACACAGGTAGGGACATGACTTGAGCCAGGTGAAACTTTGAAATAGCCTTTGGCAGGAATTTGAAACTGGGCTGGAGCAACACTTCATTAAGAAAAAGCTGTGTAGAGGGTTAGGGTTCTCCTTCAATTCTGCCAGTTCCCCCACACTCCTTGCTAGAGGTGATAGCCACTAGGAAGCAGGTCTTTAGTGACAAGAGGACAACAGGGCATAAAGCCATAGGTTCGAATGGTGAAAGCATAAATTGCACCCAAACCAGGGACAATGACCATTGAGGAACTATTGTGGTCCTAGGGGGGTAAAGGCTGTATAAGCCCTGCAATAGACCACTCATGGTGGGCCAGGGGGGTCCTACTCTGCATGTCTGCAGTGGCATTGTGCAGTCCTGCAATGTGGATGGCTTGGAGTGAGACGTCATTCTGTGTTGCCATCTCTGGACCCTCACTGGTTCTGCCCAGAGGGACGACGGCACTGCCCCACCTGGCTTGTTCAGGTAAAACAGGGTGTTGTTGTTGTTTATCTTCACTTGAACAATGTTGTTGTGAAGCAGATCTGAAAAAGAAGCAGGAGCATAACGAGTGGCCCTGTGCTCTGAAAAGCCAATGTGTGTCTTGACTCCTGAGGGCAACCCAAGTACCCTGTACGGAGAGGCCTTCACAGTCAGCCCTCAGCAAAACAGGGACGCATCCGAGGTTACCTTACATGGCCGCAGAGGGACCCCAAAGCTAGTGCCGACTAGAATCCTCGGTCCGCCCATGAAAGAAATGGGCAACAGCATGTCAGACTGGAAGCCGAGATAACCACGAGGGGGCTGGAGTTAAAGGCTCGGAGGAGCCAGTTTTGTAGAGGCCTTAAGTGGGACCAAAGCCATCATCAAGGCCATGAGACCCAGGAGGAGACCCTGGATACAGGGCACCAGCGAGACTATCCTCCTGTGGAATCCAGAGATCAGATTCTGCAATGTTACAAAGCTAGTCCCAGGGAAAGGAGGCCTCCCCCACTGTAGCATTTACATGTACCCCTATACACTGAATCATCTAAGAAGGAATTCATTTGCACTTATCACAGTTAAGGACAAGGACAAGTCTAGAGACCAGTGACAGGATTGGGTGCCGGTGGTTATGTGATGCCTCCTCTGTGGGTGTGCTGAGGAGCCAGTCATCAAGTGAGGTGAAGACAGTGAGTGCATCCTTTCCCACTTTGTAAAGACCCTTGGGCAGTAACAAATCCAAAGGGCAAAACCATATATTGGCAACAAATGCCAGGGCACAGGAACCTGAGGTATTTCCTGTGGTCAGGGAAGATATAGATATATGAAAATTGTTGTTGTTCAGCTGCACAGTCGAGTCCGACTCTTCGCGACCCCATGGACCAGATCACGCCAGGCCCTCCTGTCTTCCACTGTCCTCTGAAGTTTGCTCAATTTCATATTTGTTGCATCAATGACACTGTCTAACCATCTCATCCTTTGCCGTCCCCTTCTTCTTTGACCTTCAGTCTTTCCCAGCATCAGGGTCTTCTCCAGTGAGGGCTCCCTTCTCATTTGGTGGCCAAAGTATTTGAGCTTCAACTTCAGGATCTGGCCTTCCAGGGAACAGTCAGGGTTGATTTCTTTTAGGATTGACTGATTTGATCTCCTTGCAGTCTGAGGGACTCTCAGGAGTCTTCTCCAGCACCATAGTTCAAAAGTATCTATCCTTCGGCGCTCAGCCTTCCTTATAGTCCAACTTTCGCAGCCATACAGTACTACTGGGAATACCATTGCTTTGACCATGCGGACTTTTGTTGGCAGGGTGATGTCTCTGCTTTTTATCATGCTGTTTAGGTTTGCCATTGCTTTCCTCCCAAGAAGCAGGCATCTTTTAATTTCATGGCTGCGGTCACCATAGAATCACAGAATCATAGAGGTGGATAAACCTCTAGGGTCATCTAGTCCAACCCCTTGCACAATGCAGGAAATTCACAAATACCTCCCCCTACCCCCAATGACCCCTGCTCTATGCCCAGAAGAGGGCAAAAAGAAACAAACAAAAACAACCCTCCAGGATCCCCCGCCAAACTGGCCCAGAGAACAATTGTTTCTTTTTTCTTTTTTTTAACTATTTATTATTGGATATATTTCACATGTTTAAAATTACATCTTGTAAATATCCCATATCCTTTTCTTTTCTCCCTTCCCTCCCTCCCCAATACAAGGCTTCCCACAATGCTCTTACCCCCTTATAAACTCTATTATCTAATTACCATTGACAAAATATATCACTTTCATTATCAAATTACGGTAACATTTTAACAATCTTATCATTATTTTCTTATTTTCTCCTTAATAACTATCAAAGCAAATCAATCTGTTTTTAACATCCCAGTTTTTCTCAAGATAGTCTTTGAAATCTTTCCATTCTGCAAAGAATGCTTCATCTTCTTCATTATTAAGCTTTCTTGTCAATTTGTCCATTTCTGCCATAAAAAGCATCTTCTTAATTCATTCCCATGTTTCAGGTATCTTTTCTTGTTTCCAGAATTGTGCATAAGTCATTCTAGCTGTTGTAACCAAATACCATAACAATGTTCTCTTGGTTACATTTAACTCTTCCAATTTAAGACCTAACAACAAAATTTGTGGATCCTTCTTAAAAGTACATTTCAGGATTTTCTGTATTTCATTATGAATCTCTGACCAATAGCTCATGGCTTTATCACAAGTCCACCACATATGGTAAAATGAGCCTTATTTCTTTCTACATTTCCAACATTTGCTAGACATACTCTCATTTATATTAGCAATTTTCTTTGGGGTCATATACCATCTATACATCATTTTATAACAATTCTCTTTGACATTAACACAAGTTGAAATTTTCATTGATTTTTTCCACAAACATTCCCATGATGCCATAGTTATTTCACATAGTTATTTACAGCCCATTTTATCATTTGTTCTTTTACTGTTTCATCCTCTGTGTACCACTTCAATAAAACCTTATATATTTTTGAAATCATTTCCCCCCCTTTTCCACCCATATAGTTTCAATTTCATTATTCTTAGCCCTGAAGCCATATTTTCTCTTATCAGTTTTAAACAAATCATAAATCTGTCTATAATTAAACCAATCATAATCAAATTCCACATCATCTCTGTCTCTCATAACAAAACTTTTTCCTTCAGATTTTAAAAGATTTCTATAAGGTAACCAATCTAATCCTTCATGTCTCGAATATGGTTTAATCACTTCTGCCGGTACTATCCAAAGTGGTCGTTCTTCAAAAAAGATTTTTTTATATCTCATCGAAATCTCGAACAGTGATCGCCTAATAAAGTGATGTTTAAAAAATTTGTCCATTTTTGATTTTTCATACCACAAATACGCATGCCATCCAAACTTGTTATCATGACCTTCTAACGCCAACAACTTCAAATTTTCAAGATTGATCCATTGTTCTATCCACGTTAAACAGACAGCATCGTAATAAAGTCTGAGATTTGGTAGTTGAAGTCCTCCTCTTTCCTTAGCGTCACATAAAATTTTCATTTTAATTCTTGGTTTCCTTCCTGCCCACACAAATTTTGATATTTCTTTCTGCCATACATCCAATATCTTACTTTGTCATACTATTGGGATAGTCTGGAATAAAAACATTAACCGAGGCAAAATATTCATTTTAACTGTTGCTGTCAGGTATCCCTGCCATAAGGCTGATGGGGGGGGAGATGAGACGGTAATTGATGTATCTGTGTTTCTCTTTGGAATGTGGGGAGGTGACGGCGTTGCCTGGGCAACCGGGCTATATCTCACCTCTCAGGCCTAAATGGCCTTGGAGCTAGGCTGTTCGTCTCCTTTCGCTTTCCTAAAGACAACAGCTAAGCTTGTAATCTTTTAGGTGGTGGGAATTTAGTTATTTAGTGCTTTGTAGTTTTCCCGCGCACAGCCTGGCCATCTATTGGTGGATGGGTGGGGGCTCCTTTCCCCCCTTAGAGTATATCCCCAATGCTTCATGTATTCAAGTTATTCTTAACAATGCTTCTGTTCTAGTGACCTAGTATTGCAGTCTAATAAATGCTATCCTTCTTTCAATGAATGAGGCCTGGTGTTTGACTGACTAACTGAAGACTCTGACAGTTTGTTAAGAATCACTTTTAGTTGGGACTGGTCAGCAATCCGTTGCATCCAAAATGAGCAACGGTGAAGATGACACTCTCCTGATCAAAGATCCACCAGAGGACCAGAAACCGGAGGATAAGAAACCTCCTGTGACGACGGTGCCGAGCACCACAGCAGTCGTGCCCTTGGAAATCCTGGGTACCTATGTGCCGGCGACGTGGGGCTCGGAATACAACTTAGGGGGCCCTACAGGGACCCTTATGGAGTGACATATGGTGGGGTGACCACCCGACCCAAGCAGTGACGGGACTGGGTGAAGCCGCTCGCCGAGACGCATGAGACATGGTTCTTCACCCCGCGAGCGTCAGTGAGAGATCGGTTCACCGGCTGAGCACAGCTGAAGGGGCGGAAGACCTGCACAGAGAGTCGAGAGACATGGAAGGACCCGTGGTGAGTCGGAGATGGAGTGGCGACCCGAGCCAAGATCTCCTCTTCCGCTTGCTGGACGAGTCCCTCTCCCGCATACCCAAGATGATCTCGGACGGCATCCGAGAGGAAATGGACAGGAGGCAGAGAGAGGCGCCTCCCGATCAGCAACCCCCTGATCAAAGGATTGTGCCGGCGGGGCCACCGGGGGGTGTCCCTGGGCAACCGGGGGCACCCCCGGACCAACCAGTGGGGCCCCCACTGCAGGGGCCACCGGCGCCGTGACCGCAACGACCCTGGGGGTTCCTCCCACCAAAACCGGCTGAACTCCTTGACGCGGACTTTGATGGGACCCCGGAGAAGTTCTCGTTCTTCTTAGTGAGAACCGAAAAGTTCATCAAGAACTGGGGACACCTGTTCCAGAGCGAGGACCGCATGGTGGATGCGATAGCCTCGCACCTGAAGGAGGCGGCGGCAGACTGGTATGTAGCCCTGCACCAAGCAGACGGGCGGGAGTTGCGGGAAATCGACGCCTTTATGTGGGCCATGAAGGAGCAGTTCGAGGATGTCAACGCGAACAAGACCGCCCGAGCTTTCTTACGTGCTTTCAAGCAAGGCTCCAAATCCGTGAGGGAGTATACCGCGGAGTTCCGGAGGCAATCCGCGAAAGTCCGGGGATGGCCTGACAGAGTCCTGGCAGAACAATACCGCCTGGGGCTCAACTCAGAGATCTGCCGTACCATGATGCGCGGACACAATCCGGAGACGTTGATGGGCTGGATGCAGGAGGCGATAGCCACGGAAACCCGCCTGAAAACTATCCGCCTGGATGACGCGGCGGCGTTGGGGAAGGGAGGCCCATCGGGACCGACCCCAGCACCCAGGGAGAAGACCCAACCGACGACTCCCCGACCCAAAGATGGCACAAGGGAAATCCGGATGAAGCAAGGGCTATGTCTGAAGTGCAGCGAAGCGGGCCACTTCGCGGCCAGCTGCCCCGGATCGACCACCCCACCCAGAGGGGTGAAAGGGGGCAAGAAGAAATTCGACACATCCACCCCCCAAGCCGGTGGCGAAACCGAGAGGGGCTAGAGCTCTGCAAATCAACCCGCTGAGCGAAACCTCCGACTCGTCGGAGGAATAAACCACGAAGGCGGGAAACGAGAAGGACCTGCTGTAAATAGCGCTGAACAGCAGGTCCCGGACTCGCAAGCGCTGAACCCAGTGAGCAGATCCTCCTCTCTCTTCTTTCTTACTGTGACTCTAATGGACCCGGGTCTACAGACCCATGTGAGAGTGCGAGCTCTCATTGACTCTGGGTGTGGGAAAGACATCATTAGCCCCTCGCTAGTGACTGGGCTAGGGGCAAAGGTAGTCAAATTGGCTGAACCCCTAGTGTTTACCCAAATGGACGGCTCAACGATGAAAGAGCCGTGTAAATACGAGACTGTGCCATTACGCCTGGGGATTGGGGACCACTGGGAGGTGAGACCTTTTGTTGTTACCCCGGCTGCCCGTTTCCCTCTGGTCCTGGGGAGTGCATGGTTCTTTGACCATGACCCACACATTTTGTGGGAAGGGGGAAAAATCAATTTCATCTCAGCAAAGTGTAGGGACCACGTTTGGCGAGGGGACTGGGGATCCCTACAACTGGGAAGCGACCCTGTGCTGGTGGGGGTGGCGGAAGCGGAGCTGGAGGCGATCCCATGAGAATACCGAGACCTAGCGGCAGTCTTTGGGAAGGATGAGGCGGACGAGTTACCGGAACTCAAACTGTGCTATTGAAATACTGCCAAACCAGAAGCGACCAAATACTGCCAAACCAGAAGCTACCTAAGGGCAAATTGTATTCCATGAGCCCGGCTGAGAAAGTGGAACTGAGAAAATTCATAGACAAAAACTTGGAGAGGGGGTTTATCTGACCCGCCTCTTCCCCGTTTGCCGCACCCGTTTTATTCCAGAAAAAGAAAGACGGGGGCTGCGGCTATGCACGGACTATCGTGGGCTTAACGCTGTTTCACCCACCAATGCCTACCCCTTGCCTCTGATCAAAGACCTCCTTGCTGTGGTTGCTGGGGGGAAGATTTTTTCTAAACTGGATCTCAGGGATGCCTACTTTTGGGTACGCATCAGAGAAGGAGATGAATTCAAAACTGCATTTAACACTCCCCTGGGGCAGTTTGAATACTTAGTTATGCCCTTCGGGCTACAGGGGGCGCCAGGAGTGTTCATGAACCTGATTAATGAAGTGTTGCACAAGTATTTGTTCAAGGGGGTCCTTGTTTACCTTGATGACATACTTCTGTATTCCCCTGACCACCGTTCGCACGTGAAACTGGTGAGGGAGGTACTTCAAACGTTACACAAGCACAAACTCTTCGCTAAACTGTCCAAATGTGAATTTCATAAGTCGGAAATCGCCTTTTTAGGCTACCGCATCTCACAAAAGGGGATTGAGATGGACCCTGACAAGGTTAAAGATGTGGTGGGGTGGGAACCCCCAAGACGAGGAGACAGCTCCAAGCATTCCTCGGATTCGCCAATTTTTACAGATCATTCCTTTTGAACTTTGCTCAGGTAGCCCTTCCCCTTACTGACCTACTAAAAACTAAGGGGAAAGCCCCTGACTGCACCCGGCCGGGTGCACGCCTAAACTGGACCCCAGAGTGCCAGCTTGCATTCGAACGCCTGAAGGCTCTCTTTACCTCGGAGCCGGTGCTGGCTCATCCCAATGAACTCAAAAAATTAATTGTTCAAGTTGACGCCTCGGACGTCGCCATGGGGGGGCAATCCTCCAAGAGGGGGAGGATGGCAAACTTCACCCCTTGCATATGTCTCTAAAAAGTTCAATGACACTGAGCGGAATTGGTCGGTGTGGGAAAAGAAGCAGGGTCGATCCGATTAGCGCTGGCAACATGGCGACACTGGCTGGAGGGGGCTCGAGTGCCGTTCGAGGTGTGGACTGATCACAAAAATTTAGAACTCCTCCGCTCGCCCCGCTCACTGAACTCCAAACAATTGTGATGGGCTGATTTCTTCTCTAAGTTTAATTTCACCCTGCACCATTTCCCAGGGAAGGCTAACTCGCTGGCCGACGCTTTGTCCCACCTCCCGCAACACGATAGCAAACGGGAGGAGGTCCGGGACTCAGTCTTCACCCCCTCCCAACTGGGAGGGGCGGTCACCAAACGCAGGCACGCGCTGAGAACCCCCCTACGTCACCCCCTTCACACTGGGAGTCGAAATTCGCATCTGCTATGTCTCAAGCGGACAGGGAAACACTTGAAGGGGAGGGGGGTAGTGAAAGATGCAAACGACTGTTGGCGAAAAGATGGGAAACTGTGCCGCTGTCACTCCGGGGGAGGCGTTGGGTTGGGCTCACGGCTCCAAACTGGCGGGGCACACGGGCTTTGTGAAATCGCTGCAGCTCCTACAACAGAAATTCTGGTGGCCGGGACTAAGGAAAGATTTTTCGTTGTTTACAACTGCCTGCCAGGTGTGCCTCATGAGCAAGCCCCGACCGGGGAAACCCCCTGGCTTGCTGCAGCCTCTCCCTACTCCAACTCGCCCTTGGGAGGTGATCTCCATGGACTTTATTACTGATTTGCCACCGAGTGGTGGAAAGACTGTTATTTGGGTTGTGGTTGATATATTTTCTAAACAGGCTCATTTTATCCCGTTTGCTTCCATCCCCTCTGCGAAAAAACTAGCTACAGCGTTTTTGCAACACGTGGTGAGACTCCACACTTTGCCGAGTAAGGTGATCTCGGACAGGGGGGTGCAATTTGTATCCACATTCTGGGGGAGTTGATGTCACTGCTAGGGGTGGAGAGGGGGTCAGCAGTGCGTACCACCCAGAGACCGATGGTCAAACCGAAAGGGTCAACCAAACCCTTGAACAATACCTCAGGTGTTTCACAAACTTTCAACAAGACGATTGGCATTCCCTGTTACCGCTGGCTGAGTTTTGCTACAACAATACGCATCAATCCTCCACGGGGATGTCTCCTTTCATGGCGGTGCATGGATACGAGGCTCCGCCCCTTCCTTTTCTGAGTTCTCCCGACCTCCCGCCGGGAGATGCAGGTGACTGGTGTAAACGCTTACAGTCTGCGTGGCCTTTGCTAGTGAAAACACTGGAAGGGACTAAAGCTGCGTATAAGGTCCAAGCTGATAAGAAACGTGACCTTTCTTGGACTCCAAAGTGTGGCGACTTTGTTTATCTCTCCACACAGAACCTAAGGGGCTTGCAGCCAAGCTGCAAACTCGTTTGGAAATACGTGTGACCTTTTGAAATTGTACATGTTGTAAATAATGTGACTGTTCAACTTGACTTGCCTAAATCACTGAAATCTGTTCATCCTGTATTTCATGTAAGGCTGCTATGGCGTGCGCCTGCAGAGAATGTCTGGAGACCCCAGCGCCCTGCCCCGCCTCCACTGATGGTGGGGGGAGAGCCGCATTATGAAGTTTCACAAATCCTGGACTCAAATATTTCACGCAACCGGCTGTATTATCTCATCGACTGGGCGGACTTTGGGCTGGAACAGAGGGAGTGGGTTAGGGCGGAACATGTTCTTGCCCCGAAGCTGGTCCGCGCGTTCCATAAATTGTATCCTCTGAAGCCGGGGGGTAGATCTGTTATCAGGAGGGCAGGATGTCAGGTATCCCTGCCATAAGGCTGATGGGGGGGAGATGAGACGGTAATTGATGTATCTGTGTTTCTCATTGGAATGTGGGGAGGTGACGGCGTTGCCTGGGCAACCGGGCTATATCTCACCTCTCAGGCCTAAATGGCCTTGGAGCTAGGCTGTTCGTCTCCTTTCGCTTTCCTAAAGACAACAGCTAAGCTTGTAATCTTTTAGGTGGTGGGAATTTAGTTATTTAGTGCTTTGTAGTTTTCCCGCGCGCAGCCTGGCCATCTATTGGTGGATGGGTGGGGGCTCCTTTCCCCCCTTAGAGTATATCCCCAATGCTTCATGTATTCAAGTTATTCTTAACAATGCTTCTGTTCTAGTGACCTAGTATTGCAGTCTAATAAATGCTATCCTTCTTTCAATGAATGAGGCCTGGTGTTTGACTGACTAACTGAAGACTCTGACAGTTGCGATCCTTCCCATTAGTGATAAATTCAAGGTGTCCCATTTTTTCATATCTTGTTGGATCTTATACCAAATTTTTTCATAGTTATTTTTAAATAAATCTATATTTTTCATAGTCAATTCAATCCCTAAATACTTTGTCTTTGTGACCACTTCACACTGGATTTTCTCCTGAAGTTCCATTTGCTTCTGTTTCATCATATTTTTACACATCACCTTTGTTTTGCTTTTATTAACATAAAAACCAGCCAAATCTCCGAAATCTTTAATTTTTTGCATCAGTCGTGGTATATTCTCTATTGGGTCTTGAATCATAAACATTACATCATCTGCAAAAGCTCTATATTTATATGTAAAGCCTCTCGTTGTCAATCCTTTAATGTTCTTGTCATCTCTTATTTTCCCCAATAATACTTCCAATATCCAAATAAACAATAGTGGAGATAAGGGGCAGCTTTGTCTCGTCCCTTTTCGCACTTTGAAGTATTCAGTTTTCTCTTTATTTATGTTCAATGCCGCTTTTTGGTCTGAATAAATTGCAGTAATCATATTTGAAAAAGATTGACCTATCTCCATTTTCTCTATCACTTGCAACATAAAGTCCCAGTTCAAATTATCAAAAGCTTTTTCTGCATCCAAGAAGAGAAATCCAACTTCCTTTTCTGGGTGTTTGTCACAATATTCAATTGCATCTATCACCACTCTTAAATTGTCTCTAATTTGCCTATTTGGTAAAAAGCCAGCTTGTTCTTCTGTTATAACATCTTTCAAGTAATTTTTCAGCCTTTCAGAAATTATTTTAGCAAACAATTTGTAATCATTGTTCAGGAGGGATATTGGTCTATAATTCTTCACATTAGTTAGGTCCAAACCTTCTTTAGGTATAAGCGAAATATTCGCTTCTTTCCATGACTCTGGAATCCGTTTTGTCTCTCTTATTTCGTTTGACAAAAGTACAAAAATTGGGGTTAGCTCATCCTTTAATTTTTTGTAAAATTTTGCTGTAAATCCATCTGGACCTGGAGCTTTCCCCAATTTTGCTTCTTCTATCGCACTAACAATTTCTTCATTTTTAATTGGACCATTGATCACTTCTTTCATTTGTTGTCCCAGCGTTGGTGCTTCAATATTCTCCAAATATTTCTTAAGTTTCTGTGAATCAATACACTTCCTTTGAAACAATTTAGCATAAAAGTTAAAAAAGACTCTTTTTAAACCATTCAAGTCCACAATATCCTTTCCATCTTCTATTATCTTGTTTATAAAATTTCTTTCTCGTCTATTTTTCAATTGCCATGCTAAGAACTTTCCAGGTTTATTAGCACCCTCAAACGATTTCTGTTGCAGCTTCTTTAAATTCCAAAATAGTTCTCGATTTGACAACACATTTAACTGGTCTTGTAGCATATGAATTTCTTTTATAATCTTTTTCTTCCCTGGCTTTTTCTTTAACTCTTTTTCTTTCTGTCGGATCTTTTCCTGTAAATCATTTTGTTGTTGCAATCTTTGCTTTCTGTCTTTAGTGTTTAATGAAATAAGCAGTCCCCTCATGACCGCTTTATATGTGTCCCACACAATTTGTAATTCCGTACCTTTGTTCAAATTTGTTTCAAAAAAATTCTGTGTTTCCCTACGCAATGTCTCATTAACTATTTTTCTGTCCAATAAATCCTCATTGATTTTCCAATATAATTGTTTAGGCTTTTCTCTTGACATCCAAAGTAAGGGGCTGTGATCAGAATTATTTTTTGTTAAAATTTCGATTTTTTGAGTCTTTGATGCCATCTCCTCCAACATCCAAATCATATCAATCCTGGAAAAAGAGTTATGTCTATTAGAGTAAAAAGTATAGTCCTTTACTTTAGGATTCCATTTTCTCCAAAAATCTTCAAGTTTCTCTTGCTTCATCAATTTAAAATTTTTTTTTGGTAGTTTCCCCGCCACATCTCCAGCTTTTTTTGATCGTCTATCCAATAAGTTATTCACTGTACCATTAAAATCTCCTGCAAAAATAACCTGATCATAAGTTAATTGTTCCATCTCTTTTGTCAAATCTTTAAAAAAAATTCTTTAGCTCCATTAGGTGCATACAAATTCACAATCAAAGTCTTTTTTCTGTGCATCATTATTTCTACTCCAATATACCTTCCATTATTGTCCACAAAAATTTGCTTAGGTTCTAATTCTTTTTTAATGTAGATCACTGTTCCTTTATTCTTTTTAGTCACTAGTGAATAAAATTCTTCTCCCAATTTCTTATTTATCACATCTTTATAGTCCTGTTTTCTAATATGGGTTTCCTGCAAACAAATTATATTGCTCTTTTGTTTTTCCAGCCAATGATTTACTAATTTTCTTTTGTTAGGTGAATTAAGTCCATTTACATTCCAAGATAGCAATTTATACTCCATAGTGTCTTGATTTATATATCCAAAAACTCTTCAAAATTATTTTCTTTAAACCTATACAGGTCTCCTTCTGATTTGATCTTAAATCTCACTGAATTGTATGTAAATGACAATCCTTGTGGTATTTCCCATCTGAATCTAATCCCCATTGCCTTTAATTTGTCAACCAATTTTTTGTATTTTTTTCTGTCTTGTAACATCACCCTTGGGATTTCTCTTAAAATTATTATCTTTTTACCATCAATTTCCAACGGTTGTGTAAATTGCTTCTTGAAAATATCCTCTTTCATTTTTCTTGTCACAAACTGCACAATGACATCTCTGGGTAATTTTTTTCTCTGAGCATACATTGAGTTTACTCTGTAAATTAAGTCGAAGTCCGAGTCTAGATCTCCTTGATCCTCTCCAATATATGCCATCAATGTTGTTATTACCAACGCACGTATATCTTGGTCTTCGGCCTCCTCTATTCCTCTTAGTCTCAGGTGGTTTTGCATAGCTCTATACTCCATCATAGATTCCAACCTTATATTCTCCTGGAGAGTATTTTTGATTTTTTGTTCTAGCTCCGTCGACTTTGTTACTAAACCTTGGACTTCTTTTTTGACTTCTTCTGTATCTTTTTTAAACTCTGCCACTTCTGCTAGGACCAATTCTTTCATAGCTGCCATATTCTTCTCTTGTACTTGCACTTGCACTTGTTCCATTTGCTCCAATTGCTTTTCCATTTGTTGTTTCATCTGTAATTCCATTTGTTTAGTCTGTAGTTCCATCTGTTTTCCAAGATTCTGCACTGCCTCCATCATCCTCTTCTCCATAGCCTCTATTGCTGCCTGCCATTCTTTTTTATCCTTTGCTGCCGTTCTGGGACTCGATGTAGAGGCGGCCCTTTGTCTTGGCCTCAAATCCGTCTTGGAAACTTTTAAATATCACCAAATCTCCTTTTTTCTAAGTATTCCATCGAGTCGCCGCCTTTATATGTTTCTTCTCTTTGATTTTATAATTCAAATTAAGTTTTGAAAAATTAGTCCTCCTCAAAATGGCGGGCGCAATTTCTCTATGGTTTTTTGGCAAGAGTAGGCTATTTTGTAACTTCCGGTTTAATGTCCGTCCCGAAAATCCAACTTCCTGTGGAGCGCGCTAAATCTTGCACCACTTGGAAACAGTGACCATAATGTCATTGAGTTTAACATTTGTACAGATAGGGAGTTGCCCAAAAAGACTGACGCAACCACTTTTAACTTTAAAAGGGGTAACTTCTCTGGTATGAGGGGACATGTGAGGAAGAAATTGAAAGGAAGAGTGGAGAAGGTCAAAACCATTGGGGAAGCTTGGAGACTATTTAAAAAGACAATCCTAGAAGCTCAGAAAAAATATATACCGCAGGTTAGGAAAGGTACAAATAGGTATAGAAAAAAGCCTGCATGATTAACAAATAAAGTAATGGAAGCTGTAAAAGGTAAGAAGGATTCCTTTAAGCGGTGGAAAGCTAGTCTTAGGTTGATAAAAGGGAACACAGACTATGGCAAATAAAATGCAAGTCTGTGATCAGGCAAGCAAAAAGGGAATATGAGGAGCATATCGCAAAAAACATAAAGACCAACAATAAAACTTTCTTCAAATACATTAGAAGCAGGAAACCAGCCAGGGAGACAGTGGGGCCCTTGGATGACCAAGGGGTAAAAGGAGTACTGAAGGATGATAGGGAAATGGCTGAGAAGCTGAATGCATTTTTTGCCTCTGTCTTCACTGCGGAAGAGGAGAAGTGCTTGCCCACTCCAGAAGCACCGATTTTGGGAGGGGTGTTGAAACACCTGAGTCAGATTGAGGTGACAAGAGAGGAGGTCCTACTACTTGCAGACAACTTAAAAACTGATAAATCCCCAGGCCTGGATGGCATACATCCAAGAGTTCTGAAGGAACTCAAAGGTGACCTTGTGGATCTCCTGACAAAAATATGTAATTTTTCATTAAAATCTGCCTCCATTCCTGAGGACTGGAAGGTTGCTAATGTCAATCCTATCTTTAAAAAGGGTTCCAGAGGACATCTGGGAAATTACAGGCCAATGAATCTGACATCCATACCGGGTAAGTTGGTGGAAACTGTAATTAAGGAAAGAATTAGTAGGCACATTGCTGAACAAAAACTACTGAGGCAGACTCAGCATGGGTTCTGTAAGGGAAGATCTTGTCTCACTAACCTGTTAGAGTTTTTTGAGGGAGTGAGCAAACATGTGGACAAGGGGGACCCAACAGATATTGTTTACCTTGACTTCCAGAAAGCTTTTGATAAAGTTCCTCATCAAAGGCTCCTAAGTAAGCTCAGTAGTCACGGGATAAAAGGACAAGTTGTCTTGTGAATAGAAAACTGGCTAATTAATAGGAAACAGAGAGTGAGTATAAATGGGAAACTTTCTCAATGGAGGGTGGTAAGCAGTGGGGTAACACAGGGATCAGTACTCGGTCTGATGCTTTTTAACTTGTTTATTAATGATTTGGAATTGGGAGTAAGCAGTGAAGTGGTTAAATTTGCGGATGACACAAAGTCGTTCAGGGTGGTGAAAAACAGGGAGGATTGTGAGGCACTCTAAAGGGATCTGTCGAGGATGGGTGAGTGGGCGTCAACCTGGCAAATGGGGTTCAATGTGGCCAAGTGCAAAGTGATTCACATTGGAGCCAAAAATGTTCTTAGCTGTCCTGAGCCTGCCGGAAGGCAGGGATGGCTGGATATAAATGTAAATATAAATAAATAAATAAATAACTATACACGCTGATGGGGTCTGAACTGGCAGAGACTGACCAAGAGAGAGATCTTGGAGTCGTAGTAGATAACTCACTGAAAATGTCTAGACAGTGTGCAACTGCAATAAAAAAGGCCAATGCTATGCTGGGGATTATTAGGAAGGGAATTGAAAACAAATCAGCCAGTATCATAATGCCCCTGTATAAATCATTGGTGCGACCTCATTTGGAATACTGTGTACAGTTCTGGTCACCACACCTCAAAAAGGATATTATAGCATTGGAAAAATTGCAGAAAAGGGCAACTAAAATGATAAAAGGGTTGGAACACTTTCCCTGTGAAGAAAGGTTAAAGACTATGCGTGGGATAGAGCAGATGGGGGAGAAAGTCCTTTTCTCCCTTTCAGTACAAGAACTCATGGGCACCCCATGAGATTGCTGAGCAGTCGGGTTAGAATGGATAAGAGGAAGTCCTTCTTCACCCAAAGAGTGATTCACACATGGAATTCACTGCCGAAGGAGGTGGTGGTGGTGGCGGCTATAAGCATGGATGGCTTCAAGAGGGAACTGGATAAGCATATGGAGCAGAGGTCCGTCCGTGGATATTAGTCACAAGGTATAGACAGGAACTCTCAGGCTAGGCCAAAGGGAGGCTCAATATTCTTGGTGCTGGGGGGGGGCAACTGTGGGAGGGTTTCTAGTGTCCTGGTCCCATTGCTGGACCTCCTGATGGCACCTGGTGTTTTTCGCCACTGTGTGATAGAGTGTTGGACTGGGTGGGCCATTGGCCTGATCCAACATTGGCTTCTCTTATGTTCTTATGTTAAGAGAGTTGTCTGCCCGGCAGTTGCAGACTCTCAGTAAACGATATTCAGATGGATTTTCCTTTTATAACATTAAGCACTACTTCAAAATTAAACATGACACTAACACACTGCAATTTGTATTTATTTATCTTATTTATATAACACCCTCCCCATGGACAGCCTCACTCTAAACATTTTTTCCTAGGAAATCCGTGGGGTGTATGTGACAAAATTGCAGTTCTTTCACTCCTACGACAAATCATTGATCACGTATGACATTTGTGAAAAAAGCATTTTTAACCACACAGAAGAATCACCACTTCTAATTCCCTCTTCCTTTCCCATGCCTGCCTGCTTTCCATTTTGAGAGGAATGCTATAGACGCCCTGAGAATCCTGAGCCCACCAAGAGCCCCTAATTAAGACTCAAGAATCTCAGTACATGACCCAAGTTCAGAGTTGCCAATGAAGGAAACATCAATCAATGTGTTATTTAAAGGAATCACTCAGCTTTGGGGCAGTCTGAATTACGATATCCCTCAGCTAGGAACTGGGGGGAGGATCAGTTGGTGGTTGCAGTTTCATGTTTCTTCATTCATGGTGCTTTGATCAAGAGGTAATTTATAAAGAGTTAATAAAATCCATTCTGGTTATGCAGCAGTGAGTATAATATAATGATACTGTATTTTCAATAGAAATGCATTTCTGTAGAAATATAGCCAGCATTTTCATAAACAACCTAATATTCCAGGATTATTTAAAAATAAGCCTCAGGAATCTGAACTCAATATGCTGGGGGAAGGGTAAGATAGAACAGCAGAACTCCAGTTATTGCACATCTGTCTAAACAAAGTAGGTAAATAAAGTTAACAAGTGTTTTGGTATACCACCACAGTCCTGATGCATCAGGGTCATAGAAATAACCAAGGCCATGGGGCTTGGCTTTAAGGAAAGGGAAGGGTCAGTCCAATTCATGGAAGTTGGAACTCACGAGGGCTGATCAGCAGCAGCATTTAAAATGGGGCTTCCATATTCAGAGGCAGTATACCAGCCATTCTCAAAGGTTTGGGCTTAACAATGGCTGTCCATTACTGGAGATACTGTGCTGGAAATGTGCAGACCCACTGTTCTAATCTAGCAAGGCATGCTCTTCCAGTATGTTTAATGGTACTCTCAGTTTCAGTCCTAGGGTGAGTTGCTGATCTCAGAATAAATGGAAACTGTTAAATCTAAGCATAAACTTTAAGAGCTAATGCAGAAGGTGAGGTCCTACAAAATATAAATCAAGGGTGACAGTCATAAGAGAAAAATCTAACATTTCTATCTAGCTCAAAAATGAAGCCCAGTACCAAGTATGGGAATAAGCATCGCATTAAGCCCCCCCCCGGGTCCCACCCCTGCCACAGACTTGAAACGCTTCTGCCACAAAGCTCCTCTCACCCATTTCAGAAGGAAACCTTACCTAATGGAGATCTCAAGCAAAACTCTTTGGGGGGAGGGTCCATGGTGTAAATGGAGGCTTAAACCATTCGGAAAAAGCCGGAGTGACTTGCAAAGACAGAATAAAGTGCAAGCTTAATTGAAAAAATCTGGAGGCACTCTTCCAGCTTTGTTTGTAAGTAGCTGATGGCATTTAACGGGCTCCCCTTCCCGTCTGCTCCAATGTCTCTCTGGAGAGCCATCCCCTGCTACTTCAGCCCAAGAAGCCTCCAAGACTCAAACCCTGGTGGCAATGAACCAGTAACTGTGTGTTAAGCAACACGAGTAGTTACTCAGCAGAAGTGGCAGCAACAAATTGTAAATCAATAATGTGGAGTGAAGGACCTGGATGCTGGCGCTCGAAGCAAAGACGCTGACTAGGGAAGAGGATGAGGGAAGAAAAGAAGAAGTTTGTCAGTGGCAAGCTGCATGCCCAAATTTATAACAAGAGTCTCCCTCCCATAGCTGTCTGTCTGTCTGTCTGTCTGTCTGTCTGTCTATCTGATTAACCAGTTTGCTGGTTCAAAGCAGGCCCCCATCATTACGATGCCCCTTTGTACACATCTTCCTTCTTCCAGGAAGCCAGTATTTTGCGGCTCTTTTGGCTTTAGCCAGTAAATGCGGAGGTCTAGAGAGGTTTTATTTTGAACTGATCCACAGGAAGGGCTGTAGCCAGGGTGGATCTTTGGCCTGGATTATTATTTCTTTTTAGAATTTTTTTATTGCTTTTCTCTACATCCTACCTCCACCACCCACACTACAGTCTAAACGAAAATCACACAGAGTAGGCAAGGATCTTCAAAAGTCTACATTACATTAAAGAGTTCCTTATTAAGTATTATTACAAAAAGTTATGTCTATTAAAGTATCGCTAGCATGAAATTCTATAACACAGTGTTACATGATCACATTTCAATTTGCCAAGTAAGTTCTCAGATCTCATTTAGGCTTCTTCTTCTGCTTGTACTTCTTCTTCTTGTTGAAGGGGAGTTTGCTCCAGTATGACCTAGGAGCAGCCGCTCCTAGCTCAGATTCAGATTCCGAGTCCATAAAGTCACCCAAAGAGACCAAAGACGAGTCAGAGGTACTGCTGGCTGCTCCTTCTTCGCCTTTGTCTGTAGCATTTTTATCTGTTGTTTCTCCTGTTGGTTTTGCTGGAGTCTGCTGTAATTCCAAAAAGGGTTTGGCTTTAATCAGAGAGTCAATCTTTTCTTTTTTTTCCTTTGGGGTTGAAAGTCAGTCCTTCGGAGATGAGCCATCAATATTGAGTTGAATTTTCTTGTAGAAATGTAGTGACGCTTTTATATTGCTTTCTCTTCTTCCATATTTCAAATGGAATGTCTTTTGAAGTCTTTATTTCTATTCCTTGGATTTTTAAAGGTGGACCATTAGTTGCTTTCAAAATCCGGTCCCTTCTTGACCTTCTTAGAAATTTCACATATATTTCCCCTGGAAGATTACTTTTCTTGACAAATTCTGGATAAACCCAATAAACCATATCAATGTCCATCTCCAAAGTTCCTTGTTCATAATTTATCAGGGGAACCAATGCTTCACTCAAGATCAGTCTTAGATTTTCATCTTTGTTTTCAGGAACTCTTTGGAATCTAAGGACATGGGCTGATCTTTCCACTTGAAGTTGTAGAAGTTGTTGCTTTCCTGAGTTTCTTTCTTTTTCTGCTAGTTCCACTTTTTTATTCAGAGTTTTAGTATTGTGTTCAACTTTTTGCAGCTTTTTGGCTGTCTTCTCTGTTGTGGACTTGACTTCCTTTAGTTCTTTTTGGAGTTTCAAAATTTTTGTTGAGATTCATCATTTGATCCAGCAGAGGGCGTAGTGCTTTGGAGATCCTGCTTGCAGTATCTATGGCCATTTCCGGTCTCTGAGTCACTGATGCTGTATTAGAAGTTCCTGCTGTAAGTTTCGTTTTAGGTGCCATTCTGACCCCTCGCTGTGTCACTATTTACATTTAAGGTAAAAATTCTTTAACTGTCTGAAAGCTTTTTCTGGCAAAAAAACGTTTTAGGTGATGTGGATTCAGGTAAATACTGATTCGTTTAGATCAGCTTTCTGCCTTAATCTTGCACTCGGCTTGTTTAAGCTAGACACGGGTTACTCCCCCTCCGGAAGGGTTCCCCCCCTTCTTCAGATTTAAGGCGTATGTTTAACTCTGCTCCCAAAATGTTTTTAAGAATTTCGGCACTCATGTTTCACTTCAATTGAACAATTAAATGCTGTGAAATAGGGCACATACTTCTGCTTCAATTGATCCTTTGCTCGCTCTGGAGTCGGTGTGCACCTCTGGATGCCAATGCTGGCCCTGGTGCAGCAGAACCTTTAGGGGCAAAAGGGAGCCTCCATCCTTCAGCCACAGCTTTAGGAGTGGCTCTCTTCATGCCCCAGGCTAGAATCCCCCTACAGGGGCTCTAGGGGTGACCGAATAAGTCTGGTCTCCCTTCTTACCAGCCCGGGACAGAATGCACACATCAGAGCTCAATGAGGTGTGACTGTCTAGCGAGTCGCTGAAACCAAAACCCCATCTTTGGCCTGGATTATTAAGTTGATAACACTTTAAAGATTTACAGCTTTGTTTTTTTGAACTGAAGAATTTCTAATTAAAAGCAAATGACAGATGTGCCACCATCCCAAATGAGAGAACCCTAATCAGTAGTCAGCAACCTATGGGTCAGGCCCTCAGGTGGGGCACTCTGCCTGACCTTTTGGGTCACAATACTCTGCACTGTATAAAAGATACATCCAAATGTTCATGTGCAAAGAGGGACTGAACTGTGAGCAAGTCTGTGTTGGAGAAGTAGGTTAATTTACCAACCCAGCTATGAGCCCAAGGGGAGTATGTTTCTTCTCAGGTGACTGAGAAAGTCGGATCCACAGAATGCAGACATGCAGACGTGGCTGTGAGCTGCAGCACACGTCCCTTATGGATCACCAAGACATGCGGTGGCACGACGGACAGTGGCTTTGCAGGCATGAAGTGGCTCGAATGCTTGAGATGTACATTCATCAAAAACACTCAAGCCCTGGACCGAGCGCCAAGCCCTGCAGTACCTCACTGCTTACCACCTTCCACTGTGAAAACTGCCCATTTATGCTCCCTCTCTGTTTCCTGCTAATTAACCAGTCTTTAGTCCACAAGAGATTGTGTTCTCTTATCCCATGACTGCTGAGTTTACTTAGGAGCCTTTGATGAAAAACTTTATCAAAAGCTTTCTGGAAGTCCAGGAAGTCTACTGCATCACCCTTGTCCAACATGTTTGTTCACCCCCTCAAATAACTCTAAAAAGTCAGTGAGAAAAGATCTTCCCTTACAGAATCCCTGATGATTCTTCCTCAGTAGCTTTTATTCATTAATGTATCGCCCCCTAAGAGACCCCTGTAAATACATAAGGGCATAAGAAGAGCCCCAATGGTCCATCTGGTCCAGCCTCCCGTCTCACACACAGGGGCCTCAGCCCGTTCCTCCAGAGGGTCAACAACCATAGGCCATAGAGGCCGAGGCCTTCCCCCCCCAATGTTGCCTCCTCCTGGCTCTGGGATTCAGGGGCCAAGTGCCTCTCTGAATGTGGAGGTTCCCCTCCGTCACCAGGGCTCGTAGCCACTGATCAACTTATCCTCCATGAATCTCTCGAATCCTCTTTTAGGGTTGCCAGGTCCTATTTCCTCCCCAGCAGGGGTATTTGTGTGTGTGTGTGCTGGTAGGGGGAGGGGCTGTCCCTGATGCAATGACATCACACAGAGTGACATCATAACATCAGTGATGCAGCGCCATGTGTGCACACCCCTCCTTTCCCCCTACCATTTAAAAGGAACCTTCCCTTTAAATGGTTGGGGGAAAGCAGGGATGGCTCATGCCTGCCCTGCAAGTGGTGAGTTTGCTGCTTGCAGGGCATGCCGACAAGCAGCTCCTGGTTCAAAAGAGCGGGTGCCACAAGCACCTGCCCTGCAGGCAGTGAGATTGTCACTTGCAGGGCAAGTGTATGCAGCACTTGCTCTTTTGAGGCGGGAGCGGCTTGCACTTGCCCTGCAAGCAGCAAGGTTGCTGCTTGTAGGGCAGGCATGGGCAGCCCCTGTTTTAAAAGAGTGGGCACCATGCATGTGTGCCTACCCTGCAAGTGGTGAGGGTGGCCCCCTGCTTGAAAAGAGCGGGTGTCGCATGCACCTGACCTACAAGGGGTGAATTCACCACTTGCAGTGCCGGTATGCACGGCCCCTGTTCTTTTCAAATGGGGCTGCCAGCGACTGCTGCCTGGCATCTGGGAGCAGTCCTAAAAATTGGGGGATCCCTCCGCCCCCACCCGGTGACTGGCATCCCTATCCTCTTGTAAAGCTGTTTATTGCTGTCGTGGCCATCACCACATCCTCTGGCAGCGGATGCCACATTTTAATCACTCTTTTTGTAAAGTGGAGTTCCCTTTTGTCCGTCCTCTGCCTATCAGTTCCATTGGAGCTTCATTGGTATTTTGGGAGAGGGAGAAATTTCCTGTATCTCCTCTGGAACCTCTTTTAAAGAGGGTGGTGACATTATCTACCTTCCAGGCCTTGAGAATGGATGCAGATTTTAGTGATAGGTTGCATATTTTTGTCAGGAGATCCACAAGTTCACATTTGAGTTCTTCCAGAATTCTTGAATGTATGTTCTCTGGGCCTGGTGATTTGCCAGTTTTTAATTTGTCCATTAGTTGTAGGACCTCCTTACCTGTCACCTCAATCTGACTCTGGTTTTTCAACATCCCTCCTGAAATCAGCGGTTCTGGAGGGGGCAAGCACCTCCCATCTTCCACAGAGAAGACTGAGGCAAAAACTGCATTCAGCTTCTCAGCCATTTCCCTGTCATCCTTCAGTAGTCCTTTTACTCCTTGCTCATCCAAGGGCCCCACTGCCTCCCTAGCTGGTTTTCTGCATCTAATGTTTTTTAAGGATTTTTTTAAAAATTTTCTGGGCATGGAGTCATTGGGAGGGGGTGGAGGTATTTGTAAAGTTCCTGCATTGTGCAGGGGGTTGGACTAGATGACCCTGGAGATCCCTTCCAACTTTATGATTCTATGATTCTATTGTTGGTCTTTATGTGTTCTGCAATATGTTCCTCATAGACCCTTTTTGCCTATCTGATCACCAACTTGTATTTCATCTGCCAAAGCCTGTGCTCCCTTTCATTTACCTCATTTGGACTAGCCTTCCATCACTTAAAGGAATCCTTCTTACCTTTTATGCTTCCATTACTTTGTTCATTAACCATGCAGGACTTTTAAAAATACCTATTTGAACCTTTCCTAATCTGTAGTATACATTTTATCTGAGCTTCCAGGATTGTATTTGTAAATAGTCTCCAAGCTTCCAGAAGGGATTTGACCCTCTTTACCTTTCCTTTCAGTTTCTGCTTCACAATCCCTCTCATTTGAGAGAAGGAACTCCTATTCTACACTTAAATGTGGTTGTGTTGGTCTTTTTTCTGCAACTCCTTATTTACATAAATGCTAAATTTCATAGCATTGTTGTGTATTGAAAGTTTTGAGTGAATGTTCATTGTTTGAGGGGCTCATTGCAGCTACATTTGGATTGGCTGCCCCTGCCAAGCTGGCCAGTCAGGGAACATTAGCTAGAAGCGTGCCCTGCAGTTAAGGGTTCCTAAGCGCCAAATTGCCTATTGATGTATTTGTATTTTGTGGGTGTGTTTAGGGTTAGGGGGTTTCTGTCTATAGGTGCAGCTTGCCGCATGTGTGTTTGTTGTTGAGTTACTAAATAAAGAGCTATGCTGAAGCCTCAATAGTGAACCCACTACTGAACAAGCATTATGGTCACTGTTCCCAACTAGTGCTATCATGTTTACATCCCTCACCAGGTCTTCAGCATTATTATTCGGTGCTAATACTGCACATTTGCCAAGGCTAAATTCCATTGCTGTGTCTTTGCTGAATAAAGAATCAATCTCTGATTATGGCTTTGTTTACATTTTCAAGTCATCCATATACAATAATTGTGAAATCTTTGGACCTGTCTTTGAAAGCCAGTATTCTAGGCCTCTGTTGTTGAGAATAATTGTGAGTGGTATTAGGGCAATGACAAAGAACAGCAGTGATAATGAGTCTCCTTGGAAAATTCCTCATTTGGTATCAACTGTTCCAATTGCTTCTCCCTTCACTATCAACCTGGTGTTCCATTTACTCATGGAATTTTTAATAAACATTATTCCAGTTTTGCTGATGCCAACCATTTCTTGTGTTTTCAGGATCTGTGTTTGAGGGAGTGAATCAAATGCCTTCTTGTAATCAATCCAAGCAACATTCAGGTTTTGTCTGTATTGCTGGATCCTACTTGATTTTCTTGGATACTGCAACAATTTTTGTTGTATTTCTTCTGCAACATGGGCTATTGTTTTTATATCTAAATGATATTCCTTGAGGGTGGCAGAGCGACAGCGGGGCTGAGCAGTTGCACCCAACACAGCCTCCACGTCAGGCTCCTACAAAGGAATTAAAATAATAATAATAAAAAAACCGGGCTGCAATTTAAATATTATAGCTTTACCAAAACAGTGGGGAGGAATAGGGGAGCAAAAGGTGGCAAGAATTCCTCCAAACTGATGCCTAGAGCAATGCAAGAAAGTCAAAACTCTTCAGAAGAAGATTCTCCTGCCCCCCCCCCATTGGAAATGGAGGAAGCAGAATGTCAGGCTCCTTAGTCAGGTCACACAACACAGGGCTTCTTCAGAAGAAAACTGTTTATTGGGGAATCAGAACTAAAGACACGTGTACAGCTTGTGTCAGGAATGCCCAGGAACAGTAGGGCCACCTAAACTATACTACAATCAAACACCCCCTGGATAAGCTGAAGCCAACGAGTATATTTTGCACACGTGGGCTAAGTAAGCAGGAGAAGCTAGCAAATAATCTAAAAGGCGTTATTTCCCAGCCTAGGAGTTCTGCAGCTGGAGTGTCTACAAGGTTATACAAATGATAACATACAGACAGTAGAAACAGTAATGGTCATAGGCTGGTAGACTGAGAGTGCTCACTCCACGTTCCATCCCCATGACGAGGCTACCTGAGACAGAAGCTCGTGCAAGCAAAAGGCAAAGAGAAGACTCTTTAACCAAAAAGAGTCTAATTGATTATTATCACTTATTAATTTCCAGTCTCCAGCCTCTACTCTCGAGACCTGGAGATCTTAAACATTATAGGATCTCCAGCAATAAAAAATGGTTTGATCATGAGTGCACCCAAGCGAAATTGACTCTCAGAGAGTACTTTTGGGCCTTTCAACAAAATCCAAATCCAACTACTAAACTAGAATTACAACTTTAAAAAAGAGATATAAGGAGCTGTTAAAAGCCAAAAAGAGAGCTGCTGATTCCCTTTTACAGCAATTCCTTATTAAGGCCCCTAGAGAAAAAGACAATGTCAGCTTCTGGAAAATCATCTCCAATTCACAAATCAAGGCTTCTAATGCTCCCAATCCTGTCTCTGCTGAAGCATGGGAAGGGCATTATAACAGCTTATTTAGGGATCAGCGGTATCTTGCTCCTCCTGACATTCTTTTAGCTCATTCCACCCAATGGCCTCCAGTCTCTGTATCTGAAACTACCCTGTTAATATCACAATTGAAACCTGCAAAAGCCCCAGGAGGTGACTTTATAGTTGCTGAGCTTTTAAAATTGCACATAGATTGGTGGGCCCCAGTCTTAGCAAATCTTTTCTCCTCTATTGATATCTCAACTCAAATTCCTAAAGACTGGAGTTCGGTATAATTGTCCCTTTATTTAAAAAGGGTAGCCCCTATGACCCATCGAACTACAGACCAATTAGTCTTCCGAATGTGATTTGTAAGCTATATACTAAACACTTATGTCAGAAGCTGTGTGAATGGCTAGATCATAGCAACTTACTTAAAATTGAACAAGCTGGTTTCACACCTGGGCATGCTACTATTGATCATTGCTTGGTCCTAGATTATTTTATCTTTAAATATGTGAAACATCGGAAGAAAACCTTGTACACGGCCTTTGTGGTCCTCAAGGTGACATTTGATTCTGTTTCTAGGGGAAGGCTTTGGGCCAAATTGGCTGACAAGGGTATTGATAGAAGGCTATTGCTTCTATTAGTTAAACTGCACAAAAATAATAACATCCAAATAAGACTCACACAAGACGGGAAACTACCGAAAAGAATTCCAGTGCAAAAAGGAGTCTGATGAGGTTGCCTTTTGGCTCTCTTCTTCTTTAACATCTACATTAACTCTTTCATCACATGCCTTCATTCAATTGATACTCATGCTCCCCCATTCTCAGGTAGCAAAAAGGTTCCAATCTTTTTTTTTTTTTTGGCAAAACCCTCCTAAAAAGGAGAGGAATTTATTCTTTTTATAAATGGAAAAAGGTAGGGTATATAGAGGGATTAAGAAAAGAGCAGAGTGAGCAGGGGTCTTTTCGGGGGGGAGCCCACCGGAGCGCAGCTCCGGGAGCTCAGAAGCCAAGCCCCGCCCCCAGCTGGCGTCCCAGAGAGTCTTTCAGGCAGCCGAATGTCAATTTCAGCTCCATTATATCCTATGGGCCATTGAAGTCAATGGTGAAAACATAGGGTATATTCTAGGGGCTGGAGGGGAGGGGTTTGAGGGAGAGGCTCGAAACTCACAGGATAGCTGATGGAGCATCTCCCCAAGATACCCACCAAGTTTCAAGAACATTGGACCAGGGGGTCCAATTCTATGGCCCCTAAACAGGTTGCCCCTATTCCCTCCATTGTTCTCTATGGTGGGAAAAAAATAACTTATTTTCCCACCATAGAGAACAATGGAGGAAATGGGGCAACCTGTTTGGGGGCCCATAGAATTGGACCCCTGGTCCAATGTTCTTGAAATTTGGTGGGTATCTTGGGGAGAGGCTCCATTAGCTATCCTGTGATCTTGGAGCCTCTCCCTCAAACCCTCCCCTCCAGCCCCCAGAATATACCCTATGTTTTCACCATTGACTTCAATGGCCCATAGGGTATAATGGGGCTGAATTGCCACTGAATTTCTTTCATTCCCTCCTTTCCTTCTTTCTTTTTCCTCTTTCCCTCATTCTTCTCTCTTCTCTTCTCTTCTCTTCTCTTCTCTCTCTTCTCTTCTCTTCTCTTCTCTTCTCTTCTCTTCTCTTCTCCTCTCCTCTCCTCTCTCTCCTCTCCTCTCCTCTCCTCTCCTCTCTCTCCTCTCCTCTCCTCTCCTCTCCTCTCTCTCTCTTTCTTTCTTTCCCACCTTCTTCTCTTTTTTCTCCTTTCCCTGTTTCCCTCCCTCTTCCCTCTCTTTCTTTCTCTCTTTCCTTCCTTCTTTCCTTCTCTCTACTCTCTCTCTTTCCTTCCCTCTTTCCTCCTTCTGTGGCCCAACTCTAGTGAGAAGGAGTTTAAACTTTAAACCCCTTCTCTCTTAGCTCCCCCACCCAGACCAGCTGGGGAAGGGAAGGGGAGGCTTTTGAAGATGCTTCCCCCCTTTTGCTTCCCCTTCTGACATCACTTCTAGTGATGTCAGGGGGTGTGGCATATGCTAATAGCCTAATAGCTCATTAGCATACCATATGCTAATGAGCTCCTGCAGCTGTTCTTCTACGAAAAGACCCCTGAGAGTGAGTATCCTCTTAATAAAAATTAGTTTAAGTCAGTATAAGTACATTTTTTGGCGGTCACCGTGATTAGAGAGTCTTCTTTTCATCTAACAAAAATCCAAAATAACTCTGTTAATAAGGTTAGTAGTGTCCTTTGGGGTTAGTTGTTAATCAACTCCTTTCTGACGCTTCGCAAACAGTTATTTCTTTGGTTGTCTTCTTTTGGTATCCCTCAAGTTATAAGATGGGCCCTCTTTGGTTTTCACATCTCCCACTCCGGCACCTCCCTCCTCTGGGCCGCTGTCATCCTCACTACTTGTCCAAGTTGCGAGTGCTGCATCTTCCTCTGAACTGGCATGTCTCTTCAGAAATTCTTGTGCTTTGAAGATGGAGTCAATCTTTTCTCTTTTATCCTTGTACTTGAACACTAGGCCTTCAGGGAAAGTCCATCTATATATAGTCTGATGTCTTTGTAGAAAAGTGGTCAATCCTTTGTAAGCTTTCCTTTTCATCCGGATTTTGTAAGGCACATCTTTCAATATTCTGATAGTCTGTTCCCCAATTTTCAAGGGCACCGCTGAAACTGCACGCAGAATTTGATCTCTAGTACTCTGTTTAACAAACTTGACCACCACTTCAGCTGGCAGATTATTTTTCTTTGTAAAGGTGGAATAGGCCCTGTAGACCTTATCCGTCTCTTCTTTTAATTCTCGCTGATCTCTGCCAGTTACGGGTGCCAAGGCATTTGCTAGTATAGATCTGAGATCTTCATTCTCTTCTTCTTTAATGCCCTGAAAATGAAGGGTCAGATTCGATTTCTCCATTTGTAACATCAAAATCCTTTTCTACTGCTCATCCTGATGTTTTTCTAACTTATTGACCCTTTTCTTCACTTTTCCGATGTCCTCCATCGAGACCAAGCATTTCTGTGCGATCTCCTCCATCTTCTTGGACGTTTCTGTTAGTTGCTTTTGTTGACTGCTGAGAACACCTTCCATGTTAGTTAAAGTTTCGCTGATTTTCTGTATTTGGACCAGCAGAGGGTGCAGTAGCTTGCTTGTCTGTTGACTGACAGCAGGCTCTGGAGGGGGATTACCCGGACCGGAAGTCCCGCCTCCCTTCTTTTCCGGTTTCAAAGGGACCTTCTTCATGGCCGACATTTCTTTTATTTGTTTACTTTTTCAAAGTTCGTGACACGTCGCTCAGGAGACCCACTAACTCTTTAGCTTCAATAGCACCCCAAAGGTAGTTTCATCAACCCTTCTTCCCTTTCGTCCCCCTTAGCTTTCTTTTATAAGTCCCGTTTCTCAATGGGGGAGGGGGATTCCCCCTCCTCCCAAACGCTTATTCGCTTACGGGGGAAGGGCTCGGGTTTTCGCTTCAGATTTAGACCTCCAACTCACGGTTCGCTGCCGTTTCTTCTTTTTACTTTAATTCATATTGCTGTTCCTCACTCCTGGAAGTCGGTGGCGCTGCTACATCCCATGCGGGCACAACGCAGCAGGGCCAATTGGGGTGGGGAGACAGCCTCAATTTCCTGGCTGTGTGCCGGCAAAGAGGCTACTCCCCAAGCACCCCCGGTTCGGAGCCTTTGTCTAAGGCTCACTAGGGTCTTTCGCACATGCGAAGACCCCCCCTAACTGCGTGTGGGCTAGCCGCCTCCGGGAGCGTCCTGAGAAGCGGCCGCCATTCGCAACGCCGAAACTGAAACCACCGCAAAAAGGTTCCAATCTTAATGTATGCTATTCTTTTATCCCAGACAAGAATTGGCCTGAAGCAAGCCCTGATAAAATTTAAAAAACAATGTGATGCCAAATTATTAATTATTAATTTCACTAAAACTAAAATTGTCCATTTTGGTAACTCATTCAGGAAGTTTAACTAGAATATTAAAGGAAATGCCATAGATCAAGTTAAGAACTTTCAATATTTAGGCATTACCTTTTCTTATTGTCAGGTAGCCCTGTCATGGAGTTGGAATGCGAGGGGAGTACTCTCAGTCTACCAGCCTCTCACCATTACTGTTCTACTGTCTGTATATTATCATCTTCCTGCCCTTGTAGTGTCTCCAGCTGCAGAACTCCTCTGCTGGGAATCAACGGCTCTTAAATTGTTTTGCCCACTTTGCCCGCTTGCTTTGCCCGCGCACGCGAACTATACTCATTGGCTTCAGCTCATTTAGGGGGGTGTTTGATTCCACTATAATTTAGGGAGCCCTGCTTTACCTGGGCATTCCTGACACAAGCTGTACATGTGTCTTTAGTTATGTTTCACCAATAAAGAGATTCTTCTACTGAAGCCCTGCATTGTGTGACCTGATTAAGGAGCCTGACACATAATTCCAAATTCTCAGCACATCTGTCCTTATCAGCTAACTTGGCAGAGAGAAGCGCAAATGCCATTCTTAGATTATTTAGAAGGAAAGGTGCAGGTTTTCTTCCCATGGCCTTAAAAACCTTTCAGGCAAAATCATTGGCTCAACTCCTGTGTAGCTCACAAATTGGACTTTCTACAAATCTAAAGACCCCTGAAAGTGTTCAATCTAAATTTCTTAGATCTCTATTTGCCGTTCCTAGAAGCACTTCTAATGTAACACTTAGGCAAGAGGCTGGGCTACTCAGAGTTGAAGGAAAGGTCTGGGAGCAGGCTATAACACTCTGGCTAAAAATGCATTACAACCTGAAGGATTTAATACCTTACCTCTTAGCCTTGGACCCTTACCCTGCCTAGTCCACACAAATTCTTAATGTCAATTCAGATTGGCTTATTCCCAGAAGATTTATTTATTTATTTATTTAGATTTCTACCCCGACCTCCCCGCAAATGGGCTCAGGTCAGTTAACAGACAGGGGCACCATGTGCCAATGCATAAAAACCAGATAAAACAAGATAAAACAGAATAAATACCAAGAATTACATAAAGTGCTCAATGCTGTTACTCTTAAATTAAAACAATATGGTGTCCAATAGATGTTGCCTCCATCCCCATACCACGGTATTGATCCGCTGCGCCACTGGAGTATGATTGTCATAAGGCTGCTCCGTTGGTGGTGGTGGCAGTGGTGGTGGTGGCAGTGGTGGCTCCTAGTTGAAAGCCTGGTGGAAGAGCTCCGTCTTACAGGCCCTGCAGAACTGTACAAGGTCCTGCAGGGCCCTGATCTCCTCCAGGAGCTCATTCCATCAGGTAGGAGCCGCCGCTGAGTAGGCCCTGGCCCTGGTTGCAGCAAGCTGGGCCTCCCTGGGGCCTGGGACCACTAAGCAATGTTGTGCCCCAGACCATAGTGCTCTTTGGGGTATATATAGGGAAAGGGGGTCCCTCAGCTATGTCGAACCCTGGCCATATAGGGCTTTAAAGCGAACCTAGTACGCTATTGGTAGCCAGTGCAGCGTTTTCAGCACAGGCTGGAGGTGCTCCCATCTAGGGAGACCCACCAACAGCCTGACCGCAGCATTTTGCAATAGCTGCAGCCTCCAGATTTGCTACAAAGGCAGCCCCATGTAGAGAGCGTTACAGTAGTCCAATCTCGAGGTGACCGTCGCATGGATCACTGTAGCCAGGTCATTGTGGTTGAGGAAGGGAGCTGACTGCTGAACCAGCCTAAGATAGTAAAAGGCTGACCTGGCAGTGGCTGTCACCTGGGCCTCCATAGTTAAGGAGGAATCCAGGAGCACTCCCAAACTCCTAACCTCCGGTGCTGGCACCAAAGGTGCCCCATCGAAGGTTGGGAGAGGGAGCCCCAACCCCTGACCACCCCAACTCAGGCACAGGACCTCCGTCTTCACTAGGTTCAGTTTCAGCCAACTCTGTCTGAGCCACCCAGCCACAGCTTGCAAGGCCCACTTCAGATCTACTGGGTTGGAGTCTGACCAGCCGCCCAACATCAGATAGAGTTGGGTGTCATCTGCATATTGATGACACCCAAGCCCATACCTCCGGGCAATCTGGGCAAGGGGGCACATGTTAAACAATATCGGGGAGTGCACCACCCCCTGAGGCACACCGCATTCAAGTGGGTGTCTTCAGGACTGCTGCTCCCCTAGTGACACTCTTTGTCCCTGACCCTGGAGGAAAGAGGCAATCCATTGAAGGGCAAGCCCCTGTATCCCCGTTTCGGTGAGGCACTGGGTCAACAGCTGGTAGTCGACAGTGTCAAATGTGGCTGACAGATCTAACAACACCAGAGCTGCCACACCACCTTGATGCAGGTGCCTCCGTAGGTTGTCAGTAAGGGCGACCAGCACTGTCTCTGACCCATGTCCCGGGCGAAAGCCAGACTGGAGAGGGTCTAGGATGGAAGCATCATCCAGGAAGCTCTGGAGCTGTACTGCCACCACTCTCATGATTAATTTGCCCAAGTAGGGCAGGTTGGACACCAGCGGTAGTTGGCCAATTCGGTCGGGTCCAAGGTTGGTTTTTTCAAGATGGGGCAGACCATTGCTTCCTTGAGTGCCCCAGGGAACTGCCCCTTGGAGAGGGACTTGTTGATAATCTCCCTTACAGCACCTCAAAACCCCTCGTGGCCCGCTTTAATGAGCCAGGAGGGGCACGGATCAAGGCTGCATGTGGTTGGGTGCACAGATACGAGCAATCTGTTGGCTTCCTCCAGGCTGAGTGGGCTAAAGCAATCCAAACCCAGAACCGAAGGTGTGCAAGGGGCCTCGAGTTCACTCACTGTTTCAACTGTGGCAGGGAGGTCACGGCGGAGTGCCAAGACTTTACCTGCGAGATAGCTCGCAAATGCCTCACAGCCAATATCCAATTCCCTAGTGTTTTGTTTGCCCTGTGGCAGAGTTGTTAATGACGGAATCATTCTAAACAATTGGGCTAGGCATGAGCTCACAGACGCAATTATGGCCACGTAGAATTCTCTCTTTGCCGCCTCGACTGCCGTCTCATAAGATCTCATAAATGTTCTATAAGATGCTCTTATTGCCTCATCGTGAGCATGGCACTACTGTCTCTCTAGCCATCTCAGCTCTTGCTTCATAAGCTGCAGCTCCTGAGAGTACTGCGGGGCCCTCCTGGAGTGAGTGCGCAGAGGATGCCAGGGAGTGATCTCATTGATGGCTGTGAAGAGTCAGCTATGTCAGTCCTCCATGAGCTTATCCAATGAGCTGCCAGGGGGCTTCGGATCCCACAGAGCCATCTGAAGTTGTACTGGGTCCATTTGGCTCCGCGGGCGAGCTAAAAGCTGCTCACCATCTAAACAGGGTCGGGTGGGACATTCAGACGGGCCTTCAGTGCATAGTGGTCTGACCATGGTACTGCCAATGTGGTAATCTGGTCCACTGTCAGCCCAGCCGCGAAGATCAAATTGAGCATGTGCCCTGCGCGGTGCATGGGGGACAATATAAGTTGGGAGAGTCCCCGCCATGGACGATACTAGGTCCGCTGCCTGACTGGAGGCCGGGTCATCAGCATGGACGTTGAAGTCACCCAGGACCAACAGTCTAAGGTGCTCCAGTGCCCAGCCTGATACGGCCTCCATCAGGGACGGCAGGCTACTGGCCGGTGCGTTAGGAGGTCAGTACACCAGCCAGATCGCCAAACTCTCCTTGGCCTCCAGCACCAAGCCAACACACTCCATGCCCATGATCTCCAACAGTGGGAGCGCCCTGAAGGAGTAAGCCTCCCGAATGAAAACCACCACTCCTCCCCCCACCCCCTAGTCCATGATTGGTGGAGGATCTCTTCTGTGGAAGCCTATACAAGGCATAGCTGTCACACAGCTGTCGCACAGAGGCTTCGTGATATTGAATTACAAAATGAAGAAGTTTCGCTACCCACAGTCTACAGAAATATAAAATCTTGGCCTAACTTTACTGCTGCCCCTTATTTAATTAACATTACCTATGAGCCCTATAGATGGGCCTTTTCCAGAGCCCATTTTGAGGCACTCCCCTCCACTGTACTGCAAGGTAAATTCAATCAGATTCCAATGCATGAGTGTATATGCCTATGCATGGCCAACATGGTGGAATCAGTTACTCATGTCCTCCTGTTCTGCAGATTCTATCAGGAGGAACAAGACCATCTTATACTACCACTTCTATCTAGATTCAGCCCTCTGCAGTCTTATCTTGACTTTAGGCCATAAGTCCTTTGTAAATTCCTCTTAGAAGACATTCAGAGTTCAGTGACTTATGTTGTGGCAAAATTTTGTTGCTTAGCTATTAAGAACACAGGAACATAAGAGAAGCCATTGTTGGATCAGGCCAATGGCCCATGCAGTCCAACACTCTGTGTCACACAGTGGCAAAAAAATACCAGGTGCCCTCAGGAGGTCCACCAGTGGGGCCAGAAAACAAGAAGCCCTCCCACTGTTGACTCCCCTAAGCATCAAGAATACAGAGCATCACTTGCCCCAGAGTCCCTATCTATACCTTGTGGCTAATAATCACTGATGGATCTCTGCTCCATATGTTTATCTAATTCCCTCTTGAAGCCGTCCATGCTTGTAGCTACCACCACTTCCTGTAGCAGTGAATTCCATGTGTGAATCACTCTTTGGGTTAAGAAGTACTTCCTTTTATCCATTCTAACCCGACAGCTGAGCAACTTCATTGAGTGCCCACAAGTCCTTATATTGCGAGAGAGAGAAGTACCTCTTTCTCTACCTGCTCTATCCCATGCATAATCTTATAAACCTTGATCATTTCACCCCTCAGCCATCGTTTCTCCAAGCTAAAGAGCCCCAAATGCTTTAACCTTTCTTCATGGGAAAGTGTTCCAACCCTTTAATCATTCTAGTTGCCCTTTTCTGCACTTTTCACAAAATTATAATATCCTTTTTAAGGTGTGGTGACCAGATTTGCACACAGTATTCCAAATGAGGTCGCACCACTGATTTCTATAGGGGCATTATGATATTGGCTGATCTGTTTTCAGTTCCCTTCCTAATAATCCCCAGCATAGCATTGGCCTTTTTTATTGCAGTTACACACTGTCTGGACATTTTCAGTGAGTTATGTACTGCTACTCCAAGATCTCTCTCTTGGTCAGTCTCTGCCAGTTTGGACTCCATCAATGTGTATTAATAGTTAGGATTTTTGGCTCCAATGTGCATCACTTTGCACTTGGCCACATTGAACCCCATTTGCCACGTTGACGCCCACTCACCCATCCTCGACAGACCCCTTTGGAGTGCCTCACAATCGTCCTTGGTTTTCACCACACTGAACAACTTTGTGTCATCCGCAAATTTAGCCACTTCACTGCTTACTCCCAACTCCAAATCATTAATAAACAAGCTAAAAAGCATCGGACTGAGCACTGATTCCTGTGATACCCCACTGCTTACCACCCTTCACTGAGAAAACTGCCCATTTATACTCATTCTCAGTTTCCTATTAATTAGCCAGTTTTCTATTCACAAGAGGACTTGTCCTTTTATTCTGTGACTATTGAGCGTTCTTAGGAGTCTTGGTCATCCAAGTTTTATTGTTGGTCTTTATGTTTTCTGCAATATGCTCCTCATTTTGCCTTTTTGCCTGCCTGATCACAGACTTGCATTTTATTTGCCATAGTCTGTGTTCCCTTTTATCAACCTCACTGAGACTAGCTTTCCATCACTTAAAGGAATCCTTCTTATCTTTTACAGCTTCCATTACTTTGTTTGTTAACCATGCAGGCTTTTTTCTATACCTATTTCCTAACCTGCGATTAATATTTTTTCTGAGCATTTAGGATTGCAGTTTTAAATAGTCTCCATGCTTCCCCTATGGTTTTGACCCATTCTACTTCCTTTTATCTGTTCTAACCCGACTGCTCAGCAATTTCATGGAGTGCCCACGAGTTCTTGCATTGTGAGAAAGGGAGAAAAGGACTTCTTTCTCAACCTGCTCAGTCCAACTCATAATCTTATAAACCTCGATCATGTCACCCCTCAGCCATCATTTCTCCAAGCTAAAGAGCCCCAAGCGTTTGAACCTTTCTTCATAGGGAAGGTGTTCCAACCCTTTTATCATTCTAGCATCACTGCTTACCATCCTCCACTGAGAAAGTTTCCCATTTATATTCACTCACTGTTTCCTATTTATAAGCCAGTTTTTGATCCACAAGAGGACTTCTCCTTTTATCCCATGACTATTGAGCTTACTTAGGAGCCTTTGATGAGGATCTGTATCAAAAGCTTTCTGGAAGTCAAGATAAATAATATCTATTGGGTCTCCCTTGTCCACATGTTTGTTCACTCCCGCAAAAAACACTAACAGGTTAGTGAGACAAGATCTTCCCTTACAGAACCCACGCTGAGTCTGCCTCAATAGTTTTTGTTCATCAATGTGCCTACTAATTCTTTCCTTAATAACAGTTTCCACCAACTTACCCGGTATTGATGTCAGACTGACTGGCCTGTAATTTCCCAGATCTCCCCTGGAGCCCTTTTTAAAGATGGGAGTGACATTAGCTACCTTCCAGTCCTCAGGAATGGAGGCAGATTTTAAAGAAAGATTACATATTTTTGTCAGGAGATCCACAAGTTCACATTTGAGTTCTTTCAGAACTCTCGGATGCATGCCATCCGGGCCTGGTGACTTATTAGGTTTTAAATTGTCCATCATTCAGAGGACTTCCTCTCTTGTCACCTGAATCTGATTCAAGTCTTTCAAACCCCCTCCCAAAATCGGTGGTTCTGGAGTGGGCAAGCATTTCTCCTCTTCCACAGTGAAGACAGAGGCAAAAAATGCATTCAGCTTCTCAGCCATTTCCCTATCATCCTTCACTACTCCTTTTACCCCTTGGTCATCCAAGGGCCCCATTGCCTCCCTGCTGGCTTCCTACTTCTAATGTATTTGAAGAAAGTTTTATTGTTGGCCTTTATGTTTTTGTGATATGCTCCTCATATTCCCTTTTTGCTTGCCTGATCACAGACTTGACCCAGCTGAGCTCTGAGAAGGAGCAAGGTGTTAGAGCTGCCAGAGGGGTGAGTGTTTTTTTATTATTTATTTACTTTCAGCTGAGGTGCTTTAGCTGAGAAGATACTGTGTGGGAGACTGCATTTGGGAGTGTGTGGGTGAGTTGTAGCAGACTCCTGACTGCTGGAGTTAGGGTGTGAAAGGGTCATTGTTTGCCTTTAATTAAGTGCCTGGGTGAAATTGAATAGCAGACTCCTGGCTGCTGGAATTAGGGTGTGAAAGGGTCATTGTTTGCCTGTAATTAAGTGCCTGGGTGAATTTGAATAGCTGCTGGCCACACCCTCTCATGGCGGATGCTTCTATTTAAGGCAGGAAGCTTGCCAGCAGCAGAGCTAACCCAGCTGAGCTCTGAGAAGGAGCAAGGTGTTAGAGCTGGCAGAGGGGTGAGTGTTTTTTATTTATTTATTTACTTTTAGCTGAGAAGGTACTGTGTGGGGGACTGTATTTGGGAGTGTGTAGGTGAGTTGTAGCAGACTCCTGGCTGCTGGAGTTAGGGTGTGAAAGGGTCATTTTTTGCCTGTTAATTAAGTGCCTGGATGAATTTGAATAGCTTCTAGCCACACCCTCTCCTGGGGGATGCTTCTATTTAAGGCAGGAAGCTTGCAAGAGGTATGAGCTGAAGGGTGAAGCTCTTGGCTTGTGGCTTTGTAAGATGCCCAGAAAGCCAGGGACCTAGGATCTGTGGGTTCCTGGTAAGGTAAGTAGACTTCTACAACAGTAACCATATAAATACAAAGGGTTTTAAAAGGGGGGGTTATATAAAAGTATTTGTTTAAAAACAATTATGAAGCCAGAATGCCAGCAGGGGGTTGGGGGCTATCCAGTGTTTTGCATGGAGTGTCACATGTATGACTATCTGCCCACTAGTCAGAAGTCTTGGGTGTGTGCTCGGTGCAAGGAGCTCCTGGTTCTCAGGGAGCGAGTTTGCTCCCTTGAAGCCAAAGTGACTGACCTGGAGAAGCAGAGACAGTCAGTTAGGTGAACGGAGAAGACTCTCAGAGACTGGTTAGATATGTCCCACTCTGGATCTGGCAGCCCAGCTGCTGCCAGGGAGCATGAGGGTCAAGGGGAAATGGGGCACTATGCTGAGGATAAGGGGAATGTGCCCTCAGAAGGGACCTCTTCTTCAGCTGGTGAATGGGTATCCTTTCGTACCAAGGAACCATCCCTGGGAAGGGTGGGAGGGGGGGCTCTTGATAGTTGGTGATTCAATCCTTAGGCAGGTAGACAGCTGGGTGGTGACCCGTGTACTGACTGTATGGTGACTTGCCTGCCTGGTGCAAAGGTAGCGGACATTATACGTGTTTTAGATAGGCTTGTAGATAGTGCTGGGGAGGAGCCAGTGGTCGTGGTGCATGTTGGCACCAACGATGTGGGGAAATGCAGTTGTGAGGTCCTGGAGGAGAAATTTAGGCTGCTGGGCAGGAAACTCAAGGCCAGGACCTCCAAGGTAGCCTTCTCAGAAGTGCTACCTGTTCCACACGCGGGGCGGAGAGACAGGCACAGATCAGGAGTCTCAATGCGTGGATGAGATGATGGTGTAGGGGGGAAGGGTTCAAGTTTGTTAGCCACTGGGATGCTTTTTGGGACAAGAGGGAGCTGTACAAAAGAGATGGTCTCCACTTGTCCCAAGGAGGAACCAGGCTGCTGGTGCTCAAAATCAAAAAGGTGGCAGAGCAGTTTTTAAACTGAATAAAGGGGGAAAGCCGACAGGAGATGAAATGTCTCTGGTTCGGGATGGCTCATCTCAAAGAGATGAATGGGTAGCTATTACTTTTGTAGAAGGAAAGGGATTAAAATTGTCCACTGAGACTGTGGCTAATGATAGGAACTGCCTGGCAAGGTCTTGAGGTAGCAAGAGGAAGGCTGTGGGCTTAACAAGCATGGGAAACTATAAGTGTTTATACACAAATGCTAGAAGTCTCTGAGGTAAAATCAGGGAGTTGGAATGCTTGGTGTTGGGGGGGAAATAGACATTGTGGGTATTTCAGAAACTTGGTGGGATGAGGAAAATCAGTGGGATACGGTGATTCCTGGTTATAAATTATATCGGAAGGATAGGAGGGGAAGGGTTGGAGGTGGGGTGGCTCTGTATGTCAGAGAGGGCTTACAGTCCAGTAAGATTGAGAGGGTAAGAGAATTGGATTCGCTTCTGGAAATGCTATGGGTTGAAATAGTGGGTCCAAAAGGAGGCTTAACAGTGGGAGTTTGTTATTGCCCACCAGATCAAAAGATAGAGGAGGATTATAAAATGATGAATGAATTAAAGATAGTGGCTAGATGAAATAACTGTGTTGTAATAGGCGACTTTAACTACCCACACATTGATTGGGTCAATATGAGTTCTAGTTGGGAAAAAGAGATTGAGTTTTTAGACACTCTCAATGACTGTGCTATGGAATAGATGGTCACAAATCCTACCAGGGGAGAGGCGATCCTGGATTTGGTCCTAAGTAACACCCAAGACCTGGTGAGAGATGTAAAAGGGATTGCACCGCTTGGGAACAGTGACCATAATGTAATTGAGTTTAACATTTGTACAGATAGGGAGTTGCCCAAAAAGACTGAGGCAACCACTTTTAACTTTAAAAGGGGTAACTTCTCTGGTATGAGGGGACATGTGAGAAAAAAATTGAAAGGAAGAGTGGCGAAGGTCAAAACCATTGGGGAAGCTTGGAGACTATTTAAAAATACAATCCTAGAAGCTCAGAAAAAATATATACCGCAGGTTAGGAAAGGCACAAATAGGTATAGAAAAAGCCTGCATGGTTAACTAATAAAGTAATTGATGCTGCAAAAGGTAAGAAGGATTCCTTTAAGTCAGGAATGAAGCATACAAAATGGCCATAGTAATTATACCGGTTTCATACAAGACCGCCTGACACCTAGAAGCCAATAAGCAATTAATAATGAGCATGGAGAAATGGTTAATGATTCAGAGGTGAGCGGGAGACAGCAGAGGCTTCGTGCCTAAGGAGCTGAGTGCTCAAGGCCAGCAATCCGATAATAGGCACAGCTAAAGGGAAACAGCTGCAAGTGAAAGTACATTCCACAGTCTAACCAATATTCCAAGGCAGGGCTACCCAACAAGTGACTGCTTCAAGTCAACATCCCAGACAGATGCTCGGAGCCCAGCAGTGAGGACGAGGATGAGCTGGCAGGAAAAGGCCAGGACCTGCTGTAAGTGGTGTGGAGCAGCAGGTCCCAACTCAAGCGGCTCTAAAGATGGTGAGTAACTACCCCGCCTCTTCTTTGTTACTGTGACTGTAATGAATCCAAATTAGGGACCCACCTGAGGGTGAGGGTGTTGATAGACTCGGGGTATGCCAGAGACTTAACAAACCCCTTTCTGATCACGGGCCTGGGGGCTCAAGTTGTTTGACTCCCCGACCCCATCATTTTCAGATGGATGGCTCAGCCATGAAGGAGCTGTGTAAGTATAAGGAGCCATCTTGGTGTAGTGGTTAAGTGCGTGGACTCTAATCTGGGAGAACCAGGCTTGATTCCCTACTTCTCCACATGCACCTGCTGATGTGACTTTGGGTCAGTCACAAGCTCTGGCACAGGTGCCCTTGAAAAAGAGCAGTTTCTGTCAGAAGTTCTCTCAGTCCCACCTACCTCACAGGGTGTCTGTTGTGCGGAGGGGAAGGGAAAGGAGTTTGTAAGCTGCTTTGAGACTCCTTTGGGTAGTGAAAGGCAGGGTATAAATCCAATCTCTTCTTCTTCTTCTTCTTCTAAGTTTGAAACAGTCCCACTACGGATGGGAGCGGTGGAACACTGGGAGCACAGACATTTCATTATCACCCCTGTCTCCTGGTTCCCATTGGTGCTGGGAAGCCCGTGGCTGCATGACCTCAACCTGTACAAAATTTGGAACAAAGGGCAGGTGCACTTCATTGCCCCGAGATGTCAGAACCACTCCTAGGAGGAGGGCTGGGGGCCAGCACCTCCCGAAGAGCCCCTGCGGGCTTGTCTGGTGCAGGAGGAACTCTCTGCCATCCCCCAGGAGTATAGAGATTTAGCTAAAGTCTTTGAGGAAGAGGAGGCGGACGAGTTACCACCCCACCACAATTCAGACTGTACCACTGAGCTACTCCCTGGGCAGAAGCTACCCAAGGGCACACCCTACGCCATGAGCCCAGGGGAGAAGGAAGAACTAAGGAAGTTCATCAACAAAAACCTGGCCCATGGGTTTATATGCCCTGCCTACTCCCCATTTGCAGCTCCCATCCTCTTCTGGAAGAAGAAGGTTGGGGGCCTTAGACTGTGCACAGACTATAGGGGTTTGAATGTGGTGTCAGCCATGAATGCTTACCCACTGATTAAGGACCTCTTAACAGAGGCGGCAACGGGGAAGATCTTTACTAAGCTGGATTTGCGGGATGCATACTTCCAGGTGTGCATCAAGGAGGAGGATGAGTACAAAACAGTGTTCAACACTCCATTGGGCCAGTTCGAATGCTGGGTGATGCCATTCGGGCTCCGAGGGTCTTCATGAACTTAATTAATGAAGTGTTGCACAAGCACTTGTTCAGGGGGGCCCTTGTTTACTTGGATGACATCTTACTGTATGCCCCCAACAAGAAATCTCATGTGAAACTGGTGTGGGAGATGCTACAGAAGTTATATGATCACAAGCTATTTGCCAAACTGTCCAAATGCGAGTTCAATCAGCCCAAAGTAGACTTCCTGGGCTACTGAGGGTTGGAGATGGACCTCGTCAAAGTCAAAGATGTGCTGGGGTGGGAGGCTCCTCACACCCACCGCCAGCTCCAATCCTTCTTAGGATTTGCGAACTTTTATAGAGCCTTCCTCGCCAACATTGCCCAAGTGATCCTGCCCCTCATGGATCTCCTAAAGACTAAGGGGAGGGGGCCTGAGAGTGCCAAGCCAGGATACCATATGCTAATGAGCTCCTACAGCTGTTTTTCTACTAAAAGACCCCTGACTGTTACAATAACACCCTTCATTCATCTATAGGAGTTTCACCCTTTAAAGCATTCTACGGCTATGAAGGGAACCCCATGCCTTTCCTAAAGGATACATGTGACCTGCGGGGGGGAGGTGGCGGATTGGTATGAGGACGTGCAGAATGCCTGGCCACTGGTGCAGAAAATCCTTGAGCACACAAAGGAGGCTTACAAAGCGCAGGCTGACAAGAAGCAGACCAAAGGGAGGGACTTGCAGCCGTATATGTCTCCATGAAAAATATTAAGGGGTTACTACCCAGCCGCCAATTGGATTGGAAATATGTGGATCCGTTCACTGTAACTCGTAAAATCAATGCTGTGACTGTTGAACTTGCCCTCCCCAAAAGTTTGAAACATGTGCACCCTGTTTTTCACCACAGTTTATTAAAACAGGACCCGGGGCCAAACGTCTGGCGACCTCAGTGCCCCAGGCCACTCCCCTTGATGGAGAATGGAGAACAACATTTTGAAGTTTCTCGGATCTGCGAGAAGTGAGGCCATCTGTTTTATTGCATTGAGTGGGTGGATTTTGGGCTGGAGCATCAAGAATGGGTGAAGGCCTCCGACGTCAGCGCTCCTCACCTCCTTCAGGTCTTTCACTCTCACTTCCCCAACAAACCGGGTGGAGGGGGGCCCTCAGGGGGGCAGGATTCAGCTAACACTGCCATGGGTTGGAAGGTGTGGTTAGCTTCTTCCTTCTCCTCCCTCCCCCTCCCTTCCTGAGAAGCCACCATGTGTTATCTGTAAAGTGTCCTTGAAACTCTACTCTGCCCATTCCTAGCTTTCAGCTGAGAATGCAACCGTTACTTTTGCCCACGCTTTCAGGTGCTTGCTTATTGGCCTTAATGTATCAGGGGGTCATGTATGAAGGGGGTATATCTGTTGTTCCTGTATCTTTGCCTGCCATTCCTGACACAAGAGTTCATGGAGTTCTTAGTACTCTCTCTCAATAAACTGAAACTTCTGAAGGAACATTGTTGAGTGTTTTGACTGGGAAGCCTGACATCAGGAGGCACACACTGCATGTACAAAATTCAAGAGAGAGTTTAAAGAATAACTCTGGTTGCTATTTAAAACTCCATAGCAAACAGGAAGAATGGTGCCAGATTGTAAGATTAATCAAAACCCATTTTCACTTTCACATTAGCATAAGAAGCTGTGCTATTATCATGGCCAAGTTTACGGATAATCTTATACACTTTGACAGGCCTTCCTCTCCTTCTAATTTTACCTCTATTTAGTTCCCCATCTTAGATTATTTGACTTCCCAACGTAAAATTTCTAGGGTCATTGATGGCCTACGTTTATGGTAAACCTTAGGTACTGTCTATTATATTCTATGTCTCAGCCTACTTACAGTGATTTGTTTCATACCAATATCTGGATCTTGTATGCACTTTTATTTTGATTTACAGTTCTCCTGCTTATACTGTATAATTTTGCTGTAATCAAAACATTAGTAGACCGTGCAAGATGGATATGTGAACCGTAGTTTCTCAACAATGAACTAAATCATCTAAACCACTCACTTCAAGCAAATGGCTACTCCAAGAATGAAATCAGAAGAGCAATTAAACCAAAGGTAAAACAAACAACTGAGGAAAAACAATCTCCCACAAGAAAAGTGTTTTTGCCATATATCAAAGGAATCACTGATCAGATGGGAAAACTTACGAAAAAACACAACCTACAAACAGTATCCAGACCCCCCAGAAAAATACAACAGATGCTACGATTGGCAAAAGACAGAAGAGACCCCCTCACTTCTGCAGGAGTATACCACATACCATGCAGTTGTGGACAGGTTTACATTGGGACCACACAACGTAGCTGTAATGTATCCACCAGAGAACATGTGCTCAAGACAGCCATGTGCTCGGACTGGTTCAAACCGGTCCACCATGCGGCCAGGCGAAGGGCCTGAGCTTCACTCCCAAAGACAATGGACTGCAGGATCCTAGCTCCCTTCCAATCAGGGAACCAGAATCCTTGGACATAACTCAATCACTGTAAATAACCCAATCACAGAGTGTGGGTATGTGTGGGGTGTGGGGTTCCTTGGGAATAAAAGCCAGCCTGTGAGCCAGCTTCTCTTGTCTTGCTCTGCAACTAATAAAGTATGTGAGAGCTGAAATCACTTGTCAGTCTCAGTACTTTCCAGTAGCATTCAGACAAGAATAAAAGAACATGAAAGACAGTGCAGACTTGGCCAACCTGAAAAATCAGCAGGGGCTGAACATAGCTCAACCCAAACAGGACACAGTATCTTATTCTAAGACACTGAAAGGCTGGACAATACACCCAACTACCATGTCAGATTACACAGGGAAGCCATTGAAATTCATAAATATAAACACAAAGAGAGTTTAAAAATAAATAGGGCATGGTTTCCTGTCCTGAAAAACAAAAAATGTTCTACATCTTACAATAGCACTACAGATAATAAGATTAGAATTTCAACAGCCAATCCATATGCAAAAGAACCTCCTCAGGAAAGCTCCTCCATTAGCATGTCACAGTCTGGGGAACTCCTACAAGATAATGACTCAGCCCTACCCCGCTTTCCTGAGTAGATATAAATTACCTGCCTACCATTTTTCTTCTCACCTTGACACAGAGAGTACTCCATCTTTCTGTGTTATACCTCTGAGGATGCCAGTCACAGCTGCTGGTGAAATGTCAGGTCTTACAATGGCCATACAGCCCGTACCATGGCCATACAGCCCGGAAAATCTACAACTATTACTATACTATTTGCAAAACTTCAATAAACTGTTAACTCAAAAAACAAAAAAAACCCCAACCTGTTTTTATACATTAAGCAGCTCTGATCAGTATATGAAACCAATGCTCCTTAATATTTTTCCCCCTGTGGTTTTATCAAATCATCTCTCAACTTCAGTTACGCCAAAAGAAAATGCAGCTCTTTACATATTTGTTTGGCTTATTTATGAGAAGCTGGTACAGTCAGCATCCATGATAAACCCACATCCCAGGCCAAAAACTGTAACATACATGTCGTTACCAATTCTTATCCCATAAAAGCTATACATTCAACCACTCATAGGCTGTTCTGTTGATTAAAAATCAGCAGTCTCTTTCACATTGTTTTCGACAAAAGCATCTTGAATTTCTATTACCGGTGGGGAGGGGGGACCCTACATTTCCCCATCAACGTTTGGATACTTCTCTTTTCTAGGCTATCGGCAGAAGCTACAGAAAACACTTCTGTATCTGAGGACACGTTCTTCCCACTGTGTAGACTTCAGAAGAACTTCCATGCTCTTTGTGACTTAAAATCCACAAGTAAAAGTCACATCAAATCTTTGGGGCAAATATGGAAGTGATTAGGAACACTTCTGCCCATTTAGCTGATCTGTTAACGTGATTGAAAACACACAAATGCTTGGGTGGGTGGGAGTATTTCTAAAGAGGAAACAGGAAAAACAGGGGAAGTACAACTGCAGCAGGATCCCAAGAGTTCAGCACTGTGAAAACAAATGACAGGTGTGTCATGAGTATGAGAATTCAGGACAGACACTTGGAAATAACCCCCCGGTTACTTAGGGGAGTGGGGGTGTCGCTTCCAATTGAATGTTATATACCACACTGCAAAAAGAACTGTTATTTAAAAATAAAAAGGATTAAAGGAAAAAAGGGGAGGGGGAGAGGAAACAAACAGCCTAAATTAATGGCCTCCTATCTGTTCCTGATAAACCTCAATCACATCTTCTTCTTCCACCCCGAGCTCTTTTGGAGTACAATTATCAATCATTCTTTGACCCTTAAAGATGAACCTGAGTGAATTCCTTGGGACTCCCTGACCACATACGCACTGTCGTTTTTGTCACTTGTTTGTCCCTATTGCTTTAGGGTCCCCCCCCATGTGTCTTGCTCTCTCTAGTAGTCCCAGAGGGAGCAAAACACATGTGGAGGGGGGGGGGGCAAAGCAATAGGAAAAACAACTGACAAAGATGTCAGGGCAGAATTGGTCCCTGTCTCTGACAGTATGATTCTTTAAGTCTTTTTAGATGTGTTGTCATTTTCACCTTGAAGTGGATTTTGCTGCTGTCCTGCCCAATGACTTTGAGTTTAGTGTATTCTCCTTCTTTCTTATTGCCCAAGTTCTCTGCTGAAGGTCTGGCTTCCTGGACCAATATGTCTCCTTCCACAGATGCTGCGGGACCCCTTCACCACCAGTGAAGAACCCAGCAAGCCCACTTTGGTCTCAGTCGCTGAGCTGGAGCGCACCCCATGCAGACCAGCCACTGGCGGGATTTCCTCTTCCTTTGGACTAGTTGAAGGTTCCGGGTCAGCCTCAAGGGTAGACCTACATAGAGCAAATTACAGTAATCTAACCTGGAGGTGAAGATTGCATGGATCACTGTGGCTAGGTCACGACAAAATAGGAAGGGGGCCAAAGGCCTGATTTGGCATAGAAGGAAAAATGCCAACCTAGCGATCATTATGATCTGATCCTCCATAGAAAGGGAGGCATTTGGGGCCACACCCAGACTCCTCACAGGGTGCACCAGCGTTAGAAGCACACTGTCCGGAGGTGGGAGTTGGCACCCCAGACTCTGATCTCCCTGGCCCAGCCACAGGACCTCCATCTTAGGTGGATTTCATTTCAGCCAGCTCTGCTTCAGCCAACAAACCACAGCCCTCGACCCCTCTGCCAAAAATATCTGGGTGGTTTTCATCCACCTGTCAATCAACAGGTACAGCTGAGTGTCAACCCAAAACTGCACACCAATTGGGCAAGGGGTGAGTATAGATGTTGAATAACATTGGGGAGAAAATTGCCCCCTGAGAGGCCCCACATACCAAAGGGCATGGTGATGAGGACTCCGTCCCCTTGTGCCACTGTCTGCCCTTGCTCTTGGAGAAACAAGACGAACCATTTCAAGGCTGTCTCTTGTACCCCCACATCAGAGAGGCAGTGGGTCAACTGACCGTGACCGTGAACGTGCCGGACACCCAAGTTCTGCCTCTGCAGTCCACAGAGTCCCTGGCTCATGGGCGGAGCCTCAGGAGCTGCAGCTGCCCGTTATCAATGGCGCCGCTTTCCCCTCCCACCCCATAAAGAAGAGACACACAACACCAGTGAGCTTCATTTCAGGGGTTTTTTTTGGGGGGGGGGTCTGTGGGTTCTGCTTGTTTTGTTTTAATTGAGGTACTCAGCAACTTCCACAAAATCTCTTGTTCTTTATGATATGGCAAGAGCAACACTTTGGGCACCATTTTTATTTATTTAATTTGCTGCTCCAAACCATGCCAAGAAGTGCTGAGCCCCACCAACATTCCCTTGTGCCACACAGTCACTACAGCTAGGAATGAAGCACATTTTCTTACCCTGCAAAGGTCTTGCCCTGCATGGTGACTTTTTTGCCATCAGCCCCTTGTGCCTGCCCTTTTCCCTGCCATGCCACTGATGTTTTAAGTCCTCCTGTGGTGGAACGGTCCTGCTCTGACCTGCAGGCCCTGTTCCACCCTGATCGCCAAGGTTTTCCCAACACCTGGAGGCACTTTTCTGCCTCTCTGGTCAACTGCTGCCACCCCCGGACCTTTACAGGAATTGCCCACTGGGAGGGCCAGAACTCCCAGGTTCCAAGGCCTTGCCTTTGTGTCTTCCAGTACCCAGAGTCTGGTTGTCACGGGGACAGCTTGCTGCCTTGTGCACCAATGAGGGAGTAGCCCCTTGCCAATGGACTGCCTTCCTCTTCCTCTTGATGCTCCTTTTAAAACAGTGTGTCCAAGACAGTGGAGGTCTGTGTGGCACAGAGAACCACTACTTAGATCAAAAGTTATAAAGCATTTATTAAAAAGAAAATGTTCCCAAGCATACTTTTAGCACAGAACCAGACTGAGAAAGGAATTCAAAAGATAGTCAGTTCCTCTGTCCCTCCCACCACACATGCCTCGACAGATGTTAAATATATGGCAGGCTCCCTAACTTAGACAGTTAACAGATGTTTTACAAGGGTTCCATTACCTTCAAGCCTCTTTCAGGAGTGCAGGCCACCACATGGAAATGGCTTCCTCCCCTAAACCTCAGCTAACAGTCCTGTCTGCCTCAATGGAATCAGCACAAAGGAAATCTTCCTCCTTGTTCCCAGGAGTTTTTTCATTTCTCTTCCTTCTCCAAACCCCTGTTCCCTGCTCAGGAGGGGGTGGGGGATTGGACCATCCCATTGTCTCTAGATAGACCTATTAGCATTTCTAAAAGGGTGGCTGAAGTGAAGCTGGGAAACAATTGAACTGACTTCTGCCACGGATCGGGGTGCGGGGCCAGGCAAAAGTGAGGAAGTCAAGGCACAGTCCGGGGTCAAGAGCCAAGCCAACCAACCAACTGGGAAAACCAAGGTCCAAAGCACAAGGCAAAGCGGAGTGGTCAAGGTACTGTCCTTAGTCAAGAGCCAGGCAAACCAACCAACCAGGGATACCAAGTCCAAAACACAAACCGTCAGAGTTGTCCAGAGTTTCCAAGAGTCAAGAGTCCAGGAGTCAAAGGTTCGAGGTGCAGGTCTAAGTGTAGCCATGCAAGCCGAGGTCAAGGAGCCAAGGATGTTGAGACAGGCACCGGGAATCAGGAACGCAAGCGAGGAGGTGCAAAGCTTTGTCAAAGTGACTAGTTGCTGGCATGACTTGCCGGCATGAGTGTGAGGGCTAAATAGCTCACTAAACTGCCAACAATTAGCACGCCCAAAGTATGTCCCAGCTCCTGCTAATACTCGGGGCTGAAAGAGCGTCTGTTGCACATATGTGCCTCTCACCGCCGGGATGCCATGTCCCGTCGGCGCTGTTCTCTCAAACGGGGAACCGGTGGAGGCAAATCATGAGGAGTGCTGACTAGGTGCTGTTGCTGGAGCAGCCTCCAAACTCTCCGCGCTGCCAGGTGTGGGATTGTCCGGCCTCGGGAGCTCATCCCCAGCAGCACTTAGCTCCTCCGCTGGAGCCGTGTGCTCGGACTCAGCAGGAGCCGTGACAACTTCCTCCTCTTGCCTGTTCTCTGCCCAAAAAGAAAAACTTTTAAAACTCAGTTCAAACCCCCCGGGGGGGGGGATGTATTTCTTCACGGGGGAAATACTGGCCTTGAAGGGTTGCAGAGGAGGGAAGCAGAAAACTCCATGCACGGAAGCACCATCTCCAGCACACATGCCCCTGGCTTCATAGTGACAATGGAAGGGGCAGAGAGAATGTTGAAGCAGCCTGAGAATCTATTTGTGAAGGATTACTATAGCACAACAATAGCACAATATCTAATAATGTGTGGATGCAGCCTGTGTCACTTGACTCATCTTCCAGAAAAGACTAAAGTAGCACATTTATGGCTGGATAGTGTGCATGCACACAAAAGCTTATACCCAGAATTAAACTTTGTTGGTCTTAAAGGTGCCACTCAGGCCCGTAGGGGGCCTGTTAGGGGGGCAACAGGGGGGCAGCAGCACTACAATTAGAACTAGGCTTGTCAATTTCCAGCTGGAGCCTGAAGATTTCCTGGAATTATTACTATCTCCTGACTACAGGTATCACTTCCTCTGATTACAAGACAATACTAAACAGAGTTTACACCCTTCTAAATCCACTGGACTTGGAAGGGCTATTTTTGCTTAAGCATTACTACAAGGACAAGCAAGACGATGACTGTAAACTATCTTTATAGTTTTGTAAGCTGTTTTGCGTGCAAACATTGGAAGAAAGATGGAGAACAAACATCTTCAGTAAAATAATAGCAGTTCAAACTACTCTGGAGTGTGTAACAATAGCAAGCTTCTCACCCCACAAAGAACAACATATAATATAAATTAACTGGAGTTTCATGGCCCCATAAAGGCTAGACCAGTTTTATTCCAGCATCTGCTTTTCCAGCCAAATGCCCACAACTTCAGGTGCAAGGAGTGAACCCTTGTTCACTGCATCCGAAAAAAGGGGCTCTGACCTACAAGACCTTATGCTGGAATGAAATTGTTAGTCTTTAAGATGTCCCAAAGCTTCTCTTTGGCAGCACATTCATTCTTCTAGAGTGAAACACACCGTTACAAGCACCCCACCCAGCCTCCAAGGAGCTACAGCCCTGAGCCCCCCAAGCCCATCTCCTTGACTGCACTCCCCCCACCCCCCAGAAAAGAGTAAAAGGGGCTACACCTGTTAAGTATGCGGCCAAACACTCTTTGACCCAGGCTTCAATCTCAGAATCCATTTTAGGCTACCACACATACCCCCTGGCAAGGGCTTTCATTTGAACTATACCAGGGTGGCCAGAATGTAGAGCCTCCAAGACTCTTTCCCTTAGTTTAGGTGGAACCACAACCCAATTCCCCCAGAGCAAGCACCCTTTGCTCACTGACAACTCGTTTTGCCTTGTATAAAATGGCTTGAACTCAGAATCAACCTGCCCCGCCAGCCACCTCCTCCAAACCCAATTGAGCGAGCACAGAGTCTTTTGCCAACACAGTGGCAATGTCTGAGGAGGTGACAGGGTTTGAGGCAGTTCGTCAATTGCCAGGATTTCTGAAGCAGGAGCAGGGTCAGATGAAGGAGAAGGGCAGCAGCTAAGGGCATCGGCATGCCTGATGGCTTTTCCTGGCCGGTGCTCTAAGTCAAAGTCATAGGCTGCCAAGAACACTGCCCATCACAACATCTGTGGTGACATAATGTTCAGCATTTGGTGGTCAGGGGCAAAGAGGCCCAACAGCGGTTTGTGATCTGTGACAAGGAGGAACCTGCGCCCATACACAAAGTCATGGAACTTCTTTATTCCGACTACGAGGGCGAGGCCCTCCTTGTCAATTTGGGCATAGTTGGTCTCTGCGGCCGTCAGTGACCATGAATAGTAGGTGATGGGCATCTCTTTACCCATAACATGACTCAATAGAGCACCCACCCTGTAGGGGGATGCATCGGCGGCCAACACTAACAGTTTCGACTCTTCGAAGTCAGTTAATACGGCCTTGGAAGACAGGAGTTTTTTAACAGTGCTGAAAGTTTATTGAAATCAGCTTTCCTGAAGTCCAGGATATGAGTTCTGAGGCTTGCAAGGGATGCAAAAAATAACAAGAAAAATTTCTATGCCTATGTTCGGAGCAAAAAGAGGAACAGGGATGGAATAAGCTCATTGTTAAGGGAAGATGGTCAAGCCTTAACAAAGGATGAAGACAAAGCGGAATTACTCAACTCTCACTTTGTGTCGGTCTTTAACCGTAAAGTGAGCTGTATACAAACTGAAGAATGCAGGGCATATGAAGGAAAGGGGAACTGCCAGTTCAGAATAAGTAAGGAAATGGTTAGAGAACATCTAGCTGCCTTAAATACTTTCAAATCTCCAGGGCCGGATGGCTTGCATCTGAGGGTGCTAAGAGAAATTGCAGATGTTATTTCAGAGCCTCTGGCTATAATTTTTGAGAGGTCCTGGAGTACGGGCGTTGTGCCAGAAGACTGGAGAAGAGCGAATGTTGTCCCAATCTTCAAGAAGGGGAAAAAGACGGACCTGGGAAATTATAGGCCTGTCAGTTTGACATCAATACCTGGGAAAATTCTGGAGCAGATTATTAAATGCTCTGTCTGTGAAAACCTTGAACAAAATGAGTTAATTGGTAATAGCCAGCATGGGTTTATGAAGAATAAGTCATGCCAGACTAACCTTATCTCCTTTTTTGACAGAGTTACTAAAATGGTTGACTCTGGCAATGCCGTGGATATAGTGTATCTAGATTTCAGTAAAGCATTTGACAAAGTTTCTCATGATATCCTTGAGGATAAGCTGGCTAAATGTGGGCTGGATGGTGCAACCGTTGGGTGGATTCATGGTTGGTTGAAAAATCGTACCCAACGAGTGCTCGTAAATGGCTCTACGTCTACGTGGAGGGAAGTCTCGAGTGGAGTACCACAGGGCTCGGTCCTAGGCCCGGTGTTATTCAATGTTTTTATAAATGACCTGGATGAAGACATAGAGGGGATGCTTATCAAATTTGCAGATGACACGAAGCTGGGTGGGATTGCTAATTCTGAAAAAGACAGAGTCAGGATTCAGAAGGATCTTGATAGGCTGGAACAGTGGGCTGAGACAAATAAAATGAATTTCAATAGAGATAAGTGCAAAGTCCTACACTTAGGTACAAAAAATCAAAGGCACAGATATAGAATGGGAGGGACTTGGCTTGACAGCAGCACATGTGAAAGGGATCTAGGTGTTATGGTTGATCACAAGCTAAACATGAGCCTGCAAGTGTGATGCGGCTGTGAAGAAAGCTAATGCAATCTTAAGATGCATTAGCAGAAGCATTGTGTCCAGATCACGGGAGGTGGTAGTTCCGCTGTATTCTGCTATGGTCAGGCCCCACCTGGAGTACTGTGTCCAGTTTTGGGCACCACATTTTCGGAAGGATGTTGACAAACTCGAGCGGGTCCAGAGGAGGGCGACCAGGATGATGAGAGGGTTGGAGTCGAAGTCTTATGAGGAAAGGCTGAGGGAGTTGGGTATGTTTAGCCTGGGAAAGATAAGATTTAGAGGGGACATGATTGCAGTCTTCAAGTATTTGAAGGGCTGTCATGTAGAAGATGGAGTGGATCTATTCTCTCTTGCTCCGGATTGCAAGACTAGATCTAATGGGTGGAAATTACAAGGGAGACGTTACCGGCTTAATATCAGGAGAAACTTCCTGACTGTAAGAGTGGTTGAGCAGTGGAGGTGGTGGATGCTCCTTCGCTGGACGTTTTCAAGAGGAGACTGGACAACCATCTTTTGGGTATGTTGTAGGTATGTAGGGGTTTTGGTTGTGTTCCTGCAGAGTGCAGGGGGTTGGACTAGATGGCCTGCAAGGTCCCTTCCAACTCTAACATTCTATGATTCTATGAAAAGATTTTAAGAATATTTACCATTATCAAGGGCCTTCAAAACTATAAATGGTGTATAATATATAGAGTGCATATGTCAAATGTCAGTAGACCCATACATTCAGTCAGTAGACCCATGCATTGTACACCTTGTTTATTTAAAGGACTGCAATAGATAGAAACTAGTGATTTAACAACCTTCAGACATTAAATGTTTAATTTTGACAAAGCATGAATACTATTTTCCTCTAATCTGAACCATATTAATACTTAAATATTTTTGAAACAGTATCTTAAAACGGGATTACTAAAGCAAAAAAAACATATCAATAAACCATATTAACCAAACATATATACTAATTCTGATTTAAGGGTTAAGAGTGGGGGCTCTAATCTGGGAGAACTGAATTTGATTCCCCATTCCTCCACACGCAGCTGTTGTTGTGACCCTGGGTCAGTCACAAGTTCTCTCAGAGCTGTTCTCTCAAGAGAAGTCCTTGAAAGAGCTCTCTCAGCTTCACCTACCTCACAGGGTGTCTGTTGAGGGGAGGGGAAGGGGAAAGAAGATGGTAAGCAACTCTGAGATGCCGAGTGAAGGGCGAGGTATAAATCCAATCTCCTCCTCCTCCTCTGACAGATATTAATATCTTTTATACAATAGCAACACTTGTTTAATTATATCATACAAATCAGACCTCTTTCAGAATTCTCGGATGAATGCCATCCGGGCCTGGTGATTTATTAGTTTTTAAATTGTCCATCAGTCGGAGGACTTCCTCTCTTGTCACCGCAATCTGATTCAGGTCTTTCAAACCCCCTCCCGAAATCGGTGCTTCTGGAGTGGGCAAACACTTCTCCTCTTCCACAGTGAAGACAGAGGCAAAAAATGCATTCAGCTTCTCAGCCATTTCCCTATCATCCTTCACTACTCCTTTTACTCCTTGGTCATCCAAGGGCCCCACTGCCTCCCTGCTGGTTTCCTACTTCTAATGTATTTGAAGAAAGTTTTATTGTTGGCCTTTATGTTTTTTGTGATATGCTCCTCATATTCCCTTTTTGCTTGCCTGATCACAGACTTGACCCAGCTGAGCTCTGAGAAGGAGCAAGGTGTTAGAGCTGCCAGAGGGGTGAGTGGTTTTTTTTATTATTTATTTACTTTCATAAGAACATAAGAACATAAGAGAAGCCAATGTTGAATCAGGCCAATGGCCCATCTAGTCCAACACTCTGTCACACAGCGGCCAAAATATACCAGGTGCCATCAGGAGGTCCAGCAGTGGGGCCAGGGCACCAGAAGCCCTCCCACTGCTGCCCCCTCCAGCACCAAGAATAGAGTGCATCACCTGCCCCAGACTGAGAGTTCTCATTCTATACCCTGTGGCTAATAGCCACTGGTGGACTTCTGCTCCATATGTTTATCTAATTTCCTCTTGAAACTGTCCATGCTTGCAGCTGCCACGACCTCCTGTGGCAGTGAATTCCATATGTTAATCACTCTTTGGGTGAAGAAGTATTTCCTTTTATCTGTTCTAACCCGACTGCTCAGCAATTTCATAGAGTGCACACGAGTTCTTGTATTGTGAGAAAGGGAGAAAAGTACTTCTTTCTCAACCTGCTCAATCCCATTCATAATCTTATAAACCTCGATCATGTCACCCCTCAGCCGTCGTTTCTCCAAGCTAAAGAGCCCCAAGCATTTTAACCTTTCTTCATAGGGAAGGTGTTCCAACCCTTTGATCATTCTAGTTGCCCTTCTCTGCACTTTTTCCAATGCTATAATATCCTTTTTGAGATGTGGTGACCAGAACTGTACACAGTATTCCAAATGAGGTCGCACCAATGATTTATACAGGGGCATGATGATACTGGCTGATTTGTTATCAATTCCCTTCCTAATAATCCACAGCATAGCGTTGGCCTTCTTTATTGCAGCTACACATTGTGTAGACATTTTCAGTGAGTTATCCACTACGACTCCAAGATCTCTCTCTTGGTCAGTCTCTGCCAGATCAGACCCCATCAATGTGTATTTATATTTAGGATTTTTGGCTCCAATGTGCATCACTTTGCACTTGGCCACATTGAACCCCATTTGCCACGTTGACGCCCACTCACCCATCCTCAACAGATCCCTTTGGAGTGCCTCACAATCCTCCCTGGTTTTCACCACCCTGAACAACTTCGTGTCATCTGCAAATTTAGCCACATCACTGCTTACTCCCAATTCCAAATCGTTAATAAACAAGTTAAAAAGCATGGGACCGAGTACTGATCCCTGTGGTACCCCACTGCTTACCACCCTCCACTGAGAAAGTTTCCCATTTATACTCACTCTCTGTTTCCTATTTATAAGCCAGTTTTTGATCCACAAGAGGACTTGTCCTTTTATCCCATGACTATTGAGCTTACTTAGGAGCCTTTGATGAGGAACTGTATCAAAAGCCTTCCGGAAGTCAAGGTAAATAATATCTATTTGGGTCCCCCTTGTCCACATGTTTGTTCACTCCCTCAAAAAACACTAACAGGTTAGTGAGACAAGATCTTCCCTTACAGAACCCATGCTGAGTCTGCCTCAATAGTTTTTGTTCATCAATGTGCCTACTAATTCTTTCCTTAATAACAGTTTCCACCAACTTACCCGGTATCGATGTCAGACTGACTGGCCTGTAATTTCCCAGATCTCCCCTGGAGCCCTTTTTAAAGATGGGAGTGACATTAGCTACCTTCCAGTCATCAGGAATGGAGGCAGATTTTAAAGAAAGATTACATATTTTTGTCAGGAGATCCACAAGTTCACATTTGAGTTCTTTCAGAACTCTCGGATGAATGCCATCCGGGCCTGGTGATTTATTAGTTTTTAAATTGTCCATCAGTCGGAGGACTTCCTCTCTTGTCACCGCAATCTGATTCAGGTCTTTCAGCTGAGGTGCTTTAGCTGAGAAGATATTGTGTGGGGGACTGCATTTGGGAGTGTGTGGGTGAGTTGTAGCAGACTCCTGGCTGCTGGAGTTAGGGTGTGAAAGGGTCATTAGCCACTTCACTGCTTACTCCCAACTCCAAATCATTAATGAACAAGTTAAAAAGCATTGGACCCAGTACTGGTACCCCCACTGCTTACCACCCTCCACTGAGAACATTTACCATTTATACTCACTCTCTGTTTCCTATTAATTTTGATCCACAAAAGGACTTGTCCTTTTATCCTGTGACTACTGAGCTTACTTAGGAGCCTTTGATGAGGAACTTTAACAAAAGCTTTCTGGAAGTCAAGGTAAACAACATCTATTGGGCCCCCCTTTTCCACATGTTTGTTCACTCCCTCAAAAAACACTAACAGGTTATTGAGAGAAGATCTTCCCTTACAGAACCCATGCTGGGTCTGCCTCAATAGTTTTTGTTCATCAATGTGCCTACTACTTCTTTCCTTAATAACAGTTTCCACCAACGTACCCGATATCAATATCAGACTGACTGGCCTATAATTTCCCGGAACTCCTCTGGAACCCATTTTAAAGATGGGAGTGACATTAGTTATCTTCCAGTCCTCAGGAATGGAGGCAGATTTTAATGAAAGATTACATATCCAAATAAATAAATCCAAATAAATAAATAAAAATAAATAAATAAATATTTTTTGTTAGAAGATCCACAAGTTCACATTTCAGTTCTTTCAGAACTCTTGGATGTATGCCATCCGGGCCTGGTGATTTATCAGTTTTTAAGTTATCTATCAGTCGTTAGGACCTCCTCTCTCGCCACCTCAATCTGACTCAGGTCTTTCAACACCCCTCCTGAAATCAGCGGTTCTGGAATGGGCAAGCACATTTCATCTTCCACAGTGAAGACAGAGGCAAAAAATTCATTCAGCTTCTCAGCCATTTCCCTATTATCCTTCATTAATCCTTTTACCCCTTGGTCATCCAAGGGCCCCACTGCCTCCCTGGCTGGTTTCCTGTTTCTAATGTATTTGAAGAAAGTTTTATTGCTGGCTTTTATGTTTTTTGCGATATGCTCCTCATATTCCCTTTTTGCTTGCCTGATCACAGACTTGCATTTTTTTTGTCACAGCCTGTGTTCCTTTTTATCAACCTCACTGAGACTAGCTTTCCACTGCTTAAAGGAATCCTTCTTACCTTTTACAGATTCCATTACTTTGTTTGTTAACCGTGCAGGCTTTTTTCTATACCTATTTGTGCTTTTCCTAACCTGCGGTATATATTTTTTCTGAGCTTCTAGGATTGTTTTTTTAAATAGTCTCCAAGCTTCTCCAATAGTTTTGACCTTCTCCACTCTTCCTTTCAATTTCTTCCTCACATATCCCCTCATACCAGAGAAGTTACCCCTTCTAAAGTTAAAGGTGGTTGCATCAGTCTTTTTGGGCAATTCCCTATTTCTACAAATGTTAAACTCAATGACATTATGGTCACTGTTCCCAAGCGGTGCAATCACTCTTACATCTCTCACCAGCTCCTGGGCATTACTTAGGACCAATCCAGGATCGTCTCTCCCCTGGTAGGATCTGTGACCATCTGTCCCTTAGCACAGTCACTGAGAGTGTCTAAAAACTCAATCTCTTTTTCCTGACTAGAACTCATATTGACCCAATCAATGTGTGGTTAGTTAAAGTCACCTATTACAACATAGCTATTTCATCTAGCCGCTATCTTTAATTCATTCATCATTTTATAATCCTCCTCTACCTTTTGATCCAGTGGGCGATAACAAACTCCCACTGTTAAGCCTCCTTTTGGACCCACTATTTCAACCCATAGCATTTCCAGAAGCGAATCCAATTCTCTTACCCTCTCAATCTTACTGGACTGTATACCCTCTCTGACATACAGAGCCACCCCACCTCCAACCCTTCCCCCCATGCTTCCGATATAATTTATAACCAGGAATCACTGTATCCCTCTGATTTTCCTCATCCCACCAAGTTTCTGAAATACCCACAATGTCTATTTCCCACCCACCCCAACACCAAGCATTCCAACTCCCCGATTTTACCTCGGAGACTTCTAGCATTTGTGTATAAACACCTATAGTTTCCCATGCTTGTTAAGCCCACAACCTTCCTCTTGCTGCCTCAAGACCTTGCCAGGCATTCCCTATCGTTAGCCACAGTCTCAGTGGACAATTGTAATCCATTTCCTTGTACAAAAGTAACAGATACCCCTTCATCTCTTTGAGATGAGCGATACCGAACCAGAGACTTTTAATCTACTGTCGGCTTTCCCTCAATATTCAGTTTAAATACTGCTCTGCCACCTTTTTGATTTTGAGTGCCAGCAGCCTGGTTCCTTCTCGGAACAAGTGGAGATCGTCTCTTTTGTACAGCTCCCTCTTGTCCCAAAAAGCATCCCAGTGCCTAACAAACTTGAACCCTTCCCCCCTACACCACCATCTCATCCACGCATTGAAACTCCTGATCCGTGCCTGTCTCCCCATCCCTGTGCATGGAACAGGTAGCACTTCTGAGAAGACTACATTGGAGGTCCTGGCCTTGAGTTTCTTGCCCAGCAGCCTAAATTTCTCCTCCACAACTGCATTTCCCCACATCGTTGGTGCCAACATGCACCACGACCACTGGCTCCTCCCCAGCACTATCTACAAGCCTATCTAAAACACACGTAATGTCCACTGCCTTTGCACCAGGCAGGCAAGTCACCATACGGTCAGTACGCGGGTTCACCACCAGCTGTCTACCTGCCTAAGGATCGAATCACCAACTATCAAGAGCCCCCCTCCCACCCTTTCCAGGGACGGTTCCTTGGTACGAAAGGATACCCGTTCACCAGCTGAAGAAGAGGTCCCTTCTGAGGGCACATTCCCCTTATCCTCAGCATGGTGCCCCATTTCCCCTTGACCCTCATGCTCCCTGGCAGCAGCAGGGCTGCCAGATCCAGAGTGGGACGTATCTAACAAGTCCATGAGAGTCTTCTCCATGCACCTAACTGACTGTCTGTGCTTTTCCAGGTCAGCCACCTTGGCCTCAAGGGAACAAACTCATTCCCTGAGAACCAGGAGCTCATTGCACTGAGCACACACCCAGTGGGCAGATAGTCATACATGCGACACTCCATGAAAAACACTGGATAGCCCCCAACCCCCTGCTGGCATTCTGGCTTCATAATTGCTTTTAAACTAATACTTTTATATAATCCCCCTTTTAAAACCATTTGTAATTATGTGGTTCCTGTTGTAGAAGTCTACTTACCTTACTGGGAACCCAAGGAGCCAAGTCCCTGGTTTTCTGGCTCTTCCTGGGCTTCTTACAGAGCCCCTAGGCTAAGAGTCCCTAGGCTAAGAGCCACAGGCAAACAGCCTCTTGCAAGCTTCCTGCCTTAAATAGAAGCTTCCCCCAGGAGAGGGTGTGGCCAGCCGTTATTCAAATCCACCCAGGCACTCAATTACAGGCAAACAATGACCCTTTCACACCCTAATTTGAGCAGCCAGGACTCTGGAACAACCACTACCATTACCCTTCACCCATTAGTCTTGATTAAATGCCACTTAAAGCAACACTTAAGTCTATTCACCTTCGTCATTACCCATTCTGTCTGCTGTTTGTAAAAATATCACATCTCTCCCACCTCTTGTCTACCACTCGTAGAACGATCAGTTCATTGTCCTCTAGCAGTGAGTCAACCAACCTCAGGATATGTTTTGCCCTGTAAATATGTTACCCTGCTGCTCCATCAGTGTATGTGTGTTCTTGGATCCCCCTTCTGTGTAGGTTTTCTCTCCCATTTCCTGAAGTGCTGGCCATTTCCTCTTTGACTTTACTGCTTCTGCGGACCTCTTCAAGATCAGTTGTTATCACCCATTCCTCCCCGATTCTCCTGGTTAGCTCTTGTATGTGTTTGCTGCATGCACCCTTGTTTTGTCCTGTTTTTTCTGTTTTCTTTTTGTTTCAAGAAAAACTTTCCCCATAAATGACAGCTTGGTTATTTTTGAGAGTTCTCATAAGGACAAATCCCTGTATACATAGGTGGAGATCCCAGTTACCTGCCTCTTGCTCCATCTTCAAGCTAATCCCCCAAACTAAGTGGAGACTGTCTATTTTGGGAATAGAACAAATGTACAGCCTACTCAGAAGTCTGCCTGTCCCATGTTAGGATTGCAGCCAAAGTCTGCCTTACACCAAATCAGACCTATATCCAGATAAGTTTGGTATTTATTGTACTCTCCATAGTCTCAGGCAGAGGAAGGTTCATAACATGCAGTGACTGAGAATGAGAAGTTGCCATAGACTGGATCAAAGAACTTTTGCATGCAAATCACAAGTTTTGTCCCAAGCAATGGCATCACTCCTCACTGTGGCTGAAGGGGCAGGCACGGATACATTGAAGGGAAGTCTAAAATAAATTTACTTAATATGCACTTTAATGAGAAGCTGTTACCTGTATACATGTTATTTCATTGAAAAAAATGATTTAAGGATGCCACTAAAATACATCACTGTTTATATGAAAATTAGATTGTAGCTAACCAACTGCAATTTAATCATCTAACAGGTCATTCAAAGCAATAAAACACAGTATACAAGATGTTGCCATTTGTTAACTATGGAAGAATATTACAGGTGAGTAACTAAAATGTGAAGGCTGTAAGAAGGACAGATATTTACTCTGCCCACCTACAAGACTGAAAGAGCAGCCGTGCATGATCAAACCAATGGTCCATCAAGTCCAGCATCCTATTCCCCACAGTGGCAAATCACATATTCCCCTAAAACAGGACACAGAATGCCAGTGCCAGGGGGCAAGGACAACAGAGATCACCCTCTGTTGTCCTTCCCCCCTGGCACTGGCATTCAGAGGTTCACTTCCTCTGAACACGGAGACTCGATTTATTCCTTGTGGCTAACAGAGATGGAGGGACATATGCCTTATGAATCTGGAAACTAAATTAAAGCCAAATAAACTAGCGGCCATCACTACATCCTGTGGTAATGAGTTCTGCAGGGTAATCATTCTCTTATTCATCCCAGACATGGCAGATAGCTTCATGAACCTGTAATTCAGGATTTGGAAAGGATGGTAATGGTTTGTTTGCTTCGGAATTAAATTTCAGGGTCAGATTAGAGGTGTCTGGAAAGCAGGCTCCAAATAGGGGCCTTCTGGCCACTGGCGGGAGATGGGGGTGTAGGGTTGCCAGATCCAGGTCAGGAAACTCCTGGAGATTCGAAGATGGAGCCTGTGGAGGATGAGGACCACAGTGGGGTGCAACGCCACAGAGCCCACCCTCCCAAGAATTTGTGTTCTTCGGGAGAACTGATCTTTGTAGTGTGTAGTCTAGAGATGAGCTGTAATTCAGAGGGATCCCCAAGCCCCGCCTGGAGGCTGGCATCCTTAGCCCCAAATACGGCACATCTTTGGCAATCTCTTGAGTAGCAGCCATGTCCCCACACTCTCACTTCCATAATTTTTCGTAAGTGGAGATGCTTCTGAAGTTCCCTACAGCCCAATGTCCTCTCTAGGTTCTCAGAATTATCCAATGTCAATACCTTACTCTGCCTTGCACTAGGAATTCTCCATTGCTTTCTCCCCCAATCTGAACTTTGTACAGAATATTGTGTGTGTGCATTTCTTCATAGCTTTCAGTTACTTCAGTTTATCCTGATCCCACACACACATTACTGGTGCTCATGTGCGCTGTGACAGAATACAGCGAAAAAGTGACTACATAACACTGTATGACCTTTGCATTAGTATGCATTGATAAAACACTGCAACAAAAAAGCAAGCTGATGTGAACACATTTATTTTGATTGTATCAAGAACAGGCGTGCAGGTGCACATCAGATAAAAAAAAAACCTGCACAGAATCTTGATGCAGTTGTAAGTATGACAGCATCAAGTTTTTTTTGGGGGGGTGGGGGCACACCCATGCAAAGATTATATGTGGGAAGGGGAAGATGAGATAAAGAAACTGTATAATGGCTCATGCACCATTTTTTGGAATGAATTTTAGAAATCCTGTGTTAAACCAGAATTCAGAAAGGGCAGAGTGAAATTATACAACAATTAAAAAGTAGCACAAGAATGTAAATGTGCAGACCATTTTGAACACAATGTAGAACCATTTTGAGCATTCCCTTTAAAAAGGCCTCTTTAGAGTGTTTGTAAGAGCTTCTCAATGTGCAACTAGAACACAGGGGTGTGCACCCATCACTGTAAAAACTGCACCAGGGCCTTCTTGGTCATACTTCTTGCAGTGCCTTTATTAAGGATTTCCTTATCTTCCCCTGCCCCTGGGTTGGTTGTATTAACAGCAGTTAGCATATAAACTTAAATACACACACACACTATTGGAAATATCTCCCCTTATATATATTTGAGTTTTGGTGTCTCTCCTGAACATGCTTCCACAGCCTTTGGCCTGCTCAGCTGCCACTCTCACAGTCTCCCAATCCGGTGGCTGCATGAGCTCACTGTGTTGGCTCGACCCCGCCCACTGAGCTGGTGGGCAGCATTTTGCCCCCAGTCTGGAGGGAGTCAGCGAAGGGGATGGACGCTCCGCCAAGAGAGTGACAACCCCTCCACAGGAGAGAAGGAGGCAGACCTAGTGAGCGGTGGCAAGCAGGGGAAGCACTCACCTTCACTGCCCCTCACAGCTCCTCTGCCTCAGCCACAAGGCCTGCACTGCAGAGAAGGCTGCCCAGTGCCTTTCAAAGGCTCCCCCACCTTCTTTCAGCAGTGGCAGCAGCACCAGGGAGGGTCTGGCCTAGAGGAAATGAGCTGTGGCTCCTGGAAAGCTGGACACTCTCCTGAGGAAGACACTTCTCTTGGCTCCTGTGTGGGACTAACTGTGACTAATTGTCTCCTCAGTGGCTGTTCGTAGGCAACCAAACAACCGAGCTTGCTTCTGTGAGTAAAAAAAGGAATTTCAGCATAACCCCCTCCCTCGCTTGGCCAGTTTTCTGTCAGAATAAAATTAACACGCCTCTCATTCCTTTTTGGCTCCACCATGGCTAGCTGGCTAATGAAGTGGGCCAGCGACCATCAAACCATTCTCTTCAACCCCCTGCTGTGCGGCTGACTTTCCCCTAGGGTTGCTGTCATGCCAGAGATACTGATTCGCAGAATCATTACAGAGAAGAAGCCTGTAAGTTTAGTCAGGATCAGCACGTCCAGTAAGCTAAGCAAATGGGAGACAGCTGGGTCAAGGCAGCAATCCCTAATTAGCCTAGGACGGGGATTGGGGAAGTGAAAAATAAGAATCTAGTCCAAGAAGACCAGAGGAATCAGAAGAACCGAGGGACTTGCCTGAACACGCACACATCTACGCATTTGGAGGAAGCTGTGAGACCGGAGGTTCTCGACAACTTGACGAATGCCAGGAATGCTGCACGTGGCCTTGAAGAGCCAGAGACTGTGGCGGGAATCTTCCTGAACTGCTCACCGTGAGGTATAGTCCGGGTGCAGGAGCTGCTCAGAAGACAGCCAGTGTCTGCAAGCAAGTGAGTCTTGGCAGTTCTGTGTAAACCCTGAAGCAAGTGGCTAAGCCAGAGGGAGCCGGACGTTCAGGGAGAAAGGATCAACAAACCGTCTGTATATAGTAGCTAGATAGTTAGGGTTAGTCTTGTCTATTGTCCGTTTTATTCCACAACTCCCCCTTATTTGTTTTTACTTCCTTTGAATAAACCTTTATGTTTTATAAGCCGGGAGTCTGAACAAGTCTGTGGGCAGTAGAGACTGTTTATGTGCCCTCCTTGCTTCTCCTAAGCTGAGCCGGCTGGCTCTGTAAATGAAGGGGACTCAGGATAAGGGAAGCACGCTACCAGAGTGACCCTGAGCCCCAGTTTAAATTGAGGCCCAGACCCAAGGGGTTGCCTGAGAGACATTGTGCCCAAACACTCACCTAGCACCCCAGGGCTCTGATAGACAAAGCATTTACAACACACGTATGTGATATGGTGGCAGATATATGACAGTTGCCAATCTCCTGGTGAGACCTGGAGATCTCCTGCTGTTACAATTGATCTCCAGATGACAGAGATCAGTTCCCCTGGAGAAAATGGCTGCTTTAGAGGGTAGACCCTATGGCATTATCCCCTGCTGAGCCCTTCCATTCCCCCCCCCCAATGCTACCCTCCACAGGATCCACCCCCCAGATCTCCAGGTATTTCCCTAATCAGAGGTGGCAACTGTGCTTTCTCCTCAGTGCCTGTTGCTAGGCAACCAGCTTCTGTCAGTAAATGGCCCTTTCCACACCTATTTTGGCCTTTGGGAGAAAACTCATTGGGACCAGTCATTATAAGGTTGCCAACTTCAGGTGGGAAATTCCTGGAGATTTCAGGGATAGAGCCTGGAGAGGGTGAGGTTTGAGGAGGGGTGAGACCTCAGACAGGTACAGTGCCATAGACTCCATCCTCCCAACCAGCCATTCTCTCATGGGGGACCATTGTTGCCAGTCTCCAGGGGAGGGATGGACATCACTCAGAATTACAACTGCTCTTCAGATGGCAGAGATCAGTTCTCCTGGAGAAAATGGTGGACTCTGTGTCATTATACCCTGCTGAGGTCACCACAGTGAATTGGCACTGTGTGCCGAAGGCCGGGGCACTCTCCCAGAGCCTCTTTCTAGAGCTCATTGTATTTATTTCCACAACAGACCTAATTCCTAGTTTGTATATAATTACAATTTTTTAAAAGAAAAGAGAATTAACCCTTTCTTGATGGAAAATTCTGATGTGGCTTCATGTGTGGAGACTAATTTTCTGATAAAGACCCTTAATTCAAGTAGAACTGCTAATGGCTTTATCTGATGATCAGAATGAAATGATCTTAATTAAGTGGGTACTGAGTGGGCTTTAGGATGCTCATTCCATTTTCCCCTTCACCACCCTGGGGGGAACAATTAAACTTTTGGTTTCCTATATTTTCTCTTTCACTTCTAAGAAATGCAGACTCCAAATCATACTGTTTAGAATGTTCAGTATCTAAAGCACCTTACAGGCATTGTAATACTTACAACAGCCCTGAAAGGTAGATTGGTATTATTGTTCTCCCCATATTCCCTGGCAGGGATCTCAGAAAAGGTGACTTGCCTATCCAGACTCACCATCATATCTTGAGGAATTTTCCCTTCTCTTGTAAAACATTTCTGTAACGTCCAATGGCCCGTCTCAGACTCAGTTTAAAAGATTTGAATCTCCATTTTGCGTTGGCCCACTTGAAGGTGTTCGTGGCTCAGCAGCTGCTCCCAGCTGCTCTTCTCTCTCGCGTTTTGGTAAGCTTGATTAAAGCCTGAGGCACTATCATGGCTGCAAAGAGCCAAGAACTTCATTTAACAAACCTTTAGCAATCTAAGGAAATCATAGATACAGAAGTAAAAAAGTACAGTTGACCTACAAAATACTGCAGCCTCTGAGCATAGAGAAAAGCAAACAGGTTTCCATACACAATCCTCTTTCCCGACACGAAACTTGTATCTGCGATGTTAGAGAAATAGGTAGATGTTTCTTATGGGTGCTGAGCGGTGTGTGCTTTGTGCAGTTCAGAGCCATTCTCTCATCCATTGGGTATTGGAATGGGCACAGATCTGAACGCCGAGCCAAAATTTGGCCTGAACTTTACCTGGTTCAATGCTCGGATGGACCAGCTCAAAGGTCCCGTGTCCACCCCCTGAGGCCCCCAAGCTTCTTGGCCTGGCTTGGGAGCATTCATGCCTTCTCGGCAGATAAACCCCACCCCTGGAGTTCTGTGTGGAAAATCAGGTGTGGGCGGGATTTTCCAGCTGTTGAGGGACCGATATTGAGCATCCAAGGCTGACAGGCAATGCCAGTTTCCAATGAGAGACATCCACCCTCCTCCCTCAGAATGGGAGGGTGTGTGTGTAAGGAGCAGTAAACCAGAATGTGGCTGAATTAAGTGAACTTGACTGAAGGTGTCACTCAAACACCATTTGGATTTCATTACAGGGCAAGTACATGGCCATACACTCACTGTCATAAAGTTGGAAACAGACTTATACACCATCTGCTCCAACGCTCTGCTGGAAATCCAAAGCTAGAGTGTCCCCAGCAGATGGCTGCCCAGCTCTCTGCCAGAATAGCGCTAGCAATGGAGAGGCCCCCCCCCCCCAGTAATTTGTTCCACTGTCAAACCATCAAGAAGTTTCTCCTGATGGTCAACTGAAATCTAACCTCCTATACCTTAAGCCCTTCAGCTCGAGTGTCGCCAGTTCAGCTCATGTTGTGCTTAGGGCTATTTTGGGGCAGCACAGGAACGGAATTCCGGCTGGCTCCCAAGTTGGCCACGCCCAGCAGGAACTCATTAGCATAACAGGCCACACCCAACAGCAGAAACTCATTAGGATTGGCTACATGAGAGGTGTGTGGCCTAACACACAAAGGAGTTCCTGCTCCAAAAAAAGCCCTGGGTTTTGAGGACAAACAAGGTAAACAGAATAAGAAGCAAAAGGTGGGTGTGGCTGGATGACCACACTTCTGGTAACATGGGGGTGTGACCTAATATGTTAATGTGTTTCTGATGTTGACTGTGGCCTATTATGCTAATGAGCTCCTGCTGGGCTTTTTCTACCAAAAAAGTCCTGGTTGTGCTCATGAACAGGGAGCCAGTCTGCCCCCACTTTCTCCTTTTCCCATGAATGAACAATCCTCAACCTCTAGATGGTCACAGTGTTCACTCCTGCATCCACCCAAATGCCAGCAGGGTGCCTTAAGGACTTTTATCCCTAACACAATTAGCAACCGTGCCATCTGAGATCTGATAGCCAAGCACATAGCAGTGAGTTCAAATCTTGCTTTATTTCCTCTGTTCAGTTCCTTTAAAGACTCCATGATGCTAACGACTTAATAAATGCTTATAATTCTAACAAAAAGGGGATTTAAACAAAAATGTTATCTTAAGAACTTCATGTAGCTACTGCAGGTCTCATTCAGTCTCCTAAATAGCTGCTATCTCATTATCATTTATTGTAACAACAACAAGTAAAAGTGGGGAGGGCATATTAGGACATGAAAACTCTTTTGTGTTTGCTGCTGCTCAAACCAGCAGAGTAAAGTCCTTCCCGAAAGCATGAGGCCACTCTCAACTGAGCAGTGTAGCAGTTTATAGTTGTCTGATCATGCGAGAACTCTCCTCCTCACGGAGGTGGCCTGACCCTCATACAGCAAAGAGCGATGCAGGGCAATGGCATCGTTGTGCGGATCACTCGGACTTTCGTTGTTAAATGGAAAAGGGAAAAAGTCAAATTACCCTCATTTAAATCAGTTCCCAGGGGTCCCATCAGAGGGCGTTCCTAATTCTGAACCTCAGGAGCTGAAAACCTGCATAAGCTTCTCAAACAAACAGAAACCTGGTTTTGATCACAGCCACCCAAATGCCCTATGTACATTCACACTTTGGGTTTCAAACCCTTAGTGTTAAATATCCAGGAGGGGGTTAAACAAACTGGGGTCAGCTGACCCATTTCATCTGCATAAAACCACCGCTAAAACAGAGATACAATAGTTATCAAAGCAAGGGGGATACACCTGCACACAGGACTTGGTGTGATATCTCTCCCCCCCCCGTGCCTGCAGTCAGGGGAAAGGCAGCCTGCTTAATTCCGGAGGAAGCAAAACACTGCAGCAGAGCTGGAAAGATAGAAATCTTACCTTCTGGAGGAGAAGAAGGCAGCTTGACTTAATTGGAAGGCACCTGTGGGGGATTTGGGGCAAGATGCTGGCTGTAGTAATTGAAGGGGCCTCTGGCATTCATAAAGGGACCCTAGTGGTATTGCTAAAAATAGATTTGGATGGTCTTAAAGGAGCTGAGGCACTGTTTAGCATGAAAGAGGGTATTCTTAAAGGCACAGAGGAATTTTCTGAAAATGGAAAAGGAAAGAGAAGCAATTCTCAGATGTGAGGTTGGTCAATATGGGTAATGCTGTCCTAACAGATGCATATCAAGGATCAGTGAAGAAATTAGCTAATGCCAATGACTTTGGCGAAGGCATAACAGAATCCCACAGTTAGGGAGGAAAAGATTTTGTTTGCCACAAATAAGGATACAAGGCAATAGCATGGGTTTAAGCATGAGTTTACATAAATGGCTGATCAACATCAAAATCTGTTAAAATATGCTAACGTATTTAAGAGTGGGCTGTGCTAAGCAGCCTGCCAATTGCTGCCTTTGTTGGGTAGATTCACCCTGACTCCTAACTTGGCCACTGATTGTGTCAGCCTTGTTTGTTTGTTTGTTTGACTTATATCCTGCTCCTTTCCCAGCAAGCAGGGATCATCCTTGCTTGGACATGTGAGGTGCCCAGAGATGCCAAACCTCCTCCCTGTTCCTGATGTGCCATAAGGCAGCTACCTGGTTTGGAATGATGCTGGTCCGCACCAAGAGCATGCCCTCTCAACCCCCACCCAGCCATAAGCCCAGTGACGGGCTATTCAGGACATGGTGACCCTCCATCACACCAGGTGCCTCATTGTACTTGCCAGTTATCCCTGCTTAAGTGAGCCACCCACCCTATTCCTGTCAAACATGGAGGTTAGCCTAGTTCGTTCCACCTGCTGATTATAACATCTTGCAGGCCCTGATACAATCCTCAAGAGAAGTGTCACACCCTAACCTCCCTATACAGGTGAGGCAAATTGTAGTGAATTGTTAGGTGAGATATTTATCCTCCAAAATTACCTTAGAAACTTAGAGTTGAGAGGGATCCCCCAGGGTCATCTAGTCTAACCCCCTGCACCCCCAGTGACCTCTGCTCCATGCTCAGAAAATGGCAAAAATGCTCAGAAAATGGCAAAAATGCCCTCCAGGATCCCTGGCCAAACTGGTCTGGAGAAAATTGCTTCCTGACCCCAAAGTGGTGATCAGAATTTCCCTGGGCATGTAAGAAAGGGCCATGAGAACCAAGCACTGATGCAACCCACCCTGCGCTCCCTCTCATGAATCAGTATGGCTGTCAGATGGCCATCTAGCCTCTGTTTAAGAACCTCCAAAGAAGGAGAGCCCACCACCTTCTGAGGAAGCCTGTTCCACTGAGGAACCACTCTAACTGTTTGGAAGTTCTTCCTAATGTTTAGCTGAAAACACTTTTGATTTAATTTCAACCTGTTGGTTCTGGTCTGACTTTATGGGGCAACAGAAAACAACTCCACACCATACTCTCCACACCATCCTCTATATGACAGCCCTTCAAATACTTAAAGATGGTTATCATAATACCTCTCAGTCATCTCCTCTCCAGGCTAAACATACCCAGCTCCTTCAACCTTTCCTCATAGGATTTAGTCTCCAGACCCCTCACCGTCTTTGTTGCTCTCCTCTGGATACGTTCCAGTTTGTCTATATCCTTTTTCTACTGTGGTGCCCCAATATTCTAGGTGAGGTCTAACCAGATCTGGACACTACAGTTCTGTTGATATAGCCCAAAATCACATTTGCCTTTTTAGCTACTGCATCACACTGCTGACTCATGTTCAGTGTATGGTCGACAAAGGCCCCCTAGATCCCTTCCTTAATAATGTATTAATGAATCTGGCTCTGTTATATGCCTAAACCCCTCTTTCCAAGCCTAGAAATGCAGTCCACACTTGGACCACTAGTGGGCACATATCTCTGATCTTCAGGTCCCTAAGGCCTTAATTGTGAGGGTAATATCCTTGGTGCTGGAAAATAACAAAATTCAAGTCCACTAGCACCCTTAAGACCAACAAAATTTTATTCAAGGTATAAGCTTTCATGTTCACTTCAGATACATTGAAATGGAAGTTACCAGTCCATACATATAGGTAGAGGGTGAGCAACAATTAGCATACCACATAATGCAGATGTTTAACAGATGCAAAGACCAGGAATACAAGCTTAGCATATATGGTTACCATTTGTTTTGTATATAGTTCTTGGGGGGAAACATAGTGAAGAAAATAAATATATCAAAATTGGAGATTGATGTGTAAAAGTACCCTTGTGAATGTGGAATGTTGAGACTACTTAACTGAGAACCCGTTGTCCAGAGGCACTGCCTTACTCTAGGGTGGCTCTAACAGCAGGGGCACCCCACTCCTGACCTGAACCAGAGTCCCCCAGAAGGCAGGCCAAAGAGGACACACTCTTGGTTCTGAAACACAGAGCTAGCCGCAGTTCTGCAAAAGGGGTTTCAATTTCAGGTTGCACCAGGCAGCCCTCTAAGACAATTTACAGTCTCCCCCTCCACCCAGCAAGGTATGCATATGAAACAGTGCCAAGTTCCACCAGGTACAGTATTTGCATTTCTAAAAGCTATTCAGTAACCACCTGGCAAATAGCCCTTCTGTCTCCAGAACTTTACCTAGCCTTTTTTTGATATCTATATCTCTGTGGAAATCCTTTGTCTCCATAACTGTCCTTCCTGCTCCATCTCTCGGAATACTGAGATAAACCAACCAAACATTCAAATTATTAACTATCCTTCCTGACGCTAATCTGGGAATCATTTCCCACCTTTTGTCAAACCTGGGAACCTATTCAACCTGCCATGGCAGGACCATCAGAAGTCATCAAACCCATTTAGCCAGCTCCAGTAGAGCCATCCAGCACCCGGTGAATCTCATCAACGCTATTGTGAATCCAGACTCTGCCCCTCTGGGACTTTATTGGTCAACCTAAGTTTTGCTCCTCCTGGTGTCAACCCCCTTTTATTGATCCAGATAATCTTTTGTCTTCACCTGAGACAAGCCCCTCAAGGCCTCCCGTTGGTCCACATTTTTCCCCAATGTCTATATCCTCCAAAGTACACGACCTCAGAGTGTATGTCTGCCCCAGGATGCCAACTGACAGTTCACCCCCAAACTTTGTTTGAGCCATAATCTCTTCTCCGTGGACTTCTGCCCATCTGGACAGGTGGCTATGACTCCCTATCCTTATCAAAGCTTTGCCTTCTTTTATCTCTGACCTCTTTAGATCACTTCATCCCTTTATTTCCTAGCTCTGGTGAGTGTGTATGTATGACATTTTTTATCAATTAGCCAAATGTATTAGGGTTATTTTCTTAATAAATTTCATAAAAGATATTTCTTGTCTGTTGTCTGTGCCGCTCCGAGAGGGTTCTGATTGTGGTGTAGTTTGAGAGTCATCCCTAGCCTGTGCACCTCTTAAGCAAATGGTCTCTTAGCTAATTTCCCCCATTATAGCTTAAACAGAGACCCAGTGTTGTGACTGACAACCCTGTTGTTATGCTCCATCCATCTCCTCTCAAGCACGGAGGTAACTAACAGTATCCTTTTATTTGAAGTGGGATGATTTATAGTATAGTGTTATGTCTCCTCTGTCACCGGACCAGGGAAATACATTCCAATCTACCATTCCAAATTATATTACATTCTACTATTCATTGCATTACATTACAATCACTATCTATATTCTAATTCCCAGAGGGGCTTTTTGTGCGGATACTTATTTCTGCCAACAGAGGGCTCATTCTCCCACAACAGCTTTTCCTACATAGTCAGGAAACTTCCTGGGACTGCAGAAAAATCCAAAGAGTAAAAAAAATCCCTTCGGGGATGGTTGAATTCCCCCCAATACCTTTTGAAATATCCTCTGCAGGGATCTAACTCCAGGCATCAGTGGTGAGAGATTAGAATGTTGTGGGGGGAGGCTTCTAACTGGCTTTGTCAGTAAAAGGGTGGGGGAAAGGCACTTTCCTGGTCTATTTTGGCCTTTAAGGGAGGGAGGGAGTCTTGGGGCCAGGCCTGACAAGGGTTGCCAGTGCCAGGCTGGGGAATTCCTAGAGGTTTCAAGGTTGACTATAAGGAGGGCTTGGTTTGGGGAAGGGAGAAGCCTCAGTTGGATATAATGCCACAAAGTCCACCCTTCAAAGTAGCCATTTTATCTAGGGAGATGGATCTCTGCTGTCTTTAGTTCAGTTGTAACTCTGGGGGGTGTCTCTAGGCCCCACTTAGGGGTTGGCAACCCTAGGCCTGGCAGCAGTCTATGGTTGCCAGGTCCCCCCCCCAGCCACTGGCAGGGGATGGGGCGGTAAGGTTGCCAGATCCAGGCTGGGAAACTCCTGGGACCTCAGTGAGCCATAGAGTCCACCCTCCAAAGCATCCATTTTCTTCACGGAAAGTTATCTCTGACGTCTGGAGATGAGCAGTAATTCCAGAGGATCCCCAGGTCTCACCTGGAGGCTGGCATCCCTAAGCAGCACCCTCTGGGTGATTTGATACCACCTGATTTGTATGACTCAGCTAGGCCCAACTGTTTGCTACTGTTCATCAGCAGCCACCCTATGAAACCCAGGGTGGTGTAACAGATCTTCAGATTAGGGTCTGCAAGACCCAGGTTCAGATCCCCATCTGTGGAAGCTGACTGGGTGATTTTGGTCCAGTCACATACTTTCAGCCTAACCAACCTCACAGGGTTGTTGTACAGATAAAAAGAAGGAGAGAATAATGTAAGCTGCTTTGATCCCCACTGTGGAGAAATATTGTAATTTTCCTAGGTAGAGGTTGTGTGGGAGGGGTGTGGAGATGAAAAGCTGAAGACAAAGAGGCAGATAAAGGTAGGTTGGCTGTTGGGCGGGAAGGAAATCGTGTTGCCAACTCCAGGTTGGGAAATTCCTGGACATTTTAGGAGTGGAGCCTGGGGAGGGTGGGATTTGCGGAGGGGAGGAACTACAGATCAGTATAGTGCCATAGACTCCACCCTCCAAACCAGCCATTTCCTCCACAAGAACTACCATTGCCAGCCTCCAGGGGAGGGCTGGAGATCACCCAGAATTACAACTATTGTCCAGGTGACAGAGATCAGTTCCCCTGGATAAAATGGCTGCTTTGGAGGGTTAACTCTAGGGCATTATACCCTGCTGAGGCTGCTTGCCTCCCCAGTCCTCACTGTCCCAAGGCTCTACCCCCAAATCTCCAGGGATTTCCCAACTTGGAGCTGGCAGCCCTACGGTGAATTGATCTCTGTACCTGGGATATCTGTTGTGATTCCCAGAATGCTGCCACTGCTGTTGTGAGGGGAGAGGAAGCAGGGAGGAGGCTGGGAGAGTGATGGGGGCAGAAAGAGAGAGAGAGTGATGAGGTGGGGAGGGAGAAAAACAAAAAGAATGATGACAGGTCAGAAAGAGAGAGGAAGTAACATACATGGAGGAGAGAGAGAGAAAGAAAGGGGAGGCAGAAGGGAGAAAGAGTGTGTGAGAGGGAGAGGGAAGGAAGCAAAGGTGTGAGGAATGGGATAACCATTCTGCAAGTTTCTTGTGGGTCTCCACTTGTTCCAATCTATTATTTATTTTATTTCTTCATATTTATAGGCCACCCTTCCCACAAGGAGGCTCAGGGCAGGTAACAACATTTCATTAATACAATAAATAAAATAGTTAAAATATTAAGACACTGTCGTATACATTAAAATGGTGGTCACAGCTAGGAATGTGCACTTGGGCTCAGCCAAGCCGAATAATTGGCCGAATGCCAAATCAGATTCTTTAATTATTATTAATTATTATTTAATTATTAACAATAATTATTCAATAAGTATTTGGCAAGTATTTGGAGGCCTGAAAACCGGCCAGGGAAAGGCAGGAAGGGGAATACTGAAGACACACTTACCTCTTTCTGCCTTGCCTGCTGACACCGGCCTTTCCCCGCCTCTTCCCTGGGCTGAGGGAGGCGGGGAGGAGGAAGAGGCCAGGTCACCTCGCCCATCACTGCCGTGCATCTGCAAGTGGCAAATGCATGTGCAGTCCTCTGCAAGGATGGTGTTGCTTGTTCTAGCACAACACCACCACCTACTTTGCTTGGGAGGAGGGAAGGAGAACTTGCAACTCCCCCAATAGGTGTGAGTTGCATCCTCTTTGGCCAATTACAGGGCAGTCTTCTTTCTTGAAACTGTCCTGTACATGGGCCTAGTGGTTAGACTCCATTGCTTGCTGAATGGTGCCTTGTGCCTGGCTGGAGAGAGATGGTGCTGCTGCTGGCCTTCTTGGCTTCAGCTGCTGGCTGCTCTCTGTGCCTGGCCTGCCCTCCTCTCCCTGCAGGTGGACCCCTCGACGGAAGAAGAGAAGGCATCACCCAGTTTGGGAATTTTTTTAAAAGGGAAATTGTATAGGGTTTTTGTATTCTAACCTGGGGTGGGTGGGCTCTCTGGGTTCTCCGGGGTGGGTGTTGGGGGAATTGGGTCTGTTAGTGCTACTTTAACTGTTTAAAAAGTTTTAAAAGTTCTTTTTTTTGTCTTTTTACTGTTGCTTGGGTTTATTCCTTTTTGGATTTCATCCATCCCAGACTTAACCAGCTTATCCTCAAGGATATCATGAGAAACTTTGTCAAATGCTTTAATGAAATCTAGATACACTATGTTGACAGCATTGCCAGAGTCAACCATTTTAGTAACTCTGTCAAAAAAGGAGATAAGGTTGGTCTGGCATGACTTATTCTTGATAAACCCATGCTGGCTACATGTCCTTATTCATACAGTTAGAAACACAAAAAGGTGTGTGTGCCTGGCTCCCCAGCCCCTCCAGGGAGGAACACAAACCTCCAAGAAAAAGAAGTCAGTCCAGAATATCCTTTGATGGCTTTATTGAGAATAAAGGGAGTCAAATCAAACGAGCTCCTGGAACATTCCAAACTGTTTCATTTTATACTCCTACCCCCCTGACTGCAAAGTCCCTCCTTTGTTCCCATAGGCCAAGGTATTGAAGGTTTCATTCTTTCCAACCACCTACTATATATCAGTTTGTTCCCCTCCCAAACATACATCAACATACATTGCATGTGCATTTAAATTAGCTAATTAAGTACTTGGGGTATTAAATAAGCCACTCTACACCTTCCAAACATTCCACGGGTAAGCTCTTGAAGGCATGTTTCCTGCATATAAAGTCTGCTCCAGGCCAATTTGTAAGTTATAGCCTGGTCCAAACCCATACCCTTTCCCAATGGAATCATTCCCTAAGGCATATGTATTCGTTTCATACCATTCTGCGAACACTGTGGTGTTCCAATACTGGTAAAACTTATAGCATGTTTTATTCATTCCCTCTTTTCCTATTGACCACTTTGCTGTTAAAGATGAATTCAAATACCATTGACAAGCCATACCCATCCACATTTTTTATAGAACTTTTATAGAACAAGGCTTATTGTTAGATCTATCATAGGTAGACCAATTTTTATATTGCCACCCATTTTCTCTCACTAATGAAATGTTATATGTATAATTTTTAGAATAGACTTCTGTAAAATTCAACTAGTCCAGGAATGCATATGAAAGGGTGTAATTTTGATTGGACCCCAGACTGAACAACATATCTGGGCATCCCTTATAGAAATCAGTCACCCCACCAGGATGTGTTCCCCTTTGTCCCTGTCCAGTTCCTGTTTCTTGGTAGTCTCCAAGAACCTTAATACACTGTCCCTCAGGAATCCATCCCATTTCAATTAAATACCCATGTCCTCTGGTATTATGATTGCAATTTGGTTCTGAACAATATAGATTTTCTATACAAAAGGGAAATAGCTCAATGTACTTCACCTTAGTGTACAGATAGTACAACCCTGCCCGGGACTGATACCCCTTCCAGTATTCCTGAGAGCCTAAACTTGCTCCTGTTAATTTACTCCATTGCCAGTCTATGAACTTTGGAGCCCATATCCTATCAGTTTGGTATTCCAATTGCCTTGGGGAAGCAGGAATGGCTAGCAGTTCTTCAATCGCTGAATGCATCACCTCCCACTGTTCACAAATCCAAAACTCAGATAGGTTCCCCAAGGTATCCATACGTTGCAATGCTTTTATGTGAAGGTGATACAATCCCTGGCACCAACCTTCTTGCATGAACCATCCTACACAGAACCCCAACAAAACCACATATAGTGCTCGATGTTGAAGGGGTCTAACCAAATTGTGAGTCCCAGTTAGAGATTATTTTCTTGGGCAGAGTGCAGTCTGAAAACGTTCTGAAGAAACGCCTTAGCCAGCACCTTTGCTGATGGCAAGGCTTTGAACAGAATGAAATGAGCCTGCTTGGAAAACAGGTCTACAACAACCCAAATAACCATTTTCCCCTTGCTAAGGGGTAGATCTGTGATAAAATCCATGGAGATGACCTCCCAAGGTCAGTTAGGTGTAGGCAGGGGTTGAATGAGTCCCAGTGGCTTCCCAGGTCTCGGTTTACTCATGAGGCACATCTGGCAAGAGTGGACGAAGAGGGAGAGATCTTTCCTCATCCCAGGCCACCAGAACTGGAGTTGCAGGAGATGCATAGACTTCACAAAACCCAAGTGTCCTGCCAGTTTGCTCCCATGTACATGAGACATGATTTCCCTCTGCAAAGAGGAAGGAATGAACAGTTTTGTGCCCCGAGAGCACCTGAGTAAACTTCAGTTCCCAGGAGTTGTCAGGGGGAGGAGGCGGGGTTCGCACCTGACTGCGAGTGGTGACTGCCCCGCCCAGCTGGGAAGGCATGAACATGGAATCCAAGACCTCCTCCTGGCAGCTCTCATGTTGCGGGAGGCATGATAGTGTGTCTGCAAGCAAGTTTGCCTTATCCGGGAAATGGTGGAGAGTGAAATTGAACTTGGAGAAAAAATCAGCCCAGTGTAACTGTTTGCCGTTCAGGTTATGGGGTGTGCAGAGGACTTCAAAGTTTTTATGATCAGTCCACACCTCGAATGGCCCCCTCGCCCCCCCCAACCAATGTCGCCACATTGATAGAGCTAATTTAATAGCCCCTGCTTCTTTATCCCACATGGACCAATTGCGTTCAGTGTCATTGAATTTCCAGGAGACATACGCAAGTGGGTGTAACCTCCCATCTTCTCCCTCTTGCAAAATGGTGTCACCCATAGCAATGTCTGATGCTTCGACCTGCACAATAAACTTTTTTAGTTCATTCGGGTGTGCCAAAACTGGCTCTGAAGTGAACAGGGCTTTCAGGCGGTCGAACGCCTCCTGGCATTTGGGAGTCCAGTCTAGTTTGGTCCCCGGCCATGTCCTATCAGGGCCCCTCCCCTTTGTTTTCAAGAGGTCAGTGAGAGGGAGGCTCACTTGGGCAAAATTAGCGAGAAAAGTTCTGTAAAAGTTTGTGAAACCGAGAAATGCTTGGAGTTGTCTCCGGGTTTTGGGTGGCTCCCACCCCACCACAGTCTGGACCTTGGCAGGGTCCATTTCAATTCCCTGGGCAGAGATCCAGTAACCCAAAAACGAGATCTCAGAGCAATGGAACTCACACTTGGAGAGCTTAGCAAAGAGTCTGTGCTTGTGCAACATTTCTAGAACCTCTCGGACCAGTTTAATGTGGGTTTCTTTGTCGGGGGAGTACAACAAAATGTCATCCAAGTAAATGACAATGCCACTGAACAGGTGCTTGTGCAACACTTCATTAATTAGATTCATAAAGACCCCCAAAGCACCCTGAAGACCGAACGGCATCACTAAGTACTCGAACTGCCCCAGGGGGGTGTTAAATGCCATTTTATATTTGTCTCCTTCCTTAATCTGAATTCAGAAATAGGCATCCCGAAGATCAAGCTTCGAAAAGATTTTCCCTTTTGAGACTGTTGCTAGGAGGTCTTTGATCAAAGGGAAGGGGTAGGCATTCGTGGACGAGACAGCATTCAGACCCTGATAGTCAGTGTGCAGGTGTAGCCCCCCGTCCTTTTTCTTTTGGAACAACACTGGGGCTGCAAAAGGCGAGGAGGCTGGTCTAATGAACTCCCTGGCCAAGTTTTTTCAATGAGTTCCACTTTCTCCATAAGGCTCATGGACTACAATTTGCCCTTAGGCAGTTTTTGGTTTGGTAACAACTCAATAGAACAGTCAGAGTTCTATGGGGGGGCACTTCATCCGCCTCCTCTTCCCCAAACACTCTAGCCAAGTCAGTGGGAATCGACTGGAGCTCCTCCTGGGCCAGGCACGCGGGCACAGCCATCACTTGGGGAAGCTCCCCCCATCCCTTGTCCCAACTGTGGCCTGTACAGTGGGGGGAAATGAACTGGACTATCCCCTCTCCCTACAGTATATACGGGTCATGATCATGAAGCCACGGGCTACCCAGGACTAATAGGAACCTGGCCGCTGGTGTGATCACAAAAGGACGACTCTCCCAGTGTTGCCCCACACCAATCCAGAGTGGTACAGTCTCGTATCTACATGGTTCTTTCATGGTAAAGCCATCCATTTGGGTGAACACCAAAGGGTCTGGGAGTTTGACTACCTTGGCCCCAAGTCCCGTAACTAAAGAGGGGTTGATCAAATCCCTCCCACACCTCAAGTCAATCAACCCTTGCACCCGTACATGGGTGTTAAGCTCTGGGTTGATGATAGTCACAGTCATGAAAAAGAGGGGGGGATAGTTGCTCACCGGTTTCTGCACCTCGGAATGTGGGACCTGCTGCTCAGTGCTGTTCACAGCAGGTCCTGTTCATTTCCCGCCGGCTGGGATTCCTCATCCCCGGATGAGGTGGACTCCTCTTCCTGTATACTGGCCTGCAGGGCACGAGGGGTCTTTGGGCGGGCAGCTTCTTCATGGGGGTGTCGGGTTTTCTCCCCCCCCTACTTTTTTGGGGTGGTCACCGGACCTGACTCGGAACAGGCAGCCATGAAATGCCCGGCTTCTCCACATTTTAAACAGAGGCCCTGTTTAATGTGGAGTTCGTGCGACCCCTCCTTTGGGTGCACAGGGGTCTTGGACTTTGTGGGAGGGGTTGGGGCACTCTTACCTAAGGTTGCTGCATTGTCAATATGGATGGTTTAGAGGCGGCTCTCTGTGTCTGCTGCCTCACGCATCCACGTGAGCAAAGACACTGGCTGGACACTGTGGAGGATCATTCCCCTGATCTCCGCGTTGAGCCCCAAAAGGTAGTGTTGCACTAGCACCCCATCTGGCCACCCATGGAACTTGGCCACATGGTGCCAAAACTCCTCCGATTTCTTGCCCTGATGGAAGGTGCGCAAGAGAGCTTCAGCAGTTTCACTCACGTTGGTGTCCTCATAGTGTGCTTGCAGAGCCCACGTAAATGCATTGACCTCCCAGAGTTCTCGTCCATCTTCATGGTACAGGGTCACATACCAGTTGGCCACTCCCTCCCGCAAGCGTGAGGCGATGCAGTCCATGATGCATTCCTCATTTGTGAACAAATGACCCCAGTTCTGCATGAATTTCTCTTCACGCACCAAAAAGTAAGTCAGTTTGTCCGGCGTTGAGCAGGTTGAGCAGGCTGAGAAAGAAGTACTTTTCTCCCTTTCTCACACTACAAGAACTCATGGGCACTCAATGAAATTGCTGAGCAGTCGGGTTAGAACAGATAAAAGGAAGTACTTTTTCACCCAAAGAGTGATTAACACATGGAATTCACTGCCACAGGAGGTGGTGGCAGCTACAAGCATGGACAGTTTCAAGAGGGAATTAAATAAACATATGGAGCAGAAGTCCATCAGTGGCTATTAGCCACAGGGTATAGATGGGAACTCTCAGTCTGGGGCAGGTGATGCACTCTATTCTTGGTGCTGGAGGGGGCAGCAGTGGGAGGGCTTCTAGTGTCCTGGCCCTACTGCTGGACCTCCTAATGGCACCTGGTATTTTTGGCCACTGTGTGACAGAGTGTTGGACTAGATGGGCCATTTCAACATTGGCTTCTCTTATGTTCTTATGTTCCATCAAACTTTGCATCCAGCATCTTGCCTGGCGGAGGCAAATCCCTCACCAATCCTCTTGGGAGCTGTCTCAACAACGTGGGGGGGAGCCACAGGCTACTGCACTGGCGGCTGCTGGCCCGGGATGCCCAGGGCCGGTGGTGTTTGGCCTGGGGGGACCTGTTGCACTGGAGGTGCCTGTTGCATGGGACCCACTGGTTGTGCAGGGAGATGTTGGTCGAGTTCTCATTGAACCACCTCTGCAATCACTCCTGGCATCTTTCGGAATGACTCTTTGACCATGCGGAAGAGTCTGTCCTGGCCCCGTTCTAGCAATCCTACCTGGGTATCCAGGTAGTTTTCTGACTCCACAGGCTTAGGCTGTCCCGTCTCTGGATCAGGCACCACGCTCAGACGGTGGACGGCCGAATCGTACTGGCTCTCCCTGCAAGATCCGGGGGTATGGGTCCACATTTCAACAGTGTGTCTAGCACTTTCACCATTCTCGCCATTTCAGGCAGGTAGACAGATTGTTGTATGCCCCACCAAATGGATCAAAGTACCAGTCAGCCAGATCCTCATCCAAAGGTCTGGTCGTCGGCACCGTAGTTGTGGGTACCAACGTGGTTGGCACCGAGTCTTCCACGGTGGTTGCCACAGCATTCCCTTCCTCATCTTATCTCAGTTGCAGAGAGAGAGATGGTACAAAGGAAAAGAGAGAAGGATTACTGACACTTTGTCAGGTTCTTCAGTTAGTAATCAAACACAGGTCTTCTTACAGAAGACAATGTTTAATGAAACTATTCCAAAGACACATGTACAAGTCCTGTGTCAGTAATAGCCAGATACAGCAAAGCAGAGTTGGTTATACTACATTCAAACAACCCCCCCCCCAGCAGAAGCCAATGGTTACATTTCCCATGTGTGGCAGGCTAGACGGGCAAGCTAATGAAAACATGCTAGGACAGTTAAGATTCCCAGCGGTGGGCTCCAGCAGCTGGAGTATCAAGGTCAAGCCCTGATAAGAGGATGAGAATGAGATGAGGCTTCAGGTGGGGAGGAATAGGCAATCTCCCTCCTCTCTCATTCCATTAACATGAAAGGGTACCTGACAGTAATACAGCATTGGATTGTGTTATGATCAAAGAACATAAAATAGAAATAAGATGCTTATAGGAAGATCATGGTTCTTTCAACAATGTTTTGAATGGTGTCATAGGCCTCATGAGGCCTTCTTTAATGAGAGGTGATTGTGTCTGATGTGCTAGTTGCAAATATTGAAACCATTGCAGTCTACCATCCAGTTTAGCATCCAAAACAGATTTATCCAAGATAAGACCATGTTATATCTATAAATCTAATTAGATTACAATGTCATAGAAGTGAATAAGAATGAGGCGATAATGTGGGCTGAAACCAAGGTTGGACTGTGAAGGTAGAAATTGGAGATCTGGGTGGCACCAAAAGTTTTCTGTATTTGTCCCAGATAGAGTAGTAAGGAGGAAAGGATTGTTAGATATAGAGACTGGCCGTTCTGCTTTAACATTCCATATAACCTTCCTCAGTGACCTAGTAGGAGAATATGCTTGTTCTAACAAAGTCCAGTCTGGCACAGTATCAGGATGTAGCATCATAACTATATTCGTTAATTGATTGGGGCTTGTGTGGTTCGATGAGGCTGTGAACTATGCCATGGAGGGCCACCCAGGATGGACAGGCCACAGCAGAGAACTCAGACCAAGCGTGATCCCCTGGAGAAGGAAATGGCAACCCACTCCAGTATGTTTGCCAAGAAAACCCCATGGACAGTAACAAAAGGCTAAAAGATATGATGCCGGAAGATGAGCCCCTCAGGTCGGAAGGTATCCAATATCCTACTGGGGAAGAGCAGAGGGCAAGTACGAGTAACCCCAGAAAGAGTGAAGCGGCTGGGCCAAAGCCGAAAGGACGCTCAGTTGTGGATGTGTCTGACGGTGAAAGGAAAGTCTGATGCTGCAAAGAACAATACTGCATAGGAACCTGGAATGTAAGATCTATGAATCAAGGTAAGCTTGACGTGGTCAAAAATGAGATGGCAAGAATGAACATTGACATCTTGGGAATCAGTGAACTAAAGTGGACGGGAATGGGTGAATTTAACTCAGAAGACCATTATATCTACTACTGTGGCCAGGAATCCCATAGAAAAAATGGTGTGGCCTTTATAGTCAACAAGAGAGTGAGAAAGGCAGTATTGGGATACAATCTCAAAAATGACAGAATGATCTCGGTCCGAATCCAAGGCAAACCATTCAATATCACAGTAATCCAAGTCTATGCCCCAACCACTGCTGCAGAAGAGGCTGAAGTGGACCAGTTCTATGAAGACCTACAACAGCTCATAGAACTAACACCAAAAAATGATGTCCTCCTCATCATAGGGGACTGGAATGCTAAAGTAGGAAATCAAAAGGTAACCGGAATAACAGACAAGTTTGGCCTTGGAGAACAAAATGAAGCAGGGCAAAGGCTAACAGAGTTTTGTCAAGAGAACACGCTGGTCATAGTGAACACCCTTTTCCAACAACCTAAGAGGCATCTCTACACATGGACATCACCAGATGGGCAACACCGAAATCAGATTGACTATATAATTTGCAGTCAAAGATGGAGAAGTTCTATCCAGTCAGTAGAAACAAGACATGGAGCTGACTGTGGCTCAGATCATGAGCTACTTATTGCAGAATTTAGACTTAAATTGAAGAAAGTTGGGAAAACCACAAGGCCATTCAGATTTGACCTAGATCGCATCCCCGATGAGTATACAGTAGAGGTGAAGAATAGGTTTAAGGGACTAGATTTGATAGACAGAGTGCCTGAAGAACTATGGACAGAGGTCCGTGACATTGTAAAGGAGGCAGCAATCACCGCCATCCCAAAGAAAAAGAAATGCAAGAAAGCAAAGTGGCTGTCTGATGAGGCTTTACACATAGCAGAGGAAAGAAGGAAAGCTAAAGACAATGGTGAAAGGGAAAGATTTGCCCAACTGAATGCAGATTTCCAAAGAACAGCAAGGAGAGATAAGGAGGCTTTCCTGAATGAACAATGCAAAGTAATAGAGGAAAACAATAGATTGGGAAGGACTAAAGATCTCTTCAAGAAAATTGGAGAAATCAAGGGAACGTTCCATGCAAAGCTGGCCATGATAAAGGTCAAAAACGGTAGGGACCTAACAGAAGCAGAAGAGATTAGGAAAAGATGGCAAGAATACACAGAAGAACTATACAAGAAGGACCTCAATGTCCTTGACAACCACGATGGTATAATCACTGACCTCGAGCCAGACATCCTGGAAAGCGAAGTTAAATGGGCCTTAGAAAGCATTACTAACAACAAAGATAGTGGAGGTGATGGTATCCCAGCTGAGTTATTCAAAGTCTTAAAAGAAGATGCTGTTAAAGTGCTGCACTCAATTTGCCAACAAATTTGGAAAACACAACAGTGGCCACAGGATTGGAAAAGGTCAGTGTACATTCGAATCCCAAAGAAGGGCAATGTTAAGGAATGTTCAAACTATCGCACAATTGCACTCATTTCACACGCTAGCAAGGTCATGCTCAAAATCCTACAAGCTAGGCTCCAACAGTACGTGGATAGAGAAGTGCCAGAAGTACAAGCTGGGTTTCGAAGAGGTAGAGGAACTAGAGATCAAATTGCCAACATTCGCTGGATTATGGAGAAAGCAAGAGAGTACCAGAAAAACATCTACTTCTGCTTCATTGACTATGCTAAAGCCTTTGATTGTGTGGATCACAATAAATTATGGCAGGTTCTTAAAGAGATGGGAGTACCGGACCACCTCACATGTCTCCTGAGAAACCTGTATAAGGGTCAAGAAGCAACAGTTAGAACCAGATATGGAACAACTGATTGGTTTAGCATAGGAAAAGGAGTATGACAAGGATGTATATTGTCACCTTGCTTATTTAATTTATATGCAGAGTACATCATGCGAAATGCTGGCCTGGATGAATCACAAGCTGGAGTTAAGATTGCTGGGGAAAAGATCAATAACCTCAGATATGCAGACGATACCACTCTGATGGCAGAAAGTGAAGAGGACCTAAAGAGCCTCTTGCTCAGGGTGAAAGAGGAGAGTGCAAAAGTGGGCTTGAAGCTCAACATCAAAAAAACTAAGATCATGGCATCTGGCCCCATCACTCCTTGGCAAATAGAAGAGGAAGTCGTAGAAGCAGTGACAGACTTCATGTTCCTAGGATCCCAGATCACTGCAGATGGTGACTGCAGCCATGAAATTAAAAGACGCCTGCTCCTTGGGAGGAAAGCGATGGCAAACCTAAATAGCATGATAAAAAGCAGAGACATCACCTTGCCAACAAAAGTCCGCATGGTCAAAGCAATGGTATTCCCCGTAGTAATGTATGGCTGCGAGAGTTGGACTATAAGGAAGGCCGAGCACCGAAGAATAGATTCTTTTGAACTATGGTGCTGGAGAAGACTCTTGAGAGTCCCTTGGACTGCAAGGAGATCAAATCAGTCAATCCTAAAAGAAATCAACCGTGATTGTTCCCTGGAAGGCCAGATCCTGAAGCTGAAGCTCAAATACTTTGGCCACCAAATGAGAAGGGAGCATTCACTGGAGAAGACCCTGATGCTGGGAAAGATTGAAGGTCAAAGAAGAAGAGGACGGCAAAGGATGAGATGGTTAGACAGTGTCATCGATGCAACGAACATGAAATGGAGCAAACTTCAGCGAACAGCGGAAGACAGGAGGGCCTGGCGTAATCTGGTCCATGGGGTCACGAAGAGTCAGACTCAACTGTGCGACTGAACAACAACAACAAATGGTATAAACCTCCTGTGGTTCTCCTAGCAGATCCTACACTTCCCGGCCTTCCCAATAATTCTCTTTTTGCAATTTGGTTTTCCCACAAACTAGTATTTGAGCAAGGTTTGGTTTACAGGAGAATCAAAATCTTCCACTTTCCATATTTCCTTTAATCTCTGTAACCAGACATTCTTGGAGAGAACTTGGAGAGCATTTCCCTGTGGCCTTCATGGCTTGAAGCCCATTCTCTCCCCCCTTTTTCTACTTTATCTGCAAAGCAGCTATGTGCCTGAAACAATATGAGCTCTTTATGTGACATTTTCATGGCAGGGTTACCATTCTCCCGACAAGAGAGAAACTTAAAGCCTGTCCCTTATTTCCCTGCATAAAGGTTTTTCCAGAGCCTTCTAGCTAGACAAATATATACACCAAAAACAAACAAATTCTTAACTTTTATTACCTATTACTTATTCCAAGAATGTGTGTTCCTGTTTTTTTTATGCAATATAATTTACATAAATTCACTTAATACCACTCAAAGTTCAACTTTGATTTTCTCCTACCTCCCCCTCTAACCATCTACCACTTTCTATTTTCATTTGGAGGGGGGAGCTTACATTCTTTACTTTATTGCCCCCCTTTTCTTTTCTTTTCCAAACCCGGCAGCTTTCAACAGTTACAGTCCAAATGCTTACTGCTTCATTTTTCCTTTTAAACGTATTCTTTAGTAAACAATCAAATCTGTGCCTAAATTATACCCAGGAGAAGGAACACACACACCAACAAAAACAACCCACATGCCAGTCAAACATATTCAGTTGCCAGGTCAAGGCCTGGATACTGTTCTAATAACATAAAATTTAACCTCCATAGCTGTCCCTTACTGCAATGTTTTCTGAAAATTGCTTTTTGGGGAAAATTGCATTCCGCTTCATCCTACCCAATAAGTGAATGCAATTAAAATAAAACAAGGGAACTTAAAAACCAAAAGCCCCAACAATAGAATGCCAACTTACATCTTAGAGGTAGCAGAGACAAGACGCACAACTTCCAGCCTGCCACACAACTTCCCCTATGTCAAAGAATTTCAACTAGAGCGAACCAGAACACTGATAATTAAACATGCACTGAACATAGATAAAATCACCAAGTGTTTGCAAGCAACCGACCCACTGCCCTAACTCACCAGGCAATGCAACCCCAAACTGCTCTTGGCAGGGCCTTTGTGAAAGAAAATAAAATGCTCCAGCAGGGTGGGGGGAAAGTGCTCACTCTCCCCCCTTTCTCCTCCAGAAACTGGAAACCAGAAAGTCAGAGAGAGACACTACCATAAAACAATAAATTCACTCTACAGAATCCACTTTTCAGAACAGCCACCTCCCCCAAGGGACTGACCTCTGCAGTCCAGAGAAATTCCAGCAGGTCTCCAGGCCATACCTGGAGACTGGTTTTATAAAGAGGAAGATTCTACCAGTTTAACCACCTCCAGGTGAAGGGGAGCAGTTGATTCTGTCCCATCCCCAGGGACTTCTGGATATAAATGAGGGGACTCTCTTTCCTCGTCCTCATCCTCCCTCATACTCTCAGAAGAATGCAGGGTGGGTAGGCAGGACAGGGGATCCCATCCAGAAACTTTATCTTTTTTATTCTGTTTGGTCCCACTTTTGAATTCCATTATGCTGCTCACCTGTTGTAACTAGGGTAGCCACACAGCAGCATAATGGGACCCTTCTGGCTCGGGCCTTCTGTTTTGAATATAGATATCCAACTGCTGCTGAACCATAGGATCTGAACTTCCACAGTTAGGCCATTTAAGAAGAAGAAGAAGAAGAGATTGGATTTATACCTTGCCCTTCACTGCCTAAAGGTGTCTCAGAGCGGCTTACAAACTCCTTTCCCTTTCCCTCCCCACAACAGACACCCTGTGAGGTAGGTGGGGCTGAGAGAACTCTAACACAAACTGTCCTTGAGAGAACAGCTGTGCCAGAGCTTGTGACTGACCTAAGATCACATCAGCAGGTGCAAGTGGAGGAGTGGGGAATCAAACCCAGTTTAAACCCTCCCAACTTGTAATTAACCACCATTCATGAGTACTTTCCCTCCAGTATTTTATTATTAGTCCCAAAGGGCTATCTGGGGAATTTTGAGGAGTCCCCCTGACTTCCTCTTTAGCCCCCTTTGCCTTGGAACCCCAATTTCCCATTGCCATGGTCTTACCTTAATCCACGGGGCATCTTGATTTCACCCACTGGTGCAAGCTCACTTCTCCCAAGGCAGGCCCTCCATGCTAGATATTCATAGACTGACTATAAATAATAGTCTCGGAATTCCTGTTGTCCCTGCTCTCAGCCAACGGAGGCCCAAAGGACTGTGAAAAATCTCACAGGGTGCACTTTTCCAATGGTTGTTCCAGTGGACAGGCCGGCAACAAATGAAGGATCCCGGACGAGCCCCCAAATTGTTAGAAACACAAAAGGGTGTGTGTGCCTGGCCCCTCCAGGGAGGAACACAAACCTCCAAGAAAAAGAAGAGTCAGTCCAGAATGGGAGTCGAATCAAATGAGCTCCAGAACATTCCAAACTGTTTCATTTTATACTCCTACCCCCTGACCGCAAAGTCCCTCCTTCATTCCCATAAGCCAAGGTATTGAAGGTTACATTCTTTCCAACCGCCTACTAAATATCAGTTTTTTCCCCTTCCCAATATACATCAACATACATTGTGCATTTAAATTAGCTAATTACATATTTAGGGTGGGCTGAATAATATTAATGAAGGTATTATGCGTGCGTGGTTGGTTAGTACTCTATTTCACCAAGGCTATTCCTTACCATCCAAATTCTTTACACACCCCTTTCCCATTTTATCTCTGAGTTTGCTACTTCTGCCTCTGCTCTTCAGTAAGGCCCATAATCCTGCCATTGTTTTATAGAGTTACAGCTGTTATAGCTCATTATTTTAACTATTTAGCTTCCCTCAATACTAGTGTGCAATGGTTTTTTTTGCTTCGTATCAATTGTTGCATTGTTCTGTGTTCTTTCTGGTTGCTGGGAAGGGGCTTGTTTTTGCCAGTAGTTGCACTGTTGTTGTGTGGGTTGGGGTTTTGGGAAGTTCTTCTTCTGTAGTTTAATAGTTTTCCTGTATAATACTTTCCAGTTTAATACATAGTGTGATAGATTTGCTTCTGGTGAGGTGAGGTGAGGTGTGGACTGTCGTTGGTTGGTTATTCTGATAAGGCTTTTTTGTGGCACTGGTTGCTCAGTTTTGTGGCATTGGTTTGTGGGCAGTTTTTAAATTAATTAATTAATTTATTTATCTTTCGATTTGTATACCGCTCACCCTCTGAGGGCTCTAAGCAGTTCACATATTCCATCGATACAAATCCTAACCTAGGGCCACATACAAGGGAAGGTGACAAGCCTACCAGGCACCCTTTCTTTGTAGCAAGTTGTTTTTTCTTGTTGTCTGTGGACGGCATCCTCCTGGTGCTGGTCTTGATCTTCCAACCTTTATTTTGGCTGTTGCGACACCTTCGAGTCTGGGCCGAGTGCATGTTTTGCACACACTCGTTGTCAGCCTCTGTCCATCAGGCTCTGGCCTATCACATCGCCCACCACCACGCCTGTCGGCCCAGCCTCCTTTCGCTTGCCAGCCTTGCCAGCCGCCACCATACTTTTTCTGCTGCCGCCGCCGCTCACTGTTTGCCACTTGCCGCTCACGTCGCTGCCGTTACACCACAAGGGCAGGTGCCCCCCCCCCGCTCTAAGAGCAGGTACCCAATTTATCTATTTGCCCTTTAACGGGCTTTCGAACCGCTGGGTAGGCGGGAACTGGGACATAGGGCCGGGAGCTCACTCTGGCCACGGTGGGGCTCGAACAGCTGAAGCTGTTTGGCCAGATGTCATGCAGGCTTCACTTACTGCCTGTGCCACCGCTCCCATTTTTTGGTCTTAAAAGGTTTTGCTTGGCTTGTTGGGTGTTTCTGGTTTGTTAGGGCCATTAATTTAAATAGGCCACTCTAATAAGGGTCTGCTCGGGGATTCTTTTATGTTTAAATGCTTCTAATTAATTGAGTGTAGGGCTGTAGTTCATTCACATACCTAACTAGGCCAGAGATTTGTTGTTGTTCAGTCGCACAGTCGAGTCCGACTCTTCGCGACCCCATGGACCAGTTTACGCCAGGCCCTCCTGTCTTCCGCTGTCTGCTGAAGTTTGCTCAATTTCATGTTCGTTGCATCGATGACACTGTCTAACCATCTCATCCTTTGCCGTCCCCTTCGTCTTTGACCTTCAATCTTTCCCAGCATCAGGGTCTTCTCCAGTGAATGCTCCCTTCTCATTTGGTGCCCAAAGTATTTGAGCTTCAGCTTCAGGATCTGGCCTTCCAGGGAGCAATCAGGGTTGATTTCTTTTAGGATTGACTGATTTGATCTCCTGGCAGTCCAAGGGACTCTCAAGAGTCTTCTCCAGCACCATAGTTCAAAAGAATCTATTCTTCGGCACTCAGCCTTCCTTATAGTCCAACTCTCGCAGCCATACATTACTACGGGGAATACCATTGCTTTGACCATGCGGACTTTTGTTGGCAAGGTGATGTCTCTGCTTTTTATCATGCTGTTTAGGTTTGCCATCGCTTTCCTCCCAAGGAGCAGGCGTCTTTTAATTTCATGGCTGCAGTCACCATCTGCAGTGATCTGGGATCCTAGGAACGTGAAGTCTGTCACTACTTCTACGACTTCCCCTTCTATTTGCCAAGGAGTGATGGGGCCAGATGCCATGATCTTAGTTTTTTTAATGTTGAGCTTCAAGCCCACTTTTGCGCTCTCCTCTTTCACCCTGAGCAAGAGGCTCTTCAGGTCCTCTTCACTTTCTGCCATCAGAGTGGTATCGTCTGCATATCTGAGGTTATTGATCTTTTCCCCAGCAATCCTAACTCCAGCTTGTGATTCATCCAGGCCAGCATTTCGCATGATGTACTCTGCATATAAGTTAAATAAGCAAGGTGACAATATACATCCTTGCCGTACTCCTTTCCCTATGCTAAACCAATCAGTTGTTCCATATCCGGTTCTAACTGTTGCTTCTTGACCCTTATATAGGTTTCTCAGAAGACATGTGAGGTGGTCCGGTACTCCCATCTCTTTAAGAACCTGCCATAATTTATTGTGATCCACACAATCAAAGGCTTTAGCATAGTCAATGAAGCAGAAGTAGATGTTTTTCTGGTACTCTCTTGCTTTCTCCATAATCCAGCGAATGTTGGCAATTTGATCTCTAGTTCCTCTACCTCTTCGAAACCCAGCTTGTACTTCTGGCACTTCTCTATCCACGTACTGTTGGAGCCTAGCTTGTAGGATTTTGAGCATGACCTTGCTAGCGTGTGAAATGAGTGCAATTGTGCGATAGTTTGAACACTCCTTGACATTGCCCTTCTTTGGGATTGGAATGTACACTGACCTTTTCCAATCCTGTGGCCACTGTTGTGTTTTCCAAATTTGTTGGCAAATTGAGTGCAGCACTTTAACAGCATCTTCTTTTAAGACTTTGAATAACTCAGCTGGGATACCATCACCTCCACTAGCTTTGTTGTTAGTAATGCTTTCTAAGGCCCATTTAACTTCGCTTTCCAGGATGTCTGGCTCAAGGTCAGTGATTATACCATCATGGTTGTCAAGGACATCGAGGTCCTTCTTGTACAGTTCTTCTGTGTATTCTTGCCATCTTTTCCTAATCTCTTCTGCTTCTGTTAGGTCCCTACCATTTTTGTCCTTTATCATGGTCAGCTTTGCATGGAACGTTCCCTTGATTTCTCCAATTTTCTTGAAGAGATCTCTAGTCCTTCCCAATCTATTGTTTTCCTCTATTACTTTGCATTGTTCATTCAGGAAAGCCTCCTTATCTCTCCTTGCTGTTCTCTGGAAATCTGCATTCAGTTGGGCAAATTTTTCCTTTTCACCGTTGCCTTTAGCTTTCCTTCTTTCCTCTGCTATGTGTAAAGCCTCATCAGACAGCCACTTTGCTTTCTTGCATTTCTTTTTCTTTGGGATGGCGGTGACTGCTGCCTCCTTTACAATGTCACGGACCTCTGTCCATAGTTCTTCAGGCACTCTGTCTATCAAATCTAGTCCCTTAAACCTATTCTTCACCTCTACTGTATATTCTTCGGGGATGCGATCTAGGTCAAATCTGAATGGCCTTGTGTTTTTCCCAACTTTCTTCAATTTAAGTCTGAATTTTGCAATGAGTAGCTCATGATCTGAGCCACAGTCAGCTCCAGGTCTTGTTTTTACTGACTGGATAGAGGTTCTCCATCTTTGACTGCAAATTATATAATCAATCTGATTTCGGTGTTGCCCATCTGGTGATGTCCATGTGTAGAGACGCCTCTTAGGTTGTTGGAAAAGGGTGTTCACTATGACCAGCGTGTTCTCTTGACAAAACTCTGTTAGCCTTTGCCCTGCTTCATTTTGTTCTCCAAGGCCAAACTTGTCTGTTATTCCGGTTACCTTTTGATTTCCTACTTTAGCATTCCAGTCCCCTATGATGAGGAGGACATCATTTTTTGGTGTTAGTTCTATGAGCTGTTGTAGGTCTTCATAGAACTGGTCCTCTTCAGCCTCTTCTGCAGCAGTGGTTGTGGCATAGACTTGGATTACTGTGATATTGAATGGTTTGCCTTGGATTTGGACCGAGATCATTCTATCATTTTTGAGATTGTATCCCAATACTGCCTTTCTCACTCTCTTATTGACTATAAAGGCCACACCATTTTTTCTACGGGATTCCTGGCCACAGTAGTAGATATAATGGTCTTCTGAGTTAAATTCGCCCATTCCTGTCCACTTTAATTCACTGATTCCCAAGATGTCAATGTTCATTCTTGCCATCTCATTTTTGACCACGTCAAGCTTACCTTGATTCATAGATCTTACATTCCAGGTTTCTATGCAGTATTGTTCTTTGCAGCATCGGACTTTCCTTCCACCGTCAGACACATCCACAACTGAGCGTCCTTTCGGCTTTGGCCCAGCCGCTTCACTCTTTCTGGGGTTACTTGTACTTGCCCTCTGCTCTTCCCCAGTAGCATATTGGATACCTTCCGACCTGAGGGGCTCATCTTCCGGCGTCATATCTTTTAGCCTTTTGTTACTGTTCATGGGGTTTTCTTGGCAAAGATACTGGAGTGGGTTGCCATTTCCTTCTCCAGGGGATCACGCTTGGTCTGAGTTCTCTGCTGTGGCCTGTCCGTCCTGGGTGGCCCTCCACAGCATAGCCCACAGCCTCATCGAACCACGCAAGCCCCCTCGCCACGACAAGGCAGTGATCCATGAGGGAGAGGCCAGAGGTAGGGTACTGTTAAAAGAGATGAGGAAGGGTTTTCATAAAAGTAGCAGAATAAGTAGCCTAGACTAGGTTCTGTGCACCTGATTTTAATTGATGGCTGGTGTTTTTTTGTGGATGAAATTGTGGATGAAATTGTGGATTAAAAGCGCAAGTACCAGGAAAGTACTTGATTTTCCTGATGCAGGAAAACATGGTAGAGAATGGAGAGCATTATGGGAGTGAGCCTGTTTCAGTGTGGGAGGCGGATAGGCCCATCTGATCAGCAAATTTAAATGAGAGAGGGAACAGCAGTGAAACCCGATTAAAACGACTGTGTGACTACAGCCTTTATGTTTTTTTGCTATGTGCTCCTCATATTCCCTTTTTGTCTGCCTGATCACAGACTTGCATTTTATTTGCCTGTGTTCCCTTTTATCAGCCTCACTGAGACTAGCTTTCCACCACTTAAAGGAATCCTTCTTACCTTTTACAGCTTCCATTACTTTGTTTGTTAACCATGCAGGCTTTTTTCTATACCTCTTTGTGACTTTCCTAACCTGCGGTATATATTTTTTCTGAACTTCTAGGACTGCAGTTTTAAACAGTCTCCAAGTTTCCCCAATGGTTTTGACCCTTTCTACTTTTCCTTTCAGTTTTCTCTTCACATGTCCCCTCATATAATAGAATTTACCCCTTTTAAAGTTAAAAGTGGTTGTGTCAGTCTTTTTGGGCAACTCCCTATTTATACAAATGTTAAACTCAATAACATTATGGTCACTGTTCCCAAGCGGTGCAATCACTTTTACATTTCTCACCAGGTCTTGGGTGTTACTTAGGACCAAATCCAGGATCATCTCCCCCCTGGTAGGTTCTGTGACCATCTGTTCCATAGCACAGTCATTGAGAGTGTCCATAATCTAAATCTCTTTTTCCCAACTAGAACTCATATTGACCCATTCAATTTGTGGGTAGTTAAAATCACCTATTATGACACAGTTATTTTGTCTAGCCACTATCTTTAATTCATTCATCATTTTATAATCCTCCTCTACCTTTTGATCTGGTGGGCGATAACAAACTCCCACTGTTAAGCCTCCTTTTGAACCTATTATTTCAACCCATAGCTTTTCCAGAAGTGAATCCAATTCTCTTACCCTCTCAATCTTACTGGACTGTATACCCCTTCTGACATACAAACCCACCCCATCTCCAACCCTTCCCCCCATCCTTCCAGTATAATTTATAACTAGGAATCACCATATCCCACTGATTTTCCTCATCCCACCAAGTTTCTGAAATACCCATAATTTCTATTTCCCCCACCCCCAACACCAAGCATTCCAACTCCCTGATTTTACCTTGGACACTTCTAGCACTTCTAGAAACAGACACTGTTAGGTGTGCCAGTGCACCGCCTAATCAGTGACATCAGCACTCACTGGAACTCCACCTGTGCCATGCTTGAGCGCTTGGTGGAGCAGAAGGGAGCCCTGACTGCCCTGATCTCAGAGAGATCATCCGGACTGGTTTGAGAACCAGTTTGTGAACCAGCCACAGTTTGGTTCAAGAACTGGTCCTAAAAATGGAGCCAATTCAGTTTGGTCTGGGACAAAATCCAGAAAGTGCCCATCCCTATACCATACCATACCATACCATATCGTACTGTACCATACTATACTATACTATACTATACTATACTATACTATACTATACTATACTATACTATACTATACAGGCTATGATTCTATACTATACTAGGTCCACATGTGGCAAAGGAACAATTCAATGATCTCTTCTGGTCTGCAGCAGATGCATCAAGATGAATAAGCAAAACATAAACTAGAAGAGACACTTCTGCTCCAATTAGTTGCTAGGTAACACACACCATCTGTCTATTAGAGGACTTCAGAACTGAATTAACTCTCTAAACACCTCTCTGTTTTTGTAGTGTGATCTACTATAATTGTTACTCCAGCACATCTCAGTCGCCAAAAGTTTTTAAAAGATCAGTGTAAAATTGATAAACTTTGTTTTAATAAGGTGGTACAGCATTTCTCTCTTCTCCTCCCACATATAGACAGATGTTCCAAAGTTGCTTTCTCTCTAAGTTGTCCGTTAGAAGACATATCTATAAAATGAGTCAGATTAGTGGAGCACCAGAGACGGTAAGCATGGGGTGACAATTCCAATGGGAACCACGACTGCCCTAGAAAGGCAGCTGAAGGAGATGCTGCAGGAGCCATTTTGTCTTTAGATTTGTCCCATGTTTGAAAGGTTGCTTCAAGAAAGGGGTGTATAATATTATTTGAGAATCTTCAGTTATGAGGTATCTATAATGATTGTTTTTCAGAATGAGAGGTTAGATAATCTTATTCAATTATTTTCCAATCTGCTTGAAAAGATAGATTGTATTGCTTCATTAAGTTAGCTAGATTGACTGCCTCATAGTATGTCTGTAGATCAGGAATTGCCAGACTACCATTCTTAGCTGGATGATGCATGGGGTGAAACCCAACTCTCATTTTCTTAAAAGTCCATATAAAGCTGTTTAAGTTTCTTTGCCAGCCTCATATTAGAGTAGCAGAGAGGTACACAGGAAGAGCTCTAAAGTAGACAATTTTGGAAGTATAAATGATTTTACTGTGTTTATTTTTTCAGGCCATGTTAATAACTTTGTCACCCAACGAGAAGACCTTTCATTTTGTTTCACTCCTGAAGATTCCTCTGGATCAATGTAGCTTTTGATTTATTATTTGATGATTCTGCTAAAACTGTTTCAGTCACAAGGCAATAATACCATAACAGATGGCTAGATTTCTCTCACTTTCTGAATGTGACACATAATGGGGAAGCTTTTTGTTTTGTGCTGATGGAATATACTGAGGCATAAAAGGAAAGCATTTTGCATTCTATAGTGACAGACTTCACTTGTAGAGGTTCATGAATGGATACATTTCCAAATAGATTGTATCTGCTCAATCAAGATGTTTACCAAACTTCAAAGCAACAGGGGAGAGATTGTAGAGGAGTGGTCAGCAGGGTGAGGTTCCCTGCATGTTTGGTGTATGTCACCTGCTCTTTTGAACCTGTGCCTGATATTTTCCTCAAAAGCACTTTCCTGGGACATCTTTGGGAGGTCATAACTCAGACCCCCTAAATCCAATCTGCACATAACTTGGAGGGTATGTAGAGGTGCATCAGGGAGAGGACCCCTGCAAGTCTGATGGCTTTAGCTTGCACAGGGATAATTCTATACACTCCTGGACCTCTTGAACCTATACCTGTCATTTTCCCAGATAGCACTTTCCTGGGGGCACCTTCTTTGGGGGGCCATAACTTGGATCCTGTAAATCTAATCCTCACCAAACTTGGAGGGCAGGTAGAGGAGAGTCATCTGGAGATCCTCCGCTAGCTTGGTGTCTCTAGCATCTGGATGTGTGTGTTCTACTGCATCACAAACCTCAGAAACTGAATCAGTTTGTTTGGTGTCTAAAAGTTCATGAAGGTTCATGGCTCATGAACAGGGCACAGTACAAACCACAAACTAAATAACATTTTCCCAGTTTGTACCCATCCCTACTGATAGCACAGATATTTTGAGGCAGACTGCTTCTCTCTCTCTCCCTCTCTCTCTCTTAGGTTTGTGTGTGTGCACGTTCCCATGCCTGGAAGTCATGGCAACCTCTGGTGACTCCTACTGGAGCATGAAGGACATTCAGAGAAGTGGCTTGACAGCCTGCCTCTGGCCTCCTGGCCCTGGTATTCTCTGGAGGTCTCCCATACAAATACTTGGCAGGGTCGGCACTGCTTAGCTTCTATGATTTGATGAGATCTGGCTTGCCTGGGCTATCCAGGTCAGGGCAAGGCAGACTGCTTCTTATTGTGGAAGTTCACCATGGCTAGTAACCATGTGTAGATTTCTCCATGAATCTGTCTAATATCTCATTAATGCTACCTGTGCTAGCAGCCATCCCATATATTCTCAGGTAGGAAATGTGTGTGTATGTGTGTGTCTGTCTGTAAAGTGCCATCAAGTCACAGCCGACCTAACAGTGATCCCAGCAAGGGGCTTTCAGGGCAAGTGAGATGCAAAGGTGGTTTGCCTTCCTCTGCAGTCTTCCTTGGAGGTCTCCTATCCCAGTACTAACCAGGGCTGACCCTGCTTAGCTTCTGAGATCTGGTGAAATCAGGCTGTACCACACTGCCTTCCCTCCCGAGGTAGGGAATGCCACAATTTAATTACTCATTTTGGATGCACCAAATCAATCTGGCTAAAAGTTACTCTGAGGGTGCATTCAGACATGCCATTTAATCTGGTGTTGTGACTGTTCAACTACGGATTTTATATGCACGATCACACAGTCAACATCTGCCTCCCATCCCAATCTTGCTCAAAACCCTTTTAACCTGGAGTATTTTGGGACCAGGTCCCCAGTGGTGGTTTCTCAGTTCTCCCGTTTAAAGCTGTATTTTTCCCCTGTGTGATCGCTCCTCCGGTGTCAATCCACTTCTGGTGGTTTAACCCCCCCCAAAAAAAGCTGCTGTGGAAGCCTGAGGCTTCCGCTTTTTGCCCACCATTTTTTAAATGTTGGTGGTATGCACATAAGCGGAGCTCTGCTTCTGCGTTTATAAAACCAATGTTTAATTGTTCACTAATTTCAGTATTTAGACAAGTTTGGGATCTCATGGAGGCCAGTTTCGAGTCAAAAGTTTAAAGGGAAGTGTTCTGATACAGTGGTTGGAGACACCTCAGGGCATGCTTTTGGTGGGAAACTTGTTGTTCTGCACATGCGTGAAGATTTCAATTCTATGGATGACTGCCTACGCGCATGCGCAAACTGAGAATTTTTTTAAAAAAACCACTGACACACACTCCTGCGCATCAGTAGTGTAGACAGCGGGGAGCAATGTGACTGCGCGGTGAGGGAGGTAAGTGTGATCACGATTATCCAGATCAAAAATAATTGCGTCAGAACCAGACCAGTTTATACCACTCTGAGCACACCATCTGAGTGCACCCTAAGATTCCCTTCTTCCTTGCTCATTCCCACATTCTTCATCCAAACCCCAACCCAACCCTCAAATATTTCTCATTGGTGGTAGTCAAGTCAGTAGACATGGATACCGGCACTTCTTCCTAAGGAATGAAACGTCCATAGGCACTTTCATACACTCTAAATAACGCACTTCCAATCCACTTCCAATGCACTTTGCTACTGGATTTCACTGTGTGAAATGTTTTCACCTGCTCTTCTTCCCCACACATTCAGTGAATGCACGGGGCTGTCATTTATTCCTGACTAGAGATCAGTTCCCTTGGAGGAAACAAGAGCTTCAGAGTCAGGCTATATAGTATACCATAGAGACCACCAACCAAAGCTAACTTAGTCTAGAAAAGTCCAGGGGGAAAAATGGAAATCTTGAAACTTCACACCCCTGCTGAGCCCCCTCCCCAAAATGTGTCCTCCCCTAGCACAGCCCCCCAGTTCTCTAGGAATTTCTCAAGTCAGAGCTGTCCATGTTACTCCCTATCCCCCATTTGCCAGTTCAGGAAATGGAAAACCAGGTCTGGACATGCTATTTCTCATGTCTGCTTCCTCTGTGGTAAAGGTGTGCTCTGGCTTTAACACTCCCTTGAAGACAAAGTTATCCTTGTTTGTCTGGGGACAGGATGATAGCAAAAATTTCCAATAAAACTATGTTGGAAACTTTGTTATTACACACCATGAGCTTCTGTCATTTTTGCTTGGAGGCCAAGCAGAAGCATTTTTTCTGCTTCTCTCTCTACATCTCTCACTTTAGTTTAAAGTTGATATTGATCTCTTTCAGTTTTGAATTAGGAGGGATATAGATTTTGTTTCTCATGGGACAATTCGTTCTTCAGCTGTAGACACTTTCCATGGGCTGTTGTTTTCCCACTGGGGTTCTGTCATTAGTTTTAGTAATTTCTGGTACATAATCCATAATAATTTGTGTGAGTCCTTGCCATCAGCTTCCCATCCCAGGAAGAACTTCCATGCTGGAGAAATGCCCTAGTATTCACACAGATAAAACAAACGATTAAGAAACAGTATCCATTTCCCCTAACCCAAATCATCCCCCAAACTGTTATTTGTGTTGCATGTAAAAAATACATGTACAGCAAAGGTGCCTGTATTTCTTTCCTCATTGAGAAGTCAATAGCAATTTACAGCAATCTCTTAGATAGAGAAAATTATGGAGGACAAGCTGAAATGCTCCCCGACCTTCTGCTACCCCCCCAATCAAATTAATAGCCTTGCCTCTCCATTCCCCTGTCCCCTATTGGCTGCAGTTAAGGATGAAAAATGAAACTAGAATAGGGTTGTTATGGGGAAGTGGATTTCTTTTTTCTGAAATTCATTTTTTTTTTTTACATATACCCACATGCTTCAAGAACACTTAAATCAGTATTCTGCCACCAGGACCTATTTAAGGACATTCCCAACTCGGACAGGAGCATAGGTCCCACCTCCTGCCAGGTTTCTGGGAATTAACAACTTACCAGCTCTGGGCTAGAGCTGCAGATAATTAACACACAGTAGTAGCTTTCTAGGCGAGCAGCATAGGCTCTAGATCTAGACTTAGAGATCCAGTTACAATACATGAGTCAAACTCAGGTGAGATTAATCTATATAAGATATTTATTAAGCAAAGCAGAGATATGACAAGAGACTTGCAAAGGTAGGAAAACAAAGAAATCTAAAGCTTGTCCAGCTCTTACTACACATAGAGATATTCCATAGTTACCAGTCCTTCAGGGTCCATTGACCAGGTAGAACAAAGTCAATCATCCAGGGAATCTTAAAGAGGAACCACATGCTTGCAGTAGGCAATTAAGGCCAGCATGTTGCCCACTAGCAAAATTCAGTGTTGCAGGTTTGTAATCCAAACAGAGACTAACTCTTAGAAAGGGGCCCTCCTTCCAAGAGAGTTCTGTGTCTTTTCTCATAGGGTGAGGATAATCCCCTCCTACCCCTGTCACAATTGAGTATGGCCATTTACCCAATCCTGACAGGGTCGAAAGGCATGCCCAGTGGCCATTGCGTATGTGCTGAAGGCACGTCTGCTGTGCTTTGAAGTTTGGGAAGAGTCTCAATGTCTGGTCTTCCCCTCAGAGGTGCCAAAGTGGCTTTTGAAATGGATATCTAGGCCTGGCATCTGTGCATGCCATCTGTGCAGGTGTCAAAAGTCACAGGGACATGTTATCAGCTAGGCTATTTGGGCCTAGTATGACTGAACCAGGAAAGTCTTTTCCTATACACTGAGTTCTTCGAATACCTGACACTGACACACTAACTGACAACAGCACCATTTTCATTTGTTGTCAGTTAGGGGAAATCGACTTTGGACCACTGTTTGGTTCTCTCTTACTTAGTTAATAAGTATACTTAGTTAATAAGGTCTAAATTATATGTGGCATTCCTGGACCTTAAAGGGGCTTTCAATTCTATCCCCAGGAATCGCCTCTGGGAGAAAATGGCTGATACTTCCCTGGACAAGAGACTCCTTTTCTTAATTAGCAGACTTCATAGGTCCACCTCATGTCAAATTAGATACTCTGCTTCAGGGAGGCTAACCCCCCAAATTTCTACCAGCAAAGATGTCAGAGGGCTTCCCAGTGATCACCACGGCAGTGCCAACCGATAGTCAGAATAGGTTTAAATCCCCAGTATGACATGAAGCTATCTTGGTGACCTTGAGCTAGGCTTGCACTTATCCTGGGGGGGGGGACAGCACTGCATGCGTCACAACTGGCAAAATGACAGAAGTGACATCACAGCTACCCAGTGATGCTAGGAATCCCCCAAATTGCTAGAGTCTTTACTGAAAGTGATGCCATTGTGTGCTGTTTTTCCCCCAAGGGTTTCAAACCACACTGAAAAACTTCCTGCTGTTTGCAGAGACTAGGCTGGCAACCCTCCCTTTGACTCATAGAGGTAACCAACATAAAGTAGTAAATATCATCTCATTAGACTCTATTCTCAGGCATATTCAGGTAACTGGATGGTGATCTGGAGATGTCTTGAGTCAATAGCCAGATCATCTGGGTTCTGAGTAGAATATTTCTGGAAATATTTGGGAATATCCAGGGCCAGGATTTTAAGGATCCCAGGCCTGTTTCCCCTCTCCCATGTGACAGGATTTCCAGGCAGTGGCAGCAGCTCTCCCAGGCAAATGGGATCCAGTATTATGATATTATGGTAATATAGGACTCAGGCCTTGCTGAAGCTTGACTCCATTTTAGGGTGAGGTGTTTTTTTTAAATGCTGCTTGTGGTATGCCTCTGGCTGCTGTAGAGTTCCCAGCCTCCAGGTGGGGCCTGGGAATCTCCCACTTTTACGACTGATTTCCAGCTGACAGAGATCCGCTCCCCCAGAGAAAATGGCTGCTTTGAAGGGTGGACTCTATGGCATTGTACCATTCTGAGGCCCCTCCCCTCACCAAACCCTGCCCTCTCCCAGATCCACCCCCAAAGTCTCCAGTTATTTTCCAACCTATACCTGGCTGCCTTCAGCAGCTGTGGTCTCTGTGGGCCTTGGAACTGGTTCATTTACTTCTGCTGGCTGCCTGAAAAGGCCCTCTTCTTGTTTTTTGTGCTAGGTCTGTTTTGCACTTTGTTCTATGATGCTACTTAAACTATTATTTCAAATTTTCTTGTGCTTTGTGTTTTTTTCTGGTGGGGGGCCTTTATTTTCTTTCTTGTTCTTTCTAAAAATAGTTTCAGAGGGTGGTTGTGTCAGTCTGCAGTGGAAAGCTTGATTCACATCCAGTAGCACCTGAAAGACCAGCAAGATTTGGATGTAAAAGCTTTTAAGAGTCAACAATGAAGACAGCATTGACTGTTGAAAGCTCATGCCTGAAAATCTTGTTGGTCTCTGAGGTCCAACTGGAGCTGAATCTAGCCATGTAAAAAACACTAAGGGGGGAAGTGTTGGGGTGGGTCCATGGTTCCAAACTAGTGGGGCACACCGGATTTGTGAAATCTTTGCAATTACTTCAGAGGCAATTTTGGTGGCCGGGAATGAGAAAAGATTTGTCTTCATTTGTGCAAACGTGCCAGACTTGCCTCATGAGTAAACACCGGCCGGGAAAGCCTCCGGGACTGTTACAATCACTGCCTACCCCCTCCCGGCTGTGGGAGGTCATCTCCATGGACTTCATCACTGATTTACCACTGAGTGGGAGGAAAACGGCGATTTGGGTGGTTGTAGACTTGTTTTCTAAACAGGTGCATTTCATCCCGTTTAAGTCAGTCCCATCGGCCAGAAAGCTGGCCAAAGCGTTGCTGCAACACGTCATTAGACTTCATACTCTGCCGTCCAAGGTCATATCCAATAGGGGGTCACAATTCGTTTCTACATTTTGGGGTGAATTGATGGCATTGCTTGGGGTGGAGAGGGGGGTCAGCAGTGCCTATCACCCAGAAATGGACGGGCAGATGGAGAGAGTCAATCAAACCCTAGAGCAATATTTGCAGTGCTTCACCAATTTCCAACAAGACAATTGGGAGTCTTTGCTACCGCTGGCAGAATTCTGCTATAATAACACATGTCACTCCTCCATGGGAGTCTCGCCTTTCATGGCGGTTCATGGCTATGAAGCCCCTCCTCTACGTCCTGAGTTTTCCAATGTTTCTATATCCCTAAGTATCAACCTTTCAAACACAGAAATAGATGGTACTGTAAGGTTGGGTGTGAGTTGTGATTTAGGCTTGAAAGGATTATTGTCCCGGTCAGCCACCTCCCATCCTCCCGGGACTGGCTGGGAGCAACCCTGGAGGGGCTAACTCACCTGGAAGGGAATGCAGACCAATGGCACCAAATACAGAGGCAGTTCAACAGGCGTTGCAACCACGGGAGGAAGAAAGAAGCTGCACAGAGCTCGGGGGTCGGGCAAGAAGACATACCAGAGGACCACGAAGAGGAAATGAAACAGAAGGAAGAGGCGAGGGGAAGAGGAATGGAATTCAGCCAGCAGAGCAGAAAGCAGCCCCCACACTCAGCGACCGACAGCAGGAAGGAGGAGCCGCCCTGCCAGAGCAGCCGGCGTGGAATGTTATAAAGGGGGTGGGGCTAAGCAGGGAAGGAAGGGGCTGTTACACGAGAGGGTGCTGGGAGCGGGGCGTGGGGATAAGAGGAAAGAGAGGCTGGAGACCAGGGAGGACGAGACACAGATGAGACTGGGGAGAGTAACGGAAGCTCAGAGAGACCCACATCCCCTTAGCCTGACTGGCTGAAGGTTTGGTCTGTGCAGGCAGAGGGATATCCCAGGTGAACCGAACCTGATCCCCTGCCTGTCTGAGGTGTCCTTTTGCCTCCTTTCTTCTTGTCTCCCCTCCCAGGACGCTTCCCCCTGAGCTGACCAGGTGAGCAGCAACGGCAACCGGAGGATTGCCACCTGGGGCAGAACCTGGAACTCACAATTATGATCTCCAATTTCATTCCCTGCAAAAAGGCTTTTTAATTTCAATGTATGTATAAGTTTAAAGAGATCAATTCTGGTTTGAAAATGATTATAGTGATGTGTGGGGACAAAACCTAACCCTAGATTTAGTAAACAGGTCTCATTCAACATCAATATATGGGAAGATCAGTTAACCACTAGGTTCTCTTCCCTCTGCGTTTCCACAGCTGTTGTTTTAAAAAATCTCCTGTGCCTTATATTTGGTACGTCTATAGAGGCTGGGTCTGTATGAGGGGCCTTCATCCCCCAAGGTATTAGTAGAGTCCTCGGCTTCGGTAGTTTCTAAATCTGATATGGAATTTTTAGAGTCTGTCCATGATACTCATCGTGTATTGTTACTCACAGGGGAACACCATTTATACACCCTATTTTGGACGTAATCCCTATTATCTCATTCAAACTTCTTAATCTTATTGTCTCTAATATTTTTCTCCAAGGATTTCAGTTCCACCTCCATTTCCTTAATGTGGGTATTAAAGTTTTCAAGACGTATAGTAGCCTGTAACTTGTCTTCCATGTTTTTAATATCTGCATCTAGCTTCTCTGATTCCTGTATAGCTTGGTCAATTATTAAGAGCATCAAGTCATAGGAACGCTTATTCAAAATTGCCGTCTATTTGTTCAAGACTTCCTCATGACCTAGAAACATAGCAGGTCCCTTTTGCATCCTTAATCTTCTAGGTATCATATTAGAAGCACAATAATCACTTAATGAGGTTGCATGCATAATTAATTTAATCTTTTTCTTTTTCAAAAATTCAAACTGAGTCCAGTCTATATTTCCCACTTGGGAAATACTATTTGTAATTTTAGGGTCATTTGCCAAGATTCTATCATGTTCCTGATCAGAAAACATAAAGCGATTACTTGGTAACACCATAGTCTGCAACAATACAGAGCAAAAAGTCAGACTGAGGAAGTCTTCTGAGGAAGTGTATTTATGAAACAAAGAGAAGATCCAGAGTCCTCATAACTTTATAGCTATATGGATTAACTATATGGATTATTGGAACTTTTGTACTTACCTTTATACTTGATTGTATTTTAGCATTGTTGATTACTGTACTTAGTGACAGTCAGTATTTAAATGTTTTGCACTTTATGTGGTGTTCGTATCTTTAATAGACACAGTTACTAATTACACCTTCCCCAGCTGCCCTTTGTGCTAAACAGCAGAGCTGCAGCCCATGGAATTTTTTACCAAATCCAGAATGTGGGTGAGATAAGAATATCCATAGTCCTAGAATTTGCTTTGCTCTTTCCCTAAGTTTTATTTCCACTATTTAAAAATTATCCATTTGAAACAATTAACGCTTCCATTAGGCAAATGTCATATTGCCTATTTCTTTTTTTTCTTTTTTTTAAACAATTTTTTTTATTGGAAAAACAATCAACATTTTCAATAATGGTACCAATACAATTTCGGAAAAAAAAAGTTCCCAACCCTTCCCCCCCACCCCCCCTAATAGGCTTCCAACACTGCTAATAACAAACAAAAATATATGTTAGACAATAATCAAATTTAAACTTATATGCATTGACAAACCAGGTAACACATTATATAAAATCTCTACCATTACAACATATTCTCAAATAACAGTATAATACAATTCCAAATTCATTTCACTTCTCGTTCAATAACCATCCGTATCCAAGTTATATATTTTCCCCTTCATTCTATATTCATTTTCTAGATACAGTTTCAAATCTTCCCAATCTTTTGTATACTGTTCTGCCATTTGTCCATTTAACTTCTTTGTCATTTTGTCAATTTCCGCTAAAAATAGCAGTTTTCTCAACCAGTCATGTATATCTGGCACCTTCTCCATTTTCCATTGCTGAGCAAAGGCCATTCTCGCCGACGTAATCATGTACCATAGCAGTGTCCTTTTTTCTTTTTTTCTTTTTAAATATATTTATTGGGTTTTTTGACATAAAGCTACACCACTATACAAACTTCAACAAAAACATCCACAAAAGTATAACTACCAACTCTAACTCTATAGTAACAATTTTCCAATTCAGCAACACAAATTTACAGTAGAACTAGACCCAACATTTTTATACTACCCTAACCCTTATAAAGGACCTTAGGTCAGTTTTCTATTAGGTGACTACTACTCTCACAATTTACTTTACAAGATTACTTTATCAATTCTTGTTGGCAATTCGAAAAAGACAAACAAACAAACATAATCACTATTTATAGTCATCATTTCATTAATCAGTCAATTTTATAACCCTTACTATTCCCCCTCTTACAATAAACTGTTCATTCCTTACATATAATATATATATATATATAAAGCTTGTCATTACTATAATTTCAAACTTTTCCTTTTACTGCCTTTTTCCAATATCCATTTTATCCCTGCAGTTTACAAATTAATTTAACTTTTGCAGAAACCCCTATAACAGATTTAACTTTCATGTTTAGACTACCCCACCTAAACCTACTAAAGCGAACAGATTACTTTACACATAATGACCCGTACTTTAATATCACCTCATTCTGGATCATATTATCCTTATACAGTTTAACTATATTTTACTCCTTTACTCTACTGCACATCTCCAATATTTACCACCACTTTTTACTTTTGCTTTGCCACTAAACACACTTATTTACCCATCATGTACTTACAACATCAAAAAACAACGTCATTTTCCCCAGTTCAGTATATAGCAGAGAGAAAAAAAAAACTATTCCTTCCCTTTCCTTATATAACTTAAATTTCCTCCTTATCATCTGTACTCTACTTTTCTGCAGCAACATTTCTACATGTCTTCTCCCTTTATGCTTATACCAGTAGTTTGCCTTTCCCTCTTCACCTTTCTCCCATTCTAAATCCCACATTTCATTGTCTCTTTTGAATTTCCAAGCTTGTAGGTTTTCCTTTTTCATTCTTCTCCTTCTTTCTGTTTCATTTGCCAGTCGCTGTTTCTCTTCCCTTAACAGTTCAAGCTTTACGTCAAATAGTTCTTTTGCCACCCTTCTGAACTTCCCAACTCGTATCTTCCTCCTTTTCGTCTTTCTCTTTCCTTCTCTATCGGTTTTCAATCGTTGTCCCTCTTCCCTTGAAGGTTCCAACTTTACGTCAAATAGTTCTTTTGCCACCCTTCTAAACTTCCCAACTCGCATCTTCCTCCTTTTCGTCTTTCTCTTCTTCTATCGGCTTTCAATCGTTGTCCCTCTTCCCTTGAAGGTTCCAACTTTACACAGGCTGCCTTATTTCGGTTCCTTCTCATTATTTTAATTGCCGGGCATTGTATTTCTGCATAGTCTTTCTCTTGAAACAGCCCCCAATTTTCTATCACGCAGCAATCACCTTTCTCTCCTTGCTGCGCCTCTAGGGTTTCTGTCATAATATATTGCTCCTGCTCTTCCTTTATTTCCGTTACAGATTGGGTGCTATATGCTTTCTCCTGTAACTTTATACATGCTTCCTCGCACCCCTTTTGTATTCCCTCTTTTAGAACTTTAATAAATTGTTCAAACGTTAGTTCCTCCACCTTCATATTTTCATCCAACTCTTCCTCCACTTTTAATGCAAACGCCATTTTAGTCAGTTCCTTAGAGCCAGTTCATTCAATATGAGGTTTCAGTCATTTTTTCCTCTTTATAAGTCCTTGCCAGTGAACCAAAAAGAGAAAAAGTCCCAGAAAACGAAACAGCCAACAAACAAGAACCCCAAAAATAAATACTTGAAATTACAAAGTCCTCTCTCTAACTTCTCACAGCCGCAATCCTTCTCCATTTTGAGCACGCTTGATAGGGGTAACTAATTTTTTTTTTCCTTTCTCCATATAAAACTCCAGAGTATGTACTCACAGCTCTTCTTTTATGTTGCTGAGGTTGGTGAAAATCATTAACTCCCAGTACAGTTAAAACGGATGGCTGCGTCTATGGAGCATGGCGTCCATGCTCCACCCCCGCAAGCCGCTCCCGCTTCAGGGCGATACTGGTCACCCCCCCGCCTTTGCCAGGAGTGGGAGGGGCCAGAAACAAGCCCCCTGCACCAGCCCTCTCTACGGGAGGACTGGTTCGAGCTCTCCCGTCACCGGGAGGCTCAAAAGGGAACGAAAACGGTTCGGGTGGCCTGGGGAAGTCCAGGGACCACCCGTCGACACGCCGTACCGGAACCCGGAAGCCAGCAGTGTCCTTTTTTCTTGTGGAATTTTTTCCATTGTCAAACCGAGGAGAAGAAGTTCTGGCTTTCTCTCAATTGGGATTTTTAATATTTTCTGCATCACACAATGTATATTAGACCAATATGTTTTCGCTTTATTACATGACCACCACATATGGTAAAAAGAACCCTCTATTTTTTTACATTTCCAACATTTGTTACTCAAGTTCTTATCCATACTAATATTAGCAATCTTTTTTGGTGTCATGTACCATCTATACATCATCTTATAACAGTTCTCTTTCACATTGGTACAAGTAGACATTTTAAAAGATCTTTTCCACAAAAATTCCCATAATTCCATAGAAATTTCTTTGTTCATATTTATGGCCCACTTTATCATTTGCTCTTTTACAGTCTCGTCCAGTGTATATACAGACAACAAAATTTTATACATCTTTGAAATCATTTTCCGCTCTCTATTCAACCATAAATTTTCAAATTCATCATACATGGCTCTAAAGCCAAACTCTTTACAATCTTTTTTATAAATATCCCTTATTTGACAATATTGTAACCAACCGTATTCGAATTCTAATTCATTGTTTGGCTTTAAAACATATTTTTTCCCTTCTTTTTGCAATAATTCCTGATATTTCAACCAGTCATGGCCTTTATGATCAGAAAACCGATGTATAACAGCAGCTGGTACAATCCACAAAGGTCTCTCGTCCAAGATTGTATCCTTGTACCTGGACCATGCATCAAACAACGTCCTCCTTACATAATGATGCTTAAACATAGAATCAACTTTATTTTTCCCATACCAAAGATAGGCATGCCAGCCAAATCTGCAATCATGTCCCTCAAGAGCTAACAGCTTTCTATTTTCCAAATGGATCCAATCGGATAACCAAGACATACATACAGCTTCATGATACAAACGCAAATTCGGGACTTGGAAGCCACCTCTGTCTTTAGTATCATACATTATTTTCATTTTAATTCTTGGCTTCTTTCCTGACCAAATGAACTTAAAGATTTCTCTTTGCCATTTAACCAAGACTTTCCCATCCTTCACAATTGGTATTGTCTGAAACAAAAACATTAACCTGGGCAATACATTCATTTTAACAACGGCAATTTTTCCAAGAAGAGATAGTCTTAACCTTTCCCATTTTTCTAAATCACTCTTTATCGAACCCCACAGTTTTTCATAATTATTTTTAAACAGATCTATGTTTTTCATTGTGATTTCGACTCCCAGATATTTAACCTTTTTAACCACTTCACATTCTGTCACATTTTGTAACATTTGTTGCTTTGAACCAATCATATTTTTACACAATATCTTAGATTTATTTTTGTTGACATAAAACCCTGCAAGATCGCCAAACTCTTTCACTTTTTCAAATACCTTAGGCATATTATTAACAGGATCTTCAACAATAAACATAATATCATCCGCAAATGCTCTTAATTTAAATGAAAAACCTCCAATATTCAAACCTTTTATGTTATTATCATCTCTAACCGCTTGTAGCAATATCTCCAAAATCCAGATAAATAACAATAGTGACAGGGGACAACCCTGTCTAGTACCTTTTCTTACCCGGAACACATCTGTTGATTCTGCATTCACAATCACCGAAGCTTTTTGTTCTTTATATATCGATTGAATCATTCTTATAAATTCTGCGCCCATCAAAGATTTCTCAAACACTTTAAACATAAATTCCCAATTCAAATTATCAAAAGCCTTCTCTGCATCCAAAAATAAAAAAGCAACTTCTTTTTCAGGGTGTTTATCATAATACTCAATTGCGTCCAAGACAACCCTCATATTGTCTTTAATTTGTCTATTTGGTAAAAAACCAGCTTGATCCTCAACAATGGTGTCCTTCAAAAAATTTTTAAGGCGCTCTGCCAATATTTTTGCAAATATCTTATAATCGTTGTTCAATAATGAAATGGGCCGATAGTTCTTTACATTTGTTAAATCTTGCATTTCTTTAGGAATTAAGGTGATTGCAGCTTCATTCCAGGAATCTGGAATCTTTCCTGTCCTTCTAATTTCGTTTAAAAGAATCTCCAACACCGGGACTAAGTCTTCATGAAATTTTTTATAGAATTTAGCTGAAAAGCCATCCGGGCCTGGAACTTTAGAGATTTTTGCCTCAGCTATTGCTTTACTAATTTCTTCTTTAGTTATTACAGCATTTAAAAAAGTTTTCATTTCAGGGTTTGGATGTATCAAATTAACTTTGGATAAGTAATCCAACATTTTTTGAGGATCCGCTTGCTTCACTTGAAAGAGAGTTGCGTAGTATTTGTAAAATTCCCTCCTGATTCCTCCTGGGTCTGAGATCTCTTTATTTCCATCTTTCAAACAAGTGATTATTTTATTCTCTCTTCTTTTCTTCAATTGCCATGCTAAATATTTGCCAGGTTTGTTTGCACCTTCAAAGGATTTCTGTTGCATTTTTTTCAGGTTCCAAAATACTTCTTTGTTCAACCTTGCCTCATATTGCTCCCTTAAAATCCTCAATTCTCTCAAAATCTTCTTTTTGCCAGGCCTTTTCTTAAGTTCTATTTCTTTTTTCCGAATATTTTCCATAATTTCTTTGTCTATTTTCATTTGTTGTTTCCTTTCATTATTATTAATTGCAATCAGATGTCCTCTCATCACAGCCTTGTAGGCTTCCCAAACCGTTTGCGTCTGTACACTCTTATTTAAATTCAATTAAAAGTATGTTTGGGTTTCTGTCCTTATTTTATCCACAATGTTTTGCTTGTCCAGCAAATCTTCATTAAGTCGCCATCAAAAATTTTTTCTCTTAACATACGTTGACCATTTTATCGGACTGTGGTCAGAAAGAATCCTAGGTAATATCTCAATTTTGCGTGTTTGCAAGATTAAATTCTCTGTCATCCACATCATATCTATCCTTGAAAAAGATTCATGTCTTGATGAATAAAAAGAGTACTCTCTATCCCTGGGGTTTTTAGCTCTCCAAACATCTACCAAGTGTTCATGTTTAGTCAATTGAAAAAAGACTTTAGGAAGTTTGCCCATGGCATCAATTCCTTTTTTAGATTTTCTATCAACAACATTGTCAACAGTACCATTAAAATCACCCATTAAAATCATTTGCTCATAGGTCAACTGTCGTAGCTGTTCCCACAAATCCTGAAAAAAGTTTTCCTTCGCACCATTGGGAGCATAGAGATTAACAATTAATGTCTTTTTATTCTGCAACACAACTTCTACCGCCAAAAATTTCTCTTCATTGTCTTTAAAAATTTCTTTTGGTTCCAACTCCTTTTTAATATATATAACAACTCCTTTTTTCTTTTGGGAGGAGAGTGAATAAAATTCCTCTCCTAGTCTTTTTTGAATCAAAAATTTAGCATCAGATTTTTTAATATGTGTTTCTTGCAAGCAAACAATATCACATTTCTGTTTTTCCAACCAGAGTCTGACATTTTTCCTTTTTTGGGGTGAATTCAGTCCATTAACATTCCATGAAATTATTTGACTCTCCATGTTGATTTTATGATTATTTATCAGAGTCTTTAAAATTATCGTTGATGAATCTGGTCATTTGCTCAACTGACTTGATGGTGACTCTCTTCTGCTTGAACGAAAAACTGACGCCTTTAGGAATTTCCCATCTATATCTTATGCCCTCTGTTTTCAGCTTGTCAATCAAATCTTTGAAAAGTCGTCTATCCTGAAGCATTGCTCTGGGTAGTTCCTTTAGGACCATGATTTTCTTGTTGTCAATTATGAAATCTTCCTGAAATTGTTGCTTAAACAAATCCTCCTTCAGCTTTTTGGATATAAACTGGACAATTACATCTCTGGGTAACTTTTTCCTTTGCGCAATCGCAGAGTTGACTCTGTATACCACATCAATCTGTGCCGCCACTTTCTCCTCTTCCATTTTCAAAAAGTCTGCAACAGCATCTACCATAACTGAATGGATGTCCTCATTCTTATCTTCAGGGATCCCCCTGAATCTCATGTGGTTAATCATTGCATTATATTGGACCATCACATTCACTCTATCTGTTTCTATAGTGACCTCAGCTATATTTGATGCTACTCCCTTCACCCTTACATCCATCTCATCTGCTCTTTTAGTCAACGTCTGTATCTCTTTTGTAATTCCAGACATTTCTTTTTTCAGCTCTGTTACTTCTGTTATTACAGTCTTTTCCAACTTCAGAATCGCGTCCATCACCCGTTTCTCCATAGCATCCATCATGCCCTGTAGCTTTTTTCCTCTTTCCCAGCCATTTTCGGGGAGGACCAGGAATTTGCCCTCTGTCGTTGCCGCAGGTCGTAAGCCGTTGTTCAAATTTTTCCCTCCAACCCACTCTAAATCAAAGTCCTGCTTGTGCCCACCTAAATCGCACTAGTTTCACTTTTTTCTATTGAGTCTTTCGTTTAAAATCAAAGAAAATTTTTCTGACCTTCCCAAAATGGCGGGCGCAATTTCTCTATGGTAAATGGTTCTTCCAGGTACTCACTTCCTGTCCGGCAGTCTTGATGGTCCCCCTTGTTCCTGATTTCCTCCCTTCTTCCAGCCTCCTTGGTCTTCTCTAGGACGATTACTTGTCTGGTCTGAAGTCACTTCCTGTTTTGCCGATTTCTGCTGCAGCAGCTACAGTACTTTTCCACTGTAATTCTCGCGGAGTTACTGTTAGTTTCTATTTTAAAGTCAATAATCTAACCGCAGGAATGATCAACAATCTGGCTTTTTGGCCTTTTTAAGCTGTTTAACTGCACTTTTTCCGCTCCAATGTTAGTACGACAGATACAGCACGATCATGCGCTTCATCGGATGTTGTTTATTTTCGGCCAAAACGCGTCTCCGGTGAGCAATTTTAAAAAGTTACCTTCAAAGTCCGTGTCTTGTTATAGCAGTGTTTCCTTGATGTCAGTTTCCGTAGAATGTCTTGGAGGTCTGGGTCATGCGTTCTTATGTTGAGAATCCAACTCGGTGGGGTCTTGTAGAGATTTTCCGAAGTGCCTTCTCTGGGGGAGGGGATCAAGGCTGGTCGCGACGCTCTTTAAAGCCCCGCTATCAGCCGATCTCAACTCCCCTCTCGGGCCAGGCTCGCTGCCAGTCACCCCCCTGCCTGGGGGGATCTGCGGTGGGCTATATGAAGCCCACCCTGTCGTCAAGACCCTCCGTATGCTCTGGGAGCTCAAGAGCAAGCCAGAACACGTTAGGACGCCATGAATCCCAGACCGGAAGCCACATATTTCCTATTTCTTCATCAAACATCTGGAACTTACCTCAGATTTTTTTTGTTACTCAATTTATAAAGCATTTATCTAAGATAATAAAGTGATTGCAGCATATTGCATTTTGTCCTTAGGCAAGCCTAATTGCAGAAAACCAAACGTTCAGTAAGATTAATATTGCAGGATAAAATGCAGATGACGAACGAAGAAAAACGTACTGTGAAAAATGAGGACAATCCAAAATAAACATGTTTCACAAGGGTGACTCTGTAGCTGATGCTGAGGAAGAGGACCAAAGCAGAAGATGCAATATGCCGGAAGTTCTGCCCTGGTAGCTCATTATATGCTGGTGAATCCAATCCTCCTCCAAGAAGCTTTCCTGCAGCCGAAGGAGACTTGTGTCAGGTTCAAATGCAAGTAGGTCCAGGCATTCTTTTCAAAAGAAAGGCTTTATTGGATTACAATGCTAAAACCCACAGTAGGAGGTCATTGTCAGGAATGGGGGCAAAAGCAATGCAAGCAAACTTATAGTGTGATGCATAAAAGCGACTAGCGAATAAGCTATGAGCGCGCGCGCGGGAAACTCCCGGCGGGAGATATACTTCATGAGCGGGAGACGACTCCCCCCTCCCTTCACCTTCTCAGAACTGGAAAATTCTCATCAACACAAGAATAGCCCAAAGCCTACATTCAAGGCCACCGTGATAAGGAAAAGCGGCAGGGAAGAAGCTCCCACGTTACTGCCTGCATACCTACGCAAGCGCAAAGCGGGGTAGGGAACACATAACAATGGATTCAGTGAGAAACATCAAATAAGCTTTTCTGACATTCTGCCCTTCCCAAAATACCACCCACCCACCACTCAGGAAGGAGAGAATAAGGGGGCCCCTGGTTTAGTCGGGAAGCGGGTGTGAAAATCCCTGTTGATCAGGTGCATTTATATCAGAGAGTTTCACCCAGTCCCTGTATTGGGGCCCAAAATGTGCCCATTCAATAAGGTAATACAATTGTCCATGGAGAATTTTAGAATCCAAAATGTCAGCTATCTCATAGTGCTCCTCAGTATCAACCATCAATGGAGGCGGGGGTGCTGGAAGCTCTGGATGCCACTTAGTCGGGGGTGATGCTGGTTTGAGGAGGCTGTAATGGAAAATTGGATGAATTGCTTTTAGAGATTTAGGTAAATCCAATTGAACAGTCACTTTATTTATACAGCGAACCACTTTAAACGGACCAATATATTTCCAAGCAAGCTTTCGCGATTGTTGTGACAGCCTTAAGTTCTTAGTAGAAAGGTATATGGAGTCCCCCGGTTGCAGGTTCCATCCACCCGCCCTTTTTTTGTCTGCTTGTTTTTTATATTGTGCCTTGGCCTCATTTAAAGTCTCGACAATCATTGGCCAAGATTCCTGGAAAGATTTACACCATACTGTGGCTCTCCCACTAGATTCCCCTGGCTTCAAAAACGGAAGAGGGGGGCTGACATAGCCCATGGCAGCTTTGAAGGGAGACATTTTTGTGGAGGCATGCCAGGAGTTGTTATATGCAAATTCTGCTAATGGCAATAAATCTACCCAATTGTCTTGTTGATAGTTTGTGAAACATCGTAAATATTGCTCTAAGGTTTGGTTTACTCTTTCCGTTTGCCCACCGGTCTCCGGGTGATATGCACTGCTGAGAGCACGTTCAATACCCATGAGGGCCATTAACTCCGTCCACAGTTTTGAAACAAATCGAACCCCCCTGTCGGAGATTATTTTGAGCGGCAAAGTGTGAAGCCTGGCAATGTGCTGGATGAAAGCTTTTGCCAGGATTTTCGCTGTTGGCAGGCTAGCAAATGGTATAAAGTGAGCCTGCTTAGAGAATAAGTCTACCACCACCCAAATGACCGTCATATGTTTGCTGGGGGGAAGATCAGTGATGAAGTCCATGGAAATCACTTCCCATGGTCGGCTCGGGGTGGGTAACGGCTGCAAGAGACCGGGGTTTTTTCCTGGTCTAGTCTTGCAACGGTTGCATGTTGGGCAGGACTGTATGTAGAGGGATAAATCCCTTTTCATTCAGGGCCACCAGAAACTGCGCTGCAGTAGGTGTAGTGTCTTCACATACCCAAAGTGTCCAGCAGATCTCGAGTCATGGGCAGATTGTAGTACCTGTGATCGGGTAGTTTCTGGAACAAACAGTTTATTGCCCTTGTACCAGCAACCATTTGGTTTGCATTCTACATCCTCTCGAGCTTTTAATTCAACTGACTCTTGTTCAGTGATGTCAGTGGCAAATTGACTTTCCCATGGCAGCCCCTGACTTGGGGTTAATGGCTGTGATTGCCGGTTTTTGCGGGTGACAACTGCCCCAACTAGTTGTTCTGGGGTAAAAAGGGACTCTCTCACCTCCGTTTTCTTACTGAGGTGCTGGGGAAGGCGTGAGAGAGCATCTGCCAAAAGATTGGATTTGCCCGGGAAATGGTGAAGGGTAAATTGAAACTTAGAGAAGAATTCAGCCCATCGGAATTGTTTGGCATTTAGATTCCGAGGCTTCCGAAGTACCTCGAGATTCTTATGATCAATCCAGATTTCAAAAGGTACTCGGGACCCCTCCAACCAGTGCCTCCAGGTAATTAAGGCTAAGCATATGGAGGCTGCTTCCTTGTCCCAAATGGGCCAAAATCTCTCCATATCATTAAACTTTCGGGAAACATAGGCAAGGGGGTGCAGTTGCCCCTGGGCATTCTCCTGCAAGATCACCCCCCCATTGCGGTGTCGGATGCGTCTACTTGGACAATGAATTTCTTGGTCTCATCTGGGTGTGCCAACACGGGTTCGGAAGTGAATAACTGTTTCAGTTGCTCAAATGCTTCCTGACATTGGGGAGTCCAGTCCAAAGGGGCCCCTGGCATAGAAGCCTTAACCCCTCTCCCTTTAGTCTTTAGGAGGTCTGTGAGGGGAAGAGCTACCTGGGCAAAATGAGGCAGGAATTGACGGTAAAAATTGGCGAAACCGAGGAAACTCTGGAGCTGCCGTCTAGTTTTGGGGGGTTCCCAATCTAACACATCTTGGACCTTTTTCGGGTCCATTTCCAAACCGTTAGAGGATATGCGGTACCCTAAGAAGTCAATGCGACTTTGGTGGAATTCACACTTTGACAACTTACCAAACAGTTTGTGTTCTAACAACGTTTCCAAGACTTCTTGAAGCAGTTTGGTGTGAGATTCTTGATCTGGGGTGTAGACCAAGATATCATCCAAGTAAACAACCACCCCCTTGAACAAATAGGGGTGCAAGACCTCATTTATTAAGTTCATAAAGACCCCAGGTGCCCCTTGTAATCCGAAGGGCATAACCCGATATTCAAACTGTCCCAGCGGTGTATTAAAGGCAGTCTTATGTTCATCACCTTGCCTAATACGGACCCGAAAATAGGCATCACGTAAATCCAATTTAGAAAATACCTTCCCCTTTGCCACCTCCGCCAGCAAGTCCTTGATGAGTGGCATGGGGTAGGCATTGGTTGCAGACACCGCATTAAGACCCCGGTAATCAGTGCACAGTCTCAGCCCCCCCGCCCTTCCTTTTACAAAACAACACGGGTGCGGCGAAAGGGGACGATGCTGGCCGGATAAATCCACAGGCCAGATTCTTATCAATAAATCTGCATAGTTCTTCCTTTTCCATGGGACTCATAGCATAAATCTTCCCTTTTGGCAATTTGTGGCCAGGAAGAATTTCAATCGCACAGTCCGAGTTACGGTGGGGAGGTAGTTCATCAGCTTCCTCCTCCTCAAACACACGGGCCAAATATCGGTATTCCTTGGGAATGCGGTTAAGGTCCTCAGTAGCTAGACAGGCCCGTGGGGGATCATTGCTTGGGGGGTTTCCCCACTCTGGGTCCCATTTATGTTCTGCACATTTCGGGGAGATAAATCGTACGGTCCCCTCGTCCCAAAGTATATATGGATCATGTCCATGTAACCACGGGCTGCCCAACACTAATGGGAACTGGGCTTGGGGGGCTATTACAAAAGAACGTAGCTCCCAGTGTTCCCCGGTGCCTACCCTTAAGGGAGTAGTCTCAAATCGACACGGTTCCTTCATTGGTGACCCATCCATTTGGGTAAAGGTAATTGGGTCTTTTAAACTGACAACCGCCGCCTCGAGTCCCATTACCAGTGATGGGTTCATCAGATCCCTCCCGCACCCCGAGTCAATGAGACCTCGAACCCTGATATGGGTCATCATTGCTGGATTCATTATAAGTACAGTCACAAAGAAGAGAGAGGGGTAATTGCTCACCAATTTAGGTGCCTCAGGGGCAGGGTCCTGTTGTGTAGCGCCACTCACAAACAGGACCAATTCGTTTCCCTGCATCTCACTCTCCTCGTCTTCCAACATCATGGCATCCGCTGGGTCGGAGTTGGCAAAAAGAGCCCGTGGGTTGCGTGGCTTTGCTGTGCCCTTCCTCGGAGTAGGGGTTGGCCAGCGTCTGGGTTCCTCTTGGGGTAGGGTTCTGCTGGAATCCCCTCTGGGGCAGGATGCTGCGAAATGCCCTTTCTCTCCACATCGCAGGCACAGGCCCTGTCGCATGCGCTGGTCTCTCACCCCACTCTGGGTGGGGATTGGCCTGGTCCTGCTCTGGACCACCGAGGCGCTCGGACGGTTGTTTCCTAGAGATAGGTCCAGCTTCATAACACGCAATCGGCTTTCAGCTTTTTCGGCTTCCTCCATCCAGCCTTGGAGGGTGCGGGGCTGCTTAGAGCTGAGAACATTGTTGCGGACATCTACCGCTAGTCCCATTTGGTATTGTTGGGCCAGCACAGCGTCAGTCCAGTCTCGAATTTTCACTGCATGCCGTTGAAATTCCCGTGAATACTCCCCCACGGTCAGTTTGCCTTGTTTGAAAGTGCGAAGGAAAGCCTCCGCCTTTTGGGCCGCCCCCGGGTCCTTGAAACGATTTCTCAAAGCCCACATGAAGTCATCCACATTCCCCAGCTCTGCCGCCTCCAGATCATGGAGGGCTACGTACCAGCTGGTAGCGATTCCCCGGAACCTTGAAGCGATGAATTCCACCTGTTGTTCTTCATCCGGGAACACATAGCCCCATCTCTGTACAAATTTCTCGACTTGTAATATGAAAAAAGACACAGTCTCAGGGTCCCCGTCAAATGTAATCTCTAGCATGTCCTTGGGGCGTATTACCGGAGGAACGGGGCCCACAATGGGTGCTGGGGCTGGCTGCGGGAGGGGCGCTGGAGCAGGGATCGGAGGCGGGGGCAGAACCGGTGGTTGGATAGGTCCTGGTTGCCCGGGCCCGGGTCCTCCCGGCAATGGGCCGGCCAGCGGAGGTTGGCCAGGAGCTGGCTGGCCTGGCGGCCCCGGGGCTGGTGGACCAGGAGGTGGCTGTCCTGGCAAAACTGGTGGCGCGGGTGCTGGCACCGGTCTTGGTTGAGTTAGCGGGTGGGCACGAATTGCTTGATCCATCATCTGCGGTAGAGATTGCATTAGCTTGCCCATGTCCCGCATCAAACGTCGGGTATCCTCTTGAATAGAGTCCATGCGAGCATCCGCATCAGAGCTGGACCCCGATCTGGGAGATCCGCGAGACATCCGTCCCTGGGGAAGTCCAAAGCTTCCTCGTGGATCCAATAAGCTGTCCCGGCTCTGGCTCCCTGGCATGGACCAGGTCGTCTGGGTAGTGTCCAACAGGTTCTTAGTCCAATCGTGCGACCTTCTGTAGGTCACCCCCTTGTCCCAAGGGGTTGGGGCCCCTGGAACGTAGGTTCGTGGGACTGCTCCTCCATGACTCTGCGTTGGCCCGGCCGGGCTGTAGATCGGGAGAGTGTACGAGGCTCCCACTGTGCTGATCAAAGGAGGGGTGACCGGTCCAGCCGTGGAGTGCGGGACCGAAGCTGTTGTTACCGGAGTCGTAGTCACTGGAACAATGGTGGTAACCGGAATTATGGTCACTGGAGTTGCCACGGTGGTGACCGGGACCGTGGTTACCGGTGTGGTAGTCACTGGGACCGTTACCGGTGTTCCCCCCCCCAGTCCCGCTCATCGTGGTAGAAGGCAGGTACTGAAGGTGGGGAATTGATGAATGATTCCTGACAATTTCTGTCAGGTTCAAATGCAAGTAGGTCCAGGCATTCTTTTCAAAAGAAAGGCTTTATTGGATTACAATGCTAAAACCCACAGTAGGAGGTCATTGTCAGGAATGGGGGCAAAAGCAATGCAAGCAAACTTATAGTGTGATGCATAAAAGCGACTAGCGAATAAGCTATGAGCGCGCACGCAGGAAACTCCCGGCGGGAGATATACTTCATGAGCGGGAGACGACTCCCCCCCTCCCTTCACCTTCTCAAAACTGGAAAATTCTCATCAACACAAGAATAGCCCAAAGCCTACATTCAAGGCCACCATGATAAGGAAAAGCGGCAGGGAAGAAGCTCCCACGTTACTGCCTGCATACCTACGCAAGTGCAAAGCGGGGTAGGGAACACATAACAATGGATTCAGTGAGAAACATCAAATAAGCTTTTCTGACAACTTGGTTCAACTTAAATGGCTCTTCCCCCAATAAAGGAAAGTCCTTTTAGGTTAGAAGCAGGTGTTTGCTCAGTGAAGAGAGATTATAGGGTAGGGTTCACCAGTGTGGTCTAGTGGTTAGAGTGTCAGGCTTGGCACTGCGACACCCGGATTCAAATCCCCACTCAGCCACAGAGTTTTCACCAGTGATTGGAGGCCAGTCACACACTGGCAGCCTAACGTGCCTCATAGAATTGTTGTGAGGATAAAATGTAGGACACGAAGAGAACGTAAGCTGGTTTGGGTCCCCACTGGAGAGAAAAGTGAGGTTTAAATGAAGGAACAAAATAAATACAAAAAATAGGACACTACTCAGTGGGTCTGATGAGCATACAAGGGCAGGAGCTTCCAGTTCTATGATCCCACAGGGGTGGATGGACCATTATGGCAACCAGGAAAAGTCCATCTGGATGACTGGCTGTCCTCCACCCAGCAAGGAGGCTGGCCTGGTGAACCATAAGCTGCAGCAGGGCAGGCAGAGTCCACCAGGCTACTGCCTGGGCACATCATGCAGCAGCAGCCACTTCACTTACCTCCCCAGCAATTCTGCAGCCAAGCCTGGCACCACATGCCTCACTGGGCCAGGCCTCCCTCCACTGGGGGCATGGGGAGCAGAGAGAGGGCAGGGCCCTTTCCCAGGCCATTTTGGCCTTCCTGTCTACCACTGCTAGCCAAGAAATGAGAAGGAGGATACACCATTTGGAGTCTTTCAGCCAGGAGCAACTGAAGGGGAATTCCTGAGCCCAGAAGTGTGTCCTGGATCTCTGAACCCCACCAAGGTATGATTGGGCTGGAAGGAGGCTGGCTAGGGACCAAAGCCTTTCCAAGGGAGAGAGAGGAGGCAGCTGTGCCATACTAAACCTGTTTACCAAAACTGCAGAAGCGTGCAGAGGAAATTCTTAATACAGAATTACAAAGAAAATTAAATACCTAAAGAGTGCACTTGTAGAGGAATGTTCCGGTCTGTCAACCAAACTCACACCAAAATCTCAGGAGTCTTTGGCTGGCAGCCCAGAGTAGAGGAAAAACACCCATTATATACCTTCCAGGATTACAAAGAATCCTGGGTAGCTTTAAGGCAGAAAAGGGATGCGTTTGACAAGAAACAGACCCTTTCCCTCCATGGGAAGAAGAACTCTGCCTGGAGTCACTCTAGTATCTGTGAAGTCAAAAAACTTCACCCGCTGTGTCAAGAAGCAGCCACAGAGCCAGATACCCTAGTGATCTCAATGTTTAGACTTGAAACTGTTATCATGGACTCTGAGAATGTAAACTGTGTAGCTATGTACTAGGACAGAAGGCATTAACAGTGCAGTATTGTTAGGTATCCCTGCCATAAGGGTGCAGGGAGGAGATGATATGTCAATAAATGTATCTGGTTTTCCGTTGGTATGCGGGGAGGTGACGAGGTTGCCTGGGAGACCGGGCTATCTCCACCTCGCCCAGGCCAAAATGGCCTTGGAGCCAGGCTTGATGTCTACTTTCGTTTTCCTAAAGACAAAAGCTAGGCATGGGAACTTTTGCTGGGTGGGAATGTAGTAATTTAGCACCTCTTAGTTTTCCCGCGCGCGGGCTTGCTAACCATTGGTAGAGGTTGGGGGGGTTCTTCCCCCCCCTTAGAGTATAACCCCAAGTGCTTCATGTATTCAAGTTATTCTTAACAATGCTTCTGTTCTAGTGCTTTAGTATTGCAGTCTAATAAATGCTATCCTTATTTCACCAAATGAGGCCTGGTGTTTTGACTGACTAGCTGAGGGTCCTGACAGTTTGTTAAGAATCACTTTTAGTCAGGACTGGTCGGAAACCCGATTCGCGCAGAAATGAGCGACGGCGAAGAAGACACTCTCCCGATCAAAGATCCCCCGGAGGATGGGAAACCTCCAGTCACGACGGTGCCAATCACCACAGCAGTTGTCCCACTGGAAAACCCGGTCACCTATGTCCCGGCGTCGTGGGGCGCGGAGTATGACCTGGGGGGACCCTACGGGGACCCCTACGGAGCGGTGTATGGAGGGGTGACCAGCTGGCCAAAGCAGCGGCGAGACTGGGTGAAGCTGCTGGCCGAGACGCAAGAAACGGGGTTTTACACCCCTCGTGCGTCTGTCTGCGAAAGCCAGTTCGAGAGGTCGATTTACCGGTTGAGCACGGCGGAGGGAACGGAAGAGACCTGCCCGGAGCTGAGGGAATTGGAGGGGGCCGTTGTGAGCCGGAGATGGAGTGGAGACCCGAGCCAGGACCGTCTCTTTTGCTTACTAGACGAGTCCCTCTCCCGCATACCCAAGATGATCGCGGATGGTATCTGAGAAGAAATGGACCAGCGGCAGCAAGCAATGCTGCCTGACCAGCAACCCCCCGACCAAAGGGTTGTCCCAGTGGGGCCGCCTGGGGGTGTCCCTGGGCAACCAGGGGCACCTCCGGACCAACCAGTGGGGCCCCCGCCACAGGGGCCACCGGCGCCGCGACCGCAGAGACCCTGGGGGTTCCTTCTACCGAAACCTGCTGAACTCCTCGACGTGGATTTTGATGGGACCCCAGAGAAATTCTCGTTCTTCCTAGTCAGAACTGAAAAGTTCATTGAGAACTGGGGACATCTGTTCCAGAGCGAGGACCGCATAGTAGACGCGATCGCATCGCACCTGAAGGAGGAGGCGGCAGATTGGTACGTGGCACTGCACCAAGCGGACGGGCGGGAGCTGCAAGAAATCGATGCCTTTATGTGGGCCATGAAAGAGTAGTTTGAGGATGTCAACGCAAACAAGACAGCCCAAGCCTTCCTGCGAGCATTCAAACAAGGGTCCAAATCCGTGAGGGAGTATACCGCGGAGTTCCGGAGGCAAGCCACGAAAGTCAGGGGATGGCCGGATGGAGTACTGGCAGAGTAATACCACCTGGGGCTCAACCCGGAGATCCGCCGGACCGTGATGCGTGGGCACGACCCGGAAACTTTGATGGGCTGGATGCAGGAGGCAGTAGCCACGGAAACCCGCCTGAAAACCATCCAGCTGGATGACGCGGCGGCGTTGGGGAAGGGATCCACTTCGACACCTACCTCAGCACCCAGAGGGAAGAACCAACCAACGAACCCCCGACCAAAAGACGGCACGCGGGAGCTTCGGATGAAGCAAGGGCTGTGTCTGAAGTGTGTAGAATCAGGCCACTTCGCAGCGAATTGTCCCGGATCACCCACCCCACGGGGGGGGGGGCAAAGGTGGTAAGAAGAAGTTCGACATATCCACACCCAAACCGGTGGCGAAACCGAGAGGAGCGAGAGCTCTACAGATCACCCCGCTAAGCGAGACATCAGACTCGTCAGAGGAAGAAACCCCGAAGACAGGAAACGAGAAGGACCTGCTGTGAATAGTGCTGAACAGCAGGTCCCGGACTCGCAAGCGCTGAACCCGGTGAGCAGATCCTCCTCTCTCTTTTTTCTCACTGTGACTCTTATGGACCCGGGTCTACAGACCCATGTGAGAGTGCGAGCTCTCATTGACTCGGGGTGCGGGAAAGATATTATTAGCCCCTCTCTGGTGACTGGGCTGGGGGCAAAAGTAATAAAACTCGCAGAGCCCCTGGTGTTTACCCAAATGGACGGCTCGACCATGAGAGAGCCATGCAAATACGAGACTGTGCCCTTACGCATGGGAATTGGGAAACACTGGGAGGTGAGACCATTCATCATAACCCCGGCCGCCCATTTCCCTTTGGTCCTGGGGAGTTCGTGGTTCTTTGACCATGACCCACACATAATGTGGGAAGCGGGGAACGTCAACTTTATTTCACCCAAATGTAGGGATCACGTTTGGCGCGAGGGCTGGGGGCCCCTACGACTGGGAGTTGAACCTATACTGGTGGGGGTGGCGGAAGCGGAATTGGAGGCGATCCCACGAGAATACCGGGACTTAGCGGCTGTCTTTGGGGAAGAAGAGGCAGACGAGCTACCCCCCCATAGAAACTCGGACTGTGCTATTGAATTACTGCCAAATCAGAAACTCCCAAAGGGGAAATTGTACTCCATGAGCCCGGCGGAGAAAGTAGAACTGAGAAAGTTCATAGATAAGAATTTGGAGAGGGGGTTCATCAGACCTGCCTCTTCCCCATTCGCTGCCCCCGTTCTGTTCCGGAAGAAGAAAGACGGGGGCCTGCGGCTATGTACAGACTACCGCGGGCTAAATGCTGTGTCGGCTACAAATGCTTTTGCCCCTGTTCAAAGACCTCCTGGCCTCTGTGGCTGGGGGGAAAATCTTTTCTAAGTTGGACCTTAGGGATGCCTACTTTCGGGTATGCATCAGAGAAGGGGATGAGTACAAAACTGCGTTCAATACACCCCTGGGGCAGTTTGAATACCTTGTCATGCCGTTCGGATTACAGGGGGCGCCCGGGGTATTCATGAACTTAATGAAGTATTGCACAAATATTTGTTCAAGGGGGTCCTTGTTTACCTTGATGACATACTTTTGTATTCCCCCGACCTCCGCTCCCATGTGAAATTGGTCCAGGAGGTACTTGAAACGTTGCACAAGCACAAGCTCTTCGCTAAACTGTCCAAATGTGAATTCTATAAGTCGGAAATTGCCTTTTTAGGCTACCGCAGGGGATTGAGATGGACCCTGACAAGGTTAAAGATGTGGTGGGGTGGAAACCCCCCAAGACGAGGAGACAGCTCCAGGCTTTCCTCGGATTCGCCAATTTTTACAGATCATTTTTATCGAACTTTGCGCAGGTGGCCCTCCCCCTTACTGACCTTCTCAAAATGAAGGGGAAGCCACCCTACTGCACCCGGCCGGGTGCACGCTTAGCATGGACTCCGGACTGTCAGCATGCATTTGACCGCCTGAAGGCTCTTTTCACCTCTGAGCCGGTGTTGGCTCACCCTAATGAGCTCAAGAAATTCATTGTACAAGTCGACGCTTCGGACGTCGATATGGGGGGGGGCATCTTGCAGGAGGGGGACGATGGGAAACTCCACCCCCTTGCATATGTCTCCAAAAAGTTTAATGACACTGAAAGGAATTGGTCGGTTTGGGGAAAAGAAGCAGGGTCGATCCGGTTGGCACTCTCAACATGGCGCCACTGGCTGGAGGGGGCGAGGGTACCATTTGAAGTGTGGACTGATCATAAAAACTTAGAACTCCTCTGTTCGCCTCGTGCACTAAATGCCAAACAGTTGCAATGGGCTGATTTCTTTTCTAAATTCGATTTCATCCTGCACCATTTTCCAGGAAAGGCTAACTTGCTTGCAGATGCGCTATCCCGCCTCCCCCAGCACGACAGCAAATGGGAGGAGGTTAGAGACTCAATCTTTACACCCTCCCAACTGGGCGGGGCGGTGACTACACGCAAGCAAGCACTGACCCCCCCCCCACGCCGCTCTCCTCCCAGTGGGAGTCAAAATTTGCATCTGCCATGTCCCAGGCAGACCGGGAGGCGCTGGAAGGGGAGGAGGGGGTGGTGGAGGATGCACAGAATTGTTGGTGGAAAAATGGAAAGCTTTTTGTACTGTTATCACTGAGGGGGGAGGTGATGGGCTGGGCTCACGGCTCTAAACTAGCGGGTCACACTGGCTTTGTCAAGTCCCTCCAGCTACTTCAACGACAATTTTGGTGGCCGGGACTAAGAAAGGATTTATCTCTGTTTACAAATGCTTGCCAGATCTGCATTATGAGCAAGCCCCGGCCGGGGAAACCCCCGGGTCTATTGCAACCCCTACCGACCCCCACTCGACCTTGGGAGGTCGTCTCCATGGACTTTATTACTGACTTGCCACCGAGTGGGGGAAAGACTGTTATTTGGGTCGTTGTTGATTTGTTTTCCAAACAGGCTCACTTTGTTCCGTTCACTTCCACTCCCTCAGCCAAGAGACTGGCTGAGGCGTTTCTGCAACACGTTGTGAGACTCCACACTTTGCCAAATAAGGTGGTCTTGGACAGGGGGTCACAGTTTGTTTCCCAATTCTGGGGGAGTTGATGTCACTGCTAGGGGTGGAGAGGGGGGTCAGCAGTGCATATCACCCCGAGACCGATGGTCAAACCGAGAGGGTTAACCAGACGCTGGAGCAATACCTCAGGTGTTTCACGAACTTCCAACAAGACGATTGGCAGTCCTTACTGCCGTTGGCGGAATTTTGCTACAACAACACCTGTCATTCTTCCACAGGAATGTCTCCTTTCATGGCGGTGCATGGATATGAAGCTCCGCCTCTCCTTTTTTTGAGTTCTCCCGACCTCCTGCCGGGAGATGCAGGTGACTGGTGTAAACGCCTACAAACTGCATGGCCATTGTTAGTGAAAACACTCAAGGGGGCCAAAGCTGCGTATAAAGCTCAGGCTGACAAGAAACGTGACCATTCTTGGACCCCTAAATGCGGAGACTTTGTTTATCTCTCCACTCAGAACTTGAAGGGCTTGCAGCCGAGCCGAAAACTCGGTTGGAAATATGTTGGACCATTTAAGATTATATGTGTGTTGAACAATGTTACTGTTGAGCTTGAATTGCCTAAATCACTGAAATCTGTTCATCCTGTATTTCATGTAAGGCTTTTGCGACGTTCGCCTGCCGAGAATGTCTGGAGACCACAGCGCCCCGCCCCCCCTCCGCTGATGGTGGGAGGGGAACCGCATTATGAAGTTTCTCAAATACTGGATTCGAAGATTTCACGCAACCGTTTGTATTATCTCATCGACTGGGCAGACTTTGGGCCTGAACAGAGGGAGTGGGTGAGGGCGGAACATGTTCGTGCCCCGAAATTGGTCCGCGCATTCCATAAGTTGTATCCTCTGAAGCCTGGAGGGTAGATCTATTATCAGGAAGGCAGGATGTCAGGTATCCCTGCCATAAGGGTGCAGGGAGGAGATGAGATGTCAATAAATGTATCTGGTTTTCCGTTGGTATGCGGGGAGGTGACGAGGTTGCCTGGGAGACCGGGCTATCTCCACCTCGCCCAGGCCAAAATGGCCTTGGAGCCAGGCTTGATGTCTACTTTCGTTTTCCTAAAGACAACAGCTAGGCATGGGAACTTTTGCTGGGTGGGAATGTAGTAATTTAGCACCTCTTAGTTTTCCCGCGCGCAGGCTTGCTAACCATTGGTAGAGGTTGGGGGGGTTCTTCCTCCCCCTTAGAGTATAACCCCAAATGCTTCATGTATTCAAGTTATTCTTAACAATGCTTCTGTTCTAGTGCTTTAGTATTGCAGTCTAATAAATGCTATCCTTATTTCACCAAATGAGGCCTGGTGTTTTGACTGACTAGCTGAGGGTCCTGACAAGTATGCTTACTTGAGTCTAGGGATGTGCACCGGAAAAAAAAATTGGCCGGATTTGGCCAGATTCGGGGGCATCATACGTGGCCCCGTGAATACTGGCCAAATACATTTTCAGCAATGCAAGTCAATTTGGAAGCTATTTGGGAGCGCCAAATATTCGGCCCCATTATATCCTATGGGTCATTGAAGTCAATGGTGAAAACTGGGGGGGAGGTTTGAGGGAGAGGCTCCAAACTCGCAGGGTAGTGGCTCGAGCCTCTCCCCAAAAGAACCACCAAGTCACAAAAATATTGGACCAGGGGGTCCAATTCTATGGGCCCCAAAAAGTTTGCCCCCATCTCCTCCATTGTTCTCTATTTTGGGAAAATAATTTCAAATTATCCCACGGTGCTGTTAGTGGGCTGGGGGAGAGGGGGTTTGAGGGAGAGGCTCCAACCTTGCAGGATAGCTGCTGGAGCCTCTCCGCACAGAAACCTCCAAGTCCCAAAGACATTGGACGAGTGGGTCCAATTCTATGGGCACCCAAACAGGTTGTCCCCATTCCCTCCATTTTTTTTGAAAGGGGATGAAACCTAGCAGCCATTGATGAGATTGCTCCCCAGTGCCCTCTGCGCCCTCGCTCACTCCATGGTTTACCCAGGAGTTGCAGCTAATGAAATGGGGTCTAAGACAGCTAGAGAGGCAGTGGCAGCATGCCCACAACAAAGCTACAAGAGCATCTTATAGGACCTTTAGGAGATCCTATGAGATGTTGCTCAAGACTGCTAATAGACAGTATTATACAGTCACAATTGCATCCGCAAGCTCATGCCCAACACAATTGTTTAGAATGATTCGGTCTATTACTGCTCTGTCTCAAGACCCCAGATAGCTGAAGAAGACCAAGGAGCTGACTGTAAAATGAGGAAATGTTGCTAGCACTTTATTATGTCTTGGTTTTAACATGTATTTATAGTAACTGATGTGATTTTATTTTACTGTATTGTCAGGATATTATTCTGTTTGTGAGCTGCCCTGAGCTGGCCTAGGCCAGGAGGGCGGGATAAAAATCTAACAAATAAATAAATAAATAAATAAATAAATAAATAAATAACCCAGCCAGCAAACACTCAGCAAGGCAGGCAAGCAGGCTCCCAGCAGTCAGACTCTCCCAGAGAATCTCAGGGACAGTGAACTGTTGGGAGGTTGCTTGTTTGCCAGGAGAACAAGTGTCACACTCCAGAACAAGTGGCACAGTGACAATGCAAGTGTGCTATAGCACCACACAGAAACCCAACAAGACCAACAGGACCAACATTTATACAGCCCAGCCCTGTATAAATCAATGGTGCAACCTCATTTGGAATACTGTGTACAATTCCAGTCACCACACTTCAGAAAGGATATTTATAGCATTGGGGAAAGTGCAGAAAAGGCAACTAGAATGATAATAGGCTGGAGCACTTTCCCTATGAAGAAAAGTTAAAGCATTTGAGGCTTTTGAGCTTGAAGAAATGATGACTGAGGGGTGACATGATCGAGTTTTACAAGATTATGCATGGGATGGAGCAGGTAGAGAAGGAAGTACTCTTCACCCTTTCTCACAAGACAAGAACTCGTGGGCACTCCATAAAATTGTTGAGCAGTCGGGTTAGAATGGATAAAAGGAAGTACTTCTTCACCCAAAGAGTGATTAACACATGGAATTCACTGCCACAGGAGGTGGTAGCAGCTACAAGCATGGATGGCTCAAAGAAGGAATTGGATCAACATATGGAACAGAGGTTGATTAGTGACTATTAGCTACAAGGTATAGATAGGAACTCTTGGTCTCTGGGCAAGTGATGGTCTGGTGCTTGGGGGTGGCAACAGTGGGAGGGCTTCAATTGTCCTGGCCCCACTGCTGGACCTCCTGATGGCACCTGGTATTTTTGGCCACTGTTTGACAGTGTGTTGGACTGGATGGGCCATTGGCCTTATCCAACATTGGCTTCTCTTAAGTTCTTATATAACATCAAACCTGAGAATCTCTGTCTATGAGGGCCTTTCTGAAAAGGCAGCAGAACCAGTGCATTGAATGCTGTAGTGGCAGCCTGGTGACAGAATCCTGTGCCTGCCACTGCCTGCCTGCCAAACTGTATGGAATTACTGCAATAATAACATTCCCCACCAGCAAGGAAAATAATTTTGAAATTATTTTCCCAAAATAGAGAACAATGGAGAAGATGAGGGCAACATTTTGGGGGGCCATAGAATTGGACCCCCTGGTCCAATATTTTTGTGACTTGGTGGTTCTTTTGGGGAGAGGCTTCAGCAGCTACCCTGTGAGTTTGGAGCCTCTCCCTCAGACCTCCTACTCCCCAGCCCCCATATTATACCTTATGAGTTTTCACCATTAACTTCAATGGCCCATAGGGTATAATGGGGCTGAATATTTGGCGCTCTCAAATAGCTTCCAAATTAGCTTGCATTCCTGAAAATGTATTTGGCCAGTATTCAGGGGGTGTCAGGGTCAACAGCAAGCAGGTCCAAACACACTCTCCAGGGAAAGTTATCTTTATTGGAATACTGTTCTGTTGCCAAGTAGTACAGGTATATTGTCAGGAATAGTGATTAGTGTAGGGGACTCAATACATATACTCTGATGCTTCCTTTAGCTAAGCAAATGAAATCCAAGCACGCACACGGGAATTCTCCCAGCAGGACATTACATCATAAATGGGAGACTCTCCCCAACCCCCTGAGAGCAGACATATTCACACCGATAATGGAACTCAAGCCCTCCCTTTCCTTCAAGGTTACACTGATAGCGCCGTCTGGCTGAGCCAGTTCACATGGCGGAAGGAGCATCTCCCTTATGTTACCCACGGTAGTCAAGCAAAGCAAGCATGTGTACATGTGTACAGGTCGGGGACAAAGGAAAACAAAGAAAGCATGGCAGCTAGCTGACACTCTGCCTCCTCAAAAGAAAATCAACCCCCTCCCGGAATGGCTGGGGGACCTCCTGGTTTCCCCGGGAGATGTTTGTGGAACTCATGCAAAAGGTCAGGGGCCCAAATATCCCCTTCTTCCACCCATTCCCGGTGTTGGGGCCCAAAATGCACCCATTCTATAAGATAATACAAATGTCCACGTTTCACTTTAGAGTCCAAAATATTTGAGATTTCGTAGTGTTCTTCACCCTCCACCAAGAGAGGGGAAGGCACCGTTGGTTCGGGGCACCGTTGATTATGACTTGGACTGGCCTTCAGAAGGCTGAAATGGAGAATTGGATGGACATGTTTTAGGCTTTTAGGTAAATCCAACTCTACAGTCACATCATTGATCAGTCTGATCACTTTAAAAGGCCCGATGTATTTCCACACCAATTTCTGACAGGTTTGAGAGAGTTTCAAGTTCTTGGTGGACAGATACACAGAGTCTCCAGGCTGCAAAGCCCACCCCTCCACCCATTTCTTGTCAGCCTGGTGTTTGTAAGCTGCCTTAGCAGCTTCTAGTGTTTCACAGAATTCTGGCCATGACTTTCTCAGCATTTTGCACCAATCCGCTGCATCACACCGCTGCAGTTAGGAAGGGGATTGGGGGCTGTCATAGTCCAGCACAGCCTTAAAAGGTGAAACACCCATAGATGAATGATAAGCATTATTGTAGCAGAATTCTGCCAAGCATAGCAAGTCGACCCAATTGTCTTGTTAAAAGTTTGTGAAACATCGCAAATATTCCCTCTTGAAGCCGTCCATGCTTCTAGGCACCACCACCTCCTTGTCAGAAAAAAGTCTATTTGATGATTCTCACTGAGTCCATTGTTATGTGTTCCCTATTCTGCTTTGCGTTTGCGTAGGTATGCAGGCAGAACGTGGGAGCTTCTTCCCTGCCGCTTTTCCTTATCACGGTGGCCTTGAATGTAGGCTTTGGCCTATTCTTGTGTTGATGAGAATTTTCCAGTCCTGTGAAGGCGAAGGGAGGGGGGGAGCCGTCTCCCACTCATGAAGTAACTCTCCCGCCAGGAGTTTCCCGCGCGCGCGCTTACAGTTCATTCGCTAGTCGCATTTATGCATCATACTATAACCCTGCTTGCTTTGCTCTTGCCCCCCATTCCTGACAATGACCTTCTACTGTGGGTTTTAGCACTGTAATCCAATAAAGCCTTTCTTTTGATCAAGAATGACTGGACCTACTTGCTTTTGAACCTGACAGAAATTGTCAGGGATCTTCATTACTTCACCACCTCCAGCACCTGCCGTCCACCACGATGAGCGGGGCTGGGGCAGGACCACCGGTGACGGTCCCAGTGACTACCACACCGGTCACCACCATGGCAATCCCAGTGACCACCACTCCGGTTACCACCATTCCAGCTACTGTCGTTCCAGTGACTAAGACTCCGGTAACCACAGCTTTGATCCTGTACTCTACGGTGGGACCAGCCACCCCTCCTTTGATCAGTACCGTGGGAGCATTGTACACTCTCCCGATCTACAGCCCCGCTGGGCCAACCCAGAGTCATGGAGGAGCGATACCTCGAACCTACTTTCTTGGTGCCCCAACTCCTTGGGACAAGGGGGTTACCTATCGAAGGTCGCGTAATTGGACTAAGAATCTTTTGGACACTACCCAGACTACCTGGTCCTTACCGGGGAGCCAGAGCCAGGACAGCTTACTGGATCCCCGGGGAAGTTTCAGGCTTCCCCAGGGATGGATGTCTCGCGGATATCCTAGATTGGGGTCCAGCCCAGATGCTGACGCCTGCATGGACTCTATCCAAGATGATACCCGACGTCTAATGCGGGACATGGGCAAGCTGATGCAGTCCCTACCGCAGATGATGGACCAAGCAATTCGAGCCCACCCGCTGACTCAACTGAGACCGGCTCCAGCCCCCGCACCACCACCACTGCCCGTGCCGCCCCTTCCTGGCCAGCCTGTTCTGGGGCAGCCAGCACCAGCAGCACCCTTGCCCGGCCAGCCGGTGCCTGGCCAACCTCCTCCGGCTGGCCCATTGCCGGGAGGGCCCATTCCTGGGCAACCAGGACCCGTCCAGCCTCCACCTGTCCTACCACTGCCTCCAATTCCTGCTCCAGCGCCCCTCCCATTGCCCGCTCCGGTACCTGGCATGGGTCCCGTTCCCCCAATAATTCGCCCCAAAGACATGTTGGAGATTACTTTTGACGGGGACCCTGAGACTGTGTCTTTCTTTATATTACAAGTTGGGAAATTCATACAGCGATGGGGCTATGTGTTCCCGGATGAGGAGCAACAGGTGGAATTTATCGCTTCAAGGTTCCGGGGAATTGCTACCAGCTGGTACGTGGCCCTCCACGATCTGGAGGCAGTGGAGCTGGGGAACGTTGATGACTTCATGTGGGCTTTGAGGAATCGCTTCGAAGACCCAGGGGCGGCCCAAAAGGCGGAAGCCTTTCTCTGCACCTTCAAACAAGGCAAACTGACCATGAGGGAGTACTCACGGGAATTTCAATGACATGCAGTTAAGATTCGAGACTGGACTGACCCTGTGCTGGCTCAACAATACCGGATGGGACTAGCAGTGGATGTCCATCACAATGTTCTCAGCTCCAAAGAGCCGCGCACCCTCCAAGGTTGGATGGAGGAAGCGGAAAAAGCTGAAAGCTGATTGCGCCTCATGAAGCTGGACTTGTCTCTTGGAAACAACCGTCCGAGCACCTCGGCCACCCCGACCAGAAGCAAGCCAACCTCCACCCAGGGTGGGGTGAGAGACCAACGCATGAGACAGGGCCTGCGCCTACGATGTGGGGAGAAAGGGCACTTCGCCGCATCCTGCCCCAAGGGGGACCCTGGCTGAGCCCTGACTCAAGAGGAACCCCGACCATGGCCAGCTACCCCCCCAAGGAAGGGTACAGCAAAACCACGCAACCCGTGGGCCCTTTTTGCCAACCCTGACCCCACGGAGGCCTTGATGTTGGAATAAGATGAGAGCGAGCTGCAGGGAAACGAATTGGTCCTGTTTGTGAGTGGCGCTACCCAACAGGACCATGCCCCTGAAGCGCCCAAAATGGTGAGCAATTACCCCTCTCTCTTCTTTGTGACTGTTCTTATAATGAACCCAGCAATGATGACCCACATCAGGGTCCGAGCTCTCATTGACTCGGGGTGCGGGAGGGATTTGATGAACCCATCACTGGTAACGGGTCTAGAGGCGGCAGTTACCAGTTTGAAAGACCCTATTATCTTTACCCAAATGGATGGGTCACCGATGAAGGAACCATGTCGATTTGAGACTATTCCCTTAAGGGTGGGCACCGGTGAACACTGGGAGCTGCGTTCTTTTGTAATAGCCCCACAAGGCCAATTCCCATTAGTGTTGGGCAGCCCATGGTTGCATGGGCATGATCCATATATACTTTGGGACAAAGGGACGGTGCGATTTATCTCCCCGAAATGTGCGGAACATAAGTGGGACCCGGGGTGGGGAAAAACCCCAAACAACGATCCTCCACGGGCCTGCTTAGCCGCAGAGGACCTTAACCGCATTCCCAAAGAATACCGGCATTTGGCCCATGTGTTTGAGGAGGAGGAAGCTGATGAACTACCTCCCCACCGTAACTCAGACTGTGCGATTGAGATCCTTCCAGGCCACAAATTGCCTAAAGGAAAAATTTATGCTATGAATCCTATGGAAAAGGAGGAGCTACGCAGATTCATTGACAAGAATCTGGCCCGTGGATTTATCCGACCGGCTTCGTCCCCCTTTGCGGCCCCCATGTTGTTTTGTAAAAAGAAGGATGGGGGGCTGAGACTGTGCACTGATTACAGGGGCCTTAACGCAGTTTCAGCCACCAATGCTTACCCCATGCCCCTCATCAAGGATTTGTTGGCAGAGGTGGCGAAGGGGAAGGTGTTTTCCAAATTGGATTTACGTGATGCCTATTTTAGAGTCCGCATTAGGCAAGGAGATGAACACAAGACTGCTTTCAGTACCCCGTTGGGACAATTTGAATATCGAGTTATGCCCTTCGGGTTGCAGAGGGCACCTGGGGTCTTCATGAACTTAATAAATGAGGTGTTGCACCCCTATTTGTTCAAGGGGGTGGTTGTTTATTTGGATGATATCTTGGTGTACAGCCCAGACCAAAAAACGCACACCAGGCTGCTTCAAGAGGTACTGGAGAAGTTGTTAGAACACAAACTGTTAAGCTGTCAAAGTGTGAATTTCATCAAAGCCGTATTGACTTCGTAGGATATCGCATATCCTCAAACGGGTTGGAGATGGACCCAAAAAAGGTCCAGGATGTGTTGGCTTGGGAACCTCCCAAAACCAGGCGGCAGCTCCAGAGTTTTCTCAGTTTCCCCAATTTTTACCGCCAATTCTTGCCTCGCTTCGCCCAGGTAGCCCTCCCTCTCACAGATCTCCTAAAGACTAAAGGGAGAGGGGTCAAAGCTTCCATGCCAGGGGCCCTTTTAGATTGGACGCCTCAGTGTCAGGAGGCATTTGAACAACTGAAGCAGTTATTTACTTCCAAACCAGTACTGGCACACCCAAATGAAACCAAAAAGTTTATTGTCCAAGTAGACGCATCAGATACCGCAATGGGGGGGGGTGATCTTACAAGAGGACACCCAAGGGCACCTGCACCCTCTTGCCTATGTTTCCCGAAAGTTTAATGACACGGAGAGGTTCTGGCCCATTTGGGACAAAGAAGCAGCTTCCATTCGCTTAGCCCTAATTACCTGGAGGCACTGGTTGGAGGGAGCTCGGGTACCCTTTGAAATCTGGACTGATCATAAGAATCTTGAGGTACTTCGAAAGCTCCGGAATTTAAATACCAAACAGTTCCGATGGGCTGAGTTTGTCTCCAAGTTTCAATTTACCCTCCACCATTTCCCGGGCAAGTCCAATCACCTGGCAGATGCACCCTCATGCCTTCCCCAGCACCTTAGCAAGAGAACGGAGGTTAGAGAGTCCTTTTTTACCCCAGATCAACTGGTTGGGGCTGTATTAACACGCAAACAGAGACAAGTACAGCCCGTAACCCCGATTCAGGGGCTGCCATGGGAAAGCCGATTTGCCACCAACATCACTGACCAGGAGAGAGTTGAGCTAAAAGCTCGAGATGATGTAGAATGCAAACCCAATGGTTGCTGGTACAAAGGCATTAAACTGTTTGTCCCAGAATGTACGCGACCCCAAGTACTGCAGGCTGCCCATGATTCAAAATCTGCTGGGCACTTCGGGTATGTGAAGTCACTACACCTACTGCAGCGCAATTTCTGGTGGCCCCGAATGAAACGAGATTTATCACTCTACATACAATCTTGCCCTACATGTAGTCGTTGCAAGACCAGAGCAGGAAAAACCCCTGGTCTACTACAGCCGTTACCTACCCCAAGTAGACCCTGGGAAGTGATTTCCATGGATTTTATCACTGATCTTCCCCCCAGCAAACACATGACTGTCATTTGGGTGGTGGTGGACTTATTTTCTAAACAGGCTCACTTTATACCGTTTCCTAGTTTGCCAATGGCCAAAATCCTTGCAAGAGCCTTTTTACAACATATTGCCCGACTCCACACTTTACCGATCAAAATAATCTCCGACCGAGGGGTTCAGTTTGTTTCCAAGCTATGGACAGAGTTAATGGCCCTCATGGGCATTGAGTGTGCTCTAAGCAGTGCATACCACCCGGAGACCGATGGGCAAACAGAAAGGGTGAATCAAACACTAGAGCAATATCTGCGTTGTTTCACGAACTATCAACAGGACAATTGGGTAGAATTATTGCCTTTGGCCAAGTTTGCATACAATAACTCCTGGCATGTGTCTACTGGAATGTCTCCCTTCAAAGCCGCCATGGGCTATGATAGCCCCCCTCTTCCATTTTTGAAACCCGGGGGGACTGGTGGGAGAGCCACAGAATGGTGTAAGTCTTTTTGAGAATCTTGGCCAATGATTGTAGAGACTTTAAACGAGGCCAAGGCTCAATATAAGAAACAGGCAGACAAAAAAAGGGCGGGGGGATGGAACCTGCAACCAGGGGACTCCGTATACCTTTCCACTAAGAACTTACGGCTATCGCAGAAGTCGCGGAAGCTCGCTTGGAAATATATTGGTCCATTCAAGGTTGTTCGCTGTATTAATAAAGTGACTGGATTTACCTAAATCACTTAAAGCAATTCATCCAATTTTCCATTACAGCCTCCTCAAACCGGCATCTCCCCCGACTAAGTGGCATCCGGAGCTTCCGGCACCCCCGCCCCCACTGATCATCGATACTGAGGAGCATTATGAACTAGCTGACATCCTGGACTCTAAATTTATCCGTGGGCAATTGTATTATCTGGTTGAATGGGTACATTTTGGGCCCCGACACAGGGAATGGGTGAAAGTCTCTGATATTAATGCACCTGATCTCCTGAGGGATTTTCACACCCGTTTCCCAGCCAAACCAGGGGGCCCCATGTACTCCCCTTCCTGAGTGGTGGGTGGGAGGTATTTTGGGAAGGGCAGAGTGTCAGAAAAAAGTCTATTTGATGATTCTCACTGAGTCCATTGTTATGTGTTCCCTATTCTGCTTTGCGCTTGCGTAGGTATGCAGGCAGTAACGTGGGAGCTTCTTCCCTGCCACTTTTCCTTATCACGGTGGCCTTGAATGTAGGCTTTGGGCTATTCTTGTGTTGATGAGAATTTTCCAGTCCTGTGAAGGCAAAGGGAGGGGGGGAGCTGTCTCCCGCTCATGAAGTAACTCTCCCGCCGGGAGTTTCCCGCGCGCGCACTTACAGTTCATTCACTAGTCGCATTTATGCATCATACTATAACCCTGCTTGCTTTGCTCTTGCCCCCCATTCCTGACAATGACCTTCTACTGTGGGTTTTAGCACTGTAATCCAATAAAGCCTTTCTTTTGATCAAGAATGCCTGGACCTGCTTGCTTTTGAACCTGACATTCCTGTGGCAATGAATTCCAAGTGTTAACCACTCTTTGGGTGAAGTAGTACTTCCTTTTATCCGTTCTAACAGGCATCCCCCCCCCCACTAAGCTGGGAAAACTGGGAAAGGAAGGATAGGTGGAAGTGGGTTCCACATAACCTTATCTAACCTCTCTCCTCCCTAACACCCTCCCCTAGCTTGTCACCTCACCTTTAAGATCAGGTGGACTGCTTGGGAGTTTCCAAAGGATACACAGTATGTGGCATGCTTGAAGTCAAGAAGGTGCTTTCCCTGGGTCAGCCTCCTCCAGACTTTATAGCAAGAGAGACAGATAGCTGGATAGTCATTCTCACACTGACCTGTCCTTCCCATGTTTTCTCTCCTGTCACTCACTATCCCTTTGATTTGTAGAATGGAGATCTCAGGGAAACAACTTCCTTTCTTCCTTTCACCTGTTCCACACCTGCCCCCACCCTTAGATAGTACTCCTCTATCCTATCTCTCAACTTTCCTATCCAAATTTTAGTTCTAGCGCAATAAAGAGACTAGTATTAGTCTGTTAAACTTAAAACATGACTCCGTGTACCTTTGTGGCACTCAAAGCCTACCTACCCTGGTTGGAGCCTCCCCAACTACTTCCTCCCTTCAAAGCAGCTGAACCCACTGCTATTTGTGGGACGCCAGCTCTACAGGACAGGTCCCCTTGTCAAGTAGTCCCATGAAGGACTGCTTGTCTGGCCAATGGTCTCCTGGGCAGTGTGGATGGGGGATCCCCGGATTGCCTACCTGAGGGATGTTCTGTCAGGGTCAACAGTAAGCAAGTCCAAACACACTCTCCAGGGAAAGTTATCTTTATTGGAATACTGTTCTGTTGCCAAGTAGTACAGGTACATTGTCAGGAATAGTGATTAGTGTAGGGGACTCAATACATATACTCTGATGCTTCCTCTAGCTAAGCAAATGAAATCCAAGCACGCACACGGGAATTCTCCCAGCAGGGCATTACATCATAAATGGGAGACTCTCCCCAACCCCCTGAGAGCAGACATATTCACACTGATAATGGAACTCAAGCCCTCCCTTTCCTTCAAGGTTACACTGATAGCGCCATCTGGCTAAGCCAGTTCACATGGGGGAAGGAGTGCCTCCCCTACGCTACCCACGGTAGTCAAGCAAACCAAGCATGTGCACATGCGTACGGGTTGGGGATGAAGGAAAACAAAGAAAGCATGGCAGCTAGCTGACATGTTCTAGCTCTTTAGCATGACCCAGGGTGCACCACGGGGAGGTAAGCTAGAGTAGAACCCCCCCAAAAAGACTCAAATTCTGGGTAGCAGTATTTTGTGGGACTGCTGCCCAGTCAGCCCCCAAGCATACCCTTACCCATTGAGTCAAGCCAGGGGAGGAAGACCTCAGAAAGTGAGAGGGAGGGATGTTGTTTGTCCACCCTGATCATTCTCTTCCTGCAGCAATGCACCAGCTGTTTCATTGTCCCATTTGAGGAACCTTAGCCTAGATCCAGCTGGCTCCCCTCATCACCTACCTCACCACCACTCACCCATGCAAAGGAAAATGTTAATCTCTGTGGCATTCCTGTGGGTTTTTCTGGTTTTTGTCTTGTTATTGACCATTTTTCCAGCTAGAGTGAAAATAGTTTTTGCTGCTGTTTAAACCAGCATTCAATTTTTGTTTGGGGATGGATGGATGGTGAACCTAAATCACCCAGCACCACACAGCTACTGGGATTCTATGGAGGTGTTCTGGGGAGGGTGGCTTGAGTGAAAGAATGCTAGTGGGGGGTTGGTGGGGCATTTATTTATCTGCCAATCTGAATGATTTGGGGGATGTGTCCCTCTCTGGTCTCTCTCTCTCCTTTTAATTTTAGGAAGAGCATTTCTCCCCAAACTTCCCAGCACACAGACTGAAAGGGGATGCAGGCACAAAAAGACTGTGCTCACCTCAGTCACCCTCAAAGTCTAGGTCCAGGAAGCCAAAAAGTGGTGAGCTGACCTTGAGGAAGACCTTTGGGGTCATCTAGTCCAACCCTTGCACAATGCTGATAGGGCTGTTATCAGCATGAGCTGAGTGCTCTTCAGTTAAAGCAGGCTGGCCTACGACAAGGAGAACCAAACTCACCAGACTGGCTCAGTTTGGATGGGGCCCTTTTGGATCGGTTCAGTTTGGGGTTCAGTTCAGGGACTGATCCAAACTGAACCAAATGGCTTGTTTTGGGTTTGTGTCCATCCCTAATTGCAGGTTCTTGGTTCCACCTGTACATTTCCTCGCAAAAGTTTTCTAGTTAGCAGGGTAGGGAAAGACCCTGAAAATCAGCTATATGAGAATACGTTGAGTTATCCTGGGCATCATGATGGCTTTGACTTCTGTGTTCAAAGTGTTTACCTAATCATGCATTCCAAAGCTTGGGTTGAATTCCTGGAATTGCGTAGTAAAACCATTGGTTGCACCACCAGCCCATATGTTAAAGAGGAAACATTTTGTAACCAAGGGCATATATCATAAGGTGGTTTCATGTGTTCATATAATCTTCGTGGAGGCATGAGCCTCAAAAATCATTCCCTATATTCCATTGGGTCTCTTCTATTACAGACCAACTGAACATTTATTAACACCAAATAGCAAAGGAATTACATTTTTGCCACATAATGGTTTTCTTTTTGTATTGCTTTTTATGAAATATTAGGTATCGAAACTTCAAGGTTCATCATACATCCTGGGTTTTCTGAGCAACAGTTCCATGTTTGGTTAATGCTAGTTCTGCTGTTCCAACATTTTTCATTCTTGTAACTTCTTTTATTCTTATGTTATACAGCATGTCCAGGATGTAAAATAACTTAATTCCAAAAAACAATCTTCTCAGCAAATTGCTTCATTAATAATGCTTTATTCCAGCAGCTTTGTTTAGAAGATGGTAAAAAAGCAAAAGCACTAGAGGGGTAACTCTCCATCTTGGCAGAAAGCAAAAGGTGGGAGAAATAGTGCTAATACTGAAAACTGGAATATGATAATTGGAATATCTCAGGGAGATCTGGCCTGGAAGAGAATGTGCATGAAGCCCCTCCCCCTTTATAATTCTGTTAATGAGTAATTCTCTACTACCACACGAAATGGCAGGGCTTCTTGAGACATGTAACTTATGACAACAGGAAACTTCCACATCCAGAGGCAGTCCATCTCTGAATGCCAGTGCTCGGAGGAAACAGCAGTAGAAGACCTTTGCTTCTATCCCTGTTTGTTGATGTAATGGACAGTAAATGGTTAAGCCCTGGGTGACAAACGAATCAAATGGAATTCTTCAGCAGAGAGAGTCGGACAGGGGTTGGGAGCTGACAGTTAACTGTAAGAGAGCACAGCAGACTGTGAGAGGATCAAGAAGGGTCCTGAATTAGGGAAGTGGGACTTGTAGCCCATCCCTATCAAGACTAAAGGAAATAGCTAGAAGACAGGGGTGATCTGTAGCCAGCGGAGAAGGAAGGAAACTGGAATTTGTGTGAATGTTCTTGCCTTCACTAACTTTAGTATCTGTGAGACCATGAAACTTATGCTTGTTTATGTAAGCAGCGGTTGCCAAGAAACATCTCTCCTCAAGTTTTAAAGACCTGTCTAAATAACAGAAACAGTTACTTGTTTGTGACAAATTATCTAGTGTTTATTTTTATACAAAGTCACCTCATTCCTGTTAGCTGTTCACCTCATAAGTCCTACCTTACCATTCCCCTTCAAAGTGAAATAAAACAGTTTGCTGGTTTTGATTTACCATCAGCCCATCATGTGCCATTATCAAACAAGAACAAAAGAAGGATTTTAGTCTCTCACCTCAGTTCCCTAGGGTGGATCAGCATTTACCAATATTCATTCAAACAACTGGGTGGGCCAGTCAGAGAAAAGAAAAAAAAGGAAAAAGGGGCTGCTCAGCTAAGAACAAGATAAAGGGAAATCCTTGGGGAGTGGCCAAAATCATCATACTTGGTCATTCAGATCACCTGTTGTCCACTGTGTGAAACGGAATGCTGGGTCAGATGGATCATTGGTCTTATCCTGCAAGGCTCTTTCTATGTTCATGAAACTGATTACATTTCAGAAGTGACCAGGGCTGAGCTTATATGGAGCTAAACCTGTACACTGCTTCAGACTGCAGGTGGACACTAGGGTTGCCAATCTCCAGGTGGAGCTCATATGAGTTCTCCTAGAACTACAACTGATCTGGAGAAAAAGGCAAATTTGGAGGATGGGCTTTGTATTAGTTAACATTAGATAATAATAAACTTGAACATGACATGTATCACTTGAGTATCTAGATGGTAGGTTAAGTACAACAAGATTACTTAATCTAAGTTTCCTATGAATAGTAATAAGCTAAATAAATACTAAAGAGACTAAATGATTTTTTTAACTATTAAAGATCTATAAATATTTCAGCAATAAAAACCTTTTACTATTTTATTTATTAATTTGATTTATACCTTGCCCTTCCTGCTGATATTATTGGTAATTTAAAAATGGGTTAAAGAGTTTAGAGTTATGGGTTTTTTTATTATCTTATGTGTCTAGAACAGGAATCACAGAATCACAGAATGTTAGAGTTGGAAGGGAACTTGCAGGTCCTCTGGTCCAACCCCCTACACTCTGCAGGAGCATAGCCAAAAGATAGCCCTACTTACCTACAACATACCCAAAAGATGGTTGTCCAGCCTTCACTTGAAAATGTCTAGCGGAGGTTTCCGATTTAAGTGTTTCGCTGCTCGGTTGCATCCCCATCTCACTCTGATGGGGCTTTGCCGAGACTTGGCTGACGGGAAGGGTCCGAGTGTGTGCCAGATACTCCCAGGGTCTCTGTAGGAGACCCTCAGCCTGGAGACCTGAGGTGAGCCTCTTCCAAGGTGACAGCTCACCTTCATCTTTGAAAGGTCCCGTCGCCGCAGAGCCATCATGGCGCCAAGAGACGACTGCCGGACAAGTGGACATGACCAAAAATTTTGAAAGGCTTCTAAAAGGTTTCCAAGGCTTCAAAGCATGAGTTAAGCAATGCTCAGGTTATTTAAAGCATCTCAAAGAACCTTGGTAACAATTAGAAGTGCCTAAGTGCAAAGCAGCAGGGGGAGGGAGAAGTTCAAGAATCTACCCCCCACACACCTAAAGCAAGGTGGTTTTAAAACGCAATTAAAAAACTTTGAACTAAGCTAAACGCATTAAAGTCTTAATGAAATCAAAAGCTGCTGTAGATATGTCTACACTGTTGGCAAATGCACTGCGCCCCCTAATGGAACAGATGACTAACCTCAACATAAAAATGGATAATATGCAAAAGCAGAAGGACAGAAGGACTTCAATAACTGAAAATGCGTTAAAAAAAATGGGAAAAAAGACTAAGAGTGTTAATAAAAGAGCGGATGAAGCAGAGAAAGAGAGATCCACCAATAAAACTCAACTAATAAAGCTCCAGCTGGAAAGATCCATGTACATCCTACATTTCCAAGGGATCCCAGAAGAAAAGAATGAAGACTTAAAGGCTCTCTTAGCAGAGATTTTGGCTCCAATAATGGATTACAAACAAGAAGATTTACTGAAGGAGATGGATTGGGCTTACAGGGCTTTTCCAGACTTTATTAAAAAAAAAATAAACTCCCGGGAGAAATATGTTTGAAATTCATGAGAAGGTCTACCAGAGATCTGCTGCTGAAATCCACTCAGAGAAAACCCTTAAAAATCCAGAATGAAGAAATTAAAATCTTGAAGGATATCCCCTTTGAAGTTAGAAAGAGGAAGACACTCTACAGGGAGCTTACTCTCTCTCTACAGAAGGAAGGAGTCTCTTACAGGTGGTTGCTTCCCAAAGGATTAAGCTTTAAATATGAAGATAGAAAGTACAATATTGACACTGTTCCTTAGGACAAAAAGTTTGTGGATCAACATTGTAATTCAAAGCAACACAACAAATACAAGAAACCTAAAAAGCTTGAGGAGGAAGAAGAGGAAGAAGAAGAATCCTACTCACAGGATTCAGCAAGCAGTAGTCCAAGACTCTTTAGTTCTTCAGATACATTGGAGTTGGAGAAAGGAGCAGCCACTCCCAAATCACGAGGAAAAAAGAAACGCAAGAAGAAAAGAACCTAAGACTAAGATAATCATTGATAATGCAGTTTTTGCTAATCAGTTAGTCTATGCAACTTTTTACTATTCTTCGTTAAATTTTTATAAGCAACAATAACATTGTAGTATTAGGTTACAATGACATATATGTAACCAGATCGTGTCACCGTGTTAGTCTTCCCTTACCCACATCCAGTAGCTGGTTTAGAGTTAGGGTTTAGTTTCCTTTTCTCATCCTAGTAGAGTTCGGTGTATTAGTCTTCCTTCCCCATTGCCCATAGGTTTTAGTAGTAAGGACCTAGTAACCTTTCCCCATGCCCTGTAGCAATGTAAAATTAATAAAATATTTATAAAAAAAGAGAAGAAAATGTACAGCGAAGGAGCATCCACCGCCTCCCGAGGGAGACTGTTCCACTGCTCAAACACTCTTACAGTTAGGAAGTCTCTCCTGATATTTAGCCAGTAACAACTCCCTTGTAATTTCCACCCATTAAATCTAGTCTTGCAATCCGGAGCAAGACAGAATAGATCTGCTCCAGCTTCTACATGACAGCCCTTAAAATATTTGAAGACTGCAATCATGTCCCATCTAAGCCTTCTCTTTCCCAGGTTAAACATACCAAACTCTTTCAGCCTTTCCTCCTAAGACTTGGATTCCAACCCTCTCACCATCTTGGTTGCCCTCTTCTGGACACGCTCAAGCTTGTCAACATCCTTCCTAAAGTGTGGTGCCCAAAACTGGGCACAGTACTCCAGGTGACCATAGCAGAATAGAGCGGAACTACCACCTCCTGTGATCTGGACACAATGCTTCTGTTAATGCATCCTAAGATTGCATTAGCTTTCTTCACAAACACATCACACTGCAGGCTCATGTTGAGCTCGTGATCAACCAGAATGCTGTGGATATAGTGTATCTAGATTTCAGTAAAGCATTTGACAAAGTTTCTCATGATATCCTTGAGGATAAGCTGGTTAAGTGTGGGCTGGATGGAGCAACCATTGGATGGATCCATGGTTGGTTGAAAAATCGTACCCAACGAGTGCTCGTAAATGGCTCTGTGTCTACGTGGAGGGAAGTCTCGAGCGGAGTGCCACCGGGCTCAGTCCTGGGTCCGGTGTTGTTCAATGTTTTTATAAATGACCTGGAGGAAGACATAGAGGGGATGCTTATTAAATTTGCAGATGACACAAAGCTGGGTGGAATTGCTAATACTGAAGAAGACAGAGTCAGGATTCAAAATGATCTAGATAGGCTGGAACAATGGGCTGAGACAAATAAAATGAATTTCAATAGAGATAAGTGCAAAGTCTTACACTTAGGTACAAAAAATCAAAGGCACAGATATAGAATGGGAGGGACTTGGCTTGGCAGCAGCACATGTGAAAGGGATCTGGTTGATCACAAGCTCAACATGAGCCTGCAGTGCAATGTGGCTGTGAAGAAAGCTAATGCAATCAAGAGGTGGGGAGGGACCGCTGCCTCTGGACGCCATCAGTTTGGAGGCTGACTGGGCTTTAACAAGCTGAAATGGAATGTAGGATGGATATTTTTAAGACTCTTAGGTAATTCCAATTCTACAGTCACATCATTGATCAATCTGTAAATTTTGAATGGACCAATATATTTCCATGCCAACTTCTGTGAAGTTTGCGGGAGCCGTAAGTTCTTGGTTGAGACATACACAAATTCTCCAGGCTGCAGAACCCAACCCTCCACCCTCTTCTTGTCAGCCTGGGTTTTGTACGCTGCCTTGGCATCATCCAGGGCCTTACATATATGTGGCCAAGAGTCTTTCATTTTTGCACACCAGTCTATTGCCTCTCCCCCAACTCCTGAGTCAGAACTGAGGAACAGCAGTGAGGGGATGTTGTACCCTAAAGCAGCTTTAAAAGGGGAGATCCCTGTGGAGGCATGATATGCGTTATTGAAGCAAAATTCGGCTAGGGGAAGGAGTTCCACCCAATCATTTTGTTGGAAATTAGTGAAACATCACAAGCACTGCTCCAGGGTTTGGTTCACTTGTTCAGTTAGGCCATCAGTCTCTGGGTGGTAAGCACTACTTAGAGCCCGTTCCACCCCAAGGAGGCTGATTAGTTCACCCCAGAACTTGGAAACAAATTGCATTCCGCGATCCGTGATTATTTTGACTGGCAGCATGTGCAGGCATATGACATGCTGTAGGAAGGCTCTCACCAGGGACCGGGCTGTGGGCAAACCGGGGAAAGGGATGAAATGAGCCTGCTTAGAGAACAAGTCCACAACCATCCGAATCACTGTCATCTGCTTACTGGGAGGCAAGTCTGTAATGAAATCCATTGATATAACTTCCCATGGTCTGCTGGGGGTTGGCAGGGGCTTCAGTAAACCTGGGGGCTTCCCCACCCTAGGCTTGCACGTTATACAAGTTTGACAAGATTGAATGTAAATGGAGAGGTCTTTACGCATGTTTGGCCACCAGAACTGACGTTGCAACAGATGTAAAGATTTTACAAAGCCTAAATGACCCACAGGGACAAACAGTTTGCTCCCTCTGTACCAACAGCCATTTTCCCTGCACTCAAGATCCCCCACCAGCCTCAGTTCATTTTTCTCAGCGTTGGATAAAGCTGATGCAAACTTGTCCTCCCAGTGAGTGGTAGGAGGCTGCACAGCACGGTTCCCTTGCTCCTGGCTACGTGTGAGCACCGCACCACCCAACAGAGAGGGCGTGAAGAAGGAGTCACGGACCTCCTCCCTCTTGCTTTCATTTTTCAGGAGACGTGAGAGTGCATCGGCCAGGGAGTTGGATTTACCTGGGAAGTGGTGCAGGGTAAACTGAAACTTGGGGAAAAACTCAGCCCATTGAAATTGCTTGGCATTTAGGTTATGGGGTGTGCAGAGTACCTCGAGGTTTTTGTGATCAGTCCAAACCTCAAAGGGAACACGGGCCCCTTCTAACCAGTGCCTCCATGTGGCCAGGGCCAAACGGATTGCTCCAGCTTCCTTATCCCAGACAGGCCAGTTTCTCTCAGTGCTATTGAATTTGTGGGATACATATGCTAAGGGATGGAGCTGACTGTCAGTCCCTTCTTGTAAGATCGCCCCCCCCATGGCGACATCTGAGGCATCCATTTGAACCACAAATTTCTTGATTTCATTTGAGTGTGCTAACACCGGCTCTGTTGTAAACAGTGCCTTCAATTGATCAAACGCCTCCTGGCACCTAGGTGTCCAATCTAGTTTAGTCCCGGGTTTGGCTGCCCCCGGTCCCTTCCCCTTGTTTTTCAATAAGTCCGTTAGGGGAAGGCTCACTTGGGCAAAGTGGGGCAGGAAATTGCGGTAAAAGGAGGCAAATCCAAGGAAACTCTGGAGCTGTTTGTGGGTCTTTGGAGGTTCCCATTCCAATATGTCCTGGACTTTCTTTGGATCCATCTCAATCCCCTTCTGAGATATATGGTACCCTAGGAAGTCAATGCTGGTCTTATGGAACCCACACTTGGACACTTTGGCAAAGAGTTTATGCTTGAGTAATGTCTGGAGGACCTCTCTCACCAGCTGTACATGAGAGGCTGTGTCAGGGAGTACAGAAAAATATCATCCAGGTACACTACCACCCCCTTAAACAGGTGTTTGTGTAACACTTCATTGATCAAATTCATAAATATTACTGGTGCCCCCTGGAGGCCAAATGGCATCACGCGGTACTCAAATTGGCCCAAGTCTTATATTCATCTCCCTGTCGGATGCTACGATACACGCCCCCTTTTCTATATTGACAGTACTGTGAGGGTCTGTGTGTGGTGCCTGGTCAGAGCTGCTACTGATTTCTTCTGACCAGTCCTCTATGCAAATCTATAATAGTCTCTTCGGGGTAATAGTTTTACTTCTTGGTCAGGGATATTTGTAAGGACCACTGCTAAGTGTATTTACCATGAAATAGATAGGCACCACAGCTTGGTAACTTTAAAACTGAACAGGCTTTATTTACAAACAACACAACAGGGGGATGGAAGTTGTACAGATGATATTTTGTTTCCTTTCAGGCTTTAGCTCTTTCCTTTATGTTCACTTAGCCTGTATATTTATTACTTTCCATTCATACATAGATGTTCATCAGTTCACAACACACACCTTAGATCTCACTCTCCAGTCACTCTGTTAGTGGGTAACTTTTGGCTGGCCCTTTGAGTCTAACTAGTCCCCTAACCAGCCTTCCAGACTCCTCTCTTCAGACCTTCTAGTCTTCAGTCACTTTATAAGTCCCTGTGGAGCAGTGTCTTTTGGTGTCTGTGACCACTCAGGTCTTATACTTTTATTATCTCAGTATAATAGAAGAATCAGTGCAGATTGCTCTCAAGCCCCAGTTCTTTACATAAACTGTTCACAGGCTGTTTCCACAGAGCTACAGAGATCCAGTTCACTGACAGACTCTTTGTTAGCTCTCTGTCCCACAACGAACTAAACTGCTGCCTCTCAACTGCCCATTCCAAACAGACCATTTGGTCTGTTAAACACCAATCACTGAGGGTTCCAAGCTAAATGGCCCCCTCCTCACTCCGTCATGTGACTCAGCAGTGTTCTTTGTTTACTTTCTGCTAGTCCCAGATCTTTAAGTCCATCACAGATGCGTACACATAAATAAGCATCCCGCAAATCAAGCTTAGAAAAGATTTTCCCTTTGGCCACCTCTGCCAGGAGGTCTTTAATCAAAGGCATTGGGTAGGAATTGGTGGACGACACTGCATTCAGCCCCTAGTAGTCTGTGCAAAGCCAGAGTCCTCCATCCTTCTTTTTACAGAAGAGAACTGGAGCTGCAAATGGGGAGGCTGCCAGCCAAATAAATTCTCTGGCAAGGTTTTTATCTATGAACTTTCGCAACTCCTCCTTCTCCATGGGGCTCACGGGGCTCCATGGGACTTCCCTCTTGGCATTTTATGCCTGGGCAACAACTCAATTGCACAGTCAGAGTTGCGATGAAGAGGGAGCTCATCCACTTCCTCTTCCTCAAACACCCTTGACAAATCTCTCTATTCCTTGGGAATGTGGACCAGTTCCTCCAAGGCCAGAGAAACCCAGGGAGGGTCACTATCCGGAGGTACTCCCCATGCAGAGTCCCAGACATGTGTTTGGCACTTTGGGAAGATAAAATGGACTATGCCTTCATCCCACAATATATATGGATCATGGCCATGGAGCCACAGGCTGCCCAACTCCAAGGGGAACTTAGCTCCAGGGGGCACCACAAAGACACGGTCCTCCCAATGATCTCTAGCCCCCACCCGTGAATGTGCGTCTTCATAGTCGGGTTTATAATAGTCACAGTCACAAAAAAGAGGGGAGGGTAGTTGCTCACCATGTTAGGCACCTCGGATGATGGGTCCTGTTGTGCTGCACCACCTACAACAGGACCTGGCTGTTTCCCGCCTGCCCCCCTGTTTCCTCATCACTCGACACCAAGTCCAGTATCCCCACAGTGGTATGCAAGGCACGGGGGTTTCATGGCTTTGCCGTCCCCTTTTTCGGTGGGGTGTCAGCCTGATGCTTCTCACCCTCTTTTCCCGATGGCCCAGCAGCCTCCCCTGAAGGGCAGGTAGCGGCGTAGTGGCCCTTTTCCCCACATCTCAGGTATAGACCTTGCTTCATTTGTTGGTCTCGGACCGAGACTTTTGGTGGGGGTGGCTTGGTTTTCAGATGGGGCGTAGCGGGTGATCTTCCAGCTGCAATCGCACTATCTAGTCTCATAGTGTGCAGTCAGCTTTCCCCCTTCTCCACCTCCTCCATCCAGGCACGCAAGGTTCTTGGCTCTTGGGAACTCATGACATTGTTTCAAATGTTGGCTACTAGCCCCAGATGGTACTGTTGGGCTAGGACTGGATTGGTCCAGTCATGGATCTTGACAGCATGCCATTGGAATTCCGCTGAGGACTCCTGCACTGAGAGTTTGCCTTGTTTAAACGTGCATAGGAAGGGCTCTGCCTTCTTGGACACCGTTGGATCTTCAAACCGAGCTTGCAGCGCCCACATGAACACATCTACACTCCCCAATTCCACAGCATCCAAGTCATGTAAAGACACATACCAGCTGGTGGTGGCTCCCCTCAGCTGGGAAGTGATAAAGTCCACCTGTTGCTCCTCATCCTGAAATGGATGGGCCCAGTGTTGCACAAACTTCATCACTTGCAGGGGGAAAAAAAGAGAGATTCTCTGCATCACCATCAAAGGTGATGTCCAATAAATCCTTGGGCCAGGGCATCATTTGCGGGGCCCCAGGGGCGGGTGGTTGCGAAGGGGGAGGAGGCATAGGGGGCAGTGCTCCAGGCAGTGGGGGAGCAGGTGCTGGAAGGGACAGTGGCAGCGGCAGCTGTGGAGCTGGCACAACTAGTGCCGGCAACACAGGAGCTGGCAGCAGCAGGACAGGGCCAGGTGGTGGTAGCACGGGACCAGGCGGTGGCTGACCTGGACCAGGTGGGGGGGCAGCCAGAACCCCCTGCTGGGCCACCAGTTGTGTCTGCACCACCTGGGCCATCATGGTGGGTAACATTTATAATAAATGTCCTAAGTCCCACATTATCATGCGGCAATCGGTTTCCAGGCTATCCAGCCGCGTGTCCACATCTCTCCCTGGGCTTGGAGTCTGCCATGGGCGAACCTTGAAGGGCTGGCTCGGAGTTGTGCCAAAACTCCCCGTACTCAGACGAGGGTCGTACATGCTGTCCCGGCTCTGACTCCTCAGCAACGACCAAGTAGTTTGCGTGGAGTCTCCCAGGTGCTTTGTCCAGTCTCGCAGCTTTGGTTGAAATGTGATCCCTCTAGCCAGGTGCAGTGGGATAAAGGACGTTGTAGACAGAGGGATGGCCCCACCAGCCACTGTTGTTGGCCCTCCCGGGCTGTAGATTGGCACTGAGACCGTCAACAATGGAACCCCCACCCCCATAGAGACCAGAGGGGTGGCCGGCGCTGCCGTCGTCATTGGGGTTGTGGTGATCTGGGGGGCGGTTGTGGAAGGGACTGTGGTGGGTACCCCTCCTCCTCCGGAAGTGCTCATCTCAGCTGAGAGAGATACGGCCTGGTGGCAAACGAGGATTCCTGACAATTTCTGTCAGGTTCAACAGCAAGCAAGTCCAAACACACTTCACTCATGCTTTATTGGACTACCAGTCTGCTGCCCATTAATGCAGAGTCTTTGTCAGGAATAACAGATAGGGCATAGGAAGCTGTGTATATACTCTGATGCTTCAGCTAGCTAAGCAAATGAAAACCAAGCGTGCGCGTGGGAATTCTCCCGGCGAGATATTACATAATGAACTGGAGACAACCCCCTCTGTAGGAGGGCCAAGACCTTCACACCGTCTGGGAACCCAAGCCTTCCCTCCTGTTCAAGGTCAGAGATAGTGGCTGGCAGATGAGTGTTTCCCACAGTTCTATAATCAAAGCAAAGCAATGTGCATGTGAGAAAGCAAGCAAGCAAGGTATGGCAGTTATCTGACACCTGGCCCTCTTAGTCGATCAGCCCCTGGACATATATTTTTTTTTTAAAAAAATGCTTCAGCAGCCACTGCCACCGTGGCCCAAGCATCTGCACTGTGTGATTGAAAGTAAGCTGTGTGTATACAGGAAAATATTTTTAAAATATATGTTCATTTTAAAAGGTATCCTATTAAAAAGAGCCTGAAATGTTGAAGAGTTGCTATTACTATAACCTCACTCCCTGACATTTTGTGGTTGTCTCCATCTCCTCTGGCAGCCATTTTATGGTTGTGCCCACCATCCAGGGTCAGAACTCTGAAGACGCCCACAGGGGCAAGACGTCTGGGGATCCCTGGCATAGGTCGCGAGAAGGCCTGCTTGATCAGAATGGCAACAAGTTGCCACAGCCTCACTCCTTGGCTGGGCTCAACCGGCTGTGCCTTAGGAAGCAGAGTGACAGTGTATGGAGAGTTTTATTCCCCCCGCCCCGGCACACAAGGATCCTGACATGGTTCCAGTGGTTAAGTACTGCACATAACCTAATCAGCAGGTGGAAAACATTTGCTGCAATTGGTAGCTAGCTGGAGGCAAAACTTGTTCTGTGGAGAGGGGGGCCAGTTTCCTAAGAATCTTACTGCAAATGTGGGATCCCAAAAATGCAAAAGGATGGGACAGTGATGTCCATTCCTGCATCCCTTGTCCCCAGGTATCTAGATTTAGATCCCACACCTTCAGTTTAAAAACTCATGATGCAGTCTGCAACAGTGAAAGAATAAAGCTGCACAATTAAGACCTAATAATTTAGCATAGAAATGTTTTTCCACATACAGCAGAATGGGTCTGCTCTGGCCTGCAGGCCCTATTCCGCCCTGCCCTCCAAACTTTTCCCAACACTTGGAGAGGCTTTTCTTTCTCTCTTGAGTAGCTCACCACCACCACCTGACCTTTAGCTGGAATTACCTACTGGGAGGGTCAGGACTCCCAGCTTCCCTTCCAAGTCCTAAGGCCTTGCCTCCATGTCTCCCACTGCCCAGAGCCTGGTCACCATGGGGACAGTTTACTGCTTTGATGCCCCTGCAGGAATAGCCACTTGCCAACTGCCTTCCTCCCTTTTCAAAATAGTGTGTCCAAGATGGTGGAGGTCTAAGTGGTACAGAGAACCACAGCCAGCATCAAAAGTTATAAATTATTTATTAAAAAGGAAATGTTTACATGCATACCCTTAGCACAGCACCAAATTGAGAAAGGAGTACAAAAGAAATAGGTGAAATGCAAATCCTCTGCCCCCCCTCTCTGTACATGCCTTTTCAGATGTTTAAATAGGACAGGCTGCTAAATCTTAGAAAGTTACAAATTTCTACAGAGTTACCATTACATTGAAATTCGCTCTAGCTCTTGAAGCAAGCACATGGCCAATGGTTGCCTTGTCAGTGAAGGGGTCTGTGTGTGCTCATGGATGCAGCACCCAAGGAAAGAGACCCCCTTCCTTTTGCAAGGAGTGTTTATCACCTGTCTTTTCCTCACCTACTGACCAGGTCAGAGAAGCATTTCCCAGAGCTTTGTCTTGGAGAATATTCCTGAACCATTCAAGTCTAAAGTCCTTCAAAAATCTCTGTTCCCTGCTAGGAGGGGGAGAAGGAGGGGAAGCTTGGTCATCCCATTGTCACTAGCTAGATCTATTAGTATTTGTATAAAGGTAAGCTGGAAAGCAATTAGACTGCCTGTTCACTGCCCAGAGAGAAAAAACAATTAAAATGCATAGGGGAGGTTTTGCTCATTTCAAACTGCCCTCCCAACCCCCCCCCCATTTATTCACATACAAGAACCCACAGTTCTGCAGCATCAGTGTGAGAATGTGCCCAGACAAAGGGTTTAGAATCCACTTTAGAACATTCAGTAAATATTGTGCCCCCCTTCAGGTTCGATGATCATGCTACAATGTGGACAGCACGCTCCATAAAGCTGCAAAGTGCCTCTTTCCTGAAAGTTTTGTCCTAGAATCTTGTGATCCAATTTCAAACGCTTCACAAAAATGAGCATTTTTTAAGTGTTCAAGGATGTTGCTTGCTGCTTTCACTCAAATGATTCATTATTTGCTCGTAGTGACACTCAGCATGGAGGGAGCGCATGGAGCACAAGCACTTTGCCGTAGCCAAACTCAGACAAGACAGACTCTGAAGTTATGTAACATTTGGTTCAATTCCAACCATCCCTCGTAGCAGCATCACTCAGAGGTGCCCTCCATATGAAGTGGCATGATTACTCTTTTGTCTTGAATCATACAGACACTCTTGACAAATTTGTTCAGATTTCTAAGATTCTTTTTAAGGCACAAGTTGATAGAAACACAGAGTGTAACAGCAAGGAAATGACCCTTCCCAGCTCCTTAGTGCTTGAAATAGGTTTATCTTTTGTGTATGCCCTTGCAAAGGGTACCAGATTGACACAACTGCTACCTGGAAAAAAAATCTGTCAAATTACCCTAGAAATGTCCCCTTCAGCAGACAATCAATAAGATTTTGCTCCATCAGTTACCCAAATGGGGAATTGGGCAACATTAATGACTTTCTATGATGGTTAAAGTAGACAAGGGCAGTAATTTATTTGCACGGGTGCAGAAAAGGGGAGGGATCTATTCTCAAGGGTGCCTGTGTCAGGGTGCATGCAGGATTCAGAATTCTGCTGTGATTTATAATGCTCTTGTTTCTTTTGAATAGCATGGTTTGGAAAAAGTGGATAGAGCTTTTATTTTCTTTTTCTCCCACTCTCATAATACCATAATTTGAGGTCACCCGATACATATGATTGCAATTAATCAGAGACAAAAATTAGTACTTCCCCTGCATAAATTTCGGTTTCGGTGGAGCGAATGGCGGCCACCTCTCGGGACGCTCCTGGAGATGGTTAGCCCACGTGTGGTTGGGGGGGTCTTCGCATATGCGAAAGACCCTAGTGAGCCTTAGGCAAAGGCTCCGAACCGGGGGCGCTTGGGGAGTAGCCTCTTTGCCGGCAAACAGCCGGGAAATTGAGGCTTTCTCCCCGCCCCAGTCGGCCCCGCTGCGTTGTGCCCATATGGGAAGTAGCAACGCCACCGACGTCCAGGAGTGGAGAAGCAGCGGAATGAATTAAAATAAAAAGAAGAATCGGCAGCGAATCGTGAGTTGGGGATCTGTTTTGAAGCGGCTAAATGTGCTCCCCCCCGTAAGCATATAAGCGAATGGGAGGAGGGAGGAATCCCCACCCCCTTTGAAAAACGGGACTGTTAAAGAAAGAGTGAAGGGGGGCGAAGCAAAAAAGTGGTTTGGTGAAAGTACCTTTGGGGTTTTACTGAAGATTAAGAAGCTAGCCTGTTTCCTGGGTGACGCAGCACGAACTTTGTTAACGTAAACAAACAAAAAATGTCGGGACAGAAAAAGGTCCCTGAGAAGCCGGTAAAGAAGGGGGGAGGGACTTCCGGTCCTGGCAGCCTCCCCCTAGAGGCAGCTGTCTATCAACAGAAAAGTGAGCCACTGCGCCCTCTGCTGGATCAAATGCAGAAAATCAGCGAAACCCTCTGTAACATGGAAAGTGTTCTCAAAAGTCAACAAAAACAACTAACAGAAACAGCAAAGAAGATGGAGGAGATCGCACAGAAATGTTTGGTCTCAACAGAAGACACCAAGAAAATTAAGAAAAGGGTCAACAAATTAGAAAAACATCAAGATATGCAAGAAAAAAGAATTTTAATGCTTCAGATGGAGAAATCAAATCTGACTCTCCGTTTTCAGGGCATAAAGGAAGAAGAGAAAGAGGATCTCAGAGCTATGCTGGCGAATGCCTTGGCACCCCTAACTGGCAGAGAAGTGCAAGAATTAAAAGATGAGATGGATATGGCCTATAGAGCCTATTCCAGCTTTACAAAGAAAAATAATCTGCCAGCAGAAGTGGTTGTCAAGTTTATCAAGCAGCGTACTAGAGATCAATTTTTGCGTGCGGTTTCAGTGGTGCCCTTGAAGATTGGAGAGCAGACTAACAGAACTTTAAAAGATGTTCCATATGAAATTCGTATGAAAAGGAAAGCATACAAAGGATTGACCACGTTCCTACAAAGACATCAAACCATTTACAGATGGAGATTTCCCGAAGGACTAACGTTCAAATTCAAGGATAAAAGAGAGAAGATAGACTCCGTCTTCAAAGCTCAAGAATTTCTGAAGAGACACGCCAGCTCAGAGGAAGATGCAGAACTTGCCAATTGGACAGAGTTAAGCAGTGAAGAGGACAGCGGGCCAGAGGAGGTAGGTGCCGGAGCGGGAGATGAGAAAGCAAAAGTGGCCCATCATACAATCTGAGAGACTTAAAAAGAAGACACCCCAAGATATAACGACTCTTCGTGAGGCGGCAGAAGGGAGCTGATCAACAACTAACCCCAAAGGACTTTACTAATTTAACTAACAGAGTTATTTTGGACTCTTGGCAGATGAAAAGAAGATCCTCCAACCACGGTGGATGCCAAAAACTGTATCTGTACTAACTAAAACTAATACTTTAACAGAAAATTCACTCCAATCCTTTTCTTAGTCCATCTATATACCCTACCCTTTTCTTATTAAAAAAGCAATAAAATTCTCTCCTTTTTAGGAGAGGTTTTTTACAAAATAAAAAAAAGGAGGTCCAGCAGTGGGGCCACAACACTAGAAGCCCTCCCACTGCTGCCCCCTCCAGCACCAAGAATAGAGTGCATCACCTGCCCCAGACTGAGAGTTCCCATCTATACCCAGTGGCTAATAGCCATTGATGGACTTCTGCTCCATATGTTTATCTAATTCCCTCTTGAAACTGTCCATGCTTGTAGCTTCCACTACCTCCTGTGGCAGTGAATTCCATATGTTAAACACTCTTTGGGTGAAGAAGTATTTCCTTTTATCTGTTCTAACCCGACTGCTCAGCAATTTCATGGAGTGCCCATGAGTTCTTGTATTGTGAGAAAGGGAGAAAAGTACTTCTTTCTCAACCTGCTCAATCCCATGCATAATCTTATAAACCTCAATCATGTCACCCCTCAGCCATCGTTTCTCCAAGCTGAAGAGCCCCAAGCATTTTAACCTTTTGTAAAGTACTGGGTTTCGGGCCTCATGACTCGGACGATGACATAAGAGAAGACGCGTTTATTCGTACTTCACACAAGACAAGAACAAACAGTAACGGCCGAAGGCCAACTATATACAGTTAGGGGGGGATGGCCCCATATTCCTATTGGCGGGTTTGAATCGCCCGCCAATGCTGCCATTGGTTCTCTACTGGCGAGCTCAGGAACCTAGTCCCTATTGTTCTCAGAGAGCGAAGCTTGGCTGTATTTTGCCAGCTCTGCCTTCTGATCCCAGGACACAACACCTTTCTTCATAGGGAAGGTGTTCCAACCCTTTTATCATTCTAGTTGCCCTTCTCTGCACTTTTTCCAATGCTATAATATCCTTTTTGAGATGTGGCGACCAGAACTGTACACAGTATTCCAAATGAGGTCGCACCAAGGATTTATACAGGGGCATGATGATACTGGCAGATTTGTTTTCAATTCCCTTCCAAAGAATCCCCAGCATAGCGTTGGCCTTCTTTATTGCAGCTACACACTGTCTAGACATTTTCAGCAAGTTATCCACTATGACTCCAAGATCTCTCTCTTGGTCCGTCTCTGCCACTTCAGACCCCAGCAACGTGTATTTATATTTAAGATTTTTGGCTCCAATGTGCATCACTTTGCACTTGGCCACATTGAACCCCATTTGCCACGTTGACGCCCACTCACCCATCCTCGACAGACCCCTTTGGAGTGCCTCACAATCCTCCCTGGTTTTCACCACCCTGAACAACTTCATGTCATCTGCAAATTTAGCCACTTCACTGCTTACTCCCAATTCCAAATCTTTAATAAACAAGTTAAAAAGCATCGGACCAAGTACTGATTCCTGTGGTACCCCACTGCTTACCACCCTCCACTGAGAAAGTTTCCCATTTATACTCACTCTCTGTTTCCTATTTATAAGCCAGTTTTTGATCCACAAGAGGACTTGTCCTTTTATCCCATGACTATTGAGCTTACTTAGGAGCCTTTGATGAGGAACTTTATCAAAAGCTTTCTGGAAGTCAAAGTAAAAAATATCTATTGGGTCCCCCTTGTCCACATGTTTGTTCACTCCCGCAAAAAACACTAACAGGTTAGTGAGACAAGATCTTCCCTTACAGAACCCATGCTGAGTCTGCCTCAATAGTTTTTGTTCATCAATGTGCCTAGTAATTCTTGCCTTAATAACAGTTTCCACCAGGTTACCCGGTATCGATGTCAGACTGACTGGCCTGTAATTTCCCGGATCTCCCCTGGAGCCCTTTTAAAAGATGGGAGTGACATTAGCTACCTTCCAGTCCTCAGGAATGGAGGCAGATTTTAAAGAAAGATTACATATTTTTGTAAGGAGATCCACAAGTTCACATTTGAGTTCTTTCAGAACTCTCAGATGAATGCCATCCGGGCCTGGTGAGTTATTAGTTTTTAAATTGTCCATCAGTCATAGGACTTCCTCTCTTGTGACCGCAATCTGATTCAAGTCTTTCAAACCCCCTCCCGAAATCGGTGTTTCTGGAGTGGGCAAGCACTTCTCCTCTTCCACAGTGAAGACAGAGGCAAAAATTGCATAGAGATGTTCTTAGTTATGCTGATGGCACTGGCCAAAGTAGGGCAATGGTGCACTGACGCACCGCCTCCTGCCATGTCACATCCAAAAGGCACAGACTGCGAAGAGTCCGATGTCTAGAAAGTGACCTTTCTTTTTGTAGCAGGAAGATCCAAATGACTCCCACTTGGGATGGACTCCCTAAGGTAAAGTATTCAAGCTTAAGAAATAAGACAGAGTCTCTCTCCTGTTATGACTTGTTCACTTTTACTCTTCTACTTCTCTGGATGGACACATATCGCGCAGGACTAAGCCTTCGCTGAGGAACTGTGTCTGGTCTCTGTATCAAGGGATAACAGAGAGAAGACCTGGCCACGAGAACTGAGGGGATGCACACCAACCCCGGGGAAAGTTATTTAAACATCATTAGGAGCAAACTGAGTGTATGGTAGGGAAAGGAGACTACACGTTTCCACCTTTTCTTTGTTTGTTTGCTGAATCTCAAATGCTTAAGAGAGCCAGTTTGGTGTCGTGGTTAGGAGTGTGGACTCTAATCTGGGAGAACCAGATTTGATCCCCCACTCCTCCACATGCAGCCAGCTGGGTGACCTTGGGTCGGTCATGACTCTCTCAGAGCGGTCCTTGAAAAAGAGCAGTTTCTGTCAGAGCTCTCTCAGCCCCACCTACCTCACAGGGTGTCTGTTGTGAGAGAGGAAGGGAAAGGAGATTATAACTTGCTCTGAGACTCCTTCGGGTAGTGAAGGGCGAGGTATAAATCCAATCTCTTCTCCTTCTCCTCTTCTTCTGGAATGGAACACACGTGATATTTTTATTCATTTATTAAACTTCCTTTTTTAAATGCTCTCAGCCCCATCTCTTTAAGAAGTCACTCCTATTTGGCCTTGCTCTCTGCAATGTGGTAACAGGTAGGAGCTCCCCCTCCCTGGACCACAGCAGCTTCAGTCTGTAAAATGGTGGCACATCACCCTTGTGCTTGCTGGCGGGGCGAGGGGGCAGGAGCCGCAACTCAGCCGGGCCTTTAAAAGGCAGTCCTGGCACACAGCGCCAGACGTATGACTCCATCTGGCAGGAGTTAGTAGTGGCACCCTGGGGAGCAAGGAGGAGGAGGAGCAGCGGCATCAGCAAGTGGAGCCTTGCTTTAGCTGGGAATCAGCTCCTCCACAGCACATGCACAAAGGTGAATTGGCTCCTACAGGGATGTCCAATGTGACATTTTTTTGGGGGGGAGCTCAATCATTCCGTCTGGTTTATATTTCCCAGAGTCTCCCCATGCTGGTGGATCTGATTGGTTCTTTCTGCATACTTATGACAGTAAATAATCCTCTATACTTTTCTTGTCTCTTCTAGTGGAGGCTCCCTAATGTACTTGGCCAATTATTCATCCTGCTAGGTAGAGGGAAGTTTTTATAACCGTCTGAAAGGTAGGATGGATGGCTTGCCCAAGGCCTTGCTATGAGTCAGTTGCAAGCCTACCTGAGTATAAGAATGTCAAAACCTTCCCGTTGTTCCCCTCTCTCCCTTCCTGTAAATTTCTTTTGTATCTTTACATCATTCAAGAAACAATCATTGGTATTTGCTTTTCTTTGGCTCCTTTTTCATCCATGTTGCCCATTTCCTTCGGGGGGGGGTGCCTTCCTGTCTCACTACAAACATTTGCTGCAAATTTACTCCTCCTTTGCTGTTATAAAAAGTTAATAGTCTTCCACAGAAATTGCCTGAGGCAGTAAACAATCAGTTATTAATGTAACATGTTGTAAATTGGGTTTCATATACTTCTAACTCAGTGCAATCCATGTCTTCTGAAGGTACATTTTCTGCAAGATTTTCCAATTAATTTTCTGGGTCATTTGGGTACAGGTAGTCCAACAGTCCTAATGATCACACAGCAAAAGATCATTTGCTGAGCACAGCAGTCTGCATGGGGAAAGTCAAATGATCTGGAAACTCCCCATTGTGTTCAGGTGCTATCTTACATCAGCTCCTCATAGAATTATGCTAGATGAATCATGGTGTGCATTCAGAGTCCTAACAGCACAATCTCTTAAACAGACGTGATTAGAATGTGAACATTCTAGGATATAATAGCTGCTGTTTGGAGAGCTTTCTGCAGTGCAATGTCTGAGTTCTGAAAGGGGATGGAAGGTCACCGGCATAATTGTGACAGCTGTCACAGGCCATTCTCTACTGGTGATGATGAACAGGCCATCTGATGATGGTCATCTTATATCTTTAGTAGCAGCAGAACTTGTTCATAACCTGATAGGTGGGAGGGATTGCATTTAGATTGTACATACTGAATATTGGCTGTGGTCACACACACTAAATAATCCACTTCCAATCCACTTTCAATGCACTTTCCAACTGGATTTTGCCAGTTCACACAGTAAAATCCAGTTGGAAAGTACACTAAAACTGCATTGGAAGTGGATTATTTAGTGTGTGTGATCGCAGTCATTATAACAATGAACCAGATAATATTCAGTGGCACCAATGAGGGGAAGATTTGGGGGCAGATTTCTAGGGCTCCTGCTTACAGATTCAGCGGTAGGGCCCCAAAAGCAAGCTATGGCTTTGTGTTCGAAGGATATATTACTATGTAAGAGAGGGTCATAAGCCCGTTCAGTTCAGAATATAGTGTGACCCAACAGTATCACCAACAACACTACTCATCATGATTTGGCAACTGCTGCAGCATTATGTTCCAATTGATCCCATTAATTGGCAACTGTCCCTGTTTTCTGGTATTTGTTGTTTTAACCCAAAGTTATTTTTACTGGGGAAGAGCAGAGGGCAAGTACAAGTAAACCCAGAAAGAATGAAGCAGCTGGGCCAAAGCCGAAAGGACACTCGGCTGTGGATGTGTCTGGTGGTGAAAAGAAAGTCCGATGCTGCAAAGAACAACACTGCATAGGAACCTGGAGTGTAAGATCTGTGAATCAAGGTAAGTTGGATGTGGTCAAAAATGAGATGGCAAGAATGAACATCAACACCTTGGGAATCAGTGAATTAAAGTGGACAGGAATGGGCAAATTTAACTCAGAAGACCATTATATCTACTACTGTGGCCAGGAATACTGCAGAAAAAATGGTGTGGCCTTTATAGTCAACAAGAGAGTGCGAAAGGCAGTAATGGGATACAATCTCAAAAATGACAGGATGATCTCAGTCCAAATCCAAGGTGAATATCAGGCTCCCAATGCCAAGTAGTTGTCAGAGGCTCTGTATTATCATTTACGCTGTGTTCATTGTTCATTGTTATGTGTTGCTTGCTTGCTTGCCTTCCGCTTTGGCGCTTGCATAGAAGATGCCAGCTGCAACGTGGGAGCATACTTTTCTACCGCCTAGTCTTATCATGGTGGCCTTGGAGTATAGGCTTTGGAGCGTTCCTCAGTCTGGGGAATTTTCCAGTCCCATGTGACTGGGTGGTGGTGGGGGTGATACTCCCGCCTATTAAGTAATCCTCCCACCGGGAGTTTCCCACGCACACGCTAAAAGTTCATTTGCTAGTTTGGCTTTGCATCACACTATATCAATGCTTGTCCAGGTCATGCCTCCATTCCTGACAACAGCAGTATTACTGTGGGTAACAGCATTGTATTCCAATAAAGCTTCTTTGTATTTGAAGAATGCCTGGATCTACTTGCTATTGAGCCTGACAGTAGTTGAGATGGGCAGAGTTCTTCTCCAAGTTTCAGTCAACCCTTAAACACATTCCTGGGAAAGCTAGTTCTGGCAGATGCCCTCTCACACCTCCCCCAACATGCCAGCCAGGGAAAGGAGATCATAGACTCTTTGTTCACTCCAGTCCAGCTGCAGGGGCAGTGCTCACTCAAAGTCATACCAAGGCAGGGGGGGAATCCAAGCCTTGAGCCTTGGGTGGAGAGATTCAAGGTGGCCTTCAGTGAGGGGGACAAGAAGGACATAGAAAGTGCTGCCTCCCTGACGAAGGGGGAGAATGGTTGTTCGTATCAGCAGCACAAGTTCATGCCACATTCCTTGCATGGGGAAATTCTGAGACACAGTCATGATAATAAACTGGTTGGATATTATCACATTTGGTACAGAGACAATTCTGGTGGCCACGCATGCGTGCAGACATTTCTCAGTATGTATCCTCATGTCAAGTGGGCTTGATGGGAAAGAGAAGGGGGGAACCGCCCGGACTGTTGTAACCTCTGGAAACTCCCGTGAGGCCATGGTCAGCCATTTCTATAGGCTTCATGACTGATCTGCCTCCCAGGAAATGGGGAACTGTGATCTGGGTGGTGGTTGATTTATTCTTGAAGCAAGCCCATTTCATCCCATGCAAACGATTGCTCGCTGCTAAAAAACTGGCTCAACTATTTATGCAGCACATTGTGAGACCCCACTCAATCCCAAAAAAGATAATTTCTGATAGGGCCCCCAGTTTGTGGCAACTTTTTGGAAGGAACTCCTGAGAGTATTAGGGATTTAACAGGGGCTCAGTAGGGCTTATCATCCAGAGACAGATGGACAGTCAGAGCATATGAATCAAGTATTGGAACAGTTTCTTAGATGTTTCATTAACCACTAGCAGGAAGACTGGCTTGATTTGTTTGCATATGCAGAGTACATCTATAATAACTTTGTCCACAGTTCCACAGGGGCCACTCCATTTAGAATAATGCATGCTTGTGAGGGGCCCACCTCCCCACAATGGCATCTGGCCAAGCAGGACCTGGGGACTTGAACACTTGGTGGTCTGTGTTGGTTCAAGGATGGTCCTTGATTTAAAAATGCCTTGGCTAAAGTGAAAGAGGATTATAAAACCGGGGCTGACAAGGGCAGGTCACCCAAGTGGGACCTGCACCCTGGGGACTCTGTATACATGTCCACTGAGAACTTAAAAGGGTTTCAACCCAGTAAAAAACTTGGATGGAAATATGTGGGCCGTTTTAAAGTTCTATGCATCATTTACAAGGTAGCTGTGGAATCAGATTTGCCTGAGAATTTATGTCACATTCATCCTGTTTTCCATTTTAGTCTGCTGAGGAAGGATCCTGGACCCTCGATGTGGAGACCCCGGCCTCTGGCTCCACCTTCCCTGAGGGTGGATAGGGAGCTCCACTAGGTGATGGAAGACATCTTGGACTGTAAAATCAAGAGGGGCTGCTTACACTATTTCATCAAATGGCTTGACAATAATGGAAACAAGCATAAAAGGAATTTATTTCTAAAAAAGAGTCAGTGAGCGCCTGTTACTGAGTAGGGATTCAAACTTCAGCTCCCCATCTTCAGACATAACCTTTCCTCTCTGTTACAGGGTATCCTTTGGACAGAATGCAACATACAACAGAGCTGTGTGAAGCAGCCTTTACATATGCAAAAGTCAAACCAGCATGACTGAATTTTTTTTTTGCATGAGAGAAGGCTAAAGTGTTTGGTACTTCTTACATTTAGGGAGGACCCTAAAGGGACAGAACATGCTAGAAGTTTATTTCTTTAAAAAATGGGATGGGGAAAGTCCATAGAATATTTTAAAACTTCCTTTCTCTCAAAAATAGAACAAGGCTACCTAATCAAGCTGGTGGGAAACAGATTCAGGACAGACCAAGGGAAGCATGTTCTCACACAATGCAAGTCCTCCTTTGTGTAAGAGCATAAATGGTGAACCACACTACCAAATGTTCAGCATTCACCAGCGAGTTCATTCACCCATATTGTTCTTTATTTTATGTGATGCTGGGAATGGGGCCAAACCCACCCATGGATACCAGGCACCTCTTCCAAAAGAACTACACCCAGTTGCTTGGCCAGAGGACTGGACTCTCTTCCACACCGCTTTTTCTTTTCTCCCTTTAACACTTCTCAGTCCACTGACTTCACCCAGCTGTTGCACTTCCTTAATTTTGCCTACAGTGCTCCTATTTACAGTAGTTAATTTTCAAAGTCGGTCAGGAAGAAAAGCCAAACTCACAATTATTTCCTTAAGGAGGAATTCTCTGTGTGGGTTTCAGTCCTTGGCATTTACCCAGCAAGGAAAACCCTGCTGGGTGTTACCCCACCTTCTGCACCGGAGCGGGTTTCGTTCCATCAGAGCTTGCCGCCACTAGCCTCCGCCGTCGTAAACAAGAGCTCCCTGCTTGAGAGGCTTCCTTGCCTCTTCTTGGGACCCCGGAACACCCCTAAAAGGCATCCTCTGCCCCAAAGGTAGGATGAACAACGGTATTCGGTTGGGAGCTCATCCCGACCGCGTCCGTCGTCATTGCGACCAGAACCGGAAAGTGCAACAGCTGGGTGAAGTTGGTGGACTGAGAAGTGTTAAAGGGAGAAAAAGGAAAAGTGGCATGGAGGAGAGTCCAGTCTTCCGACCAAGCAACTGTGCTGCAATTAAAGGGGAAGACCCAATTCACTTCAAACAGCTGCAGATTTGGTTAAGGATAAAGATAGACTCTTAGAAACAGAGAGAAGCAGCCAAAATAGAAAAGGTGGAAGACGGAAGGCGGTGATATACATAAGGAGCCTTTGGTAGCTATGGAAATTGTTGGGAGAAGTCTGAAACAAAACAATTGAAGGAAGAAGTGCATCAATTTTTTTTTCTTTTTTTTTCTCCTTCCCTTTTACTATGGATATTTACAAAGGATGACAAAGAGTGGATTTGTTTCTATCTTTGTGTGTATTTGTTGGTTTGTGATTATCATTTTTTTTCCTTTCCCTCGGGGTTTAGATAAATAGTGGTAAGGATCCCCAGTGATTTAATTGATTAACGGTAATGAACTGGTAATGAATTGTGATAAAATTAATTAAGAGAAAGGTGCATCAGAAGTGTTAGGAATAAGTGATCATAAGTGATTTATAATATTAAAAGAAGAAAGAAGATTATATAGAAGAAAGAAGAAAGAAGACAAGAAGAAGAAGGACAAGAAAAATAAAGAAGGGGGGAAGGGGGGAATTAGGATTTCTGTTTGTCTTAAGCTTTATTAGGACATTATTATGCTTAGGTGATTTACTTTATGTTTTATGTTTATTGAAGTTGGGAGTAAATTGATATAGGGGATATTTGGTCTGGTTATATCTTTTACCATATAAAAGGATATCGAATAGTAAAGTCTCAAATGCTATTTAAATTAGTTTACTGGGGATGAGGGCCCATGTAAGATAATAAGCTTCATAATTAATTATAATGGATAAAATAGGGGCAGGGAGGCGTCCATCCTTCTCTATGTCGACGACAAATTTACCTCAATTGTCACTAAGAGATTTGCAAAATTTAATTCAAGAACGGTAGCCACGGCAGTAGAAACAGCAGTAGCTAAAGCTATTGAACCAATACAAGAAAAATTAGAACTGTCAAAATTGGATGATATATCCAATCAGCTGACAATTCAAACAGAAGAGATTAAAAAGCAATTAGCAGAGAATAAGCAAGAGATAGCCTCTTTAGCAAATTTAACAAACTCAGGAGACAGAAGAACAACTACAAGTGGTAAAAACGAAACAAGAAGCTCTGGAAGAGTCGGTAATTAAATTAGAGATGGAAAGAGCATCTTATATGCTAAGAATTCAAAATATACCTGAAAAGAAGGAGGAAAATTTGAAACAAGAAATTACGCATGCATTGGTGGAGTATCTAGAAATGGAATCTACCTCTGAAATAGAACAAAATATAGATTTGGTATACAGAGTAAATTCAGCTTATGCGAGGCGTAATAAAGTACCGAGAGAAGTGCACATAAAATTTTGTAAAAGAGAATTAAAAGACAAAGTCCTTAAAGCCTCGAATGGCAGAACACTTAGGATACATGACTCTGAAACCAGAATTCTGAGAGAAATTCCGTGGAGGGTGAGAGAAAAGAGGCAGGCATATTTGGTGCTGTCCAATCTCCTTAAATCAAATGGTATTCAATTTAGGTGGTTACTTCCAGAAGGCCTCTTCTTTATATATAAAGGAAAAAGATTTAAGATCAACTCGACTTTTAAATTGGAAGATTTTATTGAGAAATATGCGAAAGACCTTGGATGTATAGAGGAAGAAGAAGATCTAACAGAGGGGGAAGAGGACGCCCAGAAAAAGGAGGAAGCACAGGGATCTGAAGCAGGACGAAAGAAACTAAAAAGAAATAGAAAAAAGAAAGTTATTTACCCATCACAAGTCATTACAAGACAACAACAAAGACAAAGCAAGGAAGTCACAGAAGAAGATAAAGATGAATAACCAAGGATTAAAATTACTTTCTATTAATGTCAATGGGCTGAACTTGCCTCAAAAAAAGATCACAAGTATTTCATCAGATAAATAAACTTGGAGTGGATGTAATTTGTCTTCAGGAGACGCACATCAAGAAGGATGACCTACGCCTATTAGAGACTAAAAAGCTGGGTAAAGTTTTTACAGCAGCAGACAGTAAAAAGAAAAAAAAAGTGTAGTGACATACGTCAAGGAAAATTTACAACCGGTCCTGGTAGCCCAATTGGAAGATGGAAGATTTGTGATAACGCAAATTAGAAGACAGAACAAAACAACTCTCATAGTAAATATATATGCCCCAAATGAGAAGCAAGAATTTTTTTTTAAGCAAATAAGAGAAGTAATAGCTAAACAAACATTTGATGAGTTATGTCTAGTGGGATATTTTAATGCAGTGTTTGATAGATCTATAGATAGGAAAAACATAGGCACAAAACAGAAACAAGGCAATGAACTACCAATTTCCTTTGTTAATTCAGTTGAAGAATTCAGTCTCATAGATGCGTGGAGAACAAAGAATGGTGACAAAAAAGATTTTACTTATTACTCAAATAGACATAAGTCGTGGTCAAGGTTTGACATGATGTGGTTGTCTATTGAGATGGTGAATGATATTAAGGAAATTGAGATTCTTCCAAGCACTTTTGCGGACCACAAACCAGTCATGTTAGTTCTGTCAGATATTCCACGAAGAAAAAGGTGGATGTTGAATACTCTTCTTCTCAAAGATAAAAAATTTATAACAGAATCCAAGGTGGAATTCAATTTTTTTTTTAAAGAAAATACACAGCTGGAAGTCCCTTTGGAAATAATGTGGGATGCATTTAAGGCCTATGCAAGAGGCTGGTTTATTAGGTAAAATGCTTGGAAAAGAAAACAAGAAAATAGAGAACTTAATCAGATTCAAGAAAAAATACAGAAGGAAGAAATGAAGATGAAATCGTTAAAGGATAATAATCAATTACTGAGAAATAAAATCAAGAACTTGCAATATCAGTTAAATTGTATTCTGACCCAAGAAGTGGCTAAAAAGATAAGCTATGCGAAGCAATTCTTCTATGAACATTCTAATAAACCAATGAGATGGGTCGCATATAAACTAAGAACGGAAAGAGAAAAGAAATTTATAAAAAGCTGAAAAAATGAAGGAGAGGAAAAGTATGCATTAAAGAATTTGAAGATAGTGGCCGCACAGTTTTATAAAAAACTATATGAGCAGGAAGAGGGTAATCTAGAAGATATAAAAACCTATTTGGATAAAAGCCCAGAGGGATGCTTTACCGAAGAGCAGAAAAAACTTTTAAATGGCCCAATCGCTATATGTGAAATAACTGAGGCAATAAGAAACCAAAAAAACAGGAAAATGCCAGGTCCTGATGGGATTCCTATAGAATTCTATAAGGTTTATGAGGAGGAGGTGATGCCAACACTGAAAGAGGTAATAAATAACATTTCAGATAAAGGTCAAATACCACCATCTTGGAAGGAAGCCCAAATTACGTTAATACACAAGTCAGGGATGGAAAGAAATGAAATCAAGAATTACAGACCGATATCTCTCCTCAACGTTGATTATAAAATTTATGCATATATTCTAGCTGGAAGTTTTAAAAACGTACTGTCACAAGTTGTAAATAAGGACCAATCTGGCTTCTTACCTAAAATCAATGTGAGAACAATTTTAAATGTCTTGGAATTTTATGAACAACACCCTGAAAAAATTATGGCCTTGGTTTTCATCGACGCTGAAAAAGCTTTTGATAATTTGAGTTGGATGTTCCTGTTAGAAAAATTAAGAAGATAGAAATGTGGGGAAAATTTTCTTAGGATGATTGGTGCAATATATGACAAACAAATAGCTAAAATAATAATAAATGGAGATACAACTCATAACATAGAGATCCAAAAGGGCACGAGGCAAGGTTGCCCCTTATCACCTTTGCTTTTTATTTTTGCGTTGGAAACATTATTAGTACAGATTAGAAACAAAAAGGAAATCAAGGGCCTGCAAGTTAAAGGCGAAATTTTTAAGGTCCTGGCCTTTGTGGACGATATGGTTTTTATTTTGGAAGAACCGCAGTTATCTTTGGAATATTTACTGACTGATTTAAACGAATATAGCAAGGTAGCAGGATTGAAGGTAAATAAACCTAAAACAAAGATACTATTGAAAAACAGCAGAGAGAATGTAGGAAAGATTTTACAAGAAATTTCAGGATCTGAGGTACAGAAAAAAGTAAAATATCTAGGTATATATCTGACGAATAGATGTTGCTCTCTGTTTAAGGATAACTATAAAAAAATATTTTTGGATCTAAAAAAGGATTTAGAAAAGTGGAAACCACTTCAGATTTCTCTACTTGGGAGAATCTCTACTATAAAGATGAATGTCCTGCCACGTGTTCTATTTCTCTTCCAGACAATTCCGATTCTGAGAAATCAGAGTTTCTTTAAAGATTTGGAAAAGTTGATAAAAGATTTTATATGGCAACAGAAAAGGCCAAGAATAAAGTTAAAATACCTTCAAGAGAAGAAAGAGAGAAGTGGGTTAGCTTTACCAAACTGAGCTTTATATTATGGCGGCAGCAATGCAATGGATAAGGGAATGGCTTATGCAGGATGACCGAAGACTGCTTAAACTGGAGGGCCATGATCTGATGCAGGGTTGGCACGCCTATTTGTGGTATAGTAAGGACTTTACATATAGCCATTTTAAACAGCACACAATTAGAGCGGCATTATATAAAATATGGGTGAAGATAAAGGATAATTATTATAGGAAAACACCCAGATGGCTGTCACCCATAGAAGCTTTTGTAAAGCCCTCTCTATACATTAAGTGTGGAGCTGTGGTGGCTCAAGTGGTTAAGACGCTGAACTGCAGGCTGTGGAAGGTCAGTAGTTCAGCAGTTCAAGACCCGGGTGCCGCAAGATGGAGTGAGCTCCCATCTCTGGTTCCAGCTCCTGCCAACCTAGCAGTTCGAAAGCAAGAAATTGCAAGTAGATAAATAGGTACCACTTCGGTGGGAAGGTAACAGCGTTCTGTGCGCCTTGGTGTTTAGTCATGCCGGCCACATGACCATGGAAACGTCTTCGGACAGCGCTGGCTCTTCGGCTTGGAAACGGAGATGAGCACCGCAACCCTAGAGTCGGATTCGACTGGCTTTCGAGCAAGGGAACCTTTACCTTTACCTTTATACATTAAGTATTCTAAATGGCGATATGAAGACCTGCTTGATTCAGATGGAAACTTGATTCCTGAAGACCAACTTAAGGAACATGGAACGAATCTGACGTGGTGGGAGAATATCCAACTTAGATCAAAATGGGCAAAAGATAAGAAAGTAGGATTTTATGAAAATCAAACTGAATTAGATAAGGTATGGTTTGGCACAAGTGAAAGATTTATTAGAAAGGCATACAATTTTTGGTTAGAATGGAAAATGCAGGACGAATGGGTAAAGCCGTCTATGATAGCACGGGCACAGGACATAGGCCATAATTTAGAATTAGAGCAATGGAATAAAATCTGGGTAAGAAATATAAAATGTGTGAGGACTAGTGCCTTTAAAGAAAACATCTTAAAAATGTTTTATAGATGGCATATCTCCCCAGAAAGGTTAAATAAATATCCTGTCATTATTAATATTTGAATTTTGGTTCCACCACATTCTATGCTTGCCATAATTGATTCGGCACAAGAACTGGCAGTCAGAGGACACTGGTCAGGGCTGACTGGCTGCTTGGCGAAGTCCCGCCCACGTCAGCCCCAGTCAGTGTGTTCGGCTCAGTCTGCTCCAGTCCTCCGACAGGAGAGGACCGTCTGGAGTGTGAGCGCAGGGACATGCCCTCAAGGCTGAGGCAAGTGAGAGAAGCCCTTTTCCGCCCCCCCCACACCATCTCCTGGGCCTTCTATGAGAGGACTAGACCCAGAGGAGGCCTTTTCCATCCCCCACACCCCATGCCCTGGGTCAGCTCAGGCACAGCTGTTCTCTCAAAGACAGTTTCTGTCAGAAGTTCTCTCAGCCCCACCTCCTCACAGGGTGCCTGTTGTGGGGAGGGGAAGGAAAAGGAGTTTGTGAGCCACTCTGAGACGCCTTTGGGCAGTGAAGGGCAGGGTATAAATCCAATCTCTTCTTCTCTTCTTCTTCTATGGGGGCAGTAGGCCCAGAAAAGCCCTTTCCCCCCACACACACCATCCCCTGGGCCTTCTGTGGGGACAGTAGGCCCAGAAAAGCCCTTTTCCGCCCCCCCACCATCCACTGGGCCAGCTCAGGCACAGCTGTTCTCTCAAAGACAGTTTCTGTCAGAAGTTCTCTCAGCCCCACCTGCCTCACAGGGTTTCTGTTGTGGGGAGGGGAAGGAAAAGGAGTTTGTGAGCCGCTCTGAGACGCCTTTGGGCAGTGAAGGGCAGGGTATAAATCCAATCTCTTCTTCTCTTCTTCTTCTTCTATGGGGGCAATAGGCCCAGAAAAGCCCTTCCCCCCCACCATCCCCTAGGCCTTCTGTGGCGGCAGTAAGCCCAGAAAAGCCCTTTTCCACCCCCCACCCACACCATCCCCTGGGCCAGCTCTGGCACAGCTGTTCTCTCAAAGACAGTTACTGTCAGAAGTTCTCTCAGCCCCACCTCCTCACAGGGTGCCTGTTGTGGGGAGGGGAAGGAAAAGGAGTTTGTGAGCCACTCTGAGACGCCTTTGGGCAGTGAAGGGCAGGGTATAAATCCAATCTCTTCTTCTCTTCTTCTTCTATGGGGGCAGTAGGCCCAGAAAAGCCCTTTCCCCCACACACACCATCCCCTGGGCCTTCTGTGGGGACAGTAGGCCCAGAAAAGCCCTTTTCCACCACCCCACCATCCCCTGGGCCAGCTCTGGCACAGCTATTCTCTCAAAGACAGTTTCTATCAGAAATTCTCTCAGCCCCACCTCCTCACAGGGTGTCTGTTGTGGGGAGGGGAAGGAAAAGGAGTTTGTGAGCCGCTCTGAGATGCCTTTGGGCAGTGAAGGGCAGGGTATAAATCCAATTTCCTCTTCTCTTCTTCTTCTTCTATGGGGGCAGTAGGCCCAGAAAAGCCCTTTTCCGCCCCCCCATCCCCTGGGCCAGCTCTGGCACAGCTGTTCTCTCAAAGACAGTTTCTGTCAGAAGTTCTCTCAGCCCCACCTCCTCGCAGGGTGCCTTTTGTGAGGAGGGGAAGGAAAAGGAGTTTGTGAGCCACTCTGAGACGCCTTTGGGCAGTGAAGGGCGGGGTATAAATCCAATCTCTTCTTCTCTTCTTCTTCTTCTATGGGGGCAGTAGGCCCAGAAAAGCCCTTTCCCCACACACACACCATCCCCTGGGCCTTCTGTGGGGGCAGTAGGCCCAGAAAAGCCCTTTTCCGGGGGGCCCCCCACACCATCCCCTGGGCCAGATCCTTTCTTCCTCTCTCCTTTCTTTCACTCTTCCCCCCTTCCTTCCTTTCTCCAACCCTCTCTCCCTTCCACCCTCCCTCCCTCCCTTCCTAGGGCCCATTGTCTTCCACCACAATGGGCTTTGCTCCCTAGTAATAAAAATATTGGGAAAAACTGTTGGAAATGCAACCACAGTAATGGTTCTTACTACCACATGTGGTGGACGTGCAGTAAGGCAAAAAAGTTTTGGAGAATGGTAATGATTATTGATAAGATACTTGGAAAAAAAATTTCATTTGTACCAGAGTGCTTTCTGTTAAATGTTATCCCTGATATGTTTAAGAAAGAGGAATTATATTTAATTATGCAAGTTGTGACGGCAGCAAGAATCGTCTTTGCTAAGAGATGGAAAGACAGAAATATTCCTACTAGAGAGGAACTTGTTTATAAGTTATATGACATAGCAGAATTGGAGAAATTGACATTTATGTTGGAAGAGAAAAGTGTGGAAGAATTTGAAAAGTATTGGTCGGGATTTCATAGGTGGTTAAAAGAGACAGATTTTGGTGTATGTTAAGGGGTGAAAGGCGAGGATATCTGCTACTGTGTAAGACTAGACGGCATGGACTCTTATGCCGTTTTGTTGTTGTGGTTGCTATTTTTTATTATTGATGTCATCTGGTTGGTTTGTTGATTTGTTCTTTATATGTTTTGTTATGTTTTTTGCTGTTGTTGTCATTGTTTCTAAAACTAAATAAAATAATTTTTTTTAAAAAAAGAACTACACCCACCCACCCTTTTTTTCTGCCTTCTCTTTCTTTCCCTCTTTCCTTCCCTCTTTCCTCCTTCTGTGGCCCAACTCTAGTGAGAAGGAGCATACCATATGCTAATGAGCTCCTGCAGCTCTTTTTCTATGAAAAGACACCTGCGTTTATCTAATTCCCTCTTGAAACTGTCTATGCTTGTAGCTGCTGCCATCTCCTGTAGCAGTGAATTCCATATGTTAATCACACTTTGGGTGAAGAAGGACTTCCTTTTATCTGTTCTAACCCAACTGCTCAGCAATTTCATGGAGTGCCCACAAGTTCTTGTATTGTGAGAAAGGGAGAAAAGTACTTCTTTCTCAACCTGCTCAATCCAATGCATAATCTTATAAACCGCAATCATGTCACCCCTCAGCCATCATTTCTCCAAGCTAAAGAGCCCCAAGCATTTTAACCTTTCTTCATAGGGAAAGTGTTCCAATCCTTTTATCATTCTAGTTGCCCTTTTCTGCACTTTTTCCAAAGCTATAATATCCTTTTTGAGGTGTGGTGATCAGAACTGTACACAGTACTCCAAATGAGGTTGCACCAATGATTTATACAGGGGCATGATGATACTGGCTGATTTGTTTTCAATTCCCTTCCTAATAATCTCCAGCATAGCGTTGGCCTTTTTTATTGCAGTTGCACACTGTCTAGACATTTTCATTGAGTTATCTACTACAACTCCAAGATCTCTCTCTGTCAGGTAACCCTGCCATAAGATGGATGGAGGGGGAGGAGGTGGGGAAGAGCTAACATCATTCACTGTTCTGGAATGCGGGAGTATCACAAGTTGTCTCACAAACACTCCAGGCGTCCAGATTTACTGTGTCTATGTAGAGTCTTATCTGTGCAGATGGCCCTGGGTCCCAGGGCTCCTTTTCGCCTTTGTGGAATTTCTGGTCAACTGTTAATTAGTGCTTTTGCCATGCGCGTGCTGAGTAGCCATTGGTGGGTAGTATGGGGGGGGCAGTTCAAATGGGCTATAATTGATGTTGTAATGTAATTCTCAGCATCACTGACAAAGTATGGTTAATGCATCTCTATGAGTAGCTTTCAATAAACACTATCTTCTTTATGAAGCCTGGTGTCTGACTGACTATCTGGAGAACTTGACACTCTCTTGGTCAGTCTCAGCCAGTTCAGACCCCATCAACGTGTATTTATACTTAGGATTTTTGGCTCCAATGTGCATCACTTTGCACTTGGCCACACTGAATCCCATTTGCCATGTTGACGCCCACTTGCCCATCCTCGACAGATCCCTTTGGAGTGCCTCACAATCCTCCCTGTTCTCACCACCCTGAACCACTTCGTGTTATCTGCAGATTTAGCCACTTCACTGCTTACTCCCAACTCCAAATCATTAATGAACAAGTTAAAAAGCAGTGGACCCAGTACTGGTCCCTGTGGTACCCCCACTGCTTACCACCCTCCACTGAGAACATTTACCATTTATACTCACTCTCTGTTTCCTATTAATTTTGATCCACAAAAGGACTTGTCCTTTTATCCCGTGACTACTGAGCTTACTTAGGAGCCTTTGATGAGGAACTTTAACAAAAGCTTTCTGGAAGTCAAGGTAAACAACATCTATTGGGCCCCCCTTTTCCACATGTTTGTTCACTCCCTCAAAAAACACTAACAGGTTATTGAGAGAAGATCTTCCCTTACAGAACCCATGCTGGGTCTGCCTCAATAGTTTTTGTTCATCAATGTGCCTACTACTTCTTTCCTTAAAAACAGTTTCCACCAACTTACCCGATATCAATATCAGACTGACTGGCCTATAATTTCCCGGAACTCCTCTGGAACCCATTTTAAAGATGGGAGTGACATTAGTTATCTTCCAGTCCTCAGGAATGGAGGCAGATTTTAATGAAAGATTACATATCCAAATAAATAAATCCAAATAAATAAATAAAAATAAATAAATAAATATTTTTTGTTAGAAGATCCACAAGTTCACATTTCAGTTCTTTCAGAACTCTTGGATGTATGCCATCCGGGCCTGGTGATTTATCAGTTTTTAAGTTATCTATCAGTCGTTAGGACCTCCTCTCTCGCCACCTCAATCTGACTCAGGTCTTTCAACACCCCTCCTGAAATCAGCGGTTCTGGAATGGGCAAGCACATTTCATCTTCCACAGTGAAGACAGAGGCAAAAAATTCATTCAGCTTCTCAGCCATTTCCCTATTATCCTTCATTAATCCTTTTACCTCTTGGTCATCCAAGGGCCCCACTGCCTCCCTGGCTGGTTTCCTGTTTCTAATGTATTTGAAGAAAGTTTTATTGTTGGTCTTTATGTTTTTTGCGATATGCTCCTCATATTCCCTTTTTGCTTGCCTGATCACAGACTTGCATTTCATTTGCTACAGTCAGTGTTCCCTTTTATCAGTCTCACTAAGACTAGCTTTCCACCGCTTAAAGGAATCCTTCTTACCTTTTACACCTTCCATTACTTTGTTTGTTAACCATGCAGGCTTTTTTCTATACCTATTTGTGCCTTTCCTAATCTGCAGTATATATTTTATCTGAGTTTCTAGGATTGTATTTTTAAATAGTCTCCAAGCTTCCCCAATGGTTTTGACCCTTTCTACTTTTCATTTCAGTTTCTTCCTCACATGTCGCCTCATATCAGAGAATTTACCCCTTTTAAAGTTAGAAGTGGTTGTGTCAGTCTTTTTGGGCAACTCTCTATTTATACAAATGTTAAACTCAATAACGTTACTTTCAGTGTTCCCAAGCAGTGCAATCACTTTTACATCTCTCACCAGGTCTTGGGCATTATTCAGGAGCAATTCCAGGATTGCCTCCCCCCTGGTAGGTTCTGTGACCATCTGTTCCATAACACGGTCATTAAGAATGTCTAGAAACTCAATCGCTTTTTCCCGACTAGAACTCATATTGACTCAATCAATGTGTGGGTAGTTAAAATAATCTATTACCACTCAGTTATTTCTTCTAGCTGCTATCTTTAATTCATTCATCATTTTATAATCCTCCTCTATCTTTTGATCTGGTGGGTGATAACAAACTCCCAGTGTTAAGCTTCCTTTTGGGCCCACTATTTCAACCCATAGCATTCCAGAAGCAAATCCAATTCACTTACCGTCTTAGTCTTACTGAACTGTATACCCTCTCTGACATACAGAGCCACCTCACCTGCAACCCTTCCCCCCTATTCCTACGATATAATTTATAACCAAGAATCACCATATCCTCATCCCACCAAGTTTCTGAAATACCCACAATGTCTATTTCCCCTCCCAACACCAAGCATTCCAATTCCCCGATTTTACCTTGGACACTTCTAGCATTTGTGTATAAACACCTATAGTTTCCCATATATGTTAAACCCACAACCTTTCTCTTTCTGCCTTGAGACCTTGCCAGACAGTCCATATCATTAGCCACAGTCTCAGTGGACAACTCTAATCCATTTCCTTGTAGAGAAGTAACAGCTACCCCTTCATCTCTTTGAGATGAGCCATCTCGAACCAGAGACTTTTCATCTCCTGTTGGCTTTCCCCAATTTTCAGTTTAAAAACTGCTCTGCCACCTTTTTGATTTTAAGCACCAGCAGCATGGTTCCTTCTCAGGAGAAGTGGAGACTGTCCCTTTTGTACAGCCCCCTCTTGTCCCAAAAAGCATCCCAGTGCCTAACAAACTTGAACCTTTCCTTCCTACACCATCGTCTCATCCACACATTGAGACTCCTGATCTGTGCCTGTCTCTTTGGGCCTGCACGTGGAACAGGAAGGACTTCTGAGAAGGCTACCTTGGAGGTCCTGGCCTTTCCTGCCTAGCAGACTAATTTTTCCCTCCAGGACCTCACAACGGCTTTCCCCCACATCGTTGGTGCCAACATGTACCACAACCACTAGCTCCTCCTCAGCACTATCTACCAGCCTACCTACAACATGTGTAATGTCCACTACCTTCGCACCAGGGAGGCAAGTCATCATACAGTCAGTACACGGGTTTGCCACCCAGCTGTCTACCTGCCTAAGGATCAAATCACCAACTACCAAGAGCCCCCTCCCACCCTGCCCAGGGATGGTTCCTTGGTGTGAAGGGATACCCGTTCACCAGCTGAAGAAGAGGTCCCTTCTGAGGGCATATTCCCCTTATCCTCAGCATGGTGCCCTGTTTCCCTTTGATCCTCATGCTCCCTGACAGCAGCAGGGCTGCCATAATCAGAGTGGGACATATTTAACAAGTCCCTGAGAGTCTTCTCCGTGTGCCTAACTGACTGTCTCTGCTTCTCCAGGTCAGCCACCTTGGCCTCAAGGGAGCAAACTCGTTCCCTGAGAACCAAGAGCTCCTTGCACCAAGCACACACCCAAGACTTCTGACCAGTGGGCAGATAGTCATACATGTGACACTCTGTGCAAAACATTGGATAGCCCCCTGGATAGCTGGCATTCTGGCTTCATAACTGCTTTTAAAATAAGAACTATATAATCCCCCTTTTAAAACCCTTTGTATTTATATGGTTCTCCTTGTAGAAGTCTACTTACCTTACTGGGAACCCAAGGAGAATAGGGCCCTGGTTTTCTGGCTCTTCATGGGCTTCTTACAGAGTCCCTAGGCTAAGAGCCACAGGCCAAGAGGCTTGTGCCTCTGGCAAGTTGCTGCCTTAAATAGAAGAATCTCCCAGCAAAGGATATGGCCAGCAGCTATTCAAATTCACCCAGGCACTAAATTACAGCCAAACAATGACCCTTTCACACCCTTTCTCAAGCAGCCTTGTAGATAACTAGTTACCTTACTGGGAACCCAAGGAGACTAGGGCCCTGGATTTCTGGCTCTTTCTGGGCTTTTTACAGAGTCCCTAGTCTAAGAGCCCCTAGGCTAAGAGCCACAGGTCAAATCTGCATTTGCATTTTTAAATCAGTTTCATGCTGCTGTGACAATGTTTTTCTCTATGCTTGACGGCATCACAGCAGCACGAAAGTGATCTAAAAATGCAAATGCAGATTCAACCACAGGCAAGATGCTGCCTTAAATAGAAGCTTCCCCAAACAGAGGATGTGGCCAATAGCTATTCAAATACACACAGGCACTCAATTAGAGTCAAACAATGACCCTTTCACGTCCTTTCTCAAGCAGCCAGAACTCTGCAACAACTCACAACTCACCCACACACTCTCAAACACAGTACCCTCTCAGCTAAACCACCTCAGTTGAAAGTAAATAAAAAACACTCACCCCTCTAGCAGCTCTATCTCCTGCTCCTTCTCAGAGCTCAGCTGGATCAGCTCTGGGTCAGCTTCTGACAAGAAAAGATCTTGACAAAAAACCACAGTAGCAAGCTGGAAATGTGCAGGAGGGCATTCTTGTACTGGAATACTTTTCCCATGTCATGTCCACTTACCTGGTCCTGTAACATGTAGAGTGTGTCTGTTCACAGTGGTCTTAGTCTCCTGTGATGTTTGGGGGTCTCGGAATCTGTTGTCTGTGGAAAGTAAAGCAGTAAGTGATGCCACCTACCAAGGATGGACATTGCATCTATGAGACAGTGTGTGTGTGTGGGGGGGTTGTCTAAAGGTGTTGGATGCTGTGGCCAAAGTGTGTATCAATATTTTGAGGTTAGTTGCTGTAGATTTTCCAGGTTGTGTGGCCATGGTGTTGGCACTGTAGGACCTGACGTTTAGCCAGTAGCTGTGACTGGCATCCTCAGAGGTATAACACAGAAAGATGGAGTACTCTCTGGTTCAAGGTGAGCAGAAAACTGATAGGCAAGTAATTTATTTCTACCCTGGAAGGTGGGGTAGGTCTGAGTCAATTATCTAGTGTAGTTCTCCAGGCTATGAACATGCTAATGGTGGAGCTTTCCTGAGGAGGTTCTTTTGTCTATGGATGCTAATGGTGGAGCTTTCCTGAGGAGGTTTGAGGAGGTTCTTTTGTGTGTGGAATGGCTATTGAAACTCTAATCTTATCTGTAGTGCTATTGCCAGCTGTCGAGCATTTTGTGTTTTTCAAGACAGGAAACCATGCCCTATTTATTTTTAAACTCTCTTCTTTCCTGTTGAAATTGTGTTTATGTTTATGAATTTCAATGGCTTCCCTGTGTAATCTGACATGGTAATTGGTAACTCTAAGAATGAAATCAGAAGAGCAATTAAACCAAAGGTAAAACAAACTACTGAAGAAAAGTAGTCTCCCACAGGAAAAGTGTTTTTGCCATATATCAAAGGAATCACGGATCAGATGGGAAAACTTATGGAAAAACACAACCGATGATCAGCAAAAGACAAAAGAGACCCCCTCACTTCTGCAGGACTATACCACATACCATGCAGTTGTGGACAAGTTTACACCGGGACCACATAGCATAGCATTCAGACAAGAATAGAAGAACATGAAAGACACTGCAGACTTGGCCAACCTGAAAAATCAGCATTGGCTGAACATAGCCTCACCCAAACAGGACACAGCATTTTGTTTCAAGACACTGAAAGACGACAACACTTCCAATTACAGCCCCTCCTCTGGCCCAGGTAGGCTGGCCATGAGCCTCCTACCCCCCCAGACAGGCCACACCAGCTTGTCTCAGAAGCCAGCTGGGGGGGAGACAGGCCCTACCTGCTGCAAGGCTCTCCCAAGGGCTGAAGAATGGTCGGCAGGCAAACGGCTGTGGCTGCTCCTGCGCTGATTTTCTCCTGACAACCAAAGAAGGCTGGTCAGGCAAATGGCTGCTCGACTGCTGAGGTAAACTGTTCGAATTGGAGTTTTGGCGGGAGCTGGCTGTGAAGCACTGGGTTCGCCTCATGGAGGACTCAGACTATGAAATGCGATTTGACGTATTTATTGGTACTTCACAAGAAGAAAACAAAATGGCCATGCAAGGCCAACTATATATGCAACCACCCAGTGCCCCCAGTGTCCCATTGGTGGGTTTGATTTCCCACCCCAAGTACGATTGGTAGATACTAGGTGGACTAGGATCTGAGGATCCTTTCATAGAATCATAGAATGTTAGAGTTGGAAAGGACCTTGCAGGTCATCTAGTCCAACCCCCTACACTCTGCAGGAGCATAGCCAAGCTCCATGCTGTTCCCGTGGACCTCTGGTGGCGGTCCCCATACATAACACCCCTCCCCCCATAGTTCAGATCCCATCTATGTCACATAGTCCTTTAAATAGGCAGGGGGGTCTGTGCTCTCTGAGGGAATGCTGGGGGGCCAGCACTGGATCATTGACGATAGCCTCCGGTTGACTGGTTGTGACCAGTGTTCCCTCTAAGCTGAGTTAATGTGAGCTAGCTCACAGTTTTTTAGCCTCCGGCTCACACATTTTTGTCTTTGCTCAGGAAGGATGGCTCCAGAGCAAACTAATTTATGCAATAGCCAAATTGCTTGCTCACAACTTTAATGCCAGTAGCTCACAAAGTGCAATTTTTGCTCACAAGACACCACAGCTTAGAGGGAGCGTTGGTTGTGACAAGAGGTGGGGGTTTCTGGTGTGGTTGTGGGAGTACCTCAGGCTCGGTGATGTTGGCAGTGGTTCTACTGGAGGGGCCTCTTCTGTGTTCAAGGGTTCAGACTGAGCTCTGGTATCCAGGGTGTATGCTCTGGGTTCCGCAGCTGGTGGAAGTGGCTCCCCTGCCTCTGGAAGTTGCCACCGCCTGAGTTGGTTGACGTGCTTTTTAAGGAGCAGGCTATCCTCTGTCAAGACCTGGTAGGATACTGGGCCTGTTACTTTAATAATCCTGCCTGCAATCCATGAGGGTCCTGCTCTGAAATTCTTAACAAACACTGGGTCCCCAGGGAAGAACCCACGTGGCATGTCGTGATGTTCCACCGGCCTCCTAGAGTCCGGCGCCCTGTCTGGGTGTAGCCTGGCCAACAGCGTCATGGTGCACCATCCCATCAATAGTTCCGCAGGGCAGTAGCCTGTGACAGGATTGGGCATCGTCCTCTGGGTTAGCAGGAAGCAGGCCAGTCTGAACTCCCAGTCACTGTCCATGAACTGACTGAGGGCCTCCTTCACTGTGTGGACCATTCTCCACCTGGCCATTGGTCGTGAGGTGGAATGGGGCAGATTGGATGCGTCGGATCAGGTTCCTCTGGAGGAAGTCCTGGAACTCCGCCGATGTAAAGGCTGTCCCATTGTCTGAGACTATTGTGTACGGTAGCCCACAGGTCGTGAAGATCTGGCAATCACAAAAAATAGGGAGGGGTAATTGCTCACCACGCCACTTACAACAGGACTGACTCATTTCCCGGCAACTCTGGGGCTTCCTCCTCCATCAGCAAGGGGTCAAAGTTTTATCTTTTTTTTTAATAACAAAGATTTTTATTGGAATATATTCAACATTGTTAAACACAATTTCCAAATCCACTTATAAACTATATCCCTTCCCCCCTTCCCCCCCTAATAGGCTTCCAACACTGCTATTGCCAATAACAAAGAAAATTTAACAGTAATCAGGTTTCAACTTATAGCAATCGATAAACCAGGTAACATGTTTTTTGTATACAGAAATCTGACTCATCTAACATTATTCCCTTTTCAATAAGAATCGAGGTTATACATTTTCCCTTTCATTTTATATTCAGTTTCCATATATATTTTCAGGTCTTCCCATTCATTTAAATACTGTTCTGCCATTTGTCCATTTAATTTTTTAGTCATTTTGTCCATTTCAGCTAAAAATAGCAGTTTTCTTAACCAGTCCTGTATATCCGGTATTTTATCCGATTTCCATTGTTGCGCAAAAGCCATTCTCGCCAACATGATCATGTACCATAATACTGTTCTCTTTTCTTGCTTAATTTTTTCCATTGTCAAACCTAAGAGTAGAAGTTCCAGACTTTTTCTAATAGGGATTTTCAATATTTTCTGCATCTCACAATGAACATTTGACCAGTATACTTTTGCTTTCTCGCATGTCCACCACATATGATAAAAAGAATCCTCTATTTTTTTACATTTCCAACATTTGTTACTCAGGTTCTTATCCATACTTATATTAGCAATCTTTTTTGGTGTCATGTACCACCTATAAAGCATCTTATAACAGTTTTCTTTTACATTAACACAAGTTGAAATTTTTAGAGCTTTCCTCCATAAAAATTCCCAAGATTCCATTGAAATTTCCTTATTCATATTTATGGCCCATTTTATCATTTGCTCTTTAACAGTTTCATCCAAAGTATATACAGTTAGCAGTAGTTTATACAACTTGGAAATCATTTTCCCCCCTTTTTCCAACCAAATATCTTCAAACTCATCATTTTTAGCTCTGAAACCCACCTCTTTACAATCTTTTTAAAAAATATCTCGTATTTGTCCATATTGTAACCAACCATATTCAAATACTAATACATTATTTGGTTTTAAGACATAATTCTTCCCTTCTTTTTGAAACAACTCTTGGTATTTCAACCAATCACTACCTTTATGTTCTGAAAAAAGATGAATAACTGCAGCCGGAACAATCCATAAAGGTCTTTCATCGGGAATTGTATTCCTGTATCTGGTCCATGCTTCAAACAGCGTTCTTCTTATATAATGATGCTTAAACATTGAGTCCACCTTATTTTTCCCATACCAAAGATAGGCATGCCAGCCAAAGCTGCAATCGTGGCCCTCAAGGGCCAGTAGCTTTCTATTTTCCAAATTAACCCAATCAGACAACCAAGACAAACATACAGCTTCATGGTACAAACGCAAATTCGGGACTTGAAAACCACCTCTCTCTTTTACATCATACATTATTTTCATTTTAATTCTTGGCTTCTTCCCTGCCCAGATAAATTTAAAAATTTCTCTTTGCCATTTTACTAACACTTTCATGTCTTTCACAATTGGTATTGTCTGAAATAAAACATTAACCTGTGCAGTACATTCATTTTGACAATGGCAATTCTTCCAAGAAGAAATAGTCTAAGTTTCTCCCATTTTCTCAAATCATGACTTATCGATATCCACAGTTTTTCATAATTATTCTTAAACAAATCAATATTTTTCATTGTAATGTCAATTCCCAAATATTTAACTTTTTTAACCACTTCACATTCTGTCATTTTTTGTAACGATTGTTGCCTTGCAGTAGTCATATTTTTACACAGTATTTTCGATTTGTTTTTATTTACATAGAACCCTGCGAGTTCACCAAACTCTTTTACTTTTTCAAAAACCAATGGCATAGTATTAATAGGATCTTCCACAATAAACATAACATCATCAGCAAACGCTCTTAATTTATATGAGAAACCTCTAATGTTAAGACCTTTTATATTTTTATCATCTCTAATCGCTTGCAGCAATATTTCCAAAATCCAGATAAATAACAATGGCAATAAAGGACAGCCCTGTCTAGTTCCTTTTCTGACCTGGAATATTTCCGTTGACTCTTCATTAACAATCACCATAGCTTTTTGCTCTTTATAAATCGATTTGATCATTCTTGAAAATTTTTCACCCATCTGCAATTTTTCAATCACTCTAAACATAAATTCCCAGTTCAAGTTATCAAATGCCTTTTCCGCATCCAAAAATAAAAAGCCGACTTCCTTTTCAGGGTGCTTGTCATAGTATTCTATTGCATCCAATACCACCCTCAAATCGTCTTTTATTTGCCTATCCGGTAGAAAACCAGCCTGGTCCTCGGCAATGACTCCTTTCAAATACTTTTTAAGGCGTTCTGCTAGTACTTTTGCAAAAATTTTATAGTCATTATTCAGGAGCGAAATAGGTCAATAATTTTTAATGTTAGTTAAATCTTGTAACTCTTTTGGTGTCAAGGTGATTGCTGCTTCTTTCCAGGAATCTGGAATATTTCCATATTCTCTAATTTTGTTTAAAAGCGTCTCTAGAACCGGCACCAGGTCTTCTTGAAACTTCTTATAGAATTTGGCTGAAAATCCATCTGGTCCTGGGACTTTGGAGATTTTTGCTTCCCCTATTGCTTTGCTGATTTCTTCTTTAATTATTGCAGCGTTCAAAAATTCTTTTATTTTTTCACTTGGTTGCATTAAATTTACCTTTTGTAAATAATCCTGAATTTTCTGTGGATCCACTTGTTTTGCCTGAAAAAGTGTAGTGTAATATTTATAAAATTCTCTCTGGATTCCTCCTGTGTCTGTAATTTCCTTGTTCCCATCTTTCAATTTGGTCACTATTTTATTTTCTCTTCTTTTCTTCAATTGCCATGCCAAGTACTTCCCCGGTTTATTTGCTCCTTCAAAGGACTTCTGTTGCATTTTTTTCAAATTCCAATAAACTTCTTTATTTAACCTCGCATCATATTGTTCCTTTAAAATCCTCAATTCTCTCACAATTTTCTTTTTGCCAGGTCTCTTCTTAAGCTCTGCTTCTTTCTTTTGGATATTTTCCAAAATTTCCTTGTCCATTTTAAGTTGTTCTTTTCTTTCATTATTATTGATTGCAATAATATGTCCTCTCATCACAACCTTGTAAGCGTCCCATACTGTCTGTGTTTGTACTTCTTTATTCAGATTTATTTGAAAGTACGTTTTGGTTTCTGTCCTTATCTTATCCAAAATGCTTTGTTTGTCCAGTAGATCCTCATTGAGTCTCCATCGATATTTCTTTTTCTTAACGTAAGTTGACCATTTTATCGGACTGTGGTCAGAAATAATTCTAGGTAATATTTCTATTTTGCGCGTTTGTGTTATTAGGTTGTCAGACATCCAAATCATATCAATTCTAGAAAAAGATTCATGTCTCGATGAATAAAAAGTATAATCTTTAATCTTTGAGTTTTTTACTCTCCATGCATCTTCCAAGTGTTCATGCTTTGCCAATTGAAAAAATACCTTCGGAAGTTTACCTAATTCTTCATTTCCTTTTTTTGATTTTCTGTCAATTGCATTATTAACAGTACCATTAAAGTCACCCATCAATATCATTTGTACATAGGTTAACTGATGTAGTTCTTCCCATAAATCTTGAAAAAAAATTTCCTTGGCTCCATTCGGAGCATAGAGGTTTACAATTAAGGTCTTTTTATTCTGGAGCATAATTTCCACTGCCAAAAATCTTCCTTCTTTATCTTTAAAAATTTCTTTTGGTTCCAGTTCTTTTTTTACGTATGTAACAACACCTTTTTTCTTCTGCAAGGAGAGAGAGTAAAATTCTTCTCCCAATCTATTTTGAATCAAAAATTTGGCATCTGTTTTTTTGATATGTGTTTCTTGCAAACAAACAATGTCACATTTTTGCTTTTCCAACCACAGTCTGACTTTTTTCCTTTTTTGAGGGGAGTTAAGTCTATTTACATTCCACGAAATAATTTGACTCTCCATAATGTTTTGTATTTACCTATCAGAGTCTTTAAAATTGTCTCTAATAAACTTGGTCATTTGTTCCACTGATCTGATGGTGACTCTCTTCTGCTTAAATGTAAAGCTCACACCTTTTGGAATTTCCCATCTGTACCTTATGCCCTCTGTTTTCAGTTTGTCAACCAGGTCTTTAAAAAGTCATCTGTCTTGAAGAACTGTTCTGGGTAATTCCTTCAATATCATTATTTTCTTTTGCCCAATCATGAAATCTTACTGAAATTGTTGTTTGAACAAATCCTCCTTGACTCTTTTGGATATAAACTGGACAATCACATCTCTGGGTAATTTCTTCTTTTGAGCAATTGTAGAGTTGACTCTGTACACCAAATCAATATGTACCACCACCTTCTCCTCTTCCATTTTTAAAAAATCTGCAACAGCACCCACCATGACTGAGTGGATGTTTTCATTTTTATCTTCAGGGATTCCCCTGAATCTCAGATGGTTCAGCATTCCATTATACTTCACCATTACATTAGCCTTTAGTGCTTCTTTGGTAACTTCCACTACACCAGTATCCACTCCTCGTACTCTCTCTTCCACATCAGTTGTTCTTTTGTTCAATGTCTGTATTTCTGTTGTAATTCCAGCTAGATCTTTTTTCAAATCAGCTACTTCTTCAGCCACTTTACCTAGAGTTTTTTCCATTTTTTGCATGACATCCATCATCCGTTTTTCCATAGCTTCCATCATGCCCAGTAATTTTTTCTCCTCTTTAGCAGTCATTTTTGGGGAGGACCAAGAATTTGCCCTCTGTCTTTGCCGGAGGTCGTAAGCCGTTGTTCAAAGCGGTCATAAAACTCACATCAAATTAAAGCTCTTTAAATGCTCAGTTAAACCACTCTATTTTCGCTTTTTTTACTTCAGGCATTTAGCCATAATTTAATTAAAAAGTTCCGACCTTCCCAAGATGGTGGACGCTATTTCTCTATGGTATTTGACTTTTCCTGTTCCTTACTTCCTGTCCGGCAGTCTTTTTCGTCCCCCTTCTGGTTCCTTCCCGTTTCGACTGCAGGTCTCAGCAAACTTCTTCCAGCCTCCTCGGTCATCTCTAGGAAGTGTAGCTTGTCTCTTCTGAAATCATTTCCTGTTCTGGTGTTTTCTGTCGCAGCTTGAGTAACTTTCCACTTTGTTTCTCACGGGATTTAATGTTAGTTTCTATTTTAAAGTCAATATCCCGAGGGTCAAAGTTTTCTTAATGCACAAACAGGGCGCATGGATTCTTGGGCTTCGTGGTTCCCTTCTGGCCTGGGGCACCCGGCCGGCATCGATCATCCTCACAAGGGGGGCTTGGGCCAGGGTCCCCCTTTGGGCAGAGGCAGCAAAATGCCCCTTTTCTTCACATCTCAGGCAGCGGCCCTGCTGCATGCTCTGGTCTCGTAGGGTGGTTGCCGGAGGAGCGGGCTTACCCTTCAGCTGGGGGTCAGAAGTGGAAGGGCAGTTATTCCCCAAGGAGACATCCAGCTTCATGTTGCACAATCAGCTCTCTGCACGTTCTGCTTCTTCTATCCAGCCCTGCAAGGTCCCGGTTCCAGTCCCAGGAGCAGGGCAGGTGCCAGTGCAGGTTGCGCGAGCATATGGGTACGAATGGCCTGGTCCATCATCATGGGGAGGTTCTGCATTAACTTCCCCATGTCTCGCATTAACCGGTGGCAGTCCTCTTCCAAAGTGTCCATACAAGCATCAGTGTCCTTGGCAGGACCAGGTCTCACTGGACCTCAGGGAGTCCTCTCCTGCGGTAATCAAAAACTTTCACGGGGATCCACCAAACTATCCTGGTTTTGGCTTCCTGGCAAAGCCCACGTCATCTGGATTGAGTCCAGCAAGTTCTTAGACCAATCCTGCGGTCTCCGTTGTGTGACCCACTTATCCCAGGGAACTGGAGCAAACTGGTAGTGGGTCCTGGGTATCGCTCCACCATCCTTTGGGGTCAGTTCGGCTGGACTGTATATCAGGGTGGTGAGGGTAGTGACTGGAACCCCAGCCGTAGACAGGGTGACCAGGCTGGCTGTCATCACAGGCACTGAGGTGACTGGGGTCGTGGTCACTGGAATGGTGGTAATTGGGACCATGGTGACCGGAATAGTGGTAATCGGAATCAGGGTGACAGGAGTCATGATATTCGGGACTGTCACTGGTACTCCCCCGGGGCCACTCATCCTTGGGTGGAGAGGTGGTATCCGGTTAGGAGTTAGGTGAGGATTCCTGACAAATTCTGTCAGGTTCAATAGCAAGTAGATCCAAGCATTCCTTATGTGAAGAAAAGCTTTATTGGAATACAATGCTGTAACCCACAGGAACACGATTATTGTCAGGGATGGCAGCACAAGCTGGTAAGGCATTATTATAGTATGACGCAAAAGCGCAACTAGCAAATGAACTTTTAGCGCGTGCGTGGGAAACTCCCGGCGGGAGATTACTTGATGATCGGGAGAATGAGTTGCCCCCACCCCTCGGTCTCACAGGACTGGAAAATTCCCTTAAACAAAGAATACTCCATAGCCTCTCATTCAAGGCCGTCATGATAAGCCAGAGCGGCTAAGCCATTCTCCCACGTTGTAGCTGGCATTACTACGCAAGCGCACAAGCAACAGACAAGATAATAGACACAACAGAATACAATGAAGTCAGTGTAAAAATAACCCAAGTCTCATGGCTCTGACACCTCACAACCCAGTCCAAAACCCAGGAAAAGATGGGGTCATGGGCTAAGCGGGCAGCAACATCGGTGGCTTGCAGGGGGGGATCTGGGAGGTTCTCCAGTGCCAGGGCTCCAGTGTCAGGTGATCCTGCCATACGATGTGAGGGAGGGAAGGAGGGTAAGATGGTCTGTAACTTCTCATACTCGGAATGTGGGAGGTGGGTAGGTTGCCTAGGTTACAGTGTGATTCCCAGCTTGGGCTATCTCCTATCTGAACCAAACGGCCTTGTCCTACAGTTTTGATTTCTCCGGTGTGGACAGCTGGGCCCCTTTATGGCTTAAACAACTTTCGCACCTAGTTCCCGTGCGCGGGCTTTGTAGCCATTGGTAGATGCTAAGGGGGGGTTAGCTCAGTGGGGTATATCTGCAGATGTTCCTTTGTGTGCTTTATTCCTGACAATAGAATGTTAGTGTGCCTTTAGAACTGCTGCTCAAATAAACGCTATCTTCTTATGAAGCCTGGTGTTTGACTGACTTTCTGAAGTGCCTGACAGATTGTCAGGAATCATCTTCGATCGGGATCAGTTCTACACTGCACTTCTCTCACAGAGATGAGTGACGAGGAAGACACCACCCCGACCCCAACCTCGGAGGAGGAGAAGGTTCCAACATCTACTGTGCCCACAACCATGGCTGTGGTCCCGGTTTCCAGTGCCCCAGCACCATGGGGCCCCAACTACGACCTGGGAGGGCTCTACGGAGAACCGGATGGGGGAGTGTATGCTGGAGTGATGACCAGACCGCGGAAGCAGCGGGACTGGACGAAGCTGCTCGCAGAGATGCATGAGATGTGGTTCCTCACCCCCCGAGCATCGGTCCGGGAGAGTCGGGTCGAGAGATCAGTCTATCACCTGAGCATGGCGGAGGGTGAAGAAGAAACTCACCCTGATACCAGAGACTTGGAAAGGACCGTGGGAAGCCGGAGATGGAGTGGAGATCCCAGTCAAGATTGACTCCTATGCCTCATAGATAAGTCCTTGTCTCGAATCCCGAAAATGATTTCGGATGGCATAAGGGAAGAAATGGAGAGGAGGCAACCCCCAGACCCCGTGGGGCCTCCAGCGCAGAGACCCTTGCCCCTGCCAGCTGGACCGCCACCCGGGGGTGTGCCGGGGCAACCTGGGGCACCTCTGGACCAACCAGTGGGGCCCCCACCTGCGGGGCCGCCAGCGCCAGGGCCACCGAGGATGCCAAGGGGTTGGGGACCCATGTTGCCGAATCCAGCTGAGTTGCTGGACGCCACTTTTTTATTTTATTTTTTTATATAGTAAACTCTCCTAAAAAGGAGAGGACTTTATTACTTTTTATAAGGAAAGGGGGGGGTATATAGAGGGACAAAGAAAAGAGGTGAGTGAATTTCCTGTTAATGTGTTAGATTTTTTGTTAGTAAAAAATAAAGTTTATGGCTTCTACCGTGGTTGTACGATCTTCTTTTCATCTTACTAAAAGTCCCAAACAAGTCTGTTAGCAAAATTAGTAAAGTCCTTTGGGGTTAGTTGTTAATATACTCCATTCTTGCGCGTCACACACAAATCATATCTTGGGATGTCTTCCTTTCAGATGTCTCAAATTGTACGATGGTCCCTTCTTTGCTTTTCCCTCCTCCGATTCTCCTTCCTCCTCTTCTGGGCCACTGTCTTCTTCACTACTTAACATTGTCCATTTAGCGAGTTCTGCATCTTCCTCTGAACTGGCGTGTCTCTTCAGGAATTCTTGGGCTTTGAAGACGGAATCAATCTTCTCTCTCTTATCTTTATATTTGAAGACCAGTCCTTCGGGGAGCCACCATTTGTAACTGATTTGGTACTTTTGCAAAAATAGGGTCAATCCTTTATATGCTTTTCTTTTCTGATGAATTTCATATGGAACATCTTTTAAAATCCTGATATTCTGTTCACCAATCTTCAAGGGCATTGCTGATGTCGCTCTTAAAATTTGATCTCTGGTACCTTGCTTAGTAAACTTGGCAACCACCTCTGCTGGCAAATTATTTTTATTGGTAAAGTTGGAGTAGGATCTGTATACCAGATCCATCTCTTTGCTTAATTTTTCGCTTCTTTGCCAGTTATTGGTGCCAAAGCATTCGCCAAAATCGCTCTGAGATCTTTTTCTTTTTCCTTTATGCCCTGAAAATGGAGAGTCAAGTTTGATTTTTCCATCTGAAGCATTAATATTCTTTTTTCTTGCATCTCTTGATGTTTCTCTATTTTGTTGACCTTTTTCTTAATTTTCTTGGTGTCTTCCGTCGAAGTCAGGCATTTCTTTGCAATCTCTTCCATCTTCTTCGCCGTGTCTGTTAGTTGCTTCTGTTGAGAATTGAGAACACCTTCCATGTTACAGAGAGTTTCACTGATTTTTTGCATTTGATCCAGCAGAGGGCACAGCATCTCACTCTGCTGATTGACAGCTGGCTCCGAGGGGGGGGTGCCAGAGCCGGAAGTCCCTCTCAGCTTCTTCACCAGCTTGTCTGGGAGTCTTTTCTGCCCCGACATTTTTATTGTTTTATTGTTTACTTTTACACAGTCCGTGCCGCTCAGCTCAGGAGTTCAGCTATTTCCTTCAACTTCAATACAACCCCAAAAGGTACTTTCACCAATCCGCTTTTTCACTCCACCCCCCTTCAACTCTCTTTTATAAGTTTCGTTTTCTAAGGGGCGGGGATCTTCCTTCCCCCCTCCCATGCGCTTGTGCGATTGGGGGGGGGGGAGTGCATAAATGCTTGCAAGCAGATCTCCAACTCACGGTTTTCTGATGATTCCGCTGTTTTTAATTCAGCCTTTGCTGTTTCACTCCAGGAAATCAGTGGTGTTGCTAAGTCCCATTCGGGCACAACACAGTGGGGCCATTGGGGCAGGGAGAAAGCCTCAATTTCCCAGCCATCAGGCTGGCAAAGAGGCTACTCCCCAAGCGCCCCCTGGTTCAGAGCCTTTACCTAAGGCTCACTAAGGTCTTTCACTTGTGCGAAGACCCCCCCAACTGTGTGTGGGCTGACCATCTCCGGGAGAGTCCCGAGAGGTGGACGCCATTCGCTCCACCAAAACCGAAACTGCTGGACGCCACTTTTGATGGTACGCCCAAGAAATTCTCCTTTTTACTGGTAAGGGCGGAGAAGTTCATTGAGAACTGGGGCCACCGTTTCCCAAATGAAGAACGGATAGTGGACGCCATAGCCTCCCACCTGAAGGATGCTGCGGCTGACTGGAACGTTGTTTTACACCAGGAAGACGGGCGCAAGTTGAGGGAGGTGGATGCATTTATGTGGGCGATGAAAGACCAGTTCGAGGATGCTAACACGAACAAGGCCACCCAGGCGTTCCTTCGTGCCTTTCACCAGGGGACGAGTATACGGCGGAGTTCCGAAGACACGCCGCCAAGATCCGGGGCTGGCCCGTTGGAGTACTAGCTGAACAGTACCACCTGGGCCTGAACCCAGAGATCCGTCGCACGATTATACGAGGAAGAGACCCAGAAACCTTGTCGAGCTGGATGAAAGAAGCAGCAGCTACGGAGACTCAGCTGAAAGCTATCAAGCTGGATGATGCAGCGGCCTTAGGGAAGACAACCCAACCCAACGTTGCCCCTCCAAAGGGCCGGCAGGCGAACCCTGCTCAACAGCCGAAAGATGGGATGCGCGAGAGCCGGATGAAGCAAGGGCTGCGTCTAAAGTGTGGAGAAGCGGGCCATTTCGCCGTGAATTGCCCAGGGTCCTCCACCCCACCAAGCACTGAGAAGGGGCCTAAAAAGAAGTTTGAGACATCCACACCGAAACCCCTGGGAAAGCAGAGGGGTGCAAGGGCCCTGCAGGTTGCCCCCTTAGGAGAGGAAACCGAGTCCTCAGAAGAGGAGGCCACCGCGGTGGCGGGAAATGAGAAGGACCTGCTGTAAACAGCACTGAACAGCAGGTCCCGGACTCTCAGGCCCTAAATCCGGTGAGCAAATCCTCTTCCCTTTTTTATAACCGTGACTCTGATGGACCCGGGTCTACTGACCCACATGAGGGTGAGAGTGTTAGTAGACTTGGGGTGTGGGCGAGACATTATTACCCCCTCCCTGGTGACAGGGTTGGGAGCCAAAGTAGTGAGACTGGCAGAGCCGCTGGTTTTCACCCAAATGGATGGCTCTACTATGAAAGAGCCTGTAAAGACGAGACTGTGCCTCTACGGATGGGAGTGGAAAAGCATTGGGATGTGCGACTGTTCGCTGTAACCTCTGCTGCAAGATTTCCCCTGGTCTTGGGGAGTCCATGGTTTTTTGATCATGACCCTCATATACTGTGGGAGGCTGGGATTGTTAACTTCATCTCACCATGGTGTGAGACCCATACCTGGAAGGGCAACTGGGGTCTGCAACACACTGAGCACAGCTCTGTGGTAGTGGGGGTGGCTGAGACAGACTGCATCACGATTCCATGGGAGTATCAGGACTTATCTGCGGTGTTTGGGGAAGAGGAGGCGGACGAGCTACCCCCCCACTGCAATTCTGACTGTGCCATAGAACTGTTACCCAACCAGAAACTCCCGAAGGGGAAGCTGTACTCCATGAGCCCAGCCGAGAAAGTGGAGCTCAGAAAGTTCATTGATAAGAACTCAGAGAGAGGGTTTATACGGCCGGCCTCTTCGCCTTTTGCTGCTCCCGTCCTCTTTAGGAAGAAGAAGGACGGCGGGCTCTGTTTATGCACAGACTACTGTGGCCTCAATGCAGTGTCAGCTACCAATGCTTACCCGCTGCCCTTGATTAAGGATCTGCTGGCTGCGGTAGCAGGGGGGAAGGTTTTCTCCAAACTTGATCTGCATGATGCGTACTTCCGAGTGCGCATCAGAGAAGGGGACAAATATAAGACTGCCTTTAACACCCCCCTGGGTCAATTTGAATACTGGGTGATGCCATTCGGCTTACAAGGGGCCCCTGGGGTGTTTATGAACTTAATTAATGAGGTGCTGCACAAATATCTCTTCAAGGGGGTCCTTGTTTACCTTGATGACATTTTACTGTACTCCCCCAACATGAAATCACATGTGAAACTCGTCAGGGAAGTACTCCAAACACAAGCACAAACTTGTGTTTGCCAAACCCTCTAAGTGCGAGTTCCATCGATTGGAGGTCTCGTTCCTGGGCTATCACATCTCACAGAAGGGCATTGAGATGGACCCCATTAAGGTCCAAGATGTGGTGGGGTGGGAATCCCCCAAAACGTGGAGGCAACTCCAAGCATTCCTCAGATTCGTGAATTTTTACAGATCGTTTTTATTGAATTTCGCACAGGTAGCCCTGCCCCTCACTGACCTACTTAAGACAAAAGGGAAAGGCCCCGAGAGCACCCGGCCAGGGGCCAAATTGAACTGGACTGCTGACTGCCAACGGGTGTTCGAACAGTTAAAAACCCTGTTCACGTCTGAGTCTGTGTTGGCGCACCCCAACGAGTCGAAAAAATTCATAGTACATGTTGACGCCTCGGACATCGCTATGGGGGGGGCATCTTGCAAGAGGGTGAAGATGGGTGGTTGCACCCCCTTGCCTATGTGTCCAAAAAGTTTAATGACACGGAATGGAACTGGTCAGTGTGGGAGAAGGAAGCAGGATCAATAAAGGTGGCGCTCTCCACCTGGTGACATTGGCTAGAGGGGGCAAGAGTGCCGTTTGAGGTTTGGACCGATCCCAAAAACCTTGAGTTGCTGCGCTCGCCGAGATCCCTGAATGCAAAGCAACTGCGGTGGGCCGATTTTTTTTCCAAATTTGACTTCACATTGCACCATTTCCCAGGGAAGGCAAACTCGCTGGCTGACGCCCTGTCTCACCTTCCACAACACGACAGCAAGAGGTCAGAGACTCGGTGTTCACGCCCTCGCAACTGGGAGGGTTGGTGATGACTCGTAGCAAAGCCAGGACCCTGCCTCCACTCCCCTTCGCTTCCCCCTGGGAGCTGAAGTTCGCAACAGAACTGTCCGAGGCCGACCGCGCCTCACTAGCAAAGGAGGACGGGGCGGTGAGTGACGAACAAGGTTGCTGGCAGAAAAACGGGAAGCTTTTTGTTCCGCTTTCCCTGCGGGGGGAGGTTATGGGATGGGCACACAGTTCTAAGCTAGCGGGTCACACCGGCTTTGTTAAATCACTTGAATTGCTTCAGAGACAATTTTGGTGGCCGGGGATGAGAAAAGACTTGTCTTTGTTTACGCAAGCCTGCCAGACATGCCTCATGAGTAAACATCACCCCGGGAAGCCACCTGGACCCCTGCAACCACTGCCGACCCCGCCCCACCCCTGGGAGGTTGTATCTATGGACTTTATCACTGATTTACCTCCAAGTGGGGGAAAAACCATAATATGGGTGGTGGTCGACACGTTTTCCAAACAAGCACATTTCGTTCCCTTTAAGTCCATCCCCTCAGCAAAGAAACTGGCAAAGGTGTTTCTGCAACACGTCGTTAGACTCCACACTCTTCCTGGGAAGGTGGTCTCAGACAGGGGGTCTCAGTTCGTTTCCCAGTTTTGGGGGGAATTGATGGCACTACTGGGGGTAGAGAGAGCGTTGAGCAGTGCATACCACCCGGAAACTGATGGACAAACAGAACGTGTGAATCAAACTCTTGAACAGTACTTGCGTTGTTTTACTAACTTCCAACAGGACGATTGGGAATCGTTATTGCCCCTGACAGAATTCTGTTACAATAACATGTGTCATGCATCTACAGGGATGTCCCCTTTTATGGCTGTACATGGTTATGAGGCCCCGCCACTTCCTTTCCTGGCTTCACCAACTTTGCCACAGGGGGAGGCGGGGGATTGGTGTAAAAAACTCCAGCAGGCATGGCCACTCCTAGCCCAAACTTTGGAAGATGCTAAATCGGCTTACAAGGAGCACGCCGACAAGAAACAGGACTCAACATGGACCCCAAAACCCGGGGAGTTCGTGTATCTATCCACGCAGAACCTGAAGGGGGTGCAGCCTAGCAAAAACTAGGGTGGAAGTACATTGGACCTTTTGAAATCAAATGTGTTTTAAATAATGTGACTGTTGAACTAATACTGCCTAAATCACTGAGATCTATTCATTCTGTATTCCACCTCAGACTTTTAAGACGCTCGCCTGAGGAAAATGAATGGAGACCGAAGAGACCTGCTCCCCCCTCTGATGGTGGGGGAACCACTATGAGACAGCGTAAATCCTGGACTCGAAGATTTCTAGAAACCGACTGTATTATCTTTTTGAGTGGGTGGACTTTGGGCCTGAACAGAGGGAATGGGTGAGGGCAGAATATGTTCAGGCCCCCCGGTTAATCCGTAGATTTCACAGGCTGTACCCCTTGAAGCCGAAGGGTGGGGTTTATCATCAGAGGGGCAGAATGTCAGGTGATCCTGCCATAAGATGTGAGGGAGGGAAGGAGGGTAAGATGGTCTGTAACTTCTCATGCTTAAAATGTGGGAGGTGGGTAGGTTGCCTAGGTTACAGTGTGATTCCCAGCCTGGGCTGTCTCCTATCTGAACCAAACGGCCTTGTCCTACGGTTTCGATTTCTCCGGTGTGGACAGCTGGGCCCCTTTATGGCTTAAACAACTTTCACACCTAGTTCCCGCGCACGGGCTTTGTAGCCATTGGTAGATGCTAAGGGGGGGTTAGCTCAGTGGGGTATATCCGTAGATGTTCCTTTGTGTGCTTTATTCCTGACAATAGAATGTTAGTGTGCCTTTAGAACTGCTGCTCGAATAAACGCTATCTTCTTATGAAGCCTGGTGTTTGACTGACTTTCTGAAGTGCCTGACATCCAGGGGCAGGAGCAGGATCGGCCTCTGTGGAAGGGAGCAGCAGCCAGCTCAGGGCTTCGGCATGCCCCATTGCCTTGTCTGGGCAGTGTTCCAGGCGGTAGTTGTAGCCTGCCAGAAACAGGGACCATCGGAGTACGTGGGGTGACAGTACTTGGGGTGTCTGCTTGTTGGCTGCGAAGAGGCCAAGCAACAGCTTATGGTGAAGGGGCGACCATAAATGAAGTTGTGAAACTTCTTAACACCCACTACTATCGCAACCCCCTCCCGGTCGATTTGCGTGTAGTTGCGCTCAGCAGCCGACAAGGTCCTTGAGTAATAGGCCACCGGAACCTTGTGACCATAGGGAAGGATGTGGCCCAGAACCGCTCCAATGCCATAAGGGGGTGCGTTGCACGCGAGGACAACTGGCAGGTTTGCCAGCACCTCATTTGACATTAACAGCCCCTACCGGGACCGGGTAGGAATGGTTGTGGAGGGCCTTGTTTAATGTGCATTTGTAATCTGCGCAGATGCAGATGTTGCCATTGGGCTTAACGGGGGTTACTATTCGAGTTTCCCAAATGATGTTTGACACTGGTTCTAGGACGCCTTGTGCCACTAAGCGGTCTAGCTCCGCATCTATTTTGGGTCTCAGGGCTAGTGGAACTGTGCAGAACTGCATCTGGATGGGGGTGACTGTAGGGTCGAGTTGCAGCAAAACTGGAGGTCCCTTGTAACATCCCAAAGCCCCATCAAAAACCCTTGGGAATTCCCCACAAACCTCAGTGAAATCTCGTGGTATACATTTATTCAGCCCCCTGATTGTGATGCCCAATGACACAAACCAGGCCCGCCCCCACAGGCTAACCAAGTTTCCCTCCACCACAACCAAAGCCAGGAACCCTTAGAATCCCTGGTACCATATCCTGAAGGTGCCCACACCCCAGATTGGGACAGTGTTCCTTTGAAAGTCCACCAGGCTCAGGGGCAATGGGTGCAGGCAAGGCTCCCCATTAGGACAAAGTCTATTTAGCATCTCCACCGAGTTGATGGTTGCCGCCAACCCTGAATCTACTTCCATGGAACAGGGGGACCCCTCTATCTGGACCTGTACCTGGATTTTCGGGGCGTTTGATGGGTTGGGGAGGCGTAGTACCTGAAGGGAAGGTTGGCTGGTGAGGATCATTTTGTTTAGGGGAGCCAAGCTCCATGCTGTGCCCGTGAACCCCTGGTGGAAGTCCCCATACATAACACCCCTCCCCCTATAGTTTGGTTCCTACCTTCGTCACAACTGTAAAGTACTGGTTTTGCTGAATGGAGGACTTGGACTACAACATGCAGTCTGATGCGTTTATTGGTACTTCACAACAAGACAATGAAATGGTCCTGCAAGGCCAACTATATACACAACCACCCGGTACCCCCAGTGTCCCACTGGTGGGTTTGAATTTCCTGCCCCAGGTACTATTGGTAGATACTAGGTGGACTAGGATCTGAGAATCCTTTTGTTTAGGGAAGCCAAGCTCCATGCTGTGCCCGTGGATCCCTGGTGGTGGTCCCTGTACATAGCAGTGGCTTTGTGGTCGGGTCTCAGGCACACCTTCTGATGGGCAGTTCAGGCAGCCAACTGATTTCGGCAAGCATAGAATGTTGCCATGCGAAAACACATTTATATATAAGGACAGGATAACATTTTGGGATTACTTTAATTTGGATAAGATAAGAGATGATTTACAAAAACTAAATTATCATTCATATGAATCATATACATTAAAAATGGGCTCCCTTTGTAAAATGAAAGTTTAAAGATCAGGATTTTATACATAAATCTGTGTTAGTTAACTATTCCATGCTAGTTGCAATATAACAACAACAACAACAACAACAATAATAATAATAATAGAAATGTAATGGACATTTTCTTTTTTTCTGTACTTTCATTAAGATAGTGTTAGTATCATATACATATATACTACTTGTTTTTTATTAATAAGCAATAACTATCTGCAAAAAAATTTTCCTTAACTTTATACACTCATTATAAGTTATACAATGTATCAAAGTTATAAAATAAAAATTTTAAAAAATGATGTTTTGGACTGAAAAAATAAGAGATAAATCTACTGTTCATTTTTTAAATATTGAATTTGTGGATTTAAAGCAATAAAAAAAATATATTTAGAAGGGGAGAAAGATGTAGGATTTTGTTGGATGCACCAGAATGGCTGCTTTTCCATGGTTACTTCTCCCAGTCTTACTTGGAAGTAAAATAATCAGTATCTGAATTCTCATATCAAAGATGCACTCTGGGAGGAAGAAAACTCTTAAATATTAGCCAAGTATTTAAACCAGGCCAATTAATTGGATAGCTGAGCTTTAAGGGGTTCACCTTCAATACTTCAACCAAAGCTGGAATCAAGAACAGAAAACATCCTGATATTCAAACTGGATTAATGCACACAATGTTTGGATGGGATGGAACCAAAAATTTTAAAAATCCATATATAGAAGAAGTGCCCAAATATCAACTCCCACACCCTCACTTACCTTTTCCCCAGTACATTGCTACTGTTTGTGGCTTTGCTTTAGCAGTTACTTTGGTAACATTTTTTATTTAAGAGCTTATTCTGTTTGCTGACTTGATGATCCAACTAATCAGGGATCCTGTCGGTATCAAGACAACAAAATTATGCCAGGTATCCTATAAGACTTAGCTATAAAACCCACAAAGCCTTATTAGACAGATGTCAGTTCTTCCTATCCTCATTCTGAATAGGAGTACATTTTTACCCTATTTTTCAGGCTGCCAGAACTACTATCAAATGAGGAATTGTGTTTCACGCATACTGCATTTCTTTTATGACACAATCCTACCCTGAAACTATCACACAATTGCACATGCTAGCAAGGTCATGCTAAAGATCCTACAAGCTTGGCTCCAACAGTACATGGATAGAGAACTGCCAGAAGTACAAGCTGGGTTTCGAAGAGGTAGAGGAAGTAGAGATCAAATTGCCAACATTCACTGGATTATGGAGAAAGCACCAGAAAAACATCTACTTCTGCTTCATTGACTATGCTAAACCCTTTGATTGTGTGGATCACAATAAACTATGGCAGGTTCTTAAAGAGATGGGAGTATCAGACCACCTCACATGTCTCCTGAGAAACCTCTATAAGGGTCAAGAAGCAACAGTTAGAACCGGATATGGAACAACTGATTGGTTTAGCATAGGAAAAGGAGTATGACAAGGATGTATATTGTCACCTTGCTTATTTAATTTATATGCAGAGTACATCATGCGAAATGCTGGCCTGGATGAATCACAAGATGGAGTTAAGATTGCTGGGGGAAAGATCAATAGCCTCAGATACACAGATGATACCACTCTGATGGCAGAAAGTAAGAGCCTCTTGCTCCGAGTGAAAGAGGAGAGTGCAAAAGTGGGCTTGAAGCTCAACATCAAAAACACTAAGATCATGGCATCCGGCCCCATCACTCCCTGGCAAATAGAAGGAGAAGTCATAGAAATAGTGACAGACTTCACGTTCCTGGGATCCCAGATCACTGCAGATGGTGACTGCAGCCATGAAATTAAAAGACTCCTGCTCCTTGGGAGGAAAGTGATGGCAAACCTAAAAAGCATGATAAAAAGCAGAGACATCACCCTGCCAACAAAAGTCCGCATGGTCAAAGCAATGGTATTCCCAGTGCGAGAGTTGGACTATAAGGACAGCCGAGCGCCGAAGAATAGATTCTTTTGAACTATGGTGCTGGAGAAGACTCTTGAGAGTCCCTTGGACTGCCAGGAGATCAAATCATCCAATCCTAAAAGAAATCAACCCTGACTGTTCCCTGGAAGGCCAGATCCTGAAGTTGAAACTCAAATACTTTGGCCACCAAATGAGAAGGGAGCACTCACTGGAAAAGACCCTGATGCTGGGAAAGATTGAAGGTCAAAGAAGAAGAGGATGGCAAAGGATGAGATGGTTAGACAGTGTCATCGATGCAACGAACATGAAACTGAGCAAACTTCAGAGGACAGCGGAAGACAGGAGGGCCTGGCATGTTCTGGTCCACGCGGTCGCAAAGAGTCAGGCTCGACTGTGTGACTGAACAACAACAACAACAACCTTCATTTCAGAAGCAGCATTCATCGATTCAATAGAGGGCCAATTTTTCCACTCCAAATTCTGTCTTTGCAATTAAATCACTCAAAAGATGCTATCCTGGGGTCCTGATTTTCCATGAAGTGTTTCTGGCTATTTCAGCAGGAATGGGCAATAAACAGGAGAAAATATTTTACCAGATTAGAGGGAAACCACTACTGCGTTAAGGCTGAGTGGAACAGATGGCAACACCCCAATTATATAAAAAGGTAATGCATTAAATACTTCTTCAGCCGCACAGTCTGCTGGTGACTATTTTACCTTTTAGTTTCATCATTTTGCAATCTCATTAACTTAATGAGCTTGTCAGTGTGTTGGCAGCACTGAAAATTTATCTGTAGGGATGCAGCCAATGCAATGTCCTTCAGGTTGCAGGTAGACAGGAACAGATGGCTCTTCTTCAGCCCCTCTGCTGCCAGGAGTGGAGAGAACTCCTAGAATGGGTCAGAGCTGGAGCTTCCAAAAGAAGAAGAGGGGAGGGGTTGGCCAGAGGAGGACTGAGAAAGAGGGTTCTGAATTTCTCATCCCTTATATTTAGACCTGAAAATCCCTGTTTGCTTCTCCCTCATAAAAACTGAACTGGTGGTTCTTTTCCACAGCATCTTTTTGTGTTTCTCCCCCCTACATTGTTCAGTGGGAGAGATGCATGTATCCCAGTGGTAATCATTTTGCATTGTACCTCTGCATCATGAATCCAGCTGCCCCTTCTCTAACACCCCTCCCACCTTCTGACCTGGATATAAGGGCTGATGGATCTTTATCTGAGTAAAGGTACTTTGGCTCTGGTCACATTGCAAAGGTAATTGTGCTTTGTTCCCGCTTTGTTTAAATTGGGAACATTTTTCTTCGCATTGGGCTGACTAGATGCAGCCAGCCCCTCTCTTACAGCACCCGCTTGCCTGCTGCTGCGCCGTCCCTCCAGGTGATCCTGCTGGCCACAGGGAAGGCTCAGGCGGCTGCTGCTTCTGCCAACACTTTGGGGGGGTGCCGCTGCCACCGCCACCATTGCCCCACGAAAACAGGCTCCGCCGTGTCCACCGTGTCTGCCATCCTCCTTGCCTGGCCCCATCAAGGCTGCTGAAGCCCCCGCCTCTCATTCCCGCCTCCAGGGCCATCTTTTGTGTGTGTGTGTTTTTTTAAAGCTTCTGGTTTGAGCGCTTGACTAAACATGTGCTTAATAAATCCATTATTAAACGTTAAAAGGATTTATTAAGCGCATGTTTGCTCAAGCGCTCAAACCAGAAGCTTTAAAAAAAAAAAAAAGCACAAAGAGCGTTCAGACGGCCCTAATCGCAATCATTGCGAAAGATGGGCTGTCCACATAGGCGAAAACATGCATTCAAAGCGGAAGTGCCAGGAAAACACTTGATTTTCCAGGGGTCAGGAAAACCCGGCATCATTGCATGAGTGAGCCTGCTTCGGGGCGGGAGGTGGATTGGCACATGTGAACGTGAAACTGACATGCACAAGGAAACAGCAGAGAATCCCGATCAAAATGGCAGTGTGACTGGACCCTTTGACTCATGGAAGTGACCCTTTTAAAGTACTACTGGACCTGACTTCTGTTCTTCTCATGTTCAACATTATTTTTGCACCAAAGAAATCAACAGTATATGTATATACACTATTTATACATTGTAAGTGCAATTTAAAGCTTACAGCAACTGTATAACAACTGTACAACATGTATACACAGCCGAGGTCTACAAAGCCTATGGCAAAAAGCAGATCCCTGAAACATTTGACTAATGGTGGGATGGCTTTACCACCCTGTAAATGTGAGGGCACTTTCTCTCCCAGACTTCCTGTCAGGTAATCTGACATCGGATGGATGGACGGGTAGGAGGGAGGGATGGTCTGTAACTTTTCACGCTCTGGAATGTAGGGAGGTGTGCAGGTTGCCTGGGAGATTCAGAATTCCACCGCCTGGGCAATCTGTTATCTCACCAAATGTCTTTGGTCTCACAGTTCTGGTTTCCACTTTCTGGGACAGCTCTGGGGCATTTTGGTTATTTACTGCTTTAGGACTTTCGCACCTTTTCCCATGTGCGGGCTTAGTGCCCATTGGTAGATAGAGGGGGGGGGGCATTTCAAGCTGGTATAACTGTAAGTGTATCCTTAGAATTACCCATCACTGACAAAGAGATGTTACCGTGCCTTTAGTACTGCTTTCAATAAATGCTATCTTCTTTATGAAGCCTGGTGTTTGACTGACTTTCTGAAGAGCCTGACACTTCCCCTGCTGGCTTGCAGCCCTGTCAGGAAGCTGGGGCACAAAGCTGCTTCTTTGCCCCACTCATTTGCCTCTTTGGTCGTGTGCCACCACCTCAGGGTTTGCAAATCTACCCCTCTCACCCAAGGATCAACATCAAAGGGTACTCTTTGCACTAGAATGCCAAGTAGCAAGGGAGTGACTAAGCAAGTTAACTGAAAGTGGAGAGGGAAACAAGGGGATCTGCTATCTTGGACTCGATTCACACCTACAGGGAAGAACTGATTGATGAGGTGAAAGTAGTGGGCACCCTGGGTAGTAGTGACCATGTAATTTTTGAATTTACAGTCTTAGGGAAGGGAAAAGCTGTACATAGTCAGACATATAGGTTGGACTTCAGGAAAGCAAATTTTGACAAACTTAGGCCCCGGTCACACGAGTGGGATACTGTGCTGCTGAAGGGAGGCAAAGTAGAGCTGGGGCAAAAAGATGCCCGGTAGCATGATCAGACAGTCCAAGAGATGCCGCGCAGATGCCGATAGCTGGCCATCACACTGGTGATCACACCGGCGATGTTGAAGCGCATCAAAGGGACTTGCACATGTGCACTCTGACATTTCTTCACATACTGTGAAGGCTTGAAAAAAACACATCCGGTGCGATGGGACTCATGCGGGTCCCGGATGCGTCGGATTACCTCCGCTTCTGCGATCCAACGCTTGCCTATGACCTGCGTTTTTTGGTTGCTACTACCCTTTTGCTGCTACTTTTTAAATCCGCTTCTTCAGGCCAATGGTATGGGTTGGTGCTGGGTGTGCTACGCTTCCCAGATGTTGCCGTATGATCCCGTCCATTTGATGCACCCTCAACCCGTTCGTTTCACAGGGCAAATCCTCTCATGTGACCGGGGCCTTAAAGTCAGAAATACTTAAGGAGAAGGGAGTTCAAGATGTATGGGAGTTTCTTTAAAGTAAGATACTGAAGGCACAATCACAAACAATTCCCATGAGAAGGAAAAATTGGAGGAGCCTAAATAAGCCAAGGTTGCTCCATAGACAAGCTTTCTAAAGACTTGAGAAATAAAAAAGACTCATTCAGAAAGTGGAAAGAGGGCCTTATAACCAAGGATGAATATAAACAGGTAACCAGCGCTTATGGAAATGCTATGGGTTAAAATAGTGGGTCCAAAAGGAGGCTTAACAGTGGGAGTTTGTTATCGCCCACCAGATCAAAAGATAGAGGAGGATTATAAAATGATGAATGAATTAAAGATAGCGGCTAGATGAAATAACTGTGTTGTAATAGGCGACTTTAACTACCCACACATTGATTGGGTCAATATGAGTTCTAGTCGGGAAAAAGAGATTGCGTTTCTAGACACTCTCAATGACTGTGCTGTGGAACAGATGGTCACAGATCCTACGAGGGGAGAGACGATCCTGGATTTGGTCCTAAGTAACACCCAAGACCTGGTGAGAGATGTAAAAGTGATTGCACCACTTGGGAACAGTGACCATAATGTCATTGAGTTTAACATTTGTACAGATAGGGAGTTGCCCAAAAAGACTGACATGACCACTTTTAACTTTAAAAGGGGTAACTTCTCTGGTATGAGGGGACATGTGAGGAAGAAATTGAAAGGAAGAGTGGAGAAGGTCAAAACCATTGGGGAAGCTTGGAGACTATTTAAAAAGACAATCCTAGAAGCTCAGAAAAAATATATACCACAGGTTAGGAAAGGTACAAATAGGTATAGAAAAAAGCCTGCATGGTTAACAAATAAAGTAATGGAAGCTGTAAAAGGTAAGAAGGATTCCTTTAAGCGGTGGAAAGCTAGTCTTAGTGAGGTTGATAAAAGGGAGCACAGACTATGGCAAATAAAATGCAAGTCTGTGATCAGGCAAGTAAAAAGGGAATATGAGGAGCATATCGCAAAAAACATAAAGGCCAACAATAAAACTTTCTTCAAATACATTAGAAGTAGGAAGCCAGCCAAGGAGGCAGTGGGGCCCTTGGATGACCAAGGGGTAAAAGGAGTAGTGAAGGATGATAGGGAAATGGCTGAGAAGCTGAATGCATTTTTTGCCTCTGTCTTCACTGTGGAAGAGGAGAAGTGTTTGCCCACTCCAGAAGCACCTATTTCGGGAGGGGGTTTGAAAGACCTGAATCAGATTGCGGTCACAAGAGAGGAAGTCCTCCGACTGATGGACAATTTAAAAACTAATAAATCACCAGGCCCGGATGGCATTCATCCGAGAGTTCTGAAAGAACTCAAATGTGAACTTGTGGATCTCCTGACAAAAATATGTAATCTTTCTTTAAAACCTGCCTCCATTCCTGAGGACTGGAAGGTAGCTAATGTCACTCCCATCTTTAAAAAGGGCTCCAGGGGAGATCCGGGAAATTACAGGCCAGTCAGTCTGACATCGATACCGGGTAACCTGGTGGAAACTGTTATTAAGGCAAGAATTACTAGGCACATTGATGAACAAAAACTATTGAGGCAGACTCAGCATGGGTTCTGTAAGGGAAGATCTTGTCTCACTAACCTGTTAGTGTTTTTTGAGGGAGTGAACAAACATGTGGACAAGGGGGACCCAATAGATATTATTTACCTTGACTTCCGGAAAGCTTTTGATACAGTTCCTCATCAAAGGCTCCTAAGTAAGCTCAATGGTCATGGGATAAAAGGACAAGTCCTCTTGTGGATCAAAAACTGGCTTATAAATAGAAAACAGAGAGTGAGTATAAATGGGAAACTTTCTCAGTGGAGGGTGGTAAGCAGTGGGGTACCACAGGGATCAGTACTCGGTCCGATGCTTTTTAACTTGTTTATTAATGATTTGGAATTGGGAGTAAGCAGTGATGTGGCTAAATTTGCAGATGACACGAAGTTGTTCAGGGTGGTGAAAACTAGGGAGGAGTGTGAGGCACTCCAAAGGGATCTGTTGAGGATGGGTGAGTGGGCGTCAACGTGGCAAATGGAATTCAATGTGGTCAAGTGCAAAGTGATGCACATTGGAGCCAAAAATCCTAAATATAAATACACGTTGATGGGGTCTGAACTGGCAGAGATGGACCAAGAGAGAGATCTTGGAGTCGTAGTGGATAACTTGCTGAAAATGTCTAGACAGTGTGTAGCTGCAATAAAGAAGGCCAACGCTATGCTGGGGATTATTAGGAAGGGAATTGATAACAAATCTGCCAGTATCATCATGCCCCTGTATAAATCATTGGTGCGACCTCATTTGGAATACTGTGTACAGTTCTGGTCACCACATCTCAAAAAGGATATTATAGCATTGGAAAAAGTGCAGAGAAGGGCAACTAGAATGATAAAAGGGTTGGAACACCTTCCCTATGAAGAAAGGTTAAAATGCTTGGGGCTCTTTAGCTTGGAGAAACGACGGCTGAGAGGTGACATGATCGAGGTTTATAAGATTATGAATGGGATTGAGCAGGTTGAGAAAGAAGTACTTTTCTCCCTTTCTCACAATACAAGAACTCGTGGGCACTCTATGAAATTGCTGAGCAGTCGGGTTAGAACAGATAAAAGGAAATACTTCTTCACCCAAAGAGTGATTAACATATGGAATTCACTGCCACAGGAGGTCGTGGCAGCTGCAAGAATGGACAGTTTCAAGAGGGAATTAGATAAACATATGGAGCAGAAGTCCATCAGTGGCTATTAGCCACAGGGTATAGATGGGAACTCTCAGTCTGGGGCAGGTGATGCACTCTATTCTTGGTGCTGGAGGGGGAAGCAGTGGGAGGGCTTCTGGTGCCCCGGACCCACTGCTGGACCTCCTGATGGCAACTGGTATATTTTGGCCGCTGTGTGACAGAGTGTTGGACTAGATGGGCCATTGGCCTGATTCAACATAGGCTTCTCTTATGTTCTTATGTTCTAAAGAGTATTAAGAAAGCTAAAGCTCAGTATGAGCTTAGGTTAGCAAAAAGATGCTAAAAACAACTAGAAAAGGTTCTTTTCTTATGTTCAAAGTATGAAAAAGAGCAAGGACATGGCAGGCCCATTGCGGGGACAGGAAAGTGAAATTGTAACAGATGATGAAGAGAAAGCAGAACTGCTCAACTCCTGCTTTTCCTCAGTCTTCTCTTGCAAAGGAAACAGTACTCAGTACGGCAAAAACAGAAGGGAGTTGTAGCCTAGGAGCTGCACAGGGGTAGTGGATAAAAAAGGGCTCTTTTTGTAGCTGGAACTCCTTTGCATATTAGGTGACACACCCGTAATGTAGCCAATCCTCCGAGAGCTTACAGTAGCCCCTGTAAGAAGAGCTCTGCAAGCTCCTGGAGGATAGGCTACATTAGGGTGTCGCCTAATACGCAAAGGAGTTCCTGCTAAAAGAGCCCTGGGTAAGTACATAAACAACTAGTTTCTTTTAATGAAATAAGTCCTCAAGGCCAGATGAACTGCATCCAAGGGTACTAAAAGAACTCACAGGTGTAATTTCTGAGCCTCTGTCCATTATTTTTGACAATTCTTGGAGAACAAGTGAGGTGTCAAAAGATTGGAGGTGGGCAAATGTTGTCCCCATCTTCAAGAAGGGGAAAAAGGAGGATTCAGGTAACTACCAATGCCAGAGCTCTTTTGTAGCAGCAATCCTTTGCATATTAGGTGACACACCCCGAATGTAGCCTATCCTCCAAGAATTTACAGGGGCTACTGTAAGCTCTTGGAGGATGTTGGTTGTTAATATCCAGCAGCTAGATCAGGGTTATGGGCCCAGCCTCGCGGGAGGACCGTCCAGAGCAACGGTGAGCCTACCAGCCCAGTGGGGATTCGTGCCTGTCGGGGACCGGTGAGTCTGACAGCCAGCACTGCTATCTGAACAACGCCAGTGAGCCAGACCAAGAGTGAGTGTGCCGCAGTGGACAAGGAGCTAAGGGTGCTGACTTCTTCCAGGAGTGGGGGAGTGAACGAGCCTACCCGGGAAAGCCTTGGCTGTGGTGAGTCACGCTGTGTGTGAGAGAGAGACTGATAACAGTTCCAGCCCGAGCATGTTGAGAAAGCCGGAGAAAGCATGGCTTTGGTGCCAACAACGCAGGTGGTGGACAAGCTGACCTCCACGAATTATGATACGTGGGTGTTTCGGATGAAACACTATCTCATCAGGGAAGGGCTCTGGGTGTACGTTAATGACCCTCCTGATCCAGTTCCGGCAGCAGATGTGGCAAAGGTCGAGAAAGCTCTGGCGTGCATCGTTCTGGCCGTGAGTGATGACCAATTAGTTCATATTTCGTCTGCAATTAATGCGAAGGCAGCGTGGGATTCGCTTAAAACCGTTTACGTGCAAACATCAGCAGGTACTATTATGTCTTTGATGCGGCGTCTGTACAGAAAGCATCAGGCTCCAACAGAGTCTGTCCGGGAGCATGTGAACACTCTGACAGAGCTGTTTCAGCAGTTGCAGGGAAGAGGGAAATTGATAAGCCAGGAGGACAGGTGTTATTGTTTATTAAGTTCTTTAAATGAAAACTTTGACACTTTAATCACCTCCCTGGAAGGTTTACCTGTTGAACAATTAAATCTACAAATGATTGTTGGCCGTGCGCTGGAGTATGAAGCTAAAATCAACACGAAGCGCTTATCTGTTTCCTGGCAGCATGCCCAGCCTGTGGAATGCAAAGAGGCTAGCAGCAGGCAGAGAGAGCAACTCAATGTGAAATGTGAGCCGGCAAGAGCTCTGCGCGTGAAAAAATGCTTCCTATGTGGGTCTGTATCTCATCTACAAAAAACCTGTCCCTTGCAACAGAACAAGAAACCCGTCAATGGACAGCAGGACGTGTTGTTTAAACGTTCTAATGCCTCGCTTGTGTTGACAGGTACTGATTTAACACATGATTGGATAATTGATAGTGGGGCGAGTCAAATTTTCTGTAAGACTCCAGATATGCTCCAGAATCAACGAAAAGCACAACTACCACATGTGACCCTTGCTGATGGTCACGTGGCTACTGTATCTTGCTGTGGAGAGTTAACTATTTCTTGTCTAAGCCATACTTTTCAAAACGTCCTCTGTGTCCCCTCCCTTGAGAATAATTTGCTCAGTGTCCTGGCGTTGGACAGAGCCCAGTTTGAATTAGTGTTTGCAAATGAGTCTTGCAGCATTAGCAAAGGTGGGAAAGTGAGGGCTACAGCTAATTTGAAAAATGGTGTGTATGTATTAGATTGCCCTGAAACGGCAGCGTCAGCAAGCGTGCCTGGGAATAAGAATCCACACCATGAATGTTTACATCTTCTTCATCGTCGCCTAGGCCACGCCTCCTTCCATTGCATAAATCAAACCCTAACTCTAACAGGCAGGGAAGGAGTGAAGGATTGTAAAACATTCCTTGACTGTCAGGTCTGTAAACAAGTTAAGTCACAGGCATTTCCTGTAGCTTATAAAAGTGACAGAGTATCAACGCATGCTTTGCAATTAGTGCATGTGGATCTAATGGGACCGTTTCCTCCTAGTTTATCTCATAATCGTTATGCGTTGATTATAACAGATGATTTTTCTCATTATTCATGGGTATATATCTTAAAGAGTAAGGCTGATACTTGCCAAACCTTGAAATACTGGCACAAGAAAGTAAGAAACCAATTGGGTGAGTTAAAAGCCATACAAACTGATATGGGGGGAGAATTTATGTCAAATGCAATGAAACAATGGTTGCAAAAAATAGGGGTTAAACACAGGGTTGCTAACCCAGCGGCACCACCCAAGAATGGGGTTGCAGAACGAAAAAACTCCACCCTACAGACCATTATGTATGTAATGTTGGCTGATGCTCAGTTACCAAAGTCATTTTGGGCTGAAGGTTTGAAATGTGCAGTGTATGTATCAAATAGGACTTGGTCAAGAGTTTTGAATAGCATACCTTTCTATTTGCTTTATGGAAAAATGCCAAAGTTGAATTATCTGCATGTGTTTGGGTCTAAAGCGTGGGTTAACATACCTGTAGATCAGCGCAGAAAAGGTGGTCCCAGATCAAAGCAGATGCTCTTTTTGGGATATCAATCAGGTATGAAAACCTACAGGTTCTCTAATGACCACCATCAGATCACTTTCAGCAGGTCTGCCAATTTTTCTGAGGGCAAGAATTGGCACAATATTCATGCAAACTCTCTACCTGAACAAACAGTGTTGCCTGTTACTGGTGAAACAGATACTAATGTAAGTTCTGAGGTTCCAGAGGCAAGTTCTTCTCAGCCTAGTGTAACAGGTGATGTTAAAACAGAAAGCACCACACCCAGGAGGTCTGAGAGAAGTACAAAAGGTGTTCCGCCACAAAGATATGGGTACGATACACAAGTGGCAAATTTTGTGTGTGTAAAAGAACCTACTTGTTACAATGATGTAACTATGATGCAGGACACTGAAAAGCAAGCATGGTTAAAAGCAATGCAAGTGGAGTATGATTCTCTATGCACAAATGAAGTGTTTGAACTGTCTGAATTGCCTGAGGGGGAAAAGGTCATAGGGTGCAGATGGTTGTACAAACTGAAACCTGTGCAAGGTGAAATGCCACAGAGGAAGGCTAGATTAATAGCACAGGGGTATACTCAGGAGTTAGGGGTGGACTATGATGAAACGTTTGCTCCTACAATAAAAAGTAATACTTTGAATGTAACATTGTCAAAGGCAGGTGCAGAAGGGTTGAAGGTTCAGCATTTTGACTTCACAACTGCATATCTGAATGCAGCTCTGGATGAGCAACTATACATGAAACAAATACCTGGTTTTGAAAGTACAAATCCCAACCTGGTATTAAGGTTGAAAAAGGGATTATACGGTTTAAAACAGAGTGGGCATTTATGGAATGTATGTCTCACTGGTACTTTAACCAACATGGGGTTTAAACAAAGCGTTGCTGACCCATGCATGTTCCACAAGACAATTAATGGAGATAAATGCTACCTAATGGTGTTTGTGGACGATATCTGCTTTATGTACACACAAAATGTACAGTTGGTTTGGTTCGAAGAAACTACAAAACAGCACTTTAAAATGAAAAATCTGGGTGAAATCAAGTACTATTTGGGTATGGAAATTACCAGAAATGAAAAGGGCTATTTTACCATTAGCCAGGAAAACAAAATTGAAGCCTTGTTAGAAAAATATAAGATGGCTAATGCAAATCCTGTCTCAACACCTATGTCTACTGGCTATGTTAGGGAGCCAGATGATAAGCTGTTTGAGCAAAAACAATTGTACCAATCGCTTGTGGGTTCATTGGCCTATCTCGCCCTGATATTAGCAATGCAGTCCATTTACTGTGCCAAAAGAGTTCAAAGCCCTATGTAAGAGATTGGAATGCTGCCAAAAGAGTCTTAAAATACTTAAGGGGCACATCCAAATTCAAGTTGGTACTGGAAGGGAACCATTCTCAACAGGTTCTGGCCTGCAGTGACTCCAACTGGGGTACAAACAATGATGCCAAGTCTACTACTGGCTATGTCATATTTGTAAATGGATCCTTGGTTATGTGGAAATCAGTGAAACAATATTTTATTTCCACTAGTACGTGTGAATCCGAATTTGCAGCCATTGACGAATGTGTTATTCAATCGGAGTGGCTAAAACAAATATTGAATGACTTTGATGTGAAATGTAATATGCCAATGACTGTAATGTGTGATAATGCGGCTGCAACACAAATAGCTGATTCCCAAGGGATTAAGCCTAGGTCCAGGCATATAAACATCAGATATCAAAATGTGAGAGATACTGTACAAAGGAAACTTGTTAGTTTGCAACAGTGTTCTTCAAAAGAAAACATTGCTGATATGTTTACGAAGAGTGTTGATGAAACCAAATTCCTGGCCCTTAGGAAGCAATTGCATCTGATCTGACTTTGCTGTATATTAAGGGGGGAGTGTTGGTTGTTAATATCCAGCAGCTAGATCAGCATGATCTAACTGACAGCTGGCAAGCTGCTTGAAACAAGTCCTGACCTGTTCAGACCGGCCCAGATATGAGGTCAGTGGGCAATGACTCAGCATGATGCTGATTGGTTGTCATATGTAAATGTCTTGTACTGTACAGTTTTTCTTCTCTCAAAGTGTGTGTCTGGTGGAGCAGTTTGTTGGAGTATCTTGTGAATAAACACTGTATATAGTTTTCCACAGCTCTGACTCTGTGCGGTGCTATATAGCAGTTACTTTGCTAAAGTGCTGGAGTTGCTGCACAATCCTGGTGGCTCAAGGTGGCTACACCTTGCTTACGCAGTCTGCGCGTCAGAGGATTGGCTACATTAGGGGTGTGTCGCCTAATATGCAAAGGAGTTCATGCTACAAAAAGAGCCCTGTACCAACCCATCTATATCTGGGGAAGTTTCAGAACAAATTGTCAAACAGACAGTCCTTGAGCATTTAGAAAGGATGGCTGTGATTACTAAGAGTCAGCACAGGTTTCTCAAGAACAAGTCATATCAGACTAATCTTATATCTTTTTTGGAGAAAGTTACTACCTTGCTGGATCAGGGGAATGCTGCAGACACAATTTATCTTGATTTTGGTAAGGCTTCTGATAAGGTTCCACATAATATTCTTGTTGACAGATTTGTAAAATGTGGTTTGGATCCTATGCCAGTTAGGTGGATTTGTAACTGGTTGACAGATCGCACCCAAAGAGTGCTTGTGAATGGATCCTCATCTTCTTGGAGAAGAGTGACAAATGGAGTGCCTCCAGGATCTGTCCTGCAACCTATTTTGTTCAACATCTTTATCAACTATTTAGATGAAGGGATAGAGGGAATGCTCATAAAACTTCCAGATGATACTAAATTGGGAGGGGTAGAAAATATGGTAGAAGACAGGGTTAAGATACAGGATGATCTTCACAGGCTGGAAAACTGGCCTAAAACAAATAAAATGAATTTCAGTGGGGATACATTTAGGTAGGAAAAATAAAATGCATAATTATAGGTTGGGGAAAACTTGTCGGTGGTAGTATGTGTAAAGAGGATCTAGGGGTCTTAGTAGACCATACACGGAACATGGGTCAGCAGTGTGATGCGGTTGCTAAAAAGGGAAATGCGCTTTTGGGCTGTATCAACAGAAATATAGTGTCCAGATCACGTGAAATGATGATACCACTTTGCTCTGCTCTGGTTAGACCTCACCTAGAGTATTGTGTTCAGTTTTGGGAACCATAATTTAAGAAAAATATTGGCAAGCTGGAAAGTGTCCAGAGGGGGGCAATGAAGATGGTGAGGGGTCTGGAGACCAAGTCCTATGAGGAAAGAAGAAGAAGAAGAAGAGATTGGATTTATATCCCACCCTTCACTACCCAAAGGTGTCTCAGAGCGGCTTACAAACTCCTTTCCCTTCCCCTCCCCACAACAGACACCCTGTGAGGTAGATGGGGCTGGGAGAACTTCTGACAGAAACTGTCCTTGAGAGAACAGCTGTGCCAGAGCTCGTGACTGACCCAAGGTCACATCAGCAGGTGCAAGTGGAGGAGTGGGGAATCAAACCCAGTTCTCCCAGATAAGAGTCCATGCACTTAACCACTACACCAAACTGGGTTGAAGGAGCTGGGTATGTTTAGCTTGAAGAGGAGACGACTGAGAAGTGATATGATAACCATCTTCAAGTACTTGAAGGCTGCCATATAGAGGATGGTGCAGAGTTGTTTTCTGTTACCCCAGAAGGTCGGATCAGAACCAACGGGTTTAAATTAAATCAGAAGAGTTTTTGGTTAAACATTAGGTAGAACTTGCGGACAGTGGTTCCTCAGTGGAATAGGCTTCCTTGAGAGGTGGTGGGCTCTTCTTCTTTGAAGGTTTTCAAACAGAGGCTGGACGGCCCACTGACAGCAATGCTGATTGTGAGAACTGAGGCAGATAATGAGAGGGAAGGCAGGAAGGGTTGCCTCAGTGCTTAGTTCTTGTGGACCTTTCTGACACTCCCAGGGAAATGCTGATGGCCACTTTGGGGTCAGGAAGCAATTTTTCTCCAGGCCAGTTTGGCCCCAGGGATCTGGGGATTTTTTTGTCATCTTCTGGGCATGGAACACAGCGGGTCAGTGGGGGTGTGGAGGGGGAGGTATTTGTGAATTTCCTGCATTGTGCAGGGGGTTGAACTAGATGACCCTGAAGGTCCCTTCCAACTCTATGATTTTATGAACAACTTTATTACTGCATGGCCCAACTCATGGTAACTACAAGAGAGATCTAGGTATAGCCAAACAAAATAAAAAGAACATGACAGAAAGGTTACTGGTCAGTTAGCTTGCATTCTTGAGCATCCATTCCAGCCTCAGAGTGAGGTTTGTCATTGGTTGCAAAGGGCCCATTCCCCAAGGTCACACCCCTAAACATCCTCCAGCATCACTCCCCTGTATGTAACCATCAACAACAACCCACACCATCCCCTTTGTCTTGCACCGGCTGAAGAATGAACAAACTTCAAACAAAGGAACAGCTTGCCTTTTCTAGACACCAGAATTTTAATATGCAAAGGAAATGAAGCACTGACTGTTTAGAGAAAAACAAATAGGTTTATTTAAAGAACAAACTGTTATAGAACATGGAAGAGAGAAAGCCTTAACTATCTAGCCTAACTGCTGTAAAAGGAACAACAAGAAGAAGAAAGCTCTGCAGGAGCAGGAAGTCTCCAGAAAAACCAATCAGAAGACAGCAAGGACATAATTTGAAATTGTTGGCAGTCCCTAATCTAGCTATGCTAACTACCAGTCCTTCCGGTCCTTCAGCTGTCCCCCTATAGGGTGAGCTTCAGAGCTTCTTCATAAGGCTGCACTATAGGCCTTGCCCCTTCTAACACTGGGACCTTAGCCAATCTGGGTACCAGGCTCCTGGGCCCACCAGAAGATGGCCCCGCCAATCAAGAGGTGTTAACATATCAAACAGCCCTCTCTACTCAGTGAAGAGTATCTTTGTCAGTGGGAGTCGATCTGGAGCGCTAATGCTTTGAAATCAAAAACTTCATCAATCAGAGCTGTAACCTTTAAATGTATGTAAATGTATTTGACACCTCAAAGGCTTCACCATCTCCATCCATCTTCCTCCTCGGTATGTTGGCATGGTTGTAGTGAAATAGGCACCTGTTGGCATTGTTGGTGGGCATGTAAATTTGTAGAGCAATTCTGGCAGATGGTGCATGCCCAAATCAGTGAGATTGTCTCATATAATATACCATTCAAGGCAGAAGTTTTACTTTTAAATTTGGCTGGATAGGGAAATCTTGATGGAGAAAAAAGAGTGTCAGCTGAGCCTCTGGCATTGCTGCCATGGCTAGTGGGGAGGGGAGATGTTGGTCTGCCTCTGTACTGAAATCTTAAGTGTTGTGGCTTTTAGGCTCGTCTTATCTATGTAGACTCAGCTAGTGACCTTGGTGCCTTGTTACAGCTTTCCTCTGAGAACGTAGACCCGCTAGGTTAGGCGGGCTTTTGCTTGTACCCTGATTGGACCTGGGCCATCAAGGGACCCCTTTGAATTAGGTATAACTTCCCGCTGAGCACATTTTCCAGTAGTTCTAACACAGAATGTATGCAAAGAAGACCTGCCTTTATTATACTCAAAAGAAGATAGCAAGAGACTAATGTTCTCTGGTCTTCTACTGGTTCCTTTTTGCACATCGAGAGGGTAGAGACTGCTGCAGTGATAATGGTGGAGGCATCCAGGCTATAATTGAAGGGGCCATGATAGAAAGGCCAGTGCTCAAGTCTCCTTACCTCACCTCACCCCCTTCACTGCCAGGATCAAGAGGAGACAGAGCCTGTCCACAACACCCCACCTGGTGTCCAGACCACCCACCACCAACCTCCCAGTGGCAGAAAAGACAAGCACTGGGGTGCGGGAGAGGCCACAGGGCTGCAGCAACAGGGTAGGATCTCGAATCACCCACTGATGGGAGAGGCTAGCCAAGAAGATGGAAATAACAATAAAAACACCATGGTGTCAGACTCCCAGTCGAACCACTCTTAACACAATCTTTTCTTTTGAAAGTTTATTGAGAAGATTTGGTTAACTGTAGAGACAAACTCCTTTGTCAGAACTGGCGATACCAGGCCTAGGAATTGAAAATAAAGATGAGGTCCCACATTCCATACATACATTACCCACACCAGCATTACTACAGGTCATGAAAGATATACGACCCAACTAGCTATGCCCAAAGTCTTATCTCTCTCGAGGTCAACTCTCATGTGAAAACCTGAGAACTTCCTGGAGGCTGTGTGAAAAAGAGTTATAAGTGGCGCATCCTCACACCTACTGACATTCAGACTCACACTCACTCCTCCCCTTAGGAATGTCATGTCAGCGAGGGCAAAAGATAAGGGCATAGAGCAATACCAGATATGCCCAGCAGGCAGGGGTATAGAAGCAAAACTAAGCATTAGCACTACGAAGGTCAATAACCATAAACCATAAATCCAGGGCCCAAGTCTGACATATGGTGATGGGGCCATGGCATTGGCTGTCAACGGCTGGCACTCTTCAGCAGGGGCTGCCAGGAAACGGACCCACAGAGGGGGTGAAAGACACTGCAGAACACCGTGGAACAACAACAGACCACTGGAGCAAGGCCAAGACTCCCCAGCATCTGGGAAGAATGCTCCACTTGATCCCTCTCCCTCCCACCCCTTACTGAGCCCCTGCACACAACCGCCACAGTTTTCAAGTTCCAGAAGATCCTGTTGTCTGGTAAGTTTGTTCTCTGTTCACTGCTTTGTTTGTTTGTTGATAATTTGTAATAAAACAGAATAACCCAGCAGAGCACCAACTCAAGGCTCAGTGCCAGATGCCATCTTAAAACCCAGCCTGATCTTATGAAGGCTTGAGTACTGCAACACACTGTGTGGAGCTGATTTTGAAAAGGATTTGGAAATGACGAGAGATTCAAAACATTGCAGCAACATTGCTAACTGGCACTAGTTATGCTTGATCAGCCATTTGTTTAGATCATGTTCTGCTTTCCAGTCATAAGATGTGAACCGATATTTCAGCAAGCTGTTCAGATACACCCAACTGGATTCAGGTGTATCAAGTTTATACAGTTGTTCTTTACGCTTGTCCCTTACTTTGAGGATATTGGAGAGAAAAAAATGTGGTGGTATATTACACCCAGTAAGTTACATCATATTTCTACATCATATTTACCACTCTGCTGGAGGAAATGTGGGGCTCAGGGATTGTTTATGCATTGTTGGTGGGATTGCAAGATTGTAATGGACTTTCGGCAAAAAAAATTTGCTACATCAAAGAAATCACCAGCTATGATATCGACAAGACACCTGACTTGGTTCTGTTGGACCTATGGAAAGACAAATGCATACCTCAGATTCGACAGGAACCTATTTCTCTTTTCCTAATAGCAGCCAAAATGCTAATTGGTAGCAGTTGGAAGGACCTATCCCCTATTTCAACCTCGTGTTGTTTTGTCAAACTCTGGTGTAATTTATTCATCTCCGACCACGTGCAAGGCGAGGTCCCCACGCGGTCAGGTGAAGCGCCCGAGCTTCGCTGCCAGAGACAATGGCCACGCGGATCCTAGCCCGAGCCACTCAGCGGGCGAGGCTCCCGGCTGTAAGCCTACGGAACTCTCAGCCACTTTTTAGAGCCTATCATGAGTGTGGGGTGTCTTTGGGTGCGGGGTTATTTTGCACATATAAACTGGCCTGCGAGCCGGGAAGTTTGCCTTGTTCTTCACCTAATAAAAGTATGAGAACTGAAAGCACTAGTAAGTCTCAGTACTTTTCATCTGGGAACTGCTTGTTGTGGATAAAATACTGGATTCTATTGAGACTGCAGAAGGTACTAACTCTAATTCGAATATGTTATCCAATTGGATTCTATTTTGGAGTATGTTCAAGAGAATTATTCAATACAATCTAGATTTATACCATTAAAATATTGTGAAATAATCACCTGCTTATGATTTTAGATGAAACTATTTTTGTTACTCATGCACCGTATATTATGATCTCATATTTTGTTGCTTGTGAAATGCTTCCCTATGTTGTGTGACGTGATTGTTATATTAGCACGGCTAACCTGTTAATTTCTGTTTTGTACTTGACTTTGAGTAATAAAAATGTTTTTTTCAAGTTTACACAGTTACATCTGCTGCTGCCTCCAGTTACCACTGCTGCTGCCTCCAAGTTTAAACAGCACATAGTAGGAAGGGGGAAAGTTTGAGACTTTTGAGTGGAGGTTTACTATCAGGTGTCTCAGTTCTTTCGGTCTCTGTCCCTTAGCCCAGCTCCTTTGCAGCCACTTATGCTACTGAGAGGTCACCTGACAAAGCAAGCAACCTTTTTGCCAATGGCAGTCATTGAATGGAGGCATCCAACTGTGCAGGTGCAAAGAAGAGGAGGAATGTATTAGCTTGGTCAATTTGAGGACCCAACCATGACCTCACTGCAATAATGTGTCCCCTGACTAGAAAAAAAAGATCATGCTGTATCCCCCTTGGTAATAAGAAGCAGGGGGGGCTTTTCCTGAGGTACCTCTGGAACTTCTTCCCAAGTTCTGTGAGGGTAACTCTTGCAGGGTTTTAGAAAAGCAGGGCAAAGACCTCACCAAGTCTAGACATAATATTTAGAGTAATATATTTTTAATTAGGTTAGCTGGAAACATTTACCTGTACATAACCTCTCTTATTTGATTTTACAGTTGATTTAATGGTATTTTAATCATGTTTCTATTGTATTTTAATTGGATGATTTATGTAAGTTAGTTTGGGAGCCCTGCTCGCTGAAGAGTGGGGAAAGAGCAAAAGAATAATCATGAATAGAAAACCCTGGAAGTGCTGGATTAGGAGGAACTCCAAAACTTCTGCATCTCACCATATGAGATATGTGTAGTATTAGTACTAGCTTTAGGGATGAGCAAGTAACCCAGTTGGCTCATATTTTATCAATGCTTTTGATCCTTTGCTGTTGGTTTTGTAGCTTCATTTGTACTCTATAGACACACTGTATGGTTTTTCACATGCTATTTGTATGATATTGATATGTACTGAACCTAATTTATACATGCAATGTCTATTGCTAGTTTGAACACATTCTAGGGACTCAATGCAGATTATACACAGTAAATCAATATAATTGACAGGATGGGCAGTCAGTAAATTTGGATTAGGGTTGAAGAACCAATCAGAAGCCTAAAAATAGAACTGAAGCAAAGCATAAGCAAAAGTCTTAACATGACACATTATTTGATACAAAAATCACATAGTAGGATTCTAGTTCCAGTAGGCTAAACACTGTAGCATAGACCACCATCACTAATAACTTATCTAAGTAACTTTGTGAATCATTTCATACAGAAAAGCTCTCTTGAATTATTCAGTTCTGCAGAGTTTGAAGGAAGCCAGGGGAGGGGGAGCCTTCCTGACCTCCTTGGGGCCGGTCGTTCCACGAGGAAAGGGGCCACCACAGAGAATGAAGCCCTGGATACTCGCCGTGAGGGCTCCTTCTGCTCTGAGGCTGGGAGGGCACCTTGGAAGGGGTCACTGCCACCAATCGCTCAGGCAGGCACAGCCAGACTGCGCTCGTGGGAGGGGACTGACTCGAGAGCCTGCATCTCTGGTAGGTGCCTTTTTTTTTTTAAGAGAGAGAGAGAGAGAGAAAGGGAGATCTGGGAGACTGAGGAGACAGTCTGAGAAAAATGTGAAACTTTGTGGCATAGCCAGACTGCATGGTTTGCAGAACCCAGTGGTCTGGTTGAACTTGAGTCTGAAGCCACTGGGTTAGAATTCCTGAAGCCACCCACCCACCAAAATGTCCATGGCATCATGGTTTCCTTGCCTGGACAGCCGATCAGGTTTGTTGTACTTGTTGGACTGAAGCTGGGATGATCTTTTGGAATGGGAGCCTCTTGAAAGGTTGCTTGACCACTGGGCCTCCTTTGATCTGGTCTAATCTGGTATAATGTGTGATGGGAACAAAAGGAATGAGTGGGAAAAACTCTCCTCTTGTCCCTCCTTAGACTCGTGACCATGGCCCTCTTCTTATCTCTAGTTTCCACCAGGATCTTGTTGAGACAGTCCCCAAAATAGCCTTCCACACTGCAGTGGTCAGACTATTACTATGGATTTAGAATGGGGATCCACTTGCCATGCGTGAATCCATAGAGCCTGCCTCTCCATAGAGCAGCCACCATGAAGCAGGATGCAAAGATAACTGGGCTGAGGGAGGCATCCCTTAGGAAGATGGCCACCTTGAGAACATAGCTGGCATTGCCCCTTCCCCTTCTGGTGTCACTGGGAGTGAACAGGACCAACTTCAGGGCCCACACCATGGCTTGCTCCAGAGATTAAGGCAGAGTTTGCTGTAATGCAGCTCCATCATGCCGGCTGAGCTTCTGCTAAAGGCAGAGAAGGGCAGATGTAAGACCCCACCCTTAGAAACATTTTCCAGAGTTTTGTGATCTTGATTCCTGTAAGCCATTTCGGGAGCCAATTTCTGGCTGAATAGCAAGATAAAAATTAAATCACTAAATAAGCCAGAAAGGCAATTTGCCTGAAAGCCTGTGTGCATCAACATAGGAAGCAGACCACTGAAATCAGTGGGGCTGACTCTCAGCCAAGAGTCCAAGTAAAGCTAGGTTGCAAGGTGCAAACAAAACCTGCTGAACTTTAACCTGGTAAAAATGTAGATTTCTGCTAACAACATTGTTCTCCTCAGCCAGCCCCAAGAATACAATGAACTTTCTGTCTTTCATTGCTTCAATTTTGGAATCTTCACAACTACCAACCAGGGTTCACTCTAGGGTGTGCCAGGTGCACTGAGTGCCTTGATTTTTAATGCTCAGCACATGGTTTTGTGCCCCAGTACACTGGCCGGGGGCTGGCCTGCCACCTCACATGGGTGGCTCCTCCTTGCTGAGCACCAGTCGCCCCCATGCCAGTGTGCCAGTGGAAGGCTGTGTGGGTGCGTGCAGCCTTGGAAAGTGGGGGTCCTGACTCACCACAGCTGGACAGCAGCAATGGCAGGAAAACCTGGCTCCCCCCCCCCGGTGGACCTATGATAGGGCCAGACCTGGGCCCAGGCAAGGGCCACTGGGGGGAGCTTGCTGCACCACCTGGCCAGCTCACCTGACCAAGTGGGATCACTTGGGCTGTTTCATTTCCTGGCATGGGAGCCACTTTCTCACACATGGCCTGGGCTTGTCATTGCTGGCTGGGGGCTGGTTGACAAGGGCCCTCGCAGCGCTTCTTGGCTCTTCCCCCTAGTTTGTCTCACCGCATGGCCTCCTCCTGGACCCCAGGTGAGCATGCATTGAGGGAAATGGGGAAAGGTGCGTAAGGTTTAAATGGGAGAAGGAGGAGGAAGGAGGGAGACAGGCAAGGGCGGGGATGCAGGTCCAAGGGAGCCCAGACTTCCCATCTGCCATTGCTGGGGGACACAGCCTGAGGATCCTAATGGGCCTCCTATCGCCAGCACGGGGTGTGGGGGTGTGGAGGAGCCAACACTGCGTTGTGCGAGGATTGAGGAGAGGCTGGGGAGGCACTTTTTACCCCACTTCAGGCTGCTTCCCCTGCAGCCTGCCTTGCCTTGACTTTTCCTTTCCTTTCCTTTCCTTTCCTTTCCTTTCCTTTCCTTTCCTTTCCTTTCCTTTCCTTTCCTTTCCTTTCCTTTCCTTTCCTTTCCTTTCCTTTCCTTTCCTTTCCTTTCCTTTCCTTTCCTTTCCTTCCCTTCCCTTCCCTTCCCTCCCCTCCCCTCCCCTCCCCTCCCCTCCCTTCCCTTCCCGTCTGTCTTTGGCTGTGAGGACACTCCAGCTCTGACTAAGATGGCCATACAGATGCTTTTTGGACCAAAACTAGAAGCTATGCATTTCATCTTTAGAGGCCTCACAAACATCTTTGTCTTGTGTCTATTGATCTTGCTGCTTAACCTGCCTTTTCTTGGTCCAGCATTCACTGGTTGGTTATCTTATTGTAATATGTACCATTGTTATGTGTACCTCAAACTATTTGACCTCTGGAGAAGGACCCAATAGGGCAGAAACGCGTCAGGTCGTGTGTATGGGCCCTTGTGTTCAGGCCACTTGAACATTTTAACAAGGCTTTCATTGGGCCCTTATTTGTTTTTAACTGTCTTTCTTATAAATACATGTATTTTTGTATGCTGTAAGTTTCAACTAGGTTTTTAATATTGGCCCTTTATCAGACTTCTTTCTCACCCTTGTGGTTCTTGATTCCAGTTTTTGGGTCAAGTTTGTTTTCCCCTTCCTGTGTCTTCCTGCTCCCCAGTCCATGACCCCCCCCCGCCAATTGGTGCCAGGGCAGCAGCCAACTCCACACTTCCCGGCTGCCAGAGGTCCCCACCACCATACCAGTAGACCATGGGCCAGTCCCATAGGCTGGGGGTGGTGGGAGGGGGATGCACAAGTAGGGTGGAGGTGCACATGGGGGGCAGGGGGGCACCGGGTCTCACAGCACCTATTTCCACAATGTCCGTGGGGATCCATGGAACATGTAAGCGAGCCAGGCACTTAATGATGGGGGAACAGATGGCCGCTGCTGCACTGGATGGCACAGGGGGACCAAATGGACAGAGTATAGATCCTCTGCCCCACCCCCTGCAGTGCTCAGGCCACGGGGCCACCTGGAAGGCCGCACCCCTGGGTGGCAACACCATCAGAAGGGGATGGCCATGGGGCCTGTGGGGTGCTCACCTGGACCGTGGCACTCATGCCATGCAGACCACCCCCACTGCTCCCACAAGTGCAGAAGCAGGTTAAAGTGAGGGGGCCTCACCGGGGCAGGGGGCCTTCACCTTGCCAGTCCTCTAGGGACTCGTAGAACAGGGCCTTCTCCCACTTGAACTTAGACCTGCTGTCAGGTACTTCAGAAAGTCAGTCAAACACCAGGCTTCAAGAAGAAAATAGCATTTATTGAAAGCAGTTCTAAAGGCACATTAACAATTTCTTGTCAGAGATAAAGCACTACGGAAAAGCCTCTACAGTTATACCCCCTGATTCTTGCTCCCCCTTTAATCTACCAATGACTATCAAGCCCACGCGCGGGAAAAAGGTGCAAAAGTTGTAAAGCGGTAAATAACCCAACAGCCTGAGCTGTTCTCCTAGAAGAAACAAGAAGAAAAACAAAATCTGTGAGACCAAGGCCATTTGGGCACTAGCAGATAACCCAGGCTGTGAATTGCTCTGTTGCCCGGGCAACCTGCACACCTCCCCACATTGCAGACATGAAAAGTTACAGACCATCCAAACCTCCTCCCCACCCATCCATCTCATGGCAGGATTACCTGACACCTGCACTGGCTGGCTGTGTGGGGAAAGCAAGACCTGGTGAGGCCCTCAGCCACGCCATAGAAGAGGGTCTCTAGTGGGGTGCTTCACATGACCCTGCCCCCTATCTCTCACACATGCAGTTGGGTGAGCAGGCACTCTGTCCCCTCATCCTGCCACAGGACACCTAGATATGCCACTGCCATCATGGTTGCGTGCTCTTGTAGGGCACTCATGCACTTTCAAGCACATGTGCACCTGGGACTGGCCGTGGTGATGATGCCTGGGGCCTTGGTACTCTTGCACAGGCTGTCCGGTGTACTCAGGCCAATGGATGGCTCCCTGCTGTCCTGGCCCTTTGCCCCGATGTCAGGGGCCATGGCAGGGAGCACCTATCAGCCCCCATGTGTCAGGGTCAACAGCAAGCAGATCCACACACACTCTCCAAGGAAAGGTATGCTTTCTTGGAATACTGTTCCATTGCCAAGTATTACAGGTACATTGTCAGGAATAGTGTTTATTGCAAGGGACTCAATACATATACCCTGATGCTTCCTCTAGCGAAGCGAATGAACTTCAAGCACGTGTGCGGGAATCCTCCCAGTGGGACATTATATCATAAATGGGAGACTCTCCCCACCCCCTGAGAGCAGAAACATTCACACCAATAATGGAACTCAAGCTCTCCCTTCCCATCAAGCACTGATAGCGCTGTCTGGCTAAGCCAGTTTGCACGGGCGGAGGAGTGCCTCCCTTCTGTTACCTACTGTAGCCAAGCAAAGCAATCATGTTTGCATGCGTAGAGGTCGGGGATGATAGAAAACAAAGAAAGTATGGCAGCTAGCTGACATTCTGTCCCCTCGAAAGAAAATCAACCCCCTCCCAGCCTGGCCGGGGGACCTCCCGGTTTCTCCGGGAGACATCTGTGGAATTCATGCAAAAGGTCAGGGGCCTGAATATCCCCTGCTTCCACCCATTCCAAGTGCTGGGGACCAAAACGCACCCATTCTATTAGGCAATACAAATATCCACGTTTCAATTCCAGAACTTCAGATATTTCGTAGTGTTCTTTGCCCTCCACCAAGATAGGGGGAGGCACTGTTGGATCGGGGCGCCATCAATTAGGTTTTGGGCTGGTTTTTAAAAGACTGAAATGGAAAATTGGATGGGACCCCAATGAAAGAACCCTGTAGATTCGAGACTACGCCATTGTGTATGGGGGCTGGTGATCGTTGGGAGGATCGAGCATTCATAATCTCACCAGGAGCGATGTTCCCCTTGGTGCTGGGAAGCCCTTGGCTCTATAGACATGTTCCTTATATCTTGTGGGGTGATGGAATTGTGCATTTCATTTCCCCCAAATGCCAACACCATGTGTGGGACCCGACATGGGGAACAGCGCTGGATAGTGAACCAGTTCAAGCGTGCCTCATTACGGAGGTGCTCGCCTTAATCCCGGGGGAATATAGAGACCTGTCCCGGGTTTTTGGAGAGGAAGAGGCTGACATTATGATGCCCTGTGGTCCCAGCCCTTTCCCCATCTCAGGGGCATGCCTGTACCTACAGTGGGGCCTCCTGGGTCCCACCCCCCAACTTCCTCCCAAGGCCCCATGACTCCCTATCCCCCCGACTCTCTGGCCTGTCATTGCCTGCTTGCAGCAGCATTAAGGGATTTTCTGGAGCACTCGCCACCCTGTCCTCCATGGCTCCTTGTGGCCTGAGGCAAGGACAGCTCCTCACTTGCACTCTTGGCGCCTGCTCCGTCCTGCTCTTGCCCGGCCCCACCCAGGGACAGAGAGGGGCCTCAGCCAGAGGAGCATCCATCCACCTGCTGGCCCCTGGGAAAGGGTGAAGGGCTGCCGAGGGGCTGGGGGTCCACCCCCCTGGGCCTGGAGAAGTCCCAACCGATGGCCAGAGCAGAGCCCAGAGAAGGAAAGCCGGTGGGCGGACGATTCCCATCTCTCTGTCTGTCTGGGGAGAGGAGAGCTGATTTGGCTACTGCATAAATTAGTTTGCTCTGGAGCCATCCTTAGCCTGAGCTAAGCCAGAGGTTAAAAAACTTTGAGCTAGCTCACACTAACTCAGCTTAGAGGGAACACTGGGCTCAACTATCACAAAACTATCAACTATCACATCCTACTTTCTCATATGCATTGGTAATTATATCTGAAGAATGTATAGCTTCCGGTTGAGATGGGCAATTTCAAGCAATGGAAAAAGATGAGATTATTATTTTGTATAAAACCAAAGTTGTGTCATATGATGCTACCTTGGAAAAATGTATCAAGAGGTATATTGTGGCTTGTTTATCAGCACCAACAATGAAATAGCTTTCTCATTTCAAAACTGAAGTAGGAGTTTAGCATTGTTATGGCAAGTGAAATTTCTTTTTCTGAAATTCACAATTTTAGATATAGCCATAATTCCATTTATTCTCCTTTACTCTTTCAATGCTCTAGCAAGAAGTTAGGAAGGCTTGGGAAAACGTTGCCTATCTCTTGGCATCTGTAGAGTGAACCTCCCTTCTTGTCCCCTAACTTTTCTAATTTTCTGTTTCGATCCAAAAGGAATTGATTCGAATCAGACTCCAAATTCCATGAAAACAGGAAAAGAAATGGAACTGTTCAGTTTCGCAGAGAAATTGGCTGAAGAGGAATCAATATAATTTCTTTTAACAATGCCAAATGGGTTGAATGAGAGAACACTCAGTTTTGGAGAGATTATTACAGCATGGCATTAAAGGGCAGTTCTCTGAATTTTGGATTTTGAAAGCAAACATTATAAAGCTTTGTAAACAAGTTGAATGGAGCTCAGGTTATTCCATTAACAATGTGGCATGATAAGGTAGGGGTCAGCAACCTTTTTGAATTAAAGTGTCAACAACATCCAAATTAACAGTAAGAGAACAACAAAGAGCCAGTGTAGGACGCACCATTTGGAGAACTTCAATTATACAGTTTGACCAAAGTGGGCAGCCGTGTTGGTCTGAAGCAACAGAACTAAGTAACATTTATCCAGCCTAAGGAGCTTTCCTCCAACTTATGAGGCTCTTCTGTTGGAGGAGGAGGAGGAGGAGAGTGGATTTATACCCACCCTTCACTACCTGCAGGAATCTCAGAGCAGCTTACAATCCCTTTCCCTTCTCCTCCCCACAACAGACACCCTGTGAGGTAGGTGGGGCTGAGAGAGCTCTTTCCAGAACTGGTCTTGAGCAAACAGCTCTGAGAGAACTTGTGACTGACCCAAGGTCACACCAGCAGCTGCATGTGGCAGAGTGGTGAATCAAACCCAGTTCTCCCAGATTAGAGTCCATGCTCCTAACCACTAAACAATACATTCATTTTTAAAAGGCATCCTGCTTTATAGAGACTCTGTCTGAAATGCTGAAGAGTTTCTATTACAGTTATACATGACCTCACTCCCTGGCGTTTTCTGCTTGGCTCCACCTTTTGTGGTAGCCATTTAGTAACTGTGCCCACCACCCTGCATCAGAATTCTAAAAGTGCCTGCTGGCTCAAAACGTTTGGGGACCCCTGCCCTATGGCATGATGCCACTACTCTGTCCATTTCTCAGTGAAAATAAATCATTGAGGCATACACTCAGGTCATGATTTTCCAACACATTATTTGTGAGCATCATTACACTCAGTGCTATGTTCACTGTGCCATACATAACTGGAACAGAAAAATGGTAAGCAGTAAAGCCTGATTCCAGAGAGGGGACTGGTTTCTAGCCTATTTTTTATTTTTTTAATTGAAAGATGCCTTTCAAAACTGGGAGGATCAATGCTATTTACTTTTCCTTAAAAATTACAGCCAAATGCATAGCAATGTGCTTTGCTTGGGGCATCCTATACAACTCTCACAGAAATGTTAAACTAGCACCTTGGTTGCAGCATTTCCAGTTTCAGGTGGGCGGGGGGTCGCAAGGTTGAAGGCTTCCCCATACAACAAAATTCTATCCACACAGAAGCATTCAGTAATGCAAGCAACTATCTGCAACCTCAGTCACAAAACAGCTGCTTTGGAGGCTCAGTCCAGTCACAAAATGTGGGGATGTTCTACAAAACATTCGGCAGTTTCAAGCTCAGTGTCATAGAGGCAGCTGGTTTCAAATGGGTGGTCCTTGAGAACTCAACAATGATGCATCCTGGGCTTTTCTGCGGTATCTTCTGCTCCTGTTAAGTGAAGAAAACCAGCAACGTCTCTTTGCTCTGAAAAGGAAATACTCTGGAGAAGAAGCAGCTGGGAGCCAAGGAATACATTGGTGGGTGCCATGATAGCCCTGGCACAAGGCTGGGGATCGCTGGTGTATGGGTCTCATGACCTCTGACCTCCAAATAAGAAGAAGCAGAAGAAGAGAAGAGATTGGATTTATACCCCGCCCTTCACTCAGAGCAGCTTACAAACTCCTTTCCCTTCCCCATCCCACAACAGACAGACACCCTGTGAGATAGGTGGGGCTGAGAGAACTCTAACACAAACTGCTCTTTCAGGAACAGCTGTGTCAGAGCTTGTCACTGATCCAAGGTCACATCAGCAGATGCAAGTGGAGGAGTGGGGAATCAAACCCGGTTCCCCAGATAAGAGTCCGCGCACTTAACCACTACACCAAACTGTGGAAGGGAAGTTAGCCTATTTCCCCTGGCTGAAATTTTCACGGCGTTGCACAATCACACATCCTTCGTAGCTGTGGGCTCAGCCCATCACTGCCCAATCAGACAGCACATTGCTGAGTGGGATTTTTTTTGCCTTTTGTTTCCCATGCACATAAACGAGGAATCTCACCTCCACAGTGAGGCTTCCCCACAGAGTATGCAGTTATGCGCATACTGCTAAATGGGGAATATGGCACTGTGTCAGGATGGAATGAGCAGACCATCCCAATGGCATGAGAGCACGCTTGAGCAACCATGTCACCAGTTCCAACACCCCCTGTTCTACCAAATGATCCAGCTTGGCCTCAATCTTGGGCTGAAATGACAGCGGGGCCTGTCTGGCCTTCATGTGGATGGGCCGTACCACTGGGTAGATTGGGGGCTCGGAGTAACAGCCAAGTTTGCTGTCAAACACCTCCGGGAACTCTTCACAGATTGTGTTAAAGTCCTGAGGCTAGATAGAGTTCACACCCATCACCACAAATCCTAGTGGCCCAAACCATGCCAACCCCAACAGGCTCTTGAGTTTCCCTTTCACCACCACCAGTTCTAAGAGTCTGTCAAAGTCCCGGAACTGCACTCAGAATTTGCTCCACCCCTTTATGGCCACTGGGTTCTTTTGGAAGTCTCTGACAATAGACCCAGTAGCTTCATAAGGCGGGGGCAGAGTTTCTCTGCAATGTCTCTGCCAAGATGATGGAGAATGAGGAGCCTGTGTCCAGTTCCATCTCACAGGGGGACTCCTCAATTACCATGGTAATATGCATTTTGTTAGGGGTGTCTGGGGGCAAATTCATTTCTTGGTGCTGGTGGTGGTTGACAGTCATGGAATGTAGGTCGAGCTTCTCCTGGTGCATTGAGGTTGTCCTCCATTTTCCCCATGAATGGCAGGCACTGGCAATGTGGCCCACAGCTGGCAAAAGCTGTGGAAGAAATGGTGTTGTTGGTGGCATCCCACGGTGCCGGCGTTGTTGGTGGCGGTCGCTAATTCCGGCGGTGGGGTTGCCTTACTTGCAGGACCTCTTCCTCGTCAGAATTGTCCATCACTGGGAACACGTGGTGTGTTGAAGATGGCGGATGGTCTTGGTGAGAGCCCTCAAATATGGTGGCCATTTGTAGGGCGGCGTCCAGCTTGAGACCGGTGGTACTGACAAGCTTGCAGCAGAGCTTGGCATATCAGATGCCCCAAATATATTGCGTCAGCAGATTGTCTTTTGACCATCTCAAACTCACAGTCCACGGCAAACTGGCACAGTTCAGCCATGAAAGCAGAGGCCATCTCACTGGGCTTCTGAAGGCACACTTGAAAGTCCATGCGGTTGGCCAGCATGGTGGGCTTTGGCACGTAGTATTTAGTGAGGGCCTTGATGATCTCCTCATAGGTGTTCTCCGCAATCTTCTTTGCTTCTTTGTAAAACAAAACCTAAGCTTCCATTTAAAGTTCAGGTTGTACTCTTCTTTTGATTTTCCATTGGAGTTTATCATCTCTGATTACAAAAGATTGAAATCCATAGTCAGCCCAGTACACTGGGGAATAGTCACTATTTGTTTGGATTTTACTTATTTCTTTCATACCATACTTTTCTCTTCAATGGGGATTACATTATTCTTCTCTCCTTCATTTTATCCTCACAAAACGCTATGAGGTAGGCTTGAGTGAAAGCGTGCCACTGGCCCAACAGAACAAAATTCAAGTTCAGTGGCACCTTTAAGACAAACAAAGTTTTATTCAGGGTATAGGCTTTCATGTGCATGCACACTTGTTCAGATACATTGAAATGGAAGTTGCCGCTCCATACATGTGGGTAGAGGGTGAGCAACAAATTAGTATAAAGCACAATGAAGATGTTTAACAGATGCAAGGATCAAACAGGAATAACAAGCTTAGTCTCTCTTGCTCTGAATTGCAAGACTAGACCTAATGGGTGGAAATTCAAGGGAGTCGTTACCGGCTAGATATCAGGAAAAACTTCCTAACTGTAAGAGTGGTTGAGCAGTGGAACAGTCTGCCTCTGGAGGTGGTGGATGCTCCTTCCCTGGATGTTTTCAAGTGGAGGCTGGACGACCATCTTTTGGGTATGTTGTAGGTATGTGGGGCTATCTTTTGGCTATGCTCCTGCAGAGTGCAGGGGGTTGGACTAGATGACCTGCAAGGTCCCTTCCAACTCTTAACATTCTATGGTTCTGCCAGGAGGCTCTTTGCTAGGTGGATGGTGGCCACTCCACACATGCTGAGGAGCAGGTCCCATTTCTTGCCTGGATCAGTGATCTCGTTGTAGGCAAGAAAGCTTGTGAGCTGGTCTACCCATGATTCCCAGAACTCGAGGTGAGTAGGGTCAAAGACCATGAGGGTTCCTGGAGCAAGAGCCATGACTCTGCGGCAGGGCAGTGAACGGTGTCCTGTGGATCGATGTGTGGTGCGTTGCTGCTCAGGAGCGGCACGGGGCATGGTGTCTGTTGCTGGATCGGTGCTCGATGCCAGGTCAGAGTCCGGCTCACTCATCAGGATCCCGTCCTCGTCACCAGTATAAAATACTGAGACTGATGCATAGTGGAGTGATTTCACCTCATATTTTATTGTAGATTGTAGAATCAGACATACCTTTGCCAGTTCTCAGGCCAGCTTATATTCACAACTCACAACTCACACCACACCCAAACACCCACACACAGCCATGATTGGATATTTACAGTGTACCCCTAGACCCCTAGGACCCTCCTAGGATCCTAGCTTCCCTATAGGGGTCCGTTCAGGTGCCCTATAGGATCCGTTCAGGCTATTGTCTCTAGCGGTGAAGCTCGGGTCCACATGTTTGCCCGACCCTGTGTGCGGACTTCCCTGGGTACACAGCACCAACTCTCTTGCTTGTTGCCAGAAATGCTGCTCCTGGGGGTAAAGGAACCCCAGAACAGCATGAGGAGAGGCAAGCTGAAGGTTAGCAGCTGATGGTGGGAACGGACAAGAATCCAACCTCCTCCCATTGGTGAAAATATTCTGCTGGATCCAACCTACTGTGTCCTACCACCAGCTGGCTTGAGCAAAATGTGAAGCATTTGGCTACCCTACGTAGCCTTTTGGCTAGCCTAAGTAGCTAGTGTTTGGCTAGCCTAAGTAGCCTTTTGGAGCGCCAGTTTGTTGTAGTGGTTAGGAGTGCAGACTGTAATCTGGGAGAACTGGGTTTGATTCCCCACTCCTCCACTTGCAGTTGGCGGTGTGACCTTGGGTCAGTCATGAGTTGTTTCAGAGCTGTTCTCTCACAAGGAATTCTCAAGAGAGCTCTCTCAGCCCCACCTACCTCACAGGGTGTCTGTTGTGGGGAGGGGAAGGGAAAGGAGATTGTAAGCCACTTTGAGACTGCTTTGGGTAGTGAAGGGTGGGGTATAAATCCAATCTCTACCTCTTCTTCTTCTTCATCCTCCTCCAACAGAAGAGCCACATAAGTTAGAGGAAAGCTCCTTAGGCTGGATAAACTTCTATTGTACATGTAAATACTATTTATTGATTTACTTACCCCCTTCCTCCCCAATGATGATGCAGAGCACCTTATAACAGTCTCCCTTTTCCATTTGACCCTCACAGCAACTCTTTGAGGCAGGGCAGGCTGAGAGTGTGTGACTGCTGAATCCCTTCTGTTATTTGAAGATTCTTCAAGCTGAATGAAGATCCTTACTTCAGTTGAATTCTCTGTCCTAATAAGTAGCCCCCATCAAGAAACGTCAACTGAATAGCACTAATGCCATGAAAAGCCAACACCAATATTGACATCTGTTTTCCCCTCCTGCCTCCCTTCACTTGGGCATGAAAGTCTGCTGACACCTGCAATACAGAACAAGTGGTATTCAATTTGGCTTTGGAATCCTGCTCTGTCCTCCACGCAGTTTTGAGCCAGCAGCCAAAGTGCTTCCTCAAAGCATGTTCCTTTGCAGTTATATTTCTGGAGGAAGGAATAATGAAATCTGCAGTCCTTGCAATGACCATAGTTGGCAACACCCGAGAGCATTCTTGCTAATTAGAAGGAATCTGGAACTTTTCTGCTGCAGTGACCTTCTCAAAGTCATTGGGAGACAAGAGGAGGCCAGGAGGGGGGGGGCAGGGGAGAGGCAGGGGAGAAGAGGGAGACTGGAAAGAATTTGCTTTTGCTTTTCCATTTGCTGTTTCTAAGGTCTCATAACACTTTAACCCCTACAACCTTTTGAAGGCCATTCTGGTTGGGGCTTCTAAGACTTCAGTGTTTTGTTAGGTTCTAGGCTTTTACAAACCATTTTAGGTTATTTAAGTGTTTGTTAATGAGAGCTAAGCAGGGGTGTGTGTGAGATAGATTATGCAGAGAATGTCATCAGGATTAGGCAATGACACTTAATGCAAGGTGTCTGTAGCACCAAGAGTAACTAGTTTTATTTGAGAAATGTGGCAATATGCATGGGAAATATATACCTGTAGGGTCTTCAGACTGAAGGAAAGATGCATGTACTTTCACACTTTGCAATGATACTCAAAGAGAAATCAGCATATCTATTTCCAAACCATACCATGAAGGATCTGATTGACAGAGCTAGAGACAGACATGGAGGGTTTCTCTGTAAACCTGAAGGAAGTCCCAGGGTTGCAGAAAAGTCTGGAATTTCCTTCCTAGTCTTGGGTTCTGTAAAGCAAAATGGGGCAGGGGAGGACTAGGAGTAGACTGGGATGTCAGATAACTGCCATGTTTTTTGTATGACCTTATTCCTGGCTTGCATGCATGTGCTTAGATCTGCTTTGCTAAGGCTACCGTGGGAGACATTCCTCTGCCAGACACTGCTATCAGTGTAACCTTGACAGAATGGAGGGCTTGCGTTCTCCAGCTGGTGTGAATATATTGATCCTCTGGAAGGGGGTGGTGGTCTCCTGTTCGTGATGTAATGTCACACTGGGAGATTTCCCCCGCGCGCGCTTAGATTTCATTTGCTTGGCTAGTTGAAGCATCAGAGTATATACACAACCCCCCATGCCATATCCATCATTCCTGACAATGTACCTGTATTACTTGGCAACAGACTGGTATTCCAATAAAGCATAACTTTCTGAGTGAAGTGTGCCTGGACCTGCTTGCTGTTGAACCTGACAGAATTGTCAGGAATCTTTATTTCGCCACCGGGCTGCATCTCTCTCTGCTGAGATGAGCAGACCCGGAGGAGGTGGGGTGCCCACTACGGTACCTACCACTACTGTGCCCACGATGGTACCAACCACAACGGTGCCTACAACGATGCCTGTCAACCCCCCGCTGACTACGGGGATGGGGGTTCCAGTGTCGACAGTCCCCCTGACACTCACCAGCCCTGGAGGACCAGCAGCTACGGATGGCAGGGCCATCCTGAGACCTATAATGTTGTACATCCCTCTGCACCTGGGCAAAGGGGTAACGTTTCGGCCCAAGCAGAGGGATTGGGCACGACACCTGGGAGACTCTACGCAAGCCACCTGGTCATTGCCAGGGAGTCAGAGTCAGGACAGCATGCACGACCCTTGTTTGAGTTCAGGGAGTTTCAGTGCAACTCTGAGCCATCCCCTCAAGGTTCCCCCGAGGTCTTTGGGAAGTCCAGGAAGAGATTTGGAGGGGAGGCTTGATAGCCTAGAGACTGATTGACGCATGAAAATGCGAGACTTAGGACACTTACTTCAAACTTTACTGACGATGATGAACCAGGTGGTTCAGATGCAACTGGCAGCCCAACAATGCAACTGTCCTTCCACCGCCCGACCCCGTCCTGCTGCCACCCGCTCCTGTCTTGCCAGCTCCTCAGCCACAGCAGCCACAGCAGCCACAGCAGCCGCTGCCACCTCCAGCTCCCCCCATCCGCAACCGCCTGCCCCGGTGGCCCCACTGGTGATGCCATGGCCCAAGGATTTACTGGATGTCACCTTTGATGGTGACCCGGAAAACCTCTCCTTTTTCATTTTGCAAGTGATGAAATTTGTGCAATGATGGGCCTATCTCTTCCAGGATGAGGAACAACAGGTGGACTTTATCACTTTGCGGCTGAGAGGGGCAGCCACCAGCTGGTACGTGTCTCTGCACGACCTGGATGCAGCAGAGCTGGGGAGCGTAGATGCATTTAAGGGGGTGCTACGAGCTCAGTTTGAGGATCGCACAGTGGCCAAGAAGGCGGAAACCTTCCTCTGCACCTTTAAGCAAGGCAAGCTTTCAGTGAGGGAGTACTTGACAGAATTCCAACGGCATGCTCTCAAAATCTGTAACTGGACCGATCCAGTCCTAGCCCAACAATATTGGTGGGGGCTGGTGGCTGACATCCAAAACAATGTCATGAGTTCCCAAGAGCTGAGAACTCTACAAGCCTGGATGGAGGAGGCAGAGAAAGCAGAAAGCAGGTTGCGCACTATGAGACTAGATAGTGCAATTGCAGCCAGGAGACCACCCGCTACGCCCCATCCGAAACCCAAGCAGCCCCAGCCAAAAATCTCAGTTTGGGACAAACAAATGAAACAAGGCTTATGCCTGAAATGTGGGGAACAGGGCCACTACACAACTATCTGCCCATCGGGAGAAATTGCTGGACCTTCAGGAAAAGAAGATGACAAGTGTCAGGCTGACATCCCATCAAAGAAGGCTACAGCGAAACTGAGGAACCCCCATGCCTTACACACCACTGTGGAAATCCTGGACCCGGGTTCGAGTGATGACGAGGAGGCAGAGCTGGCAGGAAAAGGCCAGTTCCTGTTGTAAGTGGCGCAGCACAGCAGGACCCATTGACCAAAGTGCCAAACATGGTGAGCAACTACCAACCCCTCTTTTTCGTGACTTTTATTATTATGAACCCTGCCATGAAGACGCACATTAGGGTTCGTGGCCTCATAGACTCCAGGTGCGGGAGGAATCTTGTCAACCTCTCCCTGGTGTTGGGCTTGGAGGCAGCTGTGGTTCACTTGGCAGAGCCCCTTTTATTTACTCAAATGGATGGCTCTCAAATGAAAGAACCCTATAGGTTCAAGATTGTTCCATTGTGGGTAGGGGCCGGAGATCATTGGGAGGACCGTGCCTTTGTGGTGTCCCCGGGAGCTAAGTTCCCTTTGGTGTTGGGCAGCCCATGGCTTCATGGACATGACCCATATATCTTGTGGGACAAGGGGATTGTCCGGTTCATATCCCCAAAGTGTCGAAATCATGTCTGGGACCCTGCCTGGGGTTTAGCCCTGGATAGTGAACCTCCCTGGGTTTGTTTAGCCACAGATGAACTGGCCCAAATCCCCAGGGAATACAGAGATTTATCACAGGTGTTTGAGGAAGAGGAGACGGATGAGTTCCCTCCCTATGGCAACTCTGACTGTGCGATTGAGTTGTTGCCAGGACATAAGATGCCAAAAGGGAAAATTTACACCATGAGTCCCATGGAGAAGGAGGAGTTGCGAAAGTTCATTGACAAAAACCTTGCCAGAGGATTTATTCAGCCGGCAGCCTCCCCGTTCGCCGCTCCAGTTCTTTTCTGTAAAAAGAAGGACGGGGGGCTCAGGATTTGCATGGACTATCAGGGGCTGAATGCAGTTTCATCCACCAACGCCTACCCCATGCCGTTAATTAAAGACCTCTTGGCGGAGGTGGCCAAGGGAAAGATCTTCTCCAAGCTTGATTTACAGGATGCTTATTTCCGTGTACGCGTTCAATAGGGAGACGAATATAAGACTGCCTTCAATACCCCTCTGGGCCAATTTGAATATCGGGTGATGCCATTTGGCCTCCAGGGGGCTCCAGGAGTCTTTATGAACTTAATAAATGAAGTGTTACACAAGCACCTGTTTAAGGGGTGTTAGTGTACTTGGGGAGCTGCGGTGGCTCAAGTGGTTAAGACGCTGAACTGCAGGCTGTGGAAGGTCAGTAGTTCAGCAGTTCGAGACCTGGGTGCCGCATGATGGGGTGAGCTCCTGTCTCTAGTTCCAGCTCCTGCCAACCTAGCAGTTCGAAAGCAAGAAATTGCAAGTAGATAAATAGGTACCACTTCGGTGGGAAGGTAACAGCGTTTCGTGCACCTTGGTGTTTAGTCATGCCGGCCACATGACCACGGAAATGTCTTCGGACAGCGCTGGCTCTTCAGGCTTTGAAACGGAGATGAGCACCGCAACCCTAGAGTCGGATTCGACTGGCTTTCGAGCAAGGGAACCTTTACCTTTACCTTTAGTGTACTTGGAGGACATTTTATTGTACTCCCCTGACACGGTCTCTCATGTACAGCTGGTGAGAGAGGTCCTTCAGACGTAACTTAAGCACAAACTCTTTGCCAAACTGTCCAAATGTGAGTTCCATAAGACCAGCATTGACTTCCTGGGGTACCATATATCTCAAAAGGGGATAGAGATGGACCCAAAGAAAGTCTGGGTTGTGTTGGAATGAGAGCCCTCTAAGACCTGCAAATAGCTCCAGAGTTTCCTAGGATTTGCCAATTTTTATAGAAATTTCCTGCCACACTTTGCCCAAGTGAGTCTGCCCTTAATTGACTTATTAAAAACCAAGGGGAAGGGACTGGGGGCTGCCAAACCTGGAACTAAACTGGAGTGGACCCCCAAGCATCAAGAGGTGTTCGATCAGCTAAAAGCTCTGTTTACAACAGAACCAGTGTTGGCGCACCCAGATGAAACAAAAAAAAAATGTGGTTCAGGTTGACACATCGGATGCTGCTATGGGGGGGGCGATCTTACAAGGGTCTGATGGTCAGCTCCATCCCGCAATTCAATAACACAGAGAGAAACTGGCCTGTGTGGGATAAGGAAGCTGGGGTGATCCACTTAGCACTGGCTATGTGGAGACACTGGCTGGAAGGGGCCTGAGTTCCCTTTGAGGTTTGGACTGATCATAAAAACCTTGAGGTTCTCCGAACACCCCCTTAATCTAAACACCAAGCAGTTCAGATGGGCTGAGTTTTTCTCGAAGTTTCACTTTACCCTGCACCACTTCCCCAGTAAAGCAAACTCCCTGGCCGATGCTTTATCTCTACTCCCACAACATGAAAGCAGAAGGGTTGAGGTTCGCGACTCATTCTTCATGCCCTCCCAGTTGAGTGATGTGGTGCTAACACGCAGCCAGGAGCAGGGGAAATGCTCCATTCAACACCCCACCCCCACCCCCACCCCGATTGCAGGGAGGACAAATTTGCGTCTGCCCTCTTTGACCAGGGAGGAATTGAAGGTGGTGGGGGACTTAGAATGCTGAGAAAATGGCTGTTGATACAAGGGGAGCAAGCTATATGTCCTGGAACTGTTGCGAGGGGATGTATTACAATCAGTTCATGGTTCCAAACCAGCAGGCCATTTAGGCTTTGTAAAATTGGTACATCTCTTGCAACACCAATTCTGGTGGCCGCACATGCACAAGGATCTATCACTGTATGTTCACTCTTGCCAAACATGCATCATGTGCAAGCCTCGGTCAGGGAACCCCCCGGGTTTCTTGAAGCCCCTGCCGACCCCCAGTAGACCGTGGGAGGTCATCTCGATGGACTTCATTATAGATTTACCCCCAGTAAGCAGATGACCATGATCTGGGTGGTTGTGGACTTGTTTTCAAAACAGGCTCATTTTATCCCGTTCCCCAGGTTGCCCACAGCCCGTTCTTTGGTGAGAGCCTTCCTTCAGCACATAGTGCGCTTCCACATGATGCCAGCCAAAATAATCATGGACCGGGGGGCCCAATTTGTTTCCAAGTTCTGGGGAGAGCTGATGGGCATAATGGGGGTGGAACATGCCCTAAGCAGCGCTTACCACCCAGAAATTGATGGACAAACGGAACAGGTGAATCAAACCCTGGAGCAATACCTGCGCTGTTTCACTAACTTCCAACAAGATAATTGGGTGGATCTACTTCCCCTGGCCGAATTTTACTACAACAATGCATGTCACACCTCAATGGGGGTCTCCCCTTTTAAAGCCGCCTTGGGATCTGACAGCCCCCAGTACCATTCCTCACTATAGAGTCAGGAACAGGGGGCGAGGTAAAGGATTGGTGTGCAAAATTGTGGGACTCATGGCCACAGATTTGTGAGGCCCTCAATGCTGCCAAGGCAGCTTATAAAGCCCAGGCTGACAAGAAAAGGGTGGAGGGTTGGGTCCTGCAGCCTGGGGACTTTGTGTATGTAACAACCAAGAACTTAAGACTTTTGCAAGCCTCGCGGAAGTTAGCATGGAAATATATTCGTCCATTTAAGATTCGCAGGTTAATTAATGATGTGACTCTGGAATTGGAGTTACCTAAGAATCTTAAAAAATATTCATCCAGTCTTCCATTTCAGCTTGTTAAAGCCCAGTCCGCCCCCTAACCGATGGCATCCAGCAGCCCCCCCCCCCATTAGTGGATGGTGAAGAACACTACGAGATTTCGAACATTTTGGACTCTAAAGTAAAACTTGGGCAACTGTATTACCTTGTAGAGTGGGTGCATTTTTATTTCACCACCGGGCTAGATCTCTCCCTGCTGAGATGAGTGGACCTGGGGGAGGTGGGGTGCCCACTACGGCCTTGGAAATGCTCCCACCCATCCCTCCATTGTCACATCCTTGATGGAGGAGGGTTCAGCAGGGACTGGCCCAGCAGAGACTACTGGAAACTCAATACCCATAGACCTCAGCCTGGCCTGGTGGTGGCAACCACAGCACAACACAGCCAGACTTTGCCCAGAAAAAGGCTGCTGGGGTAGGGAAAATGGGAAGGCTGAAGATGGGGGGTGTCAGAAATGTCTGTTTGCTAATTTTCACTGAGTTCATTGTTCTGTGTTCTCTGTATCGCTTTGCGCTTGCGTAGGTATGCTGGCAGTAACGTGGGAGCTTCTTCCCTGCTGCCTGGTCTTATCACGGTGGCCTTGAATGCGGGCTTTGGGTTATTCTTGAGCTTATGAGAATTTTCCAGTCCTGTGAAGACGAGGGGAGGAGGGAGTCGTCTCCCGCCTATTAAGTAATTCTCCCGGCGGGAGTTTCCCGCGCGCGCGCTTACAGTTCATTTGCTACTCGCAATTTGCATCACACTATAACTCTGCTTGCATTGCTTATTCCCCCCCATTCCTGACAACGACCCCAACTGTGGGTTTTATCAGTGTATTCCAATAAAGCCTTTCTTTTGGTTAAGAATGCTTGGACCTACTTGCTTTTAAACCTGACAGAAATTGTCAGGAATCTAAAACTCACTACCTCCAGCACCTGCCTTCCACCACGATGAGCAGGGCTGGGGTAACACCGATGACGGTCCCAGTGACTACCACACTGGTCACCACGGTTCCGGTCACCACCGTGGCAATACCAGTGACCACCGTTCCAGTTATGACCGTACCAGCTACCGTCGCTCCCATGACAACTCCGGTAACAACAGCCTTGATCCCATACTGTTCGGCTGGGCCAGTCACCCCTCCATTGATCAGCACCGTGGGAGCATCGTACACTCTCCCAATCTACAGCCCGGCTGGGCAGACCCAAAGCCATGGAGGGGCGATACCTCGAACCTATTATCGCAGTGCCCCAATCCCTTGGGACAAGTGGGTTACCCAGCGGAAGCCATGAGACTGGACTAAGAATCTTTTGGACACTACCCAGACGACCTGGTCCTTACCGGGGACCCAGAGCCGAGACAGTCTACTGGATCCACGGGGAAGTTTTGGGCTCCCCCAGGGACAGATGTCCCGCGGCTCAACAAGACCTGGGTCCAGCCCGGATGCTGATGCCCGCATGGACACGATTCAGGATGATACCTGACGGTTAATGCGGGACATGGGCAAGTTGATGCAGTCTCTGCCGCAGATGATGGATCAGGCTATCCGAGCCCACCCATTGACTCAACCCTGACCAGCCCCGGCCCCAGCGCAACCAGTATTGCCGGGGCAGCCCCTTCCTGGCCAACCAGTCCCAGGGCAGCCCCTTCCTGGCCAACCAGTCCCGGGGCAGCCAGTGCCAGGCCAGCCGGCTCCTGGCCAACCACCCCCGGTGGCACCAGTGCCGGGAGGGCTGGTACCCAGACAACCAGGCCCGGTCCAGCCTCCACCGGTCCTCCCACCACCGCCAGTTCCTGCACCAGCGCCCCTCCCGCTGCCCACTGCCCGCTCCAGTACCAGGCATGGTTCCCGTCCCTCCAATAATACGTCCCAAAGACATGTTGGAGATTACTTTTGACGGGGACCCGGAGACTGTATCATTTTTCATATTACGTCGGGAAATTTGTGCAGTGGTGGGGCCATGTGTTCCCGGATGAGGAGCAACAGGTGGAGTTTATCGCTTCGGGGAATCGCTACCAGCTGGTATGTAGCCCTACATGATTTGGGGGCAGTGGAGCGGGGAAATGTGGATGACTTCATGTGGGCCCTGAGAAATCACTTTGAAGACCCGGGAGCAGCCCAAAAGGTGGAAGCCTTTCTCCGCACCTTCAAACAGGGCAAATTGACCGTGAGGGAGTACTCACGAGAATTCCAATGGCATGCGGCCAAGATTAGAGACTGGACTGATCCAGTGCTGGCTCAACAATATCGGATGGGACTAGCGGTGGATGTCCACCATAATGTCCTTAGCTCCAAGGAGCCCCGCATGCTCCAAGGTTGGATGGAGGAAGCAGAGAAAGCAGAAAGCCGACTGTGCCTCATGAAACTGGATTTATCTCTCGGAAACAATTGTCCAAGTACCTCTACCACTCAGGTCAGAAGCAAGCCAACTTCCACCCAGAGTGGGGTAAGAGAACACATGAGGCAGGGCCTGTGTCTCAGATGTGGGGAGAAAGGGCATTTTGCAGCATCTTGCCCCAAGGAAGACCCTGGCTGAGTCTTAACTCAAGAGGAGCAACGGAGACGGTCGACGCCCACCCCGAGGAAAGGTACAGCCAAGCCGCGCAATCCACGGGCTCTTTTTGCCAACCCGGATCCTGTGGATTCAATGATTCTGGAAGAAGAAGAGAGCGAGATGCAGGGAAACGAATTGGTCCAGTTTGTAAGTGGCACAGCACAACAGGACCCTACCCCTGAAGTGCCCAAAATGGTGAGCAATTATCCCTCCCTCTTCTTTGTGACTGTAATTATAATGAATCCAATGATGATGACCCACATCAGGGTCCGAGCCCTCATTGACTCTGGGTGCGGGAGGGATTTGATAAACCCATCACTGGTAACGGGCTTGGAGGTGGCAGTTACTAGCCTTAAGGACCCTATTACCTTTACCCAAATGGATGGGTCACCAATGAAGGAACCTTGCTGGTTCGAGACTATTCCCTTACGGGTGGGTGCTGGCGAACACTGGGAGCTGCGGTCCTTCGTGATAGCCCCACAAGCTCAGTTTCCACTAGTTTTGGGCAGCCCGTGGTTGCATGGTCATGATCCCTATATACTTTGGGACGAAGGGATAGTGCGATTTATTTCCCCGAAATGTACGGAGCACAAGTGGGATCCTAAGTGGGGAAATCCTCCAGACAATGATCCCCTATGAGCCTGCTTGGCAACAGAGGATCTTAACCACATTCCCAAAGAATACAGGGACTTGGCCCGCGTTTTTGAGGAGGAGGAGGCTGACGAACTGCCTCCCCACTGTAACTCAGGCTGTGCTATAGAGATCCTCCCAGGACAAAAATTGCCTAAAGGGAAAATTTATGCCATGAGTCCGATGGAGAAAGAAGAGCTACGTAGGTTCATCGACAAGAACCTGGCCCGGGGATTTATCCGGCCGGCTTCATCCCCCTTTGCGGCCCACGTGCTCTTTTGTAAAAAGAAAGATGGGGGGCTGAGACTTTGCACTGATTACAGGGGTCTAAACGCAGTTTCTGCCACCAATGCTTATCCCATGCCCCTCATCAAGGATCTGTTAGCAGAGGTGGTGAAGGGAAAGGTGTTTTCCAAATTGGATCTGCGCGATGCCTATTTCCGAGTCCGCATTAGGCAAGGGGATGAACACAAGACTGCCTTTAATATCCCTTGGGACAGTTTGAATACCGAGTTATGCCCTTCGGTTTGCAAGGGGCTCCTGGGGTCTTCATGAACTTAATAAATGAGGTGTTGCACCCCTACTTGTTTAAGGGGGTTGTCGTTTACTTGGATGATATCTTGGTGTATAGCCCAGACTTAAAAACTCACACCAAACTGCTCCGGGAGGTACTGGCGAGGTTGTTGGAACACAAACTGTTTGTCAAGCTGTCGAAATGTGAATTTCACCAGAGTCGCATTGATTTCCTAGGATACCGCATATCCTCGGATGGTTTGGAAATGGACCCAAGAAAGGTCCAGGACGTACTGGCTTGGGAACCCCCCAAAACCAGGTGACAGGTACAGAGTTTTCTCGGCTTCGCCAATTTTTACCGCCAATTTTTGCCCCACTTTGCGCAGGTAGCCCTCCCTCTCACAGATCTCCTAAAAACGAAAGGGAGGGGGGTGAAAGCATCCCAGCCAGGGGCTCGTTTAGATTGGACACCCCAGTGCCAACAAGCGTTTGACCAACTGAAACATTTATTCACTTCCGAACCTTTATTAGCACACCCCGATGAGACTTCTACATTTATTGTCCAAGTTGACGCTTCAGACACTGCGATGGGGGGGGTGATCTTGCAAGAGGATGCCCAAGGACACCTCCACCCGCTTGCCTATGTCTCCCGGAAATTTAACAAGACTGAATGGTTCTGGCCCATTTGGGACAAGGAAGCGGCTTCTATACGCTTAGCCTTACTCACCTGGCGACACTGGTTAGAGGGAGCCCGAGTCCCCTTTGAAATTTGGACTGACCATAAAAACCTTGAGGTACTTCGGAAGCCTTGGAATTTAAATGCCAAACAATTCCGATGGGCAGAGTTTTTCTCCAAGTTTCAATTTACCCTGCACCACTTCCCTGGCAAATCCAATCACTTGGCAGATGCTCTTTCACGTCTCCCGCAGCATAATAGCAAGAAAACGGAGGTGAGGGAGTCCTTTTTCACCCCAGATCAATTGGTTGGGGCGGTAGTAACCCGCAAACAAAGTTGCCCACAGCCAGGGCCCCAAAACCATGGACTGCCTTGGGAGAGCCGATTTGCTGCAGAAATTACTGATCAGGAGAGAGAGGAGCTGCGAGCTAGAGGGGATTTAGTGTGCAACCCAAACGGCTGCTGGTATAAGGGAAATAAACTTTTTGTCCCTGAAAGTACGCGACAGCAGGTGCTGCAATTGGCCCATGATCTAAAACCTGCAGGGCACTTTGGGTATGTGAGATCGCTACATTTACTACAACGCAATTTCTGGTGGCCCCGCATGAAACAAGACTTGTCACTCTATATACAATCCTGCTCTACGTGCAGCCGTTGCAAATCCAGAGTAGGGAACCCCCCCAGCCTTTTACAGCCGCTACCCACCCCAAGCCGTCCCTGGGAAGTCATTTCTATGGATTTTATCACTGACCTTTCCCCCAGTAAACATATGACTGTTATTTGGGTGGTTGTAGACCTGTTTTCTAAACAAGCACACTTTATACCGTTTCCGAGCTTACCAACGGCCAAAATCCTTGCGAGGGCCTTTTTGCAACATATTGCCCGGCTCCACACTTTACCTATCAAAATAATATCCGACTGTGGGGTTCAGTTCGTTTCCAAACTGTGGACTGAATTGATGGCCCTCATGGGCATTGAACGTGCTTTGAGTAGTGCATATCACCCAGAAACTGATGGCCAGACAGAAAGAGTGAATCAAACATTGGAGCAGTATTTACGTTGTTTCACCAATTATCAACAGGACAATTGGGTAGAATTACTGCCATTAGCAGAGTTTGCACACAACAATTCTTGGCATGCTTCAACCGGGATGTCTCCCTTCAAAGCTGCTATGGGCTATGATAGCCCCCCTCTCCCCTTTTTGAAACCTGGGGAAGTAAGTGGAAAAGCCTCCGAATGGTGTAAGACTTTTTGTGAATCCTGGCTGGTAATTGTAGAGACTCTAAATAAGGCCAAGGCTCAGTATAAGAAACAGGCAGACAAAAAAAGGGCGGCGGGGTGGAATCTTCAGCCAGGGGACCTTGTGTACCTTTCTACCAAGAACTTGCGACTATCCCAGACTTCGCGGAAGCTGGCTTGGAAATATATTGGGCCATTCAAAGTTATCCGTTGTATAAATAAAGTGACTGTCCAGTTGGATTTACCTAAATCACTTAAAGCCATCCATCCCATTTTCCGTTACAGCCTCCTCAAACCGGCATTTCCCCCGACTAAGTGGCATCCGGAACATCCAGCACACACACACCCCCGCTGATGATTGATGGCGATGAACACTATGAATTGGCTGACATCTTGGACTCTAAACTTACCCGAGGACAATTGTTTTATTTAGTGGAGTGGGTTCATTTTGGACCCCAACACCGTAAATGGGTGAAAGTCTCGGATATTAATGCACCCAAGCTCATCGTGGACTTTCACACCCGCTTCCTGGTTAAACCGGGAGGCCCCTTGTTTTCCCCTTCCTGAGTGGTGGGTGGGAGGTATTTTGGGAAGGGCAGAGTGTCAGAAATGTCTGTTTGCTAATTTTCACTGAGTTCATTGTTCTGTGTTCTCTGTATCGCTTTGCGCTTGCGTAGGTATGCTGGCAGTAACGTGGGAGCTTCTTCCCTGCTTCCTGGTCTTATCACGGTGGCCTTGAATGCGGGCTTTGGGTTATTCTTGAGCTTATGAGAATTTTCCAGTCCTGTGAAGACGAGGGGAGGAGGGAGTCGTCTCCCACCTATTAAATAATTCTCCCGGCGGGAGTTTCCCGCGCGCGCGCTTACAGTTCATTTGCTAGTCGCAATTTGCATCACACTATAACTCTGCTTGCATTGCTTATTCCCCCCCATTCCTGACAATGACCCCAACTGTGGGTTTTATCAGTGTATTCCAATAAAGCCTTTCTTTTGGTTAAGAATGCTTGGACCTACTTGCTTTTAAACCTGACGGGGGGGGGAGTGGAGAAAGATAGGTTGTCTGATGGATGGGAAGAAAAAAGGAAACAGAAAAGATATTGCTGCTAGGAAAGGGAAAGAAGAAATAGTGGGGGAGGGAATACAGGGGAAAATGAAATTCCCTTTACAAGTTCTTATGGTTCTCCACTTGTATAAAATGAAAATAGACCCTCAGCCACAGGTATGGTAGCTCTACTGCTTTCCAGAATTCAATCTCAAGCTCAATCTTCTAACAGCATATTCTGAGTATGCATAGACTAAAGTTATTATGTCAGGAGTAACCACATTACTATTTCTCTTAGGAACTGTAAATTTCTACCACCCAGTTCTAAACCATGCTCAAGCTCTGATCTGGTTTATAGAATCATAGAGTTGGAAGGGATCCCCAGGATCATCTAGTCCAACCCCCTGCACAATGCAGGAAATTCACAAATATCTCCCCCTCCATACCTGTAGTGACCGTTGTTCCATGCCCAGAAGATGACAAAAAACCTCCAGGATTGCTTCCTGACCCCAAAGTGGTGATCAGCATTTCCCTGGGCATGTAAGAAAGGGCCACGAAGACTAAGCACTGAGGCAACCCTTCCTGCCCTCCCTTCTCGTGATCTGTCTCTGTTCACAGACTCCTCATTCCTGTCAGATGGCCACCTAGCCTCTGTTTGAAAACCTCCAAGGAAGGAGAGCCCACCACCTCCTGAGGAAGCCTGTTCCACTGAGGAACTGCTCTGTCAGGAAGTTCTTCCTAATGTTTAGCTGAAAACTCTTCTGATTTAATTTCAACCAGTTGGTTCTGGTCCAACCTTCTGGGGCAACAAAAAACAACTCCGTACCCTCCGCTAGATGATGACAGCCCTTGAAGTACTTGAAGACGGTTATCATAATACCTCTCAGTCATCTCTCCAGGCTAAACGTACCCAGCTCCTTCTTCAACCTTTCCTCATAGGACTTGGTCTCCAGACCCCTCATCATCTTTGTTGCCCTCCTCTGGACACGTTCCAGTCAGGTCAAGCTCAGGCCTCGCTTGCCAAGTGTTTTCTTTTGCTTACCCAATATGTCCTCACAGTCATGTGTATTTTTCCATATTTCTAATCTGGCTTTTCTTCCTTGCTGTTTACTATCTCTACTGTCTACTGGGGGGGGGGATGTCAGCTTTGTGTAGTAGTGCCAGCCAATGCTCCCTCTAAGCTGTGGAGCCTTGTGAGCAAAAATTCTACTTTGTGAGCTGCTGGCATTAAAGCTGTGAGCGAGTGATTTGGCTACTGCATAAATGAGGTTGCTCTGGAGCCATCCTTCCTGAGCTGAGACAAAAATGTGTGAGCTAGAAGCTAAAAAACTGTGAGCCAGCTCACCCTAACTCAGCTTAGAGGGAACACTGGTGCCAGCGTGTAGCAGTTTTCATGCAGGAGCCTCCCGGGTGCACCTTGGGAAGAATATGATCTCATAACATTATGTGACCATGTAGTCTAAGCAGCTTCTAGATAGTGTAACCGTCAGTATGCAGGTATTAGGGGGCAATGGTATGGGCAGAGCAAATGTTTGGTGGGCTGAGTGGGCACATTGATTGGCTAAGGGGTGTTTGGGGGATTTCCTATTCCCAGTATATTGTCGGGACTGACATCTGGGGGTCAGTTCTGACACGAAAGCTGCCTATGTTTGGATCCTTTCTTTCTCCTAATAAACAAAACCTGCTTCTTCAGGAGTGTTGTTAGATTAACTGCATTACAGGACTTGACAGTTTATATACAAATTCCTTTTATTTTTCAGCATTCTTCTTTCAGTGTGTGGGGGTGTTGCTCTCCTGCCTTTGGCTTATCAGCTCCTGCACAAAGTACCTGCTGAGAGTAGCCAGGCTGATAAAGTCACAGACTACATTCCCATGGAATTCCCTCTCCAAACTCCATCCTCCCCAAGTAGCACCCCCCAATCGTCTGAGATTTCCCAAGCTGGAGTTGGAACACTTGGAACACTGTTAAAGACACAGGCCTTGGCCGTGGCTGTTTAGTTTTGTTATATTCAAATCCTCCAAGTCCAGCTAAGTCGATTTGCATATATTTAGAAAACGCACATGTCACCTCTCCAGAAGCTGTTCAAGTCATCTTACAACAAACAACAAGACTAACAAGCAAATAAAACAGTAAAAGCAATAGACAGAGCAGTTGATTAGCATGCAACTTGTGTGCTGATTATACCAAGTGAGCGATTCATTGCTAGGTTATTTACTAGTCACTTTGCGTTTCCTCCTGTAAAGTCCCACCAAAAAGAATTGGGGTCAGATCACAGGAAATATGCCTGGACCTGATCCTTTATTAATGTTGAGACTTGCTCTGGCTCTTGCCTGGGAGAGAGGAAGGTTGAGAAAGGCCCCGCCCCTCTCTGATGCTGTGGCTTGAGCAGGACGGCTCAATTAATGGGCAAGGAAGAAGATGAGCCAAGGAAGAAGGCACCTGTTTCTTTTTCTCCCAAGCCTGGAATCCTCAACAGGTAGACAGCAAAGAGACCTGCAGCTGAGCTTCTAGTCGTGTTCGGTCTTGGTGGTGGAAAGTGGTGTCAAGTCACCGCTGACTTATGATGACGCCAGAGGATTTCCAAGGCAAGAGACGTCCAGAGGTGGCTTGCCATGGCCTGCCTCTGCATCACAACCCTAGACTTCCTTACTGGTGCCCCCATCCAAACACTAACCAGGACCAAACCCGCTTAGCCTCTGAGGGCTAGGCTGGGCCATCCAGCCCTAGCAGAAATCAAAAGCTCCCTCCATCAGCTGAAGCAAGATCTGGGTTACTCTTCTGTGCACATCTACTTTCTATGAGTTTCCAAGAAACTTAGTGTCAGTAAAGCATGATATGCATGGCAGCCTTAAAGTCTAATCCTAAATTACTCAGAAGTAAATCCACTCCATTTAACTAGGGCTAACTTCCAGTGTGTGGTGCAGCAGTTTAGCCTTAAACACCTCAGATCTCTCCCAATGATGATGGCAAGAGTTTTTCTGTACAAACAATGAAAGGAAGTGACTCAAGAGTATATCATTCCATAACATCAACTGAACCCCAAGAAGATTTTCTACAAACTCCTGGCCAACAGCAGGCTATGCTACCACTCCATCTCAACCCCAGCCTGGCAGAACCCAAATATCCTTTTATTGACATATCACATCAAAGCTTAAACTGAAGATCATCAACACGTGGACAATGATCAAAGAAACAGGAACAGCACTCTTTTTAAAATAGGATTTAGAGCAGTGCTCCCCAATGGGCACCCACCAGTACATCCCTTCGTGCTTGCTGGGCTTTCCAGAAAGTGAGTGTGGCCATTGTAAGGCAGGGCTTGTTATTGACTGCCCTTATTCAGGTGAAAGGGTTTTCTACTAGGGGGCTGAAGTTGGTTCCCAGTTCTTTATTCATGACTCCAGCCAAAAATATTGAGGATAGTTTATAAGGTCTGAAACCCAAAATAAAGTTTGGACCACCATAAATCATTTACCCCCACATTCAGGAGACTGTGCCCACAGGGTATAGATGGGAACTCTCCGTCTGGGGCAGGTGATGCACTCTATTCTTGGTGCTGGAAGGGTCAGCAGTGGGAGGGCTTCTGGTGCCCTGGCCCCACTGCTGGACCTCCTGATGGCAATTGGTATATTTTGGCCGCTGTGTGACAGAGTGTTGGACTAGATGGGCCATTGGCCTGATTCAACATTGGCTTCTCTTATGTTCTTATGAGAGGACATATACTGTTTCTTGGACAAATTCCTTGTGCCAGCTGCTCCAAAGTGGGGTGCCCCCAGGACAACGGCATAGGCAGACACTGGGGACAAGCTGCACCCCAAAACAATCTTTGGACCACCCCAAATTGCACATCTCCATGCTCCAGACACTTCCCCCTGCAAGAAGACAAATGGTAGTGCTCAATCCAAACACTGGTTCTGGCACCACAAACTTCTATTTGGTGTGCCACCAAGAAACCTGTATTGCAAAGAAGATTGGAATAAGGAACTGGAACAACTGCATGCCCTTTGCACCCCAAAATAAGATTTGGACTGCTACATGTCATACACCCCCATGTTCAGAGGATTCTGCCCTCTGAGAGGATGTATGCTGTTCCCTGGTTCACAGCCCACTTGCTTCAAAGTAGGTTGCCCCAGGGCAATGGCACAGGCAGACACTGAGGCCAGGCTGCACCCCAAAACAAATGATACACTCCCAAAGTGGGGTACCCCAACACCAACTTGCATGAAATGGTGTTTGGGCTAAATATGGCTTCTGATACCAAACCCTCCTATTAGAACTACCGAGATCCACACTTTCCCTTGCTCTATCCTAGGTCCAGCCTCTCACTCGTAATTATTTTAAGTTATTTATTGTTCCGTGCAAAATCGCTTCTACTTAGAAAATTGTTTATTTTATTATTTTCAATTTTCCATGTTCCTGCAATCATGCGGCTAAAATTTCAAACAAAACAGTATAAAACATAAAAAGTAATCCATCCAAAACTGATGTTTGCTGTGGTATCTGTAGGTTTATTCTCCTCAGTCATAACTGTCCTTCTCCTTACATAATGCCGGGACTGATGGCAGCTCTTATGATAGCAGTAATTTATCTGTTCTTGTCACCAAAGTATGCCAAAGTTCCTTGGGCTGGGACATGTCCATGTGCTCCCACCGTGGGAATCAGGGACTTTTCTTGGAAGAGGAGAGCCTTGAAAGCCCCACGGAGCAATGGGCCTAGTGGGGAGAATGCGGAGGAGGAATTGAGCATGAACCCTGATCCATTTAAGGATCAGAAAAATGTCCCCAGCCACTGGTGGCCCTAATGCCCTGAAAGTTCACAGCCCAACGAATTGTGAGCCCTGCATACATTGACTGTGAAATAATAAATCACAGACAAAATGAAACTGCACTCTTTTTCCAGATACCCTTTTTTATGAAGTGTCCCTGGAAATTGGAGCCTCCCCTCCGGGGGGGGAGGGAGGGAACATTTAGATTGGTGACTGGTGCACCGCAGCTCTGTGGTCAGGGGGACACTCAGGAGGCAGCCTCCGTGGGGCTCCGCGTTGCCATGTTTTGAATTGTCTGATTCCTTCAGTCCACTGTGTAGATACCAGTAGCCGTTCTTTACACATTTGTGAAAGCAAACAAAATGTCCTGTGCTATGCCAACAACTTTGTATCTGGAAAAGAGAAGACATTATTGGTTTTTGTGTAGTTGTACATGTGTTGTGCAGTTGGGGTAGAGAGAAGGGAGGGAAGCAGTCTTGTATTTTTTTTTTGCCTTTTGACTTTATGAGGAAGTATACAGAACACCAGGATTTTTCTTCTATAGACATTTGAATAAAATAAAAGATAATATTAAAAGTTAGAGGCTCTAAATTCCCTAGCTGTGGAAACAGGTAGCTCAGTGGAAAGCATTTGCTGCAAGGCAGAATCCCTAACCACCTCAGCCCCATGGCCCGGGCGAGACTGCTCTTGTCAGGTCTTATGCGCTGCAACAACCAAAGTCCAGCACACAGGAATAAGGAGCAAAGAATCACAAAACAACAACAACTGTGAGCTGAATTTCCCACTGACTATACACAGAGGAGACTTCATTTGAAGTGAAATGCATCTGTTATCTGAAACAAATCTATCCATACAATCCATCATAGGAAAATGCAGAAGCCAAAGAATTAATATAAAAAATAAATATCCAAAAAGTCCATAAATATCCTAAAAGTCCAACACTTTTCCTAGGTAATTTTTCCAGAGTTTCAGTCCTTCCTCAGGAATAAAGAAAAACTGCCGAGTGTCACATTCCATCTCATAGAATCATAGAATCATAGAATGTTAGAGTTGGAAGGGACCTTGTAGGTCATCTAGTCCACCCCCCTGCACTCTGCAGGAGCAGAGCCGAAAGCCCCACAACATACCCAAAAGATGGTCGTTCAGCCTCCGCCTGAAACCATTCAGCAAAGGAGCATCCACCACCTCCCGAGGCAGTCTGTTCCACTGCTCAACCACTCTTACAGTTAGGAAGTTTCTCCTGATATCTAGCCGGTAATGACTCCCTTGTAATTTCCACCCATTAGATCTAGTCTTGCAATCCGGAGCAAGAGATATATGAAGACTGCAATCATGTCCCCTCTAAGCCTTCTCTTTCCCAGGCTAAACATACCCAACTCTTTCAGCTTTTCCTTGTAAGATTTGGATTCCAACCCTCTCACCACTCTGGTTGCCCTCCCCTGGACACGCTGTCAAGCCAAGTCCCTCCCATTCTATGTCTGTGCCTTTGATTTTTTTGTACCTAAGTGTAGGACTTTGCATTTATCTCTATTGAAATTCATTTTATTTGTCTCAACCCACTTTTCTAGCCTATGTAGATCATTTTGAATCCTGACTCTGTCTTCTTCCCCTCTATGTCTTCCTCCAGGTAATTTATAAAAACACTGAACAACACCGGGCCCAGGACCAAGCCCTGTGGCACTCCACTTGAGACTTCCCTTATAAAAGACTTGTTGGAAGGGACTTTGCAGGTCATCTAGCCCAAATTTGTGAAAGCAAACAAAATGACTTCTCCTTATAAAACTTCTCCTTATAAAATAATGCTTTTCTATTATTTCTATATTGGGCAAGGTCTCCTTAGCTCTATCCAGCATGTCTAAAGGCTGCTTCAATGTATTTTGGATATTTATGGACTTTTTGGATATTTATTTTGTACATTAATTCTTTGGCTTCTGCATTTTCCTATGATGGATTGTATGGATAATTTTGTTTCAGATAACAGATGTATTTCACTTCAAATGAAGTCTCTTCTGTGAATAGTCTGTGGGAAATTCAACTCACTGTTGTTTTTTGTGATTCTTTGCTAGATCTCATAAGTTAAGCAGGTTCTGTCCTAACTAGTATTTGGATGGGAGACCACCAAGGAATCCCAGGGTCATGGCATGGAGGCAGGCAATGGTAAATGACCTCTGAACAACAACAAAGAATTTTTAGCCACCACCTTTCCATTGCTGTGACTCATTTCAGTGTCTCTAGAAATGGGAAACTGATCATCATGAGAATCAACAATTCCTTGCCATTTTTTCCTCAATACAACTGAGCAAAGATTTCTTTTCAGAAAACATAGTTTTTCATGGGCATGCTGGTGTTCTGTGTCATTATTACAAAATGCCACTACAGTTTGTGGAAGCATAGAACTACTTGCATCAAGATTTGGGTGTGCACCATGAGCTGATTTTTGTTCTCCATATGTACTAACCCTGGTTACTTTATTGTTGCTAAGTACAGTATTCTTGGTGGCCTCACAAACCATGGTGTTGCCTCGGCAACTTTAACTATAGATTGATAACCTCTGTTCACTGGAGGAAAGCAGTCCTTGCATGTATCACACTGGACAGAAGAAAGTGAATCTTCATGCTTCTTACAGACACAAGATGTTTTCACTTCTCAAACCTTTAGAATTGTTTTAGTTCTCAGTCCTCTTCTGTCTTCATGCCAAAAATTATATAATGCCAGACTCTTGAACAAACTTACTCCCAGCAATACTCTCTTGGCAGTGATTTGTTTATTGGGAGATGAAGATGTGTCAAGTTGAGGTGTTTCATGTCAGAACTGCCCCTCTAGGCACCAGTTCTGGTATTATACATAGTTCAAACAGCTCCCCCCCGCATCCAGTCCAATCACACCAACACATCCAGCCTGCCAAAATCTATTGTGCACTGTTAGCCCTCCCCAGCACCTGCAAGCTTAGTATCTAGCAGTGTCTGGTGTCCAAGGTCAAGCATGCATTCTGTCCCAGAGAAGGGAGGCCCCGCTTAACATAGTTACAAGCTAGTGTGACTCTTAGCAAAGCAGCCTCCATACCCCCACACTCACTTGCTCACCAACTCCCCCCTCCCACCCAGAATGACAAAGGACAATCAACATACAGAACCAAAGTAAATTAAGACTAGTGGGTGGAAATTACAAGGGAGTCGTTACTGACTAAATATCAGGAGAAACTTCCTAACTGTAAGAATGGTTGAGCAGTGGAACAGACTGCCTCGGGAGGTGGTGGATGCTCCTTTGCTGGACATTTTCAAGTGAAGGCTGGACGACCATCTTTCAAATATGTTGTAGGGCTATCTTTCGGCTATGCTCCTGCAGAGTGCAGGGGGTTGGATTAGATGACCTGCAAGATCCCTTCCAACTCTAACATTCTATGATTCTAAGAACTTTATGGCAAATGAGACCTGAGTTTGACATATAGCCATTTTCTAAGCTGTAAGTTATTTGAATATCACTTACTTGCTATCTTTCCCCAAATGTAAGTGGTCTTTCAATAGCCTTCTTTCTGTATCAATGGATACTGTTCCAAGAATGCACTTAAGATTTTGTCCTCAAAGGTGTGATTATGTCTAGTTTTCCAAGGCATTTTCATGAACCGTAGACAATAATAAAATGTTGTAAAGAGCCAAATCCATGTATGTGAAGGTGCATATTTAATAAGCTCCTGACATAGCTTTGAAAATGTAATCATAGTACAGACAGCCACCTTGTGTCATGTTCACAAAGTTCTTTGAGGCCCAAAGCATCCCATGGACACTTGCACAAGTCACATGGGGCTAACTCCCAATCAGTGTGCATTTTACACACATAGACTCTCCCCAGCAGTACCTTAGAGAAGACTAACAATATTTAGGGCCAGGGGTCGTTTGGGGCTGGAGCATGCTAGAGCACTGCTCTGGCAGCCCAGGAGAGGGCACAAGTGGCAGTGGCAGCAAGTTGCACCCCCAGCTCCCCACCCTCACACTCCTTCTTTCTAGACTGGTGCTGCTGCTGTGGCACCATCATTTCATTGTATTCTATGGCCCCATAAAAGACAATAGAAAGATTGCGCGGCTGCTGCGGCACAACTCCAGAGAGAAGGGGGTGTGGCATATGCTAATGAGCTATTATGCTAATAGCCTATTAGATATGCTAATGAGCTCCTGCAGCTCTTTTTCTATGAAATAACCTCTGTTTAGGAGATCTGAACTTTCAAGAGTAAAAGCTCACCAGGTCAGATACAAGCTGAAATGGAAATCTCTGAGTCATTATATCCCATTTATAAGATGGGAAGTATGTTGCAGGAAAAGGGGTCAGGATGCAGAGGAGCACTACACATTGTAATGAGCTTGTTTTGAATATCCATCCTTTTTGAGGGTGAATTATTAATTGGGGAAACAAGTGTCTGATCAGAGAGCACTTATAAAGACTATCTTTGCTGTAAAAGCAGATGGATTGCTGTTTTCTCTCAAACAAGATGCTTATTACTCAGTGTGGATGAAGACTGTTAACACTAGATTACCACAGCTGGCCCTTACATTAGAAGAAATTCTCCAGCTGGGTAAGGCAGACACCCTCAATATCGTCAAGTGTTCTCTCACCAAGCTCGGTTACTATAGCATGATAATTTGTGCTCATAATGTTTGTTCCACCCAATTTTTTGGCATTTTACCACCTTGGTCCTTGTTGTCTATACAAGATATTTAATTATTCCTCAGAAGTTAAGATGCTGAGCTGCAGACCGAAAGGCCTGTAGTTTGGCAGCTCCATACCTGAGTGCTGCGTGACGGAGTGAGCTCCTGTCTCTGGCCTCAGCTCCTGCCAACCTAGCAGTTTGAAAGCAAGAAAGTGCAAATAGATAAATAGGTACTGCTTCGGTGGGAAGGTAACAGCATTCCATGTGCCTTGGTGTTTAGTCATGCCAGCCACATGGCCATGGAAACGTCTTTGAACAGTGCTGGCTCTTTGGCTTGGAAATGGATATGAGCACCAATTCCTAGAGTCGGATTCAACTAGCTTTCAAGCAAGGGAAACCTTTGCCTTTTAATTATGCTAGGGCATTTGCTCTAGCTCATTTTAATGCTAACCCTTCTGAAGTATTATTTGAGAGGTTTTGTAATATTCCGTATTCAGATCATCTTTGCCGTTGTGGCTTGGGAAAAACTGATACTTTATCTCATAAAATTCTGGAATGCTTCTTTTGTGCTGTTTTTAGGAATCCATGAATTTTACCTCTTTTACCATATTTATCATTCAATAATTTTCAAAAGGATGTTATTCTCTATCTGATGCTAGGCAGTGATCTGAATATAATCTTATTGATTGCTAAATTTCTCTCTATCCTATTATCGTTTAGAAACTGATTGAGTCCTCTTTTAGACATTGCTCAGGCTCTATTAATCAGAGGAGCTCTGAAAAGGAAAGGAAGGTTTCCCAAACCTACTTTGGTTATGGGGTTGACAATCAGTCTACCCCATTAACAGAGGCTTAATATGGAAATGAGCAGTTGAAACTTTTCATGGCACGGAGGCAAATAACAGCACCTGACAACTGCTCATAGATTAAACTGATGTCAAAGGGTCAGCTAGGGGCACCAGTTTAAGTATGGGAGTCCTACTCGGTCATAGTGTGAACAGAAAGTGCTCTGGTGCCTGCCGCTTTCCCTCCCCTGCCATCAGTGGGCTTTTTGCTTTTTTTTTTTTTTAAAGCAGTGTTTGGTATGTCATTACAGCAGCTTTACATTGTGCTCAGCCTCACCTGTTTAGAAAAACAGCAAAAAGCCTGCCAGTGGCCAAGGGGAGTGGAAATGCACAGAGAATATCCCTGTACAGAAGCTCTTTTGCTTCTGCAAACGCCTTTGCCCTTGCGACAGCAATGAGTGCAAATTGCAAAATTGTCCCTATGTGGAGGGAAGCCTTTTGTAAGCAAGTCTGATCAATGGTAGGGAAATGGATAAAAATGTTTACCCTTCCCCACAGGCCTTTCCCCCAATTAACATCTTCCTTCCTATCACTCCCGGCAGAAGTACAGAACCTCTGTGCCTGCCACCAGCATGAGGGGGAAATGTCACGTCTGTTTAACAGAGGTTTACTAGCATGTTATTCACCAGGTGACGTTACTTCTCCTCCCTGACATGAAAAGCTTCATCTGGCCTCTTCCACTCCTCAAACCTCTATTCAAGGGGAAGGGCAATTTTTCTCCAGATTGTTGGCAACCTTAGGGACTCCTCCTCCCCAGCATGGTGCAAAGCTTCTAATGACTATGGTCCATTCTGTGCATCTGAATCTGGTCTACAGACAGCTCTGGGGATGGCTGCGCATTGGCCATTTACTAGTAGGGGCGGATGGCTGCCTTGCCAATATCACGTCCACCTGTTAGTAGCAAAGCAGCTCTCCTGGGCAAGGCTGAAAGGTGCCTGCTGTTCTGCTATGAGGGCCATTAGCTTGCTCATTAAACCAGACGATGGGTCATATATTCTGTCTAGTTCTCAGCCCAACTGTCCCAAGGCTGGGCTACATTTTAAAAAGAAAAAGAAATCTCAAGGCCTGGCATTTAGTGAAAAGAAAGGCAAGGCTGTAAAAGCATAAATCAAGCCCTGGATGGAAAGCACACAGACCACAAGGCCCATGACAGGAGATTCTCTGTTCTTTGCAGACCTCTAGTGGTCCATTTAAAGTAGAATCTGAGATTTGGGAGAGGAAGGAAACACATGCTGGGTTTGTAAGGTGTGCTGTTGCAGCTGTGATAGAATGTTACTACAGGAGAGAGGTATGTGAAAACAGGATTTACTACAATATATAAATACAGTTGCCAACAAGCCTGGAGAAAAATGTCCTGTCCCTTTAATTTAGGCTTTAGTGTGGAGAAATAGAGAGCTGAAGCTCTTCATAAAATCACCTTAAGCCTCTATTAATGGGACAGGAGGACGCTTTTTCAGTAGGCAAAACTACAAGTCACTTTGGGGGGCCAAGCATACTGATCCCAGGATCCCCCCCAGGGTATTATAATGTATCATGTCTCCTTTAATTTTCATTAATGGTTTGGAAAAACATTTTCATCCCCCAAGTCCTATGAGGAAAGGTTGAAGGAGCTGGGGTAGGGTGGTCATCATTGTTTGTATACTGCCCTCCCTGTAAACAGGCTCAGGGCAGTTCACAACAATCTCAGTACAATATCATTAAAAAAAGAATTAACAACAATTAAAACAATAAAACCATAAAATACTGTGCAAACAAGCTAGTTCTGATATCAATTCAACAATATTGATGTTAAAATTCAGGCCACTATGGGGGAGAATATTATTATTATTATTATTATTATTATTATTATTATTATTATTATTATTATTATTATTATTATTATTATTATTATTATTATTATTATTATTATTATTATTGTTATTATTATTATTCACCCTGTCTCGACTTAAATAGCTCAGGGTGATTTATAACATGACATTAAGCCTTAGAAACAATTTAAAACATCAAGTATCACAAGATTAATAACATTAAAACAAATTTAAAATAAATTCAATTTTAAGACAGGACAGAAGACGATGGAGAAGTGATATGGTAGCAATCTTCAGGTATTTGAAGGGCTGTCATATAGAAGATGGAGCAGAGTTGTTTTCTGTTTCCTGAGAAAGTCAGACCAGAATCAATGGACTGAAATTAAATCAAAGAGTTTTTGGCTAAACATTTGGTAGAACTTCCTGACAGATAGAGAGGTTCCTCAGTGGGAAAGGCTTCCTTGGGAAATGGTGGGCATTCTTTCTTTAGACGTCTTTAGGCAGAGACTAGATGGCCAGCTGGCAGCAGTGCTGATTCTATGGCTCAGTGTGCATTTAGGCAGATGGTGAGAGGGAGGGCAGGAAGGGCTGAGCCAGCACCCAACTCTTGTGGCCCGTTCTCATATTCTGAGGGTAATACCAATTGCCTCTATGTGGTCAGGAAGGTATTTTTGACCAGGCCAGATTGGCCCAGGGATCTTGGAGGGTTTTTTGCCTTTCTTTGGGCATAGAGCAGAGGTCACTGGGGGAGTGGGGGGGATAGCTGTGAATTTCCTGACTTGTGTAGGGGGTTGGACTAGATGACCCTTGGTCTTCCTTCTAGCTTTGTGTTTCTGTGTTTCCATTTCTGTTGGCAAGCGTCCCCTATTACTTCGCACAGCCAGTGTGGGGAAGTAGTTAAGAGTAACAGCCAAGGACTTGAGAGACCCAGGGCCTTATCCCAATTCAAGGGCTAGACTTCATGTATAAACCTAGATGTTCCATTGTTTTGCATCTCATGTTTGGGCTTCTCCAAGTTGACTTTGACTCAGATGCTGGAATGATCTCGGGCCAGTCATGCTCTCTCACTGTCTCACACCGTTGTTGTGAGGACAAGAGTGGGGAAGGAGGGTCACAGAATGTACTGCTTCATTCACATTATTTTGACACCATTCATGCCATTCTACACTTTTTATGTGCTATTGATACAAAAAAGGACATCAAATTCAATCCCAAAATTTCTGCTGAATTTTGTACATATATTTGTGGGTAATAAAATGATCTCTACTTTTATTATTAATTATTATTAATCTTTTATTATTAATTTTAAGCTTATATACTGCCCTGACCCCAGAGGGTCTCTGGGTGGTTTACATAGTGGTTCTAACCAACCAATTCTTAACCTAACTAGGGCCACATAATCTACAGGGTGGTGACTGCCTACCAGCACCCTGGGCTAGTTGTCATCCGGCTTCCTCCTGCCGCTTCAGATATTGGCATCCTGGTGCCCTTCTGGAGCTGATCTTCTGGGCAGCTTCCTCCGGCAGGTCTCATCCTGGTGCGTGGCTCTGTGTTGGCTGCAGTTCCAGCTACTGTCCACAGGTGGCTCCACCGCACTGTGCTGCATATCACCACGCTCTCCAGGCCTCCACTTCTCCAGATTCCGCCTCCAACATTGCTCCACTGGGTCGCCAGGAACTGCTCGCCACCAAAACCTCCACGTCGCAAGGAGGAGGGGGTGCCCCCTGCTATTTAGGGCAGGTACCCACTTTTATCTACTTGCATTTATGATGCTTTCGAACTGCTAGGTGGACGAGAGCTGGGACATGGGCCAGGAGCTCACCCCGGCCGCGGTGGGTTTCGAACAGCCGTAATGGCTGTTCGTTGATGTTACTTTTTGCAGGCGTTCTTACTGCCTGCGCCACCACTCCCTTCTTTGTCCAGGATTATGAAGAAACTCTAAAATAAACCTGAACTTTCTGATAAAATCAGAGTTGTCACAAAATCTGGTAGTCTGGCACATTTAGGTCTGTTCTTCATCCAAGGCATTTAGGGTAGTACATATAGTTCTTGTTGGCATTTTACATACACACTAGGGGTATGCAAAAAATCATTTCCCCCCCTGGTTTGGGTATATTGGACTTTTTAAAAAAATCAGTATTCCTGATATTCCCAAATTCCAAATACTGGTTTGGCATTCAGAATTTGTCATTGTTGTTATTGTTGAATTTTTCGGATCCATTATTCCCAATGAGGAATGGCTGGGGGAGTTGTTTTTAAAAGTTATGGTAGTTTTTAAAAGTTTCTGGGTGGTTGGGGAGTTGTTTTTAGAGGTACGGGCACCAAAATTGCAGCAGAACTGCTAGTGCCTGTTCTTTAAATAATCCCCACATTTCAAGTCGATTGAGGTCCAGTTTTATCGGTGCCCCCATTTTTTCCCCATTACTTTCTATGTGGGAAGGGGGGGGGGGCTTTTCCATGCCCTGAAGGTCCCACCGCAGAGCATCCAAATGGAACAAGGCATGCAAATTGGGACAAGCATTTGGTGGCCAAGCGTTTGAGCTTCTAAAGCCAGTTTGGTGTAGTGGTTAAGTGTGCGGACTCTTATCTGGGAGAACCGGGTTTGATTCCCCACTCCTCCACTTGCACCTGCTGATGTGACCTTGGGTCAGTCACAAGCTCTGGCACAGCTGTTCTCTCAAGGACAGTTTGTGTTAGAGTTCTCTCAGCCCCACCTACCTCACAGGGTGTCTGTTGTGGGGAGGGGAAGGGAAAGGAGTTTGTAAGCTGCTCTGAGATGCCTTTGGGCAGTGAAGAGCGGGGTATAAATCCAAACTCTTCTACTCTTCTTCTTCTAAAGTGTCTAAAGTGAAGACAACATTGAACTGTTAGTCAAAGTACAAGCAAGAAACACCAAAGTTAACAGAAACCCCCTCTCAAAAGGTGAGGGGGGGAGGGAACTCTCCCCTGCTAAGAAGAAAACAATCGAACTTTCTGCTCTGTACTGGAGGGGGTGTGTGCTATAAAGGCATGATGGACTAAAATAAAGAATTAGTAAGGCTTTTTAAAGAGTACCAGAGATTGTAATAACTTCTTTAAAGAGTAAACAAAATTTTCAACATGGCACCGACACAAAAGGATGAGAAAGAGAAAATGAAAGCTAAGCTTCCTGCTGGAAATGCCAAAAGCCCAGCGAGTCCTGCTCCTAGACAGGACACAACAGCAGAGCTGCAAAGGATGCTGAAGCGTTGCGACCTCTGCTGGAGCAAGTCACCGCATTGCATCTGAAGCTAGATGCACAGCAGATCCAGCTCAGCAAAACAGAAAGCAGAGAATCTGAGACTGATTATGTGTGAGGTGTTGGCCCTGTTGGCAGATTTAAAAACAGAGACAATACAAAGCAAAATTGATACAGTCTTTAGAACATATTCAGAATTTACAAGAAAAAAATAATTTGCTTGGGGAAGTGATTGTGAGATTCTCCAGAAGACAAGTGAGAGACCAAATTCTAAAAGGATCAAATGGGGGCCCCCTGAAAATCAAAGAAAAATAAATAAAAGTGTTGAAGGATATTTCATTCGAAATAAGAAGGAAAAGAAGGAAATCTAGGGATTTGATTTTATTCTTATGGGAGAAAAACGTTGCTTAAAGATGAATCATACCTGAAGGCTTAATTTTTAAATTTATGGTCAAAAAAGAACAAGTGGACTCTGTTGAAAAGGCACAGGAGTTCTTGCATCTTCACGGACAGCCAGCAAAAGGAGGAGAAGGACCAGAAGAGAACAGCACCAAAGAAAGTGAAGAAGAGGGTGCAGTGACATCTTTTTTATTTTTAAAAAAAGAAAATTTATTACCTGGATATAATAACGTGTTCCATATTTAGCTAACAATTCTTGCCATATCATATTCTACAATTTTTTATCTCCCCCTCCCCTGACTTCCAACGATGCTCCGCCCCCATTAACATTTCAATCAATATTCTAATACATTCAATTCATTTTCAATATTCAAATCATAAATTTCAATATTTTCCTTTTTCTATTTTAACTATTAGGCAACTTTTCTATTACAGTCTCTTTTGTTGCAACACTTCTATTATTAATAGCTATCAAAACAGAGTAGTCTATTTTTCACATCCCAGTTAAGCTCTAAATAGGCTTTAAAGTCCTTCCAGTCTACTAAAAATTCTTCATCTTCTACTCCATGAAATTTTCTTGTTAACTTGTCCATTTCAGCCATAAAAATCATTTTTTTAATCCACTCCCATTTATCAGGTACCTGCTCCTGTTTCCAGAACGGAGCGTAAGTCATTCTTGCAGTTGAAATTAGGTACCATAACAAAGTTCTTTTTGCCATTTTTACTTCTTCTAATTTTAATCCTAAAAGTAACATTTCTGGCTCTTTTTTCAAAGTACATTTCAAGATTTTCTGAATTTCATTATGAATCTCAGTCCAAAAAGCATTTGCTTTTTCACAAGTCCACCACATATGGTAAAACGAGCCCTCTTTTTTCTTACATTTCCAACATTTGTTAGACATATTCTCATTCATATTAGCAATTTTTTTTGGTGTTATATACCATCTATACATCATTTTGTAACAATTTTCTTTAACATTAACACATGTTGAAATTTTGATCGATTTTTTCCACAAACATTCCCATGATGACATTCGTGCAGTGGCGTCTTCTGATGAGGACTCAGATTCTGCATTGGGGGGCGGCAGCCCCAAAAACAAGCTATCGATTGAGAAAGAAAAAGGACAAATGAACAAATGGATAGTCGTTACGCTCTGAATCGCTTGAAAATAGTATAATGACTCTTGTTCTTCTTACTTTATTCTTTATTAAGGTCAAAAGGGGGAGGTTTTCAAGTTACAGACTTTAAAGAGACTAATAGATGATCACATTCAATGTTTCACATGTGTAAGCTTTAATTAAGAAGCAAAAGTTATTCTTTTATGAGCAAGCAGTTTGTATGACTACCATCTTTTGGGATTTTAGTGGGTTTTCTTTTACTTTCTCCCGTAGTATGTAGTTACCCTCCCCTTCTTTCATTTGTAGTTTTTAGAAAATGCAATAAAAAATCCCTTATGGGGGGTCAAAAAAAAAAGAAACAAAAGGTGCACTGGAGCTGTCCTGTCACCAGTCCAGATAATGCCCATGATAAGCATTGAATTGTCGAAGTGATTGCACCCTCCTTCCCCCTTCCCTTGTTTCCCCCTTTCCCCAAGAGGAGTCAATCCCTTATGCACATCAACCCTAAATTGTCCAACAGTTGTTTCCTTTGTCCTATCCAACCGAAGGTATTGTTTGTTTCTTTTACATGTCCTGGGAACCAGTGACCACCCGGCTCATGCCTCAGGTCACAAAACTGGCTACTTAAGGAGAACTCTCTGCACATGCAGTTTTTGGGGGTCTCTCTGTCTTGCACTTTCTCTTGGAGCTCTCACCCCCATTCCACCCTTTGGGTTCCATCCCTGATCAGTTTGGAACACTCCACGTATGTCACTGGCTGGCTCACAATTCCTTCCCCCTCTCTTTTTCTTCCTGTTTTCACTGCACAGTTTACTCATTTCTCCAGACAGGTAACATATTACCCACCAATGACATTCCTGCTAATGCAAAAGTCTCTATCTTGTTCTACCTATTATTCCTAGATCTGTATTTTGTGTGTGTGTATCATTTTTGTATGCTCGAGAATTATTAAAAGACCAATTATCCCATCAACTTGGTCTCCTCGTCTATTCACAGGCTCTGGGTATTCTGACTCTGGTATACACAGGTTATGTCCATGCACTATATGCCAATTGCCCTTTAATATCACAATTCCCCCAAGCTTGATAAGAAACAAGGCAATCTGGCTAACAGAGTTGTGAGTGATGCCATTCTCTATTGTTGAAGTGCAGCACAACGGGTTATTTACTCTTTCCCACAGAGCATGGCTTGCTTTGCTCACCCAAAATATGGGCAGAAAGGTTTGAATACTTAGAAATGGCTCTTGTAGCAGAGGTCCCCCATGTATGCTTGGGCCACTGTGCCCCCAGCCCAACTCATGGCACCTGTTGGGATCCAGAGGCAGCACAGATCCTCTCCACCCAGTTTGCAATCAGTGGCTTTGTACATAATTTCTACTGTGGATGACCAGCATTGAGTTATGAACCCTGACATAGTGAGAGGTCACCCCTGTATGGTGCGGAGGAAAAGGTGAAGCTTCCCCCCCACCCCCATGGAAAGCCACCACATCAGTGTGGTGTGTATTGCAATACTCTACACCTACCTGAATGGGTTCTGGAAAACACACCGCACCCTCAGTGGTTGTCTCAGTGTCCAGGAACAGCAGCAGGGTTCCCTCCTGGGAGGTGGGGGAGTGGGCCTCAGTGGCACTTGGCCTTGAGAACCATGCTAGGTTCTGTGTGACTCTCTTGGGCCACACATCAGTGTCACCATGAAGAACCCTGTCAAGCTCCTCATATAAAGGACAGATCACTCTACTGATGCCAGATTTTGAATTTTGGGCCACCACACATTTATACTCCAAGCACAGGGCCTTTGTCTTTGTCCTGCACTCTAGGGCAGGTCTTCTGTGCCTCTGGGCAGTCATTCCTTTTTGGCAATCTCTTCATAAAGATCCATGTTGCAGTGAGTCTGCCGAAGTGCATCCTCAACTCTGCTTTCTCCCCAGACAAAAAGTCGAGTGTCTCTTCATGCCACCAGGACAGTCCCGGCACACCGAGCATGTTTCTATTTCTTTCACTTTCTCTTTTGCGGCAAGAGGACAACCATTTTGCTGAGCAGGAAAAAATAAGATCCAGCCATCTGTAATGACCAACGAGTAGCTTCCTAGGGTAGGAACTATTTCCAGGGGGGGGGGGTCCTCATTGATCATCCTCTGAGAAAATTGATTCACTTGCAAGTAATCTTTGACAATTGAATTCAGTTCCCGCATTATCAAAGTAATTCTTATGGGCCAGAAATGCAGTGCTCCACAGCTGTGGAACAATTATGCACTTATGTGCATAGCACTAAGTGATCAAAAATTAGCAGCTGGTTGGGATGGAATGGCCCAACCATCCCAATGGCTTGAGAGCGTGCTTGCAGGGTCAGACAGCAGGAAATCCGTTGGCAACAGCAAACACTGGACTTTCACTGGTGTCTTTTAACTACTAGCCAGGGGCAGATCATGACAGGGTGCAACCAACTTCAGGACCATTCCCAGCTGTGCCTATCTGAATGTGCACTTTAGACCCATCAGGCACTGGCATGGAAGTTGGATCTAAAGGCACACCCGACCAAGTCCACGTTGCCACCCAGAAGTCCTCGGAAGAATGAGGGAACAAAGATTTGCCAAGTAACCAAATCTCAAGGCCATTCTGGTTCTTGCTGCTGTGATGATAAGTGGGAGGAGGGGAGAACAATGCGGTGAGCCTCTTTGGGTCCCCTTTGGGGAGAAAAGTGGGCATGAATAGAGATAATTTAAAAAAAATCACCACAGCATTTGTTTTCTCTGCAACATGGACCCAAACTGCCTTACAATATCCACACACACACCCCCGGTCATTTATTCTCATAGCAACTTGGCGATGTAGGTGAGGCTAAGAGAGAGTGAATGGCTAAGAGAGAGTCGCCCAGGGCGCTTCCATGGCAGAGTGGGGGGGGGTGCTGTTGTGTCCTGGGATCAGAAGGCAGAGCTGGCAAAATACAGCCAAGCTTCGCTCTCTGAGAACAATAGGGACTAGGTTCCTGAGCTCGCCAGTAGAGAACCAATGGCAGCATTGGCGGGCGATTCAAACCCGCCAATAGGAATATGGGGCCGTCCCCCTAACTGTATATAGTTGGCCTCCGGCCATTACTGTTTGTTCTTGTCTTGTGTGAAGTACGAATAAACGCGTCTTCTCTTATGTCGTCCGAGTCATGAGGCCCGAAACCCAGTACTTTACAGTGGCGACGAAGGTGGGATTTCAACGCCTTCCGTGACTCCATGAGCGACGAAAAGGACACCGCCGAGCATCGCATCGCTGACCCCGAGAGCAGCACCGCACCGCTCGCCGAGCATCGCATCGCTGACCCCGAGAGCAGCACCGCACCGCTCGCCCCGGCGCACGCCTTCCCAGACAGAGCCATGGCCGCCTCTCATGTAACACTTGAGCGCTTCGATCCGTCGCAGCCAGAAACCTGGGACGCATGGGTCGACCAGCTCATCAGCTATTTGGAGCTCAACGAGATCCGCCACCCAGACAAGAAATGATCGCTCCTGCTGAACGCGTGCGGCACCCAAACCGTCCGCCTCGCCAAGAGCCTCTTGGTGCCCCGCACGGCCTTGGAAAGCTCGTTTGGGGAGATCCTGGACGTCCTCAATGCATACTTCAGCCCCCGGCCGACCTTCCTGGCCAAGAGGATGGAGTTCCAGAGGCGAGTCCAGGCCCAAGGGGAATCCGTTGCCACCTTCCTGGCCGCGCTGAGGGCGCTCGCGGTGGACTGCGGGTTTCCGAAGGTGGAGGACAACTTGCTGACGCAGTTCGTGTGGGGCCTGGCAGACTCCACGCTGCGGCGCAAGTTGGTTGGCTACCGGAGGCTCTCCCTGGACGAGGCCATCGACGCCGCAACAGCCCACGAGGCCGCTGAAGGGGAACGCCCGGCCGCAGCCGCCCATGTGGTCGGGAGGGGTCCCAGCCCCGGGAACTCAGATACCGAAGAGGTCTTCGCCCTCAGACCCCAACACCGCCGGCCGGCGCCGTTCCAGCAGGCCAACAGGGAGCCAGCCAAGCCTTCCGGCAACCGGACCGTCTGTGCCAGCTGCGGGGAAGGCCACGGAAGGAAATCCTGCAAGTTCCGGGATGCTGTCTGTCACGGGTGCGGGAAGCAGGGACACCTCGCACGGGTCTGCCGGTCCAAGGGCCCCCGGAATTCGAGATCGTCGGTCCCACCGCACCGCGCATTGTCCACTGCCTACGAGACGATGGAAGAGGTCGCTGAGTTGTACCATCTCACTGACCAACTGCTGCAGGTACTTCGCCTCCCCAACCCCAACCTCTCCTCGACCCCGAAGATCCAAGTAACCGTGCGGATCGAGGGGTCCCCCTGTTGCATGGAAGTGGACTCCGGATCGGCGGCGTCCATCATTTCCATGGACACTTTAAAAAGACTTTGCCCATTAGGGGGACCCCCTCTACATCCATCGCCACTAAGCTTGGTGGACTTCCAAAAGAACCCTGTCCCCATCCGGGGAGTCGGCACTTTCCGAGTGCAGTACCGAGACTTTGAGGGGAACTTGGACTTGGTGGTGGTGGAGGGAAATCTCGTGAGTCTCCTGGGGCGGGCGTGGTTCGAGGCCCTAGGCATAACGATTGGGGGAGTGAATAAGTGCGGGATGCGGGACTGGGGGCGGTGTGCAAGGAATTCCCTGAGGTCTTTGACGGGAAACTGGGGTGTTATAAAGGGCCCCGGTGTCGCTCCACTTAGACCCCACAGTGACGCCTGTCCGACGGCGCTTCCGCACCGTGCCCCTGGCCCTCCGCCCTAAAATAGAGGCCGAACTGGACCGGTTAGTGGCCCAGGGAGTCCTAGAGCCCGTCCCGAATGCTCGATGGGAGACCCCGATTGTGACACCCGTCAAGCCAAACGGGGAAATCCGCATCTGCGCGGATTATAAGTGCACCATTAACCAGGCACTTCAGGCGCATGCATACCCCGTACCCGTGGTCAGCCACGTCTTAGCCACACTGGTGGGGGCGCGCATATTTGGAAAGCTGGATCTCGTGCAGGCGTACCAGCAACTCCCGGTAGATGAGGCCACTGCCGAGGCGCAAACCATAGTGACCCACCGGGGGGCCTTCCGGGTGAAGCGGCTGCAGTTCGGGGTCAGTGTGGCCCCAGGGATCTTCCAAAATCTCATGGACGATTTGTTAAAAGGGATCCCTGGAGTGATGCCGTTCTTCGACGACGTCCTCATCGCCGCGACCACCCCTGAAAGCTTCGCCGCCTGCCTCCGAACTGTACTGGAACGCTTCCAAGCCGCGGGGCTGAAAGTGAAGCGGGAAAAGTGCCTCCTCGGGGTGCCGGAGGTGGAGTTCTTGGGGTACCGGGTAGACGCAACAGGCTTGCATCCGGCGAGGGACAAGGTGAAGGCCATCGTGGAGGCCCCCGCCCCGAAGTCCAAAGCAGAGCTCCAGGCGTTTTTAGGCCTCCTGAACTTTTACCACGCCTTTCTCCCTCACAAAGCCGCCGTGGCCGAACCCCTGCACAGGCTGCTGGATAAGGTGACACCTTGGGCATGGGGAGCGAGGGAGGAGGCGGCGTTTCAGGGGGTTAAAGTACTCTTGATTTCTAACGCGGTACTCGCCCACTTTGATGAAAAGCTCCCGGTAATCCTTGCGTGCGACGCATCACCGTATGGGGTTGGGGCGGTCTTGGCCCACAAGCTACCGGATGGGAGGGAAGTCCCGGTGGCTTACTACTCCCGCACGCTGTCCCCCGCGGAGCGGAATTATGCACAAATCGACCGGGAGGGCTTGGCACTGGTGGTGGGGGTTAAAAAGTTTCACAACTTTGTGTATGGGCGGCTCTTCACGCTCGTAACCGACCATAAGCCGCTCTTGGGACTGTTTGCGGCAGACAAACAAACGCCGCAGGTACTGTCGCCCCGGGTGTTGCGCTGGTCCTTGTTTTTAGCGGGCTACCAGTACCAGTTGGAGCATCGGCCGGGCAAGGCGCTGGGTCATGCCGACGCCTTGAGCCGCCTGCCGCTGCCGCATACAGGGGAAGATCCGGCCCCGGCTCCCGCAGTATTGTTAATGGAAGAGCTGCCAAACCCCCCCCCTTCAGGCTGCAGACGTGGCCGCCCACACGTCCCGAGATCCCATTCTCTCCCGGGTCCTAAACTGGGTGGTGAGGGGATGGCCAGCGGAACAGACAGGGCCAGAGTTCACGGCATACAAAGCCAGGAGGGAAGAGTTATCCGCCTTGAAAGGGTGCTTACTATGGGGGGACAGGGTGGTCATCCCGGGGCCCATGAGACAAGGGGTTCTAGAAACGCTGCACGAGGCCCACCCCGGCATTGTACGAATGAAAGCTCTGGCAAGGAGCTACGTGCGGTGGCCCGGGATGGATGCAGAAATTGAAACCTGGGTCCGAGGGTGCACATGGTGTCAGGAAGTCCTCCCCAATCCCCCGAGAGCGCCAACCCAAAGCTGGGAGTCTACCCACAAGCCGTGGTCATGCCTACACATAGATTTTGCCGGGCCGTTTCAGGGGCTCCAGTTCATGGTGACGGTAGACTCCTACTCGAAGTGGGTGGAAATAAGCCCAGTGTCTACCACCTCTGCCAAAGCGGCAATAAGGGCCCTGTGGAAAATATTCGCTACGCATGGGTTGCCAGACACAATCGTGTCGGACAACGGGGCAGCGTTCACATCTGCTGAGTTTCAAGCGTTCCTCGCAAGGAACCTAATCAGGCACATACGATCAGCACCCTTCCACCCGGCAACAAATGGACAGGCGGAGAGAACGGTACGCACCGCCAAAGAAGCCCTGAGCCGCATAACTGAGGGAGATTGGGAGTTCCGGCTAGCCCGCTTCCTCCTAACACACCGCACCACCCCAAACCCCATCTCCGGGCATTGCCCCGCAGAACTATTGATGGGCCGCCGCCCCACGACTTTGTTAGACAGGCTCCACCCGGACCGAGCCCCAGAGAGAAAGCTGGTCGAGACCCGGGAGGCGCCCCGAAGCTTCCTCCCGGGGGAACCTGTCTACTTCCGGAATTATGGGGCGGGGCCTCAGTGGGTGGCCGGGCGCATCCTAAAACCCACCGGGCCAGTGTCATACGAGGTCCTAGCAGATGGGGACCGGGTCCTCCGTAAACACGTGGACCAGCTCCGGAGGCGGCAAGACCCCGACACAGGGATCCAGGCCCCGTTACCGGGAAACGCCGCGGCCGCCCCAGCATCCGATCGGCTGCAGGCACCACCAGCGGAGCCAGCGCCTGAAAGACCACGGAATCCGGAGGGGTCCCGGAGACAGCTGAACCGCCGCCGCCGCTGCCGCCACCGTTACAGCCGCCACCGTCACCACCTCAGCTACTACCGGAGATCCAAGCTCCTTGTGCGGGAGGACCACCCGATGGGGGCCCCGCCAGTCCGGTACCAGCCCCCCGACGATCACTAAGGGAACGGAGGGCACCAGCATACTTAAAAGACTACGTCACCTGATAGGAGACGAACTATGGGGGGAGGGGTGTTGTGTCCTGGGATCAGAAGGCAGAGCTGGCAAAATACAGCCAAGCTTCGCTCTCTGAGAACAATAGGGACTAGGTTCCTGAGCTCGCCAGTAGAGAACCAATGGCAGCATTGGCGGGCGATTCAAACCCACCAATAGGAATATGGGGCCGTCCCCCCTAACTGTATATAGTTGGCCTCCGGCCGTTACTGTTTGTTCTTGTCTTGTGTGAAGTACGAATAAACGCGTCTTCTCTTATGTCGTCCGAGTCATGAGGCCCGAAACCCAGTACTTTACAGGTGCAACCAGAGTCTTAAAGGTCTTAAAGGTCTTCTCACTCTGACCACCACTCCATACTTCCGGTCTGACAGCCCAGTTCAAGGCACCATCCTTTCCCTGGTTAGGCACCCTGTGGCTTATGAGTACAAAACTTTTTGCATCTACCACTAAAAAAAGCCCAACCCTTCCTCCACAGAACTTCAGGAAGGGCACGTGGCTCACCTGCATTTTACTCTCACAACATCCCTGTAGGCTAGACGAGTCTGTGAGAGAGCTTGGACTAAGGCTAAGGAATTCCATGGCAGCATAAGGATCTCTCAGGGGCACGCCTGACACTCTGACCCAGAGGGCTGCAGTCTATGGCTCCAGAGCCTGCCTGTGTAGCACTCTTTCCTTTTCTATCTTCTCCTCTTTCAAATGCTTAGAAATGATATAAAGAAAGAACAAAATGCAGTTGAAAGGCAAGACAGTATCAAGATAGTCTAAAGTACTTTATGAATTTAATGTCTAAGTAAATAGATAAATGCCCATATTTTTAGATATTGTAGTTACTCAGGAATAATGTGTGAGCTATGTTTAGAAATGGTTTATTTAAAGTTAATGAAATGCCCACAAGTATACTCATATGACACAAAGACTACATGAGAGAGCCTCCTTAGCCAGAGGTAGTGTATCTAGGAAACCTTTCCATCCAGGAAAATGCCTGGGTGGAGAGAAGTGTGTGCTCTTATATTTTGTGTAGGTACTCCTGAATATAAAGGCTCTCTGAAAAGATAACAGACAGACACTATTGCAATAAGTTTAGATTTGGGATCATATTCCCTGTCCCCTTGGGATACTTGGGGGGAGGGGAGAACCCCCTACAGATCCTACTTTCCTTCTCCCCAATCCTTTGGTTGCTAGCGGTGAAAATACTGATTATCCAGCAACAAAAGCAAATTAGCAAATAGCCGACCAGGTGGCTCCAGACCAGTTGGTTTCTCCAGGAGGCCTGGCACCGGGGCAGCCACCCCACCCCGGGTCTCTGCTGTTGCAATTCAGCAGGTCTCACTGGGGAATACGCCTGCCCAACTGCCAGCCCATTCAGGGGAAACCTGTGTGCCCTATTAAGTCATGAAAGGGGCGATTCCTCCCTGTAAATCTATGCCACCTTCTGAAAGAAGGGGGGGAGAAAGGCACCACCCCACTGGAACAGCCTGTGCAGGAAAAATGTTAAAGTTGGAATCATTTGAATTGTTTGTTTTTGGGTGAGTTTTAACTATTGCAGTCCAGGTTCTTTCTGTTTTTGCTCCTTCTCACCCAGCCTGTGAGATGCTCAGTCGCCCGGCTGGAGAGGATGGACTGATCTGGCAAGAGGCATGGCGAGCCCAGGGCCCGCCTCGGCTGCCCAGCTCCGCTGCTCCTCGGTTTTGTTTTCCTGTCCTTTAGCCTATTCTTTTGCCCCCCCATGTGTGTGTGTGGGGGGGAAGAGGCCCGTGTCTTCTCCTCTGAGTCCTCCGCTTTTCCAGTCGCCCTCGCCCTCACAGGAAGCAATAACATCAGCACCCCGTTTTTCACATAGCTGGAGGAATAAAATCTCAACATCCACTTCATTTCTCTCAGGAAGAACCTTCATTTTGCCATTTTCCTCCCATGTTTTTTTGCATGCTGCATAATCTGCATAGCTTTTCAGCAGTTTTCGACCCTGGAGTAAACTGACAGCTCAGCTACTGTCACTTTTCTTCAAGGCCTCTTTTGACAAACTCACAGAACTCTGGCTGTGCAGGACTCACTGCTAAGTCCTCTCCAGTTCCCTCCTGATCTGCAGGCACCCAAGCTTGGGTCCACTAGCCTACAGCCCCTGGTCCGTGCCTATCATTTTCAGATGCCATCTCCCGGGTGGGTCATCATATCCCATCTATCCCATCCGCTGATTGCTTAAGTCATCATTCCTGCCTCCACAAGCCCCTGCCTACCCATGATAAGTTATCTGAGGCCATCTGCAAATGTCTTTCTGTGGTCAAATCTGCATTTGCATTTTTAAATCAGTTGTGTGCTGCTGTGACACCGTCTTTCTCTATGCTTGTTTGAATGCTGTTTGGAGAAGATTCTTTTAAAGCAGTGCGGAGGTGCAATGACAGTGGAGCCACCCCAAAAGAACGATAAACATATGTGGACGTGCAATAGTATGCTAGCACTGTTGAGGTGTGAAAATGACACCAAATGAGGACAGCTTTTTTGAAGACAGAGTCAAAAGGCAGGGACACTGGTGGTGGGGAAGACAAAGGCTGTCTCAGATGATGAAGGAGAGTGGCTGGGTGTCCTGGATTGCCCTAGACACAGGGGGGTGGCTTCAAAATACTATGGACTGGGAGGGGGGGATGGCAGTGATTTAAGGAGATGCCAGCTTAGAAACAGAGCTCCAGGCCTTGATGCTGACTTTGGGGACCATTAAATATTTCAATATATGGGGGCAGCCACTATAAACAAAGGACAACATAATTCTGCAACAAGAAAGGTAATTGATTATTTTAAACCCAAACCGAAGGGGGATAACTCTGAGGAAAGCCTGGTGGCAATGATCAAAATGCCACCTGAAAATCCAATGGCCATTAATAATGAAGTCTTCCTTACAGTGTCTGAGTTCTCTTCAACTCTCAAAACTATGGGGAAAAAGTGTTATGTTAATCTGCCATGATTAAAATGCTGGCTATACAGATTGAAGCAATGCAAACCTTTCTTAAGAAGGTTAAAAAAACCACTAATAGTGCTAAAGATAGTCTAACATTACAGGATGAACTTTGCACTGTGCAATAATCTGAGTTGAATCTTCACTCTAAAATTCTATCACTTGAGTACAGCCTATGGCAGAATAATCTAAAACTGTGTGGCTTTGGTGAACACATTGAAGAAAATGCAGATCTCATGATTTTTATATCCAATTGGCTGGCTAAAGAATTACATCTAGATAATGGTGTGGCCCCAATGATAACAAAAGTAGTGAAGCTCAATAAACAAACTAAAAAAACCAATTTTTTAATTATATTATTGTACTTTAGGTCAATTTTTTTTTAGCAGTTGCATGTAATCATACAGCTTTAAACTAAAAAGGATTGAAGTGTATCAAGACCTCACCTCAGAGACCATTATGAAAAGGCAGGAACTAAAGCCAATAACTAGCTGCCTCATAGAAGTAAATCAGCGTTACAAATGGATTGCACTGGCATTATAGCAAGTAATACGTAAAGGCAGTCCATTGCGAGCAGCAAATCTAGAGGAAGGTTATGAATTGCTTTGTTCCATGGAATTGGAGATGCCATTGGAAATTAGCAAGAAGTCTCAGAAATGTAAATTGAGTCCACTCCTTTCATTGCCAAGAATCAGTAAATTGCCAATAAAAGCAGCACACTAGCTTTCACTCACTCTTACTGTATCGACTCTACAATGCTCCTATTTGTTACAATATTAACAATTAGTTCATGTTATAAAATACATTTCTGTGTTAATAAGGGAGGGAAGGGGTGTTGGGGAATTGGATTTCTTGTAGCCTCTGTGGGACTAGCAGATGGAGCAATAATTTGATTTCAGTCTCTCTGTATAATAATTCTCTGTTGGTAGTGGCACTCTCCTGAACATTCCACATGCTCCCAATTCAGTTGGCTCCCTGATTTGTCACTCAGAAGCTGTCCCTATCCACTGGTTGCATTGTCTGAGTCTTGCCTCCAATATTCTAAACAGTTTGCTGTTCCTCTCCCCCCAATAGCCAGTCAGAACACAAAGGTCATTTGCACATGTGGCCTGATTGGCCTTTGCCGCTAACATTCTAAACAGTTTGTTGCTGCTGTTGGGAGTCACTGAATGTGTCCTGAGGTAAAATATATATCCCAACTTTCCCTTAAACGGTCACTGGAGGTGTCAAAATACATATCCCAATCTTCTCTTAAACGGTCACTAAAGTTGCCAGTCTCCCTGTGAGGCCTGGAGATCTCCCAGAAATCATTGTGTACCCCAGCCACAGCACACCACTTCCCCTACAGAAAAATTTTCCAGCTATTATGATGGCTGCTTTGGGCAGTGGACTCTATGGCATTATACCCTGCTGAGGTCCCTCCGCACCCCAAACCCTGCCCTCCTCAGGCTCTACCTCTCAAATCTACAGGTCTGACCCTCCCCTTAATATTGCCAGCCTCCAGGCAGCACCTGGAGATCTCCAAGATCAGTTTTCCTGGAGAAAATGGCTGCTTTGGACAATGGACTCTGTGGAATTATACCCTGCTGAGGTCCCTTCACATCCCAAACCCTGCATTCCCCAGGCTCTACCTCTCAAATCTATAGGTCTGGCCATTCCCTTAGTATTGCCAGCCTCCACGCAGTACCTGGAGATCTCCAAGATCAGTTCTCCTGCAGAAAATGGCTGCTTTGGACAATTGACTCTGTGGAATTATACTCTGCTAAGGTCCCTTCACACCCCAAACCCTGCATTCCCCAGGCTCTACCTCTCAAATCTATAGGTCTGGCCCTCCCCTTAGTATTGCCAGCCTCCAGGCAGCACCTGGAGATCTCCAAGATCAGTTCTCCTGCAGAAAATGGCTGCTTTGGGCAATGGACTGTATGGCATTATACTCTGGTAAGGTCCCTCCGCAGCCGTAATCCTGCCCTCCCCAGGCTCTACCCCTCAAATCTACAGGTATTTCCCAACCCAGAGTTGGCAACCACTTTCCAGACCCTTGGAACCCAGAAGACATGGCATAGGAGGAGATGCTTTTCTACCTTAGCTACCACTGCATAACCCCAAACCAACATGTCGGGGTGGAGGGAACCATACCTGTTACCATGAGGCTGTCCTCCCATACTACCCACTTGAGGCAGTAAAATGACTTGAGACAGCCCTGCCTTACAGCTAAGCAGAAGGAAGTAAACATGGCTTGCCCCCCTCTATTTTCCTCTTCCCTCTGCCGCCCCACTAGCCACAGCTGAGACACTCAACTGGAGTTTCCTTCTAGAGCTCATTGTATTTCTTCCCACAACGGGCCTTACCCCTAGTATGTTATAAACAGTATAAGTAGTAATAGTTCAATTTTACCATGATAGAAGTGATTAAGTGTATTGTTCAATGTTTAGCAGCCTGCTCTCCTTGCAAAGGCCTCAGATACAGGCCAAATTAAGCTGACAATACAGCAGCCTGGAGGCTGAGATGTAAACTAAGTGGATATGCATTTTCCTCCTGACTAGCTAAGAGGCCTTGGAAGTAGAAGTTAATTGAAGATTTAGAGAAAGGGGTATAAGCTTGAAAATTAAAGCATTTGTACAACTTCAATTACTCTTCCTGCTATACCTCTGGTGAAAGATTTATGATTTTATTGTTTATTGTCTGAAGAAAGAGATGTGCCTGGCATTCTTTGGTGATCTATCTATGTTGTTATAGCAGGCACCAACAGGACTGATTGAAGGCTAGGGTTATTGAGTGATTCACACCTCTTGTCTGGGATGTTCCTTTTTGTTTATACATGAAAAGTCCTTGATAATTGCCAGAGAAGAGCTTTGTGTTCCTTGTCATACTTGCAAATGAATGTAATGTAATGCCAATTCCTAAGCTGCTCCACCCCATGAGTGCCCCCCAACAGTAGTAGAAAATCACTCCATCAAAAAAGAATACATAGCCCACAAGTTCCCCATGCAAAGTAAAAATCCAACTGGCCTCCTGCCACTGGCACAAGCCTGCCCACATGGCCCAGTGGAGCACAGGAGGCTGACTACAGCCTCCCTTTCCAGTGGCAGCCCAACCCCTGCTCCAGCACCCAATCATTCCCCCCAGCTCTGCATAACCCCCTGCCAGAATGCCCGGTCACTCGGTAGGTAGAGCACATGGCACAGGACTCTGTCTCAGAGCTCCCTGCTCTGTGGACTTTGGTGGTAGGCACTGAGCACTAGGGGGTGAGCAGCTGCCCTGGCTGTCCACATACAGCTCCCCCACTCCCCTTGTGTGAGGTTGGGTGTTGGCCCCCCAGTACTGACTACTGCAGCTAAGGCCAGTGGTGTGTTGCTGTGGGGGTGAACAAACCCTGCCCCACCCCACCATGGTCCATCTCATAAAATGGGGCAGACTCCCAGGAAAGTGTAACCAGAGAGCTGCCTCTCATGGTCAGGAGACAGGGATGCTTACAGCCCAACACCGACTATTAATACCTCCCTTCACAGGATGCCTCCCCCCAAGCTGTGACAGGCACAATGGTGGTTTAGGGTGCCTGGTAGCTGCTGCACTCTACTCTGTGGATCAACCAACCCTGAGACGCAGGTCCTTGCAAGATCAGAGCTCTATGCAACAGCAGCAGCACATCTGTATAAGCTGTTCCACCCAGGATGAGTAAGCATCATTTGGATGATGACAGTATCTGCCTCATGGGGCTCTCCTGACAAATCTCCCCTCTCCAGGAAGGGATTGTGGGCTCTACTGGGGCACCACAGGCATGGCTGAGCCCAGCACAGTCACCTGCCCTGATAGTCATTGCTGCATGAGCTGCTGTTTAGCTCTCGTGCAGGTGGGGATTTAGCCGGGAAACCTGGCCATGTGACCTTCACTGTCTCCCCTCCTCACTCTATTGCTGGCTCCAGCCTTCTCCTGGACCACCCTGCCTCAGGCACCTCACTCAAAACATGCTGTGCTGGGGAAGACTCATCCCCTCCCCCCCTTCTCTGGCTGGCCCCATAGCCACTGATGGACCTCTGCTCCATATGTTTATCTAATTCCTTCTTGAAACTGTCCATGCTTGTAGCTGCCACCACCTCCCGTGGCAGTGAATTCCATATGTTAATCACTCTTTGGGTGAAGAAGTATTTCATTTTATCTGTTCTAACCTGACTGCTCAGCAGTTTCATGGAGTGCCCAAGGGTTCTTATATTGTTAGAAAGGGAGAAAAGTACTTCTTTCTCAACCTGCTCAATTCCATTCATAATCTTATAAACCTCGATCATGTCTCCCCTCAGCCGTCGTATCTCCAAGCTGAAGAGCCCCAAGCGTTTTGACCTTCCTTCATAGGGAAGGTGTTCCAACCCTTTTATCATTCTAGTTGCCCTTCTCTGCACTTTTTCCAATGCTATAATATCCTTTTTGAGATGTGGTGACCAGAACTGTACACAGTATTCCAAATGAGGTCGCACCAATGATTTATACAGGGGCATGATGATACTGGCTGATTTGTTTTCAATTCCCTTCCTAATAATCCCAAGCATAGCATTGGCCTTCTTTATTGCAGCTACACACTGTCTAGACATTTTCATTGAGTTATCCACTACGACTCCAAGATCTCTCTCTTGGTCCGTCTCTGCCAGTTCAGACCCCATCAAGGTGTATTTATATTTAGGATTTTTGGCTCCAATGTGCATCACTTTGCACTTGGCCACATTGAACCCCATTTGCCACGTTGACGCCCACTCACCCATCCTTGACAGATCCCTTTGGAGTGCCTCACAATCCTCCCTGGTTTTCATCACCCTGAACAACTTCGTGTCATCTGCAAATTTAGCCACTGCACTGCTTACTCCCAATTCCAAATCATTAATAAACAAGTTAAAAGCATTGGACCGAGTACTGATCCCTGTGGTACCCCACTGCTTACCACCCTCCACTGAGAAAGTTTCCCATTTATACTCACTCTCTGTTTTCTATTTATAAGCCAGTTTTTGATCCACAAGAGGACTTGTCCTTTTATCCCATGACTATTGAGCTTACTTAGGAGCCTTTGATGAGGAACTGTATCAAAAGCTTTCTGGAAGTCAAGGTAAATAATATCTATTGGGTCCCCCTTGTCCACATGTTTGTTCACTCACTCAAAAAATCACCGTATCTCACTGATTTTCCTCATCCCACCAAGTTTCTGAAACACCCACAATGTCTGATTCCCCCAACACCAAGCATTCCAACTCCCCAGTTTTACCTTGGAAACTTCTAGCATTTGTGTATAAACACTTATAGTTTCCCACACTTATTTAGCCCACAATCTTCCTCTTGCTACCTCAAGACCTTGCCAGGCAGTTCCTATCATTAGCCACAGTCTCAGTGGACAATTTGTAATCCATTTCCTTGTACAAAAGTAGTAGCTACCCCTTCCCAACCTTTTCATCTCCTGTCGGCTTTCCCCCATTATTCAGTTTAAAAACTGCTCTGCCACCTTTTTGATTTTGAGCGCCAGCAGCCTGGTTCCTTCTTGGGACAAGTGGAGACCATTTCTTTTGTACAGCTCCCTCTTGTCCCAAAAAGCATCCCAGTGCCTAACAAACTTGAATCCTTCCCCCCTACACCATCGTCTCATCCACGCATTGAGACTCCTGATCTGTGCCTGTCTCTCCAGCCCTGCGTGTGGAACAGGTGGAACAGGTAGCACTTTGCACATAGGGAATGGAGGGTTTCTGTCGAGATTATGGAAAACGATGAGCCGGAGTCAATTTCCATGGGACAGGGGGACCCCTCGATAAGGACAGTCACATGCACTTTGTCCAGGCCATCTGGGGGCAAGTTACATACTGTTTGTTGGTGGCAGACCGAAATGGTATGGAGATCCGATGAGTCTAACTGCGCCATGGTTTTCTGGCATTGTCCTTTGGAGCAGCAAACCTTGGCGATGTGGCTGGTCTTGTGGCAGGTACAGCAGATGGCGTCCCGGAATCTGCAAGACCAGTGCTCATGGGGTTTGCTGCAGCTGGCACAGGGTGCGAACGTGGGGATGACCTTTGCCATGGTGGTTCCCAGGGTGTGTTGGGAGTGCCGGGCCGGGCCATGTTGGACCTGTAGGACCTCCTCATCATCAGAGACATTGGACCCTACAGCTGCTTGGGTGTGGTGGACCGCCTTGGTGCTGTGGTCTTGGTGGGCCTTCTCATATGCCGTGGCCTCCCAGATCTCCTTGTCGAGATCCAGGTCATTTTGGCTGACCAGCTTCCTTGGGGTCCCACAAGCCCATGAGGAGCTGGTTCAGCAGCGCATCTGTCAAATCAGGGAACAAACATCTTGTGCCGGCCCAGCGCAGAGCCGCAAGAAAATCAGAGGCGGTTTCATCAGGACCCTGGACCTTCGCAAAAAAGTCCATCCTTTCCACAAATTTTGTGGTTTTAGGGGCCAGGTGCTCGGTCAGTGCTTTGTTGTAGGACTCATCTTTGGTCAGCTGGGGCTGTATTAAGTATTTCAGCAGGAGGTGGGCCACCATCCCGCAGTGCCTTTTTCTTACCCATTTCCGTGACATCATGGATGGTGAAGTGGCTCTCCAGGGTTTCCAGCCAGGTCTCCCACTGGGTAGGTTGGAAGATGTTGAAGGCAGGGAGGCTCTTGGAGGCAGCAGCCATCTTATGGGTTCCACGTGGATGCTTAGGAGTGGTGGCATCAGAACAAGGAGCGGTGCGGTGCTGCACATGGGGTCAGCGGTGTGATGCTTGGGTCTAGGAGCGGTGCAGGAAGTGGCAACTGGAGATGCTGGCATGCACTGTTCTCTGCATTGGTCTTGATGTGATGCTCGATGCATGGTCTCTGTTCATGGGAGGTAGAATCCCATCATCATTGCCAGTGAAAAGTACTGAGACTTAAGCATCAGGTAGAGTGAAATCAGCTCATACTTTTATTTCAGATCAGGAACAAGACAAAGTAGCCAGCTCGCAGGCTGGCTTATAAGCCTCAGGGAAAACATACCCCACAAACTCCAAACACCCATGAGTGGGCAATTTACAGTAATTGCATTAACCTCTCAGATCTTAGCTCCCCTACCGGAGAGGACTCAGGATCTAAGTGTCTATTGTCCTCATGGTCCAAGCTCAGACACTTGGTCTGGCCGCATGTCAGACTGGTTAGAACTGGTTTGAGCACAGGGTTGGCTTGGGTACATTACACAAAGTGACTCTGTCTGCCCTTACGCCTGGGAGGTTAGTTGAAGAAGGTGTGGGGGGAGCCGGCCTCAGCAGCATGCTAGAGGCCATCTGGTGTATTCTGGTCCTTTGCAAAGTGACTCTCTCTGCCCTTACGCCTGGGAGGTTAGTTGAAGAAGGTGTGGGGGGAGCCGGCCTCAGCAGCGTGCTAGAGGCCATCTGGTGTATTCTGGTCATTTGCAAAGTGACTCTCTCTGCCCTTACGCCTGGGAGGTTAGTTGAAGAAGATGGTGGTGGGGAGCTGACCTGAACAGCGTTCAAGAGGCAAATGGGAAAGAATTAGATAAACATCAACTAGAGAATAGTTTACAAACATCTATCCCTTGGTTTCAATATTTCCAAATTAGGTATATGATGTCCCATGTAAAATCACCTGGCACCTTTTCAAGGCCACTCACAGACTTTGAAACTTTAATAAAAAAATGTGAAGACTTCTGCACTGGAATACTATATATATATATATATAAGTTATTAATCATTCCAGATCTCAATAAACCACTTAAATATCAAGAACAATGGACCTTGGACTGTCATCTTCCTTCAACTGCCCAGTCTTGGAGGATAGTCTGGTCCTCTCCCATCAATGTCTCTAAAATATTCAGTGTGAAATTTCAATTCTTTAAAGTCTTCTCCCATTGGTGTCTCAGCTTTCTTATATCTATCCTTCCAACTCTCCCAAATGCTGGAAGAAATGTGGTCAAATCAGTACATACTGACACTGTTGGTGGGATTGCCCCTATAAAAATACATTTTGGTTGGATATCCATAACTGTATTAAAATTATTACAACTATGGAGCTACCCTTCATACCTGAGGTGATTTGATTAAATTTCCGGCCAGATCTATTTATGCAAAATGCCACAAGTGCCGCTCTATTAGTGCGGCATCTCTAGCTATAGCCTCAAAATGGAAAGAACCGATATTGCCATCGATAACTAATTGGCATGATAAAATCTGGGATCAATTCATGATGGCAAAACTCTCTTAACAATATTTCTTATCCAGATGGACAACAACAACCCTCTAAATCTGTAGCAACATGGTATCCAGTCTTACAATATATGGCTGAGCAAGACATAATCCCTAGGAACTTATTATATAGACAAATTGCACATTTTTAGGAAACTAAAGTATATTGGTCAGATTAATAATGATAATGTTGCTGAATAATAATGATCAATAAGTTTATGGTTTAAGTATGGCTGGACTGGTAAAGGTCGAAAGCCAGTCAAATCTGACTCTAGGGTGCGGTGCTCATCTCCATTTCCAAGCCAAAGAACCAGCGCTGTCTGAAGATGTTTCTATGGTCATGTGGCTGGCATGACTAGAAGCCAATGCTGTTACCTTCCCACCAAAGTGGTACCTATTTATCTACTTGCAATTTCTTGCTTTCGAACTGCTAGGTTGGCAGGAGCTGGGACCAGTGATGGGAGCTCACTCCGTCATGCAGCACCCGGGTCTTGAACTGCTAGGTTGGCTGAACTACCAACCTTCCGGTCTGCAGTTCAGTGTCTTAACCACTGAGCCACTGCAGCCCATGGCTGGACTGATCTAATGTTATTCTTTCAACGTTTTGTTGTAAAAGTTTACAGTTTATAGTTTATGTTCAGTGTTTAATGTTTGTATTGAATTTGATTTGTATTAATAAGAGAGAGAGAAAAGTGCCAATGGACTCTAAATTTGTTCTTCAGTTTCTTGGCCATTGTTAGCCTTTGTTTGAGAGAGGAGTCTTGATGGAGGGAAGAACAACTTTTCAGCTGAGAGACACAATGTTCAGCACTGATGCAGTGCTGCCATCTAATGGTTTTAGGTGACATTCAGCAGTTTCATGGGAACTGGACCATTCTCCAAAACTCTCTCCTTGCATGTTTATTTGTCAGGGGAATTGGTTTATGAGTAACCCAATTTTGGTTCTAAAGCAGAATCAATGCATAAGGAATCCTCCATTATTCAAATTTATTATTTCCAAATTTTATACAGAGTTCTGAGTATGCATGTATCTGACAAAGTGTGCTTTGATTAACACAAGTTTATACCCTGGAAAATTTTGTTTGTTTGTGAGGTGCTCCTGGACTCAAATTTGTTTCTGAGCAAGTATGATTCCCCACAACTTTTAGTTTGCTCAGATCATTTGTGTCTTACTCTTTCTCCCTCCTCAGCATTCCTGACATGCAGATGTGCTCTGGTACAACACTGCCAAAAAAGCTGGTTATGTATAGTTGCACCTTCTTGTGTATGTTCATAGGTAAAACACTGCACAAGAGGAAGCTTTATGTAATAGTTAACAAACTAGTTCTATGTAATAGTGAACAAGACAACAAACTGTATTTTTTCTCTTCTAAATTATTTAAATGTATACAACAATGCAAAAAAGCAATTGAACTAAAGGAAACAAAAAGGCACAACTACTGTGTATGATGATTAAGGATGGTTATTCTGCCATCGTATAAATGTAGCACATTATGAACTCTTTATCATTTTAATTTGTTTTGATCTGTTTTACTGTTTTAATCTTTATATGATGTCATTAGGCCTGCAAGCCACCCTGAGCTCGCTTTGGCAGGGAGGGTGGGGTATAAACCAAATAAATTAATTCATCAATAAATAATGGTTACCCAAAGGGATCCACGTGCACAAAGTATCCTCCTTTCATGTTGGGTCAGACACACGTCTCCAGGGCATTTAACTAACATAAGATTGATCTGTCTAGTGTATACCTGGTCCTAGTTTGGAACAGCAGTCCAAAAGAACAATGGAGAAAATGGCTCTTACATTAAGAAAAATCTTTATTCCCCTACTAAGATACAAAATGGAAATGGAATGGTCAGAATAGTCAAACAAGACAGTAAAACAGTTGTATACAATACAAAAATGCAAAACTTTTGCGTAAGCCTACTTGCCTTTGAAGGAGCTGCGGTGGCTCAAGTGGTTAAGACGCTGAACTGCAGGCTATGGAAGGTCAGTAGTTCAGCAGTTCAAGACCCGGGTGCCGCAAGACGGAGTGAGCTCCCGTCTCTAGTTCCAGCTCCTGCCAACCTAGCAGTTCGAAAGCAAGAAATTGCAAGTAGATAAATAGGTACCACTTCAGTGGGAAGGTAACAGCGTTCCGTGCACCTTGGTGTTTAGTCATGCCGGCCACATGACCATGGAAACGTCTTCGGACAGCGCTGGCTCTTCGGCTTAGAAACGGAGATGAGCACTGCAACCCTAGAGTCGGATTCAACTGGCTTTCGAGCAAGGGAACCTTTACCTTTACCTTTACTTACTTGCCTTTGAACTAAAACCTAGGAGAGAAGGGGACAAGCTGGCACTATGGCAGACAGGGGGGACGGGACATATGAGCCTGATCCAAGGGTTCAGTCCAGAAAAGTGACAAGAAGTCATTCCAGGGATGAAAGAATCTTGAGTCAACTGCAGGACCTAGGGAACCTGGCTTGAGAGAGGAGAACTGGCTACATATTTGGTGAGCCTCATCTAGACATCGTAGTAGGCAAGGCATGGCATCCAGGATGCTGGTTGACATGGACAGAGAGGTAGTTGAGAAGTACCTGGCTGCACTGAATGAGTACAGATCCCCCTGGCCAGATGGTATGCACCCAAGAGTGCTCCAAGAACTTTCTAGGGAGCTTGTGGAGCCTTTGTCCATCATCTTCCAAACCTCTTGGAGGACGGGAGATGTGCCACAAGACGGGAGGACAGATGTTATCCCAATTTTCAAAAAAGGAGGAAGAATGACCCAGAAAACTACAGGCCATGCTGTCTGACCTTTGTCCCAGGAGCAGATTTTAAAGGGATCAATCTGCAAGCATCTAAAGGACAACTTGGTGATTTACCACCCAAGTCAGAATAATGAGACAGACAACGTTGTGGAATCAAACAAGGGCCACTTTATTAATTATTTAACTAACTGTCAAAACATGACAAGGGAACTAAGTAGGGGCAGGCCAGGCAGGTGTCAATACAGTTAACCTCCTTGCCTCGCAAATGGGCAAGCCACCAGCCCCAGTCTGAGGCCACTACTCTGGCCCATGACTGGCAGCCCTGCGCACTGGTTGCCCCCCAGCCTGCAGCCTGCAGGGAGGTGCCAGCCTAAAGGGTTTCCAGAGGTGATCACTATTTGCAGCCCAGGGCCCTAAAACCCGCAGGTTGTTCGTGATGAACTCCTTGTTCCCAAGTGGGAACTGGCTGAAGGTGCTTACTGGTTCTGCTTTCCCAACCCACACTACTCTGCCACATGCAAGGCCGAGCCTCTGCTTTGCCTGCTGCAGCCATCTAACAGCCCAAGGCTGCCCTAATTCCCTGCCATAAATCATCGAGAAACAAATCATTGCCCTTTTTTGATAGATGGACACCATCATCCTTATACATGTAGAGAAGCTCTACTCATATCTCGGGGTGAGGCAAATACCAACCCAGACCACTCTCTATGGCCTTTTGTAGCTGGCAATTCACTTTTCTCTAGGCATGATCCAAACACTGGGGATTACCCAAGCCACACCACACCCGGTGCGGCAACATTGCCGAACACACCATCTGTGTATCCGGCCACCAGGCTTGGATCCTGGCGAGGTCTTCCTTAACTTGAAGCACCAATGCGATGTCCTTCAAGACCCACTTGCTGAGGCCCAACTGAGAACCCACAGGTGTCCTCCTGGCCCGGTGAACAGCCCAGAAAACCATGCTGTGGCTGCAGACTAGGACTTGCCGTCTCGCCCACCAGCCGCCAGCACCTGTAATGAAAACTATGTAAATAACAATACCTCAAAACTTGCATTTCTGAAAGTAACGTTTATAACAATGGGAATGCCAGCGACCAATGTTATGGATCTCTGAGGTGATGTACCCCATTGCTGCTGCCATGGACACTGCCCCTATTCAGGAGTGGGTCCTGAAGCAGAAGGCCCCAAAGCCGAGCTCTTCCAATGCTTTCTGGGTCAACGACCAAAATTGGAATTTCATGAGTGGGGAACCGTCCCTGTGATGGAACAAAATGTGGACCCACGCCATGGACCCATGCCACGACAAATAGTGCCATAAAGCCAAGACAGGGCAAAGCTCAGAATCCAAGCACTGCCCCAACTCCCCCATGGAGCCTTTGCCCTGCTGGTCCATCTTTGACCACCTAATCACAATCGTAACCCTGTCCACTGCAAGGGTGAGATCATGAAAACAAAGAGCTCATCCAGAATTATCCTGCCTAGAGGCTGCTACGAGCTCACTGACTCGCAGTGCCCCAAAAAATGCAACCAATGCCGCTTCATGGGAAAGGGAGGCCTCGTATGTGTCAGCACAAAGGCCTGGCCACAAAGCCTTGAGGCCCTTGAGAACGGCTGGGGTCAATGGCTCCTGACTGTCCTCCCTGGAAGGGCCTTCTCGGGACCAACCCTCGAGCATCTTTCTGATGCAAAAGTCTCCAGAACAATCCTCATAGCCCGCCACTTTACTGGAATAGGCAAGGAAGGAGAGTTTACCACGAATCGAACTAACCAACAAACTTTTCTGTTTTAGATAGACACAGAATTGTATAAACTAGGGAACCAGTATGTGTCAGGTTCTGCAGATAATCACTGAAACACCAGGCTTCTTCAGAAGATAGCATTTACTAGGACAAAGCTGGAGGACATGTGTACATATCCCGTGTCAGTGATAACTTGGATCAATAGACAGGCTAAGTTATACTATATTCGAAACTATTCCCCCCCCAATACCTAAGCCAATGGTTACATAGCGCGCATGTGCGAAAGCAAGTGGGCAGCTTAAGAAAACAATCCTAGACCAGTTAAAATTCCCAGCGGCTAGGAGCTAGTGGCTTGAGACCCAAGGTCAGGCAAATTGTTAAGAGACAGAACAGAGACAGAACAGACCATGGTAAATCACACTAAGAAAGGAGGACCTGCACAACTCCCACATTCCAGTACCAGTGCCGGGTGCCTCCCACATACCAACTACAGCAGAGTTACCTGACAGTGTGGGCCAAACCTGAGGTAGGCCTACCGTCTGTCTGAAAGAGACAATTTCCTGACCCACCCTCCTGTAGGATCTCCAGGTTGATCGTGCCAGAGCTAATCCAATTGCCCTGTCGGCTTCAGCCCGCCAATCTCCCAAAAAATTGCTGGCATCCTGACCGGCGACTGATCTGCTTCTGGGGCCAGCAGACAGAACCTCTTTATCTGCTTATGGGAGAGAGCATCAGCGACCCCGTTATTTGCCCCCGGTACATGCTGTGCTTTAAACAGAATATTATGCTTTAAATAAAGTGATGTGAAAGCCCTAACCAATGCCATGACCTGCACCGACCTAGAAGTCAAGGAATTAATAACTTGCACCATGCTGAGATTGTCACACCAGAAATGGACTGTATGATCAGTAAAATCCGATGTCTACTGTCCAACTGCTACCACAATCAGAAAAAATCCCAAGAAGGTCAGGTCTTTGACCCAACCCACCCAGAACCACTCCTCCAGCCAGTTCTCAGTGCGCCAGTGACCTCAGAAGTAAATGCCAAAGCCTGAGGAACTGACCACATCCAAAGCGACCTGGAGCTCAGCCTCAACCAAGAGGTCCTCCCGCCAAAAGGATATTCCATTGAAAGACTCCAGGAATTCCTGCAAAACCGTAAGATCCTGCCAAATTCTCTTAGTCACCCTAGTTCTATGGTGTGGCCGGTGTAAACCCACTATGGCATCAGAGGAGATGCACAAACACCCTGCCTGGGGCCACCACTTTGCATGCAAAGTTCAGGTGGCCCTTGAAGCGTTGAAGTTCCACCAAAGGGATATTCTGCAGGGTCATGGCATGAATAATGAACTTCTTCAACTCCTGTAGCTTTTCAGCAGGAAACCAAAACAACTGCCACTCAGTGTCAATCTCAATCCCCAAAAAGTCAAACCTGTGACAGGGCCCTCAGTCTTTTCATGTGCCAACAGAATGCCAAGCTCCACCACCAGGCTCATAAAAGGCTCAAGCAAAAACTGAAAACAGCCAGTACCCACACCACTTACAAATAAAAAATCATTGAGGATGGCTCAGTATGATGTAGGCCAGTCCTAAAACGTGGGACCCATTCCAAAAATGAACTGAATTTCTCAAAAGCCATGCAGGACACAGAACAACCCATCGGGAAGCCCGGTCCTTATAAAATGCACCGTCAAACGCAAAACCTAGCAACTCAGAATCCCCGGGGTGAACCAGAAGGAGTCTGAAGGCTGACTTGATGTTGCACTTTGCTACCCCGTCCGCAACTATGGACTACCCTCATAACCTGGTCAAATGAAGTATACCTGACGGAACAGAGCTCCTCAGGGATTGCATCATTAATAGAACCACCGTGAGGATAAGACAGATGGTGTATGAGTCTGTACTCCCCTGCGGCCTTCTTGGATACCAACCCTTAAGGGGAAACCCTTAAACTGGGAACTGGAGGTGATGTGAAGGGGCCCAAAACCCTCTCCTCCTTACATTCCTTGTAGATTTTTTGTCTCACAATATCCTCCATCCAGTTTAGGGACTACAGGTTGGGGGCCCAGTAAGGCCTCCTATCACCCTGATAGGGAATCCTGAAACCTAACGTAAACCCATCTGACAAATAACCACCATCCCTTTTATTAGGGTAGTCTATCAACAAATGCACTAACTCCTGAACCTTAATGGGACTAGGACCCTTTGTCAGAAGAACCTTTCTGGCTGCCTCACCCTGGGGGGCTTTTCCCACCCTGAGTACCAGATCTGGCTCTGGGTTTGGGGCAACCAAACAATGGATGGGGGCCCGAGCACAATGGGCACTTGTGCCGAAAGGAACAGACCTTCCTGCTGCATGTACCCTGCAAGGTCAATTCCCAGCAGAGAGGGCATTTCTGAGGGGGTTGACCAGCCATCCCTTTAGCGATAGGCTGCCTCTGGATCCTGTTAACTATGTGGCCACTATCTGAGTGATCTCCCACCACTGGCTGTGAAGAGGCCATCGACTGGAGCCATAAATGAGGGTGAATCTGATCCCACCTTAAGGACGGATACATGGCAGCCCTCATGCGAAAGCCCTCATCATACTCAAACCAGCCGAACTCCGTAAAGCCCGTGTATGCCTTGTAAATGATGTCCATATACTGTAGCATGGGTGAGACCTGCCATGCTGATGTCGAACTATGACCCCTGCGTAAATCAAGAACCCTGGATACCAATTGGCCCAAGGGGGTAAGGGTAAGCAGAGGGTGGCTCGCCCCACCACCCATGCGGTAGAGGCTAACCTTGCCACCCTGCTCCCACCAGCGCTGAGTCTGCTGCAGACTGCTTGCCTGAGGACCCTATATTACTATGGCCCCAGGGCCATGAATTCTCATCCTCAGGGGCCTTGACATCCTTTTCTTCCTGGGATGGCAGTCCCTTGTACACCTCCAGCTGGTGCTCAACTGCAATGTCCTCGCCTTGTTGGCCACCAGCTTGCTGAGGTATAGTGCCTGAGGAACCCTGCCCATCCTCCAGCATGGCCGAGAATGCCAAATATCATAGCCCTGTGTTTGTAAGAGAATCTCAAGCTCTTCCTTCCTATTACTCATACTACGGGCATTGGTATATAGGCACTTGTAGCCTTGTACCTTTGTATGACCTGTCCTTCCCAGGTGGGCCCCCACTGTTTTATCTTCTTCATTGAAGTTCCCATGTTGATCATCCCCTTCCCTTTGCAGCTTCAGTTTAAAGTTCTCCTGATGAAGCTCTTCAGGTTCTTTCCAAACGTTTTCTTCCCTGACCTTGAGAGGTGAAGCCATCATGTGCTAGAAGGCCTTCCCTAAGAAAACTTATCCCATGGTCCCAGAACCCTAAGCGCTCCTGCCAGAACCACCATCTCAGCCAACAATTCATTTTGTGGCCCCCCCTCACCCAAAAATTGAGCCACAGATGGCCACAGGAGTAAAGAATAATTAGGTACAAGCTTCAGAAAGGCATGATTGTTCGGGTTACAGTTGGTATTTTTTTATTCTATTCTATTTTTCTATATCTTTGTATATTTTTAAAGATTTTTATTATAATTTATTTTTTTTAACATAAGAAACATGATTTTTACAAGGGTACCAATAGTAGTTCTATAGAGCAGTCTGAGGATGCAAAAACAGTCAGAGGGGGAGGCTACGGCCATTTCTCCTTGTGTGCTGTGGCTGCAAATGGAAGACCGGCCGTGTGTGCATCTGGCAGGCACAAAACTCCCATCACAAGTCCTTGTGATGTCCCCCAACATACAGCAAGACTTCATAATGCGTAGACAGAGCCTGAGTTACAGAGCTATCCCTGCTGCTCTAGGTGGCCACCCATCCATATGGATTTCCTTGATTGTCTGTTCTGACTGCTGATTGCCAGTCATCAATGGCGAGCCATCCAAACAGAGAGAAATGCTTTGTTTAATGGGAAAGCCTGATTCCCAGCAATAAAAGAGAACAGCTGGGCATGTTTTGTTCTCCAGCCATCTGACTCTGCCTCCATTTCCTGCTTATTAATGAGGCACGGTACATGCAACTACACTGGTCCTCCATCTGTCTGTGTGCCTTGTGCTGTGGGAAGTAATGGCGTAGAACTGCTCAGCGCATTACACAGAGCTCATCTGCAATGATTAGTTGGTCTGTGTTTTACCTGAGTTCCTCTTCTCAGTATGGCCACCCTGGGGCAGACCATATGTTTGGTTTGTTTCCCCTTTGTTTCTTGGAAATCACTAAAGGTCCCCGTGGGAAATGCTGCTTGAAAGCCATGTTTCTGTCCAAGTAGGACTTCTTACTCTTCCTGATTAAGTGCGACTGAACTAGGTGTGGTGTGGGTCCAAGGATCAAGCTACCAGCATTCAAATTATGAAGAAGTTTAATAAAATAATCGAAGCACACACATGGTCTGTTTACACAACAAACTGAGTCAGGATCAAACTGAAAGTGACCTACAGAGCAGTCCTGAACCATGCCTATGCTGCAGGGGCCAGCCATGGCACGGGAATGGGGCCGCCAGCCAGCCCCATAAGTGGCAAGTGCCTCTGTGGTGGAGGGGAGGGGTGAGTGTGCACCCAGGGCAGCTCCATGGCAGAGTGGCCCCACGGCTGGGTAATGTCGAGGCAGGGGCAGCGTGAGGGGAACAGGTCAACAGGAGCAGTATATGGGAGCAGAATGTATTTTTATTTTTTTCCTTTCAGAGGATTAATTTGAAACAAGCACTGTAAGTTGTTTCAGCTTGAGCCCTGTGAACTGTTTCAGTTGAAGACCCTGGGTTTTTTCCTTTAAGAGCTCTACACCTGCAAGTAATAATTAATTGTTTGGCCTTGATTGGCTGACAGGTTGTTTAATATAGCCTTTCTTTAGAACGACCTCACTCACCATTCAGATCATGTGGGTCTGAGAGCTTGAAACCTTGTTGAGATTGGCACATTTGCTTTTTCACTGTCACTATGCAGTGATTTGTTATTTTGTTGTTGTTGTTGTTCAGTCGCACAGTCGAGTCTGACTCTTTGTGACCCCATGGACCAGATTACGCCAGGCCCTCCTGTCTTCCGCTGTCCGCTATTATTGTTATTTTTTAATCATCTTCAATAAACTTTGTTGGGCTTCCCAAGAGCTGAAGTGTGGAGCAGTGTTGTTAATGGGTGACTTCCCCCCCCCCTTTCCCAAAACCGAACCAGAGACTGGAGAGCTGAGCCTTTAAAGAGCAGAGCGCTTTGAGTCCTGCCAAAGTAAATAAGCTGCTCCTTGCCAATTTGACGCCTGGAGCCCCTGCAGACCTGGCAGGAGAACTATAAAGTACTGAGACTGATGCATTCTTAAGAGATTTCAGCTCATACTTTGTGATTTCAGGACTTGAGATCCAAGGCAAGCCCAAGGGCTGCTTAAAAGCACACCACAACCACATCCCCAAACACGCCCCTACACCCGTGATAGGCTTATTTACATAATCCTACATTTGATAGGGTTCCTGGAGGATCCAGATTAGCCGATTAGCCACTCCTAGGATCCTTCGCACCCATTGTTCCTGGGAGTGAAGCTCTGGATGTTCAGAAGACCGCGTGTTCAGTTCAACCACATGTGTGTATCTGCTCCATAGTCTGGGGGAGCAGATATAGTCCCTCAGATATTTGGGTTTATGCCATGTTCTGGAAGACCAGCGCACCCTTGGACTTGGTGCTGGGGTTTCTGGAGCTGGGCTGCTGGTTCTCTGAGAAGCTCTTGGGGCTTCAAGTTCGGTGGGTGTGTTGCTAGGGTCTGGTGTAAAGTCCGGCGAGGAGACATTGTTGTTAGGTTCCTCCACCGGTGTGCCATTGTCAGCCGGCGGTTGAGCAGATTCTTCCTGCTCCTTGTGCCCGGTGTCCTCGACTTCACTGTCTTCTGGTGCCCCGGAGTTGGGGGTGATGAGGCAGCAGTGCAGCTGGTCGATATGCCTCTTGATCAGCCGCCCATCTTCACATGACACCTTGTAAGAGCATGATCCTGTTACCCAGACCATTTTGGCGGGGATCCATGCAGGACCCCTGGCATAATTTCTGGTGTACACTGGGTCTCCTGGGAAACACCCTCTGGTGGCTGCCTGATCTTGTGTAGCCGTGTGCCCAGGCTGGGTGAAGGCGGTCTAACCGGGTGGTGAGGTGCCAGCCCGTGAGGAGCTCAGCTGGGCAACTCCCTGTGGTGGTGTGGGGGGTTATATGCTGGCCGAACAGGAAGGCCGCCAGTTTGTATTCTCAATCCCCATGATCCATGCAGCGTAGTGCTTCCTTAGTTGTTCGAACCATGTACTCTACTTGCCCATTAGTAGCAGGGTGAAATGGGGCTGAGCGTACTTGCCTGATGCCATAGTATTGTGTGAAGTCCTGAAACTCTGTGGAGGTGAATGCTGTCCCATTGTTGGATACCAAGGTGTCTGGTATCCCATGTGTGCCAAAAAATCTGCCACATTGCTCAGATAGCAGACCGGGACGATGTGGAGGCTATGGGGACTACCTCTAGCCACTTTGTATATGCATTGACTAAAATGAAAAAGATTTGAAAAAGAAGAAGAGATTGGATTTATACCCCACCCTTCACTTGGAGTCTCAGAGCGGCTTACAAACTCCTTTTCCTTCCCCTCCGCACAACAGACACCCTGTGAGGTGGGTGGGGCTGAGAGAACTTCTGACAGAAACTGCTCTTTCCCAAGAAAAGCTGTGCCAGAGCTTGTGACTGACCCAAAGTCACATCAGCAGGTGCAAGTGGAGGTGTGGGGAATCAAACCCGGTTCTCCCAGATTAGAGTCCTCACACTTAACCACTACACCAAACTGGCTCTCAGTTTGACCCTGAAAAGGAACCAGTGAAATCCAGGTGCAGCCTGGCCCAGGGTTTGTGCGAGGATTCCCAGGGCCATATGGGTGCTTTCAGTGGCTCTGGTCATGACTCCTGGCACCTCTTTACTCTGTCCTCAATCTTGTTGTCCAGGCCTGGCCACCATACATAGCTTTGGACTAGTGCTTTCATGTGCACAATCCTGGGGTGATTTTCGTGTAGTGCTTCAATCATCCATTTCTGTAGGGGTGTGGGTACCACCACCCGGCCACCCCACAATAGGCACCCTTTGTGTGAAGATAGTTCACCCTTCCTCAAGGCAAATGCCTGGAATTCAGGACCCACCGACCTGGTGGGCCACCCCCTTTCCACCCAGTCCAAGACCTGGGACAATACGCAGGAGACCTTGGCGATCTGAACCAGCCAGGCAGGCAGGTCTTCAGTCAAAGCAATGTGGTACGCCAGGGCAGAGGCAGGGTCACAAGTGGGCAGGGGAAGGCGGCTGAGGGCATCTACATGGCCGATGCCTTGCCAAAGTCTTACCAGGCCGGTACGTGAGTGTGTACTGGTAGCCCGCAAGGAAAATTGACCAACGAAGGACTTGGAGAGACAGCATTTGGCAGGTTTGACAATCGGGGACCAGCAAGCCCAGCAACAGTTTGTGGTCGGTGACAATAGTAAAAGGGTGCCCGTAAAGGTAGTCATGAAACTTTTTTACCCCTGCCACAATTGCCAGGGCTTCCTTATCTATTTGCGCATAGTTGCGCTCTGCCAGTTAGAGTGTGTGGGAGTAGTATGCTAACAGCACTTCCTGGCTATCGGGCAGCATGTGGCCCAGGACCGCCCCCATCCTGTACAGAGAAGCATCGCACACCAACACCACTGGCAAGGCCTTATCAAAGTGTGTAAGGACTGCATTTGATACCAACAGCACTTTTACGACTTTGAAAGTGGCGGTGTGTTTGGCGCCCCAGGACCACGGAAAACCGCAGCTTGATGAGGCAAGAAGGCATGATAAAAATCCAGAAGTCCCAAGAATGCCTGTAGCTCCGATTTGGAGGATGGAACTGGCGCCTCTCCTATAGCTTGGACCTTCTCTTGTGTAGGGTGGATGCCCTGTGCATCCATGGCAAACCCCAGGAACTCCACCTGTGGAACTCCCAACAAACATTTCTCCCACTTCACCTTCAACCCCGACCATACACTGAACATGAGTCAGCAGTGTGATGCAGTTGTCAGGCTCTCTGTGAATTTTACAGCTCACCTGCCATTGAGGGGGGAGGCTCCCCTCCCTTTGCTGTCCCCAGGGCTTGCCACCTTAGTGGAGCCAAATGTCCCAGCTTCTCCAATGTCTGTTATTCTGTTTCCTTGTTATGTAGAGGCTACGTGTCTATGGGGGGGGGTAGCTGACTGTTAGTTCTGGCAGGCAAATACTGGTGTGTGTGTGATTGGGTCTTGATCTTTATTGCTTCTGTTTGAACGCACTATATCTGCAACCTTCGCATGTCCACCTTTAGTACTAACAATAGATGTGTCCAGGATGGTATCTATGAACTGTCTCAATAAAGTTAGCTTTCTTCAAACTGACTGCTGTCGAGAATAGATTTAACTGGGATCCTGACAGTGGTAGCTAAAAAGGCAAATACAATTTTGGGTTGGAAGGAAAATGAATGAGAGGTGATATGATAACCATCTTCAAGTACTTGAAGGGCTGTCATATGGATGATGGTACAGAGTAGTTTTCTGTTGCTCCAGAAAGTTAGACCAGAACCAATGGGTTGAAATTAAATCAAAAGAGTTTTTGGCTAGACATTAGGAAGAACTTCCTGACAATCAGAGTGGTTCCTCAGTGGAACAGGCTTCCTCGGGAGGTGGTGGGCTCTCCTTCTTGGGAGGTTTTCAAACAGAGGCTAGGTGGCCATCTGTCAGCAATGCTGATTCTGTGAACTTAGGCAGAGGGAGGGCAGGAAGGGTTGCCTCCCTGCTTAGTTCTCATGGCCCTTTCTTACACGCCCAGGGAAATGCTGATTGCCACTTTGGGTTGAGAAAGCAATTTTTCTCCAAGCCAGTTTGGCTGGAGATCCTGGGTGTTTTGGGGTGTTTTGGGTCATCTTCTGGGTGTGGAACAGTGGTCCCTGGTGGTGTGGGGGGAAGTATTTGTGGATTTCCTGCATTGTACAGGGGGTTGTACTAGATGACCCTGGAGGTCCCTTCAAACCATATGATTCTATAATTCTAAATGAATTCTAGGCTGCAACTCCCTTCCCTCATCATGTGTTCTGCTTTTGCCATGTTGAGCACCATTTCCCTCACAAGAGAAGACTGAGGAAAAGTCGGAATTGAGCTGTTCTGCCCTCTCTTCATCACCTGTTAACAATTTAACTTTCCTGTCCCTGCAATTGGCCTGCCATGTCCTTGCTCTTTTTCTTACTTTGAACATAAGAAAATAACCCTTTTTTGTTGTTTTAGCATCTCTTGCTAGCCTAAGCTCATACTGAACTTTAGCTTTCCTAACTCTCTCTCAGATTGGTTGTTTGTTTCCTTGGGTATAAGAAGAAGAGATGGGATTTATACCACCCTTCACTTGGAGTCTCAGAGCAGCTTACAAACTCCTTTCCCTTCCCCTCCCCACAACAGACACCCTGTGGGGTAGGTGGGGCTGAGAGAACTCTGACAGAAACTGCTCTTTTTCAAGAACAGCTGTGCCAGAGCTTGTGACTGACCCAAGGTCACATCAGCAGGTGCAAGTGGAGAAGTGGGGAATCAAACCCAGTTCTCCCAGATTAGAGTCTGTGCACTTAACCACTACACCAAACTGGCTCTGACAAGAATAAAAGAACTGCAGACTTGGCCAACCTGAAAAATCAGCAGTGGCTGAACATAGCCTAACCCGAACAGGACACAGTATCTTATTCTAAGACACTGAAAGGCTGGACAACACATCTAATTACCATGTCAAATTACACAGGGAAGCCATTGAAATTCATAAATATAAACACAATTTCAACAGGAAAGAAGAGAGTTTCCTGCCCTGAAAAACACAAAATGCTCTACATCTTACAATAGCATTACAGATAATAAGATTAGAATTTCAACAGCCAATCCATATGCAAAAGAACCTCCTCAGGAAAGCTCCTCTATTAGCATGTCACAGCCTGGGGAACTCCTACAAGATAATGACTCAGCCCTACCCCACCTTCCTGAGTAGATATAAATTACTTGCGGACCATTTTCTTCTCACCTTGACGCAGAGAGTATTCCATCTTTCTGTGTTATACCTCTGAGGATGCCAGTCACAGCTGCTGGAAAAATCTCAGGTCCTACAATGCCAAGACCATGGCCACACAACCCGGAAAATCTACAACTAGTTAGATTCAACTTTAGAGATACATCAGAGACCAGCGTGTCCTCATTGTTCTAATCAAGCTGATTAGAATATACAATGTACCTTTACATCCTTTACATGCATTCTTTACAACATCCCTCCCACTTTCTGACAGGGGAACCCCCCCCCCCTTGAATAAGGGATTTTTGACTCTCGAACGCTTGTACACTGAAAATCCTGTTGGCCTCTAAAGTGCTACTAGACTCACTTCTAGCTGATGCATTTCCTGGCAGTCACTTCCTCCTTTGCCAAAATATCCCCTCCATAACCAAAGAGCCACGCTTACCTTTCTACCATCTCACTGGAGCAGCAGATGCTTCAAGACAGGTCAGGAGGCATCACCCAGCTGTTTACAGGGAACACCCCCTCAGAAGCAGCTGCCTCCAACTTGAATGTTGTCTGTTGTGGGGAGAGGAAGACAAGGCAATTGTAAACCATTCAGAGACTCCTTTGGGTAGTGAAGAGCAGGGTATAAAAACCAGCAGTTCTTCTTGACTTCTCAACATTTCATGATTGATCCCAGCCCTTTAGTAGTTGCACCCATGATGTGTTCTCAAAATCCCAATAATGCCCACACTCTCAACTAATTTGGTACCCCAGCATTATGATCTGGGAGACCTGAGTTCAAAATTTCCACCCTGCTAAGAAATTCACTAAATGCCTTGGGACAATCTCTCTCCTCTTAGTCTAATCCATGGGTCCCCAATCTTTTGTGAGCCCAGGGGCACCTTTAAAATTCTGACAGAGGGTGGTGGTGTCAGAATCCTGGTTAAATCAGTTCCCAAGACCATTCATTTCAAAGAAAGATTAGTTTATTGAGACATTGATAGGTACCCGACTGAGCACTACCTGTGTTAGAACTGAAAGTGAAGGCGCAAAGATTGCAGATATACTGTATTCAAGCAAAGGCACTAAAGATCAGGACCCAATCACCCCGTGGCATTTGCCTACCAAAAATAACAGTCAACTACCCCCCTACTAAACACATACCCCTCTACAGAAGTTAAGCAGAACAACAGGTCTCTGTGACACAGTGTCTGGCACATCAAAGTATTTAGGAAAGTGAAAGTATTTCGGTTTTCACACCCCTCTCCCCCTCCTCCTTCCTTTATGGCAGGCAAAACATAAAATGCATAGTGAGCCTGACAGGTGGGCACAAATACAAAATGGCTAGTGCAGGAGGTGGAGCCCGCCATAAAATGCCAGGGAGGGGGGTTCAATAGGGACTCTTCAATATTGCAGACAGAAGCTCCATTTAATGGGATGCCCTTTAAAATGAATCTATTGTTTAAATGTACTTTTCATGCATACATATAGCAGTCATGCAGTGCAGATCCTTGTGCAGTGCCATACTTCTGCAAAAGCCCCATCTGGCCCACTGTCAGGTTCCCAGTCAACTCACACTCTACACAGCCTTTCTTTTATGACAGTTTATTGAAGAGTTTTGAGATGTTGCAAAGATGACTTCTTTGTCAGGACTGGGGAGCAAAGGTGGGGACTCGGTGTATAACTAAACCCCACATTCCACACCTATGCCACACATTCATAAGTATAAGCAACCCTAAGAACCCAGGCAAATACAGTGGTTCAACTAGCTATTCAAAAGTCTTATCAACTTCAAGGACACTCTCATGTGAAAGTTCCTGAGGTGCTGCTTGTGAAAATTATTACCAGCGTTGCCTCCCTAGTCTACAAGCATTTGCACAGTCGCTCCCCCTCCCACAGTCTCTCTCCCTCCCACCAGGAATGTCAGTGAGGGTGAGCGATAAGCGGACAGCTGGATACATCTGCTATAGCTGGCAAAAGCAGGAGGGGGAAAGGAATGAGGGTGCGGATTACAATAAGTAGGTTGGTAATACCACAGGTACAGAGTACAAAGGAACAGGTGAACCTGAGTCTGACACCTGCCCACTTTCTAAAAACTCTTGGTGCCTGTCAGGAAAGGTATTGGCAGTGCGATAGTGCCCACGGGACCCTTGTTGATGACCCCTGGTCTAACCCATCTCAAGAGGCTGCTGTTGTTAGGAAGAGATACTTGGGGAAAGCAGAAAGTGGGTGACAATAGACAAATTGGTGGGTGGAATGTTACCCATGGGGACTACATTGGAGGATCTCCTGCATAAAACATAGAAAACTGGTTCAGTAAGGCTGTTACAATGTAAAAATATAGAAAAATAATAAAACTACTATTATCAGCACCACTACTACTACAACGAATGAAAGTGAATCTACAAAATTTAGTAACCTCCCAACCCACAAACCAAAATTGTTGACAAAAATACAAATGATTTTAAAAAAATGAAATAGAACATTAACTCATTACCAACATTCCTGCTATTTATACTGTTATCATCATTAGTAGTAATAGTAGCAGTAGTAAGGAAGAGGTTTCCCTTGCTCGAAAGCAAGCCGAATCCAATTCTAGGCAGCGGTGCTCATCTCCATTTCCAAGCTGAAGAGCCAGTGCTGTCCAAAGACATTTCTGTGGTCATGTGGCTGGCATGACTAAATGCCGAGGTACATGGAATGCTGTTAGCACAGGGATCAGTACTCGGTCCAATGCTTTTTAACTTGTTAAATAATGATTTGGAGTTGGGAGTAAGCAGTGAAGTGGCTAAGTTTGCAGATGACATGAAGTTGTTCAGGGTGGTGAGAACCAGGGAGGACTGTGAGCACCCCAAAGGGATCTGTCAAGGATGGGCGAGTGGGCGTCAATGTGGCAAATGGGGTTCAATGTGGCCAAGTGCAAAGTGATGCACATTGGAGCCAAAAATCCTAAGTAAAAAAACACGTTGATGGGGTCTGAACTGGCAGAGACTGAACAAGAGAGAGATCTTGGAGTCGTAGTAGATAACTCACTGAAAACGTTGAGACAGTGTGCGACTGCAATAAAAAAAGCTATGCTGGGTATTATTAGGGAGGGAATTGAAAACAAATCAGCCAGTATCATAATGCCCCTGCATAAATCAATGGTGCGACCTCATTTGGAATACTGTGTACAATTCTGGCCACCACACCTCAAAAAGGATATTATAGCATTGGAAAAAGTGCAGAAAAGGGCAACTAGAATGATAAAAGGGTTGGAACACTTTCCATATGAAGATAGGTTAAAGTGCAGGGAAATGCAGTTGTGAGGTCCTGGAGGAGAAATTTAGGCTGCTGGGCAGGAAACTCAAGGCCAGGACCTCCAAGGTAGCCTTCTCGGAAGTGCTACCTGTTCCACGCGCAGGGCCGGAGAGACAGGCACAGATCATGAGTCTCAATGCGTGGATGAGACGGTGGTGTATGGGGAAGGGTTCAAGTTTGTTAGGCACTGGGATGCTTTTTGGGACAAGAGGGAGCTGTACAAAAGGGACGGTCTCCACTTGTCCCGAGAAAGAACCAGACTGCTGGTGCTCAAAATCAAAAAGGTGGCAGAGCAGTTTTTAAACTGAATAATGGGGGAAAGCCAACCGGAGATGAAAAGTCTCTGGTTCGGGATGGCTCATCTCAAAGAGATGAAGGGGTAGCTACTACTTTTGTACAAGGAAATGGATTACAATTGTCCACTGAGACTGTGGCTAATGATAGGAACTGTCTGGCAAGGTCTTGAGGCAGCAAGAGGAAGGCTGTGGGCTTAACAAACGTGGGAAACTATAAGTGTTTATATACAAATGCTAGAAGTCTCTGAGGTAAAATCGGGGAGTTGGAATGCTTGGTGTTGGGGGGAAATAGACATTGTGGGTAGTTCAGAAACTTGGTGGGATGAGGAAAATCAGTGGGATACGGTGATTCCTGGTTATAAATTATATCAGAAGGATAGGGGGAAGGGTTGGAGGTGGGGTGGCTCTGTATGTCAGAGAGGGTATACCGTCCAGTAAGATTAGAGGGTAAGAGAATTGGATTCGCTTCTGGAAATGCTATGGGTTGAAATAATGGGTCCAAAAGGAAGCTTAACAGTGGGAGTTTGTTATCGCCCACCAGATCAAAAGATAGAGGAGGATTATAAAATGATGAATGAATTAAAGATAGCGGCTAGACAAAATAACTGTGTCGTAATAGGCGACTTTAACTACCCACACATTGATTGGGTCAATATGAGTTCTAGTCGGGAAAAAGAGATTGAGTTTTTAGACACTTTCAGTGACTGTGCTATGGAACAGATGGTCACAGATCCTACCAGGGGAGAGGCGATCCTGGATTTGGTCCTCAGTAACACCCAAGACCTGGTGAAAGATGTAAAAGAGATTGCACCACTTGGGAACAGTGACCATAATGTCATTGAGTTTAACATTTGTACAGATAGGGAGTTGCCCAAAAAGACTGACACAACCACTTTTAACTTTAAAAAGGGTAACTTCTCTGGTATGAGGGGACATGTGAGGAAGAAATTGAAAGGAAGAGTGGAGAAGGTCAAAACCATTGGGGAAGCTTGGAGAATATTTAAAAATACAGTCCTAGAAGTTCAGAAAAAATATATACCGCAGGTTAGGAAAGATACAAATAGGTATAGAAAAAAGCCTGCATGGTTAACAAATAAAGTAATGGAAGCTGTAAAAGGTAAGAAGGATTCCTTTAAACGGTGGAAAGCTAGTCTTAGAGAAGTTGATAAAAGGGAACACAGACTATGGAAAATAAAATGCAAGTCTATGATCAGGCAAGCAAAAAGGGAATATGAGGAGCATATCGCAAAAAACATAAAGGCCAACAATAAAACTTTCTTCAAATACATTAGAAGTAGGAAGCCAGCCAAGGAGGCAGTGGGGCCCTTGGATGACCAAGGGGTAAAAGGAGTAGTGAAGGATGATAGGGAAATGGCTGAGAAGCTGAATGCATTTTTTGCCTCTGTCTTCACTGTGGAAGAGGAGAAGTGCTTGCCCACTCCAGAAGCACTGATTTCGGGAGGGGGTTTGAAAGACCTGAATCAGATTGCGGTAACAAGAGAGGAAGTCCTCCGACTGATGGACAATTTAAAACCTAATAAGTCACCAGGCCCGGATGGCATTCATCCGAGAGTTCTGAAAGAACTCAAATATGAACTTGTGGATCTCCTGACAAAAATATGTAATCTTTCTTTAAAATCTGCCTCCATTCCTGAGGACTGGAAGGTAGCTAATGTCACTCCCATCTTTAAAAAGGGCTCCAGGGGAGATCTGGGAAATTACAGGCCACTCAGTCTGACATTGATACCGGGTAAGTTGGTGGAAACTGTTATTAACGAAAGAATGAGTAGGCACATTGATGAACAAAAACTATTGAGGCAGACTCAGCATACGTTCAGTAAGGGAAGATCTTGTCTCACTAACCTGTTAGTGTTTTTTGAGGGAGTGAACAAACATGTGGACAAGGGGGACCCAATAGATATTATTTACCTTGACTTCCAGAAAGGTTTTGATACAGTTCCTCATCAAAGGCTCCTAAGTAAGCTCAATAGTCATGGGATAAAAGGACAAGTCCTCTTGTGGATCAAAAACTGGCTTATAAATAGAAAACAGAGAGTGAGTATAAATGGGAAACTTTCTCAGTGGAGGGTGGTAAGCAGTGGGGTACCACAGGGATCAGTACTCGGTCCGATCCTTTTTAACTTGTTTATTAATTATTTGGAATTGGGAGTAAGCAGTGAAGTGGCTAAATTTGCAGATGACACGAAGTTGTTCAGGGTGGTGAAAACCAGGGAGGAGTGTGAGGCACTCCAAAGGGATCTGTCGAGGATGGGTGAGTGGGCATCAACGTGGCAAATGGGGTTCAATGTGGCCAAGTGCAAAGTGATGCACATTGGAGCCAAATATCCTAAATATAAATACACATTGATGGGGTCTGAACTGGCAGAGACGGACCAAGAGAGAGATCTTGGAGTCGTAGGAGATAACTCAATGAAAATGTCTAGAGAGTGTGTAGCTGCAATAAAGAAGGCCAACGCTATGCTGGGGATTATTAGGAAGGGAATTGAAAACAAATCAGCCAGTATCATCGTGCCCCTGTATAAATCATTGGTGCGACCTCATTTGGAATACTGTGTACAGTTCTGGTCACCACATCTCAAAAAAGATATTATAGCATTGGAAAAAGTGCAGAGAAGGGCAACTAGAATGATAAAAGGGTTGGAACACCTTCCCTATGAAGAAAGGTTAAAATGCTTGGGGCTCTTTAGCTTGGAGAAATGACGGCTGAGGAGTGACATGATTGAGGTTTATAAGATTATGAATGGGATTGAGCAGGTTGAGAAAGTAGTAGTTTTCTTCCTTTCTCACAATACAAGAACTCGTGGGCACTCCATGAAATTGCTGAGCAGTCGGGTTAGAACAGATAAAAGGAAATACTTCTTCACCCAAAAAGTGATTAACATATGGAATTCACTGCCACAGGAGGTTGTGGCAGCTACAAGCATGGACAGTTTCAAGAGGGAATTAGATAAACATATGGAGCAGAAGTCCATCAGTGGCTATTAGCCACAGGGTATAGATGGGAACTCTCAGTCTGGGGCAGGTGCTGGAGGGGGCAGCAGTGGGAGGGCTTCTAGTGTCCTGGCCCCACTGCTGGACCTCCTGATGGCACCTGGTATATTTTGGCCGCTGTGTGACAGAGTGTTGGACTAGATGGGCCATTGGCCTGATTCAACATTGACTTCTCTTATGTTCTCTTTTTTTTAAAAAAAATACAATTTATTATTGGATATATCACATGTTCATACAATTTAAACAAACCAATACATATCCATTTTTCTTTCTCCCTCTCCCCCCAAACAAGGCTTCCCGCACTGCTCCAACCCCCTTGATATTTCTCTTATAAAATTACATTTACTACTAAACATATTTCTTTTACTAATGGTAACAATTCAAAGATCTGAGTCTCTTTCCACTTCTCCTCAATAGCTGTCAAAACAAATCAAACCACGTTTTACATCCCAATTCTTCAACAAGTATTCTTGAAAGTCTTTCCAGTCTCCGAAAAAGGTTTCGTCTTCTTCATTGTTTAATTTTCTTGTTAATTTGTCCATTTCTGCCATAAACAACGTCTTTTTAATCCATTCCCATGTTTCAAGTACTTTATCTTGTTTCCAACATTGAGCAAAAGTCAGTCTAGCTGCTGTAATCAAGTACCATAGTAGTGTACTGGTGAAAACCAGGGAGGATTGTGAGGCACTCCAAAGGGATCTGTTGAGGATGGGTGAGTGGGCGTCAACGTGGCAAATGGGGTTCAATGTGGCCAAGTGCAAAGTGTTGCACATTGGAGCCAAAAATCCTAAATATAAATACACGTTGATGGGGTCTGATCTGGCAGAGACTGACCAAGAGAGAGATCTTGGAGTCGTAGTGGATAACTCGCTGAAAATGTCTACACAATGTGTAGCTGCAATAAAGAAGGCCAACGCTATGCTGGGGATTATTAGGAAGGGAATTGATAACAAATCAGCCAGTATCATCATGCCCCTGTATAAATCATTGGTGCGACCTCATTTGGAATACTGTGTACAGTTCTGGTCACCACATCTCAAAAAGGATATTATAGCATTGGAAAAAGTGCAGAGAAGGGCAACTAGAATGATAAAAGGGTTGGAACACCTTCCCTATGAAGAAAGGTTAAAATGCTTGGGGCTCTTTAGCTTGGAGAAACGACGGCTGAGGGGTGACATGATCGAGGTTTATAAGATTATGAATGGGATTGAGCAGGTTGAGAAAGAAGTACTTTTCTCCCTTTCTCACAATACAAGAACTCGTGGGCACTCTATGAAATTGCTGAGCAGTCGGGTTAGAACAGATAAAAGGAAATACTTCTTCACCCAAAGAGTGATTAACATATCGAATTCACTGCCACAGGAGGTGGTGGCAGCTGCAAGCATGGACAGTTTCAAGAGGAAATTAGATAAACATATGGAGCAGAAGTCCACCAGTGGCTATTAGCCACAGGGTATAGAATGAGAACTCTCAGTCTGGGGCAGGTGATGCACTCTATTCTTGGTGCTGGAGGGGGCAGCAGTGGGAGGGCTTCTGGTGCCCTGGCCCCACTACTGGACCTCCTGATGGCACCTGGTATATTTTGGCCGCTGTGTGACAGAGTGTTGGACTAGATGGGCCATTGGCCTGATTCAACATTGGCTTCTCTTATGTTCTTATGTTCTTATGTTCTTATGTTCTCTTGGCTACATTTATTTCTTCCATTTTAAGACCTAACAATAACATCTGTGGGTCTTTCTTAAAAGTACATTTCAAAATTTTTTGTATCTCATTGTGGATCTCAGTCCAATACTTTACTGCTTTATCACATGTCCACCACATATGGTAAAAAGACCCTTCATGTTTCTTACATTTCCAACATTTGTTAGACACATTTTCATTTATAATAGCAATTTTTTTAGGCGTCATATACCATCTGTACATCATTTTATAACAATTCTCTTTAACATTTACACAAGTTGAAATTTTCATTGACTTTTTCCACAAATATTCCCAAGATGTCATTAATATCTCATTATTAATATTTACCGCCCATTTTATCATTTGCTCTTTTACAATTTCGTCCTCAGTATACCATTTCAATAAAACCTTGTACAGTTTAGAAATCATTTTTTTACCTTTCTCAAGCCATACAGTTTCAATTTCAGTGTTATTTTCTCTAAAACCATATTCTCTTTTATCGGTCTTAAATAAGTTATAAATCTGTCTATACTTCAACCAATCATATTCAAATTCCACATCAAATCTGTCTTTTAACACAAAGTTTTTCCCTTCTAATTTTAAAAGACTTTTATAAGGTAGCCAATCTAACCCTTGATTTCTTGAATATGGATTAATCACTTCTGCTGGTACTATCCAAAGTGGTCTTTCTTCTGAGAAGAATTTTCTATATCTCATCCAAGTCTCGAACAGTGATCGTCTTATGAAGTGGTGTTTGAAAAATTTATCTATTTTTACTTTTCCATACCATAAATATGCATGCCATCCAAACTTGTTATCATGCCCTTCTAGAGCCAATAACTTTTTATTTTCTAAATTAATCCACTGTTCCAACCATGTTAAACAGACGGCATCATAATACAGTCTTAAATTTGGTAGTTGTAGACCTCCTCTTTCCTTTGCATCACATAAAATTTTCATTTTAATCCTTGGCTTTCTTCCTGCCCATACAAATTTCGATAGTTCTTTCTGCCACGTATCCAGTATTTTCCTTTGTTTTAATATTGGAATAGCTTGAAATAAAAACATCAAACGCGGCAAAACATTCATTTTTACAGTTGCAATTCTTCCCAATAACGATAGATTCAAGGTATCCCATTTCTTCATGTCTTGTTGAATCCTGTGCCAAACCTTTTCATAGTTATTTTTGAACAAATCAATGTTTTTCATGGTCAATTCAATTCCTAAATATTTAGTCTTTGTAACTACTTCACATTGAATTTTCTCTTGAAGTTCTGTTTGTCTTTGTTTCGTCATATTTTTGCACATCACTTTGGTTTTACTTTTATTAACGCAGAATCCCGCAACTGATCCAAATTCTTCAATTTTTTCCATCAATCGTGGTATTTTCTCGATTGGATCTTGAATCATAAACATTACATCGTCTGCAAATGCCCTGTATTTATATGCAAAACCTTTCACTGTGAGTCCTTCAATGCTGTTATCTTTTCTTATCGCTGTCAATAATATTTCCAATATCCAAATAAACAACAACGGAGATAAAAGGCAGCCTTGACGTGTTCCCTTTTGAACTTGGAAGAAATCTGTTCTTTATTTCTATTCAAAGCTGCTCTCTGTTCTGAGTAAATTGCCACAATCATGTTTAGAAAAGACTGTCCTATATCATTTTTTTCAATGACTTGCAGCATAAACTCCCAATTTAAATTGTCAAAAGCTTTTTCCGCATCTAAAAAGAGGAATCCAACTTCTTTTTCTGGATGTTTGTCATAGTATTCGATTGCATCAATCACCACTCTTAAATTGTCTCTAATCTGTCTATTTGGTAAAAAACCAGCTTGTTCTTCCGCTATAGTATCTTTCAAATATTTTTTCAGTCTTTCCGAAATAATTTTCGCAAATAATTTGTAATCATTATTTAATAGCGATATTGGTCTATAATTCTTTACTTCAGTTAAATCCAAACCTTCTTTGGGTATCAATGAAATATTTGCTTCTTTCCATGAATCTGGGATCCGTTTAGTCTTTCTTATCTCGTTCGACAGAAGTACTAAGATAGGGGTTAGCTCCTCCTTAAATTTCTTATAAAACTTTGCTGTAAAGCCATCTGGACTTGGAGCTTTGCCCAACTTTGCGTCTTCTATTGCCATTGTCACCTCTTCCTTTGTTACTAAACCATTTAATAACTCTTTAATTTGTTTTCCCAGCTCTGGAACTTCAATAGTCTCCAAATATTTCTTAATTTTCTGTTGGTCAATTCCTTTCTTTTTGAACAGTTTGGCGTAGTATTTGAAGAAGACTCTTTTTATACCTTTCAAATTCATAACATCCTTTCCGTCTTCAGTAATTTTACTTATAAAATTCCTTTCTTTTCTATTTTTCAATTGCCACGCTAAAAATTTTCCTGGTTTATTTGCACCCTCAAATGCTTTTTGCTGTAATTTCTTCAGATTCCAATATAATTCTCTATTTAGTAGAACATTCAATTGATCCTGCAGAAAGTGGATCTCTTTAATAATCTTTTTCTTCCCTGGCCTTTTCTTTAATTCCTTTTCTTTTTGTCTAATTTTTTCATGAAGGTCGTTTTGTTGTTGCATCCTTTGTTTTTTATCTTTAGAATTCAAAGAGATAAGCAAACCTCTCATTACTGCTTTGTACGTGTCCCATACGACTTGTATATCAGTACCTTTATTTAAATTCAGTTCAAAAAAACTTTTCGTTTCTTTTTTTAAAGTTTCATTACTTAATTTTTGGTCCAATAAGTCCTCATTAATTCTCCAATATAATTGTTTAGGTTTTTCTTTAGATATCCAAAGTAAAGGGTTGTGATCTGAGTTGGTTTTCGGTAAAATTTCTATTTTGTAGGTTTTTTGCGCCATCTCCTCTGACATCCAAATCATATCGATTCTAGAAAAGGAGTTATGTCTGTTAGAATAAAATGTATAATCCTTTGTCTTAGGGTTCCACTTCCTCCAAACGTCTTCTAGTTTCTCTTGCTTCATTAGCTGGAAAAAATTTTTTGGCAGCTTTCCAACCGCCTCTCCACTTGCTTTGGACTTTCTGTCCAATACATTGTTCACTGTGCCATTGAAGTCTCCTGCAAGGACTATTTGATCATAATTTAAACAGTCCAACTCTTTAGTCAAATCATTAAAAAAAAGTCTCTTTTGCCCCATTGGGTGCATATATATTTACAAGCAATGTCTTTTTTCTATTCATCATTAATTCCACGCCAACATATCTTCCTTCTTTGTCTGAGAAGATTTGTTTAGGTTCCAATTCTTTGGTAATGTATATCACTGTTCCTTTTTTCTTATTAACTGCTGATGAATGAAATTCTTCTCCCAATTTTTTATTAACCAAATATTTATTATCTTGTTTTCTGATATGTGTTTCTTGCAAACAAATTATGTTACATTTTTGTTTCTCTAGCCAATGATTCACTAATCTTCTTTTGCTTGGTGAATTTAGTCCATTTACATTCCAAGATAAAAATTTGTAATCCATAGTTGTTTTGAATTAAATATCTTTGAAATCATCAAAGTTGTTCTCTTTGAATCTGTAGATGTCTCCTTCCGTTTTAAGAGTAAATCTCACCGAATTGTATGTAAATGATAATCCATATGCAATCTCCCATCTAAACCTGATACTCATTTCTTTTAACCTATCTGTTAGTTTCTTGAATTTCTTTCTGTCTTGTAAGATCGATCTCGGAATTTCTCTCAAAATTATTATTTTTTTCCATTAATTTCCAATGGTTGTGTAAATTGCTTCTTGAAAACGTCTTCCTTCATTTTAGTAGTCACAAATTGAACAATCACATCTCTGGGTAATTGCTTTCTCTTGGCATATGCTGAATTTACTCTGTAAATCAGGTCAAAGTCTGGATCCAAGTCTCCAACATCTTCCCCTATGTAAGTTGTCAATGTGTTAATTACTTGTTGTTCAGTCGCACAGTCGAGTCCGACTCTTTGCGACCCCATGGACCAGATCACGCCAGGCCCTCCTGTCTTCCGCTGTCCGCTGAAGTTTGCTCAATTTCATGTTCGTTGCATCGATGACACTGTCTAACCATCTCATCCTTTGCCGTCCCCTTCTTCTTTGACCTTCAATCTTTCCCAGCATCAGGGTCTTCTCCAGTGAATGCTCCCTTCTCATTTGGTGGCCAAAGTATTTGAGCTTCAGCTTCAGGATCTGGCCTTCCAGGGAACAGTCAGGGTTGATTTCTATTAGGATTGACTGATTTGATCTCCTTGCAGTCCAAGGGACTCTCAAGAGTCTTCTCCAGCACCATAGTTCAAAAGAATCTATTCTTCGGCGCTCGGCCTTCCTTATAGTCCAACTCTCGCAGCCATACATTACTACGGGGAATACCATTGCTTTGACCATGCGGACTTTTGTTGGCAGGGTGATGTCTCTGCTTTTTATCATGCTGTTTAGGTTTGCCATCGCTTTCCTCCCAAGGAGCAGGCGTCTTTTAATTTCATGGCTGCAGTCACCATCTGCAGTGATCTGGGATCCTAGGAACGTGAAGTCTGTCACTCCTTCTACGACTTCCCCTTCTATTTGCCAAGGAGTGATGGGGCCAGATGCCATGATCTTAGTTTTTTTGAAGTTGAGCTTCAAGCCCACTTTTGCGCTCTCCTCTTTCACCCTGAGCAAGAGGCTCTTTAGGTCCTCTTCACTTTCTGCCATCAGAGTGGTATCGTCTGCATATATGAGGTTATTGATCTTTTCCCCAGCAATCTTAACTCCCGCTTGTGATTCATCCAGGCCAGCATTTCGCATGATGTACTCTGCATATAAATTAAATAAGCAAGGTGACAATATACATCCTTGTCGTACTCCTTTTCCTATGCTAAACCAATCAGTTGTTCCATATCCGGTTCTAACTGTTGCTTCTTGACCCTTATACAGGTTTCTCAGGAGACATGTCAGGTGGTCCGGTACTCCCATCTCTTTAAGAACCTGCCATAATTTATTGTGATCCACACAATCAAAGGCTTTAGCATAGTCAATGAAGCAGAAGTAGATGTTTTTCTGGTACTCTCTTGCTTTCTCCATAATCCAGCGAATGTTGGCAATTTGATCTCTAGTTCCTCTACCTCTTTGAAACCCAGCTTGTACTTCTGGCAGTTCTCTATCCACGTACTGTTGGAGCCTAGCTTGCAGGATTTTGAGCATGACCTTGCTAGCGTGTGAAATGAGTGCAATTGTGCGATAGTTTGAACATTCCTTGACATTGCCCTTCTTTGGGATTGGAATATACACTGACCTTTTCCAATCCTGTGGCCACTGTTGTGTTTTCCAAATTTGTTGGCAAATTGAGTGCAGCACTTTAACAGCATCTTCTTTTAAGACTTTGAATAACTCAGCTGGGATATCATCACCTCCACTAGCTTTGTTGTTAGTAATGCTTTCTAAGGCCCATTTAACTTCGCTTTCCAGGATGTCTGGCTCGAGGTCAGTGATTATACCATCGTGGTGGTCAAGGACATTGAGGTCCTTCTTGTATAGTTCTTCTGTGTATTCTTGCCATCTTTTCCTAATCTATTCTGCTTCTGTTAGGTCCCTACCGTTTTTGTCCTTTATCATGGCCAGCTTTGCATGGAACGTTCCCTTGATTTCTCCAATTTTCTTGAAGAGATCTCTAGTCCTTCCCAATCTATTGTTTTCCTCTATTACTTTGCATTGTTCATTCAGGAAAGCTTCCTTATCTCTCCTTGCTGTTCTCTGGAAATCTGCATTCAGTTGGGCAAATCTTTCCTTTTCACCGTTGCCTTTAGCTTTCCTTCTTTCCTCTGCTATGTGTAAAGCCTCATCAGACAGCCACTTTGCTTTTTTGCATTTCTTTTTCTTTGGGATGGCGGTGATTGCTGCCTCCTTTACAATGTCACGGACCTCTGTCCATAGTTCTTCAGGCACTCTGTCTATCAAATCTAGTCCCTTAAACCTATTCTTCACCTCTACTGTATATTCATCAGGGATGCGATCTAGGTCAAATCTGAATGGCCTTGTGGTTTTCCCAACTTTCTTCAATTTAAGTCTGAATTTTGCAATGAGTAGCTCATGATCTGAGCCACAGTCAGCTCCAGGTCTTGTTTTTACTGACTGGATAGAGCTTCTCCATCTTTGACTGCAAATTATATAGTCAATCTGATTTCGGTGTTGCCCATCTGGTGATGTCCATGTGTAGAGACGCCTCTTAGATTGTTGGAAAAGGGTGTTTGCTATGACCAGCGTGTTCTCTTGACAAAACTCTGTTAGCCTTTGCCCTGCTTCATTTTGTTCTCCAAGGCCAAACTTGTCTGTTATTCCGGTTACCTTTTGATTTCCTACTTTAGCATTCCAGTCCCCTATGATGATGAGGACATCATTTTTTGGTGTTAGTTCTATGAGGTGTTGTAGGTCTTCATAGAACTGGTCCACTTCAGCCTCTTCTGCAGCAGTGGTTGGGGCATAGACTTGGATTACTGTGATATTGAATGGTTTGCCTTGGATTCGGACCGAGATCATTCTGTCATTTTTGAGATTGTATCCCAATACTGCCTTTCTCACTCTCTTGTTGACTATAAAGGCCACACCATTTTTTCTACGGGATTCCTGGCCACAGTAGTAGATATAATGGTCTTCTGAGTTAAATTCGCCCATTCCTGTCCACTTTAGTTCACTGACTCCCAAGATGTCAATGTTCATTCTTGCCATCTCATTTTTGACCACGTCAAGCTTACCTTGATTCATAGACCTTACATTCCAGGTTCCTATGCAGTATTGTTCTTTGCAGCATCGAACTTTCCTTTCACCGTCAGACACATCCACAACTGAGCGTCTTTTCGGCTTTGGCCCAGCCGCTTCACTCTTTCTGGGGTTACTCGTACTTGCCCTCTGCTCTTCCCCAGTAGCATATTGGACACCTTCCGACCTGAGGGGCTCATCTTCCAGCGTCATATCTTTTAGCCTTTTGTCACTGTCCATGGGGTTTTCTTGGCAAAGATACTGGAGTGGGTTGCCATTTCCTTCTCCAGGGGATCACGCTTGGTCTGAGTTCTCTGCTGTGGCCTGTCCGTCCTGGGTGGCCCTCCATGGCATAGCCCACAGCCTCATCGAACCACGCAAGCCCCCTCGCCACGACAAGGCAGTGATCCATGAGGGAGGTGTTAATTACTAGGGCCCGTAAATCTTGATCTTCCTCCTCTTCGATTCCTCTCAATCTCAAGTGGTTCTGAGTGGCCCTATATTCCATCATGGACTCCAGTCTTGTATTTTCTGACAGGGTTCTTTTAACTTTCTGTTCCATTTCTTCTGATTTTGTCACCAGACTTTTAACCTCTTTTTTAACTTCTTCTGTATCTTTTTTTATCCCTGCCACTTCTGTTAGTACCAGTTCTTTTAACTCTTCCATTTTTTTTTCTGTACTTGGACTTGTACTTGTTCTATTTGCTCCAGTTGTATTTGCAGCTGTTGTTGCAACTGTTGTTGCAGCTGTGATTCTATTTGCTTTCCCAAACTCTGCACCACTTCAGTCATCCGTTTCTCCATCGCTTCCATGGCAGCCTGCCACTCTTTTTTTCCTTTGCAGTCATTCTTGGACTAGGTGATGAGGCAGCCCTTGGTCTTGACCTCAAATCCGTCTTGAAAGCGAGTTCAGGGCTAATCGATCTTTATATTAGCAATCCTCAAGCCAAATCGCCACCTTTATAACTTCTTCCAGTGCTTTTTCGGCTTAAAAATAACTTTTTAAAATTTAGTCCTCCTCAAAATGGCGGGCGCAATTTCTCTATGATTTTCTGGCTAGAGTAGGCTCCTTCAGAACTTCCTGTTTATCTGTCCGTCACTGTAATCCAACTTCCGGTGCCACACTCTAAAACGTCCGTCTACTTCCGGCACAGCAACATCGAAAACATCCACTCTAGCCTACTTCCTGTATCATAGAATCACAGTCAGTTTCGTTTCTGCTACGCAAAGTTTAGTCTTAGCTGACCACAGGAATGCAAAACAAAGTTACTTTTCAGCCGTTTTCTCTAAAGGAAAGCTTTCTTTTTACTTTTAAATCAAGCGGATTAGTTCATTGAAGCTTTTTACACTTATCCGAACGTTTAGATTTTGCCTTCTTCTTTAAACCGGTAAGCAATTGTTCATTTGTTACCTTGCTTGTAATCTCGGGGTTTCGCAGTGCTTCTTCTGTAACCGATGTTAAGCTTGATGTTAAAGAGGCCAGTAGATGACGGATTTATGCTGAATTCTCAGCCCAGCTGGTATCTGTAGTGCTGATTTGCAACTGCCCTCTTCGCGGAGGGAGATCAAGGTGTAAACAAGCCTCCTCCGAGGCTTATCCACACCGATCTCAACCCCCTCTCAGGCTTGGCTGCTTGCTTGCCACTCCCCCGCCTGGGGAGTGCTGTGTTGGGCCAGGTAAAGCCCAAACTGTCGCCAGATACTGCTGTCCACTCTGCTCAAATCGCAAAGTGTGTCAATTCGCCATTTTAACTCCGGCCGGAAGCCCTTATGTTCTCTTATGTTCTTATGCTTGGGGCTCTTTAGCTTGGAAAAATGACAGCTGAGGGGTGACATGATCGAGGTTTATAAGATTATGCATGGGATACTCCCTTTCTCACAATACAAGAACTCGTGGGCACTCAATGAAATTGCTGAGTGGTCGGGTTAGAATGGATAAAAGGAAGTAGTTCTTCACCCAAAAAGTGATTAACACATGGACTTCACTGCCACAGGAAGGCAGCTACAAGCATGGAAAGCTTCAAGAGGGAATTGGATAAGCATATGGAGCAGAGATCCATCCATAGCTATTAGCCACAAGGTATAGAAAGGAACTCTCAGTCTGGGGTAAGTGTTGCTCTGTATTCTTGGTGCTGGGGGGGGGGCTTCTAGTGTCCTGGTCCTACTGCTGGACCTCCTGATGGCACCTGGTATTTTTGGCCACTGTATGATAGAGTGTTGGACTGGATGGGCCATTGGCCTGATCCAACATTGGATTCTCTTATGTTCTTATGTACCTTCCCACCAAAGCAGTACCTGTTTATCTACTTGCAGTTTCTTGCTTTTTAACTGTTAGGTTGGCAGAAGCTGGGGCCAGAGACAGGAGCTCACTCTGTCATGCGGCACTTGGGTCTCAAACTGCTGAACTACAGACCTTCCGGTCTGCAGCTCAGCATCTTAACCTCTGAGACACTGGGGCTTAGTAGCAGCTGTAATAGTCACCTAATAATAATACAAATTGTACCATTATTATTATTATAATGGGGGCTGTTGTGGCTCAGAGGTTAAGATGCTGAACTGCAGACCTGAAGATCTGTAGCTCAGTAAGTTATGACCCTAGTGCCCATGGCTGGCTCGCCCACTAGGCAAGCTAGGCGCTCGCCTAGAGCGCGCCGGTCGTAGGGGCACCAAAAGGAGCCCCCTGCTAAAAGCCCCCCCCGCGTCTTCCCAGGCTTGTTTGGGTGCCCCACAGAGCACCCAAGCAAGCCGGCACTGGGAGGGAGAGGGCGGCAGTTTAAACTTCTGCCCCCTTCCTGGCTTTCCTGGGGCCCCCGCAGCTACAGAGCACCCAGGAAAGCTAGCGCTCCGCCGCCGCCCCTGGTCTCCAGGCCCCACTGGGAGGTTGGCATCGCTGGTTGGGGGCACCCCAGGCTGTCCTGCCTAGGGTGCCCAGACACCTGGAGCTAGCCCTGCTAGTGCCACGTGACAGAGTGAGCCCCTGTCTCCAGCCTCAGCTCCTGCCATCCTAGCAGTTCCCAGCTCCTGCCAACCGAGGCACAAAAAATCAAAGGCACGGATATAGAATGGGCGGGACTTGGCTTGACAGCAGCTCATATGAAAGGGATCTAGGTGTTCTGGTTGATCACAAGCTCAACATGAGCCTGCAGTGCTACGTGGCTGTGAAGAAAGCTAATGCAATCTTAAGATGCATTAACAGAAGCATTGTGTCCAGATTACGGGAGGTGGTAGTTCTGCTGTATTCTGTTATGGTCAGGCCTCACCTGGAGTACTGTGTCTAGTTTTGGGCACCACACTTTAGGAAGGATGCTGACAAGCTCGAGTGTTTCCAGAAGAGGGCAACCAGGTTGGTGAGAGGGTTTGAATCCAAGTTTTATGAGGAAAGGCTGAAAGAGTTGGGTATGTTTAGCCTGGGAAAGAGAAGGCTTAGAGGGGACATGATTGCAGTCTTCAAGTATTTGAAGGGCTGTCATGTAAAAGATGGAGCAGATCTATTCTCTCTTGCTCTGGATTGCAAGACTAGATCTAATGGGTGGAAATTACAAGGGAGTCGTTACCGGCTAGATATCAGGAGAAACTTCTTAACTGTAAGAGTGGTTGAGCAGTGGAACAGTCTGCCTTGGGAGGTGGTGGATGCTCCTTCCCTGGATATTTTCAAGCAGAGGCTGGACAACTATCTTTTGGGTATGTTGTAGGTATGTATGGCTATCTTTTGGCTATGCTCCTGCAGAGTGCAGGGGGTGCAAGTTCCCTTCTAACTCTAACATTCTATGATTCTATGAAAGCAAGACATTGCAAGTAGATAAATAGGTACTGCTTTGGTGGGAAGGTACAGTGTTCCATGCGCCTCGGCATTTAGTCATGCTGGCCACATGACTATGGAGAAGTCTTCGGATAGCGCTGGCTCTTTGGCTTGGAAAGGAGGATGAGCACCCCACTCCCAGAGTAGGGCATGACTGGCTTTTTAGCAGGGGAAATATTTACCTTTACCTTATTATTAATAGTAGTGGTAGCAGTAATAGTCATCTAATAGTCATCTAATAGTCATCTACAGCAAGGGCAAGACAGTGATTTGGGTGGTTGTGGACTTATTTTCTAAACAGGCCCATTTCATTCTGTTCAAACAACTACCTTCTGCAAAGGCATTGGCTAAGTTGTTCATGCATCACATAGTGAGGTTACATTCCACCCCGAATAAAGTAATATCCGATCATTGCCAAATTTTGGAAACTACAGGTTTTGGGCATTGAACGGGACCTCAGTAGTGCTCATCATCCTGAGACTGATGGACAAACTGAGCATGTCAATCAAATATTGGAACAATTGTTTGTTGTTTTACCAATTATCAACAAGACAACTGGGCTGAGTTGCTGCCCTATGTGGAATATAGTTACAATAACTCTGTACATAGCTCCACAGGGATCTCTCCATTCAAGGTGATGCATGGATATGAAGGAGTTCCGCTGCCTACTATGGATACTCCTGTACCACCACCTGGTGACCTTCAGATTTGGTGGCAAGGCCTCAGGGATCAATGATCTGCCATTCAAAAAACCCTGGACAAAGCCAAGGTGGATTGCAAAGCCCAGGGTGACAAGGGACATGCTCCAGAGTGGGATTTACATCCTGGAGACTCTGTATACTTGTTCACCAAGAACTTGGAAGGAAAACAGCCCAAGAGAAAGTTGGGCTGGAAATATGTGGGTCCCTTTAAGGTGTTGCACAAAATCAATGATGTGACTGTTGGATTTAAATTTCCTAAGACTCTTAAAGATGTGCACCCTGTTTTCCATTTCAGCCTCCTGAAGCGGGACCGGGGACCAAACAAGTGGAGACCTCGACCCCTGACGAGGGGTGCTGAGCCACATCACAAGGTGGCTCCGACATCAGACTCTAAGCTTACGCGGGGGCGCCTTTATTCCTTGACCAGGTGGAAGGACTTTGACTTCACATAACGAATGGGTACAAGATTGTCATGTCAACGCCCCTAAACTTGTCCGTGCATTTCACAAAATGTACTCCAGCAAACCTGGTGAGTGAGATCTTGGGGGGGGCAGTATGTCAGCTAGACCTCTGGCTACTCTAGCTGTCATGGGTGTGAGGGAGGACTCTGGAATTTTAACTTTCATTTCTGTTGTGGCCATGTAACCGAAGCCTTCGACCTTGAGCATCTGGTGCGCTTTTCTCCTGAGAATAATTGCCCGTTACTTTGACAGGTTGCTACCTGGCCTCTGATTGGACCTGAGCCATCAGGGGACCCCCTTGAATAATGTACATCTGCTTCCTTCACGTGTTTCTGCCAGTTCTAACACTAAAAGCATTAAGATATCTGCATATTTTCAATGCCTCAATAAATTTTACTTCTTTGAATGAAAGCTGTTGGGAACTGATTGCTGCAGGAGTCTGACAATAATAATGGTACACATTTTAGGAATAGTAGGAATGAGTGAATATTCCATTTCTATTTATTTTCACTTGTTTTTGTGAACAGTTTTTGTTTTGCTAGGTTTTGTAGATTCGTTTGTATCATATCCAAAAGTTTTATGGTTTCTGTATGGCTTTTACATGTACAACTAGTGTTGTGCTGATTAATTGACTGGGAAATAGTACTGAAAGATGCAAGGACTTCATGAGAAAAATTTGGTGCAAGGCAACAGAAACAACTGAAGTTAAATCCATCTAAGACGGAGATCCTGTACCTGAGTCGCGGGGGATTGGGTCGGGGAATCAGGCTCCCAACCTTTGATGGGGCTCCATTAGTGCCTATGTCGAGTGTGAAGAGCCTGGAGGTGTTCCGGGATACCTCCCTTTCTATGGAGGCCCAGGTTACAACCACTGCCAGGCCTGCCTTTTTCTATCTGAGGCGGATCAGACAGTTAGCCCCATATCTCCCTCCCCAAGACTTAGCCACAGTGACCCATGCAATGGTCACTCCCAGACTATTGTAACTCTATGTGGGGCTGCCCTTGACTCTGCTCCAGAAGTTGCAGCTAGTGCAGAATGTGGCAGCGAGGGTGTTGACAGCGACACCTGTACGGGCTTGTATCCACCTGGTTCTGTGTGAACTGCACTGGCTGCCTATTGAATTCTGGATCCATTTCAAGGTTCTGGTGCTTACCTTTACAGCCCTGTACGGCCAGGGGCCAGCATACTTACAAGACTGCTGCTCCCCATATGAGCCCTGGGGGGCACTGAGGTCCACAAATCAACATCTGCTAGCAGTTACTGGCTCCAGGGACATCTGACTAGCCTTGACCAGGGCAAGGGCTTTTTCAGCCCAGGCCCCTGCCTGGTGGAATGAGCTCCTGTGTGAGATCAGGGCCCCGCGGGACTTATTGCCATTCTGCAGGGCCTGCAAGATGGAGCTCTTCTACCAGGCATTTGGTTGAGGCAGCGGGCGTCCCTCCCCCCTCAGCTTCTCTGGCCTTCGCTTTTCTGGCCCAGGTTTTTCTGGCCAATTGTCCACCACTGGCCGGATTCTGAATGGTGACCGGACTACTGCTATAGTTACACGGTATTTTATGATCTTTTATTATATTTTATCAGTAAATTGTTATTTTAATATTGCTCTAATTGTATTGTTTAATTGTTGGACACTGCCCTGAGCCCATATGGGGAGGATGGTATGTAGAGCTAACAAAATAAATTTAAAAAAATTAAAAATGCCAAAAGAATGACTAGCTTGACTTGCACAAGGGAGAAACAAGATGAAACAGGAATTCAGCTGTGAAATGTGATCTTGCCCATATCATAAAACCAGGGTAGCCAAAATATGGTGGCAAAAGCAGGGCAGGGCAAGATAAAGGGCAGCAAGCCTAAATAGCTGCATCCAGTAAACAAAACCCATCAGCAATAAGGTACAGTTGCCTCTGAACATGACACGTAAAAGTGTAACAGGCAGATTGGATGGCTCCGATGGCAGAGGGCTGGATACCAGGAGAGCCCCCCAGCACTGAGGTGCCCCGGCAGAGACACCCGCTGAGGGCTCGAGCGGCTTTTCTCTGTCTGTGTGTCTGCAGGGCTGCAGATGAGGTGGGCAGACCCAGCTCATCATGTGTTGATATCTGCTCACTTTCCTCTTCTTGATCTTCTCTGCTCTATAGCTTTAATCTGTTTCAGTTCATCTCCTCAGAAATTTCGGTTTAACTGGAGAAATTCTAAAATTAATTATGGAACTGGAACTACAAGTACAATTTGCCATAAATTTCACTTCCGGCATTGGCATGTTTTCTTTCTCTGTGTTATCAATGCACATACGTGTGCATTATTAAAACACTGCCCCCGCAAAGCAGTTTTGATACAACTATGTGACTGTATGCAAACTCTTTTTTTTTACTTCCCTGATTCATGTCTGGGCTTTGGTAAATCACCATACAAAACAGTCCTGATTCACTCATCCACACAATGATGCCAAGAATGCTTTTTTGCAGTCTTGTTCACTGTACATGTATGCATTGGTAAAGGGAGGGACGAGTGAAAGAAGTGAAAGCTGAGGCCGGTGGCATGCAGAAATTTTAAAACAAAACAGGAAAAGCATTCCTAATGCATTTGTTAAGTCATTTGGAACTCCAAAATCCAGGGGAAACAGTGCAGGATGAGGTTTCTAAAAGCACCTTTGTTATTTCCTGGACACGCCCGACTTCACTCGGTCCGATTGCACTCTGAGACTTCAGTCTCACCCTAGAGACAAAGCGTTCAAATATACAATGCACTCAACATACCTCAGGCCACAGGTGCAGGACTTGACTCACAGGCCGATGTGCCTCAGGGGAGCTCACCTCAAACCGTACTTGTTTGCTCCACACCGTGAGGGGGGTGCTGTGATGGGGGCCAGAAGGAGCTTCTGGTTTTGCTCCCAGCCCATTTTTACCAGAGGAAATACAGAAGGGGGGGGCTTTGGTCTCCTTTCTCTTGGTCCACATGTCTGTCCTCATGGCACATGAAGCCAGAGGAAAGGGGCAGCCCCCCCCCAACAGCACACACCTGCCACACTTTCTGGTGATGAAACTGGGGTGGCTCCTCCTTCCCCCCATCACAGCACGGAGCCAACGAGCTGTCGGGTTCCTGGCTGAACGCTGAGTTTCCCCAACAGATGTCGGACTGAAGGCCTGGAGGCATCCCTAGGAGGAGCCACGGCTCAGAGGTTCTGCACCTGCCTGACACACAGGAAGCCCCGGGTTCAGTCCCCAACAGCACCTCCAGTTAAAGGCTCTGGCAGGAAGTGATGTGAAAGATTTCTGGCTGAGACCCTGGAGAGCTGCTGCCAGTCTGAGTAGACAATTCTGACCTTGATGTACTGATGGTTTGACCCAGTATAAGGAAGCGTCGTGTGTGTTCACTTATCTGGTGTATCCTGTATGTGAGCCCTAATTTTTAAACAACTTTTTATATTCATGCCGTACATTTCCAGAAGGGGTCAGCAAATTTCCAGGTTTGCAAATTCATGCCAGTGTAGGTAAAACTGCTCTGATCATTCCCACCATGTCCTCATTTTAAGCAAATCAAAGATCCACCAGCAAAATTATTTATTTATTTCAACTTTTTGAATTACAGTACTTTATTGTAACTCAGATAATAATTGTTGAATTTCCATTGTATCATCAGGAGAAGATATGGATGGCATTTCTCCAAACTTCTGTCTGTCTTATGTTATCAAACTTCTGTCTGTCTTTCAAAAGCCTGCATGTTTTGATCCAGTTTCTTCTTAGCTGAAATAAAGACAGAACTTTGTATTTTTACTCTCAAGATACTGAGATGGTTCCATTACCTTTGATGTGCATAGAAAGAAAAACTTCACTGCACCCCTTATGTCTCGAACACATGAAGTTGACCTATACTGTGTCAGACCTTTGGTCTCCGTGTGTTGGGGGCAGGAAGCCAGCAGCTGTTCTGCAGGTGAGGGAGGACGAGGGGCCACGGCTAGATGCACCCCCACTGCCTTCCCAGCAGCACTAGTGCCAATGAGGAGGAAGACGGCCTGCCTGCAAAGGCCACCAGAAGAGAAGCTGCCTCCTGCCCCAGAACCCGCCCCCCACTACCTGCTGTGGGACCCCCTGTACCCTCCTTGCCACAACTGCAGGATGGAAGAGCAGTGGCACTGCCAGCTGGTGGGATCCCAAATAAGTGATGGGCAGAGAAGGAGAGAAGGAGAAAAAGCAATTTGGCGCCTTATTAAAGATTCATCAGCCTAACAGGACAAAAGAACTAGCACAGAATCATAGAATCATAGAGTTGGAAGGGACCTCCAGGGTCATCTAGTCCAACCCCCTGCACAAGGCAGGAATTTTACAAATACCTCCCCCTCCACACCCCCACTGACCCCTGTTTTATGCCCAGAAGATGACAAAAAAAGCTCCAGGATCTCCAGCCAAACTGGCCTGGAGAAAAATTGCTTCCTGACCCCAAAGTGGCAATCAGCATTTCCCTGGGCATGTAAGAAAGGGCCACGAGAACTAAGCACTGAGGTCACCCTTCCTGCCCTCCCTCTCAGGATCTGCCTCAGTTCACAGGATCAGCATGGCTGTCAGAGGGCCATCAAGCCTCTGTCTGAAAACCTCCCAAGAAGGAGAGCCCATCACCACCTCCCGAGGAAGCCTGTTCCACTGAGGAACTGCTCTAACTGTCAGGAAGTTCTTCCTAACGTATAGCCGAAAACTCTTCTGAGACTCCTCCTCCTATGCCATGTTTTTGTTGGCATATTGTAATATATGGCTAGCAAGATGACCGCTCCAGATGATCCAGATGATGTAATTAGATGGATCTGATCTACTTTGACAGGCACTGTGTCATATGATCTAGGTTGCATCAGCTAAGTCCAGAGTCACAGTGAGTCAGCACTAATGTGATTGGCTGGCCACAGTATATATTGTCAGTGTGTGGACTGTATTGTACCACTCTTATGATTGGATGTACTGGTAAAGCACTTGGTCATTCTGGAGAAGATTTGGTTCTAACCAGTGCTTTTCTGGACTGTGTGTAAATAGCTGTAAATAAACCACTGTAAGTATTTGAGCACTGAACAACTGAGTCACTGGAATTATTCTTCCTCTGCGTTTCCGCTCTGCTAACAGTTTTCTGGGTTCCAAGGGTCTCCACCCCCCGCTGATATGCCCTTGCAGGTTAATTACTGTTGCCAGTTACAGGGTTGCCAGGTCTGGGTTGGGAAATACCTGTAGATTTGAGGGGTAGAGCCTGGGGAGGGCAGGGTTTGGGGTGGGGAGGGACCTCAGCAGGGTATAATGCCACAGAGTCCACTGGCCAAAGCAGCCATTGTGTCTAGGAGAACTGATCTTGGTCATCTGGACATCAATTGTAATAGATGGAGATCTCCAGGTGCCACCTGGAGGTTGGCAATACTAAGGGAAGGGCCAGACTTGTAGGTTTGAGGGGTAGAGCCTGGGGAGGGCAGGGTTTGGGGTGGGGAGGGACCTCAGCAAGGTATCATGCCACAGAGTCCACTGCCCAAAGCAGCCACTTTCTCCAGGAGAGCTGGGCAGCTGTCTAACACTGAAACAAAATACACAAGCACAAAACTTGCTTCCTAAGAAAGAGAGAGGCAGAGATTAGATACAAGAAAGATTTCCCCAGGCAGCAGAAGCTTCTGGACTGGCCCCCAGAGACCCCACAAGGACAGAATCTCCCTTGGGTCTCCGAGAGTCAGTGCTGGGATGGAGCTGCTGGTCCCCTTTTCTACAATCTTGGTCACATACATTTCGATAGAGCTATTGAAATTACAAACTGCATCAACTGACAATAGCTGTTTTGATCATTTGGGCCATTATGGCCTAGGAGATTCCATTCCAGCAGCAGTCAGTTTACCATAATGCTTTAGAAAAAACAATACAAGATAATACCTGAATTTCTAAATGACAAACACAAGAATGTGTTTGCTTCAGGATGTCCGTTGTGTTCTTGGGGCCAGGTAGCCCACTAGGCACCATCTTCTGGCTGGAGGGGGGAGGTGAGTTTTGGCATGGAGGCAAACCTTTAGTATTGCAAATATTCTGGTTCCCTTGACTTAATGGCTGGCTCATAGAAATGCTTTATTTCTAAATAGTTTGGAATTCTCTACATCTATAAACAATGGAGGAGAATTTGCATTCTGGGGAATGGAATGTAGACTCCTGCTCCTGAGTGTGTGTGTGACGGGTGACAGATGCCTTTTGAGACAAAGGACTTGCAAAACATGCTGGGATGCTGCTTGCTGCTTGGAAGGTTTCGGAAATGGAGAAAATACTATGAGTTTCTTTATAGAGTTAACTATATAAAAATGGGTTTTAAATTTTCTGAACCAACTATTTCATTTTTCTCACAACAACCCCCTTGTCGAGTACTCCCGAGAAGGACTGCTTGACTGGCCAATGGTCTCCTGGGGGATCCTGGGACTGCCTGCCTGAGGGATGTTCTGGCTCTTAGCATGACCCAGGGTGCACCACGGGGAGGCAAGCTAGAGTTGCACTCCCCCAAAAAAGACTCAAAATCTGGGTAGTGGTATTTGGTGGGACTGCTGCCCGGTCAGTCCACAAGCATACCCTTCCTCATTGAGTCAAGCCAGGGAAGGAGGGCCCTGATCCTCCTCTCTCTGCAGCAAGGCACCAGCTGTGTCACTGTCCCAGATGACCGAGATCAGTTCCCCTGGAGAAAATGGCTGCTTTGGAGGGTAGACCCTATGGCATTATACCCTGCTGAGTCCTTCTGCCCCCCCCCAATGCTGCCCTCCACAGGATCCACTCCCAAATCTCCAGGTATTTCCCTACTTAGATCTGGCAACCCTACTTTTCCCTCAGTGCCTGTTGGTAGGCAACCAAGCTTGGTCCTGTCACCTGTTTTGGCCTTTGAGAGAAAACTCATTGGGGCCAGTCCTCATAGGGTTGCCAACTCCAGATGGGAAATTCCTGGAGATCTAAGGGATGGAGCCTGAAGAGGGTGAGATTTCAGGAGGGGTGGGACCTCAGACAGGTACAATGCCATAGACTCCATTCATCAAACTAGCCATTCCATCCTGGGGAACCATTGTTGCCAATCTCCAGGTGGGGGCTGGAGATCAATCAGAATTACAACTGCTCTCCAGGAGGGAGGGGGAGGAGATGGAAAGCTGAAGTCAGGGGGCAGATAATGGTAGGTTGACAATTGGCTGGGAGGGAGATAGAGTTGCCAACTCCAGGCTGGGAAATTTCTGGAGATTTGAGGGGTAGAACCTGAAGATGGTGAGGTTTGAGGAGGGGTGGGGTCTCAGACAAGTACAATGCCATAGACTCCACCCTCCAAACCAGCCAGTCCCTCATGGGGAACCATTGTTGCCAATCTCCAGGTGAGGGCTGGAGGCCACTCAGAATTACAACTGCTCTGCAAGAGAGAGGGCAGAAGTCAGCTGAAGTCAGAAGGGAAGAGAACAGTAGGTTGATGGGGTTTGAGGAGGGGTTGGACCTCAGGCAGGTAGAATGCCATAGACTGCACCCTCCAAACCAGCCATTTCATCCTGGGTAACAATTGTTGCTAATCTCCAGGTGACGGCTGGAGATCACTCAAAACTACAACTGCTCTTCAGGTAGCAGAGATCAGTTCCTCTGGAGAAAATGGTGGTCTCTGTCATTATACCCTGCTGAGGTCGCCACAGCAAATTCACACTATGTGCCCAAAGCCAGGGCACTCTCCCAGAGCCTCTTTCTAGAGCCCGTTGTATTTATTACCACAATGGGCCTTACTCCTAGTCTATCTATAAAACCAGAAACCAATCAAACACACAGTACCCTTATCTAAGGCAAAACCCCCAAGAACAGTACAACAGGTTCAAAACCAGACAAATAAACAGGTCCACACACAACAACCCTACACCACCAAACAGGAAAAAAACCAAGGAAGCCCCACCACCACCACCCAAGCAACAACAACCAGCACAAGTTTTTAAACTTACAAACCTATAAAATATTACAGGAAAAACCTTTAAACTGTTTTCCACAAAACGGGAAAAAACCCCAAGGCAAGGAAGGCCCCCCAGTCCCCCCAAGCAACAACAATACAAGTTTTAAAAAGAAACAACAACACAGCTTTTAAACTGTTTAAAGCAAACTTTTTAAACTGTTAAAAAGAAAAGGCCGAAATCTCCCAACCCCACAACCCAGAGAACCCAGGAGAACCCACCCACCCACCCAGACCAATCTAACCCCCAAACCAAAGGTACTTAAAAATAGAGGGAGGAAAAGAGAAGAGCCCTTTAAAAATTAAAGAGAACCCAGAGCAATTCAACCAAACAAAAGAAACTGAAAAACAGAGGGGGGAAAGAGAAAAGCCCTTTAAAAATTAAAGAGAGCCCACCCAGAGCAATTCAACTTAAAAATAGAGGGTGGGAAAGTAAAGCCCTTTAAAAATTAAAGAGAGCCCACTTTAATTTTTACCTGTTGATGTCTTCTGGTGTCCCGGAGTCCAGGGTCCAGCAGTCCAAGGCATAGGTGTCAACTTCAGGGGGGCTTGAGGGCTGAGGCTACCTCTGAAATTTTCCAGGGGTGACTGAGCCCCCCCTGGGCAACCAGGCTCACAAGCCTTGCCACTACCACCCTATGCCACCCTCAACCCTTTCTGAGACTTCAGGTGGGGTGACAGGAAACTCAGGGCTTGCTTCCTGAAAGCTAAGCCCCACCCCCAGCTCCCAGAAACCCTCAGCTGGGCCTGGTGGAGCTGGGGGCTCCACATGTTTTCAGTGCTTTCAGCTTTCCTGCGCAGAAAGGTAAGGAGCTGTCCTGGGGCTCCAGCGAGGATGGGGGGGATGTTTTCAGGGGTGGGGTGGTGGGCACTAGGCAGAGAGTGCCCAGGCTGGCTGAGGCCAGCCTTGGGGTGGCTGGGTGCCCAAGCACCTTTCCTGCGGCCTTGTGCTGCTGTTGTTGTTTTCCTGCTCCCTACAAGGCTTGCCTTGCAGAGAGCCATGTGAGGAGGTTGGGGGGAAAGGCTGGTATCCTTGAAGGATTGCCGGCCTCGGGGAGGCTGGGCACCCTGCGCTCTTGTTGTTCTAGGTTTTTTTTTCCTCTCTCCCTGCAATGCTTGCCTTGCAGAGCCATGCAGGGAGGTCAGGAGGTGGGGGAAGTTGGGGGGGGAGGCCGGCATCCATGGAGGTTTACCCGCCTTGGGGCAGCTGGACTCTTGGGCACCTTTCCTGCAGCCTCGTGCCGCTGCTGTTGTTCTCCCACTCCCTGCAAGGTTTGCCTTACAGATAGCCATGAGAGGAGTTTGGGGGGAGGCCAGCATCCATGGAGGATTGCTGGCCTTGGGACAGCTGGGTGCCCTGCACCCTTGTTCTTTTGTTTCCCCACACAAACAAGGCTTGCCTTGCAGAGCCATGCAGGGAGGTTGGGAGGAGGGGAGGCCGGCATCCATGGAGGATCTCTGGGCAGCTGGGTGCCCGGGCACCTCTCCTGCAGCCTTGTGGTGCTGCTGTTGTTTTCCCGCTCCCGAGTTCGCTACTTAACCAGAGCCCTTTATTTCCTCCAAGAGTAGACTCTTCTGAGTTCTTTGTTGAGCTCCACCCCTTCCCTTGACAGAGAGAGGATATTAGGAAAGCCAGGAATCAGCAGTTTACAATCACTTAAATCGCACACACAGCCTGTGCAGGGGGATGGGGGAGGAGGGCAGGTGAAACCTTGAAGAGTTTAAATGCATACATTCAAGACCAACTCTCCCCGAACTCCTGGATAAATTATGGAAAGGGATTTCTATTTTCTTTCTTTTCATTTCTCCCCTCCCTCCTCCCTCCCTTCCTCCCTCCCTTCCTCTCTTCCCATCTATTTGCTTTCTTTCTACCTTTCGCCTCCCTCCCTTCCTTGTTAAAACATCCCTAGTTAGGGTTGCCAGGTTCTCCCTGTCCACCTCTGGGGGATGGGGGGGGAGTGGTGGCCCAATACAGGTTGGGTGACTCCTGGAGATTTGGGGATGGAGCATGGGGAGGACTGGGACCTCAGTGGGGTACAATGTGATAGAGTTCACCTTCCAGAACATCCATTTTCTTCAGGGAAACTAATTTTTGTCGTCTGCAAATGAGCTGTAATTCCAGGGGATCCCCAGGTCCCACCTGGAGGCTGGTGCCCCTAGCTCCAGTGCTGAAACTGGAAGCTCTGGTTCTTCCGTGTGAGATGGTGGATGCAGACCACTGACATTGGCTTGCATCTGCTGAATCACCCTGCTTCATCTAGGATGCACAACAGCCAGGTGATGGAGGGGAGGGGTGTATTTTACTTAGGTCTATATATCCTTGATTGAGAACAGTTGTTGTTTTTTTCATGGTAGTGGGGGTGGGCTGCTCTTCTTTCAATTACCGTTTCATTTTTAAATTGTAAGCCCATCTGCCTTTTAAAATTTCTTTTGGATCTGTGTGCAGCCCAGAGAGAACATTGGTAAGGGAGGTCCACTCTATGTTCATGCTCTTCATTTTGCTGTTACTTAAAATGGTGTGGTAGTTTCAAAGAGGCAACCAACTGGGATGTACTAAAAGGAATGACAGGATTGCCCATTGGAAATAATGGGAGAGGCTTGAAGGCCCATTGGAGATAATGGGAGCCAGGAATGCTAATTGATTTGCATGGGCTCTGCTGAAATACACTGCAGCCCCAAAAAAGTTGTGAAGAAAATGCAGAATGGTTTTTCCAGTAAGGTTTTTGGGCCCAGATAGGCTATTCTAGGACTGTAATGACAGTTCCCAGAGTGTAAAAACAGTCCCTAGCAATAGAATCTCTCTGCATTTTAAGGTAGAATTTCTAAGCAGTGTGCTAAGAAGGCACCTGTTCCTGGGGTTAGCCCAACCCAGGGGCATTGCTAGGAGGGTTCCCAGGCCACCCTAATTTTCTGGGGAGCCCCTCCCTAAATGCCACATAGTTCCACCTCCATAGATAGTGACAATGGCCTGTGATGTCACTGGCTCCTCCCTATGTCTCCCTCCAGTCCCAAGCAAGGAAGATGGTGTGCAAAGCAACATCACCAACCTTGCAGGCTGCAAGCTGCAAATGCATGGCAGCAATTCGCTAAAACTGCCCTCCCCCCCTCCTCCCTGGAACCAGGGAAGAGGCAGGAAAAGGCCAGTTTAGGCGGGAAGGGAAGAAGGGAAAGGTAGCAAGAGGCTCTTGTTGCCTTTCCCTGGCCCTTTTTCGGGTAGCCTCTGAAATGCCACCAAATTGCTGCCGAATTTGGCAGCAGACCAGTTCAGATTACAGGATCTGAATTGGCCCGTGGCTGCCAGAAAGGGAGCCAAATGGGCTATTTTCGAATGTGTATTCAGTTTGGACAAACTGAATACACATCCCTAAATGGAAGTGACATTAGGTACCTTCCAGTCCTCAGGAATGGAGGCAGGTTTTAATGAAAAATTACATATTTTTGGAAGGAGATCCACAAGTTCACACTTGAGTTCCTTCAGAACTCTAGGATGTATGCCATCCAGGCCTGGGGATTTATCAGTTTTTAAGTTGTCTGTCAGTTGTAGGACCTCCTCTCTCATCACCTCAGTCTGACTCAGGTCTTTCAACACCCCTCCCAAAATGAGCGGTTCTGGAGTGGGCAAGCACTTCTCATCTTCCACAGTGAAGACAGAGGCAAAACATACATTCAGCTTCTCAGCCATTTCCCTATCATTCTTCAGTACTCCTTTAACCCCTTGGTCATCCAAGGGCTCCACTGCCTCCATGGCTGGTTTCCTGCTTCTAATGTATTTGAAGAAAGTTTTATTGTTGGTCTTTATGTTTTTTGCTATATGCTCCTCAAATTCCCTTTTTACCTGCCTGATCACAGACTGGCATTTTATTTGCCACAGCCTGTGTTAACTTTTATCAAGCTCACTGAGACTAGCTTTCCACTGCTTAAAGGAATACTTCTTACCCTTTACAGCTTCCATTACTTTGTTTGTTAACCATGCAGGCTTTTTTCTATATCTTTTTGTGCCTTTCCTAACCTGCAGTTAATATTTTTTTTGAACTTCTAGGATTGTAGTTTTAAATAATCTCCAAGCTTCTGAAATGGTTTTGATCCTTTCTACTTTTCCTTTCAGTTTCCTTCTCACATGTCCCCTCCCCTCATATCAGAGAATTTACCCCTTTTAAAGTTAAAAGTGGTTGTATCAGTCTTTTGGGGCAACTCCCCATTTATACAAATGTTAAGCTCAATAGCATCATGGTCACTGTTCCCAAGTGGTGCAATCACTTTTACATCTCTCACCAGGTCTTGGGCATTACCTTGGACCATATCCAGGATCACCTTCCTCTGTCTTTTGATCTGGTAGGCGATAACAAACTCCCAAGGCGATTTCACACAAAGTCTTGTGCCGGGGTCAATCCTCTGTTTCATCCGTTGCATTTTGTCAATTTCACACCATTTGTCCCGGGGCTGGCTTTTGGTCTGGAGCTTCCCCCATTTACTCCAGATCAGCGTGATCCTTGATTCCCAGGAGTTTCCTGTTGCCCCGCATCAAATCAAACCCGCCCACCTTCCCCCTCTATGTTAACTGCAGGATTTCTTGATCTCCACCCAGGTTCCTTAACCCTTTCCCAACCCAACCTGCAGAAACATGTGCAACAATTCAAACCCACCCCCAGTTATTTTTCTGTGGTCCCTGTTCCGGTTTATTTTCTCCTGCACCATTGAATGAGGAAGACAACAGTTTCACAAATACAAGAAATTTATTTCAGATGTATCTTCACAAACAATTCACCTTGTTCTGCTAAGCTGCAGTTGGGAGCTGTACATTTACTTGAAGGAGCCTGAAGGCGAACTGTGTACTTTTGCCCTTTAAATCACTGTACTCAAATGCAAAGCAAACCACACAACAGAAGCATAGGAATGTTGCAGGAAGCCACGCCAAGGCTGTAATGGGAAAATGAAACCCCCAGAGCGGATCCGGGGCAGACGGCTACAGTGTGAAATTGACAAAAACGATCTGGGGCAGAAAACTCCAAGGAAAACCAGTGGTAAGTGCCGTGTGAGAAATCGGCCTGAGACTCCTGATCTGTGCCTGTCTCTCTGGCCCTGCACGTGGAACAGGTAGCACTTCTGAGAAGGCTACCTTGGAGGTCCTGGCCTTGAGTTTCCTGCCTAGCAGCTGAAATTTTTCCTCCAGGACCTCATGACTACATTTCCCCACAGATGGTGTGGCCAGCAGCTACTCAAATTCACCCAGGCACTCAATTACAGTCAAACAACGACCCTTTATCACCCTATCTCAAGCAGCCAGGACTCTGCAACAACTCACAACTCTCTCACACACTCTCAAACACAGTCCCCCCACACAGTGCCTGCAGCTAAATCACCTTAGCTGGAAGCAAATAAAAAACACTCACCCCTCCAGCAGCTCTGTCTCCTGCTCCTTCTCAGAGCTCAGCTGGGTCAGCTCTGCTTCTGAAAGGCTGGCCCAATCAGGAAGAAGGTGAGTCATTGGGAACATGGCTAGCCTTTTATCTATAGCTAGATATCACACTGATTGGTTGACACACACCAAAAAATATTGAAAAATGACAGCTGGTATGACATAGTGGTGAGAATGCCAGACTAAGCCTGAGAACAGCCAGGTCCAAATCCCAGCTTTGGGAGATTGCTGGGTGTCCAAGACAATTTCTCAGTCATGAGTTAGAAGACAGTACATTTGATGTTGTAATTTTTTTACCTTAATCCTTGTTTGTTCTGTACATATGCAAAACAAAACTATTTTGAGAATGCAAACAAGCCAACTAGATGGTTAGCATACAAACTAAAAGAAGAGAGAGAAAAGAAACATATAAAGATGCTGAGAGATGAAATGGAAGAGGAAAGGAATATTCCTACAGACTTGAAGATTGTTGAGACTTTTTATAAAAATCTATACCAAAAAACAGAAGCCACCCAAGAAGAAATCAGAGAATTCTTTAAAAAAATATGACAAGAAATTTACAGAAGATCAAAGGAAAACCTTAAATGAACCATTTCCTTTGCTAAAATAACTGAAGCAGTCAAAAATAAAAAAAAAGGGGGAAACACAATGTAAGAAACATGAAGGGTCTTTTTACCATATGTGGTGGACATGTGACAAAGCAGTAAAGTATTGGACTGAGATCCACAATGAGATACAAAAAATTTTGAAATGTACTTTTAAGAAAGACCCACAGATGTTATTGTTAGGTCTTAAAATGGAAGAAATAAATGTAGCCAAGAGAACACTATTATGGTACTTGATTACAGCAGCTAGACTGACTTTTGCCCAGTGTTGGAAACAAGATAAAGTACCTGAAACATGGGAATGGATCAAAAAGACGTTGTTTATGGCAGAAATGGACAAATTAACAAGAAAATTAAACAACGAAGAAGATGAAACCTTTTTCGGAGACTGGAAAGACTTTCAAGAATACTTGTTGAAGAATTGGGATGTTAAACGTGGTTTGATTTGTTTTGACAGCTATTGAGGAGAAGTGGAAAGAGACTCAAATCTTTGAATTGTTACCATTAGTAAAAGAAAATATGTTTAGTAGTAAATGTAACTGAATAAGAGAAATATCAGTGGGGTTGGTGCAGTGCGGGAAGTCTTGTTTGGGGGGGAGTGGGAGAAAGAAAAATGGATATGTACTGGCTTGTTTAAATTGTATGAACATGAAAATATATCCAATAATAAATTGTATTTACAAAAAAAAAGGGGGGGGGGGACACCAGGTCCAGATGGCCTTCCGGTGGAGTTTTATCAAACATTTGAAGATCAAATAATAATGCCATTAAAATTTACAATATAAAATATTACAAAGGAGAAGAAAATACCATGGACCTGGAATGAAGTTCTAATAGCCTTAATTTATAAACAAGATATAAACAAGAAGGATATTAAAAACTATAGACCAATATCATTATTGAATGTGGATTATAAAATTTATGCATCTATATTGGCTTCAAGATTGAAAAGAGTTCTTTTGCAAGTCATACAGCAAGACCAAGAGGATTTTTTTACCTAAAAGACAGATAAGAAATACTGGCGAAATGTCAGGTCCTACAATGCCAAGACCATGGCCACACAACCTGGAAAATCTACAGCAACTAATGTTAGGATTATTCTGAATGTACTTGAATGTACTTCAATATTTTGTCATTCACCACTACAGTTAACCAAATCTTTTCAATAAACTTTCAAAAGAAAGACTGTGTTAAGAATGGTTCTACTGGGAGTCTGACAAATTGTCAGAACAGGCAATGCTAGACCTAGTAATTGATAATAAAGATGAGGACCCACATTCCATACATACGTCACCCACACCAGCATTACTACCGGTCATGAGAGAGATACGACCCAACTAGCTATGCCCAAAGTCTTATCTCTCCCAAGGTCAGCTCCCATGTGAAAACCTGAGAACTTCCTTGGGGCTGTGCGAAAAAGAGTTACAGGTGGCACATCCTTACCTACAGACAATCACACTCACACTCACCCCCCCCCAGGAATGTCATGTCAGTGAGGACACAAGATAAAGGCATAGAGCAATACCAGATGTGCACAACAAGCAGGAATACAAAAGCAAAACTAAGCGTTAGCACTACAAAGGTCAATAACTGTAAATCCAGGGCCCGAATCTGACATATATAAGTGCAAATTCCACAAGGTGGAAATAGACTTTTTTGGGATACCAGATCACCCAACACGGGTTGGGAATGGGTCCCAAGAAGGTCCAAGACGTACTGGGGTGGGAGCCACCCAGGACTAGGTGCCAACTTCAGAGTTTCTTAGGATTTTCGAACTATTACTGTGCATTTATCCCCAATATTGCGCAAGTGTCTCTCCCCGTAACTGACTTGTTAAAGACTAAGGGAAAGGGGCCTGATACCTTTAAATGGGGGAGTAAGTTAGAGTGGATCCCTGAATGCCAGCAGGCGTTTGAGAATTTAAAAGCATTGTTTACCTCTGAGCCCATTCTCCATCACCCAGATGAAAATAAGTAGTTCATAGTCCAGGTGGATGCCTCCAACGGGGCAATGGGGGGGCTATATTACAAAGAGACAGCAATGACAAATTGCATCCCTTGGCTTATGTGTCCAAAAGGTTTTCGGGGCATGAATGAAACTGGGCAGTTTGGGATAAGGAAGCCGTGGCTCTGAAGCTGGTGCTCACAACATGGCGCCATTGGCTGGAGGAGGCACGGGTCCCTTTTGAAGTTTGGACAGGTCACAAAAACCTAGAAGCCCTTCGGACCCCCTGTAAAAGTTAGTGCCAAACAAGTGCAGTGGGCTTTCTTTTACCGGTTTCGGTTTACCATCAAGTATCTCTTGGGGAAGTCTAATTTTTTAGCAGCACGTGAGCCAGCGGGAGGCAGTCACCAACACCGTCTTCTCTCTGGCTCAGTTTGGGGGGGGGCAGTGGTGACATGCAGTCAAGCTAAGGAGGGAGAGGTGGCAGACAGCACAGGATGTCTGGATAAATTTAAAGCTGCCTTCTCATTGCAAGACTTAGATCTGGTTGTGCGAGAAGGCCTACAACATCAGGAGAATGGCAGTTGGTGCAAGGGTGAGAAAGTGTATGTTCCTTTTGTCATTGCAGGGTGAAATCCTGTCTCAAAGCCATGACAGTAAGCTATCTGGACATTTTGGGTACCTGAAGACCCTGTACCTTTTACAAAGACAATTTTGGTGGCCAGGGATGTGTAAGGATGCATCAACATATGTAGCCACCTGCCAGACTTGTCTTATGAGCAAGCAAACGGGGGGAGGTCCCTGGGTGTCTACAGCCCTTAGAAACCCCAGAACGTCCTTGGACTGTGATTTCCATGGATTTTATCACTGATCTGCCAGAGAGTCAAGGCAAGACCGTAATATGGGTGGTGGTGGATTTGTTTTCCAAGCAGGCCCACTTCGTGCCCTGTAAACACATCCCCACAGCAAAGCAGTTGGCCACACTGTTTTTGCAACATGTCATAAGGCTGCATGGTTTGCCAAAAAAGGTCATATCCGACCATGGGTCACAGTTTGTTGCCAAATTTTGGAATGGACTTTTTAAAGTTCTTGGAATAGAGCATGGGCTAAGCAGTAGCCACCGATGGTGGACTCTGTGGCATTATACACAGATGAGGCCTCTCTATTCCCCAGTCAGTCTGTTCTCTGTCCCAGTGAAGATCCTGGAGCAGATATTAAAGGGATCAATCTGCAAGCATCTAAAGGACAACTTGGTGATTTGGAGAAGTCAGTATGGATTTGTCCCCAACAGGTTCTGCCAGACCAACTTCATTTCCTTCTTTGATTGAGTGACAAGTTTATTGGATTGAGGGATTATTTTATAAATAATCTGGATGAGGGTGTGGAGGGTCTACTCATTGAATTTGCAGATGACACCAAATTGGGAGGAGCAGTGAACACAGCAGAAGGTAGAGGTAGAATTCAACAAGATCTAAGCATGCTGGAAGAGTGGGCAGATGGTCAACAAGGTGCAATTTAACAAAGATAAGTGCCAAGTTCCACATTTGAGTAACAAAAATGAGGAACACACATACTGGATGGGGGGTACACTTCTGGATAGCAGTGTGTGTGAACAAGATCTTGAGATATGGATGGGCCATAAGTTAAACATGAGCAGCCAGTGTGATGCAGCAACAAAAAAGGCTAATGTGATCTTGGGGTGTATCAACAAAGGCATAACATCCAGATCACAAGATGTCATAGTCTCACTGTACACTGCATTGGTCAGGCCACATCTGGTGTATTGTGTGCAGTTCTGGAGATCTCAGTTCAAAAAGGATGTGGACAGAATGGAGCGGGTGCAGAGGAGAGTGAGAAGGATGATCGGGGGCCTGGAGACCAAGAAGCCCTGTGAGGAAAGGCTGAGGGACCTGGGAATGTTCAGTCTGGAGAAGAGGAGGTTGAGGGGGGGACATGATTGCTCTCTTGCAGTATCTGAAGGGCTGTCACTTAGAGGAGGGCAGAGAGCTGTTCCTGTTGGCAGCAGAGGAGAGGACTCACAATAATGGGTTTTAAATAAAGGATGGGAAGGTACCAGTTGGATATTTGGGGGAAAAAAATTACAGTAAGAGCTCTTCAACAGTGGAGGTGCCAGAAGACTGGAGGTGGGCAAATGTTGTCCCCATCTTCAAGAAGGGGAAAAAAGAGGATCTGGGTAACTACTGACCCATCAGCTTGACGTCTATACCTGGGAAGGTCCATCGATGGTTATTAGCCACAAGGTATAGATAGGGACTCTGGGGCAAGTGATGCTCTGTATTCTTGGTGCCTGGGGGAGTCAACAGTGGGAGGGTTTCTAGTATCCTGGCCCCACTGGTGGACCTCCTGATGGCACCTGGTATTTTTGGCCACTGTGTGACAGAGTGTTGGACTGGATGGGCCATTGGGCTGATCCAACATTGGCTTCTGTTATGTTCTTATGTTCTTAGAACAAATCATCAAACAGACAGTCCTGAGCATTTAGAAAGGATGGCTATGATTACTAAGAGCCAGCACAGGTTTCTCAAGAACAAGTAATGTCAGACTAACCTTATTTCTTTTTTTGAGAAAGTTACTACCTTGCTGTATCAGGGGAATGCTGTAGACATAGTTTATCTTGATTTCAGTAAGGCTTTTGACCAGGTTCCACATAATATTCTTGTTGACAAATTGGAAAAATGTGGTTTGGACCCTATGACTGTTAGGTGGGTCCAGGGTTCTTTTTGTAGCAGGAGCTCCTTTGCATATTAGGCGACACACCCCTAATGTAGCCAATCCTCCGAGAGTTTACAGAGCTCTTCTTACGGGGGCTATTGTAAGCTCTTGGAGGATTGGCTACATTAGGGGTGTGTCACCTAATATGCAAAGGAGTTCCTGCTACAAAAAGAGCCCTGGATGGGTCTGTAACTAGTTGACAGTTCACACCCAAAGAATGCTTGTGAATGGTTCCTCACCCTCTTGGAGAGGAGTGACAAATGGGGTGCCTCAAGGATCTGTCCTGTGGCCTGTTTTGTTCAACATCTTTATCAATGATTTGGATGAAGGGATAGAGAGAATGCTTATTAAATTTGCAGATGATACTACATTCGGAGGGGTGGCAAATATGTTAGAAGAGAGAGTCATGATACGAGATGATGTTGGGAGGCTGGAAAATGGGGCTAAAACAAATAAAATGAACTTCAGTGGCGATAAATGTCAAGTTCTGCATCTAGGTAGGAATAATCAAAGGCATAACTATAGGATGGGGGAGACTTGTCTTGTCAGCAGTATATGCAAAAAGGATCTAGGGGTCTTAGTAGACCATACACTGAACATGAGTCAGCAGTGTGATGCGGTTGCTAAAGAGGCAAGTGCAATTTTGGGCTGTATCAACAGAAATATAGTGTCCAGGTCATGTGAAGTGATGGTACCACTTTACTCCACTCTGGTTAGACCTCACCTAGAGTATTGTGTTCAGTTTTGGTCACCACAATTTAAGAAAGATATAGACAAGCTAGAACGTGTCCAGAGGAGGGCAACAAAGATGGTTTGGAGGGGTCTGGAGACCAAGTTGGTTGAAGGAGCTGGATATGTTTAACCTGGAGAGGAGATGACCGAGAGGTGATATGATAACTATCTTCAAGTACTTGAAAGGCTGTCAGATAGAGAATTGTGCAGAGTTGTTTTCTGTTGCCCTGGAAGGTAGGGCCAGAACCAACAGGTTGAAATTAAATCAGAAGAGTTTTCGTCTAAACATTAGAATTTGCTGACAGAGTGGTTCCTCAGTGGAACAGGCTTCATTGGGAAGTGGTGGGCTCCCCTTCTTTGGAGGTTTTCAAGCAGAGGCTAGATGGCCATCTGACAGCAATGCAGATTGTGTGAACTTAGGTAGATCATGAGAGGGAGGGCAGGAAGGGTTGCCTCAGTGTTTAGTTCTTGTGGTCCTTTCTTACATGTCCAGGGAAATGCTGATTGCCATTTTGGGGTCAGGAAGCAATTTTTCTCCAGGCCAGTTTGGCCAGGATTCCTGGAGGTTCTTTGTCATCTTCTAGGTGTGGAACAGTAGTCAGTAGAGGTGTTGGGGGGGTATTTGTGAAATTCCTGCAGTGTATGTTGGAAAAATTGGCAAAATAGTTATTCAGCTATTGCAATGAATCTTTGCTTCTGTCAGAGTCCTTCAGCCAGGGCTCTTTTTATAGCTGTAGCCCCCGTAAGAAGAGCTCTGTAAGCTCTTCAAGGATTGGCTACATTAGGGGTGTGTCACCTAATATGCAAAGGAGTTTCTGCTACAAAAAGAGCCCTGCCTGCAGCAATCAGTCCCCACAACTTTCTTTCCAAAGGAGTAAAGTTTATTGGCGTCAGTAGAGGCAAGTCATTTGCATATGCATACAGTGTCAGGAATGAAAGTAAGCGCGCATAGCTGAATAATATACAAGGCTCAAAGGGATCAGGGGGATGGACCAGAGCCAATCAGAAAAACCACAAAAGCCCACCTAAGCTACTGGCTAAGAATTCCCAGAGAATAGAGAAACAAAGCACCAAGGTCACAGGCCTAAGCTGAAAGAAGATAAGGAGGCAAGGAGAATCGAAACTTAACATTTCAGGTCAGGCCCAGACAGAGACAATGCACCCACAGCCAGCATCGCCCTCCTCAGCCATGGCAGTTGCATAGCTGACAGCTTCACTGGAGAGAAGGCCTTTTCTTCTATGTAAAAATCTTTATTTCTAAGGGAAGGGTTCACAGGAAATCTACAAAAAAACAAAGATACCTAAGACTACATCTTTACATTTTGACCAAAAGGTCTACAACAATGGAGATTCTTCTTCTCCTTGACCTCTAGAAGGAAATCACCTGAATGCATTAACCAATGATTGTTAGTAAATAGGCTTCAGTTTCCCAGGCTTTCTTCCCATTGGCTCTGTGCCAGGTTCCCTTCCAGGTCAGTCTAAACAACAGCACACAAGGTAAACACATATTAACCCTATAATGACTGAATTTTAGACCTTGCAACACACATATTTCCAACATTGTGCAGAGGGTTGGACTAGATGACCCTGGAGGTCCCTTCCAACTCTATGGTTCTATGATTCTAATTCGTACCTGGCCCCCCAAAAGGGTGACCAGCATCAGCCCACACTATCAGAGGGAGGGCAGGTAGGCCGAGCAAGAAAAAAGAAACCTGAGAAAAGAGGCCAGCAGGTGGAGATATGAGCTCAGAAGCTGTCTCTTCCTCCTTCCAATGGAGACAAAGGAGGCCCTTCATCCTAAGCAGCTTCAGGGCTACTGTCCAGTAAGGGCTGTATTACTGGGAAAGATTTGGAAACATTTTTCTCTCCCCTTGATTTTCCATGTGTAGATATTGGTCAGCAGCAGATTCTTGTTGAACATTTATGCAGGGATGAAATAAAGGCAATGATAATGGATATGAATAATGGTAAATCTCCATCACCTATTAAACGATATAAAATATTTGCAGATTTCTTAATTCCAACCGTCTCTCAATTGTATGAGGAGATTTTTAAAATAAACGAATAAGGCAAGCGTTCCATCTGACTGCCCAGAGGCAGAGAAAGTGGGGGCAGCACAAATGCAGCGGGGTCTCCTCTGTCTTCTGGGGTGGGTGGGACTTGTTTGGGAGAGCAGCCCACAAATGGAACAGTAAAATTCTGCCCTGGCTTCTTCCTTAACTTCTGGCAGTCAGAGCAGAAGCCGAGGAATTGCTGCTCTCCTGTGAATGAAGGGCTTTTTGACCACAACATTTGAGAAGGGCATGAAGATTATGCATCATTGGTTCAGAGTCTGCACCAGAGAGAAGCAATACTGAAAAGGGGGTGAGAAATTCAACAAATTCAACAGAAATGAGAAATTCAAAATCTTCAGTATTGTAATTCTCTTTATTTCTACATCATACTGTACTGTTATTGTAGAACCATACGATGTCTCTGTCTTCCCCCCTCCCCCTTTCTCCTTATACAATAATTAATTTATAAGGAAAAATCGACAGGTAGCATCCATTATGGAGATTACTTTCTTCAACAGGTTCCCTGTAATAACCTCTGTGAATCTGGAAAGGAACCTTATGATTAAAACATTAATTATGCTACCTGCCTTTAGCAGAACTTCAGGTAATCAGGAGAAAAACAACAATGGTTGTCTTTGTTAATTTGCATGATAATTTAGTTATGAATATTGTAAGAGTGCACATCCTGGCATCAGATGTCAATCATTGCTGCAACTTCTGGCCAAGTGTCATTATCAAAGCCTTCTGTGACTGGGACAGACAACGGGATAAAGACTCATGGGCTGAGGAAAATGGCAGGTCTGAAATTTCATTTCTGGTTATCCTGTTCTCCTTGTAACTTCCTTTGCTGTCTGGTTGTTTTAGGAAGCAGAACACTTTGCCCTTTCTGTCAATATGCTTTAAAAGCTAACCAGGTTCATATGGATTAGGGGAAGAGTTCACTAAATTCCTTTCAGAGGGGGGAAAAGGTTGTGCAAGTTCATAGGGAGCCAGAAAGGAGCATATTCCCAGTAGCTGTTGACGCTTTATTCACATTTTCAGGTATGAACAGGCTGTGTGATGAACACACAGGAGGTTGCATTATACTGAAATGATCTATCAAGGTCAGTATTTGTCTACCAGTCTGGTGGTGGCTCTTCAGAGTCTCAGGCAGAGGACTTTCACACCACCTACTGCCTAGTTCTTTTTAAACTGGAGATGCTGGGGATTGAACCTGGGCCCTTTGGCATGCAAGGCCATGGTCCCTTTCCTAACTACATCTCAACAGCCCATTTGTGTGGGATCCCAAAGACAAATGGTGTCAGGACTTCTTCTAGGTAAGTCTGGCTAATGAAAGGCTGCTTCTATCAGGTTATCCCCATCTCTTCCCAGCTAGGTCTCCCCTCCCCCATCCATATATAGGTCTGGTTTTCCCCCTTCCTTTGTCCATTTCCTATCCCTGTATCTTCCTTTGTTTTTACTCTGTCCTCATTCTTCTCTGTCCTTTCTCTTTGTCCCTTTCCTTCTCTCATTTCCTTCTTTATCCATCCTAAGCCACCACTGTACTTCACTGCTGCCCTTTCTTCTCTGTTGTCCATCTTCTCCTCCTTCGTTGCTCCCTGCCACGTGGTTCCTGCTGATGGGCCCTCCCAGGTTGATGCTGGTCTCCACCCTCACCATCAACAGCCCTTTGCCTCCTTCTACCCACCTGTTTCTACTTCCAGGTTGTAAGTCTGCTGTCTCTCAGGAGGGGTTGTTTCAAACATCAGTGGGCCCTATTAGGGTACCCCAGGAGTCCATATACCAGGCAACTTGACATAAATGGGCAGAAAGATGGAAGCCAGGACTGGCAGGCCATAATCATGCCTAGGACATGACCCTGGAAAGCACATGAGACCTCACCTTGACAGCTGTGACTACCCCCTCCCACCCTGCCAACATCTGCATCCCCTGGACAATGGACCTGCCTTGTCCCAGAGTAACTTCTTTCAATCTCAAACACTAATCCCATCAATCTGATCTCATCTTTCCTTCCCACATTTCCTTGACAATGACAAGTCCTGCCTTTTACCCCTTTCCCACACTCCAAGACCAGGTGGTTCATGAATCAGTATTGTTTCCATTCTAATTAGTTTAAATTAACAATCCATTAGTCTTCCAAACCACTGGAGAAGTAATCAGAAACCCAACTCAGAATCTACTATACATGTCGAAGAAACCTCTGGCCTCTTTTGTCTATTCCTGGGAGTTCTATACAAAGTTTCCAAACTACATTATTCTAGCCCTGATTAATCCAACCATACACCTAAGTATGCTGCAGTGGCTCAAGTGGTTAAGATGCTGAACTGCAGGCTGTGGAAGGTCAGTAGTTCAGCAGTTCAAGACCCGAGTGTGCCGCATGACGGAGTGAGCTACCGTCTCTAGTTCCAGCTCCTGCCAACCTAGCAGTTCGAAAGCAAGAAATTGCAAGTAGATAAATAGGTACCACTTCAGTGGGGAGGTAACAGTGTTCCGTGCACCTTGGTGTTTAGTCATGCTGGCCACATGACCATGGAAACGTCTTCAGACAGCGCTGGCTCTTCGGCTTTATTTATTTATTTATTTGGATTTGTATCCTGCCCTCCCCAGAGGCTCAGGGCGGCTAACAGCAAGGCACATATGCCAACTTTAAAACAAGTTCAACAATATAAAACCAGAAAACATATAAAACAACACTGGTTGAAACGGAGATGAGCACCGCAACCCTAGAGTCAGATTCGACTGGCTTTCGAGCAAGGGAACCTTGACCTTTACACAGGCGCATAGCTACAGTGGGGCATTTGGGGGCCCCCCCAACTTTCTGCCTTGAACAGCACCCCCCTTATCCCTCACCCTCGCTGCCAGGGACAGCAGCAAGCCACAGGCCGCCCTTGCCCCCAACAGCTGTCTGTATCTGCTCTTGGCAACAGCAAGGAAAGCCCCACCCTCTAAAGGGAAGCGCTTGTCCAGGCCCCGCCTTTCTTTTTGCTTCAACGAGAATGCTGGGAAGACCCCACGTGGAAGCTGGAGCCTCAGATCTGCTGCTCTGGTGCCCCATGGACCGCTAGATCAGGAAGCCTTGCCCCCTGGCCTCTCTCTGCCCCAGAGGAAGGTTGGGCTCGGGACTGGGAGTGCCTCAGCAGCCACACCAGGCATTTCTCTTCCTGGCCCATGAGCCTCTTTGTTTTGGGGTGGGAGAGGGAAGGAGCCTGTTTCCAGGTGGGGGCTTGAGCTGGCTTGCCTGACTGCCAGTAAGAGCCCCTGCAAGAGAAAAGCCCCTTCTGCTTGTCTTGGGTTTGTTTGGGGTTCGGGGAGGGAAGGGGCTGCCTCCCACATGGAAGCTTGAGCCTTCTCGGCTGGTTGCCGGAGCATCCCTGCGACAGAAAAGCCCCTTGCGCTTGTCTTGCATTTGTTTGGGGCTGGGGGTGGGGGTGGGGGTGGGGGAAGGAGACTGCTTGCCTGGTTGACAATGAGTCCCTGGGAGAGAAAAGCTCCTTGAGCTTGTTTGGGTGATGGATCCAGCCTTCCTTCAGCTGAAGAGTCCCTTCAATAGCAGAAAGAGTCAGCTTCCTTAGGCCCCGGTCATACGGGCCAGAAAATGTGGGGGGGAGGCGTGGCAGTTCACCCCGGAGCAAAATAAGGTGTGGTAGCCCAATCACATGGGCCACCGGGTTGCCATGCTCCGGTGCCGATTGCCGATCACACAGCGCTGCTACAGCGTGGCAAAAAAGCAGAGCAGCAGACCACGCAAGCCGCGCTGTTGCAAAGGGCACATGTGCCGTTGGGGGGGGGGGCTGCTGCCGGTGTCTTGCATATGCGCATGCCTCATTCAGCATTGGTGCGCATCCCATGGAAACTTACAACATCCGGAAACCCCGGGACATGGGCTGGCCTCAGAAGCCGTGGGATACTGGCACTCCTGTGATCAGACGCCGGCCTTTGCCCCAGGGTTTCTGGAAACTAGTACTTTGACCCTAGTAGTTTTTTACTCTGCGTTTTCCATGGGAAGCTGCGGGTTGGCCACAGGACTGCTACGCCTCCCAGATGTGCTGGTATGATCATGCACGGAAAGTCCGCAGGGCTACCATGCCTTCAGCAGGGTAAATGCTCTGTGTGAACGGGGCCTTAGGCTGGAGGAAGGCTTCAAACTTCAGTTACTGGAGTGGTAGCAGAGGGGTAGGAGCCACAAGGTGACTTGAGTATTCTGTGCTGAGATGTGCAGTTTTCAAATGTGATGTTGCAAGAAAACATCTTACTTTTCATAGAATCACAAGAGTTGGAAGGGGCCATCCAGGCCATCCAGTCCAGCCCCCTGCTCAATACAGGATCAGCCTAGAGCATCCCTGACAAGTGTAATCTACCCACTTGGTTCATAAAAACTTTTTGTAAGCCATTTGAACAGATGCACTTAAACTGGGCAAAATAGTCTCTCTCCACTTCATGGTACTTTCCAATGTGGCTTTCAGAGTTAAGTTGGCTTGAGGAACTGGTGGGGCATCAGGCCCCTCAAGGCTGGTTGGAGAGGGTGGGGGGGGATGGAGATGGATGTTATGAGGGGGAAACTGGGAGGATGGAGATTCTGGTGGGGGTGGGGGTCTTTTAGTAGCAGTTTTAAGGAAAGATGGGCCAATGAGACCCATCCAGTCCAACAGTCTGTGTCACACACAGTGGCTAAAACCCGGGTGCCTGGGGATTGCCTCCCCTGAATTACTGTTCAAGAATCCCGTCCCCACCAATGTCTAATATCTGCACCGGGGGGGGGGGGATAGATTTCCCTTGCCAGACTGCAGGTAGGACCTGGAGATCCCAAGTTTGCAATGACTGTTTAAGAATCCCGACAGAGTCTGCCTGATTTCAAGGGGTCATCTCATGATGGGGGGGGGGTGTTGTAAAGACAAATGTCAGGCTTTTTTTAAAAAAAAAAGACAAAGTTCATGGTGTGGGTGTGATTTTCTTGACTTTATTTGTCTGCCGATGCTTTGGAGAGAGCAGGTGGATTGTCCCCCAGTTCTGAACTTAGTGCCTTATCAGCTCAAGGACGCAGCAAGGGCTATTAGCTAAAAAATGCAGTTTATGTTTGAAGTCTCTGGATTTCATGATGCAATCTAGTCAAGGACACTTAAGAGTATGATTAGGTATGATTTATTTTATTTTCCCGTTTTCAGTAACACATACTATGAGAGCCAGTTTGGTGTCATGCTTAGGAATGTGGGCTCTGATCTGGGAGAGCCAGGTTTGATCCCCCACTTCTCCACATGCAGCTGCTGGTGTGACCTTGGGTCAATCACAAGTTCCCTCAGAGCTGTTCTCTCAAGAGCAGTCCTCAAAAGAGCTCTCTCAGCCCCACCTACCTCACAGGGTGTCTGTTATGGGGAGGGGAAGAGAAAGGGATTGGAGCAGCTCTGAGACTCCTTCCAGTAGTTCTATAATGGTTCTATAATGGTTAGCAAACTTTGTGATAAACCAGACACATTTTTATGTGACAAATCACAAGATCAGTAATGGCGTGGATGTAATGGCTAGCATGTTTGAAATAAACCTGAAACATTTTTGAGTGATAAATGACTTGTCTTTATTATTTATTTATATTTTTAAAGTATAAGTATAAACATAATGGGTGCCCCACAAGAAAAAAATTTGCCCCACAAAATGAAAAATTCTGGCTGCAGGTCTGCCTTCACACCTAAGTAATCTCATCAATTCTTTGTTCAGAGGGACCCCACACATTAGTAAGCCCCCTGGAAACATTCTTGGGTTTAAAAAATAGCACTCAGTTTCAATGTGCCTGCCTGTGCCATTTTCCACCTTTCCAGTCTCTGCTCCATAGACTCCTGATCTCCTAGATAGGTAAAGTATATTGCCTCCACCCCCACTATTATCCTGCTCCTCTCTTTAGTTCCATAGGTCTTGTTTGTGTGTATGTCCCATGTGTGCTTCTTGTGTGTTATATCCCCTAAATACCCTTTAATAAAACATTCTCTATTTGACCCTTGGACTGGTTATTAAGACCTCTCAGAAAGGGAAAGATCCCCGTAAACATTGGTAGCAATATCTCCATCCTCTTGCTGAGACCTACCACTGGACTAATTCCTCCCCCTGAAGCTGTAATCAGCAACTCAGTGTTTTAAATCAAAGCTGGCAGGGGTGACAGGGAGGGCAGGGCCATCTTCCAGGCCCTGCAGGGCTGCTGCCACCAGGGGCTGCCAGATTGGGGAGGCTTTGCTGCAGGATCCTTCTGCTCCTTCTTCTTGCTGCTTTGTAAACTGGGGGGGGGGGAAGGCTCCTGCTCCTGGCATTGGTGAGGTCTGTTGCCTCCCCTCTCCTCTTTTATAAAAGGTTTTAAACCAAACAATACACAGACAGGGGGGGAAAGCTATGATAGGCCAAACTCTTACTGTCTTCTAGTGTCTTTCCCCCATGATCCTCCTATACATATGAAGTCCTCTTCTGCTAAGTCAGACCACATGAACACACAAGGCTACCTTAAAATGAATCACACCACCTCCTTTTAACTGGAAATGCTGGGAATTGAACCCAGGGCCTTCAGCATGCCAAGCAGATGTTGTACCACTGAGCCAGAGTGTCAGGTACTCCAATAACTCAGTATCAACAGCAGGTCCTTAAACAGATTCAGCTTTATTGATCAGAGAGAGCTGAAGTCATCATTGACTTTTGAGTCAGGAATGGAGCATACAAAATGGCCATAACAGTTATAGTGGTTTCATACAATACCCCCTGACACCTAAAGGCCAATAGGCGATTATTACAAAGTGTGGGGAACTGCATAATGGTTCAGGGGTGACTGGGAGACAGAGAAGGCCTTGCACCGAAGGAGTTAAGTGCTCAGGGCCAGCAGTCAGATAAGACATGCAGAGAAAAAGAAACAGCTGCACTCCAAAGAACATTCCACAGAAGGAACAAAACTCCATGGAAACACACAGACCCACTATATGGCCAACCCAGTACTGTCTGCTCTGACTGCAGCAACTCCAGGGTCTTTCCCAACAGCTGGTAATCTCTTTAACTGGAGATGTCAGGGACTATAATATAACTTGGCTTCTTGAAAACTTATACTGAGCCACCTGCCAGTTCAGCTCACCATCCACTCACCGGTTTTTAACAGGGAACTGATGGTTTTTGATGCATCTGAGCAAATCTGAATGCATTTTATATGAATAATTACAATGCTTTGTTGCATGGTTGAACTGATTTCCTACTACTCTAGTGCCCCCACTCACTCATATGCCCCTACCACTTCCCAACTGTAAATGGCATACTGTAAAAATATATTTTTTGAGTTGTTACTGTTTAGATATCTTGGTGTGTCTTCCATCTTTATCCATGGAATCAGCTGATCTTTTCAAAGGAGTATAAATCTATTATATTGTTTTATTATTTATTAGGTAGGGGAATTAGTGCATTACATATTAGTTTATTATAGTAAAATAAAACAGAAGTCCAGTGGCACCTAAGAGGTTAACAATCACTTCTTCAGATATGTGGAGATCCTGCTTAAGCAGGAAGATTGCAAGAGGGTAAGAAGGAGGAGTTAAGGCTAATAGTGAATTTTGTCATGAACTTTCAAATGAAAATCTGTATGGGGGAAAGAGGTAGAAACTTTAGTGCTGAATCTAGCTGTGACAGACAGCAGTTTTAAAGAAGCGTTGTACAAACAGCTAAAGGACTGTGAAGGGTTAATTCTTCACAGAAACAGCAAGCCTTGAGTGACTGGCCACTCCAAGCAATCTGATTGGTTAGCATCAGCTGAGTAGAGAAGGACTTTAGAACTGGATGCTGAGGAGAATTCAGTCTGATTTCAGCCCTAGCTGAGAAGAGTTGAGTACTGACAGTTTTGAAATTCAGCTCAGACTGAGAGCAGTTTAACACAGATAGGAGAATTGGGGGGAAGTTTGGCAAGGAAGTTTGGGAAGTAGGCAAAGACTCCCATCTGGGCCAAAGAAAAGGGTTGGATCTTCTAGTGAGAGGAGAATTTTCCTACCCAGTCAAACAGGGAGTCAGCTCTGAAGAATGGAGAGATCTCTCGCTGCCTTTAGAGGCCTTTAGAGATCTTAAGAGTCAGTTAAAAACTCAAGACAAGTACTGGTGTTTCAAGAGAAGGGGTTTGGAAAGAGTGTACCAGCCTTCTGGAAACCAAAAGAGTCAGAGAATACTCAAAGGAAGTGTACTATAGTGTTTGGGGAAAACATTGGAACAAAAGCTTCTCAACATAAAGATTTTAAGTAACTCTGAATAGCTTAAGAAACTCTCATTAACCTGAGCATTAGCACTAAAGTCTGTGCAAGTACTAATTTTACCTCAGAAATTTTACCCTAATTTCACTTGACCTTTCCCATCTGTGTTGAATACTTTGTTAATTTGGAATGTAAAGATTTCTCAAGTGCCATTTAAGTTGCATAAGTTAAAGGAGGCTCCCATTCCTTCCCTCAGGTTCCTGGAGAGTAAACAGCCAAAATATTATACTATGACAGGGTGGGACAGCCAGAATTCTTCAGGAAATAAGAAAACAGACAGCTAGGGCAGCTCAGTCACAAAAGGGAAAGAATAATGGAAGGAAAATCTTGCCTCTGAGGGAGGGAAGAGGAAGGGGGTGTCATACAGCCATAAAACTTCCTTGTGTGAGTTCCCTCTGTGTCTTAGAAAGAATAAATACTAACAGCAGGTGATGATAGAGGTCAGAGGTTCAAACAAACAAGGCAGGTGATTGAAGTTTGATTGAAAATCTACAAATACTGGTATAAAATTGGAGTCTGGTGATTATGTTAGAACAGCTAAATAAAATTTCTATAAAGTGAGTGTCTTACAGCTGGTAGAGATTGTAGTGAGTTAGGAAATCCAGGTCTCTGTTTAAGCCAAGATGATATGTAATATTTAATTTCCTGATGTGTTAATCTTGATATCAGTTCTTGCCGTCCACTTCTTCAGTAAGGGTAAGGGTAAGGGTTCCCTTGCTCGAAAGCCAGTTGAATCCGACTCTAGGGTTGCGGTGCTCATCTCCATTTCAAAGCCGAAGAGCCAGCGTTGTCCAAAGACGTTTCCGTGGTCATGTGGCCAGCATGACTAAACACCAAGGTGCACGGAACGCTGTTACCTTCTTCAGTACTTGTTTCTAATTGAGCAGGTGAAAAAGCAGACAACACAACTGATCTGATTGCAGGGCTCAAAGAAGTGAGGGACTGCAAGCATGTTGGACTTTACAAGACAAGTTGGTTAATTTAATGTCCCAATCATGACCTCACAGTCTGTTCTCTGAGATTACTTAGTTCTTGGACTGGGCAAAAGCAGCCAGGATCTGCAATGAAATGGCCATGTAATGCAAATAGCTACTGAATGGCTGCAAAGTTGTTTCATACAATATTAAGTTTAAGATGAATTTTGCCAGGGGTCATGGAGGCAATCTGACCCAGCTAAGCTGTGAGAAAGAGCAGGAGACAGAGCTGCTAGAAGGGTGAGTATTTTTTATTTCCTTCCAGTTGAGTGGGTTTAGCTGAGGGTATTGTGTGGGAGGACTGTGTTTGGGAGTGTGTGGAAGAGATTAGAGTTGTTGCAGAGTCCTGGCTACTTGAGAGAGGGTGAGAAAGAATCATTGTTTGAATGTAAATTGAGTGCCTGGGTGAATTTGAATAGCTGTTGCCCCTCCCTCTCCTGGGGGAGGCCTCTATTTAAGGAAGCACCTTGCCAGAGGCATGAGCTATAGGGCTCTTTGCCTTTAGCTCTTAGCCTAGGGACTCTTAGACTAGGAGCTCTATAAGAAGCTCAGAAAGAATCCTAGTCTCCTTGTGTTCCAAGTAAGGTAAGTAGACTTCTACAAGAAGAATGACATAAATACAAAGGGTTTTAAAAAGGGCAAATTACTAAGTTGCAAGAACTGTTGTTCTTTTAATAGTACCCAACTACTCACTTGGATCTTGAATGCACGCTTGGCTGTTGCCTTTTTCATAACATGATCTCCTTCCTGTTGCCTCCGATGTTTTTAACAACCCAAGATGTTTGCAAAAGCCCTTTGGGGAATTTTAAGTGATATATAGCCACTGTGACTCCAAAACATCACATTAATCTTGCTGACAACTGAGAATTTGTCACTTAAATGTTTGCTCTTTCTCAACTGTGTCCCCAAGCTGCCAGAGGTAGCAAGGAAATACTATTGCACAGCATTTCTGGTGGCAGCTTTGGGTAGAAGGCGCAGAAAGCAGCAACAGCCTTTCCCATTCTAAAAGTGTAAGACTACAAGGCTGAAGAGGTAGGTAAGTTGACTTCCACCAGGGGCGTTAACTGCAATTGAGAGCCAGTTTGGTGTAGTGGTTAAGTGCATGGACTCTAATCTGGGAGAACTGGGTTTGATTCCCTACTCCTCCACTTGCAGCTGTTGGATGACCTTGGGAAAGCCATAGTTCTGTCAAAGCTGTCCTTGAAAAGTACTTCTCAAAAGAGCTCTCTCAGCCCCACCTACCTCACAGGGTGTCTGTTGTTGGGAGGGGAGGGGAAGGGAAAGGAGTTTGAAAGCCACTCTGAGACTCCAAGGGTCTGGTCACACACAGAATTAGCCGTGCAATAGGGATGAATGCTGGGTGGATTTTATGGGCACTATCACACGAAAACATCTGGCAAGTGTCCTGCACCTGTCAGCAACCTGTATCGCCCTGCTGAGGATGCGGAGTAAAAAGATACCTGGGAAAGTGCAGTATCTTCTGAAAAATGCATGGCGCGGGCAGTGTCAGATCGCGGAAGCACTGGTATCCTGTTGCATCCGACGCCCGTCTGCGTCCCACTGGATGTTTTTTTTTTAATGTTTCTGTGGTATGCACGCAAACACAGAATTATGCATGCACGTGAAAGCATTAGTGCTGAACCACCTTGCCCTTCTGTGCCACACTTCACCATCAACGTGTGATTGGCGGCTGACGGCCTGAGCACGGAACCTCGGGGGAACATCTGATTGTGATACCGTGCTCCATTTTGCTCTGGGGCAAGAAGCCTCACCCCCCCCCCCCGAATTATCTCACTTGTGTGACCAAGTGAAATATCCAATCTCCTCCTCCCCTTCCTTCTGCATCCTCTTGGAGTCTGTTTGCCATTTTACTTGTTGCCTGTGCATTTGCATCAGCAGTGGAGATTCTGCACATGGTCATTCCCCTTGAGACCTTTCCTCTTGAGCTCCCTATCCAGCCCCTCACCGTCTGTGGGCCTGTGGTGGATGGGTGGTGCAGAAATCTGTCTTTTCCCAAACCTGCTTTGGGAATGATCTTTCAGAGAAGATCAAACAGAACCTGCATCTCTTTCTGACAAGTTTTCTTGGAGTAAATCATGCCACGAGTAGAGGATGTTTTCTAACCCTTTTCCGCTTTTTGTGGTAGATGCCTAGACAAAGCAACTGGTAGAAAATGCACCAATAAGTATATTTGATTTACATCATGAAAAAACTGTTTACATAATCTGCAAATGAGGCCTCCACTCCTAGGGAATGGAGATGTAATCCAACTAGGGAGAAATTATCCTTGGTGATACAGCTTTGACTCAGACCACTGTGGCTATTTCAGTCTGTCGGATAATTTAGGTGTCTGTTAGATTTGAGTTAACATTTACTGCTTATATTTTGATTTTCAGCCATAATATTTGTGGCTCTGGTTTCCTGGAAACAGGCTATGCAGCGTCATTAGGCTTCTAGGCATCGTAATGCTGATTTCATTTGCAATTGAATGTCAAAAGCTCATGAACAGCTTCTGTAATAGCACATGTGTGTGTGGGGGGGAGCAGTCTGGGGCAGTTGCAACAGAAAAGCTGTGGGGTAGCACAAGTTAAGCACCTCTCCATTGACACTGATTTTCTGCAAATAAGCAAACCTTCTGGGATCGTCTTATGTTTAATTATGGTAACACATAGTCTGACCCTTAGAAGTTATGGACACACACAAGTGGAGGGAAATGCAAGGACTTGTGTGAGAGAATCCCATTTTGCCCTTCCCATTATTTCCTCTTCCCCTTCCCTGAAAGCCCCTTAGTATATCCCCCTTTCCTGTGTCCTTCTCTCCTTAACACCCACCAACCAACCTGCTTTTATCTGTCCTGTCTTCAGCTTTCCCTCCCTCCCCTTGGCTACCTCTCCCTGTAAAAATTCTGTGTGGTTCCAGATGCTTGGCCAGGTTAAGGCCAGTTAGGGTCTACCTCACAGGATGTCTGTGATGAGGAGGGGAAGAGAAAGGTGTTTGTAAACCACTCTGAGACTCCAAGTGAAGGGCGAGATATAAATCCAATTTCTTCTTCTTCCTCTTCCTCTTCTTCTTCTGTAGTGCTGGCTGCCAAACTGAGCCCAGTTGCACAGTAGAGAACTCATAAAAATTTGCAGGGGCATCTCATTTTCCTCTGCATCCCCCCTCCCCACACTATTTCCTATTTCAGTTCTCTTGACTGCCCCCATATCCTCACCTTTCTTTGCTTTCTTCTCTTCTTCCCACCCACCCACAAACCTACTTTTTAACCCCCTCCATCTTCAGCTATATTTCTCCACAATGGGGACCCAAAGCAGCTTAGATCATTCTACTCTCCTCTTTTCTATTCTCACAACCAATCCAATCCAATTACTTTTATTGGCATGTAACCCTTACAGACCCATGTACAACAGAAACAACTGGACTTCCGGTTTTGCATTTGCCATGGTGTTCACGTTCTCCCGAGGCTCCGGGAGATGTGCTCCAGAGCCCACAGTTGGGAGGGGGCACAATCATCTGCACAACCCCCGGAGCCCTTGAGTTAGGCTCCCAGCCATGGGGTGCTAGAGAGCCCTTCCCCTGGCAACCTTGCCAGTGAAGGGGGGCTACTCCATGCCCTGAAGGTCCCACTGTGGAGCATCCTGGATGGGAACTAGAATCGCACACCAGAGCAAGCGGTGGGTGGCCAAGCGATGCAATTTTTTTAAGCGGCTACATCATTGAAATGTGAGTCTAAGTAAAAGCAAGAAGCACCAAATCTAGCTGGAAAACCTTCCCTTAAAAAGCAAAGGGGGGAGGGAACTCTCCCCTGATAAGAAGAAAACAAACGTTTTTCAGCTGTGGGCTTAAGGGGGGTCAGCTATAGAAGCAAGATGGACTAAAATAAAGAACTTATAAGAACTTACTAGGCATTGTGAAGAGTTCTAGAAACTGTGATAACTTTCACAAAAAGTAAACAATTTCTCAACATGGCGCCTCCACGGAGGGAAGAGAAAGACAAGCAAGTGAAAGCAAGTTGCCGTCCAGAAATGCCAGCCCAGCAAGTTCTGTTGCTAGACAGGACACAACAGAGCTTCAAAGGATGCTGACTGAAGCTCTGCGACCCCTGCTGAAACAAGTTACGGCATTACATCAGAAATTCAATGAATGAGGTAGTTAAAAAACAGAAAAAATGGAGAAAGAGCTTAAAGAGGTGGATGCCAATTCCAAGAAACTTCAGAAACAACTGCAGCCGTTGGAAAAAAAGAGGCAATCCAATGAATCCCATTTGTTATAGCTGCAAATGGATAGGGCAAACTATGTCCTAAGATTCCAAGGTGTCCCAGAAGAGAAGGGAGAAGACCTGAAACAGATTATGTGTGATACTTTGGGCCCGATTGCAGATGTTAAAACAGATATACTACAAAGTGAAATTGGTCGTATTCAGACTTTATAAGGAAAAATAATCTGCCTGGGGAAGTTATGATGAGATTCTCCAGAAGAAAAGTGAGGGATCAAATACTTAAAGTGACTAATGGAGCTACCTTGAAAAACAAGGACAAAGAAATAAAAGTGTTGAAGGACATTCCATTTGAAATAAGAAGGAAAAGAGGGAAATATAGGGACTTGGCTTTATTTTTACAGAAAAACAACGTCACCTACAGATGGATTGTACCTGAAGGCATAATCTTCAAATTAATGGACAAAAAAGAAAAAAATTGACTCTGTTGAAAAGGCATGTAAATTTCTGCATCTTCATAGTCGTCCAGCAAAAGGAAAAGAAGAGGAGAAAGAGGACAGCACCAAAGGAAGTGAGGGAGAGGGAGCTTTGGCATCTTCTGACGACAATTCAGGCTCAGTTTTGGGGGCGGCAAAATTAAGCTATCAGTTGAGAAAGAAAAAGGGTGGGAAAGGAGTAGTTATTGCACTCTGGAATTTCTTAAGGTGCTTTAATTTGTATAATTTTTTCTTATTTTTTTATGGAGGCAGACATGGGGGGGGGGCCTTCAATTTTTAGATATCCAAGTTTAAACAGACTATTAGATGAACATTTTCAATGAAATTTATTTGTAAGCTTGAGCTAAAAAGCTGATCTTATAAGCATTATCTATGACCACTATCTCTTGGGTTTTTAGTGGGTGTTCTTTACTTTCTCCTATAGTTTGTAGTTCCCTGCCTTTTTTCCATTATAGTTTATAGAAAGTGCAATAAAAAAAATTCCCTTCGGGGGGCAAAAGAAAAAAGAAAAAAGAAACAACAACAGCATAAAATAATATTTGCAAAAAACAGATGTAAGGAATTACCATGTAAGTATACCAATCAATTAAATAAAGGGTGAATAGAAATGGCACCAAAAAGAAATTTAGTGACAGTTTCCATTATCCCAAGGTTTGGATTATCAAGAAGAGTAAGGCTCTTTAGGCCATCAGGATATTCTTCTAACTGAGCCAAAGTAGAGTTTAGAAATTTCAGATGTAGCGCATGATAGAAGGGGCACTGAAACAAGACAACCCTATGAGCTAAGTTAGGTGGGGAATATGTATGAGCATCCATTGGCTATCATGGGGTGGGGCTCCAGTCTTAGCTAAACTTTTCTCCTATATAGATGCTTCAACTCAGATTCCTAAAGACTGGGGCTTGGCTATAATTGTTCCTTTATTTAAAAAGGGTAGCCCCTATGACCCATCGAACTACAGACCAATTAGTCTTCTGGATGTGATTTGTAAGTTATATAGTAAATGCCTCTGTCAGAAGCTATGTGAATGGCTAGATCATAGCAACTTACTTGGAATTGAACAAGCTGTTTTCACATCTGGGCACGCTACTATTGATCATTGCTTGGTCTTAGATTATTTTATTTTAAAATATGTGAAACATCAAAAGAATACCTTATACAGCCTTTGACTCTGTCTCTAGGGGAAGGCTTTGGGCCAAATTGGCTGACATGGGTATTGATAGAAGTCTATTGCTTCTATTAATTAAACTGCATGAAAATAATAACATCCAAATAAGACTCGCACAAGACAGGAAACTACCAAAAAGAATTCCAGTGCAAAAAGGAGTCAGACGAGGTTGCCTTTTGGCTCCCTTCTTCTTTAACATCTATGTTAACTCTTTAATCATACACTTTCATTCAATTGACACTCGTGCTCCCTCATTCTCAGGCAGCAGAAAGGTTCCAATCTTAATGTATGCTGACGACGCTGTTCTTTTATCCCAGACAAGGATTGACCTGAAGTGAGCCCTGATAAATTTTAAAGAGCAATGTGACACCGAATTACTATATATTAATTTAGCTAAAACTAAAATTGTCCATTTTGGTAACTCGTTCAGGAAGTTTAACTGGAATATTAAAGGAAATGCCATAGATCAAGTTAAGAACTTTCAATATTTAGGCATCACCTTTTCTTATAATTCCAAATTCTCAGCACATCTGTCCTCATTAGCTAACCTGACAGAGAGAAGTGCATATGCCATTCTTAGATTATTTAGAAGAAACGGTGCAGGTTTTCTTCCCGTGGCCTTCAGCAAGAGGTTGGGCTACTCAGAGTTGAAGCAAAGGTCAGGGAGCAGACTATAACACTCTGGCTAAAAATTCATTACAACCCGAAGGGTTTAATACCTTCCATTTTAGCCTTGGACCCTGACCCTGCCTGGTCCGCACAAATTCTTAATAAGTTAAATCAGATTGGCCTGTTCCCAGAAGAGCTCTTCTATGGAAGCCTATGAAAGGCAAGAACACCTGCCGCTCAGAGGCTTTGTGATATTGAATCACAAAATGAAGAAGCTTTGCTACCCAAGGACTTCAGAAATATAAAATCTTGGCCTAATTTTACTGCTGCCCCATATTTATTTAACATTACCTATGAGGCCTATAGATGGGCCTTTTCCAGAGCCCATTTTGCACCACTTACAACAGGACCTGCTCGTTTCCCGCCGGCTCCTCATCACTCGACCCATTTTCCAGGTACTCCGTATTGGCATGCAGGACCCGGGGATTCCGTGGTTTGGCTGTTCCTCGCTTCAATGGGGCTTTGGTGCAGTGCTTGTCATACTCTCAGGCCGGTATCTTGGCAGCATCGCCCCTGGGACAAGAGGCGGTGTAGTGCCCTTTCTCCCCACATCTCAGGCAGAGACCTTGCTTCATGTGTTGATCCCTAAGGGAACTCTTCACCTGGGGTGGTTTGGGCTTCGGGTGAGGTGAGGTGGTCGCCCTGCCTGCTGTGATCGCATTATTCAACTTCATGTTGCGTAGTCTACTCTCTGCCCGTTCAGCCTCCTCCATCCAGCTATTCAATGTATGCAATTCTTGGGAGCTCATGACATTGTTCCAAATGTCCAAGGAGAGTCCCAACTGGTACTGTTGGGCCAAAACCGGATCAGTCCAGTCATGGATCTTGGCGGCATGGTGTTGGAATTCTGTGGAGTATTCCCTCACTGAGAGATTGCCCTGCTTGAAAGTACAGAGGAAGGCCTCTGCCCACTCTGCTGCCATATGATCTTCAAAGCATGCTCTCAGGGCCCACATGAATGCATCAACACTCCCTAATTCCACAGCTTCCAGATCATGCAAAGACACATACCAGCTGGTAGCTATCCCCCTCAGTCAGGAGGCGATGAAATCCACCTGTTGCTTCTCAACCTGGAAAAGGTGAGCCCAACGTTGAATGAATTTCATTACTTGCAAGATGAAAAATGAGAGGTTCTCTGGGTCCCCATCAAATGTGATATCCAATAAATCCTTTGGTTGAGGCATCACCAGCGGAGCTGCTGGGGCAGGTGGTGCCCCAGGCGGCGGAGGTGCTGGTACCACTGGCAGCTGTAGTGGAGGCTCAACCGGAGGCACAACTGGAGGCACGGCTGGGGGTGGTCCTGGTGGAGGCAACCAGGGACCCGATGGTGGTCCAGGAGGGGGTAACACTGGAGCAGGTGGGGGGGTGGAGGGGGTAAGACAGGCCCCCCCGGTTGACCAGCTAAATGGGTCTGTATTGCCTGGGCCATCATAGTTGGCATCATTTGCAACAAGTGTCCCAAGTCCCGCATTATCATGCGGGAATCAGTTTCTAGGCTATCCAGGCAGGAGTCCACATCCCTACCTGGGCTCTGCTTCGGAGGGACTTTGATAGGTCGACTTGGAGTTCCCCCAAAGCTTCCCACACTCGGATGGGGGTCGAACAGACTATCCTGGCTTTGACTCCCAGGGAATGACCAGGTGGTGTGCGTGGAATCCCTCAGGTGCCTAGCCCAGTCCCATGGTTTGCAGTATGTAACTCCTTTATCCAGTTGTAGCAGAATAAAAGGCATTGTAGGTCTTGGGATGGCTCTGCCAGCCGCCCTGGTCAGCCTGGCCAGGCTATACACAGGTCCTGCCACTGTCAATGCAGGGATCCCGGATCCTGTCAAGGCAGGGACCCCCCTCCAGTGGTGGCTGGGGGGGTAACAGGTGCTGCCGTGGAAGTTGGAGCCACAGTGGTTGGGGGCACCATCATTGAAGGGGTCATGGTGGGTACCCCACCTCCACTGGAGCCGCTCATCTCAGGCAGGAGAGATACGATCCAGGGGAGAGACGAGATTCCTGACAATTTCTGTCAGGGTCAACAACAAGCAAGTCCCGGCACTCTTCACAAGAAAGATATGCTTTATTGGAATACAAGCAGATTGCCACTGGTAGCAGAGTTATTGCCAGGAATACCCCACCAAGTATGAAAGCCTACAGATATAGTATGATGCAGTAGCTGAACTAGCAAATGAAATCTGAGCGTGCGTGCAGGAATTCTCCCGGCGGGAGTTTACATAATGACTGGGAGAACAGCCCCCTCCTTCCCACTATCAAAAGGCAAAAATATTTCCACCGGCTGGGAAGACATGCCTTTGCCTCTTGTTCAAGGCCACTTAGATAGCAGTCGGCGGCAAGGAGTTCTCCCACAGTTTCAGCAAGCAAACTATGCACATGCATGCAATCTAATTAAAACAAAACAATGGGAACAGTGTATAAGGCAGTAAAACATGGCAGTTTATCTGACAATGGAGCATCCTGCAGATTCTTTAATAGTCTTGTGGACAACTTCATCTCTCAGAAGGTGGAGGTGGGAACCAGAGGATCTGCTATCCTAGATTTAATTCTGACTAACAGGGAAGAACTGGTTGATGAGGTGAATGTTGTAGGATTCTTGGGGAACAGTGGCCATGTCAGCTCGGAATTTGACATAGTGAGGGATGTGAAACCAGGACTCATATCCTGGACTTCAGGAAGGCTGATTTCAAAAAACTCAGAGAAATATTAGGTAGGGTCCCGTGGCTGGAAATGCTGAGGGGGAAATCTGCATAGGAAGGATGGGAGATGCTGAAAAATGAAGTGCTTAAAACACAATTGCAAACTGTTCTGGTAAGAAAAAAAGGTGGGAGACAGGTAATGAAGCTGAGGTGGCTGAACAAGGAACTCTCTGAAGAGCTAAAAAGGGAAATGTACAGAAAACGGAAGGAGAGCCAAATTACTGATGGTGAGTACAATAAGCAGGCTCGAATCTGTAGGGAAGGTGTCAGAAAGGCTAAAGCGCAGATGGAGCTGAGGCTTGCGAGGGATGCTAAAAATAACAAGAAAAATTTCCATGCCTATGTTTGGAGCAAAAAGAAGAACAGGGATAGGGCAAGCTCATTTCTAGGGGAAGACAGTCAAGTCTTAATAAGTGGAATTACTCAACTCTCACTTTGCATCAGTCTTTAACCGTAAGGCGAGCTGTATACAAACTGAAGAATGCAGGGCATATGAAGGAAGGAGGAACTGCCAGTCCAGAGTAAGTAAGGAAATGGTTAGAGAGCATCTAGCTGCCTTAAATACTTTCAAATCTCCAGGGTTGGATGGCTTGCATCCCAGGGTGCTAAAAGAAATTGCAGATGTTATTTCAGAGCCTCTGGTTCTAATCTTTGAGATGTCCCGGAGTACTGATGTTCTGCCAGAAGACTGGAGAAGTGTGAATGTTGTCCCGATCTTCAAGAAGGGAAAAAAGACGGACTTGGAAAATTACAGGCCTGGCAGCTTGACATCAATACCTGGAAATATTCTAGAGCAGATTATCAAAATCTCTGTCTGTGAGCACCTTGAACAGAATTGGTAGTAGCCAGCATGGGTTTATCAAGAATAATTCATGCCAGACCAATCTTATCTCCTTTTTTGACAAAGTTACTAAAATGATTGACTCTGGCAATGCTGTGGATATAGTGTATCTAGATTTCAGTAAAGCATTTGACAAAGTTTCTCACGATATCCTTGAGGAGAAACTGGTTAAGTGTGGGCTGGATGGACCAACCATTGGATGGATTCATGGTTGGTTGAAAAATTCTACCCAATGAGTGCTCGTAAACGGCTCTGCGTCTATGTGGAGGGATGTCTCAAGTGGAGTGCCATAGAGCTCGGTCCTGGGCCCAGTGTTGTTCAATGTTTTTATAAATGTCCTGGAGGAAGACATAGAGGGGATGCTTATCAAATTTTCAGATGACACGAAGCTCGGTGGGATTGCTATTTCTGAAGAAGACAGAGGATTCAAAATGATCTAGATGGGCTGGAACAGTGGGCTGAGGTAAATAAAATGAATTTCAATAGAGATAAGTGCAAAGTCCTACACCTGGGCACAAAAACTTTTGGGTATGTTGTAGGTATGTGGGGCTATCTTTTTGCTATGCTCCTGCAGAGTGCAGGGGGTTGGACTAGATGACCTGCAAGGTTCCTTCCAACTCTAACATTCTATGACTCTGTGATTCTAAGTAAGCTCAAAAATCATGGGATAAAAAGACAAGTCCTTTTGTGGATCAAAAACTGGCTAATTAATAGGAAACAGAGAGTGAGTATAAATGGGCAATTTTCTCAGTGGAAGGTGGTAAGCTGTGGGATACCGCAGGGATCAGTACTCGGTCTGATGCTTTTTAACTTGTTCATTAATGATTTGGAGTTGGGAGTGAGCAGTGAAGTGGCTAAATTTGCAGATGACACAAAGTTGTTCAGGGTGATGAAAACCAGGGAGGATTGTGAGACACTCCAAACGGATCTGTTAAGGATGAGCGAGTGGGCATCAATGTGGCAAATGGGGTTCAAAGTGACCAAGTGCAAGGTGATGCACATTGGAGCCAAAAATGCTAAATATAAGTACACATTGATGGGGTCCGAACTGGCAGAAACTGAACAAGAGAAAGATCTTGGAGTCGTAGTAGATAACTCACTGAAAATGTTGAGACAATGTGTGACTACAATAAAAAAGGCCAGTGCTATGCTGGGGATTATTAGGAAGGGTATTGAAAACAGATCAGCCAATATCATAATAATATAAATCAGTGGGGCGCCCTCATTTCGAATACTGTGAACAGTTCTGGTCACCACAACCTAAAAAGGATATTATAGCTTTGAAAAAAGTGCAGAAAAGGGCAACTAGAATGATAAAAGTGTTGGAGAACTTTCCCTATGAGGAAAGGTTGAGGTGCTTGGGGCTCTTTAGCTTGTAGAAAAGATGGCTGAGGGGTGACATGACCAAGATTTATAAGATAATGCATGGGATAGAGCAAGTAGAGAAAGAGGTACTTTTCTCCCTTTCTCACTGTAATGTATCCACTCAGGAACATGGGCTCAGGGCAGCCATGTGCTTGGACCGGTTCTAACCGGTCCACCATGCGGCCAGGCGAAGGGCCTGAGCTTCGCTCCAAAAGACAATGGACTGGAGGATCCGAGCTCCCCTCCAATCGAGGAGCAGGAGATAATTCAATCACTGTAAATAGCGAATCACAGGGTGTGGTGTGTGTTGGGGTGTGGGTTCTGTTGGGGATAAAAACCGGGTTGCGAGCCGGCTTTTCTTGTCTTGCTCTGCAACTAATAAAGTATGTGAGAGCTGAAATCACTCGTCAGTCTCAGTACTTTTCACTGGCGACGAAGGTGGGATTCTAACTCCCTCCATGAACAACGACCACGAGGAAGAGCATTGCATCGAGACCCGCTGCTCACCGCACCACTCCCGAGCATCGCATTGCTGACCCAGAGAGCAGCACCGCACCGCTCACCTCAACCAAAGCGCCAGCACTCCCGAGCATCACATCGAGCCTGCTGCTCACCGCACCGCTCCCAAGCCTCACCCGCTGAACCTGAGAGCAGCACTGCTCACACCCGGCTTCGACGCTCATGCCTGACCTCTGCAACTCTTGCCATCGCACGCCTACACGTGGTAAGATGGCCACACTTCAAGGCAATCTCCAGGCATTCGATATCTCCAGGCCCCAGCAATGGGATGCCTGGTTAGAGACCCTAGAGAACCACTTCAGTTACCATGATGTTGTGGATGTGGGGAAAAAGAAGTCCCTGTTCCTCAGAACCTGCAGCACAGAATCATAGAATCATAGAATGTTAGAGTTGGAAGGGACCTTGCAGGCCATCTAGTCCAACCCCCTGCACTCTGCAGGAACACAGCGAAACCCCTACATACCTACAACATACCCAAAAGATGGTTGTCCAGTCTCCTCTTGAAAACGTCCAGCGAAGGAGCATCCACCACCTCCTGAGGCAGTCTGTTCCACTGCTCAACCACTCTTACAGTCAGGAAGTTTCTCCTGATATTAAGCCGGTAACGACTCCCTTGTAATTTCCACCCATTGCAATCTGGAGCAAGAGAGAATAGATCCACTCCATCTTCTACATGACAGCCCTTCAAATACTTGAAGACTGCAGTCATGTCCCCTCTAAACCTTCTCTTTCCCAGGCTAAACATACCCAACTCCCTCAGCCTTTCCTCATAAGACTTGGACTCCAACCCTCTCACCATCCTGGTCACCCTCCTCTGGACCCGCTCGAGTTTGTCAACATCCTTCTGAAAATGTGGTGCCCAAAACTGGACACAGTACTCCAGGTGGGGCCTGACCATAGCAGAATACAGCGGAACTACCACCTCCCGTGATCTGGACACAATGCTTCTGCTAATGCATCCTAAGATTGCATTAGCTTTCTTCACAGCCGCATCACACTGCAGGCTCATGTTTAGCTTGTGATCAACCATAACACCTAGATCCCTTTCACATGTGCTGCTGTCAAGCCAAGTCCCTCCCATTCTATATCTGTGCCTTTGATTTTTTGTACCTAAGTGTAGGACTTTGCACTTATCTCTATTGAAATTCATTTTATTTGTCTCAGCCCACTGTTCCAGCCTATCAAGATCCTTCTGAATCCTGACTCTGTCTTTTTCAGAATTAGCAATCCCACCCAGCTTTGTGTCATCTGCAAATCTGATAAGCATCCCCTCTATGTCTTCATCCAGGTCATTTATAAAAACATTGAATAACACCGGGCCCAGGACCGAGCCCTGTGGTACTCCACTCGAGACTTCCCTCCACGTAGACGCAGAGCCATTTACAAGCACTTGTTGGGTACGATTTTTCAACCAACCATGAATGCACCCAACAGTTGCGCCATCCAGCCCACACTTAACCAGCTTATCCTCAAGGATATCATGAGAAACTTTGTCAAATGCTTTACTGAAATCTAGATACACTATATCCACGGCATTGCCAGAGTCAACCATTTTAGTAACTCTGTCAAAAAAGGAGATAAGGTTAGTCTGGCATGACTTATTCTTCATAAACCCATGCTGGCTATTACCAATTAACTCATTTTGTTCAAGGTGTTCACAGACAGAGCATTTAATAATCTGCTCCAGAATTTTCCCAGGTATTGATGTCAAACTGACAGGCCTATAATTTCCCGGGTCCGTCTTTTTCCCCTTCTTGAAGATTGGGACAACATTCGCTCTTCTCCAGTCTTCCAGCACAACACCCGCACTCCAGGACCTCTCAAAGATTATAGCCAGAGGCTCTGAAATAACATCTGCAATTTCTTTTAGCACCCTCGGATGCAAGCCATCCGGCCCTGGAGATTTGAAAGTATTTAAGGCAGCTAGATGTTCTCTAACCATTTCCTTACTTATTCTGAACTGGCAGTTCCCCTTTCCTTCATATGCCCTGCATTCTTCAGTTTGTATACAGCTCACTTTATGGTTAAAGACTGACACAAAGTGAGAGTTGAGTAATTCCGCTTTGTCTTCATCCCTAGTTAAGGCTTGACCATCTTCCCCTAGCAATGAGCTTACTCCATCCCTGTTCCTCTTTTTGCTCTGAACATAGGCATAGAAATTTTTCTTGTTATTTTTTGCATCCCTTGCAAGCCTCAGCTCCATCTGTGCTTTAGCCTTTCTGACACCATTCCTACAGATTTATGCTCGTGTCTTGTATTCACCCTCAGTAATCTGACCCTCCTTCCATTTCCTGTACATTTCCCTTTTTAGTTTCAGCTCCTCAGAGCGTTCCTTGTTCAGCCACCTTGGCTTCATTACCCGTCTCCCACCTTTCTTTCTTACCGGAACAGTTTGAGATTGTGCCTTAAGCACTTCATTTTTCAGCATCACCCATCCTTCCTGTGCAGATTTTCCCTTCAGCATTTCCACCCATGGGATCCTAACTATTAGATCTCTGAGTTTATTGAAATCAGCTTTCCTGAAGTCCAGGATATGAGTTCTGCTATGTCCTGGTTTCACAGTCTTCTCCATGTCAAATTCCAAGCTGACATGGTCACTATTCTCCAAGGAACCCACCACCTTCACTTCATCAACCAGTTCTTCCCTGTTAGTCAGAATTAAATCTAGGATAGCAGATCCTCTGGTTCCCACCTCCACCTTCTGAGAGATGAAGTTGTCCTCAAGGCTATTCAAGAATCTGCAGGATGTCCCATGTCTAGCAGAGTTAGATTCCCAGCAAATATCTGGATAGTTATAATCTCCCATAACCACTTTCTTTGTGAAAGTTTAGCAAGCTGCTGTACAAATGCATTATCCTGTTCCTCCGGTTGATTTGGAGGTCTGTAGTATACTCCCACAACAATATCCCCTTCTTTCCCCCCCTCTATCCTTACCTGCACACTTTCAACAGGGCAACTCTCAAAATCCTGAATTTCAGTGCAAGTATATTCATTCTTGACATATAGTGCCACCCCACCCCTTTTCTTGTTTATTCTGTTCCGTTTGAACAAGGTATATCCTTCAATCACTGTGCTCCATATATGAGAGTCATCCCACCAAGTCTCAGTGACACCTATCAGATCATACCTATTTTCCAATATTTGGAGTTCAAGTTCCTCCTGTTTATTTCCCATACCCTGTGCATTAGTATAAAGACACCTCAGATTACAGACATCCCTTCCTACCGTAGGTCCCTTCAAATTTACCTGAAGATTACTAAACTCACCTCTCTCTCGTTCATTTATTCTCTGGTCATTCCCCTTCCTGAACTTAGTGTTGGGGATGTCGCTTTTTCTTCCCACCCCCAATGTCTTTAGTTTAAAACCCTCCTGATCAGGTTCGCAAGTCTTCCAGCGAAGACATTCCTCCCATTCTTTGTCAGGTGCACCCCATCCATCGCCAACAGTCCTTCGTGTCGGAGGTACATACCATGGTCCAGGAAGCCGAAGCCCTCTTGACGGCACCATCTACATAACCAGCCATTCACTTCCAGTATCCTGTTCTCCCTTCCAGCTCCATGGCCCTCAACAGGTAAAATGGAGGAGAACACCACCTGAGCCCCCAGATCTTTCACCTTCTTGCCCAGAGCCTCATAGCCTCACAGACACCCTCTTGCTTCTACAGGACCTCATAAACCTGAAGACCACCAAGGAGAAGCCTTATGCGGTACTGGTAAAGGCCCTCATGGCCCACTTTTCGCCCAAACCCACCAAGTTCGTGGAGCGGTTGGGTTTCTTTGCCAGGGTCCAAGGTCCAGACAAGTCAACCTCAGACTTTCTGGTGGGTCTTCAGCGGGCAGCCATGAGGTGCGCTTTCCCAGCCTTATGGACACCCTGCTGAACCAGTTTCTCGTGGGCCTCTGCAAGCCCAAGTTACGGTGGAAACTGGCAAGCAACAATGACCTCGACAAGGCCATGCAGGAGGCAGCCACCTATGAAAAGGCCCACCAAGACCATCCCAGCAAGGCGGTCTACCGCACGCTAGCCACACGGGGTTCTGATGACTCAGAGGACGAGGAGGTGCTCCAGGTTCACAGACACTCATTCCAGCGGCTGCAACGGACCCAAGAGACCAAAGCACAGCTGACCGTAGCCTGTGTGAGCTGTGGCAATGCACACAAGCGACAGTCTTGCCGATTCCGCTCCGCTATCTGCCGGACATGCAACAAGGTGGGGTACATTGTGAAGGTCTGCTGTTCCCGGGGACAGCGGAGTAAGACTATGGCACAGCTCAACGTGGAGGACCTACACACCGTTTCAGTCCACCACCAAACGGTATGTAACTTGCCCCCGGATGGCCCGGACAAGGTGCATGTGACTGTCCAGATTGAAGGGTCCCCCTGTAAAATGGAAAAATATTCGGGGTCTTCTTTTTCAATCATATCAGCAGAGACCCTCCATTCCCTATGCCTGAAAGGGGGACCCCAGTTGCACAAGCCACAGAGTCTGGTGTTATGGGACTTTAATAAGAACCCTGTGGCCGTCCGGGGCTGGGGCAAGTTCAAGGTCCAATTCAAAGGATTTTCAGGCATCCTGGACCTGTTGGTGGTGGAGAGATGGCTCACCAGCCTCTTGGGACTATCGTGGTTCAAACCACTGGGCCTCCGGATTACAGGGCTGAACCAGATCTGGACAGGGGACTGGGAGGCGGTGTGCCGGGAATTCCCCAAGGTGTTTGACGGGACTCTGGGTAAATACACAGGGAACCCCATTTCACTGGACCTGGACCCAGCGGTTTGGCCCATTCGTATCAAGGCCCGGGTCCCTCCCATAGCACTGCAGGAGAAAATTGAAGCGGAGCTTGATTGCCTGGTCACGTAAGGGGTGCTGGAACCAGTCGCATCCGCATGATGGGAGACCCCCATAGTGACGTCTGTTAAGCCTAACGGGGATGTGCGCATTTGTGCCGACTACAAGTGCACACTGAACAAGGCCTTGCAGGACCACGCTTATCCCGTCCCGGTGGTGAGCCACATCCTCACCTCGCTAGATGGGACCAAAATCTTTGGGAAGCTTGATCTGGCACAAGCTTACCAGCAGTTACCAGTGGATGCAGCCACCGCGGAGGCCCAGACTATTGCAACCCACAAGGGGGCTTTCCAAGTCACGCGGCTGCAGTTCGGGGTTTGTGTGGCTCCCGGAATTTTTCAGTCTTTTATGGACTCTCTCCTAAAAGGCATCCCCGGAATACAGCCCTTTCTAGACGATGTCATCATCACGGTGCCGGACACCACCTCCTTCGCAGACCATCTCCGCCAGGTCCTCCAATGGTTCAACGCCGCAGGGCTCAAGGTAAAGAAGGAGAAATGCCTCCTAGAAGTGCCCCACATTGAGTTCCTGGGGTTCGGCTTGGATGCTCAAGGGATCCACCCCACAGATGATAAAATCAAAGCTATCACCCACGCCCCCCCACCCTCCTCCAAGGCGGAGTTGCAGGCTTTCTTAGGCCTGCTCAACTTCTACCATGCGTTTCTGCCCCTCAAGGCAGCCGTGGCAGAGCCGCTCCACTGCCTCCTCGACAAGGACACACCTTGGGCTTGGGGGCCGACGCACGCCATGGTGTTCCAGGGCATCAAGGACTTACTAATCTGGAACATGGTCCTCCACCACTTCACGGAGTCGCTCCCGGCCTGCAACGCCTCTCCTTATGGGGTTGGGGAGGTCCTGGATCACCGGTTGCCGGACGGCTGGGAGGTCCTGGTCGCTTATTACTCACAGACTTTTTCTTCTGCCGAGCGGAACTATGCTCAAATTGACAAGGAGGCACTGGCGATAGTGGCTGGGGTCAAGAAATTCCACCACTACCTCTATGGCCAGCCTTTTGAGGTTGTGACAGACCACAAGCTGCTCCTGGGCCTCCTCACTGCAGACCACCAAACCCCGCAGATGGTCTCTCTCTGGGTCCTGCGGTGGTCCATTTTCCTGTTGGGGTTCTCTTACTCCCTCACCCATCGGCCCGGGAAGGCGATGGGTCACACTGATGCCCTTAGTCGCCTACCTCTGGTGGCCTCAGACCTGGACCCTGCCCCTGAACACTTGGTTGGCCTTGTGGAGACACTTCCCAACTGTCCAGTCCATGTGCGGGAAGTGGCCCGCCTCTCAGCTTGGGATCCCGTCCTCTGTAGGGTCTTGGACTGGGTGGGGAGGGGGTGGCCAGTGGCCAAGGAGGGCCCCGAGTTCACCCCATTTGCCACCCGCAAACACAAACTGTCCACGTACAAAAGGTGCTTAATGTGGGGAGGTCGGGTGGTGATTCCAGCGCCACTACAGCTGTGTGTCCTGGAGGTGCTAAACGAACACCACCCGGAGGTGGTACAGATGAAGGCATTAGCACGAAGCTATGTCTGGTGGCCAGGCCTCAATCGGGACATCGAGGACAAGGTGAAAAGGTGCCAGCCCTGCCAGATTTCATGCCCTGAACCACCGCGGGCCCCGGAATGAGCATGGGAGTCCTCCCACCATCCCTGGTCTCAGCTTCACCTGGATTTTGCGGGGCCATTCCAGGGCTAGCGTTTCTTCATACTGGTGGACACCTACAGTAAGTGGTTGGAGGTCATCCCCGTGTCATCAACGTCCACAAAATCCGCCATCAGGGCTATGTGGCGGATCTTGAGCACCCACGGGTTGCCAGACACGCTGGTCACGGACAATGGCACAGCATTCACATCCCAGGAGTTCCAGGACTTCACATCATATTATGGGATCCAGCATGTGCGATCAGCGCCGTTCCATCTCGCCACAAACAGCCAAGTGGAGCAGATGGTCCGGACCGCCAAGGACGCTCTACGCCAGCTCGACTCCCCAGACTGGGAGTACAAACTGGCATCCTTCCTATTCAGGCAGCGCATCACCCCACATTCCACCACTGGGCGTAGTCCGGTGGAACTCCTCCTGGGTCACCGCCTCATGATGCGCATGGACAGGTTTCACCCAGACCGGGCCCCAGAGCAAGAACTGGGGACCGAAGACCAGGAGGCCACTTGCGGGTTCTTCCCCGAGGACCCTGTGTATGCCCAGAGCTACACAGTGGGCCCACCGTGGGTGTCGGCATGGGTGGTTCAGGTAAGGGGCCCCTGTTCGTACGAGGTCTCCTGTGAGGATGGTACCATGCTCCACTGTCACATCGACCAACTCCGCTGCAGGGTGGCGCCACGAGAGCCGGATGACTTCGAGGACCCAGAACCCCAAGAAGCAGAGGAGCTATGACCTTCCCCACGGGGGCCCAGCCCAGCAGAAAGCACAGCCCCAGCAACCATCACCCCATCTACCGAAACCCTGACCACCATGAACAACGCCTCAGCGGCCACTCCCCTTCCACCAGCACCGGTAGGCTCCCCGACCAGAACCCAGGCACCTGCGTCTCCACCTGCCCCAGTCCCCGGCACTCAACAAGGGACAGGAAGCCTCCGGCTTATTTGAAGGACTTTGTTTGTGGGTGCATCTCAGACCAAGGGGGAGGGGTGTAATGTATCCACTCAGGAACATGGGCTCAGGGCAGCCATGTGCTCGGACCGGTTCTAACCAGTCCACCATGCGGCCAGGCAAAGGGCTTTGCTCCAAAAGACACTGGACTGGAGGATCCTAGCTCCCCTCCAATCAAGGAGCAGGAGATAACTCAATCACTGTAAATAGTGAATCACGGGGTTTGGTGTGTGTTAGGGTGTGGGTTCTGTTGGGGATAAAAACCAGCCTGCAAGCCGGCTTTTCTTGTCTTGTTTTGCAACTAATAAAGTACATGAGAGCTGAAATCACTGGTCAGTCTCAGTACTTTTCACTCACAATACAAGAACTCATGGGCACCCCATGAAATTGCTGAATGGTGGGGTTAGAACAGATAAAAGGAAGTACTACTTCACCCAAAAAGTGATTAACACTTGGAATTCACTGCCACAGGATGTGATGGTGGCTACAAGCATGGACAGCTTCAAGAGGGAATTAGATAAGCATATGGAGCAGAGGTCCATCAGTGGCTATTAGTCACAAAGTATAGCTAGGCAGTCTGGGACAAGTGATGCTCTGTATTGTTCATGCTTGGGGGGGTCAACAGTGGGAGGGCTTCTAGTGTCCTGGCTCCACTGGTGGACCCCCTGATGGCACCTGGTATTTTTGGCCATTGTGTGACACAGGGTATTGGACTGGATGGGCCATTGGCCTGATCCAGCATTGGCTTCTCTTATGTTCTAATGTTCTTATCTGTTAATGGCTCAACACTCTGGATTTAAATATCCATTGATTTGGCAGTGCTGAGAATTATACATATTCATTCATTTCTCTCTGGTAAAGTGGCCCAGCTTTCTGCTCCTAATAATCTTTTCATTTCAGTTGAGCTAAATATCTCTTCTCTTTAAGGCTCATTGCTGCATTTAAGATAATTTAGCTGCTCAGGCACCTTTTAAAAAGCACACCTAATTCAAAATACCCCACAGTAATTGACTCTCCTGGCTTCTTGTGCAAACAGTGGCAGCTGGAATGATTTCCCAGCTCTCGTGGCACATTTATCAGTAATTACAAATGTTCAAAATTCCTCTATGAAGTTTCATTGGTCTTTGCAAACTTCTTTGGGCTTCCTTAGAAATTACTCAGATGATTTGCTTGAAAAGAAACATCCACATTCATTTTAATTTTCACTACATGCAAAATGTTGGTAGCAGCAGGATGATTTTACTAATTTAGGTAAGGACGAGGGTGGTGTAGAGAATAGTGTTAAACAAGGGCCTCAGAGACCTGGATTCAAATCCCCATATACAGTTAAAATACTTCACTTGAGTGATCGTGGGCCAGTCACTCTGTTTGAAATAACCAACCTCCCCAGGATTTGTTGTGACAATAAAATGGAGGGAGAAAAAGCCATAAAAACAACCCTGAGTCATAGAATCACAGAATCATAGAGTTGCAAGGGGCCATCCTGGCACTCTAGTCCAACCCTCTGTTCAGTGCCGGATCAGCTGAAATAATCCATGCCAATTGTTCATCCAGCTGTTGCTTGATGACTGCCAGTGAGGGGGGCTCATTTTTAAATACCTTCCCTCTTCTGCTTGAGGCATGCCAGAGCAGGGAAGCAAAGCAGAGGGGTTTAAAGGCTTTCTCCCAGGGAAGCCAATCAGCTGACAGGCAGATCCCCTGGTCTTATGTATGTGTGAGTGTCACATGTATGACTATCTGCCCACTGGTCAGAAGTCTTGGGTGTGTGCTCGGTGCAAGGAGCTCCTGGTTCACAGGGAGCGAGTTTGCTCCCTTGAGGCCAAGGAGGCTGACCTGGAGAAGCAGAAACAGTCAATTAGGTGCACGGAGAAGACTCTCAGGGACTTGTTAGACCTGTCCCACTCTGGATATGGCAGCCCCGCTGCTGCCAGGGAGCATGAAGGTCAAGGGGAAATGGGGCACCATGCTGAGGATAGGGGGAACGTGCCCTCAGAAGGGACCTCTTCTTCAGCTGGCAAACAGGTATCCTTTCGTACAAAGGAACCATCCCTGGGAAGGGTGGGAGGGGGGCTCTTGGTAGTTGGTGATTCGATCCTTAGGCAGGTAGACAGCTGGGTGGTGAACCTGTGTACTGACCATATGGTGACTTGCCTGCCTGGTGCGAAGGTAGTGGACATTACACATGTTTTAGATAGGCTGGTAGATAGTGCTGGGGAGGAGCCAGTGGTTGTGGTGCATGTTGACACCAATGATATGGGGAAATGCAGTTGTGAGGTCCTGGAGGAGAAATTTAGGCTGCTGGGCAGGAAACTCAAGGCCAGGACTTCCAAGTTAGCCTTCTCAGAAGTGCTACCTGTTCCACGCGCAGGGTTGGAGAGACAGGCACAGATCAGGAGTCTCAATGAATGGATGAGACGATGGTGTAGGGGAGAAGGGTTCAAGTTTGTTAGGCACTGGGATGCTTTTTGGAACAAGAGGGAGCTGTACAAAAGGGACAGTCTCCACTTGTACCAAGAAGGAACCAGGCTGCTGGCACTCAAAATCAAAAAGGTGGCAGAGCAGTTTTTAAACTGAATAATGGGGGAAAGCCGACAGGAGATGAAAAGTCTCTGGTTCGGGATGGCTCATCTCAAAGAGATGAAGGGGTAGTTGTTACTTTTGTACAAGGAAATGGATTAAAATTGTCCACTGAGACTGTGGCTAACGATAGGAACTGCCTGGCAAGGTCTTGAGGCAGCAAGAGGAAGGTTGTCGGCTTAACAAGCATGGGGAACTATAAGTGTTTATAAACAAATGTTAGAAGTCTCTGAGGTAAAATTGGGGAGTTGGAATGCTTGGCATGGGGGGGGGAGAAATAGACATTGTGGGTATTTCAGAAACTTGGTGGGACGAGGAAAATCAGTGGGATACGGTGATTCCTGGTTATAAATTGTATTGGAAGGATAGGGGGGAAGGGTTGGAGGTGGGGTGGCTCAGTATGTCAGAGAGGGTATACAGTCCAGTAAGACTGAGAGGGTAAGAGAATTGGATTCGCTTCTGGAAATGCTATGGGTGGAAATAGTGGGTCGAAAAGGAGGCTTAATAGTGGGAGTTTGTTATCACCCACCAGATCAAAAGATAGAGGACTATAAAATTATGAATGAATTAAAGATAGAGGCTAAACAAAATTACTGTGTTGTAATAGGCGACTTTAACTACCCACACATTGATTGGGTCAATGTGAGTTCTAGTCGGGAAAAACAGATTGAGTTTTTAGACACTCTCAATGACTATGCTATGGAACAGATGGTCATAGATCCTACCAGGAGGGAGGCTATCCTGGATTTGGTCCTAAGTAACGCCCAAGACCTGGTAAGAGATGTAAAAGTGATTGCACCGCTTGGGAACAGTGACCATAATGTTATTGAAGCTTGGAGACTATTTAAAAAAACAATCCTAGAAGCTCAGAAAAAATATATACTGCAGGTTAGGAAAGGCACAGATAGGTATAGAAAAAAGCCTGCATGGTTAACAAACAAAGTAATGGAAGCTGTAAAAGGTAAGAAGGATTCCTTTAAGTGGTGGAAAGCCAGTCTCAGTGAGGTTGATAAAAGGGAACACAGGCTGTGGCAATTAAAATGCAAGTCTGTGATCAGGCAAGCAAAAAGGGAATATGAGGAGCATATCGCAAAAAACATAAAGGCCAACAATAAAACTTTGTTCAAATACATTAGAAGTAGGAAACCAGGCAGGGAGGCAGTGGGGCCCTTGCATGATCAAGGAATAAAAAGACTACTGAAGAATGAAAGGGAAATGGTTGAGAAGCTGAATGCATTTTTTGCCTCTGTCTTCACTGTGGAAGAGGAGAAGTGCTTGCCCAGTCCAGAACCACTGATTTCAGGAGGGGGTTTGAAAGACCTGAATCAGATTGACGTGACAAGTGAGGAAGTCCTATGACTGATGGACAATTTAAAAACTAATAAACCACCAGGCCTGGATGGCATTCATCCGAGAGTTCTGAAAGAACTCAAATGTGAACTTGTGGATCTCCTTACATTAATATGTAATCTTTCTTTAAAATCTGCCTCCATTCCTGAGGACTGGAAGGTAGCTAATGTCACTCCCATCTTTATTTATTTATTTATTTATTTTGGCAAAACTCTCCTAAAGAGGAGAGAATTTTATTCTTTTTATAAGAAAAGGAAGGGGTAGACAGATGGAGAAAGAGAAAGGATGGAGTGAAGTTTTCTCTGTTAAAATGGGTTAGTTTTAGTTAATGTTTAGTACTGTTTTTCGGCATCGATCATGGTTAGAAGATCTTCTTTTTAACTTTGCAAAGTCCAAAGACATTCTGTTAATACAGTTAGTAAAGTCCATTGGGGTTAGTAATTAAACAGCTCCTTACAGATGCAGCACAAACAATCCTTAAGATGTCTTCTTTTTAAGTCTCTTCCAATTATGGGCTAAGTCCTTTTAACCTTGATGGCTTCCTTTCCTTCACCTCTTACCCCTGGGCTGCTGTCTTCTTCACTGCTTATCATAATTTTGAGTGCTGCGTCTTCCCTCACGCCGGCGTGTCTCTTCAGAAGTTTTTGCATTTCAAGGATGTAATCTTTCTTCTTTCTTTTGTAGCTTTCAGATTTCCAGGGTGCCATAACCACTTCGCAAAAAATTAGATCTCCGATATCTTGCTTGCTATGCTCGACCCCCCCTTCTACTGGCAGAGTAATTTCTTTTATAAAAGCGGAATTGGCTTTGGGAGCCATATCCACCTCTTCTTTTAATTCTTTCGCTTCACTGCCAGTTAGGGGTACCAATACATTCGCCAAGGTAAATCCGAGATCCTCTTTCTCTTCTTCTTTTACGCCCTGAGAACTTAGAATCCACGCTTTCTGTTCAATTTCCGTCATCTTCCTTGTTGTTTCCAATATCAGTTCCTGTCGACTGATGAGAACACTTTCCACTTTAAACAGGGTTTCATTGATTTTCAGCATTTGCTCCAGCAGAGGGCGCAGAATCTCATTTTCCTGTTGATTGACAGCAAGCTCTGGGGGGGCTACTCGGACCGGAAGTCCCTCCTCCCTTCTCTTCCGGTTTCTGCAGGACTTCCCCCGTTGTCGACATTTTGTTTTATTGTTTACTTTTAAAAAGTTCGTGCCGCCACCCCCAGGAAGCTGATAAGGTCGTAGTCTTCTATGCAACCCCAACGGTACTTTCACCAACAGTTCTTTCTCTCTTCCCCCTCCGCGCTCCCTTTGTAAATCTTGCTTCTCAAAAGGGGTGGGGACTCCTCCCTCCTCCCATACGCTTAAACGCTTGCGGGGGATTCAAATTCACGCTTCAAAATAGACCTTCCACTCACGATTCGATGCCACTTCTTCTTTTTATATTAAATCATATCGCTGTCTTCACTCCTGGAAATCGGTGGCGCTGCTAAGTCCCATGACGGGGCACGACGCAGCGGGGCCGATTGGGGCACGGAGAAAGCCTCAATTTCCCGGCTGTCTGCCGGTAAAGAGGCCACTCTCCAAGCGCCCCCGGTTCGGAGCCTTAACCTAAGGCTCACTAGGGTCTTTCGCACATGCGCGTGGGCTAGCCGCCTCCGGGAGCGTCCCGAGACGCGGCCGCCATTCGCAACGCCGAAACCGAAACCCTGTCACTCCCATCTTTAAAAAGGACTCCAGGGGAGATCCGGGAAATTACAGGCCAGTCAGTTTTACGTCGATACCGGGCAAGTTGGTGGAAACTGTTATTAAGGAAAGAATTAGTAGGCACATTGATGAACAAAAACTATTGAGGCAGACTCAGCATGGGTTCTGTAAGGGAAGATCTTGTCTCACTAATCTGTTAGTGTTTTTTGAGGGAGTGACCAAACATGTGGACAAGGGGGACCCAATAGATATTATTTACCTTGACTTCCAGAAAGCTTTTGATACAGTTCCTCATCAAAGGCTCCTAAGTAAGCTCAATAGTCACGGGATAAAAGGACAAGTCCTCTTGTGGATCAAAAACTGGCTTATAAATAGGAAACAGAGAGTGAGTATAAATGGGAAACTTTCTCAGTGGAGGGTGGTAAGCAGTGGTGTACCACAGGGATCGGTACTCGGCGCAATGCTTTTTAATTTGTTTATTAACGATTTAGAATTGGGAGTAAGCAGTGAAGTCGCTAAATTTGCAGATGACACAAAGTTGTTCAGGGTGGTGAAAACCAGGGAGGATTGTGAGGCACTCCAAAGGGATCTATCAAGGATGGGTGAGTGGGCATGAACGTGGCAAATGGGGTTCAGTGTGGCCAAGTGCAAAGTGATGCACATTGGAGCCAAAAATCTTAAATATAAATACACATTGATGGGGTCTGAACTGGCAGAGACTGACCAAGAGAGAGATCTTGGAGTCGTAGTAGATAACTCAATGAAAATGTCTAGACAGTGTGTAACTGCAATAAAAAAGGCCAACGATATGCTGGGGATTATTAGGAAGGGAATTGATAACAAATCAGCCAGTATCATCATGCCCCTGTATAAATCATTGGTGCGACCTCATTTGGAATACTGTGTACAGTTCTGGTCGCCACACTTCAAAAAGGATATTATAGCATTGGGAAACATGCAGAGAAGGGCAACTAGAATGATAAAAGGGTTTGAACACCTTCCCTATGAAGAAAGGTTAAAACTCTTGGGGCTCTTTATCTTGGAGAAACGACGACTGAGGGGTGACATGATCGAGGTTTATAAGGATGGGATAGAGCAGGTTGAGAAAGAAGTCCTTTTCTCCCTTTCTCACAATACAAGAACTCGTGGGCACTCCATGAAATTGCTAAGGAGTCGGGTTAGAAAAGATAAAAGGAAGTACTTCTTCACCCAAAGAGTGATTAGCATATGGAATTCACTGCCACAGAAGGTGGTGGCAGCTACAAACATGGACAGTTTCAAGAAGGAATTAAATATATGGAGCAGAAGTCCATCAGTGGCTATTAGCCCCAGGGTATAGCTAGGAACTCTCAGTCTGGGGCAGGTGATGCACTCTATTCTTTGTGCTGGGGGGGGCAGCAGTGGGAGAGCTTCTAGTGTCCTGGCCCCACTGCTGGACCTCCTGATGGCACCTGGTATTTTTGGCCACTGTGTGACAGAGTGTTGGACTAGATGGGCCATTGGCCTGATTCAACATTGGTTTCTCTTATGTTCTTGTGTTCTTATGCGTTTCCTTGGGAGGAAGCCATTTTAATGTTCCATTTTGCTTCCTCCCACTCTGGAGCAGGGGAGAAAGGGAGCCCTGAAATGGCTGCCAGGCATTTAAATAGAACACCTGACGGCTGGCTCTGATCCTCAGCTGTTAGGTTTAAATGGCTGGCCTGGCAGCTCGGTTTCAGTACAGCTGAAAGCACCTGAATAAAAGCCAAATAAAATTGGCTTTTCGGGGGCTCAGCTATATCAGTAGCCAAATGTAGATCTCTGATCTATATTTGGCTTACGTAATACCCCAAAAATACCAATAAGGTATTTTTTGAGTATTTATTCAGCTTGGTTTCCACTGAAGGCACACTCCTAATCAAAGAGTTGTCCTTCAGATGTTTGCAGATTGACCCCTTTAAAATCTGCTCCAGTATCTTCCCTGGGACAGAAGTCAAGCTGACTGTAGATCAGGGGTTAAAATGATGAATATGGTTTCCAAATTGTCTCTGGTGATTATTAATGGAAACCGCACCATGGACCCAAGGCTGGCTCTTCCATTAGGCCAACCTCAGTGATGGCCTAGGGGTACAGATCTCTGAGGGGTGCAGCGAGGCCCCTGCCGCTGCCACCCACCTGCCTGCAGCATGGCTGTCTGGGCACCCCGAGAGGGAGGGAGGGGGGTGAAAGAAGGTGTCTGCTTCCCGTACTGCCAAACACAGTCACTTGCATGCCAGGCCCCACCCCCTTTCCATTGGCTCGCTTTCCCTTGCATCCCCACCTTCTCCCTCCTGCTCCAAGGTGCATTTGACTCCACTCTCTTTTCCCCCTTGTGCACACTCTTCCTTTTGGTGATGGAAGGGAGAGGAGGAGGAGGAGGCGGGGGCGATTGGAATCATGCTCTTTGGGGCGGAGGGTGCCTCAACTCTGCCTACTGGCCCCAGCACATTCTCTTTGGTCCCTCCCCCTCCCGTTCATTTCCTCTGTTAATGCTGACTCCTCCCCCTTTAGCTTGCTTTGTGTGAACAGAAAGGCTCCCCCCATTGTGGGAGGGGGAAAGGGGGTGGTCATGGGGGGATTCGTTGCTTTCCTTGCTCTCTCCCTTCCCCTGCATTTTACTATATATTCAGGCTCTTCTCCTTACCCCCCACAGCTTGTATATCCCCCCCAACTATGCCTTTGATCTTCTTTTCTTTCCCATTTCTGAGCCCTTTCTGATCTCTTTCTTTCTCCCCCCCCCGCATTTCACTGTATATTCAGGCTCTTCTCCTTACCCCCCCTCAGTTGTTATATCCCCACAACAGTGTTCCCTCTAAGCTGAGTTAGTGTGAACTAGCTCAGTTTTTTCACCTCCGGCTCACATATTTTTGTCTTGCCTCAGGAAGGATGGCTCCAGAGTAAACTAATTTATGCAGCAGCCAAATTGCTTGCTCACAACTTTAATGCCAGTAGCTTTCAAAGTAGGATTTTGGCTCACAAGACTCTACAGCTTAGAGGGAGCATTGCCCCCAACTATGCCTTTTGATCTGCTGTCCTCTCCCATTTCCAAGCCCTTTCTGTTCTCTTTCCTTCTCTTCCCCCTCCCCTTCATTTCACTGTATATTCAGGCTCTTTTTCTTTCCCCATCACATGTGCTGGATTTGCATTAACTATGTGTGAGTGTGAAGTGCCTTTAAGTTGCTCCCAACTTTTCATTCTTCCTAAAATGCATTTATGTTTGAAAATTGGGGGGGGGCATGGTGGGCACCAGAAGGTATCCTCACCTAGTGTGCAAAAAAACCTGGGGCCAGCCCTACATGGACCCCTCTGGAGATTATACATTCATCTCCCCACAAGGAGCAAATGTAATTGATTATATGTTGATTGATGATTCCTTCCTCTGTAAAGTATTAGAGTTAGATAACTATGGAATAACTGACCATCTCCCTATCTCCATCAAAATATCAATTGAAACCACACCAGTTCCCTATATTCAGCTTTCATAGGTTTCAGGGCTGCCTTTGATTCCATATCCCATGCATGGCTATGGAACAAGCTAAATTCTGTGCATCTACCCAGGAGATTGTTAAAACTAATAATGAACTTCTACTCTGAAAATTCATTTTGTGTTAAATTAAGCAAATCAAGATTTATATCAAATCAAACACCTGTCCAAAGACAAGTTCATCAGAACCGTGTCCTTACACTGCATCTATTCAACCTTCTTGAATGACTTTGTTCCAAGTTTGCAAGGCATCTCCATGCACCATGTCTAGGAAATTCCCCACCACTCGCCTTGCTATATGCTGATGACCTTGTCTTGCACTCCAGAACTCAGATTGGTCTAACACGTGCTATAAAAGCATTCATTGCCTATTGCAATTGTGAACTTTTTGGGATAAATGAAGACAAATCCAAGATCATGGTGTTTACAAAGTCAAACAAAAGGTGGAAAATTGGTGCCTAAGAATTACAACAAGTCAACAAATGTAAATACCTAGGAATAGTGTTCCAGTCAAATTTATCACGGTTCAAGCATGTTGAGTATCGCAAGAAGAAAATCAGTTTAGCTCTGTTGGTTTTAAGGAAATTCATCTTTATCCAGGGAGTTCAATATGTGGCAGTACTTCTGAAGGCACACAAGGCTTTTGTGAAACTGCACATGCTGTATGGTACCCAGATCTGATTCCTGGGACCAATAGAACAACTCAATAAACTTTAGCTAACCTTCTTTCACAAAATACTTGCTTTACCACCATGTATAGCTTCTGCAGTCATACAACTTGAACTGGGCCTTCCAAATATTTCAGCATTGATCTGGAAAGCCATGGTCAGTTTTAAGTACAGACTGTTAAATTCCAAAGATATCCCAGTTTTCAGCATATCAGCAGCCTGTGAGCACTGTTGGTCAAAATGGAATAGAACTGTGGACATGGAAATAAACCAATTAGGTTTATAGAAATCAAGAAATCTAACTGAAAGAAGACAAACATTACTTAAAGAGAAGCTGCTTTAACAGTACTGGGACTTCCAAAAAGATGCTGCATGGAAATGCTCCCCATTCCATCTGGGAATTAAATACTCTACTCAATTTGATCCACCTCAGTACCTCAATATGCTGTGGTTGATTCATTGTTCCATACCTTTTTCTAGTGTCCAAAGTATGCAACAGGCAGAGGGAGATTTCTTAGAAAATGGCTACTGAAGTACTCAACCATTCCTGGTAATTCAAGATTAAGTTTACTTCTGAGTAGCCTCTGCAAAAGCTGTATTCTGGATGTGGCAAACTTTTGTTTTACTGTGATTTTCAATTCTTAAAATTGGTTTTATGGTGTATGGTGTAAAACTCAAATAATATCAGGCAGCAACTTCCAGGTTGCATATGAATGCATATGCTTTATGCATACATGGAAGGAGAGAGGCCAGATTTAGGGAGATTCCCAACCATACGGGTATACTCCAGGGGTGGAGCTTAGTACTTATTAGTGTTTTCCCTTGTCGGGGCAGTCTTTTTGCAACCAGTCAGTGAGGAGGAGCCTCACACTTTTATGACTGACTCAGGGCCTTGTAGATCATTTGGCATCTCAGCATTTAATAGAACATAGTTTGGTTTCCCTTTGGGTTGAGTTTTGGTGAAGGGATTCATTGCTGGGTTTCAGAAGGGGGTGATCCTCTTCTTCCCTCTCCCCCTCCTCTTGGATCCCCAGCCACCCCGTCCTGCCTTTTCTTCCCCTTGGGCTTCTGCAGGGCTGAGTGGTCTTCTGGGTTCTGCTGCTTCTTGCTGCAGCACTGCACAGGGATCGAGTGGGTCATTTGATACTGCGTGTGCAAGGGCAGGTGCCACCATTTTGGGCAGTCCCCATTTTGTTGGGGCTTGAGATGGCATCCAGGAAGGGCAAGGATCCCACAAAGGAGTCACAAGCAGTGTTCCCTCTAAGCTGAGTTAGTGTAAGCTAGCTCAGTTATTTAGCCTTCAGCTCACACATTTTTGTCTTAGCTCAGGAAGGATGGGTCCAGAGCAAACTAATTTAATGCCGGTTGCTCACAAAGTAGAATTTTTGCTCACAAGACTCCACAGCTTAGAGGGAGCATTGGCCACAAGCCGCATCTAAGGCTCCCCCTAAAAGGGTGTCTGAAACTCACTCCTCCTCAGATGAGGAGAGGCAAAGCAAGAGTGCCAGTTAATTCTGGAGTGCTTGGAGGCGTTGGGAAATGCATGAGGAGTCATGGTTGCTTGGGGACTGGTTGAAATTCCTCGCCAGTCTCAATCCTCCCAATTTAATCAAACAATGTTGGTCCATCTTTCAGCTTTAGAAAGGTCTTCCAGCTCAACTCCTTGTGAGGGGAATGATGATGCAAGGTCAGAACTGGAAGCGGCAGCACTGGAAGGGGCAATGGGCCAGGGGCTGGTATCTGAACCTGCAGCTGTTGGCATAGCTGTTGCAGTCATGGAAGGGACAGGTAAGTCTGATGCGGCTTCAGGGGGACCAGTCTGGCTATGGGGACCCTGGGGTCCAGCTGGGAATGGCAGGGCGTCTATGCCCAAAGCAGCTTCTGGAGCCTTTGCAGTACCCATTCAATGGGGAGTGGTGCCTACTCTTTTTGTGGGAACATGGCCTTTGGTCATCGGGTGTGAGATTTGGCACTCATTCATTTAGAATTGGAGCTGCATCCATGGTGGCATCCATGGGCTATTCTGGCTCGTCCCTTCAGAAAGTAGGGTAGTGGCATTCAGCAGCCTACAAGACCTATGTGCAGCCTTTGATGTTGCTGTAAGATGTTGTTTTTCTTCTAACGTTTCCTGTTGTTGTCTGGTTTTAGTTTCTTTGGCTTCTGTGCAGAGGCTCCGGATTCTGATGGCTGGCCACAGCATGTTATTCTGGGTGGGCCATCAGACAGAAAGATTGGGACTGAGCTCACAGCTGGACCTTAGCAATGGTGCCATTGTTGAATGGGGGGGCAGACGGGGAGTTTGTTGAATTGGGTAAATGCCTTTGTTGTTTGCAGAGAGGAGTGAGCCTCTTCCTGACATCCACCTGGGTGGCAATAACCTGGGGATGGTGAAGGGGTGCAGGCAGACATGTGGGACATTGTGGCATGTTGGCCCAATGTCTGGTTGGTTTGGTCAGCCATTCTGCCCTGAAGGGTGTGGAAGTGGGCTTGTGATCCATACTGAGTGGGCCAGGAGGAAGGCCAACCATGCAGTTCGAAAGGCAGTGAGGGGTGGGCTGGGGTTTGTTATCCCACACCCAGGCATTGAGATGATGGACTTCACTTGTACAAGTTTGGTGACTTGATTTTTCTGGACGATTTGAGGCAAGGGCTGCGCCAGATTGTCAGCCAGTGGGTGGGGCCAAGGGCCTAAGCCAGGGAGCTGCATGTGGCTCTTTCACACAGTCTAATTTAATGTTAATAAAAAGCAAAATTGCATATTTTTCAATAAAAATGTGTGTGTGATATTTGTTCATATCTTGCAGCCTTCAAACATCTGACATTTATTCTATGTGGCTGTTACATTAAGCAAGTGTGGCCACCCCTGGCCTAAGCAGAGGCTTGACCCTTGTTGGTGGCAGGAATCTGGCCTGATTTTGTTGATAAGGGGGTGCACCAACCGACAGACCCTTCCTTGATTGAGGGTTGGTGCACTCAGCACAAGCCATACCTTTGCATGGCCCTTGGAGGAGGACTGCTAGCAGTCTGTGATACACCCTGGAGCGGGTCCCCCTTCAAGTTCTGTGGCTAGACATGGCTGGCTCACTTCAGGGTGCCGGCCGTATTAAGGTCGATTTGCACAAGGGGCTGGGTGGCTCACCCTGTTTAAGGTCAGGAAAGGGATCAAGGGATCCTTTTGCCTGTCTTGAGTTCCTTCTGACTATGTGTGCAATATTGCCCTACCAGACCGCAACCCTTGGGCTGCATATGAATGGAAGGCCTCCTTTGCATACATGGAAGGAGAAAGGTTATGTTTAGGGTGATTCCCGCCCATATGGGTACACTCCTGGGTGCTTATTAGCACAGCACTCTCCCTCATTGGGGCAGTCTTTTTGTAATTGGCCCTTCCTCCCTCCCTTAACAATGTGGGCTTCTGCTGGTCACCAATTTTGAGGCTGGGGAGGAATTTTTTGCCAGATTTATTAGCAGGGCCAGATTTAGATGAAGAGAGGCCCTAGGCTACTCCACTTATGAGGCCCCTCCCAATACCCCACCCTCATGACTAGAAGAAAATGGACTAGTGTTATAAACAAAATTGAGTGAAGCCAAGGATGATGATGGGTATTTAAAATTCTGTAATTCACAATTTCTCTTCTAAAGGACATAAGATGTTATTGTTAAATACGATAGTGATTGGAAAAAATACATAAATGTTAAAATTAACACTGTAAAACTTTTGCAATAACTGAACTTTTGTGGAATAAGCATTAATTTTTTAGGAAAATGAAGTTGTAATATTACTCTTAAAAAATTACAAATTATATTGCCTGGGAAATGTAAATAATATGATCACGATTACCTGACAGTGTGGCACTTTTAGAATCTACTTTATCTTGTTAATAGTCAGTTTTAAAATACATATTAAGAAGTAAACCACAACCATCAAATACAGTAAGACTAAAAATGTTTTTTTCTAGCCTTCCTCATAGCAAAATCATCCAAAATCTCATCAAAATTTGTTTGTCAATGTACAGAATGCTCAGTGCGAACAACCACTCTTTTTTTAAAAAAGAATTTTATTAACAGGATATTTTAACATGTTCCATAATTAAAAACAGTTCTTAACATATCCTCTTCCACAATTTCCCCCCCGGCTTCCAACGATGTTCCACCCCATTTATTATTTCATTCAATATTCTCTTACCTTAAACACTTATTAAATAATCAAATCTTCATTTAAACATTTTCCTTTTCTATTCATCTCTCTTAGGTAACAGTTTAAATACAATCCATTTCTTACTATACTTCTAGTCTTAATAATTACCAAAGCAAAGCAACTTATTTTTAACATCCCAGTTCAATTCTAAGTAATCTTTAAAGTCTTTCCAATCTGCTAAAAATTCTTGATCTTCCTTTCCATTGAGTTTTTTGTCATTTTGTCCATTTCTACCATAAAAATCATCTTCTTTATCCATTCCCATTTATCTGGTATCTTCTCCTGTTTCCAATACTGAGCATATATCATTCTTGCCGTTGAAGTCAAATACCATAACAATGTTATCTTTGTCACATTAACTTCCTCCATTTTGAGACCTAAAAGTAACATCTCTGGCTCTTTTTTCAAAGTACATTTCAGGATCTTCTGGATTTCATTATGAATCTCAGTCCAAAAAGCAGCCGCTTTTTCACATGTCCACCATATGTGGTAAAATGAGCCCTCTTTCTCGGACAACCACTCTTGAGACATCATGGCCCTTAATTCATTTTTAATTCTTTTGAGTCTTGAAAAACTCCTCTCTCCCAAGTAGTTAGTGACCATAAAGCTAAGAAATACCCACAAGATTGCTTCCACATTAGGAAAGGCCATCTGAATTTTTTCCTTGTATATAATTTGATAAAGGTCTGTATGAGACAGAAAGTGGTCTTCTGTAAGCGTATGGCTTTGTCTCACGTACAGATGAAAGCGCAAAAGTTCATCTATAAGTTTCAGGTCAATATCTTCAGGGTATACTTCCATCAACAGTTCAACACCTTGCTGAATCTCTTGCTTAGATGCTGTCAGATTAGCAAGAATGGAAAACAATTGTGCAACAGCACTGTACACAGTTCTTCTTTTTAAATTGGTTTCAAGTCCATCTAATATAGGAATAAAGTATTTTATCCTAAACTTACCTCTTGAAGAAAGTGCATCTAAGGCATCAGGTGCACTTCTGTCATTTCTTTGCCGTTCCTTTACTCTTTGTCTCCTTGTTTTGTAGGTAACATTTGGCAAGGTGGATTTTGCTTGTTTCTCAAGCTCATCAAAATCTTCTCTAATTTTCCTTAAAAAATCCAGAAGTTAACTGTACAAACTTGCACAAGAACTCAATAAAAGGTCTGATTTCTGAAGGGCTTTGCTGACCTTGTGAAAATGACCTAGCACATGGGTTCATAAATGCAGCATAAACACAAATTCCAGTTCTTACATTTTCTGCAAAAGATTGTTAGCTTGAAGCCTGGTCTCCACTTTCACATTAACATCAGAGTACAAATGATTGAGAGTATCAGTGATAGCACTGTAACTTTCCAAAACAGCTTCTGTAGCTTTTACATGTGTCTGACAAATATTTAGGCACTTTAGACTGAGGTGGCAAAAATGATTTTAGAACTGCCGATCTCTTTGTGGAGGATGAAAAGAAGGTATAAATTTCATTGATAATGCCAAAACAGTTCACTGCATCAAGGCAGCAATCCACACCAGATTTAAAGAGTGACCTGCATGTGGAATAAATCTTGCAAATTGTTTTTTTTAGTGATTTTTTGCTGCATATCATTGTACTTAACAGCCATATTGGCAGCATTGTCATAAGACTGCCCGTGGCATTTTCTAAAGTTAATTTCAGGCTAAGTAGTGAAATAGTTGGACACTAAATCAGCCATGCTTTCTCCTGACTGGTCTTTTAGCTCAATGAAAGTTAAAAATCTCTCAGTTGGCCAACCATCTTCAGGTGATACATATCTGATAATTAAAGTCAACTGATCAGTATGTGAAATGTCAAGAGTGGAATCTACTAAAAAGCTGAAATATCCAACCTTTCTCACATTAGTCAGAATTGCATCCTTAACTTTTTTTTTTGCCATGAGTTGAATCATTTCATCACATATAGTTTTTGACAAATAAGAGGGATTGCTTGATCCAGAATGTCCATACTGATATGAGCAAGTAAAAATGGATCAAATCTTGCCACTAGTTCTAAAAGGCCAAGATAATTGCCATTATTTGGAGATCCAAAGTGTTCATTGTCTCTTCTGGATGGTAAGCCTCGTTCTACAAGAGTGCATATTACAGCAATAATTCTCTCCATGACATGCCACCAGCACTGCTGTTCTGCTTTATTTGTTCCTCTAGCTTGGAAGTTAACGTTTGCCCTCACTTCCTTGTTAGGTAGGCCAACATGGCATTCCTATGCTTCTCTGAGTTTTCATGAGTTTGGATAAGATGGGGTTTTTGCCAGTCATCAAACCCTTCAGTAGCTAAAGCTGTGGAAGAAGATGCAAGGTTTGGAAAGAGTTTACAAACAAAACAATAAATCTGGCCTTTTGAGGGAGAATATACAATCCACTCTTGGCTATACGTTTCCCCATTTATTTTTGTTGAATAAAAAAGAGCTTTTGTGCAAAACCTGGACTGCTTTTTGTACACTCTCTTGGAATTTGAAAATGGTCCACAGTGATGCAGAACTTGAGAGGGACCCCTCTCTACCCAATAGGATACTTCCTCATATGGAGCAGAGGTCCATGAGTGGCTATTAGCCACAAGGTATAGATAGGAACTCTCAGTCTGGGGCAGGTGATGCACTCTATTCTTGGTGCTGGGGGGGGCAGCAGTGGGAGGGCTTCTAGTGTCCTGGCCCCACTGCTGGACCTCCTAATGGCACCTGGTATTTTTGGCCACTGTGTGACAGAGTGTTGGACCACATGGGCCGTTGGCCTGATTCAATATTGGCTTCTCTTATGTTCTTATGTTCTTATGTTATGTTCTCATGTGATAATTCTGACCACAAACCAACATCTGTTACAGTAGATCTATGTTTGGCATTATCTTTATCTGCATCTGGAACACCTTGGACTTGGCCTATTTTACCAGGTGTGAACTGCAAAATCTGACTATTTACATTATTTTCTTGTGGCTCTTTAGCCTCTCCCTGTCCAGTAAGTGACTCTTGAACTAGTTCTATATTTTCAGTTTGAGCCAGCATCATGGCTGCTCCCCTCATAATCAGCTTGCTGTTCCACATCCTGCTTTGCTGTTTCTCTTTCAGGGAGGTTTTTGTCTGGTTGCATGCTAGTAGTTGGCTCAGGCTGGATAGCTTCACTGCTGGCTCTTGTCGTGTCAATGATTGGTTGATGCACAAAAGCAGTAATTGGTCTTAACTTCATTACCATAGCATTTTCAAGTCTCTGTCTCTTGCACTTGCTAGCACCACTTTCATACCTTTTACTCATGCTCAGATTAGAATCTAAAAGTAAAAAGTAAAATTAATCTTCAACTGGATAAACACATGGATCAGAGGTCCATCAGTGGCTATTGGCATAAGGTATAGATAGTTGCTGCTGAAGGTTTACAGAATTCAGTTTTCCACTGTGGAAAAACGGGCACCCACACTCAGCCTTGGGGGACTGAGTAGCCAGTTTGTGGCTCGTGAGCCCTGCTTCACCTTCCCACCTCCTTGGTGGGCTTCTATCATTCTTCAGTAGCTGCCACCACTCACTGACTTCCCTATGCCTTTCTTGAGGGGCAGTGAGACCCCTCTGGCTGACTCCTGGGGTTTGGAGATGAAAACCCCTAACTTTGGGTTTCTCCTGGAGGGTTGGCACCTGCACATTTTTGGGATTTTTCCCTCCCAGGACCCTTCTTAAGGCACTGGTAGTGGGCAGAGCGGGGGAGACTCCATGGTCAGAGCCCCAGACTCAGGTTTTAAACAAAGGACAAAGATTTTATTGACTATTTACAAGTAACAGGATTTTAAACACAAAAAGGCACTTTAAATCAAACACAGGAAGGAAAACACCACCGGGCACAAATAAAATAAGACAAAAGGCAGTTCCTCTGTCCCTGAACTGATCCCTATACTAAGTTTCTCTCGGGATGAGGTTCCATTACCAGCCTGCAGCCAGGCCTCCTGCCTTCTACAGGTAGTTCTGGATCCCTCCAAGGATCCCTCCCCACTGCTGCCTTCCCTGATCCCCGAGGCCTCTCTCTGCCTTGGGCCATCTGCAGCAAGAGCCCCCTCTGGCCTCTCTGAGGGTCGCAGGATGACTCCCCCCTTCCCCAGGCTGGCTGGAGCATTTATATCTCCTGACTCCGCCCCTGGCTTTCCTGCGCTTTTTGGCCATAGAGGCGCCTGGGACTTGTAGACCTACCCTGGAGTTTTGCCCTACTTCCCAGGGTGGGTGGCCATTTTAACTAAACTAAACAACCTAAACTAAAGCAAACACAAGACGGAGTCTATTCTGTCACATCCAACAAGCCAGCCCTATAGCACAACATCATTTTCCAATCTAAACATTTTTAAAAGTTTATAAACTCCCAAAATTGCCAAAAGGATTCAAAATAATTTTCTCCAAGACACATGCAATTAGGAGGCTTGAAAATGATGCAAAAACATAGGTTAATAATTAACTATACTTTTTCATCTAATAATTCCAGCAGCAGCAAACACCAGGCTCCCATCCAACAATCAATACTAAGGACTATTTTGAATATTTTAGAGTATTGTGAAGCTTATTTGGATAAATAGCTGGCCATAATATTCTTAGATGCTGAAAAAGCATTTGACAACATCAGCTGGGATTTTATGATTGAGAATTTAAAAATGGTTCAATGTGGAGAAAGCTTTATAAACATGATTGAGGCTATCTATAAAAAACAAGAGGCAAGAATCTTGTTAAATGGTGATATGACAGCAAATGTGGAGGTAACCAAAGGTACTCGTCAGGAGTGTCCTTTGTCCCCGTTATTGTTTATTTTCACCATTGAGATTTTATGTGAGTCCATAAGAAATGATAATGAAATCCAAGGATTAAGGATAAGAGGGGAGGAATATAAAATCCAAGCTTATGCCGATGATTTGGCCATCAGATTACTAGACCTGATCAGTTTTATATCCCGATTGTTGCAGGTTTTGGGGGAATTTGGTCAACTGGTGATGAATGAATTAAAGATAGCGGCTAGACGAAATAACTGTGTTGTAATAGGCGACTTTAACTACCCACACATTGATTGGGTCAATATGAGTTCTAGTCGGGAAAAAGAGATTGCGTTCTTAGACACTCTCAATGACTGTGCTGTGGAACAGATGGTCACAGATCCTACCAGGGGAGAGGCGATCCTGGATTTGGTCCTAAGTAACACCCAAGACCTGGTGAGAGATGTAAAAGTGATTGCACCACTTGGAAACAGTGACCATAATGTCATTGAGTTTAACATTTGTACAGATAGGGAGTTGCCCAAAAAGACTGACGCAACCACTTTTAACTTTAAAAGGGGTAACTTCTCTGGTATGAGGGGACATGTGAGGAAGAAATTGAAAGGAAGAGTGGAGAAGGTCAAAACCATTGGGGAAGCTTGGAGACTATTTAAAAAGACAATCCTAGAAGCTCAGAAAAAATATATACCGCAGGTTAGGAAAGGTACAAATAGGTATAGAAAAAAGCCTGCATGGTTAACAAATAAAGTAATGGAAGCTGTAAAAGGTAAGAAGGATTCCTTTAAGTGGTGGAAAGCTAGTCTTAGTGAGGTTGATAAAAGGGAACACAGACTATGGCAAATAAAATGCAAGTCTGCGATCAGGCAAGCAAAAAGGGAATATGAGGAGCATATCGCAAAAAACATAAAGACCAACAATAAAACTTTCTTCAAATACATTAGAAGTAGGAAGCCAGCCAGGGAGGCAGTGGGGCCCTTGGATGACCAAGGGGTAAAAGGAGTAGTGAAGGATGATAGGGAAACGGCTGAGAAGCTGAATGCATTTTTTGCCTCTGTCTTCACTGTGGAAGAGGAGAAGTGTTTGCCCACTCCAGAAGCACTGATTTCGGGAGGGGGTTTGAAAGACCTGAATCAGATTGCGGTGACAAGAGAGGAAGTCCTCCGACTGATGGACAATTTAAAAACTAATAAATCACCAGGCCCGGATGGCATTCATCCGAGAGTTCTGAAAGAACTCAAATGTGAACTTGTGGATCTCCTGACAAAAATATGTAATCTTTCTTTAAAATCTGCCTCCATTCCTGAAGACTGGAAGGTAGCTAATGTCACTCCCATCTTTAAAAAGGGCTCCAGGGGAGATCCAGGAAATTACAGGCCAGTCAGTCTGACATCGATACCGGATAAGTTGGTGGAAACTGTTATTAAGGAAAGAATTAGTAGGCACATTGATGAACAAAAACTATTGAGGCAGACTCAGCATGGGTTCTGTAAGGGAAGATCTTGTCTCACTAACCTGTTAGTGTTTTTTGAGGGAGTGAACAAACATGTGGACAAGGGGGACCCAATAGATATTACTTACCTTGACTTCCGGAAAGCTTTTGATACAGTTCCTCATCAAAGGCTCCTAAGTAAGCTCAATAGTCATGGGATAAAAGGACAAGTCCTCTTGTGGATCAAAAACTGGCTTATAAATAGGAAACAGAGAGTGAGTATAAATGGGAAACTTTCTCAGTGGAGGGTGGTAAGCAGTGGGGTACCACAGGGATCAGTACTCGGTCCCATGCTTTTTAATTTGTTTATTAACGATTTGGAATTGGGAGTAAGCAGTGATGTGGCTAAGTTTGCAGATGACACGAAGTTGTTCAGGGTGGTGAAAACCAGGGAGGATTGTGAGGCACTCCAAAGGGATCTGTTGAGGATGGGTGAGTGGGCGTCAACGTGGCAAATGGGGTTCAATGTGGCCAAGGTCAAAGTGATGCACATTGGAGCCAAAAATCTTAAATATAAATACACGTTGATGGGGTCTGATCTGGCAGAGACTGACCAAGAGAGAGATCTTGGAGTCGTAGTGGATAACTCGCTGAAAATGTCTACACAATGTGTAGCTGCAATAAAGAAGGCCAACGCTATGCTGGGGATTATTAGGAAGGGAACTGATAACAAATCAGCCAGTATCATCATGCCCCTGTATAAATCATTGGTGCGACCTCATTTGGAATACTGTGTACAGTTCTGGTCACCACATCTCAAAAAGGATATTATAGCATTGGAAAAAGTGCAGAGAAGGGCAACTAGAATGATAAAAGGGTTGGAACACCTTCCCTATGAAGAAAGGTTAAAATGCTTGGGGCTCTTTAGCTTGGAGAAACGACGGCTGAGGGGTGACATGATCGAGGTTTATAAGATTATGAATGGGATTGAGCAGGTTGAGAAAGAAGTACTTTTCTCCCTTTCTCACAATACAAGAACTCGTGGGCACTCTATGAAATTGCTGAGCAGTCGGGTTAGAACAGATAAAAGGAAATACTTCTTCACCCAAAGAGTGATTAACATATGGAATTCACTGCCACAGGAGGTCGTGGCAGCTGCAAGCATGGACAGTTTCAAGAGGAAATTAGATAAACATATGGAGCAGAAGTCCACCAGTGGCTATTAGCCACAGGGTATAGAATGGGAACTCTCAGTCTGGGGCAGGTGATGCACTCTATTCTTGGTGCTGGAGGGGGCAGCAGTGGGAGGGCTTCTGGTGCCCTGGCCCCACTGCTGGACCTCCGGATGGCACCTGGTATATTTTGGCCGCTGTGTGACAGAGTGTTGGACTAGATGGGCCATTGGCCTGATTCAACATTGGCTTCTCTTATGTTCTTATGTTCTTATGGGCTTTAAGATCAATAATATAAAAACAAAAGTACTGACCAAAAACTGTGGTCCGGGGCAGATTAAGGAGCTTCAGAGTATAACAGGGACTGAAGTCATAAAAGTTATAAAATACCTGGGTATATCTATTACAAATAGGCTGAGTACTCTGGTACAGGATAACTATGATAAACTGATAGAGGACATTAAATTGGATTTGAATAAGTGGCAAAAATGGGTAAGGCGGCCACTATTAAGATGATGGTTTTACCTAAGGTGTTATTTTTCTTTCAAAACATTCCTGTCCTTAGAAACCACAATTTTTTCAAAAACTTAGGAAAGTTGATACAGGATAAAGCTTAAACTTCTTCAGGAAAAAACTGAGAGAGGAGGGCTGGCGCTTCCAGATTGGCAGTTATATTACCAAGTGGCTGCATTAACATGGATATGTGAGTGGGTTCTACTAAATAATTATAGAATTCTCAGTATTGAAGGGCATAATTTAATGTTAGGCTGGCACGCGTTCATCTGGTATGCAAAGCAGAGTACCCACTCTTACTTTAAAAATCATCTACTAAGGGCAGCACTGTTAAAAACCTGGGAGGAAATTAAAACATGTTTTTATGATAAAGTACCAAAATGGGTCGCCCCTCTAGAAGCTTTCTCACACCCAAATCTGATGTCTAAGTTACGAAAGATGAGCTATGATCTCTTGCTAGATAAAAATAATGAGCTGAAATCCCAAGAAACATTACAATGCCTGGATATTCACCTGTCATGGTGGGAAAGAAATCTAGTAAAGTCTAGGCTCTCCAGAGACAAACAAACGGGGTTTGTTTTAAAAAGGTCTGAATTTGATAAAATCCTTACAGGCCCTGACAGTAAAATTATACGTAAATTGTACTCTTTGTTGCTAGATTACAAAATGGAGGATGAGAGGGTTAAAGTATCTATGATAAAATGGGCCAAGAACATAGGTCATTCTATAGATTTAAATAATTGGGAGGAGGTATGGTGGAATATCAAATATTTGAAAGCGATATCGATGAAAGAAAATGTTTTTAAAATGTTCCATCGCTGGTATTTAAGACCGGATAGACTTGCTCGTATATATCCCTCTGCCTCCAATCTATGTTGGAAATGTAAATCTAGTGTGGGCTCTTTCTACCATGCCTGGTGAACATGCAGTAAACTTAAGAAATTTTGGAAAGAAATTCATATGATTGTATGTCAAATAACTGATCTTAAGATACCTTTAGTACCTGAAATTTTCCTGCTTAATATTTTACCGAGTAATCTGCAGAAAGATGTACAATATCTGGTGTTGCACTTGTTAACAGCGGCAAGGATACTACTGGCAAAATTTTGGAAAAAAGAAGAATTATCTTGCAGGCATGAGTTTATTTGCAAAATTATGGATGTGGTTGAACTTGATAACTTAACTATGAAGCTGCATGGAAAGAAAAATAGTATTTTCCAAAATATCTGGTCGAGGTTCTACGATTGGTTAGATAAGAATGTTTGAAATGTATATTTAAAGTTGGTTGGTCTGGGAAAATAGGGAAGTAACCTGTGATGAATCCCGGTTTTATCTGATGGTGGTTGGTGTTTCACGAGTCTGTATTATGGGTGAATATAAACAGTAAAAAACCTGTTTTTTAAAAAATACTAGCCATTTAAAAGAGCCAACTGCCAAAAAAATTATATAAAATAAATATGTAAAACTTTGATTAGATTCCACAGTGGCTTTAGAACAATTAATCTACTATTAATGTATGAAGCTGTATTGTTTGGATTTATTGGCATGACAATTGACACCGTCAATATTTCTTTTCATATCCAAGAAGTTCTGAGGAAGGGGTTGCAAGTGCATGTTGCAGGCACCGACAAGGCTCTGTGAAGTGCGAAAGATGGACTTCCCTGCCTGGGAGGGGAGAGGCCAGTGCCAGTCACATGTGCTTGCTCTGTTCAGGCCAAGGAGGGGGAAGGAATGGAAGGGACTCGGGGGAGATCTTGCTTGCCTGGTCTGTCTGCCCCAGCCGGCCCCCCACTCGCACTCTCCCACTGATTAAAGTGCAGCATGTGCCACTACTGAGCTGACCCTTGAGCTGGGGAAGGCTGTGCAGCTGGTGGTTGACTCTGGGCTGATGGCTCTGGGGTCCTGGAGTCTGTGCTTTGAGTAGCGGCACCAGGGACCTAGAAGGGATGGGGCTTGTCAGTCCAACCCCTGCACAGTCTTATCAGGGCTGGCCTGAAGGCAATTGGAGCCATTTGGCCAAATTGGGCCCCGTGGGCCACTCCTAAGGCCCCACACACACACACACACATCTAGATGGATTTTATTTATATCTCTAAGATTCTGCAGACTGGCTGTGAACTGGGGCTTCACAAGAATTTCTCCCAGTTGGTCCCCAGAGTTCCAAATCGGTCCCGACTGGCTGGCCCTGAGTCTCATAGCTGCTGGGCCCGAGTTGCCCTGCCCTCCCATGAAGTCTTGGGTTTGCAATTTTGGGGGAGGGAAGACTGCCCGCTGGGGCTGTGGAGGCCCCCTAGATTTGGAGGCCCTGGGCTTCGGCCTGCTTAGCCTATACATATATCTGGCACTGGTTGTTAGCATTTCTGCCACCTGGCAACAGTCGTATTAAGGTTGACTCACGACAGGGGCTGGGTGGTTCACCCTGTTTAAGGTCAGGAAGGGGATCAGGGGATCCTTTTGCCTGCCTTGAGTTGCAGCCCTTACCAGTTACAGTTGAATTTGTTAATATGAAAGTTAAATAAAGCTGCCCTTTAGTTAATACCAGACACCTGTGTTGATCTCTTCCTTCCAACCATGTGTGCAAACTGATTCAACTGATACTGCTTGCTCCTGCTGCTAGGCTAGCTGGCTGTCAGGTGCCACAGCTGAAGAGCCAACACCCATCCCAGCTGTCGAAGTCAGCTGTTGAGAAGGCAAAAGAGAGAGGAGGACAAAGACTTGGCTTGGACCCTTACTCCTTGTTCCTCCTTAATCAATTTCTGGGGAAAGTTTGGAGGGGGCATCCAAAGAGGTAGGGGTAGCCCTCTTCATTCCTTTGTTATTCGAGCACTGATATATTATTTTTCTTCATATAATGAAGCCTTTGACAGCTGAAATTTTAATTCCTGAAAATATTGTATGGTTGTACACAACTTAATTTATTTTTGTGAGGCTGTGAGGAACTTAATTTTTTGAAAGCCCTGCTGGGATATTTGTGAGTTGCAAACATTCTATATAAGTAAGCAAATGGGTAAGTATTCAGTCTATCATGCCATTAGGAACAGAACCCTCATGGACAGAGGCAGTATACATCTCTGTAACAGACTCAGGGACAAGCAAAAGGCAAAGACAGTTGCTTTCGTACCCTTCTGTGTGACCTTCCCCAAAGCGCCTGGTGGGCTATTGAATGGATGGGCTACTGCTCCTTGGACTGGTATATCAGGGATCTTCTTATGTTCAGTCCCACTCTTGTCTACACAGGACCTGGTCCCTGGCTTCCCACAGGCCCTTTAATGACCGATACTCAAGCTGCCTCCTTCACTGGGCAGGTATTTAGCATAGGTGCTGGGCTTCCTTGATGGCTACCTGGATTTCCTCTACATTCCTCTGTCCCACAGCCTCCCGTTTTCTTTTAGACACCTATGCTGCAGAAGACCGGTGCTTGCCCATGAGCAAGTGCAAGCTTTTGCCCACCCCCCACATCCTCAAAAAAAATCACGAGGGTCGGGGAGCCTGGCCTATCAGGGTCCGTGGGCTAGATGAGGTGGAGGGCAGCAGCCATGCCACCACCATCCCAGCCCAGGACGAGCACCAGAGCAGGACCCAAGGATCAAAGTGTGCGTTGTTGCTGAGGAGGACAAGGTTGGAGGGACCCAGGGGGCAGGGGAGCGTACGAGGCCTTGCTTAAAGGGGGGGCGGCGGCCTGGATTTCCTCTACGTTCCTCTGTCCCACAACATCCCTCTTTCCTTCAGACACCTATGCTGCAGAAACAAACACATGAAAGCAGTGGAGGCAGAGAAAGTTCTTCTTTTATGGTGCCAGAGTTGTAAGTGCTGCCATCACCCTTATCTTCTTCAGCCCAGAGGGAAGGAAGCAAAGGATAAGAAAGGGAGCAGAACAGAGGCTATTTTTGTCCATGCCATACATTAAAAGTTCCTGGGTAAAGAACAGCTAGAGAAGGAGGAGTGGGGGAAAGGTCCTGCCAATGGCAGAATGCTTCCGTAACCTCTATTTCTTTCTCTCTCACACACAGAAAAAGCACTGATGCTCTCTACATGAGGCTGCTTCTGAAAACTGTCCATAAAGTCAAATGGTTTAAAATATAGCAGTTGGCGATCACAGCACTAATGGCCAGATAATTTCTGGGTTCAATGTAAAGTGCTGCTTCTTACCCTAAGCCAGCTCTTCTCAAACTTTTTGGAGCCTCCTTCTAAGCATATTATACTTTTTGGCACACGCTTCTAAACTGACACTAGTACTGATTTCCCACTGCAGCTACCTCGGTGTTGCGCCGCCATTTGCCCCGATACTATTGGTCAATTTCACACCCGAAGCCGCGGGGCTGCATTTGACCCGCGGCTTTGCCCAATTTCCTCCGCAGTTTCGTAATCCTCAAAAAACAGGATTACGAAACTGCGGAGGAAATTGGGCGAAGCTGCGGATCAAAATGCAGTCCCGCAGCTTCAGGTGTGAAATTGACCAATAGTGTCGGGGCAAACGGCAGCACAACACCGAGGTAGCTGTAGTGGGAAATCAGCCTAGCTTTCTGGGCCTGCTAACCAAGCACCTCCTTCCCTGCCACATGCCCACTTCTCAACAGAAAACTCGAGAATCTAATGTCAGTTAGCAGTGAATGGCTTGGCCGAGGAAGAAGTGGGATATACGTTGAATAAATAATTTTTTTTTCATGTTTCCTATTTTAAAATGGATGGTATTACTGAGCAACAAGTTGTGTTTCATGGACTGATCACACAGTTGTCAGGCTCCTTAGCCAGGTCACACAACACAGGGCTTCTTCAGAAGACAATGTTTAATGGTGAATCAGAACTAAAGACACGTGTACAGCTTGTGTCAGTAATGACCACATACAACAGGGCCTTCTATGATATACTAGATTCAAGCAACCCCCCCATATAGCTGAAGCCAATGAATACTATTCGCGCACACGGGCAAAGCAAGTGGGCAAGCAAGCATAACAATCTAGAAACTGTTGGTTCCCAGCCGGAGTCTCCAGCACCTGGAGATGCAAGGTCAGAGACCTGATAACAGGTAGCGAATAAAAGTTCAGAGGATGGGAGACCGAAAGTACTCCCTCTGCATACCATACTTATGGCAGGGCTACCTGACAACAGTATGCAGAGACAGGCCCAAATTTGTCACCAAGCCTCCCAGAGCCTTCTCTCCCAGCTCACCTTGTTCTGCCTCATTTCTTCTGGTCTTACAACCCACCTGAAGGATAGTTGTGACCTCATTTTGAATCCAGTCCCACTGTTAAAGAAAAAACACCCTGAACAGAGAACCCCGAACAGAGAGCCCAGTGGTAGACCATCTGCTTTCTCTAGAGATGCTTTCTCTAGAGATCTCTGACATTTTTGTTGTACGAGAACATGGATTAGAATTACAGTGCAATCATTCCAAGCCTGTTCAGCTCAGTAGACATTGAAGGGGATAACTATGTTTAGGATATACAATTCTATGGATGCGGTCACATGCACCAGATAAAATGGGGGGGAAGGAGCGAGGCTATTTCCTCAGGAGGAAATAGACCTGCAGTTGCAGAATCACACCTCCATTTGAAGCTGTGGGCGCAGCCCATCAGTGTGTGATCAGATGCAACTGCGAGTGAGTCGGGGAGGGGGGGGTTGTGCTGTTTGTTTCCCATGCGCTTAACTGAGGAATCAATGAACCGCACCTCTACACTGAGAGCTCCCTATGGAGTTTGTGATGATGCACATTCTGCAAAGCGGTGGGGGAAACAACAGCACAAAGTCAGGATGGCCTGACCAGACCATCCCAACAGCATGAGAGTGTGCTGGAGTGATCAGACAGGAAAGTCTGTTCACGGCCTGTCACAATCCATTTACTACTGGATTTTCCCCGGTGTCTTTTAACTCTGCTGTGGCAGAGCAGAATGGGTTGCCAACAGCTGTGGGGCACTTCCTAGATGTTGTCATCTGATCACACCCTTTAAATCCACTCGGCATTCGTGCCTATGTCGGGTCTAATTGAGTGTATGATTGCAGCCTATTTGATCCTAGCTGAACATTCTCAGCACTATGTTGGCTTTTTTACAGAGAAGGCTGAAGGAGAAGTAGAGATCTTTCAGACTTCCCAGTGGACATGTTTGAGAGGTGAATATACCAGTTTCAGCAGTCTCAGTCACCCAAACCCCCAGTCTTTTTGCCTGTCTGCTGTCAAACAGTTTTGCAGTTAGATTCAGGTGGGTGTACATGCACATGAATGCTTATACCCAGAATTAAACTTTTTTGACCTTAAAAGTGCCACGGGACTAAAGCTTTGCAGTTGTGCAGTAACTGTGGTGGTGGAGTCCATTTCTTTGCCTTGTGCAGCCAATCCATCTCATGTTAGGTCTTCCTCTTTTCCCACTGCCTCCAACTTTTCCTAGCATTAAATCAGTCAGTCAGCCAGTGACTATAAATAAATACTGTATTTTTTGAAGCCTTACCATTTGAAGCTTGCTTAACATAGGCATAATGTCTTGTGTTATCAGCACTATTTCTCACATGTACATTATCATACAATATGGCAGTCATAATTCTCCCCAAACATCTGTCAGGTCTCCTAGTCAAGACTCTCGACAATGTTCCTTTAGAAGTTTCAGTTTATTGAAAGCTAGTACTTTGGATACCATGAACTCTTGTGTCAGGAATGGTGGGCTCAGATACAGAAACAAAAGATATACCCCCTTCAAACATGACCCCTGAAATACTGAGGCCAATAGGCAGGCACCTAGAGACGCGGGCAAAAAGCGATGGATTCACATTCCCAGGAAAGCTTAGTGGGAAGGTGTCAGGTAAACCTACCATTGCTGAGGAGGGGGGGAGGAGAGAAGAGACATCTTTCACTGTTCTGGAATGGCAAGAGCAGGCAGCGCAGAGCTCCAAGGACACTTGGGAGATAACATGAATTGACTGCCTAGGGGGAGGGGGAGGGATGAGAGCGAAGAGGCAACCCACACATTCCAGACCATGGCAGCATTAGCTGACAACATCATGATCTTGGGTTAGAACATAAGAACATAAGAGAAGCCAATGTTGGATCAGGCCAATGGCCCATCCAGTCCAACACCCTGTGTCACACAATGGCCAAAAATACCAGGTGCCATCAGGAAGTCCAGCAGTGGGGCCAGGACACTAGAAGCCCTCCCACTGTTGACCGCCCCAAGTACCAAGAATACAGAGTATCACTTGACCCAGAGTCCCTATCTATACTTTGTAGCTAATAACCACCGATGGACCTCTGCTCCATATATTTATCTAATTCCCTCTTGAAGCCGTCCATGCTTGTAGCTGCCACCACCTCCTGTGGCAGTGAATTCCAAGTGTTAATCACTCTTTATGTGAAGAAGTACTTCCTTTTATCCATTCTAACCCAATCGCTCAGCAATTTCATTGAGTGCCCATGAGTTCTTGTATTGTGAGAAAGGGAGAAAAGTATTTCTTTCTCTACCTGCTCTATCCTATGCATAATCTTATAAACTGCTATCATGTCACCCCCCTGCCATCGTTTCTCCAAGCTAAAGAGCCCCAAGCGTTTTAACCTATCTTCATAGGGAAAGTGTTCCAACTCTTTTATCATTCTAGTTGCCCTTTTCTGCACTTTTTCCAAAGCTAAAATATCCTTTTTAAGGTGTGGTGATCTGAACTGTACACAGTATTCCAAATGAGGTCGCCCCGTTGATTTATATAGGGGCATTATGATATTGGCTGATCTGTTTTCAATACCCTTCCTAATAATCCCCAGCATAGCATTGGCCTTTTTTATTGCAGTCACACACTGTATCGACATTTTCATTGAGTTATCTACTACGACTCCAAGATCTCTCTCTTGTTCAGTCTCTGCCAGTTCAGACCCCATCAACGTGTATTTATACTTAAGATTTTTGGCTCCAATGAGCATCACTTTGCACTTGGACACATTGAACCCCATTTGCCATGTTGACGTGCACTTGCCCATCCTCGACACATCCCTTTGAAGTATCTCACAATCCTCCCTGGTTTTCACCACCCTGAACATCTTTGTATCATCTGCAAATTTAGCCACTTCACTGCTTACTCCCAACTCCAAATAATTAATGAACAAGTTAAAAAGCATCAGACCAAGTACTGATCCCTGCGGTACCCACTGCTTTACCACCCTCCACTGAGAAAATTGCCCATTGTCAGGTTCCCCAGAAAGTCCCTCAAACACCAGGCTTCTTCAGAAGATAACGCTTATTAAGGCAACGCTGGAGACACGTGTAAGTGTTCTGTGTCAGTGATAACGTGAAGCAGAAAGCAGGCTAAGTTATACCACATTTGAACTAACCCCCCCCCTTAGCTAAGCCAATAGTTACAAAGTGCATGTGCACAAAAGGCAAGTGGGCAAGCTTAAGAAAACAACCCAGACCCGTTACATTTCCCAGTGGCTGTGAGTTAGCGGCTTGAGACCCAAGGTCAGGGAGAGCAATAAGAAACAGAACAGACAATGGAAAATCACAGCGAGAAAGGAGGACCCCCTCAATTCCCACATTCCTGTAACAGAGAAGGATGCCCCCCACATTCCAGCTATGGCAGGGTTACCTGACACTCATTTATACTCACTCTCTGTTTCCTATTAATTAGCCAGTTTTTGATCCACAAAAGGACTTGTCCTTTTATCCCGTGATTTTTTAGCCTTTTAAAGTTAAAAGTGGTTGTGTCAGTCTTTTTGGCCAGTTCCCTATTTATGCAAATGTTGAACTCAATAACATTATGGTCACTGTTCCCAAGTGGTGCAATCACTTTTACATCTCTCACTAGGTCTTGGGCATTACTTAGGACCAAAGTCAGGATCGCCTCTCCCCTGGTAGGTTCTCTGACCATCTGCTCTGTAGCACAGACATTAGGAGTGTCTAGAAACTCAATCTCTTTATCCCGACTAGAACACATATTGACCCAATCAATGTGTGGGTAGTTAAAATCAACTATTATGACACAGGTTTTTTTGTCTAGCCGCCATCTTTAATTCATTCATCATTTTATAATCTTCCTCTATCTTTTGATCTGGTGGGTGATAACAAACTCCCAGTGTCAAGTTTCCTTTTGGGCCTAAAAAAGTCTAGGTCTTTTTGACATTGCAGTTAATAAAATATATATAGGTGAGGCTTCCGGTCGGAGTAAAATGGCGAATTGACACACTTTGCGAGTTGTGCAGAGTGTACTGCGGCATCTGATGACAGTCTGGGCTTTATCTGGCCCAGCGCAGCACTCTCCAGGCGGGGGAGTGGCAAGCAAGCAGCGAAGTCTGAGGGGGAGTTGAGATCGGTGTGGATAAGCTTCGGAGGAAGCTTGTTTACACTTTGATCTCCTTCCGTGAAGAGGGCAGTTGCAAATCAACTCTACAGATGCCAGCCGGGCTGAGAATTCAGCATAAATTCGCCATCTACCGATCTCTTTATCATCAAGATTAACATCGTTTACAGAAGAAGCACCGCGAAACCCCGAGATTACAAGCAAGGTAACAAACGAATAAGCGCTTACCGGTTTAAAGAAGATTGTGAAATTGAAACGTACGGATAAGCGTTGAAACCTTTAAGGAACTATTCCGCTTGAATTAAAAGTAAAACGAAAGCTTTCCTTTAGAGAAAAAGGCTGAAAAGTGACTTTGTTTTGCATTCCTGTGGTCAGTCAAGTCTAAACTTTACGTAGCAGAAACGAAACTAACTGTGACTCTATGATACAGGAAGTGGGCTAGAGTGGAGGTTTTAGAGGCTGTTGTGCTCGAAACGGACGGACATTTTATTGTGTGACACCACCCTTACCGGAAGTTGGATTACAGAGATGGACAGATGAACAGGAAGTTTGGAAGGAGCCTACTCTAGCCGGAAAATCATAGAGAAATTGCGCCCGACATTTTGGGGAGGACTAAATTTTAAAAAGTTATTTTCAAGCCGAAAAAGCGTTTAAACAAGTTTTAAAGGTGGCGATTTGGCTTGAAGACTGCTAATATAAAGACTGACTAGCATTGAAGTTGTCTCCAAGACGGATTTGAGGTCAAGACCCAGAGCTGCTTCATCACCTAGCCCAAGAATGACTGCAAAGGAAAAAAAAGAGTGGCAAGCAGCTATGGAAGCGATGGAAAAACGGATGACCGAAGTGGTGCAGAATTTTGGAAAACAAATAGAATCACAGCTGCAACAACAACTGCAACAACAGCTGCAAATTCAATTGGAGCAAATAGAATAAGTGCAAGTCCAAGTACAGAAAAAAAATATGGAGGAACTGAAAGAGCTGGTACTTACAGAAGTGTCAGGGATAAAAAAAGATACAGAAGAACTCAAAAAGGAAGTCAAAAGTCTGGTGACAAAATCTGAAGATATGGAGCAAAAGGTTAAAAAAACCCTGTCAGAAAATACAAGACTGGAGACCATGATGGAATATAGGGCTACTCAGAATCATCTGAGATTGAGAGGGATAGAAGAGGAGGAAGATCAGGATCTACGGGCTCTAGTAATTAAGACATTGACAACTTATGTAGGGGAAGATGAGGGAGATTTGGATGCAGACTTTGACTTGATTTATAGAGTAAATTCAGCTTATGCCAAAAGAAAGCAATTACCCAGAGATGTGATTGTTCAATTCGTGACAACAAAGATGAAGGAAGACGTTTTCAAGAAACAATTTACACAACCGTTGGAAATTAATGGAAAGAAAATAATAATTCTGAGAGAAATTCCGAGACCGATTCTACAAGACAGAAAGAAATTCAAGAAATTGACAGACAGACTAAAAGAAATGAACATTAGGTTCAGATGGGAGATTCCATATGGACTTACATTTATGTACAACTCGGTGAGATCTACTCTTAAATCTGAAGGAGATTTATACAGATTTAAAGAGAGCAATCTGGATGATTTTAAAGATATTTAACTCAACACCACTATGGATTACAAATTTTTATCTTGGAACGTAAATGGACTAAATTCACCAAGCAAAAGAAGATTAGTGAATCACTGGCTGGAGAAACAAAAATGTAATATAATTTGTTTACAAGAAACACATATTAGAAAACAAGACAACAAATATTTGACTAATAAAAAATTGGGAGAAGAATTTCATTCCTCAGCAACTAATAAGAAAAAAGGAACAGTGATTTATATTTCAAAAGAATTGGATCCTAAACAAATTTTCTCGGATAAAGAAGGAAGGTATGTTGGCGTGGAAATACTGATGAACAGAAAAAAGACATTGCTTATAAATATATATGCACCCAATGGTGCAAAAGAGACTTTCTTCAATGACTTGACTAAAGAGTTGGATTGTTTAAATTATGACCAAATTGTTCTTGCTGGAGACTTTAATGGTACAGTGAACAACACATTGGATAGAAAATCCAAAGCAAGTGGAGAGACAGTCGGAAAGTTACCAAAAAATTTCTTTCAATTGATGAAGCAAGAGAAACTGGAAGACGTTTGGAGGAAGTGGAATCCTAAGACTAAGGACTACACGTTTTATTCGAATAGACATAATTCCTTTTCTCGAATTGACATGATTTGGATGTCAGAGGAGATGGCGCAAAAAACTTATAAAATACAAATTTTACCGAAAACTAACTCTGATCATAATCCCCTACTTTGGATATCTAAAGCAAAACCTAAACAGTTATATTGGAGAATTAATGAAGATTTATTGGATCAAAAACAAATTAATGAGATCTTAAAAAAGGAAACGAAAAGTTTTTTTGAACTGAATTTGAATAAAGGTACGGATATACAAGTTGTATGGGATGCTTACAAAGCAGTAATGAGAGGTATGCTTATCTCTCTGAACTCCAAGGACAAAAAGCAAAAGATCCAACAACAGAAAGACCTTCATGAAAAAATTCGACAAAAAGAAAAGGAATTAAAGAAAAGACCAGGGAAGAAGAAGATTATTAAAGAGATCCACTTTCTGCAAGATCAGCTGAATGTTCTACTAAACAGAGAATTATATTGGAATTTGAAGAAATTACAGCAAAAAGCATTTGAGGGTGCAAACAAACCAGGAAAGTTTTTAGCATGGCAATTGAAAAATAGAAAAGAAAGGAATTTTATATCTAAGATTACTGAAGATGGAAAGGATGTTATGAGCTTGAATGGTATAAAAAGGGCTTTTTTAAAATATTACGCCAAATTATTCAAAAAGAAAGGAATTGATCAACAGAGAATCAAGAAATATTTGGAGACGATTGAAGTTCCAGAGCTGGGAAAACAAATTAAGGAATTATTAAATGGTTTAGTAACGAAAGAAGAAGTGACAATGGCGATAGAAGATGCAAAGTTGGGCAAAGCTCCAGGACCAGATGGTTTTACAGCAAAGTTTTATAAGAAATTTAAAGAGGAGCTAACCCCTATTTTAGTACTTCTGTCGAATGAGATAAGAAAGACCAAACGGATCCCAGATTCATGGAAAGAAGCAAACATTTCATTGATACCTAAAGAAGGTTTGGATTTGACTCAAGTAAAGAATTATAGGCCAATATCGCTATTAAATAACGATTACAAATTATTTGCAAAAATAATTTCAGAGAGACTGAAAAAATATCTGAAAGATACAATAGCGGAAGAACAAGCTGGATTTTTACCAAACAGACAAATCAGAGACAATTTAAGAGTGGTGATAGATGCAATTGAATATTATGACAAGCATCCTGAAAAAGAAGTTGGATTCCTCTTCCTAGATGCGGAAAAAGCTTTTGACAATTTAAATTGGGAGTTTATGCTGCAAGTTATTGAAAAAATGGATATTGGACAGTCCTTTTTAAACATGATTGTGGCAATATATTCAGAACAAAAAGCGGCTTTGAATATAAACAAAGAAAAGACGGACTTCCTCCAAGTCCAAAAGGGAACACGTCAAGGCTGCCCGTTATCCCCGTTGTTGTTTATTTGGATATTGGAAATATTATTGACAGTGATAAGAAAAGATAACAGTATTGAAGGACTTACAGTGAAAGGTTTTGCCTATAAATACAGGGCATTTGCAGATGATGTAATGTTTATGATTCAAGACCCAATCGAGAAAATACCACAACTGATGGAAAAAATTGAAGAATTTGGTTCAGTTGCGGGATTTTATGTTAATAAAAGTAAAACCAAAGTGATGTGCAAAAATATGACGAAACAAAGACAAACAGAACTTCAAGAGAAAATTCAATGTGAAGTAGTTACAAAGACTAAATATCTTGGAATTGAATTAACCATGAAAAATATCGACTTGTTTAAAAACAATTATGAAAAGGTGTGGCACAAGATTCAGCAAGATATGAAGAAATGGGACACTTTGAATTTATCATTGATGGGAAGAATCGCGACTGTAAAAATGAATATTTTACCGCGTTTGATGTTTCTATTTCAGACTATTCCAATACTAAAACAAAGGAAAGTACTGGATTCGTGGCAGAAAGAATTATCCAAATTCGTATGGGCAGGAAGAAAGCCAAGGATTAAAATGAAAATTTTATGTGACGCAAGAGAGAGAGGAGGCTTACAACTACCAAATCTAAGGCTGTACTATGATGCCGTCTGCTTAACATGGTTGGAACAGTGGATTAATCTGGAGAATAAGAAGCTATTGGCCCTGGAAGGGCATGATAACAAATTTGGATGGCATGCATATTTATGGTATGGAAAAGTAAAAATGGATAAATTTTTTAAACACCACTTTGTAAGACAATCACTGTTCGAGACATGGATGAGATATAGAAAATTCTTCTCAGAAGAAAGACCTCTTTGGATTGTACCAGCTGAAGTGATCAATCCATATTCAAGAAATCAAGGGCTAGACTGGCTACCTTATAAAAATCTTTTAAAATCTGAAGGGAAAAATTTTGTGTTAAAAGATAGATTTGATGTTGAATTTGAATATGATTGGTTGAAGTATAGACAGATTTATGATTTATTTAAGACCGATAAAAGAGAACATGGTTTTAGAGAAAAGAATATTGAAATTGAAACTGTATGGCTTGAGAAAGGAAAAAAAAATGATTTCTAAACTGTACAAGGTGCTATTGAAATGGTATACTGAGGATGAAGTTGTAAAAGAGCAAATGATAAAATGGGCTGTAAATGTTAATAATGAGATATTAATGACATCTTGGGAATACTTGTGGAAAAAGTCAATGAAAATTTCAACTTGTGTAAATGTTAAAGAGAATTGTTATAAAATGATGTACAGATGGTATATGATGCCTAAAAAAATTGCTATTATAAATGAAAGTATGTCTAACAAATGTTGGAAATGTAAGAAACATGAAGGGTCTTTTTACCATAAGTGGTGGACATGTGATAAAGCAGTAAAGTATTGGACAGAGATCCACAATGAGATACAAAAAATTTTGAATTGTACTTTTAAGAAAGACCCACAGATGTTATTGTTAGGTCTTAAAATGGAAGAAATAAATGTAGCCAAGAGAACACTACTATGGTACTTGACTACAGCAGCAAGACTGACTTTTGCTCAATGTTGGAAACAAGATAAAGTACCTGAAACATGGGAATGGATTAAAAAGACGTTGTTTTTGGCAGAAATGGACAAATTAACAAGAAAGTTAAACAACGAAGAAGATGAAACTTTCTTTGAAGATTGGAAAGACTTTCAAAAATACTTGTTGAAAAATTGGGACATTAAACGTGGTTTGATCTGCTTTGATAGTTATTAAGAGGAAAATGAAATAGAATTAGACTTTTGAATTGTTACCGTTTGTAAGAGAAAATAAGTTTAGAAGTAACTGTAATAGAACAAGAGAGATATTAATGGGGTTGGAGCAGTGCGGGAAGCCTTGTTTGGGGGGGGAGAAGGGAAATTAGAAAAATGGATATGTAGGTTGGTTGAAAATGTATGAACATGTGATATATCCAATAATAAACTGTATTTACTAAATATATATATATATATATATATATATATATATATAGGTGAAAGTACATACAAGCAAAAGTTCATCTTAACAACTTAGGATGTCCTGGTACTTGGCAAGTTTGGTATATTTTAATTAATTCCTCCCTTGATTCCTATTGGCTGAAAGGAGTTTAAAGAGGATACTTTGGGCTTTTTGGGGGGCTGTTCTGGCCAACACTCCACCTGCACTTGAGTGAGGTCTTGGTCCACAATCCAGGAATTGCTTTTTTTTCTGAAGTGTACATTATATCAGCTTTTGGGATTTTTCTATATGCTATTGGGTACTGATACTGAATATATAGAATCATAGAATGGGACCTTGCAGGTCATCTAGTCCAACCCCCTGAACTCTGCAGGAGCACAGCCAAAAGATAGCCCTACAACATACCCGAAAGTTGGTCGTCCAGCCTCCACTTGAAAACGTCCAGTGAAGGAGCATCCACCACCTCCCAAAGCAGTCTGTTCCACTCTTACAGTTGGGAAGTTTCTCCTGATATTTAGCTGGTATTGACTCCCTTGTAATTTCTACCCATTAGATCTAGTCTTGCAATCCAGAGCAAGAGAGAATATGCTATTAAGTTTTAATTGGGCATGGTTTTAGAATTAATAAATACTTCTAGTTTAAGGTAACTGTTCTTGCTGTGTTTCTCTCCCTCTGGAGGCCTGAGTTCCCCAGTCAGATTCCACCCACCCATAGAAAAGAACCCTAATGGAGTTGGGGATCACTGGAAGAGGCCTGGATCCCTAAAATCCCCCTACACTTGATTGGCATGCAGTAAAAATGGGGGACAGGAAGGAGGGGTAAAATAGGACTCCCTTCAGACTATGAGTGTATACAGGCAAGAAGCACCCCCAACCACACTGTCAAGTGCTATGATGTTGGAATAGTGAAGTAACCTGGTGAACAAGCTCAGAATGGTCAAGAACTGCTGAACAGTTTGACAAAAAAATTGGTCCCCTTTTTGCAATTGGTAAACAGAACATGTACTAAATGGGGGGGGGGGTGTTTCTATTCAACCAGCCCTAACTAGAAGGGCTCAGTTTGCTCTTAAGTAAGATGACAGGCTGTCCATTTGTTATGTCCACTGACCAACACTAGGTGACAGCGACCTTACCTGAGCTTGGAGCTCAAGGGACAATAGGGACTAGGATCCTGAAACATCAAGCGGTCACCAATAGAAACCTTGGTGGGAAGTTTAAACCCACCAATGGGACCTGGGGACTGTATATAGTTGGCCATCAGCTGGTATTGTGTTGTTCTGTTGTGTACAAGTAAACCATGTGCTGATTATCACACTGTTTCCTGACTCCTTAATGCGTCAAACCCACTACACAACAATGGTGATGAAGGTGGGATCCTGCTGAGCCAGCCGGGCCATGGAGGCACCAGAGGAAGACCAGTACCTGAGGATGATCGTGGCTCCAGACGATGAATCCAGAAGAACATCAAACGACCTCCGCACCTTCTTTGCCTCCTGCTTCACCTCCTCCTCCACCTCCACACAGCATGATGGCAGTCACTCCAGAAGCAGGACTTGTCCCTCCATTCAACCTGGCCCATCCGCATCACTGGGAAGCCTAGGTCGGGGGACTCAAGTCCATCTTAATCTTCTATGAGGTCACCTCCGCTGTACATAAGAAAGGGCTTATTGGGGCCTGTGGCCCATAACCTGCTCTCCCCCACAAAGCTAGCTGATGCTTCATTTGAGGATATAATCAAGAAGCTCCAGGACCACTTCATCCCACGACCATCGGAGATCATGCACCACGTGGCCTTGTATGCCCGCCAGCAACAGCCATGGGAATCAATAGTGGAGTATCTGGCTGAGCTTCACTGGCTCGCCTCGGAGTGCGCCTTTGGGGCCCATCTTGAAACGGTCCTCTGAGACAAATAGAGGGGTCCAAATAGAGGGGTCCCCCTGCACTATGGAGCTCAATTCAGGCTCCGTGGCCTCCATTATTTTGGAGGAGACTCTTAAGAAACTCTGTCCTCATGGGGGGCCTCGTCTACGCCCATCTACCTTCAGCTTGACAGACTTTCAGAGGAACTGCATTCTGATAAGGGGTGTGGGAAGTTTCTGGGTCCAGTATAAGGGGTTTGATGGTCACTTGGACTTGATGGTGGTCACGGGGGATTTAGTCAGCCTCCTTGGCCGAGCTTGGTTCACCCCGTTGGGAATCTCGATAGAAGGGTGCAGCTATTCTCATTGCAGGACTTCCAAGAGGTCTGTGAAGAGTTGGCATCCATTTTTGACAGGACCCCGGGTTACTATACGGGCCATCCAGTGTCACTGCAACTCAACCCTAGCATGGCCCCCATTCGAATGTGCTCCAGGACAGTTCCATTCATACTACACCCAAAAATAGGCACAGAGCTGGACTGCCTTGTAGGCCAAGGAGTCTTGGAGCTGGTATCCCACGCTGCCTGGGAGACCCCCATAGTAAGCCAAACGGACTACAAGTGCACGCTAAATAGAGCACTTCAGTACCACGCTTATCCAGTCCTGGTTGTCAGCCACGTGCTGGCCTCCCTGGTAGGGGCAAAGATTTTTGGGACCTGGCCCAGGCCTACTGGCAGCTCCCATGGATGAGATCACTGCCACAGTGCAAACGATCATCACTCATAGAGGGACGTTCAAAGTAAAAAGACTACAGTTTGGGGTGAGAGTGGCCCCGGGCATCTCTTGAAAGGGATCCTAAGAGTCACACCATTTTTTGACAATGTGTTGATTGCCATGGCAATGCCTGCTGAGTTCACCACCCAGCTGCACACTGTCCTCCGACACTTCCACAAGGTGGGCCTAAAGGTGAAGTGGAAAAAGTGCCTCCTGGTGGTTTCGTCAGTGGACTTTTTGGGCTTCACGGTTGATGCGGATGGCTTATATCTTGCCCAGGATGAAATCAAAGCCATCGTGGAGGCTCCCCCACCTAAATCCAAGGCAGAACTGCAAGCATTTTTGGGACTATTGAACTTCTACTATGCCTCCCTCCCCCACAAGGCAGTGGTAGCAGAACCTACTGGACAAGCAGGCCCCTTGGTCATAGGGCCCCCAGCAGGCGGCAGCTTTCTGGGACATCAAAGTGCTGCTTATCTCTAACAAAGTTTTGGCCCTTCACCTTTGTCATGGACCTTCGCCCCCTCCTTGGCCTCTTCACTCTGGATTGCTAGACTCTGCAGGTCCTTTCCCCACAGGTCCTGAAGTGGTCCATTTTCTTGTCAGGCTACTCTTACTCCCTGCAGCATCACCCAGGCAAGGCTATGGGCCACGCCAACGCCCTGAGTCGCCTGCCCTTGCTGGTCATGGAGGAGGACCCGGCTCTGGCCCACCACATTCTGCATGTAGAGGACCTTCCCAATCCCCCCATCCAGGCGGCGGACATCACTTGCAGCTCAGCCAGGAACCTAGCCATCTCCTGAGTTCTGGGCTGGGTGGTGAGGGGGTGGCCTGCAGCGGTAGACGGGCCGGAGTTTACAGCCTTTGCCACCCGCCGGGATGAGTTGTCCACTTACAAGGGCTGTTTACTTTGGGGGGACAGGGTGGTTGTCCTCAGCATACTGCGGCACAGTGTCCTGATGGCTCTACACGAGGCCCATCCCACCATCATCCAGATGAAGGCCCTGGCGCACGGCTACATATGGGGGCCAGGGATAGACACAGAGGTGGAGGCTTGGATAAAGCACTGCCAGACTTGCCAGGCCATCAGGCCCAATCCACTGAGTGCACCCACCCAAGCCTGGGAATCCACCCAGACCCCTTGGTCAAGGCTCCACATGGATTTCGCCGGGCCATTCCATGGGCTGCTGTTTCTAGTAACAGTGGACTCTTATTCAAAATGGTTAGAAATCAGCCTGGTCTCTGCCACCTCCTCCAAAGCCACCATCCGGGTGCTCCGGAAGATCTTCACCACCCATGGGTTGCCAGACACCATAGTACTGGACAACAGGATGGCGTTCACCTCAAAGGAGTTCCAGGAGTTCCTCAACAGCAATCTGATCTGGCACGTAAAGTCCACCCCGTTTCACCCCACCACCAACAGCCAGGCAGAACGGATGGTGGGTACCACCAAGGAAGCCCTCAGCTGGCTGACAGAAGGGGACTGGGAATTCCAATTGGCGTGCTTCCTCCTGGTGCAACGGACCACCCTGAACCCAGTCAGTGGGCGCTGCCCTGCGGAATTCCTCATGGGTCGGTGGCCCGCAATCCTCTTGGACGGACTGCACCCGGACAGGGCCCCAGAGTTGCACAATCTGTCCAAGCAGAAGGAGGCACTGCGGGGGCTCTTCCAGGAGGACCCAGTCTACATCCAGAACTTTGGCAAAGGACCTGAATGGATTGCTGGCAGAGTCATCTGCCCCACAGGTCCGGTGTCTTACAAGGTCTCAACTGACTGCGGACAGGTCCTGAGGAAGCACGTTGACCAACTGCGCAGGTGCATGCTCCTGGCTCTGGTGGAGGGTCCAGCCCCAAAAGATACAAAGCAGGAGCTGCTGGACATCCCAGAACAAGAAACTCCCAATGGGAGTTTGTGTCAGGCACTTCAGAAAGGCAGTCAAACACCAGGCTTCATAAGAAAATAGAGTTTATTCAGCAGCAGTTCTAAAAGCGCACTAACGTTGCATTGTCAGGAATGAAGCACACAAAGGAACATCTACGGATATACCCCACTGAGCTAGCCCCCCCCTAAGCATTCTACCAATGGCTACATAGCCCCTGCGTGGGAGAAATGTGCAAAAGTTGTTCGAGCCATAAAGGGGCCCAGCTGTCCATACCGGAGAAACCGAAACCGTATGACAAGACCATTTGGTCAGATAGGAGATAGCACAGGCTGAGAAACACCCTGTTGTCCCGGCAACCTCCCCACTTCCCCCCCTCCAAGCATAAAAAGTTACAGACCATCTCATCCTCCTCCCCTCCCTCACATCTTATGGCCGGATCACCTGACAGTTTGCAGGAGCCAACCCCCATCACTGCTGCCGCCCCGGAAGGCAGAGCACCGGCTGCTGCCCCAGAACCAGATGAGGCTCTGCTGCCTCCCCCTCCAATCACCCCAGCCACGGTGCAGGACAGGCCTCCCATCGTCATTCTGGTGCCAACGTGAGAGCACCGGGCCCCCACCTACCTAAAGGACTATGTCACTTAGGCTGGGTTTGATCTATGGGGGGAGTTATGTCTGCTAACCGCCACTAGGCGACAGTGATCTTACCTGAGCTTGGAGCTCAAGGGACTAGGATCCTGAAACCTCAAGCAGTCACCAATAGGAACCTTGGCAGGAAGTTTAAACCCACCAATGGGATCTGGGGGTGGTCCATGGGGACTGTATATAGTTGGCCATCGGCCAGTATTGTGTTGTTCTGTTGTGTACGAGTAAACCATGTGCTGATTATCGTGCTTTTTCCTGACTCCTTAATGTGTCGAACTCACTACACAACACCATTGAAACTATCATTTCCTCTACCAGGAGAGCCATGCTTTGCATTTGGATACTCAAGTTATGAGTGAGCCACTACGCAGTGCCACCCATTGCATTCCTCCTATCGCTATGGTACCAATGACTCTGGTGACCCCTACAATGCATCCGGCTGGCAGTGTACATGGAAGAAAAATCTGGAAGTTAGTATTGAACAGATAGTTGTTCACAGTAGGCAGCAAGTCACTTGCATTTCCCCCACCCTGCACACACAAAGCAAGCCCTTTTGATAATCTGTGCAGTTGGGGTTTTCAGTGGAGAAGTTTTGGCTGCCAGGAAGTTTTGTTCAGAGCCTCTCACAATAGAATCATGAATAGGTGTTTAAAAGCATGATCAATTTTCATCAGGGGCCTTTGCCTGTTTGAGAAAAGGACAGCTTAATCTCATAGTGGTATTTTACAAATGAAAACAAGGAGCCTTGTGCATTTGGAAGCAAACTCCCCTCAATCTCACAGAGAGGCTTGGCCTGTCCCTGATCTGTCTCACAGTTCAGATTATTTTTTAAAGATTTTCTTATGTTGCATAATTGATTCCGCAATAGATGGTCTCATTGTTGTTAGTCATTCAATCATGTGTGACTCTTGGCAATTCTATGGGTCAACTCTCTCCACGTTTTCTGATCTTGTACTGTTTCTTGAGCTCTTCCATGCTCAGACTGGTGTAAACTTTTATAGTGTCTAGCTACCATGTTCTTTGGCAGCCTGGTTTCCTTTTGCCTCTAACCAACCAAGGCATAATTGCTTTTTCTGGTGAATGGGTCTCATACTTCTTCTGAAAAAGATGTTTCAATAAATTGTTAATTATAAAGATGAGCACAACTCCACTCCATTATTCCAGAAGCTGTGCCTGAATTGCAACCCACTTCTTAATTTTGGTTTTGAGAACATATGCAGTTTTCTGGGTCTTTCTATTCCTTCCCTTCCACGGTTACCAATTTATATTTGTGCACAGATTTTTTAAAAAATCAATGAGCATTAGGTATGAGTGCCTGAAGATTTTTGTGATGTTTTTATGGGTGCATCCTGGGGTGATTTCCAAACTCATCCTCACTATTGTGACCTGAAAATCCCTGTGTTTCCAATTTTCTTCTTCCTTGTGAGAATTTATTGTCATGCCATTTCCTGCTTCTACACATCAAATGCTTTCTGTAAAGTGTATCTATTTTTCAATGTTATTTGTATATCAGTAAATCACACATTATATATTATGTGTACATATAGATGACATTCATTGTTTATATAAATACTATCTATACATTTTATAAAACCTTTAAAATATGTGCTGACAAGGCAAGTAAGTCTATGAAATGACTTCCTTGCTTTGACCATTGACTCACATTGACAAGAATTATGTACAAAAAAAGAGTGTCCACTCATCCCCAATGCACACACGGGCTCTTCCACATTGGTAAAATGGCACATCATTTTTTAATACTGCTGTATATAAAATCATATCTGCATGGCTTTTTTTGCAGTGCTTTATCAACCCACACAAGTACACAAGTCAAGTTCATCAGTATAATAAAAAGAATATTGATGCAATTATATGTATAAGAGTAATAAAAAGCTTTTCTGTCTCTGTATGTTATGGATTTCACTTGTTTTATTGCTTTATCTCTGCATAATTGCCCTTGTGAGCCAGCCTGAGCCCGTTCTGGGGGAGGGCGGCCGATAAATTTGAACAAATAAATAAATAAAATAATTTTTTTGCCATATTTTTCCCATGCACATGTACATATTAGTAACGAAGATGAGGGAGGAAAGACATGAGGGAGCTGAAGAAAATCTGTAGTAACCCACACATTCACAATAGCGCTGACATAAGGACATAACAAAAGCCCTGCTGGATCACATCCTCCTGCCTACCCAGTGGCCAGAGATTTGCCCTAAAGGGTCAAAAATGGGGCATGGAGCCCCAGAACCCGAGGCTTCCCCCCCTGCTGCCTCCTAGCACTGCTAGTCAGACGTTCACTGCTCCTGAGTGCGGAGGTTTCCCAGCTTCTCTGTGGCCAAGGGACTGAACCAGAATCTGAATCTAACACCTCCCAGAACTGTCCGGGCTCATGGCTGCCACTGGGTGCCCATCCATTGGGAATACATTTTATTTATTTATGTATTTATTTATTTGTTCCATTTTCACCCCACCCTCCCCGCGAACAGGCTCAGGGCGGCTTACGATGAGGCAACTAAGTGCCAAAGATAAACAGCTTAAAACATATAAAACAGATAAAACATTCCAGAAAGGTATTCACAGTAAAGTGCTCAACAGTTACTCACTCGGCTCAGCTCGATGACGTCAGACTCACAGAGGAGGGTGCCATTCAGTGTTATTTGGCCCCATCCGGCAGTGTTGATCACAGCGGGCTTTTGCAGTTTAATTTCTTAATGGATTAAGACATTTCTAGTAAAGCTGTTTAAATACAGTTGTGAGTTTTTATGTGACTATTACTTTAAAATGTCACCTTATGGTCATATGATGAACGATACTTTTCTTATTTTTGGTTTATGAGTGTTAACATCCTATCTTGTGTGTGTCTACTCAGAACCTGCAGCATTATTCTAAACTTAATTGCACTTTCTACTTCAATGGATTTAGAAGAGTTTAACTCTGCTTAGAACTGCACTGTAAATTCATGAGAGTTCGTGAGAGCCAGTTTGGTGCAGTGGTTAGGAGCGTGGACTCTAACCTTGGAGAACTGGGTTTGATCCCCTACTCTTCCACATGCAGCTGCTGGTGTGGCCTTGGGTCAGTCATAAGTTCTTTTAGAGCTGTTCTCTCAAGAGCAGTCCTCAAAGGAGCTCTCTCAGCCCCACCTGCCTCGCAGGGTGTCTGTTGTGGGAAGGTGAAAGGAAAGGAGATTGTAAGCCACTTTGAGACTCCTTTGGATAGTGAAGGGTGGGGTATAAATCCAATCTCCTCCTCTTCTTCATTGGAGGCAACACTGAAAATGCCTTACAGACTGACCCTATGCCAAGTTAGGCACATCTATGGCTGTTATGGCGTATAATTTTGAGCAGAATTGGGTTCCAATGCTTCTTTGTTTCCTCTCTCTATTTTTTTCCCTGTCTCAATTTTCTTAGTTTTCTTCCTCTGCTTCAGAGAGGCAACATGAATATTAACTGCAGCAATTAATTATGAATCATTAAAAGTGACATTTACCAAGGCCCTTTATATTGGCCTTAAACTGTGGCACTAAAAGGATTTTAAAAATTATGACTAAGGTTGCAAAGAGAGCTGAAGTGCTTAGAGAAGTGCTACTTCTTAGAAATCTCTGGAGAACTTGTACTAATGTCTCAAAGTGTCTAGCTAGAGGCATAAAGGAAAAACCAATTCACACATTCCAGAACTGAGTCGATTTTCCCTGTTCCTTTGTTTTTCCAGAATTTCATTCTATGTGTCATTTCACTCTTTATTCTGATTCAAGGAGAATGTGGAATATTAATTCTGGAATTGGAACATATGCCATTTTGAGACTAGCATTAATTCCTTCAGCTCAGGCACTTCCACATCTGCTGAATAATGCATTTCCAATCAACTTTCAGTGCACTTTGAAACTGGATTTTATGATATGAAACTGAAAGATCCACTTGCAAAGGATCACTGAAGAGAATTGACAGTGCATTATTCAGTGTGCGTAAATAATGTGAACGTGCGTATTGATAAAACACTGCAGAAAAGCAATCTTGATGTGACTCATTGTCCATAAGGTTGTGTTAGGCTTCTCTTGCTGTGGTATTGTGTTGATGCATGCCTACTCTCATGCATGCTGCAAAACAAGAAAAGGAATCTTGATACAACTATTCTGATTGTATTTTTGCAGTGTTTTATCAATTGACACATGCACATCAAATCAGAACACAGGATCATAGAATCACAGAGCTGGAAGGGGCCCTACAGGCAGTCAAGTCCACCCCCCGGCTCAATGCAGGATCAGGCTGGGGCATCCCTGACAAGTGTTTGTCCAGCCGCTGCTTAAAGACTGCCAGGGAGGGGGAGCTCACCACCTCCCCAGGCAGCTGATTCCACCTTTGAACCACACTTACTGTCAAAAAGTTTTTCCTAATATCCAGCCGGTACCTTGCTGCTCTTAATTTAAACCCATAATTGTGAGTCCTTTCCTCTGCTGCCAACAAGAACAGCTCCCTGCCCTTGTCCAAGGGACAGCCCTCCAAATACTTCAAGAGAGCAATCCTTCCCCCCTCAACCTCCACTTCTCCAGACTAAACATTCCCAAGTCCCTCAGCCTTTCCTCATAGGGCTTGGTCTCTAGGCATCCTCGTTGCTCTTCTCTGCACCAGCTCCATTCTGTCCACATCCTTTTTGAAGTGAGGCCTCCAGAACTGCACACAATACTCCAGGTGCAACCTGACCAATGCAGTGTACAGCGGGATTATGACATCTTGTGATTTGGATGTTATGCCTCTATTGATATAGTTCATACATCACGCACATAGTCTAAAGGACACAGTATCTTATTCCAAGATACTGAAAGGCTGGACAACACATCCAATTACCAGTCAGATTACACAGGGAAGCCATTGAAATTCATAAGGTAAAGGTAAAGGTTCCCTTGCTCGAAAGCCAGTCGAATCCGACTCTAGGGTTGCAGTGCTCATCTCTGTTTCCAAGCCGAAGAGCCAGCGCTGTCCAAAGACGTTTCTGTGGTCATGTGGCCGGCATGACTAAACACCAAGGTGCACAGAACGCTGTTACCTTCCCACCGAAGTGGTACCTATTTATCTACTTGCAATTTCTTGCTTTCGAACTGCTAGGTTGGCAGGAGCTGGAACTAGAGACAGGAGGTCACCCTGTCATGCAGCATCCGGGTCTCGAACTGCTGAACTACTGACCTTCCACAGCCTGCAGTTCAGCATCTTAACCACTTGAGCCACCACAGCTCTGAAATTCATAAACATAAACACAATTTCAACAGGAAAGAAGAGAGTTTAAAAATCAATAAGACATGGCTTCCTGTTCTGAAAAACACGAAATGCTCTACATCTTACAACAGCAGTACAGATAAGACTAGAATTTCAATGGCCAATCCATATGCAAAGGAACCACCTCAGGAAATCTCCTCCATTAGCATGTGACAGCCTGGGGAACTCCTACAAGATAATGACTCAGCCCTACCCCACCTTCCTGAGTAGATATAAATTACCAGCCTACCATTTTTCTTCTCACATTGACACAGAGAGTACTCCATCTTTCTGTCTTTTACCTCTGAGGATGACAGACACAGTTGCTGGAAAAAAGTCAGGTACTACAATGCCAAGACCATGGTCATACAGCCCAGAAAATATACATTAACTAGTTCCTGACAGCAGTTCCTCAGTGGAACAGGTTTCCTTGGGAGGTGGTGGGCTTTCCTTCTTTGGAGGTTTTTAAACAGAGGCTAGATGGCCATCTGACAGCAATGCTGATTCTGTGAACTTTGGCATCTGACATGAAAGGGAGGGCCGAAAGTGTTGCATCAATGCTTAGTTCTTGTGGCCCTTTCTTACACCACTTTGTGATCAGGAAGCAATTTTTCTCCAGGCCAGTTTGGCCAGGCAACCTGGAGGTTTTTATTCATTTTCTGGGTATGGAACAGCAGTCACTGGAGGTGTGGAAGGGGAGGTATTTGTGAATTTCCTGCATTGTGCAGGGGTTCAACTAGATGTTCCTGGAAGTCCCTTTCAACTCTATGATTCTATATTCTATATCCATTCAATGGTCTCCTCCAGGCTAGATTGCTGTAACTTGCTCTATGCCAGCTTGCCCTTGAGACTGACCGGGAAGCTTCGTCTGGTCTAGAATGCTGTGGCACGAGTCCTGACGGGAACACCTTGGGTGGCACATATAGAACCTGTGCAGGGCTAGCTGCACTGGCTCCCACTGGAATACCGATTGATGTTCAAGGTTTTGGTGTTGACCTTTAAGGCCCTGAGCAATCTGGGACCTGCATATCTTCTGGACTACCTCCTCTGGTATGTCCCCAGGAGAGCGTTACACTCTTCTGGGAATAATCTACTGGTGGTCCCATGGCCCAAAAGATATCTGGCTGTACTCGACCAGAGCCAAGCTTTTTCAACCCTGGCTCTGACCTGGTGGAACTCTGTGCCAAATACCATCAGGGCAATGCCCAGAAGGCAGGACCTCTTTCCCCAGTACATATGGACTCACCCATCCCTTGCTGGACTGCTGGCACAGGTCCTGCTCTGCTGCCTGCAGACTGGGTATCTGCTTTGTCCTTGGACTCTTCCATCTGAGTCACCTTAGCGTAAAAGTCATGCAACTCTCCATAAGCTTGATTTTTGCTGCTAAATCCTGGATGGAAGGGCCATCCTCAATCTCTGAGGACAGGATGGATGGTGTAGCCTTCTTGGCTGTCATGCCTGAGCAGGCTGCTGGGACAGGTGCGTAATGTAGCCCCTTCCAACAGCATAGCTCCAACTTCTTTGGAGCTCATGCTGAGCTGAACTAACTGGGAAGGGTGGCCACCATCTAGTCCACCCAGGGTAGTTGGTGTGCACAACACCGGCCACAGGACTGGGCAGAGTCTGGCCTTACCAGATAGGGAGTTGCCCAAAAAGACTGATGGAACCACTTTTAACTTTAAAAGGGGTAACTTCTCTGGTATGAGGGGACATGTGAGGAAGAAATTGAAAGGAAGAATGGAGAAGGTCAAAACCATTGGGGAAGCTTGGAGACTATTTAAAAATACAGTCCTAGAAGCTCAGAAAAAATATATACCGCAGGTTAGGAAAGGTACAAATAGGTATAGAAAGAAGCCTGCATGGTTAACAAATAAAGTAATGGAAGCTGTAAAAGGTAAGAAGGATTCCTTTAAGTGGTGGAAAGCTAGTCTTAGTGAGGTTGATAAAAGGGAACACAGACTATGGCAAATAAAATGCAAGTCTGTGATCAGGCAAGCAAAAAGGGAACATGAGGAGCATATCGCAAAAAACATAAAGGCCAACAATAAAACTTTCTTCAAATACATTAGAAGTAGGGAGCCAGCCAGGGAGGCAGTGGGGCCCTTGGATGACCAAGGGGTAAAAGGAGTAGTGAAGGATGATAGGGAAATGGCTGAGAAGCTGAATGCATTTTTTGCCTCTGTCTTCACTGTGGAAGAGGAGAAGTGCTTGCCCAGTCCAGAACCAATGATTTCGGGAGGGGGTTTGAAAGACCTGAATCAGATTGTGGTGACAAGAGAGGAAGTCCTCCGACTGATGGACAATTTAAAAACTAATAAATCACCAGGCCTGGATGGCATTCATCCGAGAGTTCTGAAAGAACTCAAATGTGAACTTGTGGATCTCCTTACATTAATATGTAATCTTTCTTTAAAATCTGCCTCCATTCCTGAGGACTGGAAGGTAGCTAATGTCACTCCCATCTTTAAAAAGGGCTCCAGGGGAGATCCGGGCAATTACAGGCCAGTCAGTCTGACATCGATACCGGGTAAGTTGGTGGAAACTGTTATTAAGGAAAGAATTAGTAGGCACATTGATGAACAAAAACTATTGAGGCAGACTCAGCATGGGTTCTGTAAGGGAAGATCTTGTCTCACTAATCTGTTAGTGTTTTTTGAGGGAGTGAACAAACATGTGGACAAGGCAGACCCAATAGATATTATTTACCTTGACTTCCGGAAAGCTTTTGATACAGTTCCTCATCAAAGGCCCCTAAGTAAGCTCGATAGTCATGAGATAAAAGGACGTCCTCTTGTGGATCAAAAACTGGCTTATAAATAGGAAACAGAGAGTAAGTTTAAATGGGAAAGTTTCTCAGTGGAGGGCGGTAAGCAGTGGTGTACCACAGGGATCAGTACTCAGTCCAATGCTTTTCAACTTGTTTATTAATGATTTGGAATTGGGAGTAAGGAGTGAAGTGGCTAAATTTGCAGATGACACAAAGTTGTTCGGGGTGGTGAAAACCAGGGAGGATTGTGAAGTACTCCAAAGGGATCTGTTGAGGATGGGTGAGTGGGCGTCAATGTGGCAAATGGGGTTCAATGTGGTCAAGTGCAAAGTGATGCACATTGGAGCCCAAAATCCTAAATATAAATACATGTTGATGGGGCCTGAACTGGCAGAGACGGACCAAGAGAGAGATCTTGGAGTTGTAGTGGATAACTCAATGAAAATGTCTACACAGTGTGTAGCTGCAATAAAGAAGGCCAACGCTATGCTGGGGATTATTAGGAAGGGAATTGAAAACAAATCAGCCAGTATCATCGTGCCCCTGTATAAATCATTGGTGCGACCTCATTTGGAATACTGTGTACAGTTCTGGTCACCACATCTCAAAAAGGATATTATAGCATTGGAAAAAGTGCAGAGAAGGGCAACTAGAATGATAAAAGGGTTGGAACACTTTCCCTATGAAGAAAGGTTAAAATGCTTGGGGCTCTTTAGCTTGGAGAAACAACGGCTGAGGGGTGACATGATCGAGGTTTATAAGATTATGCATGGGATTGAGCAGGTTGAGAAAGAAGTCCTTTTCTCCCTTTCTCACAATACAAGAACTCATGGGCACTCCATGAAATTGCTGAGCAGTCAGGTTAGAACAGGTAAAAGGAAATACTTCTTCACCCAAAGAGTGATTAACATATGGAATTCACTGCCACAGGAGGTGGTGGCAGCTACAAGCATGGACAGTTTCAAGAGGGAATTAGATAAACATATGGAGCAGAAGTCCATCAGTGGCTATTAGCCACAGGGTATAGATGGGAACTCTTTTTTTTTTTTTGAACAAAATTTTTTATTGGGATGCATTCAACATTTTCAACAACGTTACCAATACAGTTTGAAACAAATTACCATCCCATCCCCCACCCCCTAAAAGGCTTCCAACACTGCTAATAACAAAAAGTATATAATAGACGGTAAACAAGTTTAAACTTATATCAATCGACAACCAGGTAACACATTTCAAATATATAAAATCCTAACAACATAGTTTAACTATATATAGTGCATTCCAGAGTTCAGTATCCATACAATTCAAGATTATACATTTTCCCCTTCATTTTATATTCATTTTCCATATACAGTTTCAAATCTTCCCAGTCTTTTAGATACTGCTCTGCCATTTGTCCATTTAATTTTTTAGTCATTTTGTCCATTTCCACTAAAAACAGCAATTTTCTAAACCAGTCGTGTATATCTGGCACCTTCTCCGCTTTCCATTGCTGAGCAAAGGCCATTCTCGCCGACGAAACCATGTACCATAATAATGTCCTTTTTTCCTGTGGAAATTTTTCCATTGTCAAACCTAAGAGAAGAAGTTCCGGGCTTCTCCCAATTGGGATTTTTAATATTTTCTGCATCACACAGTGTATATTAGACCAGTATACCTTTGCTTTATCACATGACCACCACATATGGTAAAAGGAACCCTCTATTTTTTTACATTTCCAACACTTATTACTCAAGTTCTTATCCATACTAATATTAGCAATCTTTTTTGGTGTCATGTACCACCTATACATCATCTTGTAACAGTTTTCTTTTACATTAACACTGGTAGACATTTTAAATGATCTTTTCCACAAAAACTCCCATGCTTCCATGAGGATTTCTTTGTTCATATTTATAGCCCATTTTATCATTTGCTCTTTAACAGTTTCATCCAAAGTATATACAGTTAACAAAGATTTATACATCTTTGAAATCATTTTCCGCTCTCTTTTCAACCAGATATTTTCAAACTCATCATTTTTAGCTCTAAAACCAACCTCTTTACAATCTTTTTTGTAAATATCTCTTATTTGACAATACTGTAACCATCCATACTCAAATTCTAGTTCATTGTTTGGTTTTAAAACATATTTTTTCCCCTCTTTTTGCAACAGTTCTTGGTATTTCAGCCAGTCCTTGCCTTTATGTTCTGAAAAAGGATGTATAACTGCTGCTGGTACAATCCACAAAGGCTTCTCATCGGACATTGTATCCTTATATCTGGTCCATACATCAAACAATATTCTCCTTACATAATGATGCTTAAACAGTGAATCCACTTTATTTTTCCCATACCAAAGATAGGCATGCCAGCCAAATCTGCAATCGTGCCCTTCAAGAGCCAAAAGTTTTGTATTTTCCAAGTTAACCCATTCAGATAACCAAGACATACATACAGCTTCATGATACAAACGCAAATTCGGGACTTGGAAGCCACCTCTATCTTTAGAATCGTACATTATTTTCATTTTAATTCTTGGCTTTTTTCCTGCCCAGATAAATTTGAAGATTTCTCTTTGCCATTTCACCAACACTTTCACATCTTTCACAATTGGTATTGTCTGAAACAAAAACATCAACCTGGGCAGTACATTCATTTTGACAACGGCAATTCTTCCAAGAAGAGATAATCTAAGTTTTTCCCATTTTTCTAAATCACTCTTTACTACATTCCACAGTTTTTCATAATTATTCTTAAACAAGTCAATATTTTTCATTGTAATTTCAACTCCCAAATATTTAACCTTTTTAACCACTTCACATTCTGTCACATTTTGTAACATTTGTTGCTTTGCACCTATCATGTTTTTACACAATATCTTGGATTTACTCTTATTTACATAGAACCCTGCGAGATCACCAAAATCTTTTACTTTTTCAAATACCTTAGGCATATTATTGACAGGATCTTCAACAATAAACATAATATCATCAGCAAATGCTCTTAATTTATATGAAAAACCTCTAATATTCAAACCTTTTATATTATCATCATCTCTCACCCTTTGCAGCAAGATCTCCAAAATCCAGATAAATAACAATGGTGACAGGGGGCAACCCTGTCTAGTACCTTTTCTGACCCGGAACACTTCAGTTGATTCTGCATTCACAATCACCGTAGCTTTTTGTTCTTTATATATTGATTGAATCATTCTTATAAATTCTGCGCCCATCTGGGATTTCTCTAACACTTTAAACATAAATTCCCAGTTCAAATTATCAAATGCCTTTTCTGCATCCAAAAATAAAAACCCCACTTCTTTTTCCGGATGTTTATCATAATACTCAATTGCGTCTAGCACAACCCTTATGTTGTCTTTTATTTGTCTATTTGGTAAAAAACCAGCTTGATCTTCAGCAATATTGTCTTTCAAAAACCTCTTAAGGCACTCTGCTAAAATTTTTGCAAAAATCTTATAATCGTTGTTTAAAAGTGAAATTGGTCGATAATTCTTTACATTTGTTAAATCTTGCGCTTCTTTTGGAATAAGGGTGATTGCAGCTTCATTCCAGGAATCTGGAATCTTCCCAGTTCGTCTAATTTCATTTAAAAGAATCTCTAACACCGGGACCAGGTCTTCATGAAATTTTTTATAAAACTTGGCTGAAAAACCATCTGGACCTGGAACTTTGGAGATTTTTGCCTCTCCTATTGCCTTACTGATTTCTTCTTTGGTTATTACAGCATTTAATATTGCTTTCATTTCTGGGCTTGGTTGCATCAAATTAACCTTAGATAAATAATTTTGCACCTTTTGCAGATCCACTTGCTTTGATTGAAAAAGTGTTGCATAATATTTAAAAAATTCCCTCCGGATCCCTCCTGGGTCTGAAATTTCTTTGCCTCCATCTTTCAATTTGGTTATTGTTTTATTCTCTCTTCTTTTCTTCAATTGCCATGCCAAATATTTACCAGGTTTGTTTGCACCTTCAAAGGACTTCTGTTGCAATTTTTTCAAGTTCCAATATACTTCTTTGTTTAACCTCACCTCGTATTGTTCCTTTAAAATCCTCAATTCTCTCAAAATTTTCTTTTTGCCAGGTCTTTTTTTTAGCTCCACTTCTTTTTTCCGAATATTTTCCATAATTTCTTTATTTTCAGTTGTTGTTTCTTTTCATTGTTATTAATTGCAATCAAATGTCCTCTCATCACAGCTTTATAGGCCTCCCATATCGTTTGCGTCTGTACATCCTTGTTTAAATTCAGTTGAAAATATGTTTGAGTTTCTATCCTTATTTTGTCCACAATATTTTGTTTGCCCAGCAAATCCTCATTGAGTCTCCATCGAAATTTCTTTCTTTTAACAAACGTTGACCATTTTACTGGACTATGGTCAGAAAGAGTTCTAGGCAAAATCTCAATTTTGCGTGTCTGCAAGATCAGGTTCTCAGTCATCCACATCATGTCTATCCTTGAAAAAGATTCATGTCTTGATGAATAAAAGGAGTACTCTCTGTCCTTGGGATTTTTAACTCTCCAAACATCTTCCAAATGTTCATGTTTAACCAATTGAAAGAAAACTTTTGGTAGTTTACCCATGTCTTCGTTTCCTTTTTGGGATTTTCTGTCCATGACATTGTTAACAGTACCATTAAAATCACCCATCAAAATCATTTGCTCATAGGTTAGCTGTCGTAGCTGCTCCCACAAATCCCAGAAAAAATTTTCCTTCGCACCATTTGGAGCATAAAGGTTGACAATTAAAGTCTTTTTGCCCTGAAGCACGGCTTCCACCGCCAAAAGCTTCCCTTCATTGTCTTTAAAAACTTCTTTTGGTTCCAATTCCTTTTTAATATATATAGCAACTCCTTTTTTCTTTTGGGAGGAGAGAGAATAAAACTCCTCTCCTAATCTTTTTTGAATCAAAAATTTAGCATCAGTTTTTTTAATATGTGTTTCTTGCAAACAGACAATATCGCATTTTTGTTTTTCCAACCAAAGTCTAACATTTTTTCTTTTGGGGGGCGAATTAAGCCCATTAACATTCCATGATATAATTTGACTCTCCATGTTGGTTTCATGCTTATTTATCAGAGTCTTTAAAATTATCATTGATGAATCTGGTCATTTGCTCTACTGATTTGATGGTGACTCTCTTCTGCTTGAATGTAAAACTGACACCTTTTGGAATTTCCCATCTGTATCTTATGCCTTCTGTTTTCAGTTCATCAATCAAGTCTTTAAAAAGTTGTCTATCCTGAAGAATTGCTCTGGGTAGTTCCTTTAATATCATAATTTTCTTGTTGTCAATTGTAAAATCTTCCTGGAATTGTTGCTTAAATAAATCCTCCTTCAGTTTTTTGGATATGAACTGGACAATCACATCTCTGGGTAATTTTTTCCTTTGCGCAATCGCAGAGTTGACTCTGTACACCAAATCAATCTGTGCCGCCACCTTCTCCTCTTCTATTTTTAAAAAATCTGCAACAGCATCCACCATAACAGAGTGTATATTCTCACTTTTGTCTACAGGGATCCCCCTGAATCGCATATGGTTAAGCATAGCATTATATTGGACCATCACATTAACTTTTTCTGTTTCTATAGCAACCTCAGCAATATTAGATGCCACTCTCTTCACTCTTTCATCCATCTCATCTGCTCTTTTATTCAGCGTCTGAATTTCTTTTGTAATCCCAGACAAATCCTTTTTTAAGTCTGTTACTTCTGTTACTAGAGTTTTCTCCATCCTTTGTAATGCATCCATCACTCGTTTCTCCATGACTTCCATCAAGCCCTGTATTTTTTCTCTTCTTTAGCCGCCATTTTCGGGGAGGACCAGGAGTTCGCCCTCTGTCGTTGCCGCAAGTCGTAAGCCGTTGTTTAAAATTCACCTAAAACTTATATCAAATTAAAGTCCTTCTTATGCCCACCTAAATCGCTCTAATTTCACTTTTTTCTATTAAGGCTTTTAGCTAAAATCGAAGTAAATTTTTCTGACCTTCTCAAAATGGCGGGCGCAGTTTCTCTATGGTAAATGATTCTTCCGGTTGTACACTTCCTGTCCGGCACTCTTAGTTGTCCCCCTTACCTCTGGTTTCCTGTCTTCTTCCGGCCTCCTTAGACTTCTCTAGGAGATATGACTTGTCTGGTCTGCGGTCACTTCCTGTTATGGCGTTTTCTGCTGCAGCTAGAGTACTTTTCCACTCTTATTCTTGCTGTTAGTTTCTGTTTTAAAGTCAATACTCCAACCACAGGAATGTTCAACAATCCGGCTTTTTGGCCTTTTTTACTGTTTAACTGCTTTTTTTCGGAGTTGGTGTTAGTACAAAAGATACCGCACGCTCATACGCTTCATCGGATGTTATTCACTCTTGGCTTTCATGCGTCTCCGGTGAGCAATTTTAAAAAGTTACCTTCAAAGTCCGTGTCTTGTTATTGCAGTGTTTCCTTGATATCAGTTTCCGTAGAATGTCTTGGAGGTCCGGGTCATGCGTTCTTATGTTGAGAATTCAACTCGGTGGGGTCTTGTAGAAAATTTCCGAAGTGCCTTCTTTGGGGGAGGGGATCAAGGCTGGTCGCGACGCTCTTCAAAGCCCCACTATCAGCCGATCTCAACTCCCTCTTGGGCCAATGCTCGCTGCCAGTCACCCCCCTGCCTGGGGGGATCTGCGGTGGGCTGTATCAAGCCCACCCTGTCATCAAGACCCTCCGTATGCTCTGGGAGCTCTGAGAGCAAGCCAGAACACGTCAGGATGCCATGGATCCCAGACCGGAAGCCTAGATGGGAACTCTCAGTCTGGGGCAGGTGATGCACTCTATTCTTGGTGCGGGAGGGGGCAGCAGTGAGAGGGGGCTTCTAGAGTCCTGGCCCCACTGCCGGACCTCCTGATGGCACGTGGTATTTTTGGCCGCTGTGTGACAGAGTGTTGGACTAGATGGGCCATTGGCCTGATTCAACATTGGCTTCTCTTATGTTCTTATGTTTATGTTCTTATCTGACCTTTCTTTAATTCTTCCTGATGGTGGTGGCAGGCCACTTGTGGCACCTCCAGCCAAAGGACAAGGTAGTCAGATTCTGGTGTAACAACCAGGCAGTAGTGCAGGTGGTTAACAAGCTGACTTTGAAGTCCTCCATATGCGACTGGTAAGGGCATTCATCCTATGTTGTTTACAGTACAGTATTTTGTTTGTCGCAGAACCTGTGCCAGGTGTTCACAACAACATCACTAATGCCTCCTCTCACTTCCAGGGGAACGAGTTCAGGGAATTAGCTCCAGAGGCAAACCAGGATCTGGATCTAATGCTGGAGGCCTTTTGGAGTTTTGGCAGTGCAAAGTCAAGCAGGCAGTCAAGGCATCGTTAGGGCCAGGTACGATTTATTTATTTATTTATTGTCAAATTTATACCCTGCCCTCCCCGCAAAGCAGGCTCAGGGTGGCTTCCAGGTAGCATAAATACAGAATTAAAACACACATAATTAAAACACAACAGTTAAAAATAATACAATACAAAGTGCTGGCAGTGATTAAAAATTTGATTAGATGGAGTGCTTTCAAATGGACTTCAAAGAAGTGCTAGATGTTCTGCTCATCAGCTCTTATGAGAACTGCTCGATGGTAATCGCTGGATGTTCTTCTGCTTGTCGGCTCTCATGGCAGGTCGGAACAGTCAAGGAAGGGAACCAACTGCCTAATCAGCCTGAGATGAAAAAAGGCTGACTTGGCAGTGGCCACTACCTGGCTTACAAAGGTCACGTGGCTTACAAAGGGCACGTGGAGGTTTTCCATAGATTTTGGAGTGGCCTGGGGCTCAGGCAGCAGTGGACAGTGCCAGTTGACCATTTGCTCCAGTTTGCAGTGGCCCTGAGGAGGAGAAGCCTGGTGGTCAGGACCATTAAAGTGTACCTTGGGGTGACAGCATTTCAATTGAGAGCCTGGAGGCTGGACAGGCCCACTGTCTCAGCATGAAAGAAGCCTAGCCTTGACCCAATATCAATTCTGGTCTGTGCTGTGCTGGGCCTTGAGCATGGCTGGTGTGAGTTCCAGGTTCTGCCCCAGGTGGCAATCCTCCGGTTGCCGTTGCTGCTCACCTGGTCAGCTCAGGGGGAAGCGTCCTGGGAGGGGTGAGACAAGAAGAAAGGAGGCAAAAGGACACCTCAGACAGGCAGGGGATCAGGTTCGGTTCACCTGGGATATCCCTCTGCCTGCACAGACCAAACCTTCAGCCAGTCAGGCTAAGGGGATGTGGGTCTCTCTGAGCTTCAGTTACTCTCCCCAGTCTCATCTGTGTCTCGTCCTCCCTGGTCTCCAGCCTCTCTTTCCTCTTATCCCCACGCCCTGCTCCCAGCACCCTCTCGTGTAACAGCCCCTTCCTTCCCTGCTTAGCCCCACCCCCTTTATAACATTCCACGCCGGCTGCTCTGGCAGGGCGGCTCCTCCTTCCTGCTGTCGGTCGCTGAGTGTGGGGGCTGCTTTCTGCTCTGCGGGCTGAATTCCACTCCTCTTCCCCTCTCCTCTTCCTTCTGTTTCATTTCCTCTTCGTGGTCCTCTGGTATGTCTTCTTGCCCGACCCCCGAGCTCTGTGCAGCTTCTTTCTTCCTCCCGTGGTTGCAACACCTGTTGAACTGCCTCTGTATTTGGTGCCATTGGTCTGCATTCCCTTCCAGGTGAGTTAGCCCCTCCAGGGTTGCTCCCAGCCAGTCCCGGGAGGACGGGAGGCGGCTGACCGGGACAGCTGGCTTGGAGGGGGATAACTTTGGTACCCACTCCTTCTGCATTGGAGTGGCTTTGACAGCTGCCAGGCTGGGGTTCAGCCCTGCTGAGGTCAGAAGTTGGGCCATTGGGGATCCTGGCCATATCAGGTTTATGCACATGAACAGTGATGGCTGATAGTGTGTTCCTTTGTAGGATGTGGCACAAGGCCGGAGTCTGACTTGTGGGCATTCCATCATGTATTGGTGTTAGAGTCCCGGTTAAATCAGTTCTCAACACCAGCCAGTTTGATAGAAACTAACTTTATTGAGATTAGTGATAGATACCCTCTGCATAAATCTTTTGTTAGAACTAAGGACGACCATTGTAAGGTTACAGATATATGAGTTTCAAATAGGAGTAATAAAACCCAAGACCCAATCACCTCTTGTATTTCCCCACTACATTTAACAGTCAAGCAACCCCCCCCTTAACCTAGCCATTGCCTATGCCCTTCCTAGCACGCAGCCCCTGTATACAAAAATGTAGTATAATAGACTCTGGACATTTGACTCTACCATTTGGCAAGTCGCAGGTACATCAAAGGGAAGGGAATCCCACCTCCATGGCAGGCGCACAGTAAAATGCATAGCAGCCTGACATACTGAACCTCCCAAGACCTCTCACCCCTTAGGTTTATGGGGGTAATGGTTATGGAATGCACGAATGAGAGCAGGGGCTCTAACGTGGTCACATTATGAGATTCATCAAAGTTCCTCCACTTAATCAGGTAATACAATCTATTGCACTTCAGTTTGGAGTTAAGGATTTCTTCAACAACTTGTGAGGTTCACCATCCACAATCTGAGGAGGTGGAGTCACTGGATGAGGTCTCCATTCGTTCGGTCCCGGATCTCATTTTAATAAACTGAAGTGGAAGACAGGGTGAATATGACACAGATTTTTAGGCAAATCAAGTTCCACAGCCACTTTATTCAAGACTCTCACTACCTTGAAAGGGCCAATATACTTCCATCCCAACTTCCGTCCTGGCTGGAGCCCCTGGATGTTTTTAGTAGAGAGGTATACCGAGTCCCCAGGGTGCAGCTCCCATTCAGGGCTTCTTTTTTTGTCAGCTTGCTTTTTGTAACCTTCTTTTACCCTGTTCGAAGTATCTTGTATTAGAGACCACCGATCTGTTAGGTTCCTCCACCATAATTGTAAGTCCCCCCATTTGGCTCTTGGTTAGATACTGTGGGGAGAGGGGTCCTTTCATACACATGCACAGCCATAAAGGCGGAAAGGCCTGTGGCCCAGTGCACAGAGTTATTATAACTGTATTCTGCATAAGGGGGGGAGGTCAACCCAGTCATCCTGTTGATAATTTGTGAAGCACCTGAAGAACTGCTCCACCACCTGATTCACCCATTCTGTTTGCCCGTCCGTCTCTGGATGATAAGAACTGCTGAGACCTTGCTCCACCCCCAACACCTGTAGCAGTTCCCCCCAAAACCTAGCAACGAATTGTGACCCTCTGTCTGAAATTATCTTGTGAGGAAGTGAATGTAGCTACACCATATGGTGCATGAAAAGCTTAGCCAGAGACTTGGCTGAGGTCAATTGTTTGCATGGAATAAAATGCGCCTGCTTGGAAAACGTGTCGATGACTACCCAGATCACTGTTTTCCCTTTACTGGGAGGTAAGTCAGTTATAAAATCCATAAAGATCACTGCCCATGGCCTCTCTGGCATTTCGAGGGGTTTCAGAGTTCCCGAGATTTACCCGGTCTCCGTTTCGCCATCAGACAAGTCTGGCATGAACTCACATATAGGGAGATGTCTGCTCTCATGCGCGGCCACCAGAACTGCCACTGCAGGAGGTGCAAGGTTTTCAGGTACCCATAATGCCCTGCAAGTTTATTTTCATGTCCCCAAATCAGGATTTCCCTCCTCAGCGCTTTTGGCATGAACAATCTCCCACCCCTGTACCAACAGCCATCCCCCTTCTGCTCCACTGACTCGTCACCCTGAATATCCTCCATGTCCCCCTCTCTGAATGCAGCCTTAAATTTGCAAACACAAGGTTCAGTGTTTCCAGGAGTTTCCACCGCCGCCCGGCTGCGTGTCACCACTACCCCCTTCCAATGTGTGGGTGTGAACATGGAATCAATGACTTTCTCCCTCTGGCTGTCATGGGAGAGTACATCTGCCAGGGAGTTTGCCTTCCTGGGGAGATGATGGAGGGTAAACTGGAACTTAGACAAAAACTCCGCCCAGCACAGCTGTTTGGTGTTTAGGTGCTGGGATGTGCGTAAGGCTTCCAGATTTTTGTGGTCCATCCATACTTCAAACAGCACCCTCGACCCCTCCAACCAGTGCCTCCAGGTGGAAAGGGCCAACCGGATGGCAGCTGCTTCCTTGTCCCAAATTGCCCAGTTACGCTCTGTAAGGGAGAAGTTTTTGGACACATATGCCAAGGGGTGGAGCCTCCCATCCCCCCCTTGTTGCAGGATCACTCCTCCCATCGCCACATCCAATGCGTTGACATGAATCACAAGAGGCTTGCTCTCATCTGGGTGCTGGTCCTAGGAGCCTCCCACCCCACCACAGCTTGCACTTTATTGGGATCCATGCTCAATCCCTTGTCTGAAATCCGATAACCCAGGAAGTCCAGTTCTTCCTTATAGAACTCACACTTTGAGAGCTTGACAAAGTGCTGGTGCTCGTAAAGCGTGCTGAGCACCTCCCTGACCAGCTGAATATGCTCACCCATGTCATTTGAATATAAAAGAATGTTGTTCTCTCTCACTCCTTGTGGTTTCGGCTTCCCCTCCAGAGGTGTTCACTTCTTCCCATCGCCAGGTTCTTTGTTGAGGGGGCAACTGACTTTGTGAAGACAAACCAAATCAGCTGCCTGTTCCCGGAGCCATGAGCTGACGAAGTCCACATGGTGCTCATCGGTGGCAAGGTAGGGCCCCAGTCATGCAGGAATTTATGTACTTGCAACATGAAAAATGCCAGTTTCTCCGGAGTGCCTTCAAATGTAGCTTCCAAAGCATCGTGGGGTCACTCTGGGGCTGCTGGGGCTGCAGGCAGTCTGTTCAGCCCGGCTGGGCTAGCAGGAACTCCCGGAGGTGCCTAGTGAAGTAGCGGAGGCATTTGTGGAGGGGCTGGTGGCTCCCTCCTAGTTCCATCAGGGGCCCGTTCCAGGTTCCGGAAGTCTTGCTGGATGGCCTCCATGATTATGCCCGGAATGTCCAATACCATATTTTATGTTTCGTGTCTTATTTCTTCAGACTTGCCTCTGAACTCTCTGCGGAGGCATTCAGATTCAGTATCCACCATCCCGTGGACCTGCTCTGGTTCTTCCTGACTTGAGCGCCCATAATGTCATCGGGCACCATCACCTGTGAGTCTCTCGGATCTTGGGTCAGGACTCAGCAGCCAGGTGGGCTCAGCCCAAATGGGAAGCAGTGCCCAAGAGTCGCGAGCCCGCGTCCCACCCTCTGCTCCTCTAGGCTTAGCAGCTGTTCCTGGAGCCATTGTGGTCTCCTACTCCGGTGCATTTCCATCTGCCGTAGTTGTAGGAATTTCCTCATCCTCACAGCTCATCATGAAGGTGGTGCCAAAGGTTCAAAGGAAAAATAGGAGTTCTAACAATATGTCAGAGTCCCGGTTAAATCCTTTGTTAGTACTAAGGATCCTGGCCATATCAGCCAGTTTGATAGAAACTAACTTTATTGAGATTAGTAATAGATACCCTCTGCATAAATCCTTTGTTAGAACTAAAGACAACCGTTGTAAGGTTACAGATATTTCAGTTTCAAATAGGAGTAATAAAACCCAAGACCCAATCACCTCTTGTATTTCCCCACTACATTTAACAGTCAAGCAACCCTCCCTTAATCTAACCATTGCCTATGCCCTCCCTAGCATGTAGTCCCTGTATACAAAATGTAGCATAATAAAGAAAGTGGACTCTGGACATTTGACTCCACCATTTGGGAAGCCGTGGGTACATCAAAGGGAAGGGAATCCCCCTTCCATGGCAGGCGAGCAGTAAAATGCACAGCAGCTTGACAATTGGTCAGGCAGAAGGGCTGGCGGCTCCTGCATCAGTACACAGTTAGGCATTGGAGGCTGCACCTCTGTTGAATGGCTGTGGAAGACAGGAATGTGTTTGAGCCAGCTGTTACAGCTCCTTCACAGTTGTCAGGCAGCAGGAGTGCCTCTCAGGTCATGGTCGTGCATTTCGTTGAAAACCATCTGGGCACTAGGTCGGCATTCTCCTTGCTGATGGAGGTCTTGTGGGATTTTGAGATGCTTCAGCAATGGTTCTCTGACATAGTATGGGTCTTGTCAAATACATTGCCTTGGTGAGTCTGGAGGGAGATGTATCACCCATCCCAAGTAGACAAAACCTGGCACTGGCTAAATAACATCATACCTGGGTGCATGATCTTAGGGGGTGGAAGTGTCATCCCATGTCCTGGGACCAAGTTCTTGTTGCTGTATCTTTTCAGAACTGATGGGGTTCACCTGTCTGATGGGGATGAATATGTTCATAGCTGATCTGCAGGCTGGTCTGTGTGACCTGTTCGTACGAGGTTGGTGGGAAAGGAGTTAAGCAGAGGCTAACCCCCTCTGTGGTGGGAAAAGCATGGGTTGAGGGGATTTAGAGTTGGTAAGCATTTCAAAAGATCAGCGATGGGGGGGGGGCTCCTCAAACTGGGTACCTATAGGTTTATCAGTCAGAGTGACACAGTTGGGGGCCTCTTCAGGATTGGGGGGCATTGTCAAACTCTTGGACAAATTTACTCTCAACACCACTCTCTGGCAGTGATTTGTTTATTGAGGAATAATCATGTTCCAGGCCAGACCAGTACTGTGTCAGAACTGGGGTTCTGGCAGGAGAATCCGAAGATATAGACAGTTCAAACAAGTCCTTCCTCCCAGTACATCCAATCACACTTCACAATCATCCCACCAAGCTTGTCATGTGCTCTAATTCCCCCTACCTGTGAATATACAGTTCCTTTATCTAAACAGCAAATTAAGCACAGTTAGGCTCCAAGGTCATCCCTGGCATAGGGAGGTATCTTAGGAAGAGTTACATTGCCACTACAGCAGAGCTGTTCACCCCACTCACCCCTTCCTCAGGAATTTCCCTCCCTCTGCAGCCCCCCCCCAAGCATGGCAAACCAGAGACTGAGTTTGACAGGCATATGATGAGCCTTAAGGCTTAGCAGTAGTGGGCAGGAGTGTTCCCCTTCATCCCCTGTATGCACTGGCATGTGGGCCATGAAAAGAAAGGTCTGGAAGAATTCTGGACCTGGCTCTGAGCTGGGGTGGGTTTGCCCTATGAGGCAGCTTGCTTTACAGGCACAATACAGCCCGTGTTTTAACGTGTTATGAAGTGGCACAGATCACTTCTTTGTAAATAAAGTTCCCAGTTTAACCCATAACTTGTGTTTCATTCAAGGGGTGGGCGGGCAAAAGGAGTGCGCTTAGGACCTTAGTGAACTATAGAGAAAATAATTTAGTCTGCAGCATTCAGACATCTATTGAAAAGTGCTCCTTTTCTTACAAAAAGTTGATTCCAGAATGTCTAACAAGGGGGCCAGAGAGACAAATTGCTGTTTAAATGACCCAATGCACATCAAGCATATTGAAGGGAAAGGAGCTATTTCCTAGTGGCTAAATCTAATTTAAAAAGCCATTTTCCAATCAATTACAATGTAATTTAGCCACTAACTGTTTAATTATATAAAACCCCACCATAGTTTGTTCTCTATATTTATGAGATATGCCCCCCCCCAATCCAATCTTGAAAATAAATTTCTGCAGGAATGTGGGACCAAGCTATCAATGCTGTTACTTTTTTTTCATTTGTAGATCATATATATGGCAACTCCATAGGGTTTTCAAGGAAAGAGACATTCAGAGGTGCTTTGCCATTGCCTGCCTTTACATGGCAATCCTGGTATTCCTTGGTGGTCCCCCATCCAAATAGGCATCTCAATTTTAAAAAGATATAGACAAGCTGGACCCAGCTGAGGAGCAGCAGGAGATAGAGCTCCTAGAGGGGTGTCTTTCTAATTTGCTTTCAGCTGAGGTGATTTAGTTGAAAGGGTACTGTGTGGGGGGACTGTGTTTGGGAGTGTGTGAGTGAGTTTTGAGTTGTTACAGAGTCCTGGCTGCTTGAGATAGGGTGAGAAAGGGTCCTTGTTTGACTGTAATTGAGTGCCTGGGTGAATTTGAATGGCTGCTGGCAATACCCTCTGCTGGGGGAGGCTTCTATTTAAGGCAGCACTTCACCAGAGGCATGAACCAAAGGATGACAGCCAAAGGGCTCTTGGCCTGTAACTCTTAGCCTAGGGACTCTGTAAGAAGCCCAGGAAGAGTGAAAAAGCCGGGGCCCTAGTCTCCTTGGGTTCCCAGTAAGGTAAGTAGACTTCTACAAGAAGAACCACAAAACTGCAAAGGGTTTTAAAAGGGGGGATTATATATAATTATTATTTTAAAAGCCAGAATACCAGAAGGGGTTGGGAGCTATCCAGTGTTTTGCATGGAGCGTCACACGTATGACTATCTGCCCATTGGATAGAGGTCTTGGGTGTGACCTCAGTGCAAGGAGCTCCTGTTTCTCAGGGAATGAGTTTGCTCCCTTGAGGCCAAGGTGGCAGACCAGGAGAAGCAGAGACAGTCAGCTAGGTGCATGGAGAAGACTCTTGGGGACTTGTTAGATATGTCCCACTCTGATTATGGCAGCCCCGCCACTGTCAGAGAGCATGAGAATTGAGACGAAACAGCACCATGCTGCAGATAAGGGGAATGTGCCTTCAGAAGGGACCTCTTCTTCAGCTGGTGAATGGGTATCTTTTCACACAAAGGAGCCATCCCTTGGCAGGGTGGGAGGGGGGCTCTTGGTAATTGGTGATTCAACCCTTAGGCAGGTAGACAGCTGGGTGGCAAACCCACATACTGAGCATATAGTGACTTGCCTGCCTGGCGCAAAGATAGTGGACATTACACATGGTCTAGATAGGCTGGTAGATAGTGCTGGGGAGGAGCCAGTGGTCGTGGTACATGTTGCGATGTCCTGGAGGAAAGATTTAGGCTGCTAGGCCACCCTGAGCCTGCCTTTGCGGGGATGGTGGGAATCAAATAAAGAGGCAGGAAACTGAAGGCCAGGACCTCCAAGACAGCCTTCTCAGAAGTGCTACTTGTCCCATGCACAGGGCCAGAGAGAGGCACAGATCAGGAGTCTCAGTTTGTGGATGAGACGATGGTGTATGAGGGAAGGGCTCAAGTTTGTTAGGCACTGGGATGCTTTTTGGAACAAGAGGGAGCTGTACAAAAGAGATGGTCTCCACTTGTCCCAAGAAGGAACCAGGCTGCTGGCGCTCAAAATCAAAAAGGTGGCAGAGCAGTTTTTAAACTGAATACTGGGGGAAAGCCGACAGAAGATGAAAAGTCTCTGGTTCAGGATGGCTCATGAGATGAGCCATCCTGAACCAGAGACTTTTCATCTTCTGTCGGCTTTCCCCCAGTATTCAGTTTAAAAACTGCTCTGCCACCTTTTTGATTTTGAGCGCCAGCAGCCTGGTTCCTTCTTGGGGGTAGCTGTTACTTTTCTACAAAGAAATGGATTAGAACTCTCCACTGACACTGTAGCTAATGATATGGACTGCCTGGCAAGGCAGCAAGAGGAAGGTTGTGGGTTTAACATGCATGGGAAACTATAGACATTTATACACAAATGCTAGAAGTGTCCGAGGTAAAATCAGGGAGTTGGAATGCTTGGTGTTGGGGGGGGGGAATAGACATTGTAGATATTTCAGAAACTTGGTGGGATGAGGAAAATTAGTGGGATACAGTGATTCCTGGTTATAAATTATATTGGAAGGATAGGGGTGGAAGGGTTGGAGGTGGGGTGGCTTTATATGTCAGAGAGGGTATACAGTCCAATAAGATTGAGAGGGTAAGATAATTGGATTCACTTCTGGAAATGCTATGGGTTGAAATAGTGGTCCCAAAAGGAAGCTTAACACTGGGAGTTTGTTATCACCTACCAGATCAAAAGACAGAGGAAGGTTATAAAATGATGAATGAATTAAAGAAAGTGGCTAGTTGAAATAATTGTTGTAATAGGTGATTTTAACTAACCACACATTGATTGGGTCAATATGTATTCAAATCAGGAAAAAGAGATTGACCTTCTGGACACTCTCAATGACTGTGCTATGGAACAGATGGTCACAGAACCTACCAGGGGAGAGGCGATCCTGGATTTGGTCCTAAGTAACGCCCAAGACCTGGTGAGAGATGTAAAAGTGATTGCACCACTTGGGAACAGTGACCATAATGTTATTGAGTTTAATGTGTATGGATAGGGACCCAAAAAGACTGACACAACCACTTTTAACTTTAAATGGGGTAAATTCTCTGATATGAGGGGACATGTGAGGAAGAAACTGAAAGGAAAAATAGAAAGGGTCAAAACCATTGGGGAAGCTTGGAGACTATTTAAAACAAATTAGGAAAGGCACAAGTAGGTATTTAAAAAAGCCTGCATGGTTAACAAACAAAGTAATGGAAGCTGTAAAAGGTAAGACGGATTCCTTTAAGTGGTGGAAAGTTAGTCTCAGCGAGGTTGATAAAAGGGAACACAGACTGTGGGAAATCAAATGCAGGTTTGTGATCAGGCAGGCAAAAAAGGAATATGAGGAGCATATAGCAAAAAACATAAAGACCAACAATAAAACTTTCTTCAAATACATTAAAAGTAGGAAACCAGCCAGGGAGGCAGTGGGGCCCTTGGATGACCAAGGGGTAAAAGGACTACTGAAGGAGGACAGGGAATTGGTTGAGAAGCTGAATGCATTTTTTGGCTCTGTCTTCACTGTGGAAGATGAGAAGTGCTTGCCCACTCCAGAACCACTGATTTTGGAAGGGGTGTTGAAAGATCTGAGTCAGATTGAGGTGATGAGAGAGTAGGTCCTACGACTAATAGACAACTTAAAAACTGATAAATCACCAGGCCCAGATGGCATACATCCAAGAGTTCTGAAAGAACTCAAATGTGAACTTGTGGATCTCCTTACAAAAATATGTAATTGAAAAGTACTGAGGTCGGAGACTCAGCATAGTGAAATCAGCTCAAGTTTATTTAGTTACATCTGAACTAAGATAAGAGTAGCCAGTCCACACCCGGCTTATATTTGTATCAGCTCACACCCCCAACACATATCCAACAGCCATGATAGGTTCTATTTACATGGCCCCAGCAACTATAGGTTCCCTGCAGGATCCTGGCACTCCCATTGGTTTGCATCCAGGATCCGTGTTGTCTATTGTTCTAGGACTGAAGGTCTGTAGGTCCATTGGACCGCATGGCCAGGCACATGCAGTTGCAACCCTCTTGCTTTTGTTGTTGTTCAGTCGCACAGTCGAGTCCGACTCTTTGCGACCCCATGGACCAGATCACGCCAGGCCCTCCTGTCTTCCGCTGTCCGCTGAAGTTTGCTCAATTTCATGTTCACCAAACCTTCTTTATACATTACACCCCTCCCCCCTTAGTTCCGAAGTACTAACATATATAGTCCCATAAGTACTCCAGGCACCATTGTTCTCTTGTGGAGTGGTGTTGCTCCATCAGGGTGCTGGTAGGCATGCTTGGCCTGGGTTGCGGCTCAGCAACAGCTGCCAGTGAAGTCCCTGGTGCGGGGGCAATCCCACTGTTGGGCTCTGGCATGGAACCTGGGGCAAGAGTTGTGGCCATGCCAGACTCCACTGGTCCTAATGCTGGTTCCTCCTGGCCTGGCTCCTCATCACTTTCCTTGGTGTCCCGTACCTCTGGGTCATCTAGGGGTAGTAGGTGACAGTGTAGTTGGTCTACGTGCTTCCAGAGGAGCTGGCCATCTTCCATTGAGACCTTGTATGAGAGAAGTCCTGCCACTCTTACCACCCAGGCTGGGATCCAGGGTTTGCCATGTGTGTAGTTATGGGCATATACTGGGTCCTCTGGAAAGAACCCCCAGGGTGCCTCCTGGGTTACCGTGTCCAGGTTGTGGTCGGGTGCCCTGTCTGGGTGAAGCCAGTCCAGTCTGGTCATTAGGTGCTGGCCCATTAAGAATTCCAGGGGGCAGCATCCCATGGATGTGTGCGGGGTCATTCATTGGCCAAACAAGAACGTGGCTAACCTGTAGTCTCAGTCCCCTTGGATGATCTGGCGCATCACTTCCTTGGTTGTGTGTACCATCCATTCCACCTGTCCATTGGTTGCCAGGTGGAAAGGAGTGGAGCGTATGTGCCGAATCCCATAGTACTGCACAATGTCCAGGTATTCTGCTGACGTAAATGCAGTCCCGTTGTTTGATACCAGGGTGTTGGAGATGCCATGGGTGCTGAATATCTTCTACATGGCTTTGATCACTGCTCTCAATGTTGTGGAGGAGACGGGGACCACCTCTAGCAACTTAGAGTAGGAATCCACAAGAATTAAAAATGTCTGTTCCTGGAACGGGCCCTCAGAGTCTAGGTGGAGGTGGGCCCATGGTTTGTGTGTGGATTCTCATTGTCTCATTGGGGTCCTGGGAGGGGCCGGCTGTGTTTCCTGGCATATCTGGCAGCATTTAAGTAGGTCCTCTATCTCCCTGTCCATGCCAGGTCACCATACCTAGCTGCATGCTAAGGCTTTCATGTGCACAATTCCCGGGTGGGTCTCAGGCAGTGCAGCAAGTATGCTTTTGTGTAGGGGACTAGGGATGACTACCCAGTTACCTCACAAGATACAGCCTTTGTGGGTGGATAGTTCATCCCGGCAGGATGAGGACACTATAAACTCCAGGCCCACACTCCCTGTGGGCCAGCCCCTTCCCACCCAGTCCCGAACACATCAGAGGACGCGGTCCTTACTGTAGTGTTTGGCAACATCTGGCACCTGTATAGGATGATTGGGGAGGTCTTCCAGCAACTTGTGCAGGAGCTGAGTTTGGGCCACAGTTTGGCAGCGGAAGGCAGCTGAGGGGATCAGCATGTCCCATCGCCTTGCCAGACCGGTGTTGCAGGGTGTACTCGTAACCTGTGAGACAGCATCTGGGGTGTCTGGTGGTCCGGGGTCAATAGACCCAGCAGTGGCTTATGGTCTGTGAAAATCATGAAAGGGCAGCCATAAAGGTAGTTGTGGAACTTCCGCACCCCTGCCACAATTGCTAGTGCCTCCTTGTCGATTTGAGCATTGTTCCACTCCACTGAGGACAAGATGTGTGAGTAATTGGCTACCAGGACCTCACAGCCATCAGTTAGCCTATGACCCAGGACCGCCCCCACCCTTTAGGGTGATGTATTGCATGCAAGCACTATGGGGAGGGATTCATCAAAATGGGCCAGGACCGCATTGAAGGTTAGGAGATCCTTTACAGCCTGAAAAGCCACAGCCTGCAGTGGACCCCACTTCCAATGTGCATGTTTGTCCAAGAGGCAGTGTAGGGACTCGGCTATGGCTGCTTTCTGTGGGAGGCATGTGTGATAGAAGTTCAGCAGGCCGAGAAAAGCCTACAGCTCAGGTTCGGAGGAAAGGGTCAGTGCGTCGACGATGGCTTCGATCTTGTCCAGCGTGGGGTGGATGCCGGGGGTGTCAACTCTGAATCCCAGAAACTTGGGCTTCCGGTCAGGGAAAGATGGTGATTTAAAGCACCCTGAAATCACTCAGGGTGGACGGCCGTCCTTTTTGACAGTTTGGGTGACTTCTGCGCCCAATGCAGCTTACCCCAGGCAGGGGTAAGACAAGCAAAGCACTGAAGACCCAAGAGAGAGTTGTGATTGGTGAGAGATAAGCCTCGGAGGAGACTTCTTTCTTTGCTTTGATCCCCTCTCCCAACGCGGGCGTTGCAATCATCTCTACAGGACTGAGCCGGGCTGGAATACCAGCTTAAAATCGCCACCCCCCCGATCTCTTGAGATAAGAAGAAAAAATCTAAACGAAGAAGCATTGTGTACACCCAGAAGAAACAACAAAGGTAACAAAAACTGTTTTGCTTACCGGGACTAGCAAGGAGCGATTGGTACAAACATCCGGAGAAGCGTTTGTAGTATAAGAACAATAACTGTGTAATTCCCAGTGAAGAAAGTCGTATTTTAAAGCTAAAAACACCAAAAAGGATAGATTGTTTACCATTCCTGTGGCTTGCAGAGTGATAAGGGGCTGGGAACAGTGCTTTTTAACATGAGATCTGCAGGAGGGGCGGCCCAAATGGAGAGAAAGCACAGCCGGATGTGATGATCTGCAGCCAGAGGAGACAAGAGGACTGTAACAGACGGGCTTGAGGAGGACTAGCTTCAAAGAAGGAAGTGACGTCCCAGAAACACCAGGAAGACAAGAGAAGCAGACGGACAGGAAGAACCAACAGGAAGCAGCAGACTCTGACCTTCCTTACTATAGAGAAAAAACGTCCTCCATTTTGAGAAGGTCAAAACTTTTAACAACTTTAAAATGAATTTGCCAAGTAACCAGCAAGTTTGGTGAGGCGAAAACCAGGCGACCTAGAAAAGGGCTTAAAGGACTAAAGAATAAGGTTAGCTGATTTTATTTTTATAAGCCTTAACATTCGATTACAATTGCAGTAAATAAGGCTGGTTAAGCCTCTGGACTGAAATATTAAAAACGGATCTAAGGTCAAGGCAGAGAGTGGACTCGTGGTCCTCACCTAGGCCGAGGACAGACTGGCAATTTGCCCCGGTAGCCAGTCGCAGCAAAAAAACCCCGGAGTAAACGATACCGGGTTTTCCCGTCCACATAGCGGGGGCCTCTGCCGGAAGATACGGGACGGAGGCACGCGGGAGCGTTCAGACTGCCGCACCAGAGGCGTGCTATATTCGCCGTTTCCCCATTAATTCGGCTGTGGGTGTATGTGCGCATGAGCGCATGAGCGCATCTTGCCGATTTTTTTTTGGTGCCCTGCAACGCCAGCAACGCATTGGGTGGTGGAGCGGAGCGCGGCCAATCACACCGCTGCTGCCTCATGCCCAACGCGGGTTGCTCCCGGCTTTTCGGCTGCGCGTTCAGACTCCCCGGAAGCGGAGAAACGCACGACGAACACAGGCTGTCAAGATTTGCACCGGCTTTTATCAGGTGTTTTTTTAATCCGGCAGTGAAGCGCAACAGCACCGGTAGGCTACGGGTGGGGGACGCCAGGCAGATGTGCCTGTGTGAACATTCCATTTACTCCGGTATTGAATCGTTGTCAGCCCGGGTCCCATTCCGTGGCAAATTGCCAGTCTGTCCTCGGCCCTAGAATGAGATTGAAAAAGGATAAAGATTGGCAACTAGCTATGGAGGCGATGGAAAAAAGGATGATGGAGGCGATACAGGGATTAGGGAAACAAATGGAGACAAATTTAGATAAAGGAGTTATTGAGCTTAAGAATGAGTTTAAAAACGAGATTGCAGGTATTACTAAGGAGTTACAGAGTCTTACACAAAAATCTACTGATATAGAGAACAAGATGCAAGTGATGGAAAAGAATGTTCAGACAGTGACAAAAGAGACCTATAGAATTGACACAATGATGGAATACAGAGGAATGGAGACACACCTCAGGTTGAGAGGTATTGAAGAAAGTTTGAATGAGGGTATCTACAAGATAATTATTGAAGCTTTATCAGATTATTTAAAAATTGAGGAAGAAGAAGTGAAATACAATATTGATCTGATCTACAGAGTGAACTCACTATATGCCCAGAAGAAAAATTTACCAAGAGATGTAATAGTCCAGTTTGTAACCAAGAGAATGAAAGAGGAGATCTTCAGAAAACAATTCCAAGACCCATTAGAAATTGATGGGAAACAGATAAGAATTTTGAAAGAGCTGCCAAAGGCAATCATCCAAGAAAGAAAGAAATTTAAGCAGCTGACAGACAAGCTGAAACAAAAGAATATGAGGTTCAGATGGGAGATTCCACAAGGACTGAGTTTCAACTTCCAAGGAACAAGGTACACGATTAAGGATCGTGACCAGATGGTGAAATTTATAGTGGACAATGTAAAAGAGTTTGGGGATAAATAAAAGAATACCAACATGGACTACAAATTTATTTCTTGGAATGTAAATGGACTAAATTCACCCAATAAGAGAAAGATAATCAGGCATTGGCTGGAAAAACAAAAGTGTAATTTAATTGGCCTGCAGGAAGTCCATATCAAGAAACAGGATTATAAATTTTTAATTAACAAGAAGTTGGGTGAAGAATTTGCTTCATTGGCAACGAAGAAAAAGAAAGGAGTGGTATTGTATATTAAGAAAGAACTGGAACCCAAAGAAATTTTTAAGGACAATGAGGGAAGATACATAGCTGTGGAAGTTGTTTTACATGACAAAGAAAACATTGGTGGTTAACATATATGCACCAAATGGATCAAAAGATAAGTTCTTTAGAGACTTGATGCTGGAATTGGACCAAGTGACTTATGACTGAATTATTTTGATGGGAGACTTTAATGGGACGATTTGTAACAAACTAGGCTGGAAAACAAAATGACCAAATGAAAAACAGGGGAAACTCCCGAAGGTTTTTTTTGAATTAGTGGAACAAGAGAATTTGGAAGACGTATGGAGAAAATGGAACCCTAAAGGTAAAGATTTTACTTTTTACTCTAGAAGGCATGACTCCTTCTCCAGGATAGATATGATATGGATGTCAGGAGAACTTGCATTCAAAACACGTAAAATTGAAATAATGCCAAGGATTAATTCGGACCATAATCCACTATTGTGGATATCCAATCAAAGAGAAAAACCATTTAGACGGAGGCTGAATGAAGACTTATTGGACAAACAGAACATAATTGAAAATTTACGTAAAGAGACAAAATATTTTTTTCAGACAAATTTAAACCAGGATTCCCATATCCAAATGGTATGGGATGCATATAAAGCTGTGTCTAGGGGAATACTAATAGCGTGGAATGCCAAAGAGACAAAAGAAAAGAGAGCACAACAGAGACACCTTGTGGAACAGATTAAAATGAAAGAGAATGAATTAAAGAAAAGACCAGGGGAAAAGAAAATATTGAGAGAGATACAAATTTTACGAGACCAATTAAATGTTGGCCCAGGACAGACTGGCAATTTGCCCCGGTAGCCAGTCGCGGCAAAAAAAACCCGGATTAAACAATACCGGGTTTTCCCGTCCACACAGCAGGGGCCGCTGCCGGAAGATACAGGACGGAGGCGCGCGGGAGCGTTCAGACTGCTGCGCCAGAGGCGTGCTATATTTGCCGTTTCCCCATTAATTCGGCTGTGGGTGTATGTGCGCATGAGCGCTCATGCGCTCATGCGCATAAGCGCATTTTGCCGATTTTTTTTTTTGCCCTGCAACGCCGGCACCGCATTGGGCAGTGGAGCGGAGCGCAGCCAATCACACCGCTGCTGCCTCATGCCCAACGCGGGTTGCTCCCGGCTTTTCGGCTGCGCGTTCAGACTCCCCGGAAGCGGAGAAACGCGCGACGAACACAGGCTTTCAAGATTTGCGCCGGCTTTTATCAGGTGTTTTTTTAATCCGGCAGTGAAGCGCAACAGCACCGGTAGGCTACGGGTGGGGGACGCCAGGCAGATGTGCCTGTGTGAACATTCCATTTACTCCGGTATTGAATCGTTGTCAGCCCGGGTCCCATCCCGCGGCAAATTGGCAGTCTGTCCTCGGCCTTTATATTGAATCAAGAGGTTTACTGGAATTTAAAGAAACTTCAATAAAAATCTTTTGAAGGAGCTAATAAACCAGGAAGATATTTAGCTTGGCAACTTAAAAGAAGAAAAGAAAGAAAGATCATAAGCAAACTTGTGACAGGGGATAAAGAAATAGTGGACTGCAAAGAGATAAAGAGAGAATTTTTAAAATATTATGCAAAACTCTTCCATGTAAATCCGACAGACCAAGAGAAAGTCCAGGAATACTTGCAGAATTTAAAAATGGTTGGCCCTGTTGGAGAAATGAAAGAAATGCTTAACAACCCCATTACTATAGAAGAAATTTATAAAGCAATTGAGGATGTCAAATTGGGGAAAGCTCCAGGCCCGGATGGCTTCTCAGCCAAATTTTACAAAAAATTAAAAGAGAAGATAGCCCCTGTTTTTCAAACTTTGTCAAATGAGATTAGAGATATGGGGAAAATACCAGACTCGTGGAAGGAAGCAACCATCTCTCTGATTCCAAAAGAAGCACAAGATTTAACAAATGTGAAGAATTATAGACCAATTTCATTACTGAATAATGATTATAAATTATTTGCCAAAATCATAGCTGAGAGATTAAAAACATATTTGAGAGACTTAATTGCAGGAGAACAAGCTGGATTTCTACCTGACAGACAAATAAGGGATAACATCAGGTTGGTGGTAGATGCGATTGAATACTACAATAAACATCCAGAAAAAGAGGTTGTTTTTTTCTTTGTGGATGCAGAAAAAGCGTTTGATAATTTGAACTGGGATTTCATGTTTAAAGTTATGGAAAAAATGAATGGTGAGCCTTTCTTGAAGATAATCAAGGCAATATATTCTGAACAAAAAACAAAAATAGTGGTCAACAATAAAACAACAGACTTTTTTAAAGTGCAAAAAGGGACAAGGCAAGGTTGCCCACTTTCTCCATTATTGTTTATATGGATTCTAGAGGTTTTGCTTCGGAACATTAATGAAGATAAAGAAATCAAAGGCCTGACAACAAAATGATTTACATACAAGTATAGAGCCTTTGCAGATGGAAACCACTGAAAACCATACCGCTTTTATTACAGAAAATAAAAGAATTCGGAGACCTAGCAGGTTTTTATGTAAATAAACAGAAATCCAAAGTAATGTGTAAAAACATGATGAGCCCCAAACAATTGGAGTTGCAAAGATCTACAGGTTGTGAAGTAGTGAGAAAAACGAAATACCTAGGCATAGAGTTGACAATGAAGAACTTTGATCTCTTTAAAAATAACTATGAGAGATTGTGGGCCCACGTGTTAAAAGATATGGAAAAATGGGATAGACTTAATTTATCCTTGCTGGGCAGAATTTCGGTGGTTAAAATGAATATCCTGCCACGTCTCATGTTTTTATTACAGACGATTCCTATTGTAAAAGATGTGAAGGTGTTTAATTGCTGGCAAAAGGATATCTCTAAGTTTGTGTGGGCAGGGAAAAAACCAAGAATTAAAATGAAAATCTTATGGGATGCAAAGGAAAGAGGAGGTTTTCAATTACCAAACTTTAGGCTCTATCATGATGCAGTCTGTTTGACCTGGTTAGAACAATGGGTTACTTTGGAAAACAGGAAACTGTTGGCATTGGAAGGACATGATTGTAGGTTTGGTTGGCATGCATATCTTTATTATGGTAAGTCAAAAATGGACAATTTTTAAAACATCATTATATCAGAAGGACCCTTTTTGACACATGGATTAAGTATAAAAAAAAATTTTCCTGAAGAAAAGCCAATGTGGATAGTGCCAGCCGAAGTGATAAAACCGTTTTCGGAGTATAAGGGTCAAAATTGGTTGAAATACAGGGATCTTCTGAGACATGAAGGGAAGCTATTTCTGTTAAAGCCAGAAAGTGACCTTGACTTTAAATATGATTGGTTGTGGTATAGACAGATATTGGATCTATATAAGTCTGATAAAAAAAATGGTTGGTTTTAGGGGAGAATATACTGAAATACTCCCTCATGGATCACTGCCTTGTCGTGGCAAGGGGGCTTGTGTGGTTAGATGAGGCTGTGGGCTATGCCGTGGAGGGCCACCCAGGACGGACAGGCCACAGCAGAGAACTCAGACCAAGCGTGAACCCCCTGGAGAAGGAAATGGCAACCCACTCCAGTATCTTTGCCAAGAAAACCCCATGGACAGTAACAAAAGGCTAAAAGATATGACGCTGGAAGATGAGCCCCTCAGGTCGGAAGGTGTCCAATATGCTACTGGGGAAGAGCAGAGGGCAAGTACGAGTAACCCCAGAAAGAGTGAAGCGGCTGGGCCAAAGCCAAAAGGACGCTCAGTAGTGGATGTGTCTGACGGTGAAAGGAATGTTCGATGCTGCAAAGAACAATACTGCATAGGAACCTGGAATGTAAGGTCTATGAATCAAGGTAAGCTTGACGTGGTCAAAAATGAGATGGCAAGAATGAACATCGACATCTTGGGAATCAGTGAACTAAAGTGAACAGGAATGGGCGAATTTAACTCAGAAGACCATTATATCTATTACTGTGGCCAGGAATCCCGTAGAAAAAATGGTGTGGCCTTTATAGTAAACAAGAGAGTGAGAAAGGCAGTACTGGGATACAATCTCAAAAATGACAGAATGATCTCGGTCCGAATCCAAGGCAAACCATTCAATATCACAGTAATCCAAGTCTATGCCCCAACCACTGCTGCAGAAGAGGCTGAAGTGGACCAGTTCTATGAAGACCTACAACAGTTCATAGGACTAATACCAAAAAATGATGTCCTCATCATCATAGGGGACTGGAATGCTAAAGTAGGAAATCAAAAGGTAACCGGAATAACAGACAAGTTTGGCCTTGGAGAACAAAATGAAGCAGGGCAAAGGCTAACAGAGTTTTGTCAAGAGAACACACTGGTCATAGCGAACACCCTTTTCGAACAACCTAAGAGGCGTCTCTACACATGGACATCACCAGATGGGCAACACCGAAATCAGATTGACTATATAATTTGCAGTCAAAGATGGAGAAGCTCTATCCAGTCAGTAAAAACAAGACCTGGAGCTGACTGTGGCTCAGATCATGAGCTACTCATTGCAAAATTCAGACTTAAATTGAAGAAAGTTGGGAAAACCACAAGGCCATTCAGATCTGACCTAGATCGCATCCCTGATGAATATACAGTAGAGGTGAAGAATAGGTTTAAGGGAATAGATTTGATAGACAGAGTGCCTGAAGAACTATGGACAGAGGTCCGTGACATTGTAAACTGTCAATCACCGCCATCCCAAAGAAAAGGAAATGCAAGAAAGCAAAGTGGCTGTCTGATGAGGCTTTACACATAGCAGATGAAAGAAGGAAAGCTAAAGGCAACGGTGAAAAGGAAAGATTTGCCCAACTGAATGCAGATTTCCAGAGAACAGCAAGGAGAGATAAGGAGGCTTTCCTGAATAAACAATGCAAAGTAATAGAGGAAAACAATAGATTGGGAAGGACTAGAGATCTGTTCAAGAAAATTGGAGAAATCAAGGGAACGTTCCATGCAAAGCTGGCCATGATAAAGGACAAAAACGGTAGGGACCTAACAGAAGCAGAAGAGATTAGGAAAAGATGGCAAGAATATACAGAAGAACTATACAAGAAGGACCTCAATGTCCTTGACAACCACAATGGTATAATCACTGACCTCGAGCCAGACATCCTGGAAAGCGAAGTTAAATGGGCCTTAGAAAGCATTGCTAACAACAAAGCTAGTGGAGGTGATGGTATCCCAGCTGAGTTATTCAAAGTCTTAAAAGAAGATGCTGTTAAAGTGCTGCACTCAATTTGCCAACAAATTTGGAAAACACAACAGTGGCCACAGGATTGGAAAAGGTCAGTGTACATTCCAATCCCAAAGAAGGGTAATGTCAAGGAATGTTCAAACTATCGCACAATTGCACTCATTTCACACGCTAGCAAAGTCATGCTCAAAATCCTACAAGCTAGGCTCCAACAGTACGTGGATAGAGAACTGCCAGAAGTACAAGCTGGGTTTCGAAGAGGTAGAGGAACTAGAGATCAAATTGCCAACATTCGCTGGATTATGGAGAAAGCAAGAGAGTACCAGAAAAACATCTACTTCTGCTTCATTGACTATGCTAAAGCCTTTGATTGTGTGGATCACAATAAATTATGGCAGGTTCTTAAAGAGATGGGAGTACCGGACTACCTCACATGTCTCCTGAGAAACCTGTATAAGGGACAAGAAGCAACAGTTAGAACCGGATATGGAACAACTGATTGGTTTAGCATAGGAAAAGGAGTACGACAAGGATGTATATTGTCCCCTTGCTTATTTAATTTATATGCAGAGTACATCATGCGAAATGCTGGCCTGGATGAATCACAAGCTGGAGTCAAGATTGCTGGGGAAAAGATCAATAACCTCAGATATGCAGATGATACCACTCTGATGGCAGAAAGTGAAGAGGACCTAAAGAGCCTCTTGCTCAAGATGAAAGAGGAGAACGCAAAAGTGGGCTTGAAGCTCAACATCAAAAAAACTAAGATCATGGCATCTGGGCCCATCACTCCTTGGCAAATAGAAGGGGAAGTCGTAGAAGTAGTGATAGACTTCACGTTCCTAGGATCCCAGATCACTGCAGATGGTGACTGCAGCCATGAAATTAAAAGACACCTGCTCCTTGGGAGGAAAGCGATGGCAAACCTAAACAGCATGATAAAAAGCAGAGACATCACTTTGCCAACAAAAGTCTGCGTGGTCAAAGCAATGGTATTCCCCGTAGTAATGTATGGCTGCGAGAGTTGGACTATAAGGAAGGCCGAGCGCCGAAGAATAGATTCTTTTGAACTATGGTGCTGGAGAAGACTCTTGAGAGTCCCTTGGACTGCAAGGAGATCAAATCAGTCAATCCTAAAAGAAATCAACCCTGATTGTTCCTTGGAAGGCTAGATCCTGAAGCTGAAGCTCAAATACTTTGGCCACCAAATGAGAAAGGAGCATTCACTGGAGAAGACCCTGATGCTGGGAAAGATTGAAGGTCAAAGAAGAAGGGGACGGCAAAGGATGAGATGGTTAGACAGTGTCATTGATGCAACGAACATGAAATTGAGCAAACTTCAGCGGACAGCGGAAGACAGGAGGGCCTGGCGTAATCTGGTCCATGGGGTCGCAAAGAGTCGGACTCGATTGTGCGACTGAACAACAACAATACTGAAATAGAAAAGGTATGGCTGGAGGGAAGGCAGAAAATGATATCAAAAATGTATAAAATTTTGTTAAAATGGTATGCTGAAGATGAGGTGGTTAAAGAGCAAATGATAAAATGGGCAATTAACATGAATAAGGAAATACCAATGTCATCTTGGGAATTTCTATGGAAAAGTGCATTGAAAATATCTACTTGTACCAATCTTAAAGAAAACTGTTATAAAATGATGTATAGGTGGTACATGACACCAAAAAAGATAGCCAATATAGGTAAAAATCTATCTAACAAATGTTGGAAATGTAAACATGCTGAAGGTTCCTTTTACCATATGTGGTGGACTTGTGAAAAAGTAAAAATATTCTGGACTGTAATACATACAGAGATGGAAAAATTTTTGAAATGTACTCTTAGGAAAGAACCTGAACTGTTTATTTTAGGTCTCAAATTAGAAGAAATAAGTATGAGTAAAAGAACATTGATATGGTATATGATAATGACTGCTAGAATAATTTATGCTCAAAATTGGAAAAATGAAAAGATTCCTGACATGGGATTGGCTGAGAAAACTGCTGTTCGTGGCAGAAATGGACAAATGGACAAGAAAGTTTAATAACATAGATGAAGAAACCTTTTTGGCAGATTGGAGCGATTTCAGAGAATATATACAAAAGTATTGGGAAATGAAGGACAGTGTTCTCAGTTTGGGTAACTACTAATGGTGCAACAATTGTTACAGTTAATGGGTGTTTATAGTAGTTACTAATATTTAGGTAGATGTTACCTGTAGACTTAGTATGTTAACAAGGATTTAACTGGTATTATATGATGTTTGAATGGTGGAAGCAATGCTGGGAGCCATTAGGGGGGGGGAGAGGAGTTTTTGAGAAAAAGGAGATGAGATTTATGATGTGGACCAAGTTATGAAACTTTGTGTATCCTAATAAAAGTTGTTTAAAAAAAAAACCTCTGAATCCCAGAAACTTGATCCTGGGGACACCGAGAAGACACTTTTCTTTCTTTACTTTAAGCATGGTCTCATTGAAGTGCTGCAGGATGGCTTGCAGATGGTTGGAGAAGGCTTTGGGAGATGCTGCCGCAATCAGAACATTGTCAAAAAAAGGTTGCAGTCTGGGGATCCCTTTAAGTAAACAGTCCATAAGATTCTGGAAGATCCCTGAAGCTACACTGACCCCGAACTGTAGACACTTGACTTTAAACACACCCCTGTGATTGTCTGGGCTTCCTCTGTGGTGTCATCTACTGGCAGTTGCTGGTAGGCCTGTGCAAAGTCCAGTTTACCTAAACTTTTGGCCCTGGCCAGGGATGCCAGGATGTGGCTCACAACGGGAACGGGATATGTGTGGTCTTGGAGGGCCTTGTTGATTGTGCACTTGTAGTCTGCACAAATCCTGACATCCCCATTGGGCTTGACTGGGGTTACTATCAGGGTCTCCCACTTTGCATGGGGTACTGGCTCTAGTACCGCCTGGCTGACCAGGTGGTTGAGATCAGCCTCGATTTGGGGGCAAAGTGTGAACCAGGCTTTCAGACAGAGTGGCCGCACTGCAGGATCGAGGGTCAGGGCCACCAGAGGACCCGTGTAGTGGGCCAGCGATCCATCAAAAACTGCCAGGAACTCATCACACACTTTACTGAAGTTCCCTGACTGCACCATATGTATCCCGGTGACGGCTAGACCCAAAGCGTCGAACCAGGCTAGCCCCGGTAAGCTGGTGAGATGGCCCTTGACCACGACCAGTTCCAATGGACCTTCGTTTGCTTTGCATTTTGCACAGAACTGGCCCACCCCTTTAATGGCTACCAGGTTCTTTTGGAAATCCCGTAGCATGAGGCTGGTGTCTACCAGTGGGGATCCCCTGTTAGGGCAGAGCATGCGTAAGGTCTCCTTGGAGATTATCGAGAGGGATCTGAATCTACTTCCATCACACATGGGGTTCCCTCTATTAACACAGTCACTTTAATCTTATTGGTGGACCCCCGGGGCAAAAAATGTACCTGGTTGCGATGTACTGAGATGCTGTGTAGTTCCGCTGTTTCCTGGTGGGTGGTGGTGCGGTGCGGGTGTCCTTTGGATCAACCGGCCCTGGAAATGTGGCCTTGCTTCCCGCAGGAATGGCAGACGGTGTCTCGGAACCGGCAAGTCCTTAGCTCGTGTGCATCCCCGCAGCTGGCATAGGCGGCTGAGGTGACTTGCTTCTCGGGATGCGATGGTGCTGATGCCATAGAGCACGGATTCCACTGAGCTGGTTGATGTACCTGTAAGACCTCCTCCTTGTCTGATGCATCTGAGGCTGGAGAGGCGCTTGTAAGGTTCATGGCACGGCTGCGGCGTGCTCAGTGCAATTTCTCATATGCTGTGGCTTCCTTCAAGGCCTTGTCCGAGGTCAGATCATTGTGGCTTGTGAGCTTCCAACATAGCTTGGGTTCCCAGAGGCTCACAATGAACTGGTTCATCAGCGTGTTGCTTAAACTGGGGAACTCACATCTGGTGGCCGCATGGCGGAGGCCCGCTAGGAGGTCAGTTTCAGTTTCGGTGGAGCCCTGGAGGCACACAAAGAAACCAATGTGCTTGGCTATTATTGTAGGTTTTGATGCAAAGTTGTCTGTGAGCACCTTCTCAATTTCGGTGTAGGTGGCCTCTTTTGGGGATTTTGGGGCTATCAGGTCTTTCAGTAGCCTGAGTGTCTCAATCCCGCAAGAGCTGAGCAACAGGGATTTCTTCTTACCCTCCTCAGTGATGTTGTGGAAGTTGACATAGTGTTCCAGTCTCTCGATCCAGGCTTCCCAATGCTCAGGGTGCAAGGTATCAAATTCAGGGAGGTTTCCTGGAGCTGCAGCCATGATGAGTCTGACAGAAGCATGCTGCTGGGTGCTGTCTGGAGCAGTGTGGGGTGCAGTGACTGGAGACTCGTTGCGTGGTGCAGTGCTGGACCCAGAGTTAGCAGTGCGGGGCACGGCATCTTGGTGGTTGGTTCACGGTGCAGTGCTCAATTCTGCATCAGAGTTGGGCTCGCTCATCAGGATCCCATCCTCGTTGCCAGTGAAAAGTACTGAGGTCAGAGACTCAGCATAGTGAAATCAGCTCAAGTTTATTAAGTTACAGTTTGTTGTAGTGGTTAAGTATGCGGACTCTAATCTGGGAGAACCGGGTTTGATTCCCCACTCCTCCACTTGCACTTGCTAATGTGACCTTGGGTCAGTCACAAGCTCTGGCACAGCTGTTCCTGAAAGACCAGTTTATGTTAGAGTTCTCTCAGCCCCACATACCTCACAGGGTGTCTGTTGTGGGGAGGGGAAGGGAAAGGAGTTTGTAAGCCGCTCTGAGACTCCTTTGGGTAATGAAGGGCGGGGTATAAATCCAATCTCTTCTCTTCTCTACATCTGAACTAAGATAAGAATAGCCACTCCTAAAACAAAGGTGATGTGTAAAAATATGACGAAACAGAAGCAAATGGAACTTCAGGAGAAAATCCAGTGTGAAGTGGTTACAAAGACAAAGTATTTAGGGATTGAATTGACTATGAAAAATATTGATTTATTTAAAAATAATTATGAAAAAATTTGGTATAAGATTCAACAAGATATGAAAAAATGGAACACTTTGAATTTATCACTAATGGGAAGAATTGCAACAGTTAAAATGAATATTTTGCCTCGGTTAATGTTTTTGTTTCAGACTATCCCAATACTACGACAAAGCAAGATATTGGATGGATGGCAGAAAGAAATATCAAAATTTGTGTGGGCAGGAAGGAAACCAAGAATTAAAATGAAAATTTTATGTGATGCTAAGGAAAGAGGAGGACTTCAACTACCAAATCTCAGACTTTATTATGATGCGGTCTGTTTAACGTGGATAGAACAATGGATTAACCTTGAAAATATGAAGCTGTTGGCATTAGAAGGTCATGACAACAAGTTTGGATGGCATGCGTATTTGTGGTATGAAAAATCAAAAAGCGATAAATTTTTTAAACATCACTTTATTAGGCGATCACTGTTCGAGACCTGGATGAGATATAAAAAATTCTTTTATGAAGAACGACCACTTTGGATAGTGCCGGCAGAAGTGATTAAACCATATTCGAGACACGAAGGATTAGATTGGTTAACTTATAGAAATCTTTTAAAATCTGAAGGGAAAAGCTTTGTTATGAGAGACAGAGATGATGTGGAATTTGATTATGATTGGTTGAATTATAGACCGATTTATGATTTGTTTAAAACTGATAAGAGAAAATATGGCTTTAGGGCAAAGAATAATGAAATTGAAACTATATGGGTGGAAAAGGGAAAAAAAAATGATCTCAAAAATGTATAAGGTTTTATTGAAGTGGTATGCAGAGGATGAAATTGTAAAAGAACAAATGATAAAATGGGCTGTAAATGTAAATACTGAAATAACTATGGCATAATGGGAATGTTTGTGGAAAAAGTCAATGAAAATTTCAACTTGTGTTAATGTCAAAGAGAATTGTTATAAAATGATGTATAGATGGTATATGACCCCAAAGAAAATTGCTAATATAAATGAGAGTATGTCTAGCAAATGTTGGAAATGTAGAAAGAAATAAAGCCATGAGTTATTGGTCAGAGATTCATAATGAAATACAGAAAATTTTGAAATGTACTTTTAAGAAAGATCCACAAATCCTGTTGTTAGGTCTTAAACTGGAAGAATTGAATGTAACCAAAAGAACATTGCTATGGTACTTGGTTATAACAGCTAGAATGACATGCACAATTCTGGAAACAAGAAAAGATACCTGAAACATGGGAATGGATTAAGAAGATGCTTTTTATAGTAGAAATGGACAAAATGACAAGAAAGCTTAATAATGAAGAAGACAAAGCGTTTTATGAACAATGGAAAGAATTCAAAGACTATCTTGAGAAAAACTGGGATGTTAAAAATAAATTGATTTGCTTTGATAGTTATTAAGGAGAAAACAAGAAAAAGAATGATAAGATTGTTAAAATGTTACCTAATTTGATAATGGAAGTGAGACATTTTGCTAATGGTAATTAGATAATAGAGTTTATAAGGGGGTAAGAGCATTGCGGGAAGCCTTGTACTGGGGAGGGTGGGGAGGAAAGAAAAAGGTATGTGATATCTATAAGATGCAATTTTAAATATGTGAAACATACTCTATAATAAATGGTTTAAAAAAAAAAAAAAAAGAATAGCCACTCCTGGCTTATATTCGTATCAGCACACACACTCAACCCGTGATAGGTTCTATTTACATGGCCCCTGAAACTATAGGTTCCCTGCAGAATCCTGGCACTCCCATTGGTCCACGCCTAGGATCCGTGGTGTCTATTGTTCTAGGACTGAAGGTCTGTAGGTCCATTGGACTGCATGGCCAGGCACACGGGGTCTCAGCCCTCTTGCTACCTTACACCAAATACTCTTGATACATTACTGTAATCTTTCATTAAAATCTGCCTCCATTCCTGAGGACTGGAAGGTAACTAATGTCACTTCCATCTTTAAAAAGGGTTCCAGAAGAGATCCAGGAAAGTACAGGCCAGTCAGTCTGATGTCGATACAGTTGGTGTAAACTGTTATTAAAGAAAGAATTAGTAGGTACATTGATGAACAAAAACTACTGAGGCAGGCTCAGCATGGATTCTATAAGGGAAGATCTTGTCTCACTAACCTGTTAGTGTTCTTTGAGGGAGTGAACAAACTTAGCTACAGTGACCCATGCAATGGTCACTTCCAGATTAGATTACTGTAACTCTCTCTACATGGGGCTGCCCTTGACTCTGCTCTGGAAGTTGCAGCTAGTGCAGAATGCAGCAGCGAGGGTGTTGACAGCGACTCCTGTACAGGCTCGTATCCACCTGGTTCTGCGTGAACTGCACTAGCTGCCTATTGAATTCTGGATCCACTTCAAGATGCTGGTGCTTACCTTTACAGCTCTATACAGCCAGGGGCCAACATACCTACAAGACCTCTGCTCCCCATATAAGCCCCGGAGGGCACTGAGGTCCACAAATCAACATCTGCTAGCAGTTCCTTTGCTCCAGGGACATCCGACTAGCCTTGACCAGGGCCAGGGCTTTTTCAGCTCTGGCCCTGCCTGGTGAAATGAGTTCCTGTGTAAGATCAGGGCCCTCTGGGACCTATTACAGTTCCACAGGGCCTGCAAAGATGGAGTTCTTCTGCCGGGTATTTGGTTGAGGCAGCAGATGTCCCGCCCCCCCAGTTTCTCTGGCCTTAATTCTTCTGGCCCAAATTTTCTGGCCAATTGTCCATCAATGGCCTGAGTCAATTTGGTCGTCTGATCATTTTATGACCACATGGTATTTTATGATATTTACATGTAAATTGTTATTTTAAAATTTTAAGTGTATTATTTAACTGCTGTACACCACCCTGAGCCCATCTGGGTAGGGCAGTATATATATCTAATAAGATAAAATAAAATAAATAAAATAAATGTGGACAAGGGAGACCCAATAGATGTTGTTTACCTTGCCTTCCAGAAATTTTTTGATAAAATTCCTCATCAAAGGCTCCTAAGTAAGCTCAGTTGTCATGGGATAAAAGGACAAGTCCTTTTGTATATTTAAAACTGGCTAATTAATAGGAAATAGAGAGTGAGTATAAATGGGCGATCTTCTCAGTGGAGGGTGATAAGAAGTGGGGTACCACAAGGATCAGTACTCGGACCGATGCTTTTTAACTTGTTTATTAACCATTTGGAATTGGGAATAAGCAGTGAAGTGGCTAAATTTGCAGATGACACGAAGTTGTTCAGGGTGGTGAAAACCAGGGAGGATTGTGAGGCACTCCAAAGGGATCTCTTGAGGATGGGTGAGTGGGCATCAACATGGCAAATGGGGTTCAATGTGGCCAAGTGCAAAGTGATGCACATTGGAGCCAAAAATCCTAAGTATAAATACACATTGATGGGGTCTGAACTGGCAGAGACAGACCAAGAGAGAGATCTGGGAGTCATAGTAGATACCTCAATTAAAATGTTGAGACAGTGTGTGACTGCAATAAAAAAGGCCAACGCTATGCTGGGGATTATTAGGAAGGGAATTGAAAACAAATCAGACAGTATCATAATGCCTCTGTATAAATCATTGGTGTACAGTTCTGGCCACCACACCTTAAAAAGGATATTATAGCATTGGAAAAAGTGCAGAAAAGGGCAACTAGAATGATCAAAGGGTTGGAACACTTTCCCTATGAAGAAAGGTTAAAGCGCATGGGGCTGTTTAGCTTGGATAAATGATGACTGAGGGGTGACATGATCGAGGTTTATAAGTTTTATAAGTTTTATAAGGTTTATAAGGTTTATAAGATTATGCATGGAGGAGGAGGAGGAGGAGATTGGATTTATACCCCACCCTTCACTACCCAAAGGTGTCTCAGAGTGGCTTACAAACTCCTTTCTCTTCCCCTCCCCACAACAGACACCCTGTGAAGTAGGTGGGGCTGAGAGAGCTCTTAACAGAGACTGCTCTTTTTTCAAGAACAGCTCTTATCAGAACTATGGCTTGCCCAAGGTCATCCAGCCAGGTGCAAGTGGAGGAGTGGGGAATCAAACCCGGTTCTCCCAGATTAGAGTCCGTGCACTTAACCACTACACCAAACTACCTGGAAAGAACAGGTAGAGAAAAAGGTACTTTTATCCCTTTCTCACAATACAAGAACTTGTGGGCACTCAATGAAATTGCTGAACAGTCAGGTTAGAACAGATAAAAGGAAGTCCTTCTTCACCCAGAGAGTGATTAACACATGGAATTCACTGCACAGGAGGTTGTGGCGGCTACAAGCATGGACGGCTTCAAGAGGGAATTGGATAAACATCTGGAGCAGAGGTCCATCAGTGGCTATTAGCCACAAGATATAGAGATGAACTCTCAGTCTGGGGCAAGTGATGCACTGTATTCTTGGTGTTTGCAAGGGGCAACAGTGGGAGAGCTTCTACTGTCCTGGCACCAGTGCTGGACCTCCTGATGGCACCTGGTATTTTTGGCCACTGTGTGACAGACTGGATGGGCCACTGGCCTGATCCAACATTGGCTTCTCTTATGGTCTTATGTGTCCAGAGGTGGGAAATGAAGATGGTGAGGGGTCTGGAGATCAAGTCCTATGAGGAAAGGTTGAAAGAGCTGAGTATGTTTAGCCTGGAGACGAGATGACTGAGAAGTGATACAATAAGCATCTTCAAGTGCTTGAAGGGCTGTCATATAGAGGACAGTGCAAAGTTGTTTTTTCTTGCCCCAGAAGGTCGGACCAGAACCAATAGGTTGAAATTAAATAAGAAGAGTTTTTGGCTAAACATTAGGAAGAGCTTTCTGACAGTTAGAGTGGTTCCTTGGTAGAAGAAGGCCTTTCTCCTTAGCACGTGTGGAGTAGCCACAGTTCACTTGGCCCAGGGCCTCCTCACTCCTAAGAAATTGGCGGACACCACCTACAATGAGATCATCAAGGACTTCATGAAGTACTACGCGCTGAAGCCCACCAAAATGGCCAAGTGCATGGACTTTTATGCACACCTCCAGAGGCCTGGAGAAGTGGCCCCCATCGTCATGGCAGAACTCCGCCAGCTTGCTGCAGACTGCGAATTCTGAGATGTCGAAGATAGCATCTTATCCCAATTTGTGTGGGGCATCTGGGAAGCCAAGCTCCACTGCAAACTTGTAGGTACAGCTGACCTCAAGTTGGATTCGGCCCTGCAAATGGCCACTGCATCTGAAGGGTCTCATCCCTCCTAAAGCAACCACGGGGTCTATCCCTATAGGACTTCCAGAGGAAACCCGTGGGCATCAAGGGGTGGGGCAAGTTCAGGGTACAGTACAAAGACTTTGATGGCATGTTGGAATTGATGGTGGTGGAAGGGAGTCTCATGAGCCTTCTGGGACTCTCGTGGTTTGGCCCTCTGGGGTTTGGGGTGACGGGCGTAAAGCAAGTACAGGCACTGGACTTTAATTTTGTATGCTATGAGTTTCCAGGGGTGTTCGATGGCATGCTTGGCTGCTACTCCAGGCCTCTGGTCTCATTAGAACCAGACCCCACAGTGAGGCCCATCCAAATGAAGGCCAGGTGGCCCCCATTTGCATTACGGCCCAGGATCGAGGCAGAGGCCAAAACAGTTACCGCAGAGGCCAAAACTATCATGACCCACAGGGGGCTTTCCAAGTCAGGTGGCTGCAATTTGGAGTGAGTGTGGCCCTGGGGATTTTTCAAAATCTGATAGATCATCTCTTCAAAGGCATCCCTGGAGTCCAGCCATTCTTTGACAGCATTGTAATTATGGCTCCCAACTCCAAGAACTTTGCGGCAGGACGGTGCTCCAATGCTTTGACACCACCGGGTTGGTGCTCCAATGCTTTGACACCACCGGGTTGGTGCTCCAATGCTTTGACACCACCGGGTTGAAGGTTAAGCGTGAAAAATGATTTCTACGGGTGTCTCCTGGACAAATACGCTCCCTGGGTCTGGGGTCCCAAGCACTCCACCGTCTTCCGGGCAGTGAAAGAACTGTTTGTCAGGTAGTGCTGTCATGGAGTTGGAATGTGAGGGGAGTACTTTCAGTCTACCAGCCTCTGACCATTACTATTCTACTGTCTGTATGTTATCCTCTTCCTGACCTTGTAGTGTCTCCAGCTGCAGAACTCTGCTGGGAATCAATGGCTTTTATACTGTTTTGCTTGCTTTGCCCGCTTGCTTTGCCCGCACACACGAACTATACTCATTGGCAGGGCCGGCCCGAGGTTTTTTCGCGCCCTATGCGGGGCTACCTTCTGGTGCCCCGTCCGTCCGTGTGCCCCCATCATGGGCTTGCAAACCTCCAGGCATGGCCTGGAGATAGGGAAGTTACCCAGGCTCTGTCCCCTCATGCCAGCCCTCCCCGGCGACAAATCACTCGCTCCCAACTTTAATACCAGTACCTCACAAAGTAGATTTTTTGCTCAAAAGACTCCATAGCTTAGAGGGAGTATTGGAGCCGCCTCATCCTAATGGGCAGGGGGGTAGCGAGGCGAGCCCCTCAGCAGGCAGCAGACAAGTGGGGCAGCAGTGGCCCGGGTGATCAAAGCACCCGCAAGAGGGGAAGGAGGGCCAAAGAACACGTGGAGAGAAGAGTGGGGGCTTTGGAGGACAGTGGCCATCTCGGGGGCCTCAGGATTCCCAGGCGCACGCAGTCTCCACAGAGGTGCTCTGGACAGCGGGAGACAGACATGATCGCCAACACAGAAGGACCTTCCTGTCTCCCTCCCGTCCTCGAGGCTCGGAGCGCTGGCTTTCCTGGGCACTCCGCAGCTGCAGGGTACCCAAGAAAGCCAGGGAAGAGGCGGGGGTTCTAACCCCCACCCCTTCCCTCCCAGCGCCGGCTTTCCTGGGCGCTCCACAGCTGCAGGGCACCCAGGAAAGCCAGGGAAGAGGTGGGGATTCTAACCCCTGCCCCTTCCCTTGGAGGCTCGGAGTGCCGGCTTTCCTGGGCACTCCACAGCTGTAGGGCACCCAAGAAAGCCAGGGAAGAGGCAGGGGTTCTAACCCCCACCCCTTCCCTTTCAGCGCCGGCTTTTCTGGGCGCTCTGAAGCTGCAGGGTGCCCAGGAAAGCCAGGGAAGAGGCGGGGGTTCTAACCCCTGCCCCTTCTCTCCCAGCACCAGCTTCCTGAGGGGGGAGGGCAGGCAAGCTCTGCCGCCACCTCCTGCACCCCGCTGGGGCACTCTTCACTGGCGGTGGCAGGGAGGTGGTGGGGAGGGGGCTTTTCACGGGGGGGGGTGCAATTTGGCACCCCTGTGGTCGGCGCACTCTAGGCAAGTGCCTAGCTCACCTAGTGGGCGAGCCGGCCATGCTATTGGCTTCAGCTCATTTAGGGGGGGTGTTTGATTCCACTATAATTTAGGGAACCCTACTGTACCCGGGCTTTCCTGACACAAGCTGTACACGTGTCTTTAGTTATGATTCACCAGTAAAGAGATTCTTCTACTGAAGCCCTGTGTTGTGTGACCTGACTAAGGAGCCTGACAAAGTGTCAGGAATCTATCACCCTTCCAATCCGTATCCTTCCATCCCAAAATGAGCAGAAGTGAGGAAAAGATTCCCACCCAGACTATGTCTGGGGAAGTGGTCCTTACAATCACTGTGATGACCACTGTGACAACCATTTCTCCCCTAGATAAAGAGATGGGCATGGATGCACCTTTTCTGGACCCCTTTGTGGGGGTGAGCGCACAGGTGACCACAAGGCAGAAGGGACTACGTTGGGGAAAGTTTCCTGTGGATACCCATGAAACTTGGACACCCATCCCGGGGCCACATTGGGACAGTCATTATGACTGGCCTCTGCATAAACTCAGTGTCGAGATGGGGGCAGGAACCATTTTCAGAAAGACAGGGGAGGCTGAGGGTATTATAGATACTCAGCTGGACCTGCTAGAATGCGGGCAGGAACAACTCTTTCAAATAGTTGAGGAGTCATTCCGCAACCTGCCAGGAATTTTGACGGAGATGGTGCATCACGAGCTTGAACTCCAGCTGCCAGCACAGCCAGCTCTACCACCCCTCCAGCAACTGGCACAGCCACCCCCAGGGCAGCAGCCACCTCCGGGGCAGCAGGTACCTTCTATTGGTCAACAGCTCGCCATTCCACTCCCAAGGGAGCAGGTCCTGAGGCAACCTCCCCAAGAGGCACTCCAGCAGGTGGAGCTATTAGACGCCACATTCGACGTGATGCCCAAAAAACCTGGCATTTTTTGTGGTGCATGCGGAGAAGTTCATCTTGAATTGGGGCCACCTGTTCCCAGATGAGGAGCACATTGTGGACCACATCACCTCCCAACTGCAAGATGGGGTGGCTGATTGGTATGTGAGTCTCCATAATGAGGATGGTCCGGAACTCCAGGGACCATAATGGGTTCTCAGGGCCCATTATGAAGACCTGAATGCCAGTGAAATCACCCGAGCTTTCCTGTGCACCTTACAGCAAGGGACAAAGACTGTGTGGGAGTACTTTGAGGAGTTTAGACGGCAAGCAGCAAAGATCCAAGGGTGGCCTGATGGTGTCCTGGCAGAGCAGTACCGACTTGGTCTCCACCCGGAGGTATGGGAGACATTCCTCCACAGCATGCAACCCATTTCCCTGAATACATGGATACAAGAGGCTGCGGATGCCGAAAGCTGTCTGCAAACCATCCACATCAACAATGTGGCTACCCTGGGTAAGGGTGTGTCGGCGACGCCAAAACCCAAGACACTACCGAAGCAGAAGGAGGGAATGCAGGAGCAATGGATGAAGCAAGGACTTTGCTTAAGATGTGGTGAAGCTGGCCATTTTATGGCAGCGTGCTCAGGATCGGGATTGTCCAGCACCCCAAAGAAGGGCCCGGAGAAAAAATGCATTGAGACACCAGTGAAAAAGCCCACTGCCTATCCCAAAACTCAACGCGCTCTGCAAGCCAGCCTTCTCAAAGGGGAGATGGAGTCATCCAGCGAGAAGGAATCCCAGCCAGTGGGAAACAGGCAGGACCTGCTGTGAGTGGCACTGAACAGCAGGTCCCCAGCCCAGCAGCACAAAAAATGGTGAGCAGCTACCCCCCCTCTTTTTAGTGACTGTAACTATCATGAATCCCAAATTGGGCACCCATGTGTGGGTGCAGGGTCTAATTGACTCAGGCTATGGATGGGATCTGATAAATCCCTCACTTGTGATGGGACTTGGGGCCAAGGTTGTTAAACTCCTAGAACCCTTGGTGTTTACCCAAATTGATGAGTCTGCAAATACGAGACTGTCCCACTGTGAATGGGGGCGGGAGTGCACTGGGAGCACTGGCCTTTCGTGATCACTGTGGTGGCTCATTTCTCGTTGGTGCGGGGCAGCCCGTGGCTCCATGACCATGACCCCTATATATTGTGGGATAAGGGCATAGTCTGATTCATATCACCCAAATATCAAACACATGGATGGGATGGGGTGTGGGGAACCCCCCATCATGACAAGCCAGTGCAGGCATGCCTGGCTAGCAAAGAGATTAACATGATTCCCCCTGAATACCAGGACTTAGCATGGGTGTTTGAGGAAGAGGAGGTGGATGAGTTACCATCTCATAGACACTCAGACTCTGCTATTGAATTATTGCCCAGGCACCAATTACCCAAGGGGAAGTTGTATGCCATGAGTCCAACAGAAAAGGAGGAGCTGCATATGTTCATTGACAAAAACCTTGCCAGAGGTTTCATTCAGCCAGCTTCCTCTCCTTTCGCTGCCCCCATGTTGTCCTGGGAAAAAAAGGATGGGGGCTTGAGGCTATGCACGGAGTATAGAGGCTTGAATGCAGTATCTACTATGAATGCATATCCCCTCCCCCTGATAAAAGACCTCTTGGCAGAGGTTAGGAAAGAGAAAATTTACTCCAAACTCGACCTCTGTGATGCTTACTTCTGGGTCCAAATTAAGGAGGGGGATAAATACAAGATGGCATTCAACACCCCATTGGGTCAATTTGAGTACAGGGTGATTCCCTTCGGGCTTCAGGGGGCTCCAAGGGTCTTCATGAACCTGATAAATGAAGTATTGCACAAGCACTTGTTCAAGGGCATTGTCATTTATTTAGATGATATCTTGTTGCATTCCCTTGATAAAAAGTCCCACATGGCTTTGGTCCGTGATGTATTAGAAATGTTGCACAAGCACAAACTGTTTGCCAAGCTGTCAAAATGTGAATTCCATTGTACAGAAATTGACTTTTTGGGCTACCATATTTCCCCCTGGGGTTTGGAGATGGACCCGGCCAAAGTCTGGGATGTGGTGGGGTGGGAACCCCCTCGAACTCAGAGGCAATGCCAGGCGTTCCTCGGCTTTGCCAATTTCTACAAGGCCTTTCTAGCTAACTTTGCCCAGTTGAGCTTACCACTCATGGATCTCTTAAAGAAGGGCCCTGAGAGTACCTGACCAGGTGCTAAGGTAACGTGGACCAACGAATGCCAGGAGGCATTTGACCACTTGAAAGCCCTGATCACGTCTGAGTCCGTGCTTGCCCATCCAAATGAACTTTAAAAAATTATCGTTCAAGTGGACGTGTCTGTCGTTGCTATGGGTGGTGCCATCTTGCAAGAGGAGGAGGATAAGAAATTGCACCTCCTTGCATATGTCTCCTGGAAGTTTAACAATACAGAATGCAATTGGTCGGTTTGGGATAAGGAGGTGGGTGCTATTAAATTGGTGCTCTCTACGTGGCACCGCTGGCTGGAGGGGGCCAGGGTACCATTTAAAGTGTGGACTGACCATAAAAACTTGGAAGTGCTCAGAACGCCCCAAAATCTTAATGCAAAACAGCTCCGCTGGGCTGATTTCTTTTTGAAGTTCAATTTTACATTCCACCATTTCCTGGGCAAAGCTAATTCCTTAGCGGACGCATTGTCACACTTCCCACAGCATGACAGTTGCCAGGAGGAGATTCTTGACTCAAATGTAGTCCTCATCCACTTCAACGAGGCCCTGTCAGTGGTATTGGCTTGTGATTCTTCCCCGTACGGGGTGGGGGTGGTCCTGGGGCATAGACTGGCTGATGGCTGTGAAGTTCCTATTGACTATTACTCTCACACATTGTCTGCGGCGGAGTGCAATTACGCTCAGATAGATAAAGAGGTCTTGGCGATCGTAGCCGGCATGAAGAAATTTCATGACTACCTCTATGGCCTCCTGACACTTCCTGACAATCGTGACAGATCACAAACCCCTCTTAGGCCTCCTGGCCCTGGACCACCAGACCCCGCAAATGCTTTCTCCACGAGTGCTGCGCTGGTCCATATTCCTGGCAGCGTACCAGTACTCACTCATCCACCACCCCAGTAAAGCAATGAGCCACGCTGATGAACTAAGCCGTCTCCTGCTCCCTTCTTCCGACCCCGATCCGGCCCCAGCACACCACATCACCTTGCTAGAGGACCTGCCCGACTGCCCGGTTTAGGTGGGAGAGGTGTCACACCACACTGCCCAGGAACGCATCCTCTCCCGGGTCTTGGACTGGGTGGGGAGGGGGTGGCCTGCCAGCCCGATGGGTCCTGAGTTCACTGCATTTTCTTCCCGCTGGGATGAGTTGTCCTCCCACAAAGGGTGCCTGCCCTGGGGCAGCTGGGTGGTGATCCCCCCACCGCTCAGAAATCTCAGTGCACTGCATGAGAATCACCCGGGGATCGTCAGGTTGAAAGCCCTGGCCAGGAGCTATGTGTGGTGGCCAGGGCTGGACAGTGAAATTGAGGACAAAGCAAAGCACTGCCAGAAGTGTCAGGAGTCATGACCAGAGCCCCTGCAAGCCCCGGTGTGGCTATGGGAGTCATCCCACAGACCCTGGGCAAGGTTACATCTGGACTTTGCCGGACTCTTCCAGGGACAGATCTTCTTTTTGTTGGTTGATGCTTACACAAAGTGACTAGAGGTGGTACCGGTCCCCTCTACCTCATCCCACTCAGCCACTGGTGCAATGTGGTGGATCTTTAGCTCCCACGGGATGCCAGACTCCTTGTTTACTGACAACGGCATTGCCTTCACCTCAATGGAGTTTCAGTAGTTCGTACAATATTGCAGCATACAACACATACGCTCTGCTCCATTTCACCCTGCAACCAATGGCCAGGCAGAGTACATGATCAGAACTATGAAAGAGTCTGTGAGCCGCATGGATCAGGGGGACTGGGACAAGTTAGCTGCTTTTCTCTTTGGCAAGCGCACAACCCCACAAACCACAATGGGCCGTAGTCCAGCCGAGCTCCTCATGGGCTGGTGCCCCATGACCTGGCTGGACCACCTCCATCTGGACAGGGCACCAGAGCACAGCACAGCCCCCGAAGAGGCTCCACAAGGGTTCTTCCCAGAGGACCCCGTGTATGCCCAGAACTATGCCCAGGGTCCCGCCTGGATTCCGGCTAAAGTCATCCAGGTGACAGGGCCACTCTCCTATGAAGTCTCCAGCAAAGACATTCAGCTGTTAAGTCAGCACATTGACCAACTATGCCACTGCCTCCTTCCAGTGGACCCTGAGACACCAAACGACAGCAACTACGATGGCCCAACCTTCCAGGAACATGAGGCAACCGCTCCAGCACAGCCATGGCCAAGTGCTCAACCAGGCAGTGATGACAGCAGCAACACGGAACCAACCGGCATCCAAGAGCCTGGCAGCACACCAGCCCCAACAGAAGTTCCAGTGGCAGAAACCTCTTTCCTAGAACCAACCAGTGCAGTGCTGGAGGGCTCAGCACCAACTCCAGCTGTGCGATGCTCAACTTGGGAGCAGAGGAGACCCACGTACCTCAGAGACTATGTCAGCTAGGGAGGCTCTGAGCCTAGGGGGGAGGGTGTTGTTTACCTAGGGAGACTGCGCACGTGGTCGTGCTTGCACGTGGCCATGAGGACAATCTAAGCTTCGCTCCCATAGACAATAGAAGCAGAAGATCTGAGTACTCGCCAATCAGCAAGTCAGGATCCTAAAAGGGACCTATGGTGAATGTTAAATGTACATAAACCTATCACGTGTGTGTGTGTGTGTGTGTGTTGGGTGTGGTTAAGAATGGGAATATAAGTGCACTATGGGTCCAGCTAGTTATCTCAAGTTCTCCTACGCTTTAATACAGTATGAGCTGAAATCACTATGCTATGCATCAGTCTCAGTACTTCATACCTTCTTTGGAAGTTTTTAAAAACAGAGGCTAGATGGCCATCTAACAACAATACTGATTCTGTGAACTTAGGCATTTGCTATGAGAGGGAGAGCAAGAAGGATTGTATCAGTGCTTAGTTCTTGTGGCTCTTTCTTACATGCCCAGGGAAATGCTGATCCCCACTTTGGATCAGGAAACATTTTTTTCTCCAGGCCAGTTTGGCTGGAGATCCCAGAGGGTTCTTTGTCATCTTCTGGGCATGGAACAGCGGTCCCTGGAAATTGGGGGGGGGTATTTGTGCATTTCCTGCATTGTGCAGGGGGTTGGACTAGATGACCCTGGAGGTGTGGAGAGTGAATTGACTGGAGAACGTGACAGGAGGTCCCTCCCCACTCTATGATTCTATGAAATACTGACCAGAGATAGCCCAGAGATTCCTAGATCTGATGAGATCCGGCTACTTTGGCATATTCAGATAATATTAGTGAGAATAAATGTTTGCATAGAAGCTTTGAAAGATGGAAGATGTGTCAGGAAGCGGTGTTAGGGTCTGGTGAAGCCTCACCAGTGCAGAGTGGTACAGCAGAGTCCAATGTCCACACAGGTAGTGGGGAGGAAATATATACAAGGAATTTATTCACACTGTTACGTGATGCAGGTATACACAAGTCAATCCAGCAAAGTGCTTCACCATACATCCGCATACAAAGAGAGAGAAGTAGAGACTGTACATAGAATGCTTATATACACTGACTGACCAATCAGCACTGGCTGCTGAGTCACTCTGACCCTTCAGCAGAGGTGCTGGTCAGAACCGGTTTGCTCCAGCTAGAGCCACTAGCCTGCAGCTGTTAACTGTCACTGAGATGGACATGATCTGAATCTGACAGCTCATATCTTTCATACACTGACAAGATGTTCACTGGTTTTGACAACATCTAAACTTGTATAGTTATTGTCATTGATACTACCATCCTATTTTGATCCTATTAGAAGAATTTTATTTCCATACTTTGTTTTTATTATTCCTGAACTGTGTGCTGCGTATCTCTGGAGAAAAGAGGGCTGCTGCCCCATACCTGCAAAAATGAACAACCTACAAATCTGAATAGGGAGGGCAGAGAAGGACTGGGTGCTTAACTGCTAAGAGGAAAACATGGGGTTCTTAATCCAGTCGTTTACATTGTAACACTCATGTAAGAGCAACAAAACCATGGCAGGGAGAATCAAGCGAGCAAGAGGACAGTGCTTAACCCTTTCTCACTCTCCAGTTTCCCCCTTGCGACTGCATCCCTGGTTGCTTTTAAAGTTCTCCCCCCCACCCCCACAATGGTTCCAAGGCCAGAACCAGAGCCCTGGGTTTATTATGACTGGACCTCTTGGGAAGATCTCACTCATGGGTCTTGGCTCCTAGGACATGCTTATCAGAAAGGCCCTTTCTACACTGACAGCTTGCTCTGGAGAATCCAAGGAGACAAGCCTTAAAAGTTAACTTTGGATTCACCCACATTACCTCTGCACTGTTTTTTTCCCCTCCATTGTATTTATTGTGTATTCCATACATGCATTCTGCATCTACAAGCAAAATCCACATTTTGGGGGCATAATTAATATGGACATGACAGTTGTGACATTGTGGGGGTGGCACCTAATATTTGTATTTAATTCATACAGTCATCCTGCTGCAGCTGTGCTGTACTGTCACCAAACACAATGCTCCAGAGAAGCCCAGCCTTTTGTTTCTCTCTGCCGCCACCAGCCAAGATGGATTGTGGCTACCCCAACCGAAGCCTGGCTCAGAGTGACACCCCACCGCCTTCTCTCTCCCACTTCTCTCCCAGCCCAAACTCCTCTGGGGTTAATTGCCCATGGCGCTTGCTGGCTACCGCCACTCAATCTTCTCCCCACCCCCCTTGCCTGCCTGCCTGCCTGCCTGCCTGCCTGCCTGCCTGCCTGGAGATTCCCCATCACCACCACCACCAAGTTGCCTCCTCTCCCCGCAGCAGGTACTGGGGAGGCAGCTGCAGCAACCTCCCGGCAGAGGTAGGGACAGGAAGGGCCCAGCTGCCTGCCTTGGGAGAGCCGGGAAAGTCCAGCTGCCCAGGGTGGCTAATCCGTGGGGGGGGAGTCATTCCACCATCACAAAAGGGACAGGGATTCATGCTGAGGGTCATGGGAATCATCCATCCACCTTTTTTAATAGAATTTTTTAAAATTTCAGATATACAAGACAGACAATAACAAACATACATACACAAATATACATTAGGGGAAATTGCGCAGCGTCATTTTTAAGCATAGTCCTTGGTCTCATGTTATAACCAAGAGTTCATTTCTTTTTTCCACCACATAATTTTAACATATACCTTTTGCTCACCATTAAATATATAATTCTTATTTTTTATTCTTTATATTTTGGTTATAGGTCTAGGAGTTTTATATGGTATGCTCTTCTATCCGTTTATAAAATCTTGACCATGTGTCTTCAAAAACTTCTTTATTATGTCCTCTCAAAATTGCAGTTAAGTTGTCCATCTCTGCTGTTTCCAGTATTTTATTTATAATTTCTTCCTTTGAGGGAACTTCACTTTTTCTCCAGTATTTAGCATATAATATTCTTGCCACTGCCACTATATTTATTGTAAGATAAAAGTGTTGTTTATTATATTTCTCTGGTGCTATGTTCAATAAAAACAGCTCTGGTGTATAAGACACAGTAGTTTTTAACACTTTTTTTTTAAAGTTCATGTATCCAAGCCCAATATTCTTTAGCATTATCACATGTCCACCACATATGAAAAAAGAACCAATATTATTTTGACATTCCAACAATCATTTGGTAAGTCTGGCCATACCATCCTGAACATGCCCAATTTCATCTGTCCATCTTTTAAAAAGAAAAATCCTGCCTTTCCTCCAAACACAGGATGGCAAACACAGTCCAAAGTTCATGTCAATATCGGCATCCCTTCCTTTCTGCCAGTGAGATCTCAGCCCTTCTCCTGCGGGGGGGGGTGAACACATATCGAGATCAGTGATCTATCTACTTTCGCAATAGAACTAAAAAGGGTCATTAAAGAGTCAGAATGATGGGGTAACCTGGCCATGCAGGAGAGGAAAAGGGGAAAGAGGGAAGGAGAAAAGAGCAGAGTGGGAGCAAGATGTGATGAAAGAAAGGAGGGGTGGAGATGGGTGGAGATGGGTGGGAAACGGGTGGTGTCACAGAGTCCGAGGAAACTTGTCAACAACAACAGGTTTATTGTATAAGCCATTGGCCATAACAAAACAGAATACAAACACAAATCTTATACACAATGAGATAACCCTTGAGTAGCTTGCGTAGAATCCTAACCTTGATCTTATCTTCCTTGTTGCCAGAACAAACAGGGACATTTTGTTGGTGACATGAGCATCAGAGTCAGAAAGCAGAAAAACACTCAGCTCCTGTTCTGAAAATCCGTTATGCAAGGGTAAAATAGGCTAGATAAATCTCTGCCTGAGTGATTCGTGCCATGAGCATCTCAGTAAATAGTGTTCAATATCATCCACTTCGCCCAAACCACATTGACAGATTCTTAAAGCGGCAGGTATATCCATAAAATGACCAATATAAACCATTGAGGGGATGGCATGGAACCTTAGGGCGGTAAATGCCCTTCTTAGGTCAAGGTTTGTTAATTTCTCCAAATATTCTGTCCTACAGTGATCTCTTTTAAAGATCATAAACAAGGGAGCCATGCGGCAACTTGCTACCACATGAAGGTTCAAAAGGCGGGGAGATCCATGCATGCACTAGCAACAGAAGACGTGCCTCGGACTCTCTCCGCTAAACTAAAAAGATTTATGGCCTAGAAGGACACAAAAAGGTAATTAATTACTCAGGAGGAAGAGGAACAAGCTCCTAACGAGGTCAGGATTAGGAGGAGAAAACATAGGAGAAAAAGAAAACAAATTGGAGATAAAGGTAACCAGGCACGCTGCCAGAGTTACAAATCAAAATGATTAGGAATACAAGGTAGCAGCCAGAAGCTGTAAACAGAGCGACTATGGCCCGGAACATTAAGGAACTATCAGAGCAGATAGCAGCATTCCAAAAACAAATCTCTGGAGATATAGAAGCGGTGAAAAAAGACACCACGCAGATAGCACAGGAGATAGGCATAGTGAGAGAAATTGCTGAGGGAGCAAAGAAGAAAGCCGATGCTAATGAAGAAAAAATTAAGGAATTGGAGAAAAATTTAGCAAGGTAGTCAGACCGGCAGCGAAAGAGGAATATGATAATATCGGGTATCAGTGAGGAAATACTCCCAAAACAATTAGAATCTGAACTATGCCGGTGGTTCAAACAAAATGGCGCCGGCATGAACGAGGCAGAGGTAGAACGGGCACACAGGCTCTTTAGGAAACAGAGGGGAGGAGAGCCAAGACAAGTGATAATAGCATTTGCCAGAGAAAAATTAAAGGATGAGGTTTTTAGAACGCTCAGGAAGGTTAAAGATCTGAACTTTAGAGGCAAGAAAGCATACGTCAGCCATGACTTCAGCCCAAGCACGCGCCAGGAAAAGAGGCAGCTGAAACCCTACGCACAAAAACTGTTTAAGGAAGGTATAAACTTTACGTGGGGGTACCCGACAACTCTGATTGTATTTCGAGAAGGCAAGAGATACAGAGCCAGGAATCCAATGGAGGCAGTCAGGATGCTTGATGAACTGGGAGTGGACTCCAGCAACTGTGAGGAAGGTGGAATGGATGAAGGCTGTGACTCAGACGTTGAGAAGGAAGACTCAAGGCCACATGGATCTAAGCAGCAAAGAGCTAACTCCCGAGGATCCAGCAATTAAAGGGAAGTATACATTTAAAGCTGGGCCTAACATTGAATAAAGGTATAAGGGAAATGTGCAGGGAGAGGAGGGGGATACAGGATCTCTGGAATGTGGAGAGAAGGGGTGGGGAACCCCAGAAGAATTTCTCTCACACAAGGGAAGGGGGAAGGGGAATGGAGGAATAATAGGGGAATAGGCAGCATGCTTCAGCAATGGGGGAGGGGCACGAAATGTTCCAAAGAATATGGCTAGACCTATCAGACTACTCTCATTGAATGTAAATGGCTTATCCTCAAATCTCAAACGATATAGGCTAGCTAAGATGGCAAGAGACGAGGGTATCAATGTAATATGCATACAGGAAACACATAAAGCCAAAAGGGACCCTAAGCCACTGTTTAACAACTTGGGGTGGGCGACTTTAAGTGAGTCCAGAGGGACCAACAAGGCCAGAGGAGTGGCAATATTAGCAAATAAAAATTTGAACGTAGAGGTAATAGATAAATTGACGGACAAGGAAGGCAGGTATGCAGTAGTGAAGGGCAAAATAAACAATACGTATCTTACAATCCTTAATTTATATGCACCCAATAGAGGACAAAAGAAGTTCCTAAACAAAGTAATACTAAAGACCCAAAACTTCTTGCAGGGAGAGCTAATAGTAACTGGTGACTTTAATATGGACATTACAAAGCACAGCAAAAATCTGACAAAGAAATGGGGATTAAAGGAAGTATATGAGCTTAGTGGTCAAAAATCTACTCCCACCTTCTTTTCTAACAGGCATAGAACCTACTCCTGTATAGATTTTGTGTTAATTAAGGAAAATAGAACACTCTCAGTTAAAGTGGTCCGAACCCATCCAATCTGGATCTCAGACCATGCCCCTATAAGCCTGGAGGTGGACTTGAGCACAGAATGGACCAAGAAACCTTGGAGATACAATAACTTAGTTATAGCAAAAAAAGAGGATAAGGAATACATAAGGAAGCAAATCAAACTATACTTTAAAGAAAATAGGCATTCTGTAACTAGTAATACCTTGTGGGATGCGGCGAAGGCAGTGATTAGAGGAGTTTGTATTGGGAAGGAGATCAATATTAAAAAAGAGTGGCACCAAAATAGACAAAAAAAGATTCAGGAGTTGAGAGTGCTCCAGCAACAACAAGCGAGAGGCTATAACCCCCAAAGGCAGACCCAAATTAGAGAACTGAGAAGAGATTTGGACCAGTTAGATGCAATAACTCTGTGGAAAAAAGAAACATTAATTAAAAATGAATTTCGGAGGAATAGTATAAAGTCAGTCCAAAGATTGGTAAAGTACCTACGGGCTAGGAAAGAAAAACAAAGTGTGAAGTGCATAAGAGAAGGCTCCACAGTAATGCAAGGTTCAAGGGAGATTAGGGAGGCCTTTGCAAGATTTTATCAAGACTTGTATAAAGAGAAAGAAACGACAAAATTTGAAGAAAGAATACAGTTCACAATAACATTAGAGGACAGACAGAAGCTAGGGAAGGAGATAACGGTACAGGAAATAGAAGAGGTAATTAAGAAATTAAAAACAGGGAAATCCCCAGGACTAGATGGGTTTACTGCAGAATTCTATAAAGAATTGGTAGAAGTCTTAGCACCAGAACTCCAGATAATGTTTAACGCGATATTGAAAGGAGAACAAGCCCCAGAGTCATGGAGGAAAGCAGAAATAGTGGTCATCCCCAAACCTCAAAAGGATCCAGAAATGGTCGGCTCATACAGACCGATTAGTCTACTTAATCAGGACTATAAGATCTTTCTTAAAATTTTAGCAAACAGACTAAAGGAGGTGATACTGAAAATAGTTAAAGGGCTTTGTGAGAGGAAGGAATATAAGCCATCCAATTAGGAACATTCTCAATATAATAGAACATGGCCAAAAAAAAAAGTTTGCCCTCCTTAAGTTGGATGTATATAAGGCCTTCGACACGCTCTCTCACGAATATATATGGAAAATGATGGACGAATATGGGATAGGTGAAAAATTTAAGGGCGCCATACAAGAAGTATTTATTATGGGAATTGAGGTCCTAGCAGAAAGAATAAGAAATAGTGGCAGAATAGATGGATACCATATTGGGAGTGAGGAATTAAAGATCAATTTATTTGCAGATGATATAATGATTGCGCTGCTAAATCCTAAAGAGGGGATTAGAGAAATAAGGACTATATTGGAGGATTTTGAAGCATATTCAGGGCTAAGAGTGAACATGAACAAATCCGAAATTATGTACTTCAATGTCAGTAAATCAGAGAGAAGAGAAATTGCAAAGATGACAAAAATGGGCCCAGGAGCTAAGTCAATAAAATATTTGGGGATCGAAATCAGGAAGAATCGTAAAAAAACAGGGGAAGGGAATTTCAAAATGGTCTGGAAGAAGATCTGTAAGGACATGAAAAGATGGGCAAATAAAAATTTGAGCATTTCAAACAAAATAAGAGCTGTAAAGATGTTCTTAATTTCTAAGATGATGTACCTATTCCAAACACTCCCAGTAGAATTAAGTATACAACAGTTAGAAAAATGGAATGAAATAATTAGGGAATGGATCTTTGGAAGTAAAAATCCCAGAATGCAAAAGAAGTTCATTTATAACCCGCAAAATGTATTGGGGTGGGGTGTACCCAATCTAACAGATTACTATGAAGCTTTTAATGTCAAGTCAATGATAGAGATAGGAGAAGATATAGAGCAGAAATGGGTTAGATTGGAAAATGAATTAAACGAAGGAGCTGGGAGGCTGGGTATATTTACAACAAATGTGAAGAAGGAATACGGCAGAGCGGTGGAACCTAGGAGAACAGCGTTGAAAATATGGGAGTGGGCACCAGTGGAAAGTGTATATGGGGAATCAGACGACCCCCATTGGTGGAAACTACTCCAAGAAAAAGGGTTCGCTAGAATAAGAGATATGTATGGGGAAGGAGGCCGGCTTAAGCCACTACAAACAATAATTGAGACAGTAGGGAAACAGTATTGGTTGAAGGCGACCAGTCTATATAATGCAATAAAAAAGGAGAGGCAAAAGAGGGAGGGGGACTCAGAAGAAGTCGCAGAAACCTTGTATAAAGAAAAGAGGAAGACAAGTAAGGGTCTAGCGGGTAAGATATATAAAATAATGACAACTAATGAGGAGTCAATAATTAAAAGCACTCAAACGAGATGGGCTAGAGAGGGACTAACCTCAGAAACAACCTTAAAAAAATTAATGGTGGGGGTCAAAAAGATCAAGTTCGATAAATTTAGAGAAATGGAGCTGAAGTACTTCACCAAATGGTACTGGACTAGCCAATATGATATCGGGGATGAGTTCGAACTGCTGGCACTGCAATCAAGCCAACAGTTCAAATACCCCCTGCCCGTCCCGACACACAGCTGCCCCTTGTCCCCCGACCTCATCCGCAACGAGGTGGAGTGTCTGAAAGCCGTCTTCAACCGCCGGATCAAGGAGGTTCTCTTCAATTCCCTCTTCAGTGCCTACTACGTGGCCTTCCTGCCGCTGTGCTTTGTGAAGAGCACCCAGTACTATGACATGCGCTGGTCCTGCGAGCACCTGATCATGGTGTGGATCAACGCCTTCATCATGCTCACCACGCAGCTGCTCCCCCCCAAGTACTGCGACCTGCTGCACAGATTGGCCGCCCACCTGGGCAAGTGGCAGAAGCTGGAGCACGGCTCGTACAGCAACGCCCCCCAGCACATCTGGTCTGAGAGCACAATATGGCCCCAGGGGGTGCTGGTGCGGCACAGCCGGTGTCTGTACAAAGCAGTCGGGCCTTACAATGTAGCAGTGCCTTCCGATGTGTCCCACGCCCGCTTCTATTTCCTGTTCCACCGGCCGTTACGGCTCCTGAATCTGCTCATCCTCATCGAGGGCAGCGTGGTCTGCTACCAGCTCTACTCCCTCCTGCGCTCAGAGAAGTGGAACCACACGCTCTCCATGGCCCTGATCCTATTCTGCAACTATTATGTCTTATTTAAACTCCTGCGGGACCGGATAGTATTGGGCAGGGCATATTCGTATCCTCTCAACAGCTACGGGCTGAAGGCCCATTAATCATTGGAGGAAGGCTATTTTCATACAGTTCTATGTGGTGGGAATGTGCCAAAGTCCAGGAGTTTTGGAAGGAAATATTAGCCAGAATAAAGGAAAGGACAGGTGTATCAATACCTATAGATGTTAACTTAATGACATTAGGAACCTTAAAGATCGAGAGAATAGAAAGCACATATCAAGAGGTAGTTAAGGCAATGATACTAGCTGGAAAGGCAGTCATAGCATTAGGATGGAAAGACAAGAATAAGTGGACAATGGAGAATTGGAATAACTATCTGTTTGAATATATTCAATCAGATATAGTGACCCTGACAACGGAAGAGAACACCTGGGAGGAAAAGAAGACGCAAACAAGCAAGAAATGGTCATCGTATTTCGATTACATCAAGGAGGACGAAGCCATGAAGGATGCCTACTGGAAACTTTGGATTCTGTGCTCGTGGCTGAAGCAATGAAGAAAGAAGAGCAGGGGGAGGGACTGAGGGGATGGGGGGGGGAATCTTGTATCACAGTAGTGGGAAGATTATATGTGTGAAAGCCTGTTGAAATAAAAAGAGGTTAAAAAAAAAATGAAGGTTCAAAAGGCCATCCTTATTAAATACCCAATCCTTCAGTTTGGACTTTTGGTTTTCACTGTCCACTGGGCCCCAAAGGTCATCCAGAATTGAATATTTCTGGAGAATAGAGGACAGATGGCCCATACTTTTGGAGGATTTCAACAACAATCCAAAGCTTTGGACACCTAAGATATCCTGGGGCCGTTCCTGACATTTCCTCCAATAGGAGAGGATTCTGACATTGGCCCTGGCTTCCAACGATGCCATACCCAATTCAGTCCTCATCAACGCCACAGGTGAACCTTTGGGCAAAACCAGAACCCATCTAATAAAATAATTTTGCACAGTTTCTATCAGGGTTAACATCTACTCATTCCAACCCCAGATCTCTACCCCATACAGCATTGCATTGGTTATCTTACTTACAAACAATTTAACTACTGGGTCTATCAAACCACCACCTCTGAAAAAATAAAACTTCAGCAAAGCCCCTAGGTTGCTCATAGCTGTGGTCTTCAGCTGCCTAATATGTGGACGCCAGGAGAGGGTCTCTGAAAAAATTATACCTAAGTATTTATATGTACTACATTGCTCTATTGGTGTGCCTAGGATGCTCCAACTAGAATTCTTGGGTCTTTTCCTAAAAACCAAAACTTTGGATTTGGCGTAGTTTATTTGCAGGGCTTCTGCCTTGCAATATTTGCCTAGTTTGTTTAGTAATCTCCTCAGGCCAATCTTGGTAACAGGTAGAAGGACCATGTCGTCTGCATACAGAAGGATTGGAACTTTGTGTTGCCCAATATTTGGAGGCATAAATTCACTACCTTCCAAGCAGGCAATTAGATCGTTCAGATAAAGGTTGAACAGGGTGGGGGCAAGCACACAACCCTGTTTCACACCCTTCTGCACTGGTATGTATTCTGTGAGCCGACCCTCCCTTCCAACTTTCACCTTGACAGAGGTGTTGTTATGTAACAAGCTAATTAACTTAACCAGCCGAGGCTCGATTTTTATACTCAGAAGTTTCTGCCATAGCCTACCTCTATCTATAGAATCAAAGGCTGCTGCAAGATCGATGAAGGCAGCATAAAGGGCCTTAGTAGGGCCCCTAGAGGAAACTTATCTGCTTAGCGTTACCTCCGACTTGGAAGTGGAACAATTTTTAATCCTGCTGCAAAAGCACTCTTGGATAACCTGGGGTGAAGGCGTATGGGAAATCTGGTGGACGTGTGATAATGCTAAAAAAATTGGACAGCTGAATGCCCCCCAATAAATGCAGAATCAAAGAGAAAATGTGATGGGGAAATGAGGTGAAAGCGGGAGTAAATGCAGATGCAAATTTAAATGGCAACTAAGATCTGTGGAGAAAGGGGGGGAAATAACAAGGCAGAAAAGGCCAAAGTCAGTGCTGAAAGGACACTTCCAACCTAGAGGAGGGAAAGGAGTTGAGGCTGGAAAACCTTTTGCGCACACAGAAGTGCACACACGCACGCTCTTTACCAGCAGCCATAAGAGGAAAGGGGGACAGTTTGGAACAAGTATTGACCTCTCTGGGAGCCCCAGATTATTCTTGTGGCATCAAGTCTACCCAACAGTATCCCAATGGGGAGGGAAAAGATTTTTTTCCCATTTAAAAATAGACCTCTTGAGGCCTAGCCAGCTCAGCATGCTGAGCAGAGACCCCAGTATGGGGGGAGGAATTTAACGGCTGGGGGAAGCCAAGAGCATGGGGGTGGGGGTTTGTGACTGGGCCAGCCATGACTGAATGCAAATGCTGTAAACTTCGTAGCATAGGAAAGCTTCTGCTAACTACTGAGGCTGTTCATGTGAACTGATGCAAAAGCAACATTGGAAAATGTATTAATTTTCAGAGGGGTTATGAGGAATATAGAAAAAATGGATACAGGGTAACTGGGGGGAAACCCAGAATAAAGACTCATCATTTGATTGTGTGAATCTCTTGTATGAAGTGAAATCCAGGTGGGGATTCTCTGAACTCTACTAACAGGGAGGAGAATTTTGATAACATCTCTGGCAAAGCCAAACACCTGCAAAGACAAGCTCTTGCAACTCCTCTTCTTCTACCCGTGCTATCTGAGCCATCACTTGCTTTTTCAATGTTTCTTAGCAATTTCCTCCTAGAGGATGTATCAAGTAATGCTCCTCCCTTCCCAACTGATTTAAATCTACCCTATTAAAAGAAAACAAGAGGCTGTGGTTGCACCATGCTTTAAAATTTGCAATTGCATTTTCACAAATAGTTTCAAGGACTTAAACATGCTTAACTTTTTTTGTGTGTGTTCAGGAAATGCCCCCGACCTTTTGCTTGAAGCATTCTCTGTCTTTGATGTTTCTCCATTTGTCTTCATATTGGCTTCATATTTTGCATTAGGGATTACTGAAGCTGAGAATGGGCTGTGCTGCAGCTGATTCCCTCCCATTCTCAGGTACAGAACATCATTCTTCAGGCAAATATGTTGGCATGGAAAAGAATCCTAGAGTGCTCCCAGTATGCACTGCAGGTCAAAATCTGCCATGAACCATCTATTATGGACAAAAGACTTTCATAGCTTTCAGCCTATGCAGGAAGTTGTTTCATTTGATCTACCTGTGTGAGGGAAAGAGAGGGGCTATGACTCAGTGATAGAGCACAAAGTGTTCATAAAAATCCAGGTTCAAGATCGGTTAATAGGCAATATGAGACCCTCTGCCTGAGATCCCAGAAAGCCAACAGCAGGCAGAGCTGACTGGCCAATGGTTTGATGCAAGTGTTGTTGTTCAGTCACACAGTCAAGACTCTTTGCGACCCCATGGACCTCATCATGCCAGGCCCTCCTGCCATCCTCTGGAGTCTGCTTAATTGACTCAAGTATACCCAGATTAACCAAGCACTTGACTGTCTATGGGATGGTTCACGTAAGTATCACCCATAGTGATACTATGGTTATATACATATATATCCCCTCAATGACTCTGTGGGGGCAGTTGGGGCAGACAAGGCCACTCAGCAGGGATGTGATGACCTACAGTCTGTCCTCCAGTGCTATCATTTTATCCAGAAGAACTGATATCTGTAGTCTGGAGATCAGCTGCAATCCCAGGAAAACTCCCACCCCCACCTGGTTGTTGGTAACCCTTCTTACTGGGCCAACTAGAAGTGGGTCAGTAGTGGGGATGTGCGGCAGGGGGGGAATCCAGGTATTTTTGGATTTGGGATTTGGGAACCGAAAAATATTTGGGAATACCAAATATTCCTGAATGCCAATATTGGCATTGCATCTGGGTTTTGGAAAATTCGGGATTCTCGAACATTTTCAGCTTCATAATATCCTATAGGTGATTATAGTCAAAGAGAAAATCTCGTAGGGTATATCCAGTGGGCTGGGGGGGAGGGGTGTGAGGGAGAGGCACCAAATTCATAGTGTTACTGCTGAAGCCTCTCCCCACATGAACTCCCCAAGTTCCAAAAAGATAGAAGCAGAAGGAGGAGGAGGAGAAGGTGATTGGATTTATACCCTCCCCTTCCTTACCCAATGGAGTCTCAGAGTGGCTTACAAACTCCTTTCCCTTCCCCTCCCCACAACAGACACCCGGTGAGGTAGGTGGGGCTGAGAGAGCTCTTAACAGAGACTGCTCTTTTTTCAAGAACAGCTCTTGTCAGAACTATGGCTTGCCCAAGGTCATCCAGAAGCTGCCAGTGGAGGAGTGGGGAATCAAACCTGGTTCTCCCAGATTAGAGTCCGCACACTTAACCACTACACCAAACTGGCTCTCTTACCTTTAACGTAAATAATGTCTCAGCACGGGGGGGGAAATGGCATCCAAAGTGAAACTTACTACAGGAACTACCAGTTCATCATCACCAAGTCATAGACCGGAAATGACCATGGACACTGCAAGTATGATTTCCAAAGCATTACGCCCTCTGCTGGACCAGATGACAAACCTCAACAAAAACTTTGAAATGCTCCAAAAAGAGATTGAAGAAGTCAAGTCCACATCAGAGAAGACTTTGAATCAAAAAGTGGAATCAGCGGAAAAGGAAAGAACTTCAGCAAAACAACAACACTCTTCACAGTCTAGCAAGGGGGTGTTATTAAAGAGTCTTTAATAATGCCATCCAAAATGGTTTTATGGCAACAGGAGGTATTTGTGAATTTCCTGCATTATACAGGAGGTTGGACTATATAACCCTGAAGGTCCTTTCCAACTCTATTATTCGATGATTCTATGATTCTAAGTGTTACACAGATGCAAACACCCTTTAAACATTGTACTTCCAAACTAAGCCAATTTGGTGTAGTGGTTAGGTGCATAGACTCTAATCTAGGAGAACCCGGTTTGATTTCCCACTCCTTCACATACAGCATGGGTCAATCACAAGTTCTTTCAGAGCTGTTCTCGCAAGATCAGTTTTCGAAAGAGGTCTCTCAGCCCTACCTACCTCACAAGGTGTCTGTTGTGGAGAGGGGAAAGAAAAGGAGATTGTAAACCACTGAGATTCCTTTGGGTAATGAAGGGTGGGGTATAAATCCAAATCTCTTCTCCACTCTCTTAAGTGTAGCCCTATCTTCCCTGAGTTACCCATGGCTTACTTGAACTACAAGAAAATCCTTTATCTTGCTTGCTTTCTCAACTAGATTTTCCACATTTTGCACTATTACCATTGTCCAACTTGTCTAGGATTTGAAGGCTCTGTTTATGAAGGCAGGCACTTTGGTAGATATAATTGTGTATTGATTTATCTTGGATGATGAATGAGTGTAGTTTAAACCAGGCTGTTTTATTGGTGTGCATAAACAACAACGAGGTAATTAAAATAGTCTGAGCTTTTGATAAATTGGGCTAGAGTTTGCCACCATTTTGATGCTCTGTTGGGGGTGGGGTATTTCCTACCGTGGTCATCCTGGGATTGGTAAACTGCCTAGGCCTATGTGTACATGTCTCTTCTTCATTCAGGGTGTCTGATAAATTTCCTAATGTAGTTACTTCACAGATGTCTCCCAATCAGGTTCAAGGTTTTAGTGCTAACGTTTAAAGCCCTTAACGTTTAAAGCATACCTTTGGGACCACCTCTTCTTGTTCCCCCCCCCAAAGGGCACTACACTCAAGTGATATATATAAAAAACCTGCTGGTGATCCCTGGCCCTCAGAGCATCTGGCTGTCCTTGACCAGAGCCAATGTTCAACCTGGTGGAACATTCTTCCAACTGAGATCTGGGCTCTGCAGGACTTGATGCAATTCCACAGGACCTGTAAAACAGAGTCGTTCCACCAGGCGTACCATTGAGGACAGCGACAGGTTTTCCATCAGGACTGGCCTCATCCCTCCTCTCTCCTGCTCCCCTGCCCCCTCCTTCTTATCAGATAGTTTTAGACATTCACCCCCTGAGAACTGGCATCATCGATTGTGTGATATTTGATTGTTTTGATTGTATTTTTTATATATTGTATTTAAATGAATGTTTTAAACTGTATATATATAATTATATGATGTTACCTGCCCTGGGCCAATTTACAGGGAGGGCAGGATCTGAGCCTAATGCCATAAATAAATAATAAGTGGCAACAATCAGGTCTTTTGGATCCTACCGCAGCAGACCCCAGCCTTCTGCAGACATGGACTGCACTTCTCCTCATAAGTCCGTCCACAGCTGTTAGCACTGTGGATGCTGCTGCACCTCTCGCCTCGTGTCTCGTTGGTTTGCCCACCTTCTCATGTCTGCACTGTGGATCCTGAAGCTAATCTTGCATGGAGTCCCACAACGTTCCTGATGGTGTCCTGCCCTGCCTAATCCTGGTGTTGTGTTATGGCTAGCCTCAGTTAATAGTAAATGGTTCCTTGCCCTTTGAACTCCTACCCTGCAACATTTATCAACCACCTTTCCATCTGGAGATGTTCATGGGACTGCACAAACTGTCTGTTAATGCATATTACAGTTCACCAGGCTAGCAGGAAGAAGGGACATGCCCCAAAATGCCTCCTAGCCTGAGTGATTCAACAAGCAACCCCAATGGACTTAGCCAAGGACACTGTCAACTCATGTCTTTTAAAGTTTGGAAGATAATTCTCAGTCAAAATCTCTTTTGAGAAATAGTGTAAACTTTTGAGTTTTTTCATGTATATGGTTTTAAGGAAAATTTCAAAATTATAAACAAGTAATGGTTTTTGTTATACATTTCACAGTTGTATAGGGGTATGTTACACAAATGTTAGGGGTATATTACACAAATAATACTTTTGTCCTTTTATTACAGCATAACTATTTGCATGTTTAATGTTGACTAACTCAAAAGAAAATTATGCTATTAATTACTTTCAAATTAGATAACAGGAGAGCAATTTACATGAGTCTAAAAATCTTATTCAAAGATAAGCAGGTCACAAGCAAGGAGTTTCTAAGAAATCCCAAATCAATTCAGATGCTCATATTTAGAGGTTTTTAAAATTATCTCCTAGCTGTCCCACTTGATAAAGGTGCACAATCTTGGCTAACTAATTATCTTTGAACTTCAAACACCATACAAAGTTACTATCACTTGAATATCTTCTTCAATTTTTTTAAAGCCTGTGAATTAATTCTTGCTATTTTTTATTAAAACAAAGTATATTTAAAAACAGTGACTACAGATTTCTCTCACAAAGAATTAACTGTTGGCCCTCAACAAATCTTTGAAGTTTATCTTAACTTTGGTGAAATTCAAAAATTCTTGCCATTCTCAGATGCTTCTTGCATTTGGGCCCCAACACATATTACCCATTGATATGGATTAGACAGTTTCTAATCTACAAAAGACCATGTTAGTATGTTACTCCTTTGTTACTTACTCCTCTCCAAGGCTACGTTTAGCTGAGAGACTAGGCCAACTCTCTTTCTGGCTTTCAGAAACATCCTTTATGATCTTTTCCATCAAGACCAGCAACCGTCCCCCTATATTTCTGGCCACAACAGTGACACTGTTGAACTCAGAAGACTTCAATGGAAAAATAGGGCAGTCTCCCGGGGCCTGGTACAAGACAAGAAGGACTCACCAGGGGTTGCCCTTGATGCTCTGGGGGGTTGGGTGGGTGGGGTGGAAGTGGTTAGAACATTGGCCTGGGGTCTGGGAGACTCTGCCATCAGTGCTCACTGGTTGGCCTTGAGGCCAGTCACATTTTTCTGTCAGCCTAGCTTATTTTAGGATTGTTGTTGTGAGGATAAAATAGAAGAGAGTAGCATAAGCTGGTTGGGAGAAAAGCAGGATCTACATAATTAAATTAATAAGTATTGTTTTATTTTGCCCATTTTAATTGCTGGTATTTCAGATTAGTTTTGTTTCTTGCATCCCACTCCTAAAACATTCCTGTGCAATTGGCATGAAAATAATGCTTACAAAATTACATTGATTTATCGATAAATTCAGCACAAAGAAACAAAAGAACTGTTTAAATAAATGCTTGTGCGTTTGATTAGCACACACAAAAATCGAAAGAGATTTTTGAGACAAAACATTAATGTTTTAGAATTCAGCTACATCCTAAGATTCTCATGATAAATAGGGACAGTTGTATCATAAGGAGACCTTAACACATCTCCTTCCACTGTTGTATTGCCACATTTTAAAACCAATTAACCCATACCCCTTATTTATATATAAATGCTGCTTCTATGACTTTCTCTTCCAAACATGTTTTCACCATTCTGATAAAAAACATTTACCTCTATCAAAAGGCAGATTAGAGACGGAAATCTGTTACTTAACTGTCAGAGGCAGAACCTATTTGCATACCACAACAAGGGAACACAACATTCGATTACTGACACACAATAGCATAACAGATGATCTCCCAAGATATATATTTGATTTGCACTTATTAATGTGAATCTGTGAGACTGTATAATGAAGTTATTAACACTGACAAAGCCCAGTGCATGCCCACAGCTATCCATTGCAAATTCACAAATATGTTTCTTCTAAAAGAAACCCAAAAAACTAGGCAACAGCTGGTCTCTTCCTGTCCAAGTTCCTCTCTCAGCATGAAGTCTCACTCTTGCAAAGAACCTGTTGGAAGCAATTCCTGTTTTGGTGTCAATAAAGTCACAGCTTAGGGAAAACTATGAACCTGCTTTATTTGAATGATTGTTTAAACAATACACCCCTGTTAATTTCCCAAGTCAAGACCTATTGAGCTATGAAAAACTCTGGGGAACAGGAATGGGATTTTTTAAAAAAAGGACTGATGATGCAAGGCCCTTAAGCTAAGCAGATCTGGCGTTCAGCACGTGCCCCTGTTCGATCCATGATAGAGATTAGAATGCACACATTGTGGAGAAACTCATTTTTCTTTGAAGGTTCGAAATGAGCAAAACCCTCCACCTCTAGTTTTAAAACATTTTCCTCTCCCTCTCTCTTGGCAGAGTGCAGGTGGAAGGGCATTACCAGCCTCACCCACCAAGCCTTTAGAAATGCAAGGAGCAGGCTCTGAGATGGTCAAGTCACACAACCACATTCCTCCAGCTAGACAGGTGATGTCTAACAGGGAACATAGTTCTGACGAAACCCCCAGAGAAGTGTTTTCCTGGAGACGTCAGCAAAAGCTTCTGTTACACTCAAGTTTCTAGAATCAACCTGGAAGTGAGCATTTGGCCTGAGACGGACCTATTTGTGATGGACAGCAGCAGGTGTAGTTAAACTGGTCTGGACTCGTTCAGAAACTAGGTAAAACAAAGTGTCTCGTCCCTAAGCAACAGTATAGATTTTTCAGACCACCAAGTTCTTAACCAATCATATATTTTCCCACCAAAAAATTTATGTTAGAAGTTGTAACTCAGTTACTTTCTAAATTTCTATAAATGTTTTGTGTAAACTCAGATCAGGGTCCTTGAGGCTGGTGTTCTTGGACTCGTGCTTGTTAAAATAAATTGTTCTTCTATTTAAGGAGTCTCTGGTTTGGGGTGTGGTTGTTTCCAGATTCAACCTGTAGAGGGACTCAGTGCGCCAAAGAAATTCCAGGACAGCTTCTTTGAGGCAGCCTGACTTGATCAGCCGGAAGACAAAACGAGATGTTATCAAATGCCCAGGCCCGAGAGAGAGAGAGAGAGAGAGAGAGAGAGAGAGAGAGAGGGGGGGAGGTCTCTTTTATGCTGGTTCCATGGAGGCTGAGGGAGCCTGCAGCTGGGGTCTACTGGAGGTGGCTATTGCCACGTGCACACTCTGCCGTCAACTGGCATTGCACAAATAGTCGGAAGAAAGAGACCAACACCGGAATTTGGTATAAATTAAAGGGCAGCTTTATTTAACTTTCAGATTAACTTGAATCAACTATAACTGGCAAGGGCTGCAACTCAACTCAGGCAAAAGGACCCCCTGATCCCTTTCCTGACCTTAAATGGGGTGAACCACCAAGCCCCTGGTGCAAGCCAACCGTAACATAGTCGTTGCCAGGCGGCAGACATGCTAACAACCCCAAAGGGAGCCAGCCACCTCTAGCCATGGAGCATGAGGGGAGACCCACTCCAAGGTGTGTCACAGGCCACTAGCAGTCCCCATCTGAGGCCCGTGCCAAAGTATGGTTTGTGCTAAGCATGCCAACCCCCCAATCAACGAGGGGTCTGTCAGTCGGTGTTCCCCCTCATCAAGAAAACCAGGCCAGATTCCTGCCAACATCCTCGTTAACAGCACCGCCTCAGAGCCAATTCCCCTACCACAATGACAGTGTGATGTAGGCAAAAACACCCCTTTTCCTGGCCAATTTGAAAAGCGGGGGGGATTGCTACCCAGCCCCAAAACTGGTGACCAGCGGAAGCCCACATTCTCAAGAGTGGGCAGATGGGTTGATTGCAAAAAGACTGCCCCGATGAGGGAGAGCGCTGTGCTAATAAGCCCTAAACACAGGCCTCTCTTCATCCATGTATGCAAAGGCCCTTGGCCCACCCACTGACTGACAATCTGGCGCAGTCCTTGCCTCAAATCCTCAAGGAAAATACAGTTACCAAATTCAGACCAGTGAACACCATCATCTCAGTAGAGATGGACACATTCCTTTACAAATCCAAGCCCACTCCTCATGGCATTTCCCAGTTCATGGTTGGCCTTCTTCTGAGCCCACTCAATGGTGTGTGGATCAGAAGACCATTTCCACACCCTCCAGGGCAAAATGGCCAACCAAACCAGCTTGACATTGGGCCAACATGCTACAATGCCCTTCATGTCTGCTTGTGCTTGCAGAAGGCTTTCCCTCCACCATCCCCAGATCATTGCCATCCAAGTGGAGGACCAGGATGTTGGCCACTCTGCTCCACAAACAACAAAGGTATCAACAAGAGCTGAACATTATACCTATAATGGTTTTGCAAGGGAGATTTTCAAATAGTCCCTACACTGACAGAATTTGCCCTTGTGGTCTTAACAGGATTCACACCCTGCTGAAATGCAGATTTTTTTAGATTACAAGGGATTACTTTACTAAGGCTTTACTCAACCAATCATCCCCCTATTCTCCAGAAACCCTGGCTCTTTTGCTCAGTGATAAGGATCCCACGATCACTCTAGCAATTGCAAAATTTGTCTCAGTCCTTTTAGCCCTTGCATCTAAAAAATAAGAAATTCGTTTTCTGCTGCTCAAGATTTGTGAATCAAGCTTCTAAGGGTACAAAAGGAAAGGAAAGGAGGTTCTCTTTAATCATCATACTTAATAGCAATGGATGGATGTATTATCTGTTTGGCTAATTCCCTTTTAAAGCCAACTAAACTAGAAGGTATCAAATCAACCTGTGGCAATGAAATCCACGAACCAACTGTGTAGTTAAATTAAATTATACTGTGCCCTAATTTCAGCCTGTATCCACTGACCTTCTGGGGTTTGTGGGCAATCTGATTCAAGGTATAATCCTAAGAAGGCCTATTCAAGTCTAGTTAATGGAGCTTACACCCAGGAAACTGTTCTTGAGATGACCGTTAACCACATATTTATCATTCAATGACACTGATGACAAGTAAATTCAGAGCAGACAAAAGGAACTATGTCTTCACACAATATCATAATTTGTTTTGTAGAACTTACTGGATATAGCAATCATCACTACCTGAGATGTTTTTAAAAGGAGATTAGAAAACTTAATGGAGGATCAATACCTATTCGCCATGGTAACTAAACTGAACATCCACATTCAGAGATGATGTGTCTTTGAATTCCAGTTGCTGGAGTCGACCGAGAGGATGCCATTGGGCTCTGGACCCCAATTTTGGGGCCTTCTGAGCATCTCACCAATATGGAAAGAAAGATGCTGGACTAGATGGTCCATGCAGAGCCCATGTTACTACTGAGCACCTGAAAAGGAAACTCAATAGTAATTTTTTTGCTCTTGTTAATATTTGCTTACCAAGCCAACTATTTGCAGTGAGCCCTCTTGGGAATATATACACATCAAGCAACTTTGAGCTGTGTCATTACAAAATGAAATCACATGTCTAAAAGAAATATTGTTTGCCAAAAAATTTTCACTGAAATTTAATTTCTACCTTTGTGAGTAATGAGGGGAAAAGCCAATGACTTTGCCCTAATGGATTGAATGCTTGTGCCAAGATTTATGGCAAGACAAGATATTGAGGGTGGCTTTGATCAATTTGGTCATTTGCAATATCAATTTAGGTAAGACAGCAGGCATTTGTTTATGAAAATCATTGTATATAAACAATGGGAAAATAATTTGCAGATTCATGGCTTCCTGTTCAAACTGAGGGGTTTCCCAATATTGTAAAAAAATATCCCACAGAAAAATCTGCACACTGGGGAACGTAAGAACATAAGAACATAAGAGAAGCCAATGTTGAATCAGGCCAATGGCCCATCCAGTCCAACACTCTGTCACACAGTGGCCAAAAATACCATGTGCCATCAGGAGGTCCAGCAGTGGGGCCAGGACACTAGAAGCCCTCCCACTGCTGCCCCCTCCAGCAGCAAGAATAGAGTGCATCACCTGCCCCAGACTGAGAGTTCCCATCTATACCCTGTGGCTAATAGCCACTGAAGGACTTCTGCTCCATATGTTTATCTAATTCCCTCTTGAAACTGTCCATGCTTGTAGCTGCCACCATCTCCTGTGGCAGTGAATTCCGTATGTTAATCACTCTTTGGGTGAAGAAGTATTTCCTTTTATCTGTTCTAACCCGACTGCTCAGCAATTTCATGGAGTGCCTACGAGTTCTTGTATTGTGAGAAAGGGAGAAAAGTCCTTCTTTCTCAACCTGCTCAATCCCATGCATATAAACCTCGATCATGTCACCTCTCAGCCGTCGTTTCTCCAAGCTAAAGAGCCCCAAGCGTTTTAACCTTTCTTCCAACCCTCCTATCATTCTAGTTGCCCTTCTCTGCACTTTTTCCAATGCTATAATATCCTTTTTGAGATGTGGCGACCAGAACTGTACACAGTATTCCAAATGAGGTTGCACCAATGATTTATACAGGAGCATTATGATACTGGCTGATTTGTTTTCAACTCCCTTCCTAATAATCCCCAGGCATAGCATTGGCCTTCTTTATTGCAGCTACACACTGTCTAGACATTTTCATTGAGTTATCTACTATGACTCCAAGATCTCTCTCTTGGTCCGTCTCTGCCAGATCAGACCCCATGAACGTGTATTTATATTTAGGATTTTTGGCTCCAATGTGCATCACTTTGACCTTGGCCACATTGAACCCCATTTGCCACGTTGACGCCCACTCACCCATCCTCAACAGATCCCTTTGGAGTGCCTCACAATCCTCCCTGGTTTTCACCACCCTGAACAACTTTGTGTCATCTGCAAATTTAGCCACATCACTGCTTACTCCCAATTCCAAATCGTTAATAAACAAGTTAAAAAGCATCGGACCGAGTACAGATCCCTGTGGTACCCCAGTGCTTACCACCCTCCACTGAGAAAGTTTCCCATTTATACTCACTCTCTGTTTCCTATTTATAAGCCAGTTTTTGATCCACAAGAGGACTTGTCCTTTTATCCCATGACTATTGAGCTTACTTAGGAGCCTTTGATGAGGAACTGTATCAAAAGCTTTCCGGAAGTCAAGGTAAATAATATCTATTGGGTCCCCCTTGTCCACATGTTTGTTCACTCCCTCAAAAAACACTAACAGGTTAGTGAGACAAGATCTTCCCTTACAGAACCCATGCTGAGTCTGCCTCAATAGTTTTTGTTCATCAATGTGCCTACTAATTCTTTCCTTAATAACAGTTTCCACCAACTTACCCGGTATCGATGTCAGACTGACTGGCCTGTAATTGCCCGGATCTCCCCTGGAGCCCTTTTTAAAGATGGGAGTGACATTAGCTACCTTCCAGTCCTCAAGAATGGAGGCAGATTTTAAAGAAAGATTACATATTTTTGTCAGGAGATCCACAAGTTCACATTTGAGTTCTTTCAGAACTCTCGGATGAATGCCATCCGGGCCTGGTGATTTATTAGTTTTTAAATTGTCCATCAGTCGGAGGACTTCCTCTCTTGTCACCGCAATCTGATTCAGGTCTTTCAAACCCCCTCCCGAAATCGGTGCTTCTGGAGTGGGCAAACACTTCTCCTCTTCCACAGTGAAGACAGAGGCAAAAAATGCATTCAGCTTCTCAGCCATTTCCCTATCATCCTTCACTACTCCTTTTACCCCTTGGTCATCCAAGGGCCCCACTGCCTCCCTGGCTGGCTTCCTACTTCTAATGTATTTGAAGAAAGTTTTATTGTTGGTCTTTATGTTTTTTGCGATATGCTCCTCATATTCCCTTTTTGCTTGCCTGATCGCAGACTTGCATTTTATTTGCCATAGTCTGTGTTCCCTTTTATCAACCTCACTAAGACTAGCTTTCCACCGCTTAAAGGAATCCTTCTTACCTTTTACAGCTTCCAGTACTTTATTTGTTAACCATGCAGGCTTTTTTCTATACCTATTTGTACCTTTCCTAACCTGCGGTATATATTTTTTCTGAGCTTCTAGGATTGTCTTTTTAAATAGTCTCCAAGCTTCCCCAATGGTTTTGACCTTCTCCACTATTCCTTTCAATTTCTTCCTCACATGTCCCCTCATACCAGAGAAGTTACCCCTTTTAAAGTTAAAAGTGGTTGTGTCAGTCTTTTTGAGCAACTCCCTATCTGTACAAATGTTAAACTCAATGACATTATGGTCACTGTTCCCAAGTGGTGCAATCACTTTTACATCTCTCACCAGGTCTTGGGTGTTACTTAGGACCAAATCCAGGATCGCCTCTCCCCTGGTAGGATCTGTGACCATCTGTTCCACAGCACAGTCATTGAGAGTGTCTAAGAACGCAATCTCTTTTTCCCGACTAGAACTCATATTGACCCAATCAATGTGTGGGTAGTTAAAGTCGCCTATTACAACACAGTTATTTTGTCTAGCCGCTATCTTTAATTCATTCATCATTTTATAATCCTCCTCTATCTTTTGATCTGGTGGGCGATAACAAACTCCCACTGTTAAGCCTCCTTTTGGACCCACTATTTCAACCCATAGCATTTCCAGAAGTGAATCCAATTCTCTTACCCTCTCAATCTTACTGGACGGTATACCCTCTCTGACATACAGAGCCACCCCACCTCCAACCCTTTCCCCCTGTCCTTCCGATATAATTTATAACCAGGAATCACCATATCCCACTGATTTTCCTCATCCCACCAAGTTTCTGAAATACCCACAATGTCTATTTCCCCCCCCAACACCAAGCATTCTAACTCCCCGATTTTACCTCGGAGACTTCTAGCATTTGTGTATAAACACTTATAGTTTCCCATGTTTGTTAAGCCCACAGCCTTCCTCTTGCTGCCTCGAGACCTTGCCAGGCAGTTCCTATCATTAGCCACAGTCTCAGTGGACAATTGTAATCAATTTCCTTGTACAAAAGTAATAGCTACCCCTTCATCTCTTTGAGATGAGCCATCCCGAACCAGAGACTTTTCATCTCCTGTCGGCTTTCCCCCATTATTCAGTTTAAAAACTGCTCTGCCACCTTTTTGATTTTGAGCGCCAGCAGTCTGGTTCCTTCTCGGGACAAGTGGAGACCGTCCCTTTTGTACAGCTCCCTCTTGTCCCAAAAAGCATCCCAGTGCCTAACAAACTTGAACCCTTCCCCCTACACCACCATCTCATCCACGCATTGAAACTCCTGATCTGTGCCTGTCTCTCCGGCCCTGTGAGTGGAACAGGTAGCACTTCTGAGAAGGCTACCTTGGAGGTCCTGGCCTTGAGTTTCCTGCCCAGCAGCCTAAATTTCTCCTCCAGGACCTCATGACTGCATTTCCCCACATCGTTGGTGCTGACATGCACCACGACCACTGGCTCCTCCCCAGCACTATCTACCAGCCTATCTAAAACACGCGTAATGTCCGCTACCTTCGCACCAGGCAGGCAAGTTGTCAGGTAGTCCTGCCATGATGGATGGAGGGGAGGGGAGGATGGCTATGGGCGCCATGGTGGCGTGACGGGCGGGAGGTTGGGATCGTAGGGGGGTTGATTTATGCCTGGTGTGTGAGAATGGAATGTGGCTCTGGCAACCCCTATCTCTGCTAGACTGGACGTTCTGACCTTGAGGAGTCAAGCTGCGAGCTTTCCTATCGCTTTCAAAGCTGCAGCTTTGCTGAGACTAATGGGGGCGGTGGGAACTTCATTAGCGTAGTAACTTTCGATTCCCATTCGCATGTTATTCCCTGATTGGTAGAAGGGGGGGTCCCCATTCACCCCCTTCCCTGTATAACCGCCTGCTTTGTGTAACCAAGTTATTCTGAACAATGTATCTGTACCAGTAACCTTTCTATTGCAGCTTTATAATAAACGCTATTCTTGTTTGAACCGCAAGGCATGGTGTTTGGCTGACTGAGTTAGGGCTTCTGACAGTTTGTTCAGAATCATCATCAACTTTCGGGACTGGTCAGAAACCCGCGACTCCAAAATGAGCAGCGGTGAAGAAGACACTCTCCCGATTGAAGAAGAAAAGAAAAAGGAGAAGAAACCTCCCAGGAAGGATGTACCCAGAGAGACCCCTGACACGTACGTGCCGGGACAATGGGGTCCGGAGTATGACTTCGGAGGGCCCTACGGGGATCCATATGGGGCAGCCTATGGGGGGGTGACCACCCGAGTTGGACGTAGATGAGACTGGGTGAAACCCCTGGCTGAAACCCACGAAATGTGGTTTGGAACCCCGCGGGCATCGGTGGGGGGAAGCCACCCCGAAAGATCGGTCTGCAGGCTGGTCATGGCTGGGTCCCTGGAAGATGCCGGCCGAGACTCCGAGAGCCTGGAAGGTGCCGTGGTGAGGCGGAGGTGGAGTGGGGAACCGAGCCAAGACCGCCTGATGCGCTTCCTAGATGAATCCCTCGCCCGCATCCCACAGATGATCGCTGAGGGCATTCGTGAAGAGCGAGAGCGACAAAGGCGAGAGGAACCACCAGACCAAGCTCCCCAGGATCAACAACCGGTGCCGGATCAAGACCAGCAGAACGTGCCAGCCGGCCCCCCGGCGCAACCTGCTGGACCAGGGCCGCAGGGGCCACCGGGGCAGCCACCCCCTCGTCCATGGGGGTTCTTGCCACCGAAGCCTGCGGAACTACTGGACGCAGATTTTGATGGAGACCCAGAAAAGTTTCCGTTCTTCCTCGTGAGAGCCGAAAGATTTATCGAAACTTGGGGCCACCTATTCCAGCGCGAAGATCGCATGGTCGATGTCATAGCGGCCCACCTAAAAGGAGCGGCCGCCGACTGGTACGTGGGACTTCATCAGGCCGATGGGCGTGAACTGAGGGAAATCGATTCTTTTATGTGGGCCATGAAAGAGCAATTCGAGGACATGAACTCCAATAAAGCGGCAAAGGCAACGATCCGGGCCCTCAAGCAAGGTATGAGATCGGTGAGGGATTACACGGCGGAGTTCCGTAGGTGTGCGGCTAAAATCCGAGGGGTGCAAGATGGGACCCTCATGGAGTACTACAAGTTGGGACTCAACGCGGAGATTCGCCGAGAAGTCACCAAGACCCAAGACCCGGACACACTCTCCGGGTGGATACAAGCCGCCATCACGATGGAGAACCGCCTGAAGACCATCAAATTGGATGATGCAGCAGCGATGGTTAACAGGGGCCCCGCGCCGCCAGCAAGGGGAAAACCCCCCACCCCGAACCCAAAACCGAAAGATGGCACAAGGGAACTCCGAATGAAGCAAGGTTTATGCCTCAAGTGCAGAGAAGGGGGCCACTTCGCCGCGAACTGCCCAAGCTCCCCTGCGTCGACTGGAGCGCCCAAGGGAGTCAAGAAAAAGTTTGACACGTCCACGCCAAAGCCGGTGGCAAAGCCAAGGGGGCGAAAGCCCTGCAAGCCAAGCCGCTCAGCGAGGCATCGGACTCATCGGATGGCGAGACCGCGCCGCAGGGAAACGAGACGGACCTGCTGTGAACAGCGCTGAACAGCAGGTCCCAGACTCCCAGGCGCAAATCCCGGTGAGCAAACCCCCTCTCTTTTCTTTCTCACGGTGACTTTAGTGGACCCGGGTCTATTGACCCATGTGAGAGTACGGGCTCTCATTGACTCTGGGTGTGGGAGAGACCTCATCAACCCCACACTAGTGACGGGACTAGGGGCAAAAGTTATTAAACTAAACGACCCCTTGATTTTTACTCAGATGGATGGCTCCACCATGAAAGAACCCTGTAAATACGAGACTGTGCCCTTGAGGGTGGGGATTGGGCATCACTGGGAAGAGAGGCCCTTCGTCGTTACCCCGTCTGCCCGCTTTCCCCTGGTACTCGGAAGCGCATGGTTCTTCGATCATGATCCACACGTATTATGGGGGAGGGGAAAGTGAACTTCATCTCAGAAAAATGCCAGTCCCACCTATGGAAGAACGAGTGGGGACCCATAACGGGGGGCAGACCCTAGTGACGGTGGGGGTGGCGGAAGCAGAACTAGAAGGTATCCCCCCAGAGTATCACGACCTGGCTTCTGTTTTTGGGGAGGAGGAAGCCGACGAATTACCCCCCATAGAAACTCAGACTGTGCGATTGAGATTTTGCCTAACCAGAAACTACCCAAGGGGAAGTTGTATTCTATGAGCCCCTCGGAGAAGGTGGAGCTGAGAAAATTCATTGACAAAAACCTGAACAGGGGGTTTATACGGCCGGCATCCTCCCCGTTTGCAGCTCCCGTGCTTTTTCGGAAAAAGAAGGACGGGGGGTTGCGGCTGTGTACCGACTATCGTGGCTTGAATGCAGTATCCAACACAAACGCTTACCCCATGCCCCTAATAAAAGACTTGTTGGCTGCGGTGGCTGGGGGGAAAATATTCTCGAAGCTAGATCTCCGGGATGCCTACTTCAGGGTCCGGATTCGAGAGGGGGATGAATTTAAAACAGCGTTCAACACACCCCTGGGCCAATTTGAATACTTAGTCATGCCGTTCGGGCTTCAGGGGGCACCAGGGGTCTTCATGAATTTGATTAATGAGGTGCTCCATAAGTATTTGTTCAAAGGGGTCCTTGTTTACCTTGATGACATTCTTTTGTATTCCCCTGACCTGAAATCTCACGTGAAACTGGTGCGGGAAGTTTTACAAACGTTGCACAAGCATAAACTCTTTGCTAAACTATCCAAGTGTGAGTTTCACAAGACGGAGATCCCTTTCTTGGGCTACCGCATATCCCAAAAGGGAATTGAAATGGACCCTGACAAAATAAAAGACGTGGTGGGGTGGGAGCCACCCAAAACACGGAGGCAACTCCAAGGGTTCCTCGGATTCGCGAACTTTTATAGATCGTTCTTATCAAACTTTGCTCAGGTGGCTCTCCCCCTAACTGATCTGTTGAAAACGAAAGGGAAGTCTCCCGAACACACTAGACCCGGGGCCAAACTAGACTGGTCTCCCGAGTGCCAAAGGGCGTTTGACAAACTGAAAGCCCTTTTTACATCAGAGCCTGTACTAGCTCTCCCGAATGAACTTAAAAAATTCATTGTACAGGTAGACGCTTCTGACGTTGCTATGGGAGGGGCGATCCTCCAAGAGGGAGAGGATGGTAAATTGCACCCCCTTGCCTATGTTTCCAGAAAATTTAACGATACTGAACGGAATTGGACGGTGTGGGAAAAAGAAGCGGGATCGATCCGCTTAGCGTTGGCTACCTGGCGCCATTGGCTAGAGGTCTGGACTGATCACAAAAACCTCGAGCTTCTCCGCTCCCCCCGCTCCTTGAATGCCAAACAGCTGCGTTGGGCTGATTTCTTCTCCAAGTTCAATTTTACACTGCACCACTTCCCGGGGACATCTAACTCGCTGGCCGATGCACTGTCACGCCTCCCTCAACACGACAGCAAAAGGGAGGAGATTCATGATTCGGTCTTCACGCCTTCCCAGTTGGGAGTGGCAGTGACTACCCGGAAGCAAGCCAAACGTTCCCCCCCGTCCCCAACTCCTCCTACCGATGACTGGGTGACGAAATTCTCTACAGCTATGTCTGACGCTGATAGGGAGGAGGTGAAGGGGGAGGAGGGAGTCTCTCCAGATGCGCATGGCTGCTGGACTAAAAATAACAAACTGTTTGTCCCTCGTTCCCTGAGGGGGGAGATGATGGGCTGGGCGCATGGATCGAAACTAGCTGGGCACACGGGGTTTGTGAAATCTCTCCAGCTCCTGCAAAGACAATTTTGGTGGCCCGGGCTACGAAAAGACATTTCATTATTCACGTCAGCTTGCCAAACGTGTTTGATGAGTAAGCCTAGACCCGGTAAACCCCCAGGAGCGCTGCAACCCCTCCCCACGCCGGCTCGTCCATGGGAAGTGATCTCTATGGACTTTATTACAGACTTACCCCTAGCGGGGGGCATACGGTCATCTGGGTGATAGTGGATCTGTTTACTAAGCAAGCTCATTTCGTTCCGTTTGCCTCCGTCCCCTCTGCCAAGAAACTAGCCTCAGCGTTCTTGCAACACGTTGTGAGGCTCCACACTTTGCCTGCGAAAGTGATCTCGGATAGGGGGGTTCAATTAGTTTCACAGTTCTGGAGTGAGTTAATGTCACTGCTTGGGGTGGAGCGGGGGGTCAGCAGTGCATACCATCTGGAGTCCGATGGGCAGACTGAGCGTGTGAATCAGACTCTGGAACAATATTTAAGGTGTTTCACGAACTTTCAGCAGGACAATTGGCACTCTCTCTTGCCTTTAGCTGAGTTCTGTTACAACAATACTCAGCACTCGTCGACGGGGATGTCCCCATTCAAGGCAGTGCATGGATATGACGCCCCGCCTTTGCCATTTCCGAGTTCTCCCGACCTCCCGGCGGGAGATGCTGGAGACTGGTGCAAACAATTGCAAATGGCGTGGTCATCTTTAGCCAAGACTCTGGAAGAGGCTAAGAACGCCTATAAAACCCAGGCAGACAAGAAACGCAATCTGTCTTGGGTTCCTAAGTGTGGGGAGTTTGCTTATTTGTCCACACAGAACTTGCGTAACATTCAACCGAGTCTCAAGCTTGGTTGGAAATTTGTTGGACCTTTTGAGATTGTGAGAGTTATTAACAATGTGACTGTAGAACTTGCCCTACCTAAGTCTCTAAAGTCTGTTCATCCTGTTTTTCATGTAAGACTTCTACGCCGGGCACCTGAGGAGAACAAATGGAGACCGAAACGACCCACCCCGCCTCCGCTGTTGGTGGGGGGGGAACCTCACTACGAAGTGGCGCACATCTTGGACTCTAAGATCTCTCGCAATCGCTTATTTTATCTAGTAGAATGGATTGACTTTGGGCCGGAACAGAGGGAATGGGTACGGGCGGAAAATGTTCTGGCCCCCCGGCTTATCCGTGCTTTTCACAAGCTGTACCCCCACAAGCCAAAGGGGTAGATTTATTTTCGAGGGGGCTGCATGTCAGGTAGTCCTGCCATGATGGATGGAGGGGAGGGGAGGATGGCTATGGGCGCCATGGTGGCGTGACGGGCGGGGAGGTTGGGATCGTAGGGGGGTTGATTTATGCCTGGTGTGTGAGAATGGAATGTGGCTCTGGCAACCCCTATCTCTGCTAGACTGGACGTTCTGACCTTGAGGAGTCAAGCTGCGAGCTTTCCTATCGCTTTCAAAGCTGCAGCTTTGCTGAGACTAATGGGGGCGGTGGGAACTTCATTAGCGTAGTAACTTTCGATTCCCATTCGCATGTTATTCCCTGATTGGTAGAAGGGGGGGTCCCCATTCACCCCCTTCCCTGTATAACCGCCTGCTTTGTGTAACCAAGTTATTCTGAACAATGTATCTGTACCAGTAACCTTTCTATTGCAGCTTTATAATAAACGCTATTCTTGTTTGAACCGCAAGGCATGGTGTTTGGCTGACTGAGTTAGGGCTTCTGACACAAGTCACCATACGGTCAGTACGCGGGTTCGCCACCCAGCTGTCTACCTGCCTAAGGATCGAATCACCAACTACCAAGAGCCCCCCTCCCACCCTTCCCAGGGACGGTTCCTTGGTACGAAAGGATACCCATTCACCAGCTGAAGAAGAGGTCCCTTCTGAGGGCACATTCCCCTTATCCTCAGCATGGTGCCCCTTTTCCCCTTGACCCTCATGCTCCCTGGCAGCAGCCGGGCTGCCAGATCCAGAGTGGGACATATCTAACAAGTCCCCGAGAGTCTTCCCCGTGCACCTAACTGACTGTCCCTGCTTCTCCAGGTCAGCCACCTTGGCCTCAAGGGAGCAAACTCGCTCCCTGAGAACCAGGAGCTCCTTGCACCGAGCACACACCCAAGACTTCGGACCAGTGGGCAGATAGTCATACATGTGACACTCCATGCAAAACACTGGATAGCCCCCAACCCCCTGCTGGCATTCTGGCTTCATAATTGTTTTTAAACAAATACTTTTCTATAACCCCCTTTTAAAACCCTTTGTATTTATATGGCTCCTGTTGTAGGAGTCTACTTACCTTACCAAGGAGCCAAGGTCCTGGCTTTCTGGCTCTTCCTGTGCTTCTAACAGAGCCCCTAGGCCAAGAGCCACAGGCAAAGAGCCTCGCCCTTTTGCTCTCACCCTTCGGCTCGTGCCAGAGACTCGTGCCTCTTGCAAACTTCCTTCCTTAAATGGAATTGTCTCCCAGGAGAGGGTGTGGCCAGCAGCTACTCCAAATCACCCAAGGCACTTAATGACGGTCAAACAAAGCCCCTTTCACACCCCAACTCCAGCAGCCAGGAGTCTGCTATTCAATTTCACCCAAGCACTTAATTACAGGCAAACAATGACCCTTTCACACCCTAACTCCAGCAGTCAGGAGTCTGCTACAACTCACCCACACACTCCCAAATACAGTCCCTGACACAATACCTTCTCAGCTAAAGCACCTCAGCTGAAAGTAAATAAATAAAAATACCACTCACCCCTCTGGCAGCTCAAACACCTTGCTCCTTCTCAGAGCTCAGCTGGGGCACATGCCTGATTAGGTAGCGGGCAAGGAATTCTTGAAACTCACTGGAGGTGAAAGCTGTCCCATTGTCCAAGATGATGGTGTCTGGAAGGCCATGGATGCTTAGGATCCAGCGGAGTGCCCTAATGGTGGCCTTGGAAGAGGTGGAAGTGACTGCCACTACCTCTAGCCATTTGGTGTAGGAATCCACCAAAATGAAGAAAAGCTGTCCTTGGAAGGGTCCCGCAAAATCTATGTGTAAGTGGGACCAGGATTTGTTGGTGGATTCCCAGTGTTGCACAGGGGCCCTCGGCAGCTCTGGTCAGGTTTCTTGGCAGGCCTGGCAACATTTAAAACAGTTCTCAATCTCTGCATCCAGACTGGGCCACCAAATGTAACTGTGGGTTAGTGCCTTCATGCACATGATCCCAGGGTGTGTCTTATGCAGCACCACGAGTACCTGCTGGTGCAGTGGGCCTGGAACTACTACCCAGCTTCCCCACAGCAAGCACCTCTTGTGCATGGAGAGTTCCTCCCTGCAAGAGGAGAATGCTGCAAATTCTGGGCCCGCCCGGCCAGTGGGTCAGCCGCTCCCTACCTAGTCGAGAACTCAGGAGAGGACATGGTCCCAAGCTGTGTATCGGGCCATGTCCACCACCTGGAATGGATGGTTCAGTAAGTCTTCGAATATCAGGATCTGGTGTGCTGGGGTGGGGTCCAGGTCACAGGACGGAAGTGGTAAATGGCTGAGGGCATCTCTGTGTCCCATTGCCTTACCCGGGTGGTAGATGACTGTGTAGGTGTAGCCAGAGAGGAAGATCAACCAGCGCAGGACCCAGGGAGACAGCATTTGCAGTGTCTGCCAATCCGGGCCCAACAGGCCCAGCAGCAGCTCATGATTGGTTGCGATGGTGAAAGGCTGCCCGTAGAGGTATTTGTGGAACTTCTTTGCACCCACCATGATTCCGCTCGGCCAGGGACAAGGTACATGAGTAGTAGGCCACTGGGACCTCTCTGCCGTCAGTGAGTCAGTGGCTGAGGAGTGCCCCAACCCCATAGGGGGAAGCATCGCAAGCAAGGACAACTGACAACGATTCATCAAAGTGAGCCAGGATGGAATTCAAAATGAGAATCTCCTTCACAGCTTGGAACACGGTGACATGCTTAGGACCTCAGACCCAGTGAGCTCGTTCACTGAGGAGCCAATGCAGGGACTCCATGCCTGCTGCTTTGTGTGGCTGGAAAGAGTGATAGATGTTTAATAAGCCCAAGAAGGCCTGGAGCTCCTGCTTGGATGTGGGGGCAGGGGCATTAAAGATGGCTCAGACCTTCTCCGGGGCAGGATGGATGTCCTGAGTGTCGACAGAGAAGTCCAGAAACTCCATGTGCGGTACTCCCAGGAGGCATTTCTCCCTCTTCACCTTCAGGCCAGCAGCTTGGAACCTCTGCAAGACTGTGCGCAGTCAGCTGGTGAAGTCCTCCTCAGTGGGTGCAGTGATTAGAATGTCATCAAAGAAGGGCTGAACCCAGGGAATTTCTTTGCGGAGAGAGTCCATTAGTTTTGGAAAATTTCCAGGGCCACACTGACACCGAACTGAAGCGATTGCATCTGTAAAGCACCTCTGTGCATCACAATCGTTTGTGCCTCAGCCCTTGCATCATCCACGGGGAGCTGCTGGTATGCTTGGGTCAAATCAAGCTTCCCGAAAACCTTGGCACCCACCAAGGAAGCCAGGACATGGCTAACCACCAGAACCGGGTATGTGTGGTCCTGCGGCACCTTGTTGATTGTGAGTTTATAATCCACAAAGATGTGGACATCCCCATTGGGCTTCACTGGGGTCACGATGGGGGTTTCCCATAAGGCCTGGGGTACAGATTCTAGGATGCTTTGAGACACTAGCTTCTCCAACTCAGCATCTATTTTAGGCCGGAGGGCGAAGGGGACCCACCTTGCCTTCAGTCATATTGGCTGTACCCCTGGGTCGAGCTGTATGGTGACCGGTGGCCCAGTGTAATGCCCAAGCATCCCATCTAAAACTGTGGGGAACTCATCTCTTACCCTCTGGAAGTCTTTGAGGGCCACGTGGTTCACCCCGGTCACCCCAATTCCCAGCAGCTTGAACCATGCCAGTCCGATGAGGCTCTTGTGCTTCCCTTTAACCACCAGCAGGTCCAGCAGACCTTTGAAGTTGCAGTACTGCACCTTGAACTTTCCCTCCCCCAATATGGGCACTGCATTCCCTGAAAAGTCCCATAGTGCAAACCCGACAGGCTGCAGAGGGGGACCCCCATTTGGGCATGGCCTCTTAAACGTGTTCTCTGAAATAATGGAAAGGGAGGACCCGGTATCGAGCTCCATTTTGCAGCGCCTCCCTCAATTAAGACAGTCATGGTAATTTTGTGAGGGGGCCTCCAGGGTAAGTGTAGTACCTGCTGTTGCTGAATAGACATTGTGTTTAGTTCAGTGGAGTTGATAGGGTTGGAGGTTGCCATGGGACACCTCCGGTTTCCCTTGGCCCAATGCACTCAGGTGATCTGTAGGACCTCTTCTTCCTCCTCTCCAGAGCTGGCCATGTGGTGGTTGGTCTTTGTAGGACCTTTCCAAGATGGCGGCCCACGTGATGACCGGGGCCCTTTACCCCCTTAAACCGCTGCAGTGAACTGCTTGGCAGCCATCTCCAGGGATTCCTTGAAGTTGGGATCCCCTTTTCCAAGGATATTTCATTGGATCTGTTAGTCCTGGAGACCGCAGACCAGCCGATCCCATAGGGAATCCTTGAGGGCAGGGAAGTTGCAGTGCTGGGTGATGTGGTGTAGTGCCGTGATGAACTCCGATATTGACTCGGTGTTGGTCTGGTTCCATGAATGAAAAGCATGGTGACCGATGGCTTCAGGGAGAAATGCGCCTTGAGCCGGTCGATGATCACCTGGTAGTCTGTGTCCTTGAGCTCCGCTGGAGGGAGGAGTGAGCGGGCAATCTCATAAGTCGGATGGCCACTTATGCAGAAGAATGTGGCACACTTCATCTCGGCCATCCAGATGCCGGAGGATTCTAGGAAGAAGTTGAATCGACTCATGTAGGACTCCCAGTCCTCTGTGGTGGTGTCTGTTGTGTCCTGGGATCAGAAGGCAGAGCCAGTCCGGTACCGCCCCGACGATCACTAAGGGAACAGAGGTCACCGGCATACTTAAAAGACTACGTCACCTGATAGGAGATGAACTATGGGGGGGGGTGTTGTGTCCTGGGATCAGAAGGCAGAGCTGGCGAAATACAGCCAAGCTTCGCTCTCTGAGAACAACAGGGACTAGGTTCCTGAGCTCGCCAGTAGAGAACCAATGGCAGCATTGGCGGGCGATTCAAACCCGCCAATAGGAATATGGGGCCGTCCCCCCCTAACTGTATATAGTTGGCCTCCGGCCGTTACTGTTTGTTCTTGTCTTGTGTGAAGTACGAATAAATGCGTCTTCTCTTATGTCGTCGTCCGAGTCATGAGGCCCGAAACCCAGTACTTTACAGTGGCGACGAAGGTGGGATTTCAACGCCTTCCGTGACTCCATGAGCGACGAAAAGGACACCGCCGAGCATCGCATCGCTGACCCCGAGAGCAACACCGCACCGCTCGCCGAGCATCGCATCGCTGACCCCGAGAGCAGCACCGCACCACTCGCCCCGGCGCACGCCTTCCCAGACAGAGCCATGGCCACCTCTCATGTAACACTTGAGCGCTTCGATCCGTCGCAGCCAGAAACCTGGGACGCATGGGTCGACCAGCTCATCAGTTATTTGGAGCTCAACGAGATCCGCCACCCAGACAAGAAACGATTGCTCCTGCTGAACGCGTGCGGCACCCAAACCGTCCGCCTCGCCAAGAGCCTATTGGTGCCCCGCACGGCCTTGGAAAGCTCATTTGGGGAGATCCTGGACGTCCTCAACGCGTACTTCAGCCCCCGGCCGACCTTCCTGGCCAAGAGGATGGAGTTCCAGAGGCGAGTCCAGGCCCAAGGGGAATCCGTTGCCACCTTCCTGGCTGCGCTGAGGGCGCTCGCGGTGGACTGCGGGTTCCCGAAGGTGGAAGACAACTTGCTGACGCAGTTTGTGTGGGGCCTGGCGGACTCCACGCTGCGGCGCAAGTTGATTGGCTACCGGAGGCTCTCCCTGGATGAGGCCATCGATGCCGCAACAGCCCACGAGGCCGCTGAAGGGGAATGCCCGGCCGCGGCCGCCCATATGGTCGGGAGGAGTCCCAGCCCCGGGAACTCAGATACCGAAGAGGTCGTCGCCCTCAGACCCCAACACCGCCGGCCGGCGCCGTTCCAGCAGGCCAACAGGGAGCCAGCCAAGCCTTCCGGCAACCGGACCGTCTGTGCCAGCTGCGGGGAAGGCCACGGAAGGAAATCCTGCAAGTTCCGGGATGCTGTCTGTCACGGGTGCGGGAAGCAGGGACACCTCGCACGGGTCTGCCAGTCCAAGGGCCCCCGGAATTCGAGATCGTCGGTCCCACCGCACCGCGCACCGTCCACCGCCTACGAGACAACGGAAGAGGTCGCCGAGCTGTACCATCTCACCGATCAACCGCTACAGGTACTTCGCCTCCCCAACCCCAATCTCTCCTCCGCCCGAAGATCCAAGTAACCGTGCGGATCGAGGGGTCCCCCTGTTGCATGGAAGTGGACTCGGGATCGGCGGCGTCCATCATTTCCCTGGACACTTTAAAAAGTCTTTGCCCGTCAGGGGGACCCCCGCTAAGCCCATCGCCACTAAGCTTGGTGGACTTTCAAAGGAACCCTGTCCCCATCCGGGGAGTCGGCACTTTCCGAGTGCAATACCGGGACTTTGAGGGGAACTTGGACTTGGTGGTGGTAGAGGGAAACCTGGTGAGCCTCCTGGGGCGGGCGTGGTTCGAGGCCCTAGGCATTACGATCGGGGGAGTGAATAAGTGCGGGAGGCAAGACTGGGGGGCGGTGTGCAAGGAATTTCCCGAGGTCTTCGATGGGGAGCTGGGGTGCTATAAAGGGGCCCCGGTGTCGCTCCACTTAGACCCGACGGTGACGCCCATCCGGCGGCGCTTCCGCACCGTGCCCCTGGCCCTCCGCCCTAAAATAGAGGCCGAACTGGACCGGTTGGTGGCTCAGGTGGTCCTAGAGCCCGTCCCCAATGCTCGATGGGAGACCCCGATTGTAACACCCATGAAGCCGAACAGGGAAATCCGCATCTGCGCGGATTACAAGTGCACAATCAACCAGGCACTTCAGGCGCACGCATACCCCGTACCAGTAGTCAGCCACGTATTGGCAACACTGGCGGGGGCGCGCATATTTGGTAAGCTGGATCTCGCGCAGGCATACCAGCAACTCCCTGTGGACGAGGCCACCGCCGAGGCACAAACGATAGTGACGCACCGGGGGGCCTTCAGGGTGAAACGGCTGCAGTTCGGGGTCAGTGTGGCCCCAGGGATCTTCCAGAATCTAATGGACGATTTGTTAAAAGGGATCCCTGGTGTGACGCCATTCTTCGATGACGTCCTCATCGCCGCGGCCACCCCGGAGAGCTTCGCTGCCCGCCTCCACATGGTCCTGGGACGCTTCCAAGCTGTGGGGCTGAAGGTGAAGCGGGAAAAGTGTCTCCTCGGGGTGCCGGAGGTGGAGTTCTTAGGGTACCGGATCGACGCAACGGGCCTGCACCCGGCGAGGGACAAGGTGAAGGCCATCGTGGAGGCCCCCACCCCGAAGTCCAAGGCGGAGCTCCAGGCGTTCTTAGGCCTCCTGAACTTTTACCATGCCTTTCTCCCGCACAAAGCCGCCGTGGCGGAACCCCTACACAGACTTCTGGACAAGGCAACACCTTGGGCATGGGGAGTGAGGGAGGAGGAGGCATTCCGGGGGGTTAAGACAATTTTGATCTCGAATGCTGTACTCGCCCACTTTGACGAAAAGCTCCCGGTGATACTTGCATGTGACGCATCGCCGTATGGGGTCGGGGCGGTCTTGGCCCACAAGCTACCAGATGGGAGGGAAGTCCCAGTGGCTTACTACTCCCGCACGCTGTCCCCCGCGGAGCGGAACTATGCGCAAATCGACCGGGAGGGCTTGGCACTGGTGGCGGGGGTTAAAAAGTTTCACAACTTTGTGTACGGGCGGCCCTTCACGCTCATAACCGACCATAAGCCGCTCTTGGGACTGTTCGCGGCGGACAAACAAACGCCGCAGGTACTGTCACCCCGGGTGTTGCGCTGGTCCTTGTTTTTAGCGGGCTACCAGTACCGGTTGGAGCATCGGCCGGGCAAGGCGCTGGGTCATGCTGATGCCTTGAGCCGCCTGCCGCTGCCGCAAACAGGGGAAGATCCGGCCCCAGCTTCCGCAGTATTGTTAATGGAGGAGCTGTCCAACCCCCCCCTTCAGGCTGCAGACATGGCCGCCCGCACGTCCCGAGATCCCATTCTCTCCCGTGTCCTAAACTGGGTGGTGAGGGGATGGCCAGCGGAACAGACAGGGCCAGAGTTCTCGGCATACAAAGCCAGGAGGGAAGAGTTATCTGCCTTGAAGGGGTGCTTACTATGGGGGGACAGGGTGGTCATTCCGGGGCCCATGAGACAAGGGGTTCTAGAAACGCTGCACGAGGCCCACCCTGGCATTGTACGAATGAAAGCTCTGGCAAGGAGCTACGTGTGGTGGCCCGGGATGGACGCAGAAATTGAAACCTGGGTCCGAGGGTGCACACAGTGTCAGGAAGTCCGCCCCAATCCCCCGAGAGCGCCAACCCAAAGCTGGGAGTCTACCCACAAGCCGTGGTCACGCCTACACGTAGATTTTGCCGGGCCGTTTCAGGGGCTCCAGTTCATGATGACGGTAGACTCCTACTCAAAGTGGGTGGAAATAAGCCCAGTGTCTACCACCTCTGCCAAAGCGGCAATAAGGGCCCTGCGGAAAATATTCGCTACGCATGGGTTGCCAGACACAATCGTGTCGGACAACGGGGCAGCGTTCACATCTGCTGAGTTTCAAGCGTTCCTCGCAAGGAACCTAATCAGGCACATACGATCAGCGCCCTTCCACCCGGCAACAAATGGACAGGCGGAGAGAACGGTACGCACCGCCAAAGAAGCCCTGAGCCGCATAATGGAGGGGGATTGGGAGTTCCGGCTGGCCCGCTTCCTCCTAACACACCGCACCACCCCAAACCCCATCTCCGGGCATTGCCCCGCAGAACTATTGATGGGCCGCCGCCCCACGACTTTGTTAGACAGGCTCCACCTGGACCGAGCCCCAGAGGGAAAGCTGGTCGAAACCCGGGAGGCGCTCCGAAACTTCCTCCCGGGGGAACCTGTCTACTTCCGGAATTACGGGGCGGGGCCTCAGTGGTTGGCCGGGCGCGTCCTAAAACCCACCGGGCCAGTGTCATACGAGGTCCTAGCAGATGGGGACAGGGTCCTCCGTAAACACGTGGACCAGCTCTGGAGACGGCAAGACCCCGACACAGGGATCCAGGCCCCGTTACCGGGAAACGCCGCGGCCGCCCCAGCATCCGATCGGCTGCAGGCACCACCAGCGGAGCCAGCGCCTGAAAGACCATGGAGTCCGGAGGGGGTCCCAGAGACAGCTGAACCGCCGCCGCCGCTGCCGCCGCCGTTACAGCCGCCACCGTCACCACCACAGCTACTACCGGAGATCCAAGCTCCTTGTGAGGGAGGACCACCCGATGGGGGCCCCGCCAGTCCGGTACCGCCCCCCGACGATCACTAAGGGAACAGAGGTCACCGGCATACTTAAAAGACTACGTCACCTGATAGGAGATGAACTATGGGGGGAGGGGTGTTGTGTCCTGGGATCAGAAGGCAGAGCTGGCGAAATACAGCCAAGCTTCGCTCTCTGAGAACAACAGGGACTAGGTTCCTGAGCTCGCCAGTAGAGAACCAATGGCAGCATTGGCGGGCGATTCAAACCCGCCAATAGGAATATGGGGCCGTCCCCCCCTAACTGTATATAGTTGGCCTCCGGCCGTTACTGTTTGTTCTTGTCTTGTGTGAAGTACGAATAAACGCGTCTTCTCTTATGTCGTCGTCCGAGTCATGAGGCCCGAAACCCAGTACTTTACAGTGTCGAATGCATCAAAAGATCCAGGAGCAGCAGCCACCATCTCCAGAGCGGTGTGGTGCGGAGGAGCCTGAGAGTCATGTGGTGCATTGCTAGCTGGAGCCGGCTCACTCATCTGGATCCCACCTTCATCACCAGTAAAAGGTACTGGGTTCAGACACATTGAGTGATCGGCACATGGTTTATTAAGTGGTTCAACAGTGAGGACAAAGACCCCTGGCTGAAGCCAGGTTTTATGCCCAAGAAAAGACACACCCAAAGCACACCCCACTCCCCGTGATAGGCTATTTACACTAGGCTACCTTTCTAGGTAACCCTACTGGGCTATTCTAGGATCCTAGTCTTCTTTTGTTGTGGATCTCAAGCTCAGTACATTACAACCTCTTTGCGTCTTTATACCAGGAAGGGGTTTGAATGTCTCTCATCAATACTATTTTTAGCTCAAAATCCCCATTTTGATATCATTTCTTCCCTGTCAAACACACAAAGTTTTTATTATGATGCAACATCCTTCTTCCTTGTACCAACTTTTTCTCACTCCATTTGGGCATCAGTTCACAATTTTATCCTGCCATTACTCCAAGGAACCCAGGGTACATAATTTTCTCCTCCATTTTAGGCTTACAACAACTCTGTGATGTAGATTAGGAGGCAAGAAAGTGACCCACAGTCCTACACTATAGGCTTAGTTTGCAGTGGCATACCTAGGGAGGGTTAGGGTTAGGGTTAACAGTTGTAGATACTTCCTCAATGAGCTTTAAGCATAAGAAAACAGCCATCAGGATTTGATGGGAGGTAAGAAGACTTGGGCAGAATCTATATAAAACTAATAAAATCTCATGTTTTATGGATTTTATTCACTACTACCACCCCGGCCTTCTTTGGTGATCCTTAACCCAAACCAAGGACTTTCATGAAGTTCTTTTTTATATAATCTGTGAGGGTTTGCTTAAGGCATCCACACCCTCTTGCTTGAGGAGTGCAGGTATAATCGGCCTCTTACCCCCGTCTTCCTGTTTTGGTTATTAATGATGAAAATATTTTGTCCACCCTACAACCACACAAGAGGCCTGAAGTTAAAAAAAGTGTTTTTTTTTTTATTCACTGGCAAAAGTTTAAGTCTTAGATAAAGCAGTGAGGAGAAATATAATTCTCAGCATCTGCTGGGTGAAGAACAGGTAGAACAACGTATTCTGAAGATAATGAGAAAACAGCCGATCACTAGGAGAGAAAGTTATGAGTGCCTGGAGTCAGGCTTACTGCTTCCTTGCTTAGAGCTATCATCACATTACTTTGAAATAAAACTAAAACAGTTTCTCTCAACCCTGAAGGACTAAAGAATAAGAACAATAATTTAGTGTGAGCCTTTGCTGGACACCACTCGATCCTAGACTGCCTCCCCTGAAGACAGACTCTGAGACGTATTGCATCTCTTGAGGCAAGGGATTCTCTGACCTGCCTCGCTGTCCTGTCTGTGGGAAAATGTTAGGCTATCTGCTCCTTTGCTTCAGCTCCACCATCCCATGAGGTTGACCTGGGTGCCAAGGGCTTTGATTGGCTGTTACTGGCTCACAGAATATTCTAACCAGGTTTAAAGGGGATTGGAAGCTTTGGGGAAATGGACAGGATTTTAACCTGTCCATCAGAGGAAGTGACAACCCTACCCAACTAAAGGGAGAGGGCAGATATGGGTCTGCATGAAAAGTGCAGTTCAGATTCTGGCACAGCATGAGGAACAAGCAGTCAGAGCAGTGAGCATGCTAAAGCATTGTTGGGGGCAAGGTCTCTCTCTCTTTCTCGGGAAACCTGATATAGGATAGTAGACCTGCTTCCCTGAAGGTGTACCTCTTTGCTTCCATCTATGTTGAATCTTTGATGTAAACCTGGAAATGAGTGGACCAGGAAAAGGCTAGGTAGGGGGCATACAGGATAGCATTGTCTAGTGGCTGGATGGCATGTCATCTGCACAGGTGAAGTCCCATTGGTTCCATCTTCTGCCTATCCATAGAGGCCCTTTCCCAGGTGGCTGGTTTTCTCCCTGCATCAGTGTCTGAGAGAGTAATGGAGCTCCACTGGAGGATGTGCTGTTTCTCCCCACCCAAACAAAGGTTAAACAAAGCATAAATTATTTGGGCCATCAATAGCTGGTTTATTTCTAATCCCCTCTTCAGAGAAGAAAAATATAATCCCCCATACCAACATTAATATTTATTTTAAGGCAATTCACCTATGATTAATAACCCTCCAAATCAATTACATCTATCACTCTGCCTGAATGCACATTGAAATAACTCGCTTATATAAACAGATTGTATTCTTTGCCTAAATGAAGGTGAAAATTGAAAACTGTTTTTGTAGAGCTCAAAATTGTTTTCCCCCCACACAGACTCTTTGCAGCATAGGCTTCCTCATCTGGGTTCACTGGCAAAGATTCATTTTATGCTGATGAAACAAAGGAGCCTGAATTGATTCAGATGCACAGCAAATGGGACCTGCCGCCATTTTGCAGAAGAGACATGCAATTTGTGGGTCACAGTGGTCTCCAAAGGAGAACTAATGTGGCGAGAGCATGTGGGGTGTCCTAGTTAGAATGTCAGATTAGGATCTGGGAGACTCAGGTTCAAATCCTCACGATCCCATGTTCCCACTTAGGTATGCTGGTCTCCAGGTGGTGGTGGGGGGAGTCCCCCAAGTTTTAGGGCTGCTCCCAGATGCCAGTCAGTTGGCCAGTGGGGGGAAGTCCTGCCCCCAACAGCTGTCATGCAGGGCAGGTGCATGCAGTGCTTGCACTTCTAAAGCAGGGGCCACCCGTTCCTGCCCTACAAGTGGTGAGATTGCTGCTTGCAGGGCAAGTGCAAGTGACTCCCACTCCAAAGGAACGGATGCCATGCCTGCTTGCCCTACAAGTGGTGATCTCGCAGCTTGCAGGCCAGGTGTACGCGGCGCCCACTCTTTTGACGGAGGAGCCACTCGCGCTTGCCCTGCAAGCAGCAATTTCACACTCTTTTGCAATGGGGGTTTGCTCACCACTTGCAAGGCAGGCATGCAGAGACCACTCTTTTGAAGTAGGGGACCCTTGTCCCTGTCCTGCAAGCAGCGAACTTGTGGAACAATGCGGATCATGTGAAAGGAGGCCTTCTTCATTGGGGATATCTGTCAGGTATCCCTGCCATAGGGGTGAGGGGAGGAGATGAGAGGGTAATAAATGTATCTGTGTTTCTCGTTTGGAATGCGGGGAGGTGACGAGGTTGCCTGGGAGACCGGGCTATATCTCATCTCACCCAGGCCTAAATGGCCTTGAAGCCAGGCTGTTCGTCTCCTTTCACTTTCCTAAAGACAACAGCTACGCTTGAGAACTTTCAGGTGGTGGGAACGTAGTAATTTAGCACCTCATAGCTTTCCCGCATGCGGGCTAGCCATCTATTGGTAGAGGTGAGGGGGCTCCTTTCCCCCCTTAGAGTATAACCCCAATGCTTCATGTATTCAAGTTATTCTTAACAATGCTTCTGTTCTAGTGACCTAGTATTGCAGTCTAATAAATACTATCCTTATTTCAATGAATAAGGCCTGGTGTTTGACTGACTAACTGAGGACTCTGACAGTTTGTTAAGAATCACTTTTAGTCGGGACTGGTCAGAAACCCGTTTGCACACAAAATGAGCGACGGTGAAGAAGACACTCTCCCGATCAAGGATCCACCGGAGGACCAGAAACCGGAGGACCAGAAACCTCCTGTGACGACGGTGCCGAGCACCACAGCAGTTGTGCCCTTGGAAGTCCCAGGTACATATGTCCCGGCGTCGTGGGGCCTGGAATACGACTTAGGGGGGCCCTACGGGGACCCTTCTGGAGCGGCGTACGGCGGAGTGACCACCCAGCCCAAGCAGCGAAGAGACTGGGTGAAGCCGCTTGCCAAGATGCACGAAACGTGGTTCTTCACCCCGCAAGCATCGGTGAGAGAAAGCCGGTTCGAGAGGTCGATTCACCGGCTGAGCACAGCGGAAGAGGCGGAAGAGCCGCACAGGGAGTCGAAAGACTTGGAAGGGGCCGTGGTGAGCCGGAGATGGAGTGGCGACCCGAGTCAAGATCGCCTGTTCCGCTTGCTAGACAAGTCCCTCTCCCGCATTCCCAAGATGATCTTGGACGGCATCCGAGAGGAAATAGACAGGAGGCAGAGAGAGGCGCTCCCTGATCAGCAACCCCCCGATCGAAGGGTCGTGCCGGCGGGGCCGCCTGGGGGTGTCCCTGGGCAACCAGGGGCACCCCCGGACCAACCAGCGGGGCCCCCACCACAGGGGCCACCGGCGCTGCGGCCACAAAGACCCTGGGGGTTCCTTCCACCGAAGCTGGTAGAACTCCTTGACGCGGACTTTGACGGGACCCTGGAGAAGTTCTTGTTCTTCCTGGTGAGAACCGAAAAGTACATCGAGAACTGGGGACACCTGTTCCAGAGCGAGGACCGCATGGTTGATGCGATCGTGTCGCACCTGAAGGAGGTGGCGGCAGACTGGTATGTAGCCCTGCACCAAGCAGATGAGCGGGAGCTGTGGGAGATCGACGCCTTTATGTGGGCCATGAAGGAGCAGTTCGAGGATGTCAATGCGAACAAGACAGCCCGAGCCTTCTTGCGCGCTTTTAAGCAAGGTTCCAAATCCGTGAGGGAGTATACTGCGGAGTTCCGGAGGCAAGCCGCGAAAGTCTGGGGATGGCCTGACGGAGTCCTGGCAGAACAATACCGCCTGGGGCTCAACCCAGAGATCCACCGGACCGTGATGTGATGGGGCTATGTATTCCCGGATGAGGAGCAACAGGTGGAATTTATTGCTTCAAGGTTCTGGGGAATTGCTACCAGCTGGTATGTGGCCCTCCACGATCTGGAGGCGGTGGAGCTGGGGAATGTTGATGACTTCATGTGGGCTTTGAGGAACCGCTTCGAAGACCCGGGGGCGGCCCCAAAGGCTGAAGCCTTCCTCCGCACCTTCAAACAAGGCAAACTAACCATGAGGGAGTACTCACGGGAATTTCAACAGCACGCAGTTAAGATTCGAGACTGGACTGACCCCGTGCTGGCTCAACAATACCGGATGGGACTAGCAGTGGATGTCCGCCACAACGTTCTCAGTTCCAAAGAGCCGCGCACCCTTCAAGGTTGGATGGAGGAAGCGGAAAAAGCTGAAAGCCGATTGTGCCTCATGAAACTGGACTTGTCTCTTGGGAACAACCGTCCGAGCACCTCAGCCACCCCGACCAGAAGCAAGCCTACCTCCACCCAGGGTGGGGTGAGAGACCAATGCATGAGGCAGGGCCTGTGCCTACGATGTGGGGAGAAAGGGCACTTCGCCGCATCCTGCCCCAAGGGGGACCCTGGTCGAGCCCTGACTCAAGAGGAACCCCGACAATGGCCAGCTACCACCCTGAGAAAGGGTACAGCAAAACCACGCAACCCGCGGGCCCTTTTTGCCAATCCTGACCCTGCGGAGGTCTCGATGTTGGAAGAAGAGGAGAGTGATCTGCAGGGAAACGAATTGGTCCTGTTTGTGAGTGGCGCTACCCAACAGGACCCTGCCCCTGAAGCGCCAAAAATGGTGAGCAATTACCCCTCTCTCTTCTTTGTGACTGTTCTTATAATGAACCCAGCAATGATGACCCACATCAGGGTCCGAGCCCTCATTGACTCGGGGTGCGGGAGGGATTTGATGAACCCATCACTGGTAACGGGACTAGAGGCGGCAGTTACCAGTCTGAAAGATCCTATTACCTTTACCCAAATGGATGGGTCACCGATGAAGGAACCATGTCGATTTGAGACTATCCCCTTAAGGGTGGGCACAGGAGAACACTGGGAGCTGCGGTCTTTTGTAATAGCCCCACAAGCCCAATTCCCATTAGTGTTGGGCAGCCCATGGTTGCATGGGCACGATCCCTATATACTTTGGGACGAAGGGACGGTACGATTTATCTCCCCAAAATGTGCGGAGCACAAGTGGGACCCGGGGTGGGGAAAAACCCCTAATAACGATCCTCCACGAGCCTGCTTAGCTGCAGAGGACCTTAACCGCATTCCCAAAGAATACCAGTATTTGGCCCGTGTGTTTGAAGAGGAGGAAGCTGACGAACTACCTCCCCACTGTAACTCAGACTGTGCGAATGAAATCCTTCCGGGCCACAAGTTGCCTAAAGGGAAAATTTATGCTATGAGTCCTATGGAAAAGGAGGAGCTATGCAGATTCATTGACAAGAATCTGGCCCGTGGATTTATCCGACCGGCTTCGTCCCCTTTTGCGGCCCCTGTGTTGTTTTGTAAAAAGAAGGATGGAGGGCTGACATTGTGCACTGATTACCGGGGCCTAAACGCAGTTTCGGCCACCAATGCTTACCCCATAACCCTCATCAAGGATTTGTTAGCAGAAGTGGCAAAGGGGAAGGTGTTTTCCAAATTGGATTTACGTGATGCCTATTTTAGAGTCCGCATTAGGCAAGGAGACGAACACAAGACAACACAAGACCGCCTTCAATACCCCGTTGGGACAATTTGAATATCGGGTTATGCCTTTCGGGTTGCAGGGGGCGCCTGGGGTCTTCATGAACTTGATAAATGAGGTGTTGCACCCCTATTTGTTCAAGGGGTGGTTGTTTACTTGGATGATATCTTGGTGTACAGCCCAGACCAAAAAACTCACACCAGGCTGCTTCAAGAGGTACTGGAGAAGTTGTTAGAGCACAAACTGTTTGTTAAGCTGTCAAAATGTGAATTTCACCAGAACCGCATTGACTTCCTAGGGTATCGCATATCCTCAAACGGGTTGGAAATGGACCCAAAGAAGGTCCAGGATGTGTTGGCTTGGGAACCTCCCCAAACCAGGCGGCAGCTCCAGAGTTTTCTCGGTTTTGCCAATTTTTACCGCCAATTCTTGCCCCACTTTGCCCAGGTAGCCCTCCCTCTCACAGATCTCCTAAAGACTAAAGGGAGAGGGGCCAAAGGTTCCATGCCAGGGGCCCTGGTAGATTGGATGCCTCAGTGTCAGGAGGCATTTGAACAACTGAAGCAGTTATTTACTTCCGAACCAGTACTGGCACACCCAAATGAAACCAAAAAATTTATTGTCCAAGTAGACGCATCAGATAACGCAATTGGGGGGGGGTGAACTTACAAGAGGACGCCCAAGGGCACCTGCACCCTCTTGCTTATGTTTCCCGAAAGTTTAATGACACAGAGAGGTTCTGGCCCATTTGGGACAAAGAAGCAGCTTCCATTCACTTAGCCCTAATTACCTGGAGGCACTGGTTAGAGGGGGCTCGGGTACCCTTTGAAATCTGGACTGATCATAAGAACCTTGAGGTACTTCAAAAGCCCCAGAATCTAAATGCCAAACAGTTCCGCTGGGCTGAGTTTTTCTCCAAGTTCCAATTTACCCTTCACCATTTCCCGGGCAAGTCCAATCACTTAGCAGATGCCCTCTCACGCCTTCCCCAGCACCTTAGCAAGAGAACGGAGGTGAGGGAATCCTTTTTTACCCCAGATCAACTTGTTGGGGCTGTTGTAACACGCAAACAGAGACAATTACAGCCCGTTACCCCGATTCAGGGGCTGCCATGGGAAAACCGATTTGCCACCGACATCACTGACCAGGAGAGAGCTGAGCTAAAAGCTCGAGATGATGTAGAATGCAAACCCAATGGTTGCTGGTACAAAGGCATTAAACTGTTTGTCCCAGAAAGTACGCGACCCCAAGTACTGCAGGCTGCCCATGATTCAAAGTCAGCTGGGCACTTCGGGTATGTGAAGTCCCTACACCTACTGCAGCGCAATTTCTGGTGGCCCCGAATGAAACGAGATTTATCACTCTACATACAATCTTGCCCTACATGTAGTCGTTGCAAGACCAGAGCGGGGAAAAACCCCAGGTCTACTACAGCCATTGCCTACCCCAAGTCGACCCTGGGAAGTGATTTCCATGGATTTTATCACTGATCTTCCCCCCAGCAAACACATGACTGTTATTTGGGTGGTGGTGGACTTATTTTCTAAACAGGCTCACTTTATACCGTTTCCTAGTTTGCCAACAGCTGAAATACTTGCAAGAGCCTTTTTACAACATATTGCCCAACTCCACACTTTACCGATCAAAATAATCTCCGACCGTGGGGTTCAGTTTGTCTCCAAACTATGGACAGAGTTAATGGCCCTCATGGGCATTGAGCGTGCTCTAAGCAGTGCATACCACCCGGAGACCGATGGGCAAACAGAAAGGGTGAATCAAACACTAGGGCAATATCTACATTGTTTCACCAACTATCAACAAGACAATTGGGTAGAATTATTGCCTTTGGCCGAGTTTGCATACAACAACTCCTGGCACGTGTCGACTGGAATGTCTCCCTTCAAAGCTGCCATGGGCTATGATAGCCCCCCTCTTCCGTTTTTGAAACCGGGGGGTACTAGTGGGAATGCCACGGAATGGTGTAAGTCTTTTCGAGAATCTTGGCCAATGATTGTAGAGACTCTAAACGAAGCCAAGGCTCAATATAAGAAATATGCAGACAAAAAGAGGGCGGGGGGATGGAACCTGCAACCAGGGGACTCGGTGTACCTTTCCACTAAGAACTTACGGCTATCACAGAAGACGCGGAAGCTCACTTGGAAATATATTGGTCCATTCAAGGTGGTTCGCTGTATTAATAAAGTGACTGTGCAACTGGATTTACCTAAATCACTTAAAGCCATTCATCCAATTTTCCATTACAGCCTCCTCAAACCGGCATCTCCCCTGACTAAGTGGCATCCGGAGCCTCCGACACCCCCCCACACACACACACTGATCATCGATAACGAGGAGCACTACAAACTGGATGATATCCTGGACTCTAAATTTATCCGTGGACAATTGTATTATCTGGTTGAATGGGTACATTTTGGGCCCCAACACAGGGAATGGGTTAAGGTCTCTGATATTAATGCACCTGATCTTCTGAGGGATTTTCACACCCGTTTCCCAGCCAAACCAGGGGGCCCCATGTACTCCCCTTCCTGAGTGGTGGGTGGGAGGTATTTTGGGAAGGGCAGAGTGTCAGAAAAAGGTCTATTTGATGATTCTCACTGAGTCCATTGTTATGTGTTCCCTATTCTGCTTTGCGCTTGCGTAGGTATGCAGGCAGTAACGTGGGAGCTTCTTCCCTTGCCGCTTCTCCTTATCACGGTGGCCTTGAATGTAGGCTTTGGGCTATTCTTGTGTTGATGAGAATTTTCCAGTCCTGTGAAGGCGAGGGGAGGGGGGAAGTCGTCTCCCGCTCATGAAGTAACTCTCCCGCCGGAGTTTCCCGCGCGCGCGCTTACAGTTCATTCGCTAGTCGCTTGTATGCATCATACTATAACCCTGCTTGCTTCACCAATGCCCCCATTCCTGACAATGACCTTCTACTGTGGGTTTTAGCACTGTAATCCAATAAAGCCTTTCTTTTGATCAAGAATGCCTGGACCTACTTGCTTTTGAACCTGACACCTGCGACTGGGAGGTGACCCTTTGCTGGTGGGGGTGGCGGAAGCAGAACTGGAGGCGATCCCACGGGAATACCGGAATTTGGCGGCAGTCTTTGGGGAAGAAGAGGCAGACGAGTTGCCCCCCCACAGGAACTCAGACTGTGCTACTGAAATACTGCCAAACCAGAAGCTACCTAAGGGTAAATTGTATTCCATGAGCCCGGCTGAGAAAGTGGAACTGAGAAAGTTCATAGATAAGAACTTGGAGAGGGGGTTCATCTGACCCGCCTCTTCCCCGTTCGCCGCACCCGTTCTATTCTGGAAAAAGAAGGACGGGGGGTTGCGGCTATGCACGGACTATCATGGGCTAAATGCTGTTTCGACCACCAATGCATACCCCCTGCCCCGATCAAGCACCTCCTAGCTGCGGTTGCTGGGGGGAGGATTTTCTCTAAGTTGGATCTTAGGGATGCCTACTTTCGGGTATGCATCAGAGAAGGGGATTAATACAAAACTGCATTTAACACCCCCCTGGGGCAATTTGAATACTTGGTTATGCCTTTCGGGCTACAGGGGGCGCCAGGGGTGTTCATGAACTTGATTAATGAAGTGTTGCACAAGTATTTGTTCAAGGGGGTCCTTGTTTACCTTGATGACATACTTTTGTATTCCCCCAACCTCTGTTCACACGTGAAGTTGGTGAGGGAAGTACTCCAAACGTTGCACAAGCACAAACTCTTCGCTAAACTGTCTAAATGTGAATTTCATAAGTCAGAAATCGCCTTTTTAGGCTACCGCATCTCACAGAAGGGGATTGAGATGGACCCTGACAAGGTTAAAGATGTGGTGGGGTGGGAACCCCCCAAGACGAGGAGGCAGCTCCAAGCTTTCCTCGGATTCGCCAATTTCTACAGATCATTTCTTTCGAACTTTGCACAGGTGGCCCTCCCCCTTACTGACCTGCTCAAAATGAAGGGGAAAGCCCCTGACTGCACCCGGCCAGGTGCGCGCCTAGATTGGACCCCAGATTGCCAGCTTGCATTTGAACGCCTGAAGGCTCTCTTTACCTCAGAGCCTGTGCTGGCTCATCCTGATGAACTCAAGAAATTCGTTGTCCAAGTCGACGCTTCGGACGTCGCCATGGGGGGGGGCATCCTCCAAGAGGGGAATGATGGTAAACTCCATCCCCTTGCATATGTCTCCAAATAGTTCAATGACACTGAACGGAATTGGTCGGTGTGGGAAAAAGAAGCAGGGTCGATCCGGTTGGCACTAGCAACATGGCGACACTGGCTGGAGGGGGCTTAAGTGCCATTTGAGGTGTAGAGCAATCACAAAAATTTAGAACTCCTCCGTTCGCCCCGCGCGCTGAATGCCAAGCAATTGCAATGGGCTGATTTCTTCTCTAAGTTTAATTTCACCCTGCACCATTTCCCAGGGAAGGCTAACTCACTGGCTGATGCTCTGTCCCGCCTCCCGCAACACGATAACAAATGGGAGGAGGTCCGGGACTCAGTCTTCACCCCCTCCCAACTGGGCGGGGCAGTAACCACATGCAAGCAAGCGCTGACCCCCCCCACATCGCTCCCTTCCCACTGGGAGTCGAAATTCGCATCTGCTATGTCTCAGGCGGACAGGGAGACGCTTGAGGGGGAGGAGGGGGTGGTGAAAGATGCACAAGACTGTTGGCGAAAGAATGGAAAACTGTTTGTGCCGCTGTCACTCCGGGGGGAGGTGATGGGTTGGGCTCACGGCTCCAAACTTGCGGGGCAAACTGGCTTTGTGAAATCACTTCAGCTCCTTCAATGGCAATTTTGGTGGCCGGGACTGAGGAAAGATTTATCTCTGTATACAAACGCCTGCCAGGTCTGCCTTATGAGCAAGCCCCGGCCGGGGAAACCCCCCGGCTCACTGCAGCCTCTACCTACCCCCACTCGCCCTTGGGAGGTGATCTCCATGAACTTTATTACTGATTTGCCGCCGAGTGGGGGAAAGACTGATATTTGGGTCATAGTCGATATGTTTTCTGAACAGGCTCATTTTGTTCTGTTCACTTCCATCCCCTCCGCAAAAAGACTGGCTGCGGCATTCTTGCAACACGTGGTGAGACTCCACACTTTGCCGAATAAGGTGGTCTCAGACAGGGGGGCACAATTTGTCTCCCAATTCTGGGGGGAGTTGATGTCACTGCTAGGGGTGGAGAGGGGGGTCAGCAGTGCATACCACCCAGAGACCGATGGTCAAACCGAGAGGGTTAACCAAACGCTTGAACAATACCTCAGGTGTTTCACAAACTTTCAACAAGACGATTGGCAGTCCCTGCTGCCGCTAGCTGAGTTTTGCTACAACAATACTCATCACTCCTCCACAGGGATGTCTCTGTTCATGGCGGTGCACGGATATGAAGCCCCGCCTCTCCCTTTTCTGGGCTCTCCCAACCTCCCGCCGGGAGATGCAGGTGACTGGTGTAAACGCTTGCAAACTGCGTGGCCGTTGCTAGTAAAAACACTCCAGGGGGCCAAGGCTGCGTATAAAACTCAAGCTGACAGGAAACGTGACCTTTCCTGGACCCCAAAATGTGGACAATTTGTTTATCTCTCCACACAGAACTTGAGGGGCTTGCAGCCGAGCCGCAAACTCGGTTGGAAATATGAGGGACTTTTTAAAATTGTGCATGTGTTGAACAATGTTACTGTTGAGCTTGACCTGCCTAAATCACTGAAATCTGTTCATCCTGTATTTCATGTAAGGCTGTTACGACGTGCGCCTGCAGAGAATGTCTGGAGACCCCAGCGCCCCGCCCCCCCTCCACTGATGGTGGGGGGAGAGCCACATTATGAAGTTTCTCAAATCCTGGATTCGAAGATTTCACGCAACCGGTTGTATTATCTCATCGACTGGGCGGACTTTGGGCCTGAACAGAGGGAGTGGGTGAGGGCGGAACATGTTCATGCCCTGAAATTGGTCCGCGCATTCCATAAATTGTATCCTCTGAAGCCGGGGGGATAGGTCTATTATCAGGAGGGCAGGATGTCAGGTATCCCTGCCATAGGGGTGAGAGGACGAGATGAGAGGGTAATAAATTCATCTGTGTTTCTCATTTGGAATGCGGGAAGGTGACGAGGTTGCCTGGGAGACCGGGCTATATCTCATCTCACCCAGGCCTAAATGGCCTTGAAGCCAGGCTGTTCATCTCCTTTCGCTTTCCTAAAGACAACAGCTAGTCTTGAGAACTTTCAGGTGGTGGGAACGTAATAATTTAGCACCTCATAGCTTTCCCGCGTGCGGGCTGGCCATCTATTGGTAGAGGTGAGGGGGCTCCTTTCCCCCCTTAGAGTATAACCCCAATGCTTCATGTATTCAAGTTATTCTTAACAATGCTTCTGTTCTAGTGACCTAGTATTGCAGTCTAATAAATACTATCCTTATTTCAATGAATAAGGCCTGGTGTTTGACTGACTAACTGAGGACTCTGACAATATCTAGCCAGCATGCACATCTGAAGCACTGCTTTAGTAGAAAGGGAACCACAGAGACTCTCCACCAGCATCTTCCAGTGGTGATCAAGGTGCCTCCCTGCAGAATTAAAGCGTGGGAGGGGGATAAATTGGAGTGTTTGGCATCTATTCTGTCCTTGAGAATAGCTTTTGATACAGTTCCTCATCAAAGGCTTCTAAGTAAGTCATGGGATAAAAGGACAAGTCCTCTTGTGGATCAAAAACTGGCTTATAAATAGGAAACAGAGAGGGAGTATAAATGGGAAACTTTCTCAGTGGAGGGTGGTAAGCAGTGGGGTACCACAGGGATCAGTACTCGGTCCGATGCTTTTTAACTTGTTTATTAACGATTTGGAATTGGGAGTAAGCAGTGATGTGGCTAAATTTGCAGATGACACGAAGTTGTTCAGGGTGGTGAAAACCAGGGAGGATTGTGAGGCACTCCAAAGGGATCTGTTGAGGATGGGTGAGTGGGCGTCAATGTGGCAAATGGGGTTCCATGTGGCCAAGTGCAAAGTGATGCACATTGGAGCCAAAAATCCTAAATATAAATACACGTTGATGGGGTCTGAACTGGCAGAGATGGACCAAGAGAGAGATCTTGGAGTCCTAGTGGATAACTCACTGAAAATGTCTAGACAATGTGTAGCTGCAATAAAAAAGGCCAACGCTATGCTGGGGATTATTAGGAAGGGAATTGATAACAAATCAGCCAGTATCATCATGCCCCTGTATAAATCATTGGTGCGACCTCATTTGGAATACTGTGTACAGTTCTGGTCACCACATCTCAAAAAGGATATTATAGCATTGGAAAAAGTGCAGAGAAGGGCAACTAGAATGATAAAAGGGTTGGAACACCTTCCCTATGAAGAAAGGTTAAAATGCTTGGGGCTCTTTAGCTTGGAGAAACGACGGCTGAGAGGTGACATGATCGAGGTTTATAAGATTATGAATGGGATTGAGCAGGTTGAGAAAGAAGTACTTTTCTCCCTTTCTCACAATACAAGAACTCGTGGGCACTCTATGAAATTGCTGAGCAGTCGGGTTAGAACAGATAAAAGGAAATACTTCTTCACCCAAAGAGTGATTAACATATGGAATTCACTGCCACAGGAGGTCGTGGCAGCTACAAGCATGGACAGTTTCAAGAGGGAATTAGATAAACATATGGAGCAGAAGTCCACCAGTGGCTATTAGCCACAGGGTATAGATGGGAACTCTCAGTCTGGGGCAGGTGATGCACTCTATTCTTGTTGCTGGAGGGGGCAGCAGTGGGAGGGCTCCTAGTGTCCTGGCCCCACTGCTGGACCTCCTGATGGCACCTGGTATATTTTGGCCGCTGTGTGACAGAGTGTTGGACTAGATGGGCCATTGGCCTGATTCAACATTGGCTTCTCTTATGTTCTTATATTCTTAAATCTCACCGAAAATTAAAAAGCATTCTCTGAACAGCAGTTGGAGAAATCCAGGAGCTGAGCTAGGTCCAGCAGCAGTGGCACAACCCAAGAGTCCTGCTGGGCCCGGCAGCTGCACAGTCTGGGAGCCACACTGGCCATGCTGCCGGCAGTGGCTCAACCTGAAAGTCGGGCTGCATGGCCTCTGCTGAGCCATGTGGGGCTCCTGGGCTGCATCACCACAGGGAGCTACACTGGGTCCAGTGGCCCAGTGGCTGCATAGCCTGGGACCCCAGCAGGGTATGCCTCTAGCAGTGGAGAAGCCTCTGTGTCGCATTGGGCCCAGCGTGGAAGTGTATGGGGGAAGGTCTCAGCTGGTTCACTCAGAGCAGCTCCAGGAAAGCCAGCAGAGACTCCCTCTCACTGCGACTCTCTGCAGCTGATGCTCTGGGCGAGCTGAAATTGAAATGAATACGTTTAGACTGGAGTGACTTTCGTTAGGATTGCACTGTAAGTTCTGAGTCCCTAGACTGGTGACTGGTGGGTGGGGTCTGGAGTTCCCCCAGAATTGCAGACTACAAAGATCAGTTCCCCTGGAGAAAATGGTGGCTTCAGAGGGCAAACTCTAAGGTGTACCATACTTTCTAGGTAAAATCCTCCCTGAATTCCCTCTCCACAGGCACCTCCCCCATATCTCCAGGAATCTCCCAGGTTGGAGTTGGCAACCCATTTGTAAGGTTGCTATTGTCATTTGCCTGCTATCATCATTCAGCATCTGAAATCACTCCACTTTCCGATAAACAGGACAGACGGACTCCCCCATTCAGACTGTATCTGAAGAAGTGAGCCGTGACTCACAAAAGCTCATATATTTTATTAATCTTGAAGGTGCCTTTGGACTCTTGCTTTTTCTACTGTAAAGCTTTCTGTAAGTCCTCGTGTCCCCATCTCCCCATGAATGCATACACCATCAAAACACTTGTGGCATATTGATACATGTAAGCTCTCCCAACTGGGCAAATAGTGAGGCCCCGGACAGGAAAACTGTAGGGGAGTCCCCTTTCTATATGCACAGTGGTCGCAATCAAAATTTAGCCTGGGAACAGAGTTCCAAGCATGGAAATCCCAGGGCATGTCTGCTCCACACTGGTGGACCTCCTGATGGCTCCTGGGGTTTGGCCACTGTGTGACACAGAGTGTTGGACTAGATGGGCCACTGGCCTGATCCAACATGGCTTCTCTTATGTTCTCATTTTCTCTTATTACCATAACCTTGCTATAGGGTTTATGTGCCTTGTATGTGTTGGATACACTGAACAGACAGCCCAATTTCTTAATATCCTCTGTATGGAAGTACCCTTATCCAGATGACTTTGGACAGATTCATAGAAAAATGGAAACCTGACCTCATGCCCTTCAACACAGATCCCAGTATACTCCAACAGAAGCCCTTTCCCAAAGGCCCGCATGAAAGAAAAGGTTCTCTTTTTCATTCTGAGGTAAAGAGATTGTTCCTTGGGGTAGGTTGCTTGCCATTCTAGGAACAAGACCTCTATATCTAGCAAACTAGAAAATAAGAAATGCTTAATCCATAAATTAATCTGGGGTGCAATCATACGTATGATTAGCAGTGGCACAGGCACAATTCCTGCGCAGAGGAAAGGGGCGCGATGAGACAGAAACATCTGCCCAGTGTCCCGGACTTGTTGGCAGGCCATTTCATTGCACAGTGGAAGCGTGGTAAAAAGCCATTGGGGAAAGTACAGTATTATCCAGAAACCACAGGGCGCAGGTGGGTGTCTGATTGCGGAAGTGCCAGTATCCTGTAGAAGCCGGCACCTGTCTAAATCCCGCCATGACTCCAGATGTTTTTGTTACGCCTCTGTAGTATGCACAAAAATGTGCCACTGTGCATACGCACACACGCAGTGCAGCTGAAGCTCAGTGCCAAGGAGTTAGGCAGCATGCCATGCTGCCGTGCAGCCAGTGAACAGGGACAGAAAGGCCCCCCCAGACCACCACCAGCCAATTCCCCTCCCGCCTGTGGGGGGCATGGCAAAGGTAGGATGCCTGGGGCGCGTGGCCCGCCATGAAGGCAGCTGGAGATATTGGACCTGTTGGCTGTGTGGGGAGACACCAAGGTCCAGGCCTCCCTGAGGGAGGGCCACCGAAACATTGATATATTTGAGGAGGTAGCCAAAGGCATAGCTGCCCATGGCCACAAATGGAGCGCCATTGAGTGCCACACAAAATCCAAGGCCATGCAGCTCAAATACAAAAAGGCAGTGTCTCTGAATTCCAAGTCCAGAGACGAAAAAGCAACATGCCCATATTACGAGGAGCTGGATAGGATCCTCCATGGCGAGGGAGACATACAGCCAAGAAGGGTGCTCCAGAGTCTCTGGTGGGTGCCTGACCGACAGGCCTCCTAGGAACCCTTCACCAAGGACTCACGGGACACATCTGAGCCTCAGGCATCTACCAGCAGCCAGGCAGGTAGGTCTGACCACCAGCAGACCACAGTTGCTCGGGTGGTGGATGTGAATATTCCAAGCACACTGAAGGACACAGATCAGCCGGTGCACACCCTAGACCCTGTTCCCACAGCACCTGCATACAGCACCATCCCAGGTCACAGAACCCTGGGAGCCTCTGTTCCCCCATGCATAGGTCCCGTCCCCAGACCCATACCATGGGGAGCAGCTAAAACATGAACGTGATGGACCCACATCCCAAATGCTTGATGACAGCTGCACACCACAAGCTCCACGCAACAGTTTCAGATACCACACTGACCACCAGTGTACTCCACCGAGGTCAGGTCACACTCCATGCTGCCACAGCATGCCAGAGCACATGGCAGGGGGTTGGTGATGCCTGAGACTGTGGCAGCACACGCTCAGCACATGAGGCCACCCTCCCATGAGGGTGTATCACAAGGAGAAGCCACAGTGGTCACACAGCAGTCCACTGGAGCTCCCAGTCAGCGGAGCCATAAGGTGCTGATACAGGGACCCTGGGCAGAGTTAGCACAACCCACCTGCAGTGATGACATGCACAGAAGGCAGCAACGGTGGTGAGAACGCCTCTCCCCTTCCTTTTCCAGATTCAGAGACCTTGAGCACAACCCAGCAATGGAGCAGTCACCAGGAGGGAGAATGATGGTAGAGAGGTCGAGATGGCCCGGCTGGCCGGCGGGGGTAGGTGCCAGGCTCATGGTGGACATCTTTGCAGACCACCATGGCAGTGTCCGATGACTGGCCATGAGGCGCCTCGAGCGCTATTGGCCTGGCTTCCGGGGCTCGGTGGCCCCACCATAAATCAGTCTTTCTCTTCCCCAGGGACATCACAAGCAGCACCGGATGCCGATGAGGAGACAGAACCTCTGGAAGCTGGCCAACGAGACCCAGAATGGGAGTGGGAGCAAGGGACAGGCCAGGGGGGAGGGAACATGTGGCACATGGGAAGGCGAGCAGCACCTGGGCCCCAGTGGTGAATCCCATGTCGCCCTGACTCCTCAGGTTTGCCACCAGATGTCAACATGGGGGACCTGACACCTGCTGAAAGAGCATCTATCACTAGGGCCAGGAAAAAGCAGGTCTCGGCTCTCCAGAGTGTCGGGGAAGACCTTGCAGCACAGGCCTGGGAGGACTGCCGAGAGGCGAGGAAGGAAGAGAGGAGGGAGCATAAGGAGTTCCTTGTGGAGCTGAGGGCCGGCCGTGAGGAGTACCGAGAGACTCGGGCAGTGATCTGTGTGGTCATGGAGACATCTGCCAATGCCCATGTAGAGATGACACGAGCAGTCACCCTCTTAGTTGAGACCTTCCATGCCCAGACCCTGGTGCTTGACCCTGTGCAGCCAGACCTCAGCACTGCATTCGCCCAGGCTCCAGTGCCTGAGCCAGTGCAGCCAGGCCCCAGCCCTGCAATCACTGTTGGGCATTGGGGGACACCCAGGAAAAGGAAGAAAGCACAACCCTCCACCCCTCCACAGTAGAGGGCACACACTCCCCTGGTGCTGAAACAAGTGCCCATGAGCTCTGTTTCCTTTCTACAGGCCTGGTTTCCCTGACAAGATTTGATGATGCTCCTGAATACGCAATAGACACACATTATGTCTTCCACGGTTGAGGGGAAGGAGACGTCCACAATGGTGACTGGTGGTGTAGGGTGGATCGCAGACACCGCAACTGTAGTGCAGGCCCCTGGGGGGGAGCTCCACACAGCAGCTGGCCTGGGTGACTGGCCTCGGCCACCGGATAGGTGAATGGGTTGCACTGGCCACACAGAGCATTCCATCACCATCCTGCTGTCCGAACATGCCCGCTCACACATCAGCAGATGTAACACTGCCCTAAATGCTCAGGTGAAATAAAGAGGCCAGTCTGACCACCACCACACATGTCTCTGAGTCATTGCATGGGGGAGGGGGAAGGAGGGGGCAGCCCTGGGCCAAAGAATAAAGTGCCACTGATGTAACGCAACAGTACTTTAATGGAAAACATCACAGAAACAGTGCAAATACCCTCACCCCCACAACACAACCAAACACACAACTAATCTGAACTGTCATCCCCCTCAACACCCTTGTCCTCGCACTCTCCCAGCTCCCCCACCCATACCTGCTCTGGCCCCTCCACCTCCTCCTCTGACTCCTCCTCCTCTGTTGCCACCTCAGCCACCTCTCCCACCCCCTCCTCCTCCTGTCCTCCATAAACTGTTTGTGCCTTTGGCTTTGCGGGGTCATATCATGTTGGCAGTGCACAGCAGCCAATTGGCGGAGCGCCTAGGGTTTGTAAAATCCCTGCACTTGTTACAGCGTCAATTCTGGTGGCCGGGAATAAGAAAGGACCTCTCCTTGTTAGTTCAGTCTTGCCAAACTTGCATCATGCACAAGCCAAGACCCGGGAAGCCACCGGGACTCCTGCAACCCCTACCCACACCTGGTAGGCCGTGGGAATTTATCTCTATGAACTTTATCACTGATTTGCCCCCCAGCTGTGGCAAAACTGCTATCTGGGTGGTAGTTGTTCTGTTTTCGAAACAAGCTCACTTTGTTCCTTTTAAGTCCCTGCCTACTGCCCATGTGCTGGCCAAGACTTTCTCCAACACGTGTTTTGATTGCATACACTTCCCCGGAAGATTATCTCCGATTGGGGCTCACAAATTGTTTCCAAATTTTGGGGTGAGCTGCTGCGTCTCATGGGAGTTCATCACGGTTTAAACAGTGCCTACCACCCCGAGACTGATGGTCAGATAGAACAAGTGAACCAAACCCTTGAACAGTACCTCCGCTGTTTCACTAACTTCCAACAGGATGATAGGGAAGGGCTCCTCCCCCTGGCAGAGTTTTGCTACAACAATGCATGCCATTCTTCCACAAGGGTCTCCCCCTTTATGGTGGCTTATGGCTATGAGGCACCACCTCTCCCATTTTTGTCTGATGCAGCCCTGCCAGAAGGGAAGGCGGGGGACTGGTGTAAGAAGCTACAGGCAGCCTGGCCATTTCTATGCAAAGCCTTAGACAAGGCTAAATTGGATTATAAACAGCAGGTGGATAAGAAATGCTCCAAGGGCTGGGACATACAGCCTGTTGAGTCGGTCTATGTGTCTACCAAGAATATCAAGGGACTCCAGCCTAGTAGATAGCTAGGTTGGAAATATGAGGGACTGTTCCCTGTGAAATGTAAAATCAATGACGTAACTATGGAACTTGAGTTGCCAAAAACTTTGAGACAATTGCACCCAGTTTACCTGTTTAAAGAGCCTGCTATTGAACTGAGTTATTGGAGTGCCTGACACTTTATGCCAGTGAGGTGGGGGCCGTGGTGTGCATGCGCCTAAGTCCCAAGTGACAAGTCACTGCTGGGAAATGAGCCCCATGTGTGCTGCAGCCCCCACCCTGCTGGCAGTGGAGCTGTGGCTGATGACAGCCGCTTCCCCTCCCTGCTAAAAGATTTAAAGAGCTCTCCAGCTGGTCAGTAGACCACATGCTCCCTGTTGTTCAGCTGAAGCTTTTAAAATCTTTTAGCAGGGAGGGAGGGGTGGCTGAGGGTGGCTGTGGCTTAGGGGCAGGGGTAGGGGGCATCCCCACCAACGCTCCCTCTAAGCTGTGGAGTCTTTTGAGCAAAAATTCTACTTTGTGAGCTACTAGTGCGAAAGCTGTGAGTGAGCAATTTGGCTACTGCATAAATTAGTCTCTGGAGCCATCCTTCCCAAGCTAAGACAAAAATGTGCAAGCCGGAGGCAAAAAATCTGTGAGCTAGCTCACACTAACTCAACTTAGAGGGAACACTGATCTTCACCCACCCCTGGAATGCCCCCCAAATCCCCCCGCTGGATTGACAAGAGGACCTGCAACTCTACCAAAGTGCCTCACCCCATTGCCAACTCCTCCATTTTATCCTCATGATAAGCCTGTGAGGCAGGTTAAATGGTGATTCTCTGACTGGCCCAGGTCACCCAGCCAAGCTTCCATGGCACAAGTGGTGGATCCAAACCTGGGTCTCACAGTTTCTTATCTGACAATAGAACTGGAATTTATTGCTCATGGGAAGAATTTTTATAGAATTCTTCCATTTACTATCAAACTTGCAGGAAAAAAGGATGCAATTAGAGAGTGCAGAATGAACATCCTCCCTCCTCCAAGTAGGCAGGGCTGTAGGTATTAATCAACAATTAAATGAAATTACAGCCGCTGAGTTGTCCCTTTGTGTAGGTTGTATAGTTCCAGTGCTGTGATGAGATAATTGCAGGCAGGCAGGAATCTTGGAATAAGATCCTTCTTTTGCTCATTAGCACATATTGGCCAGAAACATCTGAAACACGATTTCCCGATTCCAGCTCCAGGCCTTTGAAGTGATCAATGAGGAGCCTGGACTTCAGTCAACTGATAGAGGCGGGACCTGCACTCACAAGGCTGAGGGGTCCGTGGGTAGAGAATGACGGCGGAGCTCCTCCTTACACTGAAAGAACAGCTGTTCACCCAAATCAGTTTTGAGGGTATAGATGGGAATTCTAAGTCTGGGGCAGATGATGCACTCTATTCTTGGTGCTGGAGGGGGCAGCAGTGGGAGGGCTTCTCGTGCCCTGGCCCCACTGCTGGACCTCCTGATAGCACCTGGTATATTTTGGCCGCTGTGTGACAGAGTGTTGGACTAGATGGGCCATTGGCCTGATTCAACATTGGCTTCTCTTATGAGCCACAGTTTATGGAAGGCCTTATAAGGAAAACACAAAAGGAAAAGACCATGAAAAAGAAACTGAAGTTTGGGAAGGTAACTTGACATGAATAATTCTCTCTGTGGTGCAATGCCCTGCATCAAGATTTGACGTAGGAGAGCAAGGTGCAAATCTCTACTTTCCACTGGCCTTGGACAAATTGCTATCAAACCCTTTAACATTTTACAACTGGAAAAGGGAACGTGGTCTAGAACATTTGTTCAAACCATTCTCAGTAGAGAGTAGATGAACCCCCTTCAACTTACTGTCGGAGAGTTAAAATTCCTACTGGGAACAAGGTGACTAGCGCATGCCACTTGGGGAGAGAGATCATAGAATCATAGAGCTGGAAGGGTCATCTAGTCCAACCCCCTGTACAAGGCAGGAAATTCACAAATACCTCCCCCTCCATACCCATAATAACCACTGTTGCACACCCAGAAGATGACAAAAATCCTCCAGGGTTGCTTCCTGACCCCAAAGTGGTGATCAGCATTTCCCTGGGCATGTAAGAAAGGGCCACAAGAACTAAGCACTGAGGCAACCCTGCCTGCTCTCCCTCTCATGATCTGCCTAAGTTCACAGAATCTGCATTGCTGTCAGATGGCCATCTAGCCTCTGTTTGAAACTCCAAAGAAGGAGAGCCCACCATTTTCCGAGGAAGCCTGTTCCACTGAGAAACCGCTCTGTCAGGAAGTTCTTCCTAATCAGACAAGAATAAAAGAACATGAAAGACACTGCAGACTTGGCCAACCTGAAATATCAGCAGTGGCTGAACATAGCCTAACCCAAACAGGGCACAGAGTTTGGTTCCAAGGCACTGAAAGACTGGACAACACTTCCAATTACCATGTCAGATTACACAGGGAAGCCACTGAAATTCATAAACATAAACACAATTTCAACAGGAAAGAAGAGAGTTTAAAAATAAATAGGGAATGGTTTCCTGTCCTGAAAAACAAAATGCTCTACAGCTGGCAATAGCACTACAGATAAGATTGGAGTTTCAATAGCCATTCCACACACAAAAAAACCTCCTCAAACCTCCTCAGGAAACAATCCATAGACAAAAGAACCTCCTCGGGAAAGCTCCTCCATTAGCATGTTCATAGCCTGGAGAACTACACAAGATAATTGACTCAGCCCTACCCCACCTTCCAGGGTAGAAATAAATTACTTGCCTACCATTTTTCTGCTCACCTTGACATAGAGAGTACTCCATCTTTCTGTGTTATACCTCTGAGGATGTCAGTCACAGCTACTGGCGAAATGTCAGGTCCTACAATGCTAAGACCATGGCCACACAACCCGGAAAATCTACAGCAACTAATGAACTCCGGCCGTGAAAGCCTTTGATAACATATAGTTCTTCCTAAAGTTTAGCCAAAAACTCTTCTGATTTAATTTCAACCTGTTGGTTCTGGTTCAACCTTCTCGGGCAACAGAAAACAACTCCATACCATCCTCTAGATGACAGCCCTTCAAGTACTTGACAATGATTATCATATCACCTCTCAGTCATCTCCTCTCCAGGCTAAACATACCCGGCTCCTTCAACCTTTCCTCATAGGACTTGGTCTCCAGACCTTTGTTGCCCTCCTCTGGACACATTCCAGCTTGTCTATATCCTTCTTAAACTGTGGTACCCCTAATTGAACACAATACTCTAGGTGAGGTCTAACCAGGGTAGAGTAAAGTAGTGCCATCACATCTTTGTCAGCTATGCTGCCATTATATGTGGAGTGGGGATAGAGGCCGCTAGGTGAGCGTCTCCATCTTCTGGAATGTTAGCTTTCACTTCTGCTGTGTCTTATCTATTAGCCTGACCTTGGTGCTTCATGCGCTTTGCCCTGCCTGGGAACTGGCCCCCATTATTTTTGGTGCACAAGGCTTGCACCTCTGATTGGCTTGGCTCCATCAGGGGGTCCCTCTTTGAATGTAGCATATCTTCCCCTCTTCTGCCCAGAGAGTTAGCTCTAACAACGAATGTATGCACAGATGACCTGCCTTTCCTGTCTTCAATAAACTTAATCCTTCTGAAGGAATGTTATTGAGACCGATTACTGTGGGACTCTGCCAGATTGTTAGAGCTACTTTAATCCCTGACCCTGTACCCTAGCATGAGTGATGAGGACGGTGGGGGTATCCCAGTCACTATCATGGAAGAGGTTCTGACCACAACAGCGGAGATCCCTGCTACGACTGGTACAAGTGGAGCCCTGGTGGGATCCTTACTCATGGGCCCTCTTCCCCACCATCATCGAGAGTCACAGATCACCACCCTCTGTATGGGGGGTGCCAGCTACTACAGCTACTTTTCTTATTACAAGAGTGGATATGACCCCAGGAAGTATGGAGGGGCAGGTGAGGATCAGCTGGAACAGGTGAAATGCCAGCTGCTACCCAACAAGAAGAGATGCAGTGTGAGATGCATGAATTGATGCTGGATATCCCTTGGCTGGTGGCCACTACAGTTGAGCATGAGTTATGACTGCAGCAACCGGGGCACCAGCATCTCTGCTGGCACAGCATGCTCCTCCCAGGCAACCAGCTCCTCCTGGACTGGCACCACCAGCATTGGTGCCAGTACCAGGGGGGCCTGGGGTTCCCGCCGGGCCATCCACCCCACCACCTGGAACACCATCTGGGCCCCTGGTACCTGGATTTGACTGTCCCAAGGAGCTACTGGATGCCACCTTTGACAGCAACCCTGACAAGCTGACATTTTTCCTACTGCAGATGCGCAAATTCCTTCGGGTCACAGCAGAGGGTGTCAGGCTCCTTAGTCAGATCATACAACTCAGGGCTTCATAAGATTCTATTTATTGGTAAATCATAACTATAGGTGCATACACAGCTCATGTCAGGAATGGCCATGGCTAATGGAAGCCCCTGACATAGTAAATTCAAACAACCCCCTGGTCTAAATGAAACCAATGATTATAATTCGCACGTAATTCGCACAAAGCAAGCAGGCAGAAGAGAAAAACAATTTAAAAGCCATTGTTTCTCAGTGTAGTGCCTAACAGGCTGAGACACCACAGTGTCAGACATATGATAACAAGCATGCAGGGAAAAGAACTGGTGACAAATTCAGAGGAGAAAGTACTCCCTTACATTCCAAATAAATGACAGGGCTACCTGACAGAGGGAGAGGGCAGCAGACTGGTACGTCAGGCTGCACAACTTGCACGGGCCAGAACTGCGCAAGGTGCAAGCGTTTATGTGTGCTTTGAGAAGGCAGTACAAAGACCCCATGGAGGGGGAGAAATCCCGAACCACTCTATGGGCCCTGAAGCAAGGGAGTCACTCGGTGTGCTAATACTACCACAAGTTCAAGATGCATGTGGCCAAGATCCAAGGGTGGCCCTAGCCCGTGTTTGTGGAACAATACTGGCTAGGGCTGAACCATCAGATCCGGGAAGCCATCCTATGCAATGTGAACCTGATATCCTTGGTGGCCTGGGTGAGAGAAGTAGGAGATGTGGAGAACTGCTTCCAGATGATTAAGATGACTGCATTCCGTCTATCTCTTAATCCAAATAGTTGATAAAGATGTTGAACAAAACAGGTCCCGACAGATCCTTGAGGGGCACTCCACTTGTCACTCCTCTCCAAGAAGATGAGGAACCATTCACAAGCACTCTTTGGGTGTGATCTGTTAACCAGTTACAGATCAACCTAACAGTCATAGGATATTATGTGGAACCTTATCAAAAGCCTTACTAAAATCAAGATAACTATGTCTACAGCATTTCTCCTGATCCAGCAAGGTAGGAACTTTCTCCAAAAAAGAGGTAAGGTTTACTGACATTACTTGTTCTTGAGAAACCCATGCTGGCTCTTAGTAATTACAGCCATCCTTTCTAAATGCTCAAGGACTGCCTATTTGATGATTTGTTCTGAAACTTTTCCACGTATAGACATCAAGCTGACAGGTCGGCTTTTTCCCCTTCTTGAAGATGGGGACACTTGCCCAGCTCCAATCTTCTGGCAACTCACCTGTTCTCCAAGAATTCTCAAAAATAATGGACAAATTACATCTGCCAGTTCTTTTAGTACCCTTGGATGCAGTTCATCTGGCCCCGAGGACTTAGTTTCATTTAAAGAAACCAGGTGTTTATGTACTACCCCTATCCTGATCCTAGGCTGCAGCTCCTTTTCCTCATAATGTGTTGTTTTTGCCATATTGAGCACTGTTTCTCTTCCCAGAGAAGACTGAGGGAAAGTAGAAATTGAGTAGTTTTGCCCTCTCTTCATCACCAGTTACAATTTCACTTTCTTGTCCCTGCAATGGGCCTACCATGTCCTTGGTCTATTTCTTACTTTGAACATAAGACAAGAACCCTTTTTTGTTGTTTTTAGCATCTCTTTCTAGCCTAAGCTCATACTGAGCTTTAGCTTTCCTAACTCTCTCAACAAGCACTGGTTATTTGTTTGTATTCATCCTTGGTTATGAGGCCCTCCTTCCACTTTCTGAATGAGTCTGTTTCATTTTCCAGGTCTTTAGAAAGCATTACCATTTGCCTGGCAGAGTGGGGGAACCCCTGATTTTGTGGGCTCCTGCCCACTGGTGGCCAGCTGGCTGGCAGGAGGGAATCCCCCTGCCCAATGTTACACTTGATGTGCCTGCAGCACCTGGAAGTGACACTGGCACATCAGGGGGTGATGCTCTGGCTTTTGGATAAAACTTCATGGTTGATGCTGATTTTACCATAGAGTTTTGCCCAAAATTCAGGCAGTCACCCTTGATATCACTGATGTCACTTCTGGATGATGCCGACATGTCTCATGGAAATCACTCTTTCAGGGGGACTGGGGTGACATCACTTCCCCCCCCCTCCCCACTGGTGGGTGAAAGAGACCTAGCAACCCCACCTTTATACCAGCCTAGGAATGCCAGCCTCCAGCTGGGACCTAGGGTTCCCCAAAATTGCAGCACATCTCCAGACTACAGAGAACAGTTCCCCTGGAGAAAATGGATGCTTTGGAGGGGAAATCCATGGCATTGTACCCGACTGAGATCCCTGTCCTCCCCAGGCTCAGCTTACTTCTAGTCATCTGTAGTGCAAAGGGAATGCGCCTCGCCTCCATGACCCACAGTCAACACCCAGATCCAACCTACCAGCACTGTGGAAGAAGGAATGTATCTGACTTGGGGCAACAGAATGCCTTGAAGCAGCCCTGGAAGTGATGGGCTAGTGTGGGAAAGTGCCTTGGTCCTCCTGACAGGAAAGAGGCCTGAAGACTAATCATGGACCCCTGCACACCAGCACTTGAGCTGTGCTGCTCCGTTACCCTATAATTGGATATCCCAGGAAAGTTACTGCCTTGGTTTGATCTCTTGCTAGTAGGCAAATAAACACAGTATAATTATCTTACATCATATACTTGGTTGGATTTGAGATTATAATTATAATGCAGAATTCATTTTTTGGGTCTCTAAATACAGGGGGAACACTATGAAGAAACTCAGAATGATATAGCAACAAAGGGCTGTTATGATGGGCTATAAAAAGAACGTATTGAAAAAACTGAGTAAAGTGTAATTAGACATAAAGTGTAGCCAAGCATATATTTATTGTGTTTATTACAACGCAGGATAAGAAGTCGCTAGAGATGGAAATAAGTTCCTGATATAATAAAAGTCACCATCAATTTTGCACAGCAGAGGAACTCTTAAAAGTAACTAGGTAAGTTGGTTCTGTTTGTGCCAATAAATATTCATATTCAAGTAAAGCAGAATTTCACAGGTTTATTTTCCAGCTTTTCTTGAGATCATCCCATATCCTTGGGTATTGCTTTGAAAGAAGAGGATTTGGAAGTTGCAAAAAGAACCTAACAATTTACAGGCAGTATAAGTGGGTTGCCAAGAAAACAACTCGCAATACAGGCTGCTGGATTTTGAAGCAGACCCTGTACTTTGCCTTCTCACTGCTGCTGGATCGGCCTGTATCAGCAGGCAACCATGTTTGTGTACCGGCAAGTTTCATGGGCTGATTTCTTCTTCTAATATAATGGCATTTGATAGCCTCACTAAAGCTCAAATCCCATCAGAGATTCCTGGACAGGACTGTTCGAAGGGGGAGTAACTGGGGGTTCTGGTCACCTTGGGGGCCTATACAGACACTCTGGTGTAGTGGTTAGTGTCAGAAGCTTACTTGGGCCAGACATACACTTTCAGCCTAAGCTACCTCACAATGTTGTGCGGATAATACAGAGGAGAGGAGAGTGGTGTTTTGGGTCCCCACTGGGCTGAAAGGCCTGCTCCCATCATTTTGAAAGAGATTTGATATGAACATGGAAGATGCAAACTGGATCAGGCCAAAGATTCATCTAATCCAGTGGACAACCAGGTGCATCCCAAAGGCCTGCAAGCAGGGCATGGAAGCCCAGGTCTCACTCTGTTGTTACCCACCCCACACTGGGATTCAGAGGTGAGTATCTCTGAAGAGGAAGGCTCCGTTTATTCAGTGTGGATGGACCCTAGGTCCAGTATCCGATCAGTCCTACTATTTTCACATAATGAAATTCGAAAGAAGATCAGAGGGATGTAAGACATTTTTGGTATTTATGTCTAGTCTTTGCTAGCTGGAGAACCACTGCATAGAAAACCAGGGTGAGGGGGCACAAATCCGGTAAGTGCACCAATTTCAAAATGGTCTTTCTGCTCCAATAGCTGCACTGCAGCTCTAAAATGCATTCTGGGTAAAAGCTACTACTCTATTTCCAATATAGAAGGAGGAGGAGGAAGAAGAGATTGGATTTGTACTCCACCCTTCACTACCTGAAGAATTCTCAGAGCAGCTTACAATCTACTTCCCCCCTCCTCCCCACAACAGATACTCTGTGAGGCAGGTGGGGCTGGGAGAGCTCTCTTGAGAACTGCTCATGTGAGAATTTGTAACAGACCCAAGGTAACACCAGCAGCTGCATGTGGAGGACTGGGGAATCAAACCCAGTTATCCCAGCTTAGAGTCTGTGCTCCTGACCACTACATCCAACTGGCTCTGCAATGACACTCAGCTAATTGGCTAGAGCCCCATGGTAGCTGGAATGTGGGATAATCAAGCTGCATTTGTATACCAATAAAACATCACATAAAATAATCGGTGTGCCGCGTATGATCATATCAAGAATGTTTATTTTGCAGGTTTTTTAGTATTGTGAATGTGTGCCTCAGTAATACAACAGAAAAACAGAGAGCAGGTGAACTGTAATGTTGGACATTTTCTTAACTGGACTTAAGGAAGAGTACAGTGCAGTACAGAAAATACCAAACTACTGAAATGGGGCAAATTCTCTTAACCTTAGGAGGGAGACTGAACACCTATCCTCTGAAATATTTTCATTGGTTGATGATGTCACAGAAACACACACACACCAAGCAAGAGCTGAGTCCAGGGGCACCTTAAAAACCAGCAAGATTCCCAACAGTTCGAGTTTCACCAGCACCAGTTCTAACACTCAAAATCTTGTTGGCCTCGAAGGTGCTCCTGGACTCGAATCTTGCTCTTCTCCTGGAGACCACCACAGCTGCCTACCTGAAGCACAGAAGCTGGGATGTGACTGTGACAGCTCCAAGCCTCTTCCACATACAGAAGATCAGCCATCATCCTGTTGTATTCATAACCTCCATTCCGCTACAATGGTTGTAGTCATTAAAAAGAAATATGGCAGAGTGTGGCAAGATTTATTGCCACTGCTGTAAAGAATCTCCTCTATTAATGACAACAGCTGTTGACTTAATAACCCTCGGAAACATCATTGCATTCTTCACGTTTCCACAAAACATATGGGGAAGAAACAGATGGCAAAAGCACTAAAACATATGGGGGAAACATGCCAAAATCCAGCAAACTCTCAGAGTGGCTAAGAATCTTAGTATCAAGAATCTTAACAGTTTTTAATTAGTTTGTTCCCATTATCACTCGAGGTGTATCTGTTATGAAATTATGGCAGCACAGAAAAGGATTAAAGCTATGAGTCACCTTGCAAGTTTTTTAATCTCTCATGGTGTTTTCAGACTCCAGAGAATCATGGAGATAGCTGTGTGTCAAAGCACGTGTTCAACCACTAAGCCACACAGTCTTGTTTAAGCAAGGAATGGTTCCACATTTTTTATTGATTTTGTTGTCCTGAAAACCTAGTTTTGTTTCTGAATGGGAAATGATACCTTTAGCTTTATCATTCCACACCTTCATGATGAGCTGTGACAGTGAGGAAATTCCTACAACTACGGCAGATGGAAATGCACCAGAACAGGAGACCACAATGGCTCCAGGAATGGCCGTCAAGCCTAGAGGACCAGAGGATGGGGCGTGGGCTCATGACTCTTGGGCACTGCTTCCCATTTTGACTGAGCCCACCTGGCTGCTGACTCCTGACCCGAGGTCTGAGAGACTCACGGGTGATGGTGCCTGATAACATTATGGGTGCTTACAGCAGGAAGAACCAAAGCAGGTCCACGGGACAGTGGATACTGAGGTTGAGTGCCTCTGCAGAGAGTTCAGAGGTGAGTCTGAAGAAATAAGGCACAAAATGCAAAATATGGTATTGGACATTCCGAGCATAATCATGGAGGCCATCCAGCAAGACTACCTTCACCACCGATGAGCACCGTGTGGACTTCATCCGCTCACTGCTCTGGGAATGGGCAGCTGATTGGTTTGTGGGTCTCCACAATGTCCAGGGCCCAGAATGCTGGGATGTGGATGCGTTTATGTAGGCCCTCCGCTGCCAGCATGAAGATTCTGTTACTTCTCACAATTAGAAAAAAACATTTATCTGCTATTTTGACATATTTATTGCTTTACAACTGTTGACCTTATAACCTTAACTTATTTAGTTTTTCACTTTGCATCACTTAAACATCATCATGTTACATGTTAATTTGCTGTTAAATCCCTGTCTATAAATTTAGAACCTCACCTACCATTCCAATGTATTTGAAAAAGTGTGCCTTCCACATGAAAGCTCATATCTTGAATAAACCTTTGTTGGTCTTAAAGGTGCCCCTGGACTCTAAATTTGCTCTACTGCTTCAGACCAACATGGCTGACCACCTGGATCTAAATCCATTGAAAACAGAGGTCCTGTGGTTGGGCCAGAGAGATGCAGGATTGGGATGATGATGATGATTTATTTGATTTATTAATCGCCCTACTCCACCTTATGCCAGGTTCTGGGTGATATACAAAAGGCAAATTTCCATAAATCAGTATACAAAATTTAAAATTCAAATACGATTAACAAGAAATAAAATCAGCAGATCCGGTTCTGGTCCCGACGAGAGAGGACGCATGGAGGCAAGCTCTGAGTCCCCAGCTCATTCCTATACCCTCCACAGCCTTCTACAATGGTCAAAGTTCTTTCCTGGAGAGAGAGGCTTTAGCAAGGAGCTTTTCCTTAACTTGGGGGTGGGCGGTGGCCCTCCCTCAACCAGTTTTGGGCTTGCTCCAAAGCAGGAGGATATAAGGAAGCAGCGGTGTCTAACGTTGCACCAGCTGAGACCACAAGTACCAAAGAAGTCCAACAAAGATATTCAAACTAAGGCAGAAAATGAACCTAAGTATTCTCATATTTGGTTAACTTTGCTCATTTCCACCGGCTTCAATTAAGGTTAGAAAAGGCGGAAGCTCACTTAGAGGATTTGAGATGCCTGGGTGGGTTTGAAGGTCAGAAAGAGCATGGTGGCAGCTAGGAAAGGAAAGCCCAGATAGTTTTGAAACAGCTATAAGGCATTACCAAAAGAAAAAAATACCTTGGAAAGAAAGTAAGGTGAATGCTACACAAATCTCTCTGGTTTCTTTTTCTTTTGTATTCTTGCTATCCAGAGGTAAGGAGACTGTCCCTTTAATTGAGTGTGGGTAAAGAAGATGATGACAGAGCATTTTCTTTACTAACCAGAAGAGAGGCAGCGAGACGAGGCTTTCCAGAGGCAGTGGGACACAGTGTGACATCTGGAGGAGATGGTGAGGAAGTAATGGAGAGGCAGTGTGATGCGGCATGGCCTGGCAGAAGCAAAAAGGCACAGAGAGACACTTCAGGGAGGTGAGAGGTGAAGAGATAGTTAAAGAGACACATACCACTTTTTGACTGCTCGACAAGCAGGAGAGACTCTTAAAGGGGAGCTCTACTAAAAAGACTATGTGCAACTACTGTAACTTAGTGAATTGTTTTCAGCATAAAACATCATAAAGGAAAGTTGGAGGAGGACAGTAATAGAGTGAACAAACATAACTGTGGTATTAGAAGAAGATATGAGCCAATAAATTTATTATAATATAAATTTACATAGGAAAACTTAACAAATTCACATAGCCATTTATAAAAATCAATAATAAAAGAAGTCAATGGCATCAGGATCAGCTGGTAGTAGAAAAGGCTCAATCCCTTTGCCCGGCCAAGCAGGGTCTACTAGTAACTTAAAAATGAACAGCCCCCAAATGACAATGAAAGACCTGAAAGCTCTAATACAGGAAAGCATAGCCCAAACTTTGCAACAAACAGTAGAGTCTGTCCAGAGGGTAGAGGTGACACTACCAGAGTTAATTAAGAAGGAGATAGCTCCTATACAATTAAAAATGGATGAGATTTTGAGCCAGATTAGAACAGAAACAGAAACATTAAGAAACAAATCTTGGACAACAAAAAGGAGATAACAAAAATTGCTAAAACTACCAATAAATTAGAAGATAAAGTACAGGATTTAGACTTAGAGCTGCAGGATATAAAAACTAAAGGTGACAAAATGGAGGAAACCCTCATCAGTCTTGAAATGCAAAGGGCAGGATTAATAATAAAATATAACAGAAGAAATCGAGAAAAACTTGAAGGAGGAAATTGTGCAAAGTTTTGCCAAGCAGCTAAACCTAGGTTCTAAAGAGGAAGATTTAGCAGACATGGAAAAAGTTTACAGAAGAAACTCTGCATATGCCAAAAGGAAAAAGCTACCCAGAGAAGTGAATATTAAATTCTATAAAAAAGAAATGAGAGACAAAATTCTTAAAGCAGCAAATGAGAACAAAGTAGTTATGGAAGAAAAAGAGGTCAGAATCTTAAAAGATATCCCATGGCGTGTCTGAGAAAAAAGGATAAATTATAATATCTTGACCAATCTCTTAAGAAAAAATGGAATTATGTATAGATGGTTAATTCCAGAAGGCATACTATTTACACACAAGGTCAGAAGGCAAAGAATAGATTTGGTGTTCAAACTAGAAAAATTTTTGGAAAGAGAAGGGGAGGAGTTGGGTTGGCAAATAGAAGAAGAAGAAGAGGAAGAAGGAGTGTATGCAGAAGCCCAAGAGGAAGAAGCAGGTGAGGATGAACATGACCCGGATGCTCAAGAAAAAAGCATGGAAAAAGAAAAGAGAAAGCAAAGAAGTAGAACCATGGGTAGAACGCAGTCCCAGGTTCAAACCAGATTCTAGTTCAGAAATAGAAATGCTGGTAGTAGAAGTAGATATGATGGCAAATAAAAATATAAAGATTATTTTGGTAAACGTGAACAGCTTAAATGGACCACAAAAAAGAAATAGGGTTTTCCATCAATTATTTAAGACAAAATCTTAAATGCTTACAAGAGACACACACAAAAGAAGAGGATATAAAACTCTTAGAGTGCAGGAAGCTGGGTAAAGCGTTCATAGCATCGGACAAAATTAAAAAGAGAGGAGTGGTAATATATGGAAAAGATTATTTAAACCCCCAGTTGGTTTACAGATCTGAAGATGGAAGAATAATAGCTATTACTATCATGACAAATGGGAAAGAAAAGCTTTTTGTAAATATATATGTGTCAAACCAGAGTCAAGAGAAGTTCTTTTCGGAAGTTAAAAGTATTTTAGACACTAAGGAGGGTGAAGATATCTGTATCATTGGGGATTATAATGCGGTTTTTGATCCAATAATAGATAGGAAAAAACATCAAAAAGACAAAAGCTGCCCCCCTATGACCTAAAATGTTTCTGAAGATAGCTGAAGAATGCAATATAATAGATGCCTGGAGAGCTAGAAATATTGACAAAAAAGATTATACTTCTTATTCTGCCAGATATAACTCCTGGTCAAGAATTGACATGGCGTGGATCTCTACTGCAATGAACAAGGAAGTAATGGAAGCTGAGATATTAACAAATACATATGCAGACCATAACCTGATCCAATTGATATTCCAACAAAGTTGAAAAAATGTAAGATGGAGAATGAATATGAATGTATTAAGAGATAGTTTGTACAAAAAACTAATATTGAAATTCAAGAATTTTTTAAAAGGAACTCATCAATAGAAATTTTTATTAATACTATATGGGAGGCATTTAAAGCTTTCCTGAGAGGCTGTTTCATTAGTCAAGATGCCTGGAAAAAGAAGCAGAAAAAGGAGAAACTTGATAAATTGGAAACGAATATAAAGATAGAAGAAGATAAGACGAAGAAAGCAATAAAGGCAGAAAGTATAAAAATAAAAATAAAACTATTACAACATCAAATGAATACCTTATTGCAACAAGAATTAGCCAAAAAGATAGAATATGCAAAACAGTACTATTTCGAAAATGCCAACAAACCGACCAGATGGTTAGCGTACAAGCTAACAAAAGAAAGGGGGGAAAGAGTGATTTTGGCATAAAAAGATGACAACAAGGAGTTAAAATACAAGGAGAACCTAAAAAGAATTGTACAGAACTTCAATAAAGGCATTTACCATCAAGAAGCTCAAGATGCTCATCAGATAGAAGAATATTTAATGCGACACAATAAAAAGAAATTTAACAGTGCACAGAAAAAAGTGTTAAATGATCCAATTACACCGTGTGAAATTAGAGAAGCAATTAAAAAACAAAAGAAGAATAAGTCACCAGGGCCAGATGGTATACCAGCTGAAGTCTACCAAAAGTTTGAGGAACATATTTTCTTACCCTTTAAGGAAGTACTTCAAAATATTAGGAGAGAAACGGCACTACCTGACTCCTGGAATGAAGCTCTCATTACTTTGATTCATAAACCTGATTCAGATGAGAAAGTAATTCAAAACTATAGACCTATATCCCTATTCAATGCGGACTACAATATTTTTGCAAACATTCTCGCTACAAGATTTTAAAAAGTCTTATTACAAATTATCCATCAAGATCAAAGAGGTCTTTTACCTAAAAGGCAGATGAAAAGCAATGTAAGAACTATCCTTAATGTGCTGGAATACTTTGAAACCCATCCTGAGAAGCAGTTGGCTCTTATTTTTTTGGATGCTGAAAAGGCTTTCAATAATGTATCATGGGAATTTTTAAGACAAAAACTAGAAATACGGGATTGCAGAGATAACTTTCTAGCAATGATTTTAGCTATATATAAGAAGCAACAGGCACAAATATTAATCAACAGTGACATGTCCCAATTGAGATCCAGAAAGAATTGAGATCCAGAAAGGAACCAGACAGGGATGCCCTTTATCCCCTTTACTATTTATTTTTCTATTAGAAACGCTGAATGACAATGTAAGGCAAAATGAAAAAATAAGAGGCCTGAAAATTAGAGAGGAAGAGTCTAAATTGCAGGCATTTGCGGATGACCTAGTCTTTATATTAGAGCAACCATTGCTTTCTTCATTGCACCTTTTAAATGAAATACAAGATTATGGAAAAGTAGCAGGGCTAAAAGTGAACTTCAAAAAACGAAAATATTAGCAAAAAACTGCTCACAAGAAACTTTAAAGGAAATCCAAGAGACTACAAAAATACAAGCCACAAGTAAAATTAAATATCTAGATATAATATTAACAAATAGAAATAGTATGTTGATGGAAAATAACTATAAAAAACTAATGGAAGACATAAAAAATATGTTCTCAAATGGAAAGACCTCCAGCTCTCGTTGATGGGAAGAATCGCAACAGTGAAAATGAATGTATTATCCCATTTCCTATTTCTTGCACAAAACATACCAATTCTAAAGAGACCTCAATACTTTGTAGATCTAGATAAAATCTCTAGAAAATTTATCTGGCACCCGAAAAGAGTGAGGATTAAACTGAAGACTCTGCAAGATAAAAAAGAGAAGGGCGGCAGCTATGGGGTGGATCAAAGAGTGGATACAGTTGGAAAACTGGAGAATTCTACGTTTAGAGGGCCATGACTTGTATATGGGTTGGCATGCATACGTCTGGTATGGAAAAGATAAAATACATTCAAATTTCCATAACCATGTCATTAGAGAGGCATTACTGAAAGTCTGGAAGGAAATAAAAGAAAAATATTATTCAAAAATCCCAAGGTGGGTTTCTCCACTAGAAGCATTTATAAACCCTGTATTGATGACAAAGGAAAAAATGCTTCATATGAGAGATTATTAGAGAAGTCTAATAAACTAAGACCCTTGGAAAATTTAAAGATGTATAATATTAATCTCACTTGGTGGGAATCAGTGCAATTGCAATGTAAGCTATAATAAAGATAAAATAACTGATTTCTCCATGACCTTGTCCAACTTAGATAAAATCTGGCTTTCGTCCAATCATAAATTCAAAAATTGTATAACTTTCTTCTGGAAGAACATATGCAAGATGAAATAATAAAGAACGTAATGATTCTATGGATGCAAGATTTGGGGTATAATATCTAAATCGATGACTGGCTCAAAATATGGAAGGCAGCTAAATTAATGAGAGTGATAGCATTTAAAGAAAACATATACAAAATGTCCCATAGGTGGTATTGGACACCAGATAGATTAGCAAAAGTGTATAAAGCAATATCAGGAAATTGCTGGAGATGTAAGTCTAATGTAGGAACCTTCTTCCACATGTGGTGGAGACGTGAAAAAATCCAGAAAATTTTGGCTGAATGTTAAGAATATGATAATGGAAATATTGAATATTAATCTGAACCTAGTACCAGAGATTTTTCTGTTAAACATAAGTCCTAGTCATTATGAGCAAAATGATGTATATCATCATCATCATCATCATCATCATCATCATTAGATTTATACCCCGCCCTCCCCGCAAAGCAGGCGGGTTAATATCTGTTAACTTACACACTTACTACAGTCAGAATATTGATAGCTAGATGCTGGAAAACAGAAAAAAATCCATTAAAAAAAGAAATAGCGAAGAAACTGTTGAACGTGGCAGAAATGGACAAACTCAGCATTTTTCTACAGGGGAAAGATGAAAGGATGTTTCAAAAGAAATGGTGTAGAGTATATAAATGGATTGAAAAAAAATTATATAATGGATTTAATACAAAATACAAATATATATATATAGGAGCTGCGGTGGCTCAAGTGGTTAAGACGCTGAACTGCAGGCTGTGGAAGGTCAGTAGTTCAGCAGTTCAAGACCCGTGAGTGCCGCATGACGGGGTGAGCTCCCATCTCTAGTTCCAGCTCCTGCCAACCTAGCAGTTCGAAAGCAAGAAATTGCAAGTAGATAAATAGGTACCACTTCAGTGGGAAGGTAACAGCGTTCCGTGCGCCTTGGTGTTTAGTCATGCCGGCCACATGACCACGGAAATGTCTTCGGACAGCGCTGGCTCTTCGGCTTTGAAATGGAGATGAGCACCGCAACCCTAGAGTCGGATTCGACTGGCTTTCGAGCAAGGGAACCTTTACCTTTACCTTTACAAATATATATTAATATTTGTATGGGCATTTAATAATAATAAAAATATTAAATAAATAAAAGGAATAAAATCAGAATAAAATCCCAGATGGCGATTTATGGTTTCCTGCACCCATTCTGGACTACCTGGCTATTTGGTGGGAGGAGAGAAGGAGACTTAAACTATATATACATATGCATGTGTGTATATATATATATATATATATATATATATATATGTATATATATATATATGTGTGTGTGTGTATATATATATATATGTGTGTGTGTGTATATATATATATATATATGTGGAGGAGACGAGAAAGGGAAGGGTGCCAGCCGGTGTAACCAACCGTTGCTGTCCTCAACCAAAGGCCTGGCAGAACATCTCTGCCTTACAGGTCCTGTGGAATTGCACAAGATGGTCCCACAGGGCCCTGATGTCATTTGGCAGAGAGTTCCACCAGTTTGGGGCCAGGACTGAGAAGGCCCCGAGGCCCTGGGGCAGGACAGCCAGACATTCTTAGGGCCATGGATCATTAGGAAATTGTTATTAGTAAAGGACAAGGCTCTTCCAGGGACATAGCGGAGAAGGCAGTTCCGCAGGTACATTGGTCCCAGACCGCTCAAGGCCCTAAAGGTCAGTACTTTGAACATGACCTGCCACTCCACTGGAAACCAGTGTAGCTGGTGCAGCACAGGTTGAATATGTGCTGTCTGTGGCATTCCCATCAGGACTCGCACTGCCACATTCTGAACCAGCTGACGTTTCCGGATCAGTCTCAAGGGTAGGCCAGAATAGAGTGAGTTACAGTAATCTAGCCTGGAGGTAACCGCCACATGGATTATTGTGGCTAGGTCAGGGTGTGACAGGAAAGGATCCAGCTGCCAGGCTTGATGACTATGGAAAAATGCCAGCGTGGCAATATGTGTGACCTGGGCCTCCTTCAATAAGGAGATGTCCAAAGTCATGTCCAAATTCTTGACAAATGGTGCCAGTATTAATGGTGCCCCATCAAGGGTTGGTAAACTGAACTCCAGTACTGAAGCCCCCCCAGCCACAGAACCGCCATCTTTGATGGATTCAGCCTCATTCTGCTCTTTTTTAGCCACCCCACCACAGCCCCCAATCCCTCAACCAGATTTTGTTGGCTGGTAGCTGGCCAGCCAGCCAATAACGTATGCACCTGGGTGTTATTGGCTTATTGATGGCACCTATCACGAAATGGCTGCCAGGCAGAGGCAGCAGTACCTTAAAATGGCTTCCAGTCTGGTAGTCCTCTGGAGGGGGGAGGCACTCCATAGGCAACAATGGAACTGCCATACCTCCCTGCCTACATTTCCCAGCAGCTGTAGGGAAAAAAGTGTGGGAAAATATGGACCCACCCCAGGGGCGCAGCCAGCCAGATAAAGGGTTCTGCCCATCTAGAGAGGGGTCAGTCAGCCTTCACCTCAGCCTTGGACGAGAGCTTCAAGGGGCAGCGTACAGGTGGGACTCCTGTTACCTCACACTTCATGGGCAATCCAGGCCACTATAAATCATGGTGGAGAGCCAGGAGGGTAGCAGTACTGGTGACCAGTCCTGAGGAGGGAAGGAGTTTCTCTCCAACAACAAGGAGGGGGAAAGCAAATCCTATCCTGAGGCCACAGCCTCCAGAGGTAGAGAGGGTGTGTGCAGGGACAGAGGAATTACATTTTGACCCTGCTTATTTTCTGTATGGCTGAGAGAGTTGGACTATAAGGAAGGCCGAGCGCCAAAGAATAGATTCTTTTGAACTATGGTGCTGGAGAAGACTCCTGAGAGTCCCTTGGACTGCAAGGAGATCAAATCATTCAATCCTAAAAGAAATCAACCCTGACTGTTCCCTGGAAGGCCAGATCCTGAAGTTGAAGCTCAAATACTTTGGCCACCAAATGAGAAGGGAGCCCTCACTGGAGAAGACCCTGATGCTGGGAAAGATTGAAGGTCAAAGAAGAAGGGGACGGCAAAGGATGAGATGGTTAGACAGTGTCATCGATGCAACAAACATGAAACTGAGCAAACTTCAGAGGACAGCGGAAGACAAGAGGGCCCAAATTGGCGGGGTTGCCAACTCTCCAGGGGGTGCCCAAATATTGAGGTACCCACTTTCCCAGGTTGGGGAATCAGTCAGAGGGGTCTCACTGTCCCTCTAGGAAGGTGGTGTGAATCCAGTGAGTGGTGGCAGCGGTTGAGGAAGGGAAATCGCTCTACAAGGCAGGGTGGGCAGGCAAAAACAGGGGCTTGCATGCCAGTGAACAGCTATTTAGTCTCTCAGGGCTGAGGGCGGGCACCCAAGCCCAAAACTTCTTACCAGCTGGGTGAGGGGTTGCATACAGATATTGAATAGCATCAGGGAGAGGTTGTCTAGACGACACATCCTCTCCCAGTGCCACCCTCTGTCCGTGACCTCGGAGAAATGAGGACAGCCATTGAAAGGCCACCACATGCACTCCTGCGTCAGTGAGGCCGTGAGTCAAGAGATCATGGTTGACTCTGCGAAATGCTGCTGTAAGATCAAGCAGTAACAGCAACGCCAGCCTGCCTCGATCCAGGCATCTACAGAGACCGTCTGTCAAGGCGACCAGCACAGTGTCTGTCCCATGGCCAGCTCCCAGCTCTTGACGGTGTGCCATTCACTTCTGGATCAATCATCAGGAGCCTGGGTATGATCCTGGATGCCTCCTTGTCAATGGAAACCCAGGTCACAAATGTAGTTTCGGGAGGGGGTTTGAAAGACCTGAATCAGATTGTGGTGACAAGAGAGGAAGTCCTCCAACTGATGGACAATTTAAAAACTAATAAATCACCAGGCCCGGATAGCATTCATCCGAGAGTTCTGAAAGAACTCACATGTGAACTTGTGGATCTCCTGACAAAAATATGTAACCTTTCTTTAAAATCTGCCTCCATTCCTGAGGACTGGAAGGTAGCTAATGTCACTCCCATCTTTAAAAAGGGCTCCAGGGGAGATCCGGGCAATTACAGGCCAGTCAGTCTGACATCGATACCAGGTAGGTTGGTGGAAACTGTTATTAAGGAAAGAATTAGTAGGCACATTGATGAACAAAAACTATTGAGGCAGACTCAGCATGGGTTCTGTAAGGGAAGATCTTGTCTCACTAACCTGTTAGTGTTTTTTGAGGGAGTGAACAAACATGTGGACAAGGGGGACCCAATAGATATTATTTACCTTGACTTTCGGAAAGCTTTTAATACAGTTCCTCATCAAAGGCTCCTAAGTAAGCTCAATAGTCATGGGATAAAAGGACAAGTCCTCTTGTGGATCAAAAACTGGCTTATAAATAGGAAACAGAGACTGAGTATAAATGGGAAAGTTTCTCATTGGAGGGTGATAAGCAGTGGGGTACCACAGGGATCAGTACTCAGTCCGATGCTTTTTAACTTGTTTATTAATGATTTGGAATTGGGAGTAAGGAGTGAAGTGGCTAAATTTGCAGATGACACAAAGTTGTTCAGGGTGATGAAAACCAGGGAGGATTGTGAGGCACTCCAAAGGGATCTGTCAAGGATGGGTGAGTGGGCGTCAACGTGGCAAATGGGGTTCAATGTGGCCAAGTGCAAAGTGATGCACATTGGAGCCAAAAATCCTAAATATAAATACACGTTGATGGGGTCTGAACTGGCAGAGACGGACCAAGAGAGAGATCTTGGAGTCGTAGTGGATAACTCAATGAAAATGTCTAGACAGTGTGTAGCTACAATAAAGAAGGCCAATGCTATGCTGGGGATTATTAGGAAGGGAATTGAAAACAAATCAGCCAGTATCATCATGCCCCTGTATAAATCACTGGTGCGACCTCATTTGGAATACTGTGTACAGTTCTTGTCACCACACCTCAAAAAGGATATTATAGCATTGGAAAAAGTGCAGAGAAGGGCAACTAGAATGATAAAAGGGTTGGAACACCTTCCCTATGAAGAAAGGTTAAAACGCTTGGGGCTTTTTAGCTTGGAGAAATGATGGCTGAGGGGTGACGTGTTCGAGGTTTATAAGATTATGAATGGGATTGAGCAGGTTGAGAAAGAAGTACTTTTCTCCCTTTCTCACAATACAAGAACTCGTGGGCACTCTATGAAATTGCTGAGCAGTTGGGTTAGAACAGATAAAAGGAAATACTTCTTCACCCAAAGAGTGATTAACGTATGGAATTCACTGCCACAGGAGGTGGTGGCAGCCAGAAGCATGGACAGTTTCAAGAGGGAATTAGATAAACATATGGAGCAGAAGTCCTTCAGTGGCTATTAGCCACAGGGTATAGATGGGAACTCTCAGTCTGGGGCAGGTGATGCACTCTATTCTTGCTGCTGGAGGGGGCAGCAGTGGGAGGGCTTCTAGTGTCCTGGCCCCACTGCTGGACCCCCTGATGGCACCTGGTATTTTTGGCCACTGTGTGACAGAGTGTTGGACTAGATGGGCCATTGGCCTCATTCAACATTGGCTTCTCTTATGTTCTTATTTTCTTAGTTAAACTAGCATCCTAGCACTTACACCAGGTTAAACAGCAGGTTCTCTTCCTGTCTCCCCTTGCCCCTGCTAGTAAGCAGAAAAGAATTTTGGATTATTTGGGCACCAAGGAAGAGACTCTCTTTAAACTTCCTACTGCAAACCACTATGCTCCTTTGGCAGAAATAAAAAACTCTGATGAAACTACTATGATGGAAACTGATACCTTGCTACAATTAGAAATGACTGCAGAAACAGTGGATAATACTCTGAAAGAACTTTGTCTACTAACTGCTAAGACAGTTAAATATACTTTTACAGCACTGAGTTAAATTAATTTAAGTCTTGAACAATTCATGAAAATGGTATCAGATCTAACAAGACCAAGTGTTACAACAGCTTGTGATACTTCCCCTCTTACTACTCCAGCCTTAAAAAAGAATGCCTTGGGCTCCGGTCAGATGCAGACTAGAGAAAAGGAATCTTACAATCTGACCTTGCAAACATGTAAGGTTTGCTTAACAGTGTGTCGATATAAAAACTGGGTGCCCAGCTGGAGGAATAAAAAAAAATGCTATTTCTCATCTTGGGTCACTCTTTCCAAAGTATAATGTCTGAAAAGAGTTGGGTCTGTTTAGCCTGGGAAAAAGAAGGCTTAGAGGGGACATGATTTGCAGTCTTCAAGTATTTGAAGGGCTGTCATGTAAAAGATAGAGCGGATCTATTCTTGCTTGCTCCGGATTGCAAGACTAGATCTAATGGGTGGAAATTACAAGGGAGTCGTTACCGACTGGATATCAGGAGAAACTTCCTAACTGTAAGTGTGGTTGAGCAGTGGAACAGCCTGCCTCGGGAGGTGGTGGATGCTCCTTCACTGGATGTTTTCAAGCAGAGGCTGGACGACCATCTTTCGGGTATGTTGTAGGTATGTAGGGCTATCTTTTGGCTATGCTCCTGCAGAGTGCAGGGGGTTGGACTAGATGACCTGCAAGGTCCCTTCCAACTCTAGCATTCTATGATTCTACATGGAAAACATCTGTCAGATTGGGGCATCTATGTTACTTTACCTGTTGTATTACCTGCCTGCCTTTTCACTGTGACTGTTATACCCATCTGCTTATTAACCCTGCATCCCTTATCAGCTGCCATCTGTGCCATCGCATTCCTGGGTGTCTGTGAGTGTCTGTGAATGTGTGTAGGATTAGGGAGGCACCAGCTTCAGTAATTCTTCTCAAGTGCCTCAGGGAGGCTTTTACATGAGAGTAACCTTGAACAGAAAAGACTTTGCATGGCTAGGAAAATGTTAGTAGTGATGAAACGTATGAATGGAATGTGGATTTTGGTTATATACAGCTTCCTGCCATTTGTACCCTAGACAAAGAAGTCCAACCCTCAGCATCTCATTATTCCTAATAAACTTTCTATGGAAAGACTGTGTGAAGCATGATTTGACTCGGACCCTGACAACATCCGGATTAGATTGAAGGTTTTGGTGTTAACCTTCAAACCCCTAAACACCAAAGCCAGAACCGGGCTTGATTCCACACTCCTCCACTAGCACTTGCTGGATGTCAGTAATGGCTCTTTGATTCATGTTTCATACTGAGTTCATTGTTCTGTGTTCCCTATCTTGTCCCTGCTTCTGCGCTTGCGTAGGTATGCTAGCTGTAACGTGGGAGCTTCTCCGCTACTGCTCGGTGTTATCCAGTGGCCTTGAATGCAGGCTTTGGGCTATTCTTGAGTCTATGAGAATTTTCCAGTTCTGTGAAGCCGAGGGGGTGGGGGGAGTGGGAGGAAGGGGTTGTGAATTTCCCGACTATTAAGTAACCCTCCCGCCGGGAGTTTCCCATGTGCGCGCTTGAAGATCATTTGCTAGTTGCATTTTTGCATCACACTATAACCATGCCTGAGCCGCATATCCCGCCATTCCTGACAATAACCGTTTTGCTGTGGGTTTTAGCACTGTATTCCAATAAAGCCTTTCTTAGCCTCAAGAATGCTTGGATCTACTTGCTTTTGAACCTGACACTGGATGACCTTGGGCAAGCCATAGTTCTGGCACAGCTGTTCTTGAAAAAGAGCAGTTTCTGTCAGAGTTCTCTCAGGGTGTCCATTGTGGGGAGGGAAGGGGAAGGAGTTTGTAAGCCACTCAGAGACTCCCTTGGGTACTGAAGGGCAGGGTATAAATCCAATCTCTTTTTCTTCTAAACATCCTGGGACCTGCATACCTTTGGGACCGCCTCTCCTGGTATACCCCCCAAAGAGTGTTACGCCCTAGCAGCCAAAACCTGCGGGTGATCCATGGCCCAAAGAGCATCCAGCTGTCCTTGACCAGAACCAGGGCTTTCTTGGCCCTGGCTCCAGTATGGTGGAACAATCTTCCAGCTGCAATCTAGGCCCTGTGGTATCTGATGCAGTTCCTCAGGGCCTGTAAAAAAGAGTTGTTCCACTTGGCCTATAGTTGAGGACTGTGATGGGTTCCATCTCTTAGTCCCCTCCTCTCTCCCCTTCTTCTCACCTCTCCTTTTAGATCAAACAAATTACACATCACACCCTGTGTTTTTATGTTTTAATTATGTTGCTGGTTTACAGTATTATGTATTTTATTATGAGATATTTTATTGTATCTATGCACTTGAAATGCTAATATTGAATTGTTATACGTTTTTATCAATGGCGTTACCTGCTCTGAGCCTCGACCCAGGGGAGCATGGGATACAAATCCAATCAATCCAATCAAATCATCCCTGTTCTCAAACATTGTATTTTTCTTCTGCAGGTGAAAAAGCAGCTTAATTTTGAGAGTAAATTTGAGTAGAATTGTTCAGGAGGGCATGTTTATAAAAGGAGTAGGGTTGTAATTTTAATGTCTGGATATTTTATTGTAGTGTATTAATGGAGTGGATCCAACCAGCTTATCCACTGATGAAAAAGAACAGGGTTGTTCCCCTTTGACAACCAAATAAGTCCATGTTGTGTATCATGGGACCTGCCCCCCCAAAAGCCCTGTGGAGAGCCATAGTCAGAAGGGGACTTAGGGGAGATCGAGTGGGAAAGTTGGCTGGATCCAACCTATTGCACTGCATTATACTGTTTTATTGTTGCTTTTAAAATGAGGTAGTTCAGGTTGAGCAGACAGACAATAAGTGATGAAAATAGATAAATAAATGACTGAATGTAAAATGTTTAACTGGATTTCTGCACCAGCCCTGATTGCGTTGAAGTAAACCAGATTTTTTAAAAAAAACATGAAGCAAAGAATCCTGACATCCTGCATAATATGACTTTGGTGCCTAAGGAAAGCAGATGGTTTGATTTAGTTTTGGCTTTTGACCCAAGCTGTGATGGACTTGTCCAGGTGCTCTCAGACATGCCAATGATGAAGGGCCATCTGCTTACCAGAGGGAAAAGGGTGAAGCCTTTTAGCAGCATTACAAGATCCCTGATCTGGTCTATTAATTTTGCTTTGAGAACCTGTTCAGGTGTCAACCCAAACCTTGTTTCACATAACCCCATCGACTGTCTCAAAATCTTGGTGGTTTTCTTGTAATGCCTTAAAGCATCAGAAAGAAACATGAATTTCTAGCAAAGATAAGATTCCTCGCACCAAAATAATTTAATTGATTTATTAATTGGCTCATTGGGTATTATACCCTGTTTTTCTCCTCCGTATATGGATCCAAAACCTCCCAAATGCACACTGTCTCTTCTCTGTTTGCGACCAGGGCAGGCAGGGACAATTAGATGTAGCCCTAACCCTCCACTGTTTTCCTGTCTTCAAACCATCCTGTCTAGCTATGGAAGCAGCATGGTTTTTACAATGGAGCCAGTAGCGTCTCCATGGGGCAGTCTGCAGAGGCAAAAACAGTCAGGCTGAAGCGGTTTCTCCCTGCCTGTCGCAAACAGCAAAGAGCCAGTGTGGATCTGGGAGGCACAAAATCCCCGCTGCACATGTGATGCAAAGTCCTTGTGTTGTTCCCCCATGAACATTAGTGAGGTGCAGATGGAACCAGTGTCAGACTACCCAACACTGCATCCAATGGACTTCTGATCTGACCTGGTATCAGAAAGCATCGTCTGTTCACAGAAGTACTGAAGCAGCAACTGCAGTAAGTTGTTAACACATCCACTGAGTGTCCCCCTCCCCCTGCGGGACTTGTTTTACAAGCCATTTAATATATGCTCCAGTCATCAACAAGTTCTGTAAAAAAAATCTCATTATATGTCTATTATTTTTGTCCCCTGGGATAACCTGTGGTTTAGGCGTACTGAGCCAAATCACTAAAGAGTATTTTATAGTTCCTTTTATTAACAAAGTCCTCTGCAGCCGACAAAGAGAACCATATCTTGCCCGGGGGGAGTCTTGTTTTTTTAAGAATGTTATATATTATAACACAAATGCGGAAAATATTAAATAGATCTCCTTTTAATGATCAAAGGAATGTGATATATAGTCTTAACCTGAGGTTCATTAAAGGACTTCATAATGTTATAATGTTTACTATGAATGGAGATTAACTTATTCTGGCTCTTTGTTCTTGCTTTTGTACTGCAGACCCACTTCCAAAATCTAATTTTCTGAAGAAAATTCTATTCTGGCTGCTCATCTTAAGTCCCCAAAATAACATAGAATCATAGAATCATATAATGTTAGAGTTGGAAGGACCCTTGCAAGTCATCTAGTCCAACCCCCTGCGACTCTGCAGGAGCGTAGCCAAAAGATAGCCCTACAACATACCCAAAAGATGATTGTCCATCCTCGGCTTAAAAATGTAGACGCAGAGCCATTTATGAGCACTTGTTGAGTACGATTTTTCAACCAACCATGGATCCATCCAACAGTTGCACCATCCAGCCCACACTTAACCAGCTTATCCTCAAGGATATCATGAGAAATCTAGATACACTATATCCACAGCATTGCCAGAGTCAACCATTTTAGTAACTCTGTTAAAAAAGGAGATAAGGTTGGTCTGGCATGACTTATTCTTCATAAACCCATGCTGGCTCTTACCAATTAACTCATTCCGTTCAAGGAGCTCACATACAGAGCATTTAATAATCTGCTCTAGAATTTTTCCAGGTATTGATGTCAAACTGACAGGCCTGTAATTTCCCGGGTCTTTCTTTTTTCTCTTCTTGAAGATTGGGACAACATTTGCTCTTCTCCAGTCTTCCAGCACAACACTAGTTCTCCAGGACATCTCAAAGATTAGAGCCAGAGGCTCTGAAATAACATCTGCAATTTCTTTTAGCACCCTGGGATGCAAGCCCTGGAGATTTTAAAGTATTTAAGGCAGCTAGATGCTGTCTAACCATTTCCTTACTTACTTTGTCCTACATTCTTCAGTTTGTATACAGCTTGCCTTATGGTTAAAGACCAACACAAAGTGAGAGTTGAGTAATTCTGCTTTGTCTTCATCCCTTCTTAAGGCTTGACCTTCTATGAAGGTTTCCTCTGACACAGGAAATTTCTTCCAGTGGATGGCCTTCCTCCACAAGATGACATCTTCCTGCATCAGAAAAGGTCTTAGCAGGATGAATCACTAGGGTCATTTCAATAATCTTCCAAGGCTGTGGTCATATACACTAAATAATTCATTTTCAATCTACTTTCAGTGCACTTTCCAACTGGGTTTTACTGTGTGAACTGGCATAATCCAGTTTGAAAGTGCATTGAAAGTGGATAGAAAGTGGCTTATTTAGTGTGTGTGACCGCAGTCCAAGAAAGCTTTCTCAAACTTAGGTGGCTCTTCCTTCAACAGAAAATTTAAGTTGGAGAAAGGCTCCAAACTTGAGCCAAACGGAGAGGTGTGGCATAATTGAGTCAGCTGGGCTGGGGAAAGAGCTGGGACAGAGATGCTAGTGAGGATATATCAGCACACCAAGGTATTTCTAGGTGAAAGAATCCACTTGGGAAGTGATGATGAATGGTAACAGACCATTTCCAGTCACCTGCAGGGAGTGTGCCATATTTGTCTTCCTCCCTGAAGTCAAGGCAGACTACACTTTTCAGAAGTGCAAGTTGATAGGACTTTGGAGCCTGGGGGAAAGGATTACTACTCCCCATGAGATCAAGGAAGGGTAGACCTTCCTGCATCAGGAAGAAGAGGCCAGTCAAAGGGACTACACTGTGGTTGACTTCTATAAGGAGACTCCTCAGAGTGCTACAGAATGACCCCAACAGTCATTAGAACTAAGGAATCGATTCTAGACCCCTGCAGAGGAGTCAGAGATGGAAACACTGCCAGTGGAAGTATCACAAACACAAGGAAGACAGAGGGAGGAGAACACTGGAAAGAAAAGTAAGGTGTTGGTCATAGGTGACTCCCTGCTGAGAGGTATGGAACACCATGTGTCCAGGCTCGACCAAGACATGTGTTGCTTGCCAGGGACAAAAAGTAAAGATATTATAGATAGGATCCCAAAACTCATCAAACCTACAGAGCACTACCCATTCATGATGGTCCATGTGGGAACCAACAAAACAGCCATGAACACCATAAAAAACATTAAGGCTGACTGTAAAGCTCTTGGGAGGAAGCTGAAGGGAACGGGGGCACAGGTGATGTTCTCTTTGATCCTTCCTGTCATTGAAAGGGGAATATGATGGGGACAGACAATAATGGAGGTGAACCACTGGCTGCGTTGATGGTGCTGGCAGGAGCAATTTGGATTCTGGGACCACACAACCTACTAAAACATGATGTACTTCACCTGTCAAGGTCAGGGAAGAATGTGTTTGGCAGAAACTTTGGGAGATTCATCAAGAGAGTTTTAAACTGACACCATAAGGGGAAGGAGGCAACCAACATAGGGATTTAAATGAAGGAGAGCAAGCAACAGAGGCCTGCCTAGGAGGGCTGGGTCTAATGGAGCCAAAGATGGAGGGCTTCAGGTGTCTGTATACCAAAGCCCAAAGCTTCGGCAATAAGAAGGAAAAGCTTGAGCTTCCAATGTATAAGAACATAAGAGAAGCCAATGTTGAATCAGGCCAATGGCCCATCTAGTCCAACACTGTGTCACACAGCAGCAAAAAATACCAGCTGCCATCAGGAGGTCCAGCAGTGGGGCCAGGACACTAGAAGCCCTCCCACTGTTGCCCCCTCCAGCACCAAGAATAGAGTGCATCACCTGCCCCAGACTGAGAGTTCCTATCTATACCTTGTGGCTAATAGCCACTGATGGACTTCTGCTCCATATGTTTATCTAATTCCCTCTTGAAACTGTCCATGCTTGTAGCTGCCACCACCACCTGTGGCAGTGAATTCCATGTGTTAATCACTCTTTGGGTGAAGAAGTACTTCCTTTTATCTGTTCTAACCCAACTGCTCAGCAATTTCATGGAGTGCCCACAAGTTCTTGTATTGTGAGAAAGGGAGAAAAGGACTTCTTTCTCAACCAACTCGATCCCATGCATAATCTTATAAACCTCGATCATGTCACCCCTTAGCTATCGTTTCTTCAAGCTAAAGAGCCCCAAGCATTTTAACCTTTCTTCATAGGGAAAGTGTTCCAACCCTTTTATCATTCTAGTTGCCCTTCTCTGCACTTTTTTCAATGCTATAATATCCTTTTTGAGATGTGGCGACCAGAACTGTACACAGTATTCCAAATGAGGTCACACCAATGATTTATACAGGGGCATGATGATACTGGCTGATTTGTTTTCAATTCTCTTCCTAATAATCCCCAGCATAGTGTTGGCCTTAGAATCATAGAATCATAGAATTATAGAATGTTAGAGTTGGAAGGGACCTTGCAGGTCATCTAGTCCAGCCCCCTGCACTCTGCAGGAACACAGCCGAAACCCCTACATACCTACAACATACCCAAAAGATGGTTGTCCAGTCTCCTCTTGAAAACGTCCAGCGAAGGAGCATCCACCACCTCCCAAAGCAGTCTGTTCCACTGCTCAACCACTCTTACAGTCAGGAAGTTTCTCCTGATATTAAGCCGATAACGACTCCCTTGTAATTTTCACCCATTAGATCTAGTCTTGCAATCCGGAGCAAGAGAGAATAGATCCACTCCATCTTCTACATGACAGCCCTTCAAATACTTGAAGACTGCAATCATGTCCCCTCTAAACCTTCTCTTTCCTAGGCTAAACATACCCAACTCCCTCAGACTTTCCTCATAAGACTTGGACTCCAACCCTCTCAACATCCTGGTCGCCCTCCTCTGGACCCGCTCGAGTTTGTCAACGTCCTTCCGAAAATGTGGTGCCCAAAACTGGACACTACTCCAGGTGGGGCCTGACCATAGCAGAATACAGCGGAACTACCACCTCCCGTGATCTGGACACAATGCTTCTGCTAATGCATCCTAAGACTGCATTAGCTTTCTTCACAGCCGTATCACACTGCAGGCTCATGTTTAGCTTATGATCAACCATAACACCTAGATCCCTTTCACATGTGCTGCTGTCAAGCCAAGTCCCTCCCATTCTTTATCTGTGCCTTTGATTTTTTGTACCTAAGAGTAGGACTTTGCACTTATCTCTATTGAAATTCATTTTATTTGTCTCAGCCCACTGTTCCAGCCTATCAAGATCCTTCTGAATCCTGACTGTCTTTTTCAGAATTAGCAATCCCACCCAGCTTTGTGTCATCTGCAAATTTGATAAGCATCCCCTCTATGTCTTCATCCAGGTCATTTATAAACACATTGAATAACACCAAATTGAATAACATTGAATACTCCACTCGAGACTTCCCTCCACGTAGACGCAGAGCCATTTACGAGCACTCGTTGGGTACGATTTTACAACCAACCATGAATCCACCCAACGGTTGCGCCATCCACCCCACACTTAACCAGCTTATCCTCAAGGATATCATGAGAAACTTTGTCAAATGCTTTACTGAAATCTAGATACACTATATCCACGGCATTGCCAGAGTCAACCATTTTAGTAACTCTGTCAAAAAAGGAGATAAGGTTAGTCTGGCATGACTTATTCTTCATAAACCCATGCTGGCTATTACCAATTAACTCATTTTGTTCAAGGTGTTCACAGACAGAGTGTTTAATAATCTGCTCCAGAATTTTCCCAGGAATTGATGTCAAACTGACAGGCCTATAATTTCCCGGGTCCGTCTTTTTCCCCTTCTTGAAGATTGGGACAACATTTGCACTTCTCCAGTCTTCCGGCACAACACCCGTACTCCAGGACCTCTCAAAGATTATAGCCAGAGGCTCTGAAATAACATCTGCAATTTCTTTTAGCACCCTCGGATGCAAGCCATCCGGCCCTGGAGATTTGAAAGTATTTAAGGCAGCTAGATGTTCTCTAACCATTTCCTTACTTATTCTGAACTGGCAGTTCCCCTTTCCTTCGTATGTCCTGCATTTTTCAGTTTGTACACAGCTCACTTTACGATTAAAGACCAACGCAAACTGAGAGTTGAGTAATTCTGCTTTGTCTTCATCCCTTGTTAAGGCTTGACCATCTTCCCCTAGCAATGAGCTTACTCCATCCCTGTTCCTCTTTTTGCTCTGAACATAGGCATAGAAATTTTTCTTGTTATTTTTTGCATCCCTTGCAAGCCTCAGCTCCATCTGTGCTTTAGCCTTTCTGACACCATTCCTACAGATTTATGCTCATGTCTTGTATTCACCCTCAGTAATCTGACCCTCCTTCCATTTCCTGTACATTTCCCTTTTTAGTTTCAGCTCCTCAGAGAGTTCCTTGTTCAGCCACCTTGGCTTCATTACCCGTCTCCCACCATTCTTTCTTACCAGAACAGTTTGAGATTGTGCCTTAAGCACTTCATTTTTCAGCGTCACCCATCCTTCCTGTGCAGATTTTCCCTTCAGCATTTCCAGCCATGGGATCCTACCTATTAGATTTCTGAGTTTATTGAAATCAGCTTTCCTGAAGTCCAGGATATGAGTTCTGCTACGTCCTTGTTTCACAGTCTTCTCTTTGTCAAATTCCAAGCTGACATGGTCACTATTCCCCAAGGAACCCACCACCTTCACTTCATCAACCAGTTCTTCCCTGTTAGTCAGAATTAAATCTAGGATAGAAGATCCTCTGGTTCCCACCTCCACCTTCTGAGAGATAAAGTTGTCCTCAAGGCTATTCAAGAATCTGCGAGATGTCCCATGTCTAGCAGAGTTAGATTCCCAGCAAATATCTGGATAGTTAAAATCTCCCATAACCACTACATCCTGTCTCTGTGAAAGTTTAGCAAGCTGCTGTACAAATGCATTATCCTGTTCCTCCGGTTGATTTGGAGGTCTGTGTATACCCCCACAACAATATCCCCTTCTTTTCCCCCCTCTATCCTTACCCACACACTTTCAACAGGGCAACTCTCAAAATCCTGATTTTCAGTGCAAGCATATTCATTCTTGACATAGTGCCACCCCACCCCCTTTCTTGTTTATTCTGTTCCGTTTGAACAAGGTATATCCTTCAATCCCTGTGCTCCATATATGAGAGTCATCCCACCAAGTCTCAGTGACACCTATCAGATCATACCTATTTTCCAATATTTGGAGTTCAAGTTCCTCCTGTTTATTTCCCATACTCTGTGCATTAGTATAAAGACACTTCAGATTACAGACATCCCTTCCTACCGTAGGTCCCTACAAATTTACCTGAAGATTACTAAACTCACCTCTCTCTCGTTCATTTATTCTCTGGTCATTCCCCTTCCTGAACTTAGTGTTGGGAATGCCGCTTTTTCTTCCTACCCCCGATGTCTTTAGTTTAAAGCCCTCCTGATCAGGTTTGCAAGTCTTCCAGCGAAGACATTCCTCCCATTCTTTGTCAGGTGCACCCCATCCGTCACCAACAGTCCTTCGTGTCGGAAGTACATACCATGGTCTAGGAAGCCGAAGCCCTCTCGACGGCACCATCTACGTAACCAGCCTGTCAGAGCCCTAAGTTAGTCAGTCAAACACCAGGCCTTATTCATTGAAACAACGATAGTATTTATTAGGCTGCAATACTAGGTCACTAGAACAGAAGCATTGTTAAGAATAACTTGAATACATGAAGCATTGGGGTTGTACTCTAAGGGGGGAAAGGAGCCCCCACCCCTCCACCAATAGATGGCCAGCCCGCGCGCGGGAAGACTATAAAGCACTAAATAACTATGTTCCCACCACCTAAAAGTTCTCAAGCCTAGCTGTTGTCTTTAGGAAAGGGAAAGGAGACGAACAGCCTGGCTCCAAGGCCATTTCGGCCTGGTGAGGTGAGATATAGCCCGGTCGCCCAGGCAACCTCCCCACATTCCAAACGAGAAACAGATACATCAATTACCGTCTCATCTCCCCCCCATCAGCCTTATGGCAGGGATACCTGACATTCTGCCCTCCTGATAATAGATCTACCCCCCCGGCTTCAGAGGATACAATTTATGGAACGCGTGGACCAATTTCGGGGCAAGAACATGTTCTGCCCTAACCCACTCCCTCTGTTCAGGCCCAAAGTCCGCCCAGTCGATGAGGTAATACAGTCTGTTGTGCGAAATCTTTGAGTCCAGGATTTGTGAAACTTCATAATGCGGCTCTCCCCCCACCATCATCAGAGGCGGGGCGGGGCACTGGGGTCTCCAGACATTCTCCGCAGGTGCACGCCATAGCAGCCTAACATGAAATACAGGATTAATAGATTTCAGTGATTTAGGCAGGTCAAGTTCAACAGTCACATTGTTCACTACACATACAATTTTAAAAGGTCCCACATATTTCCAACCGAGTTTGTGGCTCGGCTGCAAGCCCCTCAGGTTCTGTGTGGAGAGGTAAACAAAGTCTCCGCACTTTGGAGTCCAAGAAAGGTCACATTTCTTGTCAGCTTGGACCTTATACGCAGCTTTAGCCCCCTCGAGCATTTTTACCAGCAAGGGCCATGCAGACTGCAAGCGTTTACACCAGTCACCGGCATCTCCCGGCGGGAGGTCGGGAGAGTTCAAAAAAGGAAGGGGCGGGGCCTCATATCCGTGCACCGCCATGAAAGGAGACATCCCCGTGGAGGAGTGTTGAGTATTGTTGTAGCAAAACTCAGCTAGCGGCAACAGGGAATGCCAATTGTCTTGTTGAAAGTTCGTGAAACACCTGAGGTATTGTTCAAGTGTTTGGTTGACCCTCTCGGTCTGACCGTCGGTCTGGGTGGTATGCACTGCTGACCACCCTCTCCACCCCTAGCAGTGACATTAACTCCCCCCAGAATTTGGAGACAAACTGCACCCCCCTGTCCGAGACCACCTTATTTGGCAAAGTGTGGAGTCTCACCACGTGTTGCAGAAATGCTGCAGCCAGTTTCTTTGCAGAGGGGATGGAAGCAATTGGGATGAAATGAGCCTGTTTAGAAAATATATCGACTACAACCCAAATAACAGTCTTTCCACCATTTGGTGGCAAATCAGTAATAAAGTCCATGGAGATCACCTCCCAAGGGCGAGTCGGAGTAGGGAGAGGCTGCATTGAGCCAGGGGGGTTCCCCGGCCGGGGCTTGCTCATCAGGCACACCTGGCAGGCATTTGTATACAACGACAAATTTTTTCTCAGTCCCGGCCACCAAAATTGCCGTTGTAGGAGCTGCAGCGATTTCACAAAGCCCGTGTGCCCCGCAAGTTTGGAGCTGTGAGCCCAGCCCATCACCTCCCCCCGGAGTGACAGCGGCACAAACAGTTTTCCATTCTTTCGCCAACAGTCTTTTGCATCTTTCACAACCCGCTCCTCCCCTTCAAGCGTTTCTCTGTCCGCTTGAGACATAGCAGATGCGAATTTTGACTCCCAGTGGGAAGGGGGTGACGTAGGGGGGGGTTCAGCGCTTGCTTGCGTGTGGTTACCACCCCACCCAGTTGGGAGGGGGTGAAGACTGAGTCCCGGACCTCCTCCCGTTTGCTATCGTGTTGCGGGAGGCGGGACAGAGCATCAGCCAGTGAGTTAGCCTTCCCTGGGAAATGGTGCAGGGTGAACTTAAATTTAGAGAAGAAATCAGCCCATCGCAATTGTTTGGCGTTCAGTGCGTGGGGCGAGCGGAGGAGTTCTAAATTTTTGTGATCAGTCCACACCTCGAATGGTACTCGAGCCCCCTCCAGCCAATGTCGCCATGTTGCCAGCGCCAACCGGATCGACCCTGCTTCTTTTTCCCACACTGACCAATTCCGCTCAGTGTCATTGAACTTTTTAGAAACATATGCAAGGGGGTGGAGTTTGCCATCATCCCCCTCTTGGAGGATTGCCCCCCCCATGGCGACGTCTGAGGCGTCGACTTGGACAATGAAGTTTTTCAGTTCATTGGGATGAGCCAGCACCGGCTCCGAGGTAAAGAGAGCCTTCAGGCGTTCGAATGCAAGCTGGCACTCTGGGGTCCAGTTTAGGCGCGCACCCGGCTGGGTGCAGACAGGGGCTTTCCCCTTAGTTTTGAGTAGGTCAGTGAGGGGAAGGGCTACCTGAGCAAAGTTCGAAAGGAATGATCTGTAAAAATTAGCGAATCTGAGGAACGCTTGGAGCTGTCTCCTCGTCTTGGGGGGTTCCCACCTCACCACATCTTTAACTTTGTCAGGGTCCATCTCAATCCCCTTCTGCGAGATGCGGTAGCCTAAAAAGGCGATTTCTGACTTATGAAATTCACATTTGGACAGTTTAGCGAAGAGTTTGTGCTTGTGCAATGTTTGAAGTACCTCCCTCACCAGTTTCACGTGTGAACGGTGGTCGGGGGAATACAGAAGTATGTCATCAAGGTAAACAAGGACCCCCTTGAACAAATACTTGTGCAACACTTCATTAATCAGGTTCATGAACACTCCTGGCGCCCCCTGTAGCCCGAAAGGCATAACTAAGTATTCAAACTGCCCCAGGGGAGTGTTAAATGCAGTTTTGAATTCATCCCCTTCTCTGATACGTACTCGAAAGTAGGCATCCCTAAGATCCAACTTAGAAAAAATCTTCCCCCCAGCAACTGCAGCTAGGAGGTCTTTGATCAGGGGCAAGGGGTATGCGTTGGTGGCTGAAACAGCGTTTAGACCACGATAGTCCATGCACAGCTGCAACCCCCCGTCTTTCTTTTTCCGGAATAAAACGGGTGTGGCAAATGGGGAAGAGGCGGGTCGGATGAACCCCTTTCCAAGTTTTTGTCTATGAACTTTCTCAGTTCCACTTTCTCAGCTGGGCTCATGGAATACAATTTGCCCTTAGGTAGCTTCTGGTTTGGCAGTATTTCAATAGCACAGTCTGAGTTCCGGTGGGGGGGCAACTCGTCCGCCTCTTCTTCCCCAAAGACCGCCACTAGATCTCGGTATTCTCATGGGATTGCCTCCAGCTCCGCTTCTGCCACCCCCACCAGCACAGGGTCGCTTCCCAGTCATAGGGATCCCTAGCCCCCGCGCCAAACGTGGTCCCTACATTTTGCTGCGATGACTTTGACTTTCCCCTCTTCCCACAAAATGTGTGGGTCGTGGTCAAAGAACCATGCACTTCCCAGGACCAGAGGGAAACGGGCAGCCGGGGTAACCACAAAAGGTCTCACCTCCCAGTGGTCCCCAATTCCCAGGCGTAATGGCACAGTCTCGTATTTACATGGCTCTTTCATCATTGAGCTGTCCATCTGGGTAAACACTAGGGGTTCGGCCAATTTGACTACTTTCGCCCCTAGCCCTGTCACTAACGAGGGGTTAATAATGTCTTTCCCACACCCAGAGTCAATGAGAGCTCGCACTCTCACATGGGTCTGTAGACCCGGGTCCATTAGAGTCACAGTAAGAAAGAAGAGAGAGGATGATCTGCTCACCGGGTTCAGCGCTTGTGAGTCTGGGACCTGCTGTTCAGCGCTATTTACAGCAGGTCCTTCTCGTTTCCCGCCTTCGTGGTTTCATCCTCCGACAAGTCGGAGGTTTCGCTCAGCGGGTTGATTTGCAGAGCTCTAGCCCCTCTCAGTTTCACCACCGGCTTGGGTGTGGATGTGTCAAATTTCTTCTTGCCCCCTTTCGTCTCTCTGGGTGGGGTGGTTGATCCGGGGCAGCTGGCCGCGAAGTGGCCCGCTTCGCCGCACTTCAGACATAGCCCTTGCTTCATCCGGATCTCCCTCGTGCCATCTTTGGGTTGGGGAGTCGTCGGTTGGATCTTCCCCCTGGGTGCCGGGGTTGGTCCCGATGGGCCTCCCTTCCCCAACGCCGCCGCATCATCTAGGCGGATGGTTTTCAGGCGGGTCTCCATGGCTATCGCCTCCTGCATCCAGCCCATCAACGTCTCCGGATTGTGTCCGCGCATCACGGTACGGCGGATCTCTGAGTTGAGCCCCAGGCGGTATTGTTCTGCCAGGACTCCATCAGGCCATCCCCGGACTTTTGCGGCTTGCCTCCGGAACTCCGCAGTATATTCCCTCACAGATTTGGAACCTTGCTTGAAAGCATGTAAGAAAGCTCGGGTGGTCTTGTTCGCGTTGACATCCTCGAACTGCTCCTTCATGGCCCACATAAAGGTGTCGATTTCCCGCAACTCCCGCCCGTCTGCTTGGTGCAGGGCTACATACCAGTCTGCCGCTGCCTCCTTCAGGTGCGTTGCTATCGCGTCCACCATGTGGTCCTCGCTCTGGAACAGGTGTCCCCAGTTCTTGATGAACTTTTCGGTTCTCACTAGGAAGAAAGAGAACTTCTCTGGGGTCCCGTCAAAGTCCACGTCAAGGAGTTCGGCCGGTTTCGGTGGGAGGAACCCCCAGGGTTGTTGCGGTCACGGCGCCGGCAGCCCCTGCAGTGGGGGCCCCGCTGGTTGGTCCGGGGGTGCCCCCGGTTGCCCAGGGACACCCCCAGGCGGCCCCGCCAGCACAATCCTTTGATCGGGGGGTTGCTGATCAGGAGGCGCATCTCTGCCTCCTGTCCATTTCCTCTCAGATGCCGTCCAAGATCATCTTGGGTATGGGGGAGAGGGACTCATCTAGCAAGCAGAATAGGCGATCTTGGCTCAGGTCGCCACTCCATCTCCGGCTCACCACGGGTCCTTCCATGTCTCTCAACTCTCTGTGCGGGTCTTCCGCCCCTTCTGCCGTGCTCAGCCGGTGAATCGATCTCTCAAACCGGCTCTCTCTCACCGACACTCGCGGGGTGAAGAACCACGTCTCATGCGTCTCGGCGAGCGGCTTCACCCAGTCCCATCGCTGCTTGGGTCGGGTGGTCACTCCGTCGTACACCGCTCCATAAGGGTCCCCGTAGGGCCCCCCTAAGTCGTATTCCAAGCCCCACATCACCGGCACATAAGTACCCGGGACTTCCAAGGGCACAACTGCTGTGGTGCTCGGCACCGTCATCACAGGAGGTTTCTTATCCTCCGGTTTCTGGTCCTCCGGTGGGTCTTTGATCGGGAGAGTGTCTTCTTCGCCGTCGCTCATTTTGTGTGCAACGGGTTTCTGACCAGTCCCGACTAAAAGTGATTCTTAACAAACTGTCAGAGTCCTCAGTTAGTCAGTCAAACACCAGGCCTTATTCATTGAAACAAGGATAGTATTTATTAGGCTGCAATACTAGGCCACTAGAACAGAAGCATTGTTAAGAATAACTTGAATACATGAAGCATTGGGGTTATACTCTAAGGGGGGAAAGGAGCCCCCACCCCTCCACCAATAGATGGCCAGCCCGTGCGCGGGAAGACTATAAAGCACTAAATAACTAAGTTCCCACCACCTAAAAGTTCTCAAGCCTAGCTGTTGTCTTTAGGAAAGGGAAAGGAGACGAACAGCCTGGCTCCAAGGCCATTTCGGCCTGGTGAGGTGAGATATAGCCCGGTCGCCCAGGCAACCTCGTCACCTCCCCACATTCCAAACGAGAAACACAGATACATCAATTACCATCTCATCTCCCCACCCCATCAGGCTTCTGGCAGGGATACCTGAAACAGCCATTCACTTCCAGTAACCTGTTCTCCCTTCCATCTCCATGGCCCTCAACAGGTAAAATAGAGAACACCACCTGAGCCCCCAGATCTTTCACCTTCTTGCCCAGAGCCTCATAGTCTTTGGAGATCCATTCAAGGTTTCTTCAGTCCGTATCGTTTGTTCCCACGTGGATCAGAAGGAGTGGGTAGGGATCAGAGGTCTTCATCAGTCTTGGAATTCTCAGATGGATGCTCCAGGAAGGCAACAAACCTCTCGAGATTCCTTATCCGGTCTGCAGAAACCTTCTTCCGGCCCTCTCAGTAGGGAGTCACCAACCACCACTACTCGTCTCTTCCTCTGTGGGATGGTTTGGTTCCCTCTCTGCCTATGTGCTTGTGTGCCTATGGCCTTCTTTATTGCAGCTACACACTGTGTAGACATTTTCATTGAGTTATCCACTAGGACTCCAAGATCTCTCTCTTGGTCAGTCTCTGCAAGTTCAGACCCCATCAATGTATATTTATATTTAGGATTTTTGGCTCCAATGTGCATCACTTTGCACTTGGCCACATTGAACCCCATTTGCCACGCTGACGCCCACTCACCCATCCTCGACAGATCCCTTTGGAGTGCCTCCCAATCCTCCCTGGTTGTCACCACCCTGAACAACTTCATATCATCTGCAAATTTAGCCACTTCACTGCTTACTCCCAATTCCAAATCGTTATTAAACAAGTTAAAAAGCACTGGACTGAGTATTCATCCCTGTGGTACCCCACTGCTTACCACCCTCCACTGAGAAAATTTCCCATTTATAGTCACTCTCTGTTTCCTATTTATGCCAGTTTTTGATCCACAAGAGGACTTGTCCTTTTATCCCATGACTATTGAGCTTACTTAGGAGCCTTTGATGAGAACTGCATCAAAAGCTTTCCAGAAGTCAAGGTAAATAATATCTATTGGGTCCCCCTTGTCCACATGTTTGTTCACTCCCTCAAAAAACACTAACAGGTTAGTGAGACAAGATCTTCCCTTACAGAACCCATGCTGAGTCTGCCTCAATAGATTTTGTTCATCAATATGCCTACTAATTTTTTCCTTAATAACAGTTTCCACCAACTTACCCAGTATCGATGTCAGACTGACTGGCCTGTAATTTCCCGGATCTCCCCTGGAGCCCTTTTTAAAGATGGGAGTGACATTAGCTACCTTCCAGTCCTCAGGAATGGAGGCAGATTTTAAAGAAAGATTACATATTTTTGTCAGGAGAACCACAAGTTCACATGTGCGTTCTTTCAGAACTCTCGGATGAATGGCATCTGGGCCTGGTGATTTATTAGTTTTTAAATTGTCCATCAGTCGGAGGACTTCCTCTCTTGTCACCTCAATCTGATTCAGGTCTTTCAAAATCCCTCCCGAAATCGGTTCTTCTGGAGTGGGCAAGCACTTCTCCTCTTCCACAGTGAAGACAGATGCAAAGAATGCATTCAGCTTCTCAGCCATTTCCCTGTCATCCTTCAATAGTCCTTTGACCCCTTGGTCATCCAAGGGCCCCACTGCCTCCTTGGTTGGTTTCCTACTTCTAATGTGTTTGAAGAAAGTTTTATTGTTGGCCTTTATGCTTTTTGCGATATGCTCCTCATGTTCCCTTTTTGCTTGCCTGATCACAGACTTGCATTTTATTTGCTTTTTATGAACCTCACTGAGTTCCTTTTTATGAATCTCACTGAGACTAGCTTTCCACCACTTAAAGGAATCCTTCTTACCTTTTACAGCTTCCATTACTTTATTTGTTAACCATGCAGGCTTTTTTCTATAACTATTTGTGCCTTTCCTAACCTGTGGTATATATTTTTTCTGAGCTTCTAGGATTGTCTTTTTAAACAGTCTCCAAGCTTCCCCAATGGTTTTGACCTTTTCCACGTTTCCTTTCAATTTCTTCCTCATATGTCCCCTCATACCAGAGAGGTTACCCCATTTAAAGTTAAAACTGGTTGTGTCAGTCTTTTTGGGCAACTCCCTATCTGTACAAATGTTAAACTCAATAACATTATGGTCACTGTTCCCAAGCAGTGCAATCACTTTTACATCTCTCACCAGGTTTTGGGTGTTACTTAGGACCAAATCCAGGATTGCCTCTCCCCTGGTAGGATGTGTGACCATCTGTTCCATAGCACAGTCATTGAGAGTGTCTAAAAAATCAATCTCTTTTCCCGTCTAGAACTCATATTGACCCAATCAATGTGTGGGTAGTTAGAGTCGCCTATTACGACACAGTTATTTCGTCTAGCAGCTATCTTTAATTCATTCATCATTTTATAATCCTCCTATACCTTTTGATCTGGTGGGCAATAACAAACTCCCAATGTCAAACTTCCTTTTGGACCCACTATTTCAATCCATAGCATTTCCAGAAGCGAATCCAATTCTCTTACCCTCTCAATCTTACTGGACGGTATACCCTCTCTGACATACAGAGCCACCCCTCCTCCAACCCTTTCCCCCCATCCTTCTGATATAATTTATAACCAGGAATCACCGTATCCCACTGGTTTTCCTCATCCCACCAAGTTTCTGAAATACCCACAGTGTCTATTTCTCCCCCCAACACCAAGTATTCCAACTCCCCAATTTTACCTTGGAGACTTCTAGCATTTGTTTATCAACACTTAAAGTTTCCCACGTTTGTTAAGCCCACAACCTTCCTCTTGCTGCCTCGAGACCTTGCCAGGCAGTCCCTATTGTTAGCCACAGTCTCAGTGGACAATTGTAATCCATTTCCTTGTACAAAAGTAACAGCAACCCCTTCATCTCTTTGAGACGAGCCATCCCAAACCAGAGACTTTTCATCTCCTGTTGGCTTTTCCCCGATATTCAGTTTAAAAACTGCTCTGCCACCTTTTTGATTTTGAGCACCAGCAGCCTGGTTCCTTTTCGGGACACCCCTCTAGCAGCTCTTGCACCTTCTCAGTGCTCAGCTGGGTCATTCAAACAGAGAGATATGATTTAGTAGGCATTACACAGACTTGGTAAGATGATTCCCAGGACTGGAATGGATATGAGTTTCTCAACAGAGCCTCTCTCTTGTCCATGCTCAGCTGGGAACTATCTGGCTGGCTAGATTTACAAAGGGTAGCCTACTGGTTAAATGTATACAGGTGCCTTTAAGGGTGTTAAATGCACCTGTATACCTTTAACCTGTAGGCTACCACCAGTCCTTCTGTGTTACTCCAGTCAGAAGCCAAAGGTCAAACTCCTGACAGTGCGATCATATGCAGAATTACTCTAGCTTAAGTCCATTAAGTTCAGAGGAGTAACTTTGTATTGGAATGCACTGTAAGGATCCTACACCTTCCTCCAGCAATATTCCAACCAGAGAAATAAGCTTCTTTTATATTTTGTGTACACTTTGCTGCTTTTATATTTGTTTAAAGAAGCCTACCATTTCATAGGCTGATGACAAACTAATATTACTGCTGTACCATAAATGCATCTGGTACTTAGCAGGCCCAGGCATCAAAAACAAACGAGTGCATGGAAAAGAGTTTAGATTTCATTTAAAAATATTGTATTTTTTAAAAATTCAAAAGGCAAAACCATGTAATACCTCTTATTAATACCAACTAAAATAGCCCAGCCCAGTATGCATGCTTTCAAGCTCTTCAGATTCTTCAACAAGCTGGATAAAAAAAAAGCAAGCTGAAAGTGGGGCTGGGGAGAGAAAGGACCTCTCTGAAGCAGTCTAATGAGTAGGGATGGGCATGACTGGCTGGGCCAGTTTGGTGTAGTGGTTAAGTGCGTGGACTCTAATCTGGGAGAACTGGGTTTGATTCCCTACTCCTCTGGTTGCACCTGGCTGGATGACCTTGGGCAAGCCATAGTTCTGATAAGAGCTGTTCTTGAAAAAGAGCAGTTTCTTATGATGCCGTCTGCTTAACATGGCTGGAGCAGTGGATTAATCTTGAGAATAAAAAGTTATTGGCTTTAGAAGGTCATGATAACAAGTTTGGATGGCATGCATATTTATGGTATGGAAAAGTAAAAATAGACAAGTTTTTCAAACACCACTTTATAAGACGATCACTGTTCGAGACTTGGACGAGATATAGAAAATTCTTCTCAGAAGAAAGACCACTTTGGATAGTACCAGCAGAAGTGATTAATCCATATTCAAGAAAGGGTTTAGATTGGCTACCTTACAAAAGTCTCTTAAAATTAGAAGGGAAAAACTTTGTACTAAAAGATAGAACTGATGTGGAATTTGAATATGATTGGTTGAAGTATAGACAGATTTATGACTTATTTAAGACCGATAAAAGAGAACATGGTTTTAGAGAAAATAATACTGAAATTGAAACTGTATGGGTTGGTAAGGGTAAAAAAATGATTTCTAAACTGTACAAGGTTTTATTGAAATGGTATACTGAAGATGAAATAGTAAAAGAGCAAATGATAAAATGGGCAGTAAATATTAATAATGAGATATTTATGACATCTTGGGAATATTTGTGGAAAAAGTCAATGAAAATTTCAACGTGTAAATGTCAAAGAGAATTGCTATAAAATGATGTACAGATGGTATATGACGCCTAAAAAAATTGCTATTATAAATGAAAGTATGTCTAACAAATGTTGGAAATGTAAGAAAAATGAAGGGTCTTTTTACCATATGTGGTGGACATGTGATAAAGCAGTAAATTACTGGACTGAGATCCACAATGAGATACAAAATTTTTTGAAATGTACTTTTAAGAAAGACCCACAGATGTTATTGCTAGGTCTTAAAATGGAAGAAATAAATGTAGCCAAGAGAACATTATTATGGTACTTGATTACAGCAGCCAGACTGACTTTTGCTCAATGTTGGAAACAAGATAAAGTACCTGAAACATGGGAATGGATTAAAAAGACGTTGTTTATGGCAAAAATGGACAAATTAACAAGAAAATTAAACAACGAAGTAGACGAAACCTTTTTCGGAGATTGGAAAGACTTTCAAGAATACTTGTTGAAAAATTGGGATGTTAAACGTGGTCTGATCTGTTTTGATAGCTATTGAGGAGAAGTGGAAAGAGATCTAGATCTTTGAATTGTTACCATTAGTAAAAGAAAATAAGTTTAGTAGTAAATGTAATTGAATAAGAGAGATATCAATGGGGTTGGAGCACTGCGGGAAGCCTTGTTTGGGGGGAGAGGGCGAAAGAAAAATGGATATGTATTGGTTTGTTTAAATTGTATGAACATGAAAATATATCCAATAATAAATTGTATTTACAAAAAAAAAGAGCAGTTTCTGTCAAGAGCTCTCTCAGCCCCACGTACCTCACAAGGTGTCTGTTGTGGGGAGGGGGAGGAAAAGGAGTTTGTAAGCCGCTCTGAGACACCTTTGGGTAGTGAAGGGTGGGGTATAAATCCAATCTCTTCTTCTTCTTCTTCTTCTTCTTCATCCTCCTCCTCTTCCTCCTCCTCCTCCTCCTCTTCTTCCTCTTCTTCTTCCTCCTCCTCCTGCCAGAGCACTGCTCCCGGATGCTTCGGCAGGAAATGAACCCTGGTTGGTGGCAATTTGTGAATGGATACATTTCCAAACAACTTTATCTTCTCAATCAGAATGTTTACCAAACTTCAAAGCAACAAAGTGACTTCAAAACAACAGAGGGGAGGTATTCTTCAGCCTTGGAAACACCAGTAGGTTCCATGTGCATTGATGTATGTAGCTTGCACTTTTGAACCTGTGCCTGACATTTTCCCCCAAAGCACTTTCCTGGGGGCATCTTCTTTGGGAGACCATAACTCAGTCCCCTAAATTCAATCTGCACATAACTTGGCAGGCACATAGAGGAGCATCAGATGGAGGTCTGCTGTGAGTTTGATCCCTCTGGCTTACACAGGGTCCATTTATATACTCTTGAACCTCCTGAACCTTCACCTGTCATTTCCCTAGAAAGCACTTTCCTGGGGGCACCTTCTTTTGGGGAGGGCATAACCCATACTCTGTAAATCCAATCCTCACCAGGCTTGGAAGGCAGGTAGAGGAGAGTTAGCCAGAGATCCACTACAACTTTGGTGTCTCTAGCATTCTGTGGGGCTGTTCTACCACATGACAAACCTCATGAACCAAACCGGTTTGCTTGGTGGCTAAAAGTTCATGATAGTTCATGGTTCATGTACCAGACATGCCACAAAACACAAACAGAACTGCATTTTCCCAGTTCATGGCAATCCCTACTAATAGTGGAAGGGTACAAAGATTTGCAGTGCGGTCCTAAGCTTATTGTTGACTCAGAAGTCCAGTTCCCCCCCCCAGTTCCTTACCAGACAACATAGCAAAGGCCCAGCCTCTTCCAGAGCACCAAAGACAGCAGCACATAGCAAAGGCATGTGTCAGGCCAGGCCCTGCAAGAGCAGCAAAGCACAGCAAAGCAAAACCACTTACTTAACACTAGTATAATTGGAAGCTGGGTCATCAGTTCTGCTGCCTTCTTGAGTCTCTGACTGGTTAATAAATTCCATAAGAATCCATTGACCAAGCCTGTCAATATCTCCTTGTTCTAATATGCCTTACTCTCTTTCATTTTGCATTGAGCAGCCTGGGGCTTTGGTTCAGAAAAGAGCCTGTGTCTTTAGGAAGAACTTGCGCACAGGGAGGAACTTGGCTGAGGACCAGAAAGACAAGCAGGTGAGAAGACTAAGACTGATTAAGAAAGAAGCTGACAGCCTTCAAGCCCTGAACTGGCAGTAAGTTGCGCACTTACTCTAGGAGGCTCTAGGAAATTTCCCTAGTTGCTATGGTAAATAACTGTGATAACGATAATGGAGACTAGGGGAGGCAGCTTAGAGTGCCATCCAGAAGTGACATCACACCCTACCAAAACTCTGCCCTCCCCATGCACCACCCCCAAATCTATCAGCATTTGCTGAGGCAGTGTTAGGAATCCTGGAAGGAAGGAATGGGCTGATGCTGCCTGCCTAATCCCCTATTTCTTTTCCTATGTCTCTCAGACAATCAGATGGAAAGAGGAACAATGGAAGCCTCATGTTGATGCCAACTAGAGTTAACATCCTCCGGTTAGATCGCCAGACTATAAAGATCAGTTTGCCTGCAGAAAATGGTGACTTGGGGGGGAGGGAGGCCTCTATGCCATTATGCTTTGCTGAGATCCCCTCCCCTTCCCAAACCCAGCCCCTGTTCTCAGGCTCCCCCCCCGAATCTCCAGGAATTTCCCAACCCAGAGTTGGCAGCCCTAATGCCACTGCTGTTAGTGGCCAAATCTGCAAGTTCAAACTGTGAAGTTCCAACCCTGCAGGCTCAAGAAAATACATTTCATTACTATTAAAAGTAGTCACGTCCTGCTTCTTGCCTGCCAATCAAAGCAGCTGACAAAGCAACAAGGAGCAAGGCCACAAAAACAGCACAATAGTCCACCCACAAGACAAAAACAGCTCACAGGTTAAAATACTGTCAGAAAATGTCTGTTTGCTAATTTTCACTGAGTTCATTGTTCTGTGTTCTCTATATTGCTTTGCGCTTGCGTAGGTATGCTGGCAGTAACGTGGGAGCTTCTTCCCTGCCGCTTGGTCTTATCACGGTGGCCTTGAATGTGGGCTTTGGATTATTCTTGAGCTTATGAGAATTTTCCAGTCCTGTGAAGATGAGGGGAGGAGGGAGTCGTCTCCCGCCTATTAAGTAATTCTCCCGCCGGGAGTTTCCTGCGTGTGCGCTTACAGTTCATTTGCTAGTCGCAATTTGCATCACACTATAACTCTGCTTGCATTGCTTATTCCCCCCCATTCCTGACAATGACCCCCAACTGTGGGTTTTAGCATTGTATTCCAATAAAGCCTTTCTTTTGGTTAAGAATGCTTGGACCTACTTGCTTTTAAACCTGACAGAAATTGTCAGGAATCCAATTCACTACCATGATGAGCGGGGCTGGGGGAACACCGGTGACGGTCCCAGTGACTACTACACCGGTCACCACGGTTCCGGTCACCACCGTGGCAATCCCAGCGACCACCGTTCCAGTTACGACCGTGCCAGCTACCGTCGCTCCCATGACTACAACTCCGGTAATGACAGCCTTGATCCCGTACTGTTCGGCTGGGCCAGTCACCCCTCCTTTGATCAGTACCATGGGAGCATCGTACACTCTCCCAATCTACAGCCCGGCAGGGCCAACCCAGAGCCATGGAGGGGCAATACCTCGAACCTACTATCACAGTGCCCCAATCCCTTGGGACAAGTGGGTTACCCAGCGGAAGCAGCGAGACTGGACTAAGAATCTTTTGGACACTACCCAGACGACCTGGTCCTTACTGGGGAGCCAGAGCCGGGACAGTCTACTGGATCCACGGGGAAGTTTTGGACTCCCCCAGGGATGGATGTCCCATGGGTCAACAAGACCTGGGTTCAGCCCGGATGCTGATGCCCGCATGGACACGATCCAAGATGATACCCGACGGTTAATGCGGGACATGGGCAAGTTGATGCAGTCTCTACCGCAGATGATGGATCAGGCTATCCGAGCCCACCCGCTGACTCAACCACGACCAGCCCCGGTCCCAGCACAACCAGTGTTGCCGGGGCAGCCCCCTCCTGGCCAACCAGTCCCGGGGCAGCCAGTAACAGGAGCCCCAGTGCCAGGCCAGCCGGCCCCTGGCCAGCCACCCCCTGCGGGACCAGTGCCGGGAGGGCCAGTACCAGGACAACCAGGCCCGGTCCAGCCTCCACCAGTCCTCCCACCACTGCCAGTTCCTACACCGGCACCCCTCCCACTGCCCACTCCAGTACCAGGCATGGTTCCCGTCCCTCCAATAATACGTCCCAAAGACATGTTGGAGATTACTTTTGACGGGGACCCGGAGACTGTATCATTCTTCATATTACAAGTCGGGAAATTTGTGCAGCGGTGGGGCCATGTGTTCCCGGACGAGGAGCAACAGGTGGAGTTTATCGCTTCATGATTCCGGGGAATTGCTTCCAGCTGGTATGTAGCCCTACACAATCTGGAGGTAGTGGAGCTGGGAAATGTGGATGACTTCATGTGGGCCTTGAGAAATCGCTTTGAAGACCCGGGAGCAGCCCAAAAGGCGGAAGCTTTTCTCCGCACCTTCAAACAGGGCAAATTGACTGTGAGGGAGTACTCACGAGAATTCCAACGGCATGCGGCCAAGATTAGAGACTGGACTGATCCAGTGCTGGCTCAACAATATCGAATGGGACTAGCGGTGGATGTCCGCCATAATGTCCTTAGCTCCAAGGAGCCCCGCATGCTCCAAGGCTGGATGGAGGAAGCAGAGAAAGCCGAAAGCCGACTGCGGCTCATGAAACTGAATTTATCTCTTGGAAACAATCGTCCAAGTACCTCTGCCACCCAGGTCAGAAGCAAGCCAACTTCCACCCAGAGTGGGGTGAGAGATAAACGCATGAGGCAGGGCCTGTGTCTCAGATGTGGTGAGAAAGGGCATTTTGCAGATCTTGCCCCAAGGAAGGCCCTGGCCGAGTCTTAACCCAAGAGGAGCAATGGAGACGGTCGACGCCCACCCCGAGGAAGGGAACAGCCAAGCTGCGCAATCCACGGGCCCTTTTTGCCAACCCGGATCCTGTGGATTCAATGATTCTGGAAGAAGAAGAGAGCGAGATGCAGGGAAACAAATTGGTCCTATTTGTAAGTGGCGCAGCACAACAGGACCCTACCCCTGAAGCGCCCAAAACGGTGAGCAGTTATCCCTCCCTCTTCTTTGTGATTGTAATTACAATGAATCCAGTGATGATGACCCACATCAGGGTCCAAGCCCTCATTGACTCTGGGTGCGGGAGGGATTTGATAAACCCATCACTGGTAACGGGATTGGAGGCGGCAGTTACTAGTCTAAAGGACCCTATTACCTTTACCCAAATGGATGGGTCACCAATGAAGTAACCCTGTCGGTTCGAGACTATTCCCTTACGGGTGGGTGCTGGTGAACACTGGGAGCTGCGGTCTTTCGTGATAGCCCTACAAGCTCAGTTTCCACTAGTTTTGGACAGCCCATGGTTGCATGGTCATGATCCCTATATACTTTGGGATGAAGGGATAGTGCGATTTATTTCCCCGAAATGTACGAAGCATAAGTGGGATCCTAAGTGGGGAAATCCTCCAGACAATGATCCCCCACGAGCCTGCTTGGCAACAGAGGATCTTAACCGCATTCCCAAAGAATACAGGCACTTGGCCCGCGTTTTTGAGGAGGAGGAGGCTGACGAACTGCCTCCCCACCGTAACTCAGACTGTGCTATAGAGATCCTCCCAGGACAAAAATTGCCTAAAGGAAAAATTTATGCCATGAGTCCGATGGAAAAAGAAGAGCTACGCAGGTTCATCAACAAGAACCTGGCCCGTGGATTTATCTGGCCGGCTTCATCCCCCTTCACGGCCCCCGTGCTCTTTTGTAAAAAGAAAGATGGGGGGCTGAGACTTTGCACTGATTACAGGGACCTAAACGCAGTTTCTGCCACCAATGCTTATCCCATGCCCCTCATCAAGGATCTGTTAGCAGAGGTGGCAAAGGGGAAGGTGTTTTCCAAATTGGATCTGCGCGATGCCTATTTCAGAGTCCACATTAGGCAAGGGGATGAACACAAGACTGCCTTTAATACCCCCTTCGGACAGTTTGAATACCGAGTTATGCCCTTCGGATTGCAAGGGGCTCCTGGGGTCTTCATAAACTTAATAAATGAGGTGTTGCACCCCTACTTGTTTAAGGGGCTTGTTGTTTACTTAGATGATATCTTGGTGTACAGCCCAGACTTAAAAACTCACACCAAAATGCTCCGAGAGGTACTGGCGAGGTTGTTAGAACACAAACTGTTTGTCAAGCTGTCTAAGTGTGAATTTCACCAGAGTCGCATTGACTTCTTAGGATACCGCATATCCTTGGATGGTTTGGAAATGGACCCAAAAAAGGTCCAGGACGTGCTGGCTTGGGAACCCCCCAGAACCAGGCGACAGCTCCAGAGTTTTCTCGGCTTCGCCAATTTTTACCGCCAATTTTTGCCCCACTTTGCGCAGGTAGCCCTCCCTCTCACAGATCTCCTAAAAACGAAAGGGAGGGGGGTGAAAGCGTCCCAGCCAGGGGCTCGTTTAGATTGGACACCCCAGTGCCAACAAGCATTTGACCAACTGAAACATTTATTCACTTCTGAACCTGTATTAGCACACCCCGATGAGACCACTAAATTCATTGTCCAAGTTGACGCTTCAGACACCGCAATGGGGGGGGTGATCTTGCAAGAGGACGCCGAAGGGCACCTCCACCCGCTTGCCTATGTCTCCCGGAAATTTAACGAGACTGAACGGTTCTGGCCCATTTGAGACAAGGAAGTGGCTTCTATTCGCTTAGCCTTACTCACCTAGCGACACTGGTTAGAGGGAGCCCGAGTCCCCTTTGCAATTTGGACTGACCATAAAAACCTTGAGGTACTTTGGAAGCCTCAGAATTTAAATGCCAAACAATTCCGATGGGCAGAGTTTTTCTCCAAGTTTCAATTTACCCTGCACCACTTCCCTGGCAAATCCAATCACTTGGCAGATGCTCTTTCATGTCTCCCTCAGCATAATAGCAAGAAAACGGAGGTGAGGGAGTCCTTTTTCACCCCAGATCAATTGGTTGGGGTAGTATTAACCTGCAAACAAAGTCGCCCACAGCCGGTGCCCCAAACCCAAGGGCTGCCTTGGGAGAGCCGATTCGCCACAGAAATCACTGATCAGGAGAGAGAGGAGCTACGAGCTAGAGGGGATTTAGTGTGCAACCCAAACGGCTGCTGGTATAAGGGAAATAAACTATTTGTCCCTGAAAGTAAGCGACAGCAAGTGCTGCAATCTGCCCATGATTTGAAATCTGCAGGGCACTTTGGGTATTTGAAATCGCTACATCTATTACAACGCAATTTCTGGTGGCCCCGAATGAAACGAGACTTGTCACTCTATATACAATCCTGCTCTATGTGCAGCCATTGCAAACCCAGGGTAGGGAAACCCCCTGGCCTTTTACAGCCGTTACCCACCCCGAGTCGTCCCTGGGAAGTCATTTCTATGGATTTTATCACTGACCTTCCCCCCAGCAAGCATATGACTGTCATTTGGGTGGTAGTAGACCTATTTTCTAAACAAGCACACTTTATACCGTTTCCGAGCCTACCAATGGCCAAAATCCTTGCGAGAGCCTTTTTGCAACATATTGCTCGGCTCCACACTTTACCTATCAAAATAATATCCGACCGTGGGGTTCAGTTCGTTTCCAAACTGTGGACTGAATTAATGGCCCTCATGGGCATTGAACGTGCTTTGAGTAGTGCATATCACTCAGAAACTGATGGCCAGACAGAAAGAGTGAATCAAACGTTAGAGCAGTATTTACGTTGTTTCACCAATTATCAACAGGACAATTGGGTAGAGTTACTGCCATTGGCAGAGTTTGCATACAACAACTCTTGGCATGCTTTGACTGGGATGTCTCCCTTCAAAGCCGCTATGGGCTATGAAACCTGGGGAAATGGGTGGAAATGCCTCGGAATGGTGTAAGACTTTTCGTGAATCTTGGCCTGTAATTGTAGAGACTTTAAACGAGGCCAAGGCTCAGTATAAAAAACATGCAGACAAAAAAAGGGCGGTGGGATGGAATCTTCAGCCAGGGGACCTTGTGTACCTTTCTACCAAGAACTTACGACTATCCCAGACTTCGCGGAAGCTGGCGTGGAAATATATTGGGCCATTCAAAGTTATCCGTTGTATAAATAAGGTGACTGTCCAGTTGGATTTGCCTAAATCACTTAAAGCCATCCATCCCATTTTCCATTACAGCCTCCTCAAACCAGCATTTCCCCCGACTAAGTGGCATCTGGAACATCCAGCACCCCCCCCCACTGATGATTGATGGCGAAGAACACTATGAACTGGCTGACATCTTGGACTCTAAAATTACCCGAGGACAATTGTATTACCTAGTTGAATGGGTTCACTTTGGACCCCAACACCGTGAATGGGTGAAAGTCTCAGATATTGATGCACCTGATCTCATCAAGGACTTTCACACCCACTTCCCGGCTAAACCGGGAGGCCCCTTGTTTTCCCCTTCCTGAGTGGTGGGTGGGAGGTATTTTGGGAAGGGCAAAGTGTCAGAAAATGTCTGTTTGCTAATTTTCACTGAGTTCATTGTTCTGTGTTCTCTATATCGCTTTGTGCTTGCGTGGGTATGCTGGCAGTAACGTGGGAGCTTCTTCCCTGCTGCTTGGTCTTATCACGGTGACCTTGAATGCGGGCTTTAGGTTATTCTTGAGCTTATGAGAATTTTCCAGTCCTGTGAAGACGAGGGGAGGAGGGAGTCATCTCCTGCCTATTAAGTAATTCTCCCAGCGGGAGTTTCCTGCGTGCGCGCTTACAGTTCATTTGCTAGTCGCAATTTGCATCACACTATAACTCTGCTTGCATTGCTTATCCCCCCCCATTCCTGACAATGACCCCCAACTGTGGGTTTTAGCATTGTATTCCAATAAAGCCTTTCTTTTGGTTAAGAATGCTTGGACCTACTTGCTTTTAAACCTGACAAATACACAGAGTTCATGACATCAAAATAGTTTGTATCTCAAGGAGAACAAGTGGGAGCTGTGGAGCTCCTGTAAATGGGGTTCCCAGCACTGCCTGAGCCAATGGTGGGAGGCCAGAGGGGCCAGTGCCTGGGGAGTGCAGAGTTTGGGGACAGTGTACGATCACTTCCAGGTGACACTTTAGGCCACCTCCTCTACTCTCTATAGTTTTTACCTCTTAAGTATGGCCATTTTTTCTCCTGTTCTTCAGTTCCTCAGGGGCGTGAAATTGGGCCTGAGGGCAGGTAAGTCTCCTCCCTGGGTGAGTAAATGGAAGGTCTACCTGCACAACAGTGAATGAAGAAGAACTATTCTGATGTAGATGTAGGGACCAGAGTAGGAAAAGGCCCCTCTAGGAACTGAGTCTCTCTCATTTGAAGAAGAAGAGGAGGAGGAGGAGGAGGAGGAGGAGGAGGAAGGGATTGGATTTATACCCCATCCTTCACTATCCAAAGGAGTCTCAGAGTGGCTTGCAATCTCCTTTCCCTTCCCCTCCCCACAACAGATACCCTGTAAGGTAGATGGGGCTGAGGGAACTCTCTTGAGGATTGCTCTTGAGAGAACAGCTCTGAGAGAACTTGTGACTGACCCAAGGTCACACCAGCAGCTGTATGTGGAGGAGTGGGGAATCAAACCTGGTTCTCCCAGATTAGAGTCCGCACTCCTAACCACTGCACCAGACTATCTCTTTTCTTAACCCTTTGTTTGATAGGAAAGTGTGAGAGAGGCAAGTGAATGCCCTGACTTCTCATTTCTTTAGAGCAATCCTGGTCTTGATAATTTTTTACTGCTAAGCCCCTGCTCTCAGTAACTCAGGGTTTTTTTAATAGTTACATTCACATTCAGTAGTATTTTTGTGCACACCCAGCCTCAGGGGCTGGCTGAAACAGGGACGGGTGCACATACTCTTGGCATCTGGGGTGTGACTGGATGTGTGAAGGGCTCTTTGAAATGCATGGAGAGAAAGCCCAGTGCAGAAAATGGACCACAGATTGTGAAAGTTCATTTGGCAAACATCTGCCGTGGTTGGTATTTAGCACACTGTACCAGCAGCATTTTCCTTCCTCCACTCCTAAGCAAAAGCAGTTGGAAGACAGATTTGCGCAACCCTGACATTTATCATTCTGTAAAGAAAAGGTCAACATGCTATGCAAATCTTATTGATACTGGTAGGAAAATAACTGAAAAAATTCACTTTGTCTTCCTGATATTTTCAAGAGAGTCTGGCCTGATGAGAGTTCTCATTTTATATCATCTGTGTATCTAAAACCTCAGGTGTGTCCTTGGTCTTAGTGGGAGTTGGGTCCAGGGTTAGCAAAAAGGATTAAGCATCATTCTTGGAAGCTGGAGGGGGCAGCAGTGGGAGGGCTTCTAGTGTCCTGGCCCCACTGCTGGACCTCCTGATGGCACCTGGTATATTTTGGCCACTGTGTGACAGAGTGTTGGACTAGATGGGCCATTGGCCTGATTCAACATTGGCTTCTCTTATGTTCTTATGTTCTTATGTTCTTATGAAGTTGACGTGCTGCTAATTTAATTATGAACGATGTTTGGTGGGGGAAGAAGGTTCCTCTTTATCTTCCCCAGACCTAGTTTTTAAGTCACATTTTAATGTCCTACAGTTCCACTGAAGAGCTCTTCTTTATTTATAGTATATGTCACATGACTTCATCTAGGTTATCAATTTATAAACTTATCAGTTTATAAATCCTGTCTGTAATGTTACTTGTTCTTTTATTTTTTTGATTGCACTTAATATTGTTATGAACTTTTCCAGAGAGATCTGGTTGGATTATATCTTCTATGCCTATCTTCTTGATTCAGATACACAATTGTTTGACCTGTTTACTATTGTGAAAAATATGTTATTGTATGTACCCTGCTTCTTTGAAAAAAATAACAAAAAGTTAATTTCCCTGTTTTCATACAAATCTAGATCAAGGGGGACAGCCATGTTGACCCTAAATGATGATACCAGAAACCCAGCTTGTCATTGCCCCCCAAGCCAGAATAACAAGACAGACAAACAATTTGGGTAGTAAGGGCCACTTTATTAACTTGATAATAAGCATAATGGCAAATGTAATGACAAGGGGTAAGCGGATTGCGGTATGGTCAAGGCCAGGGGTTGCAAGAGCCCTCCCTTACCATCTGACGTAGGGCGAGCCACCCAGCCCCGGAAGTGAGCCAAAGGAGTATGGCTTGCATCCAGCCAGCACAGCAAGTGGAAATGCCAGGGAAATCCCAAACCCCCGAGCTGCAAGGCTCAAAGGGAGGAGACTCCCCGTGCAATGCCCTAGGCAGTCTGTTTTCCCCACCCTGGGCTGCAGGGCCCAAAGCCTGTACTTACAAAACCCCTGTTCCCCAAAAGGGTTATAAGTGGTGCTCACCAGACCACAATCTGCATTGAATAAGGTCAAGCCTCTGCTTAGACCCTTGCCCCACTAGAGGCTTAAAGCCACGCAAATCCCCTGCTGCAAGTCTTCCAAAAAGATAATCATTCCAGCTTCAGACAAAATTGGTGCCTGGTTAACGGGGTGCCAATCTGATGTTGGAACAGCATGCCCTCTCCCCATTCTCTCAGAGCCAAGTAAGCTGCCAAGGCAGAAACCGGGCACAACTCTTTTTCTGCACACTGCCCTATGGTAACTGCAACCTATCTGCCTTGGACTGTGGTACTAACTCGCTTATGCAGAAGGCCCTCAAAAATGCCACAAGCGCTTCCTCATGAAAAAGGCAAGCCTCGTAAGCAGAATTTCAAATATTGCCCTAACTGGCCTGTAAACCACTCAAAACCATTGGGGAAATCAGCTGCCTATTGTCTGCACATGCCCCTGCCTCCTGGGACCAACCTTCCAATATCCTACGGATCTGAAAATCGCCTGCCCTATCCGTAAGCCCCTGGGCCTACTGGTGTAGGCCACTGCAGAAAGCATCCCTTTGATGGAACCAACAGCCAATCCCTTACCTCTCAGTGCCACACAGAAATGTAACAGATGATCCACAGGCACAGGCCACAGATCAGGATACCCTACCTCATTCCTAAACTGGACAAACTGGCCACTTTATACCCGGTGCAATGGCCAGGCCAATTGCCCTGTGGACCTCTGCCCTCCAAGTGACCATCACTCCTGCGGCATTCTCACTGGCTGCAGATTGGCCTCTGGTGCCAGCTGACGGAATCTCTCTATCTGTTTACAAGAGAGAGCATCAGCCACCCCATTGTCGACCCCAGGCACATGTTTGGCAAGAAACAAAATATTGTGCCAAAGGCGTGAACGCGTGCACTAAAGCCACGACCCGTGGCAATCTGGAAGTGAGGGAGTTAACAATATGGACCACTGCCTGGTTATCACACCAGAAATGCATGGTGTGATTGGCCATTGAGTCTCCCCACAGCCATGCCACCACAAGGAGAGGAAAAAACCTCAAGGAAAGTGATGTCAGGTGATCCTGCCATAAGATGTGAGGGAGGAAGGAGGATGAACTGATCTGTAACCTTTTAGGCTTGAAAGGGGGGGGAGTGGGGAGGTTGCCAGGGCAACAGGGTGTTCATCAGCCTGGGCTATCTCCTATCTGACCAAATGGCCCTGTCATACGGTTCGGGTTTCTCTGGTATGGACAGCTGGGCCCCTTTATGGCTCGAACAAACTCTCGCACCTTTTTCCCGCGCGCGGGCTATATAGCCATTGGTAGAATGCTGGGGGGGGGGGGGCTAGCTAGTAGGGTATATCCGTAAATGTTTCTTTGTGTCTTTCATTCCTGACAATGCAACGTTAATACACTTTTAGAACTGCAGCTGAATAAACTCTAACTTCTCATGAAGTCTGTTGTTTAGCTGTCCTTTTTGAAGTGCCTGACAGATCATGAGAAATGTCATCCCGCTTCCAATCTGCCAGCCACTCTTCGGAACACCACTGCTTCTGGAAATAGATCTCGAAGCTAATCGACCCTGCTGCATCAGAATGAATCTGCAGGCCAGTGTTCAGCTGCAGCTCAGTCCTCCAAAATGAAACTGCATTGAAGAAGTCCAGGAACTTAAGCCAAACTTGCAAGTCGGCTCATATCCCAGCCGTGACCCTAGCTATATGACGAGGCAGGCACAAGCCTTTCAGCGCACCGCACTTCCAACACGGGAAGGCCCTGCCCGGGGCAACCACTTTGCAAGCAAAGTTAAGATGCCCGATCAATTGCTGAAGCTCCCACAATGATGCCCGCAGCTTTTGAATAAAGACAGCTATCCATGCTCACAGGTCCGCTACCTTGGCTGCAGGCAGCCATGAGGCCTGAGCGACTGTGTCCAGCTCTACTCCCAGAAAGGTCAGCTGCTGGGCTGGGCCTTCAGTTTTTTCATGTGCTAAAGGCAAACCCAACTCCTCTGAAAGCTCCAGGAAGCTCTGAAGCAGAAACTCATACTGTCCAGAACCGCTAGGAGCCACGAACAAAAAAAATCTTCAGGGTAGTGCGCCACCGTGGGCATCCCAGTACGATACCTGATGGCTCATTCCAGAAAAGAGCTGAAATGCTCAAAGGCTGCACAAGACACTGAGCAGCCCATTGGCAAAGCCCGATCCATATAGAAGTTACCCGCACGGTGAAACCCCAGCAACTCAGAGTCACTGGGGTGCACAGGAAGCAGCCAAAATGCAGAGTTAATGTCGCATTTGGCCATTTCAGCCCCAATCCCACAGCGGCGCACAACCTGAACCACCTGATTGTTGTACATATTTGATTTCATGTCAAAAATGAAGTCAAATGAGGAGGAAGTTCTATGTTTTTATTTCAATTAACAAGAAAACAGTTGGACCAAATAATCCATCCAAAATTGACTACTTTCTTCTCAGCATATTTGGGAGATAGGCTTCAATTAACAGGAAAACAATTAGACCAAATAACTCATCAAAAATTGACTACTTTCTTCTTTTTCTTCTTCTTCTTCTTCTTGAACATATTCTGAGCATATTCAGGAAATACATGATATTTTATACATGGACTGACATCATCAAAAAAACAATATTCAAAAAGCATAATTGGTTACAAAAGACAGTGGTCATTTGAATAAGCCTCTGATTTGTCAGATGTAAAGAAACATATTTACATCAAATCTACGTAAAACCTAAATGTTTACTTAACCTAACCTAAATGATAATGGGCAAGGATTCTTCATATCCTAAACAAAAGTGTTTGTTGTTCTTGATATGAAACCAAAATCTTATCTGACCCAGACACTGCAAAGTGTTGCCCTTAAGAACCACAGAATCATGAACTTTGTACCTATTATGTTGTCTGCTGACAATATCAGACCTACAAGAGTAAAGTCTTCAATATAACAGGCCTTCCTTATATCCTAATAAAATATGACTTAAAAGAGGAATCCAGAAAACCAAGAAAAATATGAATATGAACAATCAAGAAGAAAAAACCTATATAAAAAATCTTTATATTCCCACTCATACTACATGATCAAAGGAGGTATACCTAACAGAGCACAAGAAGTCAGGAATGGTGTCATTAACTGACGACCCACATGGGTATCACAAGTGATGAATCAACCTGAATTCCCCTGGAACCTTCTTAGGTACAATGCCCAATGGAGAAACCCACAGGTTGGCCACTGGCGGGTTGGAGAAGGGGCCTAAGACCCTTCCTTCTACCCTCTTTCTCAATCTTCCGCCGCACGGTGGGCTCCTTGCCCTGTATGGATGCCAAATTTTGCGCCATAAAAGGGGCCCTAGGACCCTGACAGGAAATATGGGAACCAACCTTAAAACCTTGCAACAAATAGAAACTATCTTGCCTATCAGGGTACTGCATCAACCACTCTTCAAGCACTCTCACTTTTATGGAACGGGGCCCCTTTCCAGCACCAGATCCCGGCCCACCAGCTTCGAATTGCTTGTGGCCCTTGCGGGGCTTGCCCCTGAAACATGCAGAGAAGGGGCACGGGCCACCACAAAGGGGGCATTCATGCCACAACTGGCAGGCTTTCCTGCTGCAGACCCCTTGCGCCCCAAACTCCTGACAAATCTGGTGGGGTTGAACCGCCTGCCCTGCAGCAATGTGGGGGTTGGAAGCCACTGCCAGGCACTGCACAAGGTGCCCACTATGGGAGCAGTCACCAGTATTAGGATGGGACGAGGACATGAACTGCAACCAGAGATGCCGGTGTACCTGGTCCCAGCGCACTGAAGGGTTCATGGCTGCCCGCATCCTAAATTCTTCATATTGAAGGCAAGCTGGGCCAGTGAAGCCAGTGTAACCTTTAAAATTATGTCGAAGTACTGAAATAAGGATGCAGCCCTCCAGGGCTGCGCCTTTGCTAAAAACCCTGCATAGAGCAGAAATCCGGCCACCCAGTTGGCCCAGGTCTGATCACGAAGTTGTTCAGGGTGGTGAAAACCAGGGAGGATTGTGAGGCACTACAAAGGGATCTGTTGAGGATGGGTGAGTGGGCGTCAACGTGGCAAATGCGGTTCAATGTGGCCAAGTGCAAGGGCTCACAAAATGGCCCCCACTGGCCTTCACAAAATGGCTGCTCCTAGCCCCTCAAAATGACCACTGAGAGTCCAAACCTGTCCAGCTGGCAGCTAGAAGACCCCCGCAGATAACAAAGGGTCCCTCCCAGGGACAGCCCATTAACCACCCCAAAAGAAGCCCCCAGTGAACGGGAGGGAAGCAACAACAAAAGGGGGCCACCCCAAAAGGAACGCCCTGCCCTGCAATGCTCCTGACCCTGCACTACCCCTGGCTGAAGTAGAGCAAAGCAGCCATTAAGGGTAAGAACACTGCCCCAGGCCAACCCCGCCAGCCTACACCAGCAGGAAAAACCAGGCACACCATTGGGCACTCAAGCCCCTTGCACCACCCCCACCAGAGGGAAAAAAGGCCAGGGATAAGCGGAGGCCAGTCCCCAGGCCCCATTCCAGACCGCACTCCCCCCTGTTCAAGGGTTGCCACTGCCTCTGAGCCCGAGCCCACTCTCCAGGCCACTGGGAGCCATGACACACACAGTCCAGCCTCCGCAGCTGTCACTTGCCTCCACCAGCCATCTAATGCCACCGCTGCTGTGGCACAGGCACAACCACCACCACTGCCACACAGGCACAGCTGCCAGTGGCCCGATTGCCTGGGCCTGCCCTCAATCCAGCCAGCTGGAGGAGCTCACAGGAGCTCCTTATCACACCGAGCAAGAGAGGGTAAATGAAGGTGAGAGGCGAGGGCTGGCTTAGGAAACCTCCCGCCCCACCTTCAATTAGAACCTGCATGCAGCTTTGCCGCAGCATGCTGCCTCTGCTTCTTGCAGGGCAGCAAAGGTGATCCCCAGGGCAGCATGACTGCAAGGGCCAGCAACTTGGGAATCAAATTCTTTTGATCTGTTAAAAAATATCTTCACTATTTTGCTTCACTATAACAAGACACCCCTATATATACAACTATGATATGTACTTCCATTTCATTGTCTGACAAAGTGTGCATGCACACAAATGCTCACACCTTGAATAAAACTTTGTTGGTCTTAAAGGTGCCATTGGACTCTAACTTTCTTCATACAAGTGTGTGATGGACTGTCCCAAGCTCACCCAATGCCTTTTCTCACTGAGCATGGATTCGAGCACAGTTCTCATTTTTAGTACATAGTGAATCATCCTACTTAATACTGTATCTGTGGCAGCGCCATCACTGTGGAATAGGCTGCCCAGCTAAGTGAAACATATTTCATCTTTTTTTAGAGTTCAGGGAGAAATTCAACACACTACTGTTTCCAAGGACCTCTTGGAGATGATGAAGGTGCCCTTTGGTGTGTATTCTATGGTGGATTTGGGGAAACCTGTAAGTATAGTTTTTGTGTCTCTCATGGGGAGGGGAAAGAGAAAGGAGTTTGTAAGCCACCTCGAGACTTCTTTTGGGTCGTGAAGGGCAGGGTATAAATCCAATCTCTTCTTATTTTCCCAGGTCTTCAGATTGCCAGCTCCTATTCCACCTCTGCCCAGAGGTAATATAAAGACTGCTGCTAGGACTGGAAAGGGAGAAGCCGGCTACCAGCTTGGCCTGTTGATTGCCATCTTTTTAAATATTTGTCTTAGTAGGTGTCTTGGGTGGTGTAGTGTTCCCAATCTGTTATATACCCGGGGAAGCCCTCAAATGTGGTCAGGCAAACACATAGTCAGGCAAAGGACCCGACCTTCGCCTCTAGAGACAATAGCCTGAACGGATCCTAGCATGCACCTATCAGGAGGCTAGGATCCTGGGAGGGACCTATGGATCCAGGGGTGCACTGTAAATATCCAATCACGGGTGTGTGGATGTGTTTGGGAGTGGTGTCAGTTGGGAATATAAACCGGCCTGTGAGCTGGCAAAAGCATCTCTTAGTCTACGATCTATAATAAAGTATGAGCTAATTTCACTCTGCCATGCATTGGTCTCTGCACTTTATACTGGCGATGAGGATGGGATCCTGATGAGCGAGCCTGACTCCAACCCAGCATCAAGCGCCAATCCAGCAATGGACATTGCGCCCCGCACTGCTCCCGAGTAGCAACACACCACACACCGATCCACGGGACACCGCTCACCGCCTTGCCGCAGAGTCATGGCTGTCACTTCGGGAAACCTCGTGGTCTTTAACCTCACTCACCCTGAGTTCTGGGAATCGTGGGTAGACCAGCTCAAGAGCTTCCTCGCATACAACAATGTCACAGATGAGGCCAAGAAACAGGACCTACTCCTCAGCACATGTGGAGTGGCCGCCATCCTTTTAGCAAAGATCCTCCTGGTACCTAAGAAGATCACGAAGAACACCTATGAGGAAATCATAGATGCCCTAACAAAATACTAGGTGCCAAAGCCCACCATGCTGGCCAACCGCATGGACTTCAAAGCGCGCCTTCAGAAGCCCAGTGAGACGGCCTCTGCCTTCATGGCTGAACTCTGCCAGCTTGCCATGGACTGTGAGTTCGAAAAGGTTGAAGACAATCTACTGACCCAATTTGTTTGGGGCATCCGAGATGCCAAGCTCTGCCAAAAGCTTGTCAGCACCACCAGTCTCAAGCTGGCTGCTGCCCTGAAAACCACCACCGTGTTTGAGGGTTCACACCGAGACTGTCCACCATCTGCAACACACTACGTGTTCCTGGTGACAGACAATTCTGATGAGGAAGAGGTCCTACAAATGAGACATCCCCACCCCCGGAATCAGCAACAAACACCAACAACGCCAGCACCCCAGGACACCGGTCCTTCCACAGCCTGTACTAGCTGCAGGGATGGCCATGAGTGAAAGTCTTGCAGGTTCCATAATGCTGTCTGCCAGACATGTGGGAAGCAAGGCCACATTGCCCGTGCCTGCTGTTCATGGGGAAATCGAAGGACAACCTCGATGCACCAGGAGGACCTCGACCTACATTCTCTGACCATTGACCACCACCAGCACCAGGTAATAAATTTGCCCCCAGAAGCCCCTAACAAGATGCATGTTACTGTAGACATTGAGGGGTCCCCCTGTGAGATGGAACTGGACACGGGCTCCCCATTCTCCATCATCTCAGCAGAGACGTTGCAGAAACTCTGCCTGGGTGAGGATCCCGCCTTAAGCAGCCATGGGGTCTATTGCTCAGGGACTTCCAAAAGAACCCCGTGGCCATCAAGGGCTGGGGCAAATTCTGGGTGCAGTTTCAGGACTTTGACGGACTCTTAGAACTGCTGGTGGTGGAAGGGAAACTCACGAGCCTGTTGGGGTTGGCGTGGTTTGGGCAGCTAGGATTTGCAGTGATGGGTGTGAACTCTATTCAGCCTCAAGACTTTGACGTGGTCTGTCAGGAATTCCTGGAGGTGATTGATGGCACGCTTGGCCATTACTCTGGGCCCCCGATCTCCCTGGACCTAGACCCAGCAGTCCGACCTATCCGCATGAAGTCCAGATGGGCCCCACTGTCATTCCGGCCCAAGATCGAGGCCGAGCTGGACTGTTTGGTAGAGCAGGGGGTACTAGAACTGGTGCTGCATGCCCATTGGGAAGCCCCCATTGTGACTCCATTGAAACTAAATGGGGACATATGACTCTGTGCCGATTATAAATGTATGATTAATAAGGCACTGCAAGAGCATGCATAACTGATAGCGGTGGTCAGCCAGGTGTTGGCTTCCTTGGTGGGGGCACAGGTCTTTGGGAAGCTGGATTTGGGCCAGGCCTATCAATCAATCAATCAATCAATCAATCAATCAACCTTTAATGGCATATAAATATTAAACATTAAAGGGAAAAAAATCAAGGACAGTAAATAACACAACCAGCTAGAAGTCTGAGTTAATTTATAAAATCATAAAACGTAGTTTCCCAAATTTTTCACTCTTATCACGTCAAGGGCCAGGCCTACCAATAGCTGTCCATAGATGATGCCACGGCCGAGGTGCAGACTATTGTAATGCACTGGGGGGCATTCAAAGTGAAGCAGCTTAGAACATAAGTTTAGGAATAATTGTAATAGAATAAGAGAGATATTAATGGGGTTGGAGTGGTGCGGGAAGTCTTGTTTGGGGGGGGGAGAAGGGGAAATTAGAAAAAATGGGTATGTAGGTTGGTTGAAAATGTTTTAACATGTGATATATCCAATAATAAATTGTGTTTACCAAAAAAAACAAAGTGAAGCAGCTTCAAATTGGGATGCACCCCACACAGGACAAAATTTGCATCATCTCCCAGGCACCCACCCCCTTGTACAAAGCAGAACTGCAGGACTTCTTGGGCCTACTCAATTTTTATCACTTGTTCCTGCCCCACAAAGCCGCCATCGCTGAGCCTTTGCACAGGCTGCTGGACAAACATGCTCCTTGGGTCTGGAGCCCCAAGCACGATGCCACGTTCCAGGTGGTCAAGGAACTGTTAGTCTCCAATGACATCCTCACCCACTTCGATGAGGCACTACTGATGGTCTTGGCATGTGACGTGTCTCCTTACAGGGTGGGGTGGTCCTGGGGCACTGACTGGCTGGCAGTTCCTGTGGTTTACTATTCTCACACTCTGTTGGCTGGGGAGCACAACTACACACAGATCAATAAGGAGGCCCTGGTGATCATGGCCGGGGTGAAAACATTAAATGATTATCTGTACGGCTGGGCATTTACGATCGTGATGGACCACAAGCCCCTCTTGGGTTTGCTTGCCTCTGACTGCCCCTCAAATCCCCAGGAATTTCCCAATCTGGAGTTGGCAACCCCATCTCCTTCCCAGCTAACCATCAACATACCGTTATCTGCCCCTCTGACTTCAGCTGACTTCTGCCCTCCCTCCTGCAGAGCAGTTGTAATTCTGTGTGGTCTCCAGCCCTCACCTGGAGATTGGCAACAATGGTTCCCCATGAGGGACTGGCTGATTTGGAGGGTGGAGTCTATGGCATTGTACCTGTCTGAGACCCCACCCCTCCTCAGACCTCACCATCTCCAGGCTCCACCCCCAAATCTCCAGGAATTTCCCAACCTGGAGTTGGCAACCTTATCTCCCTCCCAGACAGACCCCCCCCCCCGATTTTATCACCCCAGGTGCTCCGCTGGTTGATTTTTCTTGCAGGGTATCAGTACTTCCTCTTTCACTGGCCCGGGAAGGCAATGGGCCATGCTGACGCCCTTAGCCATCTCCTGGACTCTCACTCTGGGGCCCTGGAGGGAAAGCCGCTATGACTTGGCCATTCATAGACTGAGTCTGGAGCCCAGGACTAGCGTGGAGCCAAGAGGAGCAGGAGAGTCTGAGAATTAGATGGAAACTTGGTTGGAGTTGCTGGGGAGGGGGCAAGATCAGCTCTTCTGCATGGTTGATGAGTTGTTCTGTAAGTTGCCTGGGATTGTGACACAGGTGGTGCAATGCAGACTGGACTAATGCTTGCCTGTGCAGCTGGCACAGCAGGTCCTCCAGCAGCCCACCCAAGCACCTCTCCAGCCACCAGGGCAACGGCCTCCCCCAGCCAGCAGCCAGTCCTCCCTCCACCCCACCCCAACCGAGGAGGATCCCAGGGCAGCCATTCCGGGAAGCGCACTGGCCTGCAAAGCTGCTGGATGCAACCTTCAATGGAATGCCAGAGAAATTGGCTTTCTTTGTGGTACAAGCAGAGAAGTTCGTGGTGAACTGGGGCCATCTGTTTCCTGATGAGGAATGCATTGTGGATTATATTGCATCCTGCTTGCAAAAGGGAGATGCCGATTGGCACGTGGGCCTACACAACAAGGAGGGCTGAGAACTCAGGGAAGTCGATGCCTTCATGTGGGCCTGAGCTCAATACGAAGACTTGAATGCCAGTGAAACTGCTCAAGCGTTCTTACGCATGTTCTGTCAAGGGAAGAAACGGTGCGTGAGTATACAAAGGAGTTCCAGTGCCAGGTGCCCAAGATCCAATGGGGGCCAAATGGCATGTTGGCTCAACAGTACCACCTCGGGCTTAATCTGGAGATTCGCAGGACAATCCTCCGCAACGTGAAGCCCATTTCCCTGAATGCTTGGATGAGGGAGGCAGCGGACACGGAGAGCTGTCTCCACACCATTTGTATTGATAACACGGCCACCCTGGGGGAGAGTGCATCGGTACCTGTGAAACCCAAGACATCCATGCGCCAGAAGGCGGGAACGTGTGAGCTCCGCATGAAGCAAGGCCTATGTCTGAAATGTGGCAAAGAGGGGCACTTCACCACGGCATGCCAGGGATCGGGACCTGTGAGTACTCCAAAGAGGAGCGGGGAGAAGAAGCAGTCTGACAGTCCAGTTAAGAATCAGACTGCCCATCCGAAGATGCAACATGTGTTACAAGCCAGCCTCCAGGAGGAGTACACCCCATCATCTAGTGAGGAGGAGATCCAGCTGGCGGGAAACAACCAGGACCTACTGTGAGTAGCACTGATCAGCAGGTCCCCATTCCAGAGGTGCAGAGAACGGTGAGCAATTATCCCCCCCTTTCGTGACTGTGACTATCATGAACCCCAATATAAACACCCACATTTGGGTGCGGGGCCTGATTGACTTGGGGTTTGGACGGAATCTCATCCATCCCTCTCTTGTTATGGAACTTGGGGCTAAAGTTGTTAAACTCCAGAACCCCTGGTGTTCACCCAAATGGATGGGTCCGCTATGAAAGACCTGTGTAGATTCGAAACTATTCCTTTGCGAATGGGTGCAGGGCAACACTGGGAGCATTGATCATTTGTTATTACATTGGCAGCCCGTTTCCCATTGGTACTGGGCAATCCATGGCTCCATGATCATGATCCCCATATCTTGTGGGGGAAGGGCATTGTCTGCTTTATTTCTCCTTGGGTCCAAGCCCACAGATGGGATGGAGTGTGGGGAACCCTCCCCAAGAGGGAGCTGTGCTGGTATGCCTCGTGAGTGAAGAGCTGCAGGCGATTCCCCCTGAGTACCAAGACTTGGCTCAGGTGTTTGAGGAGGAGGCAGCGGTTGAATTACCTCCCCACAGACATTCAGACTGTGCTATTGAATTGTTACCCAACCAGAAGTTGCCCAAGGGGAAACTGTATTCTATGAGCCCAGTGGAAAAGGTGGAATTGCGTAGATTCATTGACAAAAACCTCGCCCGGGGTTTCATCCGACCTGCTTCCTCCCTGGTTGCAGCCCCCATTTTGTTCTGGGAAAAAGAAAGAGGCTTATGTACAGACTACAGGGGGTTCCCCTTGATTAAAGACCTGCTGGCCGAGGTATCTGGGATGCCTAGTTCCGGGTTTGAATTAAAGAGAGAGACGAGTACAAAACAGTGTTCAATACCTCGTTGGCTCAGTTTGAATACTGGGTAATGCCTTTAGACTTCAGGGGGCTCTGGGGGTCTTCATGAACCTGATAAACAAAGTACTGCACAAGCACTTATTTAAGGGGGTCCTTGTTTATCTAGATGATATCTTGCTTTATTCCCCGGATCTAGAATCTCATGTTTCTTTGATCAGAGAGGTACTCCAAACGTTACACAAGCACAAACCGTTTGCCAGGTTGTCGAAGTGTGAATTTCATTGCACAGAAATTGACTTTTTGGGGTATCACATTGCCCCTCAGTGTATAGAGATGGACCCAGCCAAAGTCCAGGATGTAGTGGGATGGAAGCCACCTCGGACCCAAAGGCAGCTCCAAGCATTCCTCGGCTTTGTGAACTTTTACAGATCGTTTTTGGCTAACTTTGCTCAAGTGAGTTTACCTCTCACGGACCTATTGAAAACTAAAGGCAAGGGTCCAGACAGTATACGGCTGGGGGCAAAGTTGGTGTGGACACCCGAATGCCAGGAGGTGTTGGACCGCTTAAAAGCGCTGTTCACATCCAAATCCATGCTGGTGCATCCGAACAAACTTTAAAAATTTATTGTGCAAGTGGATGCTTCAGATGTCGCTATGGGGGGCACCATCTTGCAGGAGGGGGAGAACAGAAAGTTACACCCCCTTGCCTATGTCTCACGGAAGTTCAATGACTCTGAATGCAATTGGTCGGTTTGGGATAAAGAGGCGGGAGCTATTAAGTTAGTGCTATCTACGTGGTAGACATCGGCTGGAGGGGGCTAGGGTGCTGTTCGAGGTTTGGACCAATCATAAGAACCTTGAAGTCCTCCGCACACCCCGTAACCCAAATGCCAAAGAGCTCTGGTGGGCTGACTTCTTCTCTAAGTTTAACTTCACGCTCCACCATTTCCTGGGGAAAGCTCTCTGGCCGATGCACTGTCCTGCCTCCCTCAACACGATAGCCGATGGGAGGTGGTTCTTGACTCTATGTTCACACCTTCCCAGTTGGGAGGGGCAGTAATGTTACCCACGCTCAAGCCAAGGCCTAGCCCTTCATGAACACTGACTCATGGGAAGTGAAGTTCGCCTCTGCCCTTTCCGACACTGATCGGCTCAAGTTGGAAAAGGAGGGGGAGGGGGAGAGGAGGAATGAGCTAATGGCTGTTGGTACTGGGGCCAAAAACAGTTTGTTCTGGTGGCATTGTGGGGGGAGATCCTGTCTACTGTGCATGGCAATAAACAGGCAGGGCACTTGGGCAAATGTAGTGATTGTGAAATCACTCAATTTGTTTCAATGACAGTTCTGGTGGCCTGGGATGTGGAAGGATCTTTCCCTTTTTGTCCAATCAAGCCAGACCTGCATCATGAGTAAACCAAGACCTGGAAAAACCCCAGGGTTTTTTCCAACCACTCCCTACTCCGAGTAGACCCTGGGAAGTCATCTCGATGGATTTTATTCTGGACCTTCCCCCCAGCGAGGGAAAAACTGTTATTTGGGGGGTTGTGGATCTTTTTTCTAAACAGGCGCACTTCATTCCTTTCAAGTCCCTGCCCACAGCTCGCATGCTAGTGTAAGCTTTTCTCCAACAGGTTTTTAGGCTCCACACCCTACCCCGGAAGATAATCTCCGACCAGGGCTCACAATTTGTTTCTAAATTCTGGGGGGAGCTGTTACTGCTCATGGGGGTGGAAAGGGGTTTGAGCAGTGCCTATCACCCCAAGACTGATGGGCAAATGGAACACGTTAACCAAACCCTGGAACAATACCTCCGCTGTTTCACTAACTTTCAACACATGTCATGCCTCTACAGGGGTCTCTCCCTTCATGGCTGTGTATGGTTATGAGGCCCCACCTCTCCCATTCCTGGTTGAGGCCGCGTTGCTGGATGGTGAGGCAGGGGACTGGTGTAAATGCTTGTGGGAGGCTTGGCCAATTCTGTGTAAAACTCTGGATGGGGCCAAACAAGCCTACAAGATGCAAGCTGATAAGAAGCGTGATGTGGGATGGGACATAAAGCCCGGTGACTCTGTTTATGTGTCGACTAAGAACATTAACGCCCTGCAACCCAGCAGGAAACTTGGTTAGAAATTTGTGGGGCCGTCCTATCATACGTAAGATCAATTATGTCACTGTGAAAGTTGACTTGCCTAAATCATTGCAAAAATTGCATCCTGTGTTCCTTTTCAGACTCCTACACCGAGATCTGGGACCTAACACATGGCAGCCGCTACACACACACACCAATGGTGCAAGGCGAACAGCATTATTAAGTGGCTGATATTCTGCTGCTTTGCCCACGTGCGCGAATGTTATTCATTGCTTCTGCTACATGGGGGATGCTTGAATGTACTGTATCTTAGAAGGCCCTACTGTATGTGGCCATTACTGACACAAGCTGTACAAATGTCTTTAGTTCTGATTCACCATTAAGCATTGTCTTCTGAAGAAGCCCTGTGTTGTATGACCTGACTAAGGTCTAATTGTGTGACCTGCCTAAGGACTAATTGTGGAAACAAGCTTTTGAGGTCTTGGCGATGTCTAGAAGGGGGTCTCCAGAACCTGTTAAACTGATTGCTGTTTATTATTAATAAAATTATGGGGAATATTAGCTCTTATCAAAAAGCAATCGGTTGCGGGATGCAACACCAATTTATACAGAGGTCTCACCCTCCCAGAACTATCAGAAACAGACACGGAGACTTTATAAGGTTGAAATTAAAGTCTTTTACTGGGAATCTTCTTCACACACAAACAATACACAAGCACAACACAATTACTCAAGTCTAGAAAATAAAGAGAGAGAGAGACATTTGCATTCGCAGGTATTCGTTGTTGGGAGATATTTACCTGTCCTTGTAGTGTGAGCCATTCCAATGGAAGAATGGAGGGGTAGAATGGAAAAAGGGGACACCTGGCCTGAACCAGCAGGTAACATGTGGAACTCAGGCTGCAGACCAGAGTTTAAAGATGGAGGCAGGGGTTGGGGATAGCAAGCTGGACATAAGTGGGTCAAAGCTTTGATAGGGGTCATAGAGGAGATAGAGAGCATGTGGTTGGGTTGCCCCTTTTATGCATGAGGGTGGGGGCTGGCCATAACCCCTGGTCACACGTCTTGGTAAGTCCGTCCCAGAAAACCTATGATTGGCTGAAGGGAGCAGCGGAGGGGGAACTGAGAAGTGGTCAATATTTGAGATCTAGAAACTTAGCTTGTACCTGGCACCTGGGGGCAGGTGAGATGAGTCAGCGGCCACTTCCATTGTGATTCTGATTGAATCAGCCAGCTCCTGGGTGAGTGGATTAGTTGCTAGGTAACCATGAATGGTCTCTGGATCTGCAGGTCAATCTGCATATGCTGGAGAGGGAGAAAGGGGGTTGCCTACATGTGTTGGAGGGCTCTCTTAATGGCGGTTAAGAGCTCTCTTTTCCTCATGCTCATGCATGGCATGTCGTTTGTGCTATGCATACTGTGGAACTGGTCCTTCTTCCATCTGGTAAGAGGCTGGTAGCCTTGTATTTATTTATTTATTTATTTATTTATTTTGAGATTTATACCCCGCCCTATCCGGTAGCTCAGGGCAGCTACTGGAAAAGCAAGTGTAGAGCCTACTGGAACAGCAGGTGAAGAAAGGAAGGTGTCCTTCTCTCTCAGGGTGCAGTTTCCTCTGGCTTCATTGGGGCTACTTTATTGTACTCCTGTAAGCATGCTTGGTGCACAGTTCATATTTTATTTCAGTCCATAAAAGGCATAAAAAGCCTTGCAGGGCAACAAACCCTCACCATCTTTGTTGCCGTCCTCTGGACATGTTCCAGCTTGTCTATATCTTTCTTAAATTGTTGTGGTACCATCACTTTGCGTTCTCTGGACACTATATTTCTGTTGATATAGCCCAAAATTGCATTTGCCTTTTTAGCAACTGCATTACACTGCTGACTAATGTTCAGTGTATGGTCTACTATGGCCCCTTGGCACATACTACTGCCAAGACAAGTCTCCCCCAATCTATAATTATGCATTTGATTTTTGCTACCTAAATGCAGAACTTTACATTTATTCCCATTGACATTCATTTTATTGGTTTTAGCCCAGTTTTCCAGCCTGTCAAGATCATCCTGTATCCTGACATTGTCTTCTACTGTATTTGCTGCCCCTCCCAATTTAGTATCATCTGCAAATTTAATAAGCATTCCTTCTATCCCTTCATCCAAATTGTTGATAAAGATGTTGAACAAAACAGGTCCTCCCAGGACAGATCCTTGAGACACTCCACTTGTTACTGCTCTCCAAGAGGTTGAGGAACCATTCACAAGCATTCTTTGGATGCAATCTATCAGCCAGCTATAGATCCATACAACAGTCATAGGATTGAAACCACATTTTTCCAATTTGTCAACAAGAATATTATGTGGAACTTTATCAAAAGCCTTAATGAAATCAAGATAAATTATGTCTACAGCATTCCTCTGATCCAGCAAGGTAGGAACTTTCTCCAAAAAAGAGGTAAGGTTTGTCTGACATGACTTGTTCTTGAGAAACCCATACTGGCTCTTAGTAATCACAGCTGTCCTTTCTAAATGCTCAAGGACTGTCTGTTTGATAATTTGTTCTAAAACTGTCCCAGGTATAGAGGTCAAGCTGACAGGTCGGTAGTTACCCGGATCCTCCTTTTCCCCCTTCTTGAAGATGAGGACAACATTTGCCCAGCTCCAATCTTCTGGCACCTCACCTGTTCTCCAAGAATTCTCAAAAATGATGGACAGAGGCTCAGAAATTACATCCGTGAGTTCTTTTTGTACCCTTGGATGTGGCTCATCTGGCCCAGAGGACTTAGTTTCATTTAAAGAAACTAGAAGTTTATGTACTACCCCTATGCCGATCCTAGGCTGCAACTCCCTTCCCTCATCATGGACACAAAAGGCAAAGCATTTAAAAAGGCAGTTTTGAAAGATTGTTTTTTCCATTATTTTCCCCAGTTTGCAGTTTTGTTGGAGAAATAAAAATATAACAAGCAGTTGACACCTCTACTCAGAGTCCTACTCAGTGGACTCAGTGGGGCTTCCTCCCAGGAAAAAGTTGTTAGGGGTTCAGCCTAAGCAGTGTCTATCAGGTAGGCTTTTGTTAAAGACAGTCTGTTCATTCTCCACTAGCTCCATAGACAGGCTGCCTCAAAAGTTCCTATCTGCAAATTTCTGGGAACTTTACATAGACGGATATTTTGGATACAAATATTACATGGGTTAGATATTTGCTGTAATTCCAGGACATTTTCCTTAAAAGGTCACTGTGGGGCACTGATAGGCTAGGACCTGGGAGCCGCAGATTTGAATCCCCGTGGAACCATGGAACCTTGTGCCATGGGGAATGACATTTGAATCTGCTTTGCATCCCTCATAGAGGATAAAAGTAGGCTACAAACATCTACATTAAAAAAAAACCTTAATTTTGTTTCTCCTACTGCTCCCCCTATATCCAGGACATAGCCCTGGAGAAACTGAGTGACCATTCAGTTAAATTTCATGACATGGAGTAGTGGGAACCAAATGGGGTGCTCTATAGAGAATTTTTCTTGTGGAAGAAATCAAAAGCATCCCTTACTTTCAACTGTCTCCTGAAATGCTGAACGACAAGTGCAACTCCCAGTATGAAATCCAAGACTGAGACTGGCCCAGATGACTGGCCCATTCCAGAGCTGAAACCCTTCTGGAGCTCCTGGCACAGCAGTATCCTGGTATTCATTTGTCATGTGTCTGTCCACAGCACTGGTCCCAGCTAGCTGGGAGAAAGCAGATCTCTTCTTGTTATGCCAGGCTGTGATGCTACAAATGCCCTGCATGATTTATTAAATGCCATTTATACACAATTGATGCCAAATAGCAGTAAAATACAAAAAAACAGGAGAAATTAAGCAGGAGAAAACTTGTGGGCTGTCTTCACGTATGGGAAGACCGAAACAGGGATTTTCCAGTCCAAAGAGGAGGGTTCAAAAATTTGCTCATGATTCTTAGACACCCTGATACTTTGATCTTATCAAATCTTCCAGTAGTGGAAGAGAGAGGAGAGACCCCTTTTGGCCACCCCAAGGGACCATGGGAACCCAGTGAACAATAGCTATCTAAGACTACGGGTTTTTTTGTTGATTTAAATAACTGGGTGAGACTGAATGGAAACACTGGCTGAATTCAAAACACTGAAAGCAATTCTACACCCACACATTCACTCCCAAGGTATAAACAAAGACACATCTTGTTTTGTTCTTTTATGCCAGGGTGAAATTGAGGGGAGGCCATAAGCTCCTTTAATTTTTTCCAAGAACAGACCCCTAGTTTGTTGTGCTGGTTACATTCAGGAAAATAATAAAATATGGTGAAAGACTTGACATTCAGCTTTCTGTTTACATGGCTTGTCTAACTTAAACCTCCTATGATGGAATAAATTTCATGTGACAATAGCCAGCCTTGGAGCATTTCACATACACGTGCAGGGCAGTGTTGTGGGCTTGCTGGTTTACCCCTTCCTCTTCTTCTTGAAATAATCAGTTTACATAAACATTTCCCATCCACTGGCTGTTGTGAAAGACAATTGCTTGCTGCAAGAGCTTAGCTTCAGCTCCCAGTTTCTGCAGTGAGGACAGCCCAAACAACTGAGATTGGAAAGTGTTCTCTGCTCATCTATTTAAATTGTACCATATTTCGATTTGTGGAGATACCGTTCATGTTTATTTCAAATGTATTTGTAACCAAATACATTTTAATGATTGTTCAGGGAAGAGTGCTTCCCTCAATAACAAAACTTCAAGGCTGAGAACGAAAATCCAGAACTGCTCATTAACTTATGGCTTTCAAATGCATAAATCATGATCATCCAGAGACATCTGATTTCTAACCATAAAACTGGACAGCGGATTTTAATGGGACAATGGGGCAGAGTAGGATTCATGCAGAAGCTAAGGAAGCTACAATTTACAGCCTCAGATCATGAAGGTCCTTTAAATACCAGCCTCCCAACTTAATAGATACCGTTTTTGGTAATGTGATGAGGCCTCTTAAACTTGACACAGCTTAGTGCCTGAGCCCTGAGCCTGCCTTACTCCAACCCTCTGGCGGGGTGCTCCTAATGCTTTCATTTCACTTTGGTAACACACAAAACTGTTTGAAACTGAGTTGGAGAACTGGTCTGTCCAGGTGAGTCTTTTTTGACCAAATGTGACTCTCCGTGGTGTCCATCAGAGGTCTTTCAAATCATGCATTAACTGATCCTTTGAAATTGCCATGCCAGGGACTGAGTCTGGGACATTCTGGATGCAAAGCAGATATTCTATCAATGAACCACAGCCCCTCCTCACAGATAAATAACACTCCCCCCAAAAAAACCCCTGCATTATACTGAGTCAGACCACTGATCTATTGAGACGACAGTTGTCTACTCTGATCTGCAGTGGTTCTCCAGGATCTCAGCATGCTTTACCACTTACCAGTGTTGCCATGAAGCCACTTCAGATGGCACTATCAAAGGTTCTTTTAATATCATTGCCTTGCTGGACTGTGAAGAGTGTGTGCCAGGGCAATGGACAGAGCTGTGGTCCTATGTGAAGTGCCTTATACTGGACACCATGGCCAAGGGAAGCCTTGTTCCCTAAACACATACCAAGCCAGATGTGGACCCGGGGCTACAGAAGACTTCTGCCCCTGCACCTCTATAGCCACACAAGCACTGGGATGAAGACCAACAGCCCTGGCCTCCATGAACACAGAGACAGCAGCAGCCCAAAGAGAAGAAGCCATGCTCTGACAGAAGACAGACATTCCTGAAGAGAAGGCAAGAAAGAATCTCCTCTCCATCACACAGCATCTTCCCCTCTCCCATGAAAGTTAGCTTCACCTAAAAAGTAACACATTCCTCTTCCTCATCAGTCATCCTAAAACAAAGACCGTTGCCCATCTAAAGACAAAAGAGGGGATTAATCCTTCCTGCCACCCATCAAGTCAAGCATCGGATCGTTAATGTGAAGCACCACATCTTGGACGTGATTGGATCCTCTTCTCCTTCCCCCTGTCACTCACCTACCCCAAGAGGTGTTGCTCCAATTAAGCCCATCAACCCTAAATTGCCCAACCATTATTTCTTTTGGCTTAGCCTTCCTGAGATATTATTCTTTTTGTCTACATTTCCTGGGAACCAGTGACCATGTGACTATGGCCTCAGGTCACAATTTGGCTACTTAAGGTGAGCTCCCCCTGAGCTCATGCTCTCCTCTTCACCCCCCATCTACCTTCTTAATTCCATTCCTGATCAGTTTGGAACTACTCAACGTGTGTTGGTGGCCAGCTCATGCACCACACACACCCCTCATTTAGTTCCTCTTCCCTACAAGATCTGCTCATCACGTTGGACTGGTAATGTATCACGCCCCCCCAACTATACTTTCTGCTAATGCAAATGTCACTGTCTTTTCAACTCTAATTTCCTAGCTCTCTATTGTGTGTGAGAGTGTTTGCAATTATTAATGTATGCTTGAAAATCTTATATAAAAGACCTATTATTTCATTCAACACAGTCTTCTCATCTATTCATGGGCTCTGGGAATTTTGAATCTGGTATATAAAGGTTATGTTCCTGTGCTATATGCCAATTGCCCTTTGATATTCATGATCCCCCAAGCATCATCAACATCATCTAAGGGAATTTGGCTGACACCAGAGCCTCACCCCTCAACCAGATCCAAGAAGTAAAGAACTATTCAATACAACAGAAACTGAGATGCCAATGCCACTTTCTCCAATTTATTGTAGACTAGGAATAAGGCCCATTGTGGAAAAAAATACAATGGACTCTAGAAAGAGGCTCTGGGAGAGTGCCAAGGCCTTGGACAGTCAGCGTCAATTTACTGTGGTGACCTCAGCAGAATATAATGACATAGAATCTACCATTTTCTTCAGACGAACTGATCTCTGCTACCTAAAGAGCAGTTGTAATTTTGAGAAATCTCCAGCCCTCACCTGGAGATTGGGAACAGTTGTTACCCAGGAGGAAATGGCTGGTTTGGGGGGTGGAGTCTATGGCATTGTACCTGTCTGAGGTCCCACCCCTCCTCAAACCTCACCATCTCCAGGCTCCACTCCTCAAATCCCCAGGAATGTCTCAACCTGGAGTTGGCAACCCCACCTCCTTCCCAGCTAACCATCAACCTATCATTATCTGGCCCTCTGACTGCAACTGACTTCGACTGCCCCCCCGGAGATCAATTGTAATTCTGAGTGATCTCCACCCCTCACCTGGAGATTGGCAGCAATGGCTTCCCGGGAGCAAATGGCTGGTTGGGAGGGTGAGGTCGATGGCATTGTACCTGCCTGAGGTCCCACCTCTCATCAAACCTCACCCTCTCCAGGTTGAAAGATCACTGACCCTAGAAAACTGGTATTCCTAAGAGTAACCCTCTGAGGTGGGACAATCTTTCCGATGGTACAAATGAGGAGCTAAGGCCACCAAATAGTTAATAGTTGATCCACGACTCATTCATCTCCCTCCAGGTCTTACACAGAACGGTTATTAATACTTGTGTGTATTGATGTATTCTTTAATTTCATAAACAGCCTGCCACAGCTTGGCGGGAGAATTGTTGGGGTTGATGGGCGCTGCTGACAGGAGCAGATCCTCCATGGTTCAGGTGAAAGCAAGAGGCGGGCCAGGCAAGAGGGAGAGTGGAGAGAAGCCTTCCTGGCTCCCCCCACCCAGCCCAGTGGATGGTTGAGGCTGGCCAGCATCTCCAACCGCCACTGCTGCCAATCATCACCTTGAAGGGGATGTACTAAAAGGAAGGACAGGATTCCCCATTGGAAACAATGGGAGAGACTTGAAGGCCCACTGAAAATGATAGAAGCCAGGAATGACAATTGACTTGCATGGGCTCCATTGAAATACATGATAGCTCAAGAAGAGTTGCAAAGAAAATGTGGAATGGATCTTACATTGAGGTCTGTGGTCCCAAGTACTCTGCTCTGGGAGGGGAATGACAGTCCCCAGAGTGGAATGACAGCCTGTAGGGGTAGGAGTGTTCTGGAAATGGAATGACAGGTCCCAGAGTGGAATGACAGCCCCTGGGGGTAGCAGGAGTGTTCTGGGACTGGAACGACAAGTCCCACAGTGGAATGACAGCCTCTAGGGGGAGCAGGAATGTTCTGGGACTGGAATGACAGGTCCCACAGTGGAATGACAGCTCCTGGGGGTAGCAGGAGAGTTCTGGGACTGGGATGACTAGCCCCAGGTTGAATGACAGCTCTTGGGGGTAGCAGGAGTGTTCTGGGAGTGGAATCACAAGCCCCAGAGTTGAATGACAGCCCCTGGGGGTAGCAGGAGTGTTCTGGGAGTGGAATCACAGGCCCCACAATGGAATGACCTATCATTTCAGTCCCAGGACACATCCCCTACCCTCCTGGGCTGTCATCTTGTGAAGCAAAGGCCTGGGTAAGAGCATTCAATTTGAAAATTAGAACTCTAAAATCAAACCCAGGTCTAAATCTCCTCAGAGTAGTTAAGCTGGACCACCACACAAGTCATTAGGACAGATTGTTGTTAGCCATTCAGTTGTGTTGGCCATTCTATGGGCCAGCTCTCTCCATGTCTTCTGATCCTGTACTGTTTCTTTGAGTTGTTCCATGCTCAGGCTGGTGTCAACTTTTATGGTGTCTAGCCACTGTGTTCTTTGGTGGCCAGGTTTCCTTTTGCCACTAACCAATCAGGAAAAGGGAGTGGGGCTACAGAAAAACAACCAATGGAATCATAAACTGGTTAAATTCCAACTTGTAAGAGATATGGAGCTGAGCCTAATTAGAATATTTTGGTTAGGACCTCATTTGTACATGTAAATTTACTTTATGTCAATGAAGACTTACCTGATTTACCTGACGAAGGAACAGGTCTGAAACACTGACTATCCGGAACTGTGTAGTTTACACTTGGAATGGGCCTTATTTTTTACAAGCCACAATGTTTGGACTTCAATTCAAGGACTTGTGAAATTTATATAAACAATGCTTTTCTTTTGTGTGCTTGTTTTGTTAATGAAGGATGTCTAATGCTTTAGAGAGGTGCTGTGATATTGTGGGTTTGAGTTTGTTACCACCCACTTTTTGATAATTGCTCTTTACAACATTTATGATTTTACAATAATATATAGGAGTTTGGTAAACTTATTGACTTTGGTTCCTATATAATCATTATTGCATGTACTTAGTGTGTTTTGGCTAAGCAATCCAAGCATAACTGCTTTTTCTAGCGAGTTCTTCCGCTTGACATGGCCAAAATGAGTCAGTCGCAGTTTTGTGATCTTTCCTTCCAAATGGCATGTCTGGTTTTATGCACTCCAGTACTTGCTTGTTTGTCACCTTCGCTCTCCAAGGTGGCCTTCTCCAGCACCACGGTGCCAAGTTCCCCAGACAGTCAGTCAAACACCAGGCTTCATAAGAAGATAGTATTTATTAAAGACCAGTCTTAGAGAGGCATAAACTGCTTTTGTCAGTGATAGCCCATTCAAACTACCCCCCCCCAGCTACAAGCCAATAGATACATTTCGCACGCGTGCCAAATGAGAAAGGAAAATACCCAGACCAGTATATCCACATGACAGCTAAGCATGGCTAGGCATGAGACCCAAGGTCAGGCAAAAGATAAAACACACCGCAGAGACAGTACTTTACACAGACAAGAGGTGCCCAGTTCCTCCCGCATTCCTGAAGAATGAAAGATGTTTCGGTGTTCTCCCCCTCCCACCGCACCGGAATGGCAGGACTACATGACATCTTGCCCTCCTGATAAGAGCTCCCCCCTGGGTTTCTCAGGATAGTGCTGGTGGAACTTGTGGAGGAGGCGTGGGCATTTATGTGGTCAACTTTGACCCATTCCTTGTGTTGCGGACCGAAATCAACCCATTCGACCAAGTAATACAACTTATTCCAGGAGAGTTTGGAGTCCAGGATCTTAGACACTTCATAATGTGGCTCCCCCTGAACCATTAGGGGGGGCAGAACAGCTTGGTGAGGCTGCCACTGGTTGTCTCTGGGGTCACAATGTAACAACCTAAGGTGAAACACAGGATGAACACCTTTCAATGCTTTAGGTAGGATCAGTTCAGCAGTCACATCATTGATCGTGTGTTTGATTTCATAAGGGCCGACAAACTTCCACCCCAGTTTCCTACTAGGCTGGAGACCCCTGATGTTTTGGGTGGAGACATATACAAAATCACCTGGCTTTGGATCCCACCCCTTCCTCCTTTTCTTGTCGGCTTGAGCCCCCTGAAGACCGAATGGCATCACCAGGTACCTGAACTGCCCCAGGGAGGTATTGAAGGCTGTCTTGTATTCATCCCCTTCCCTGATGCGCACTCTGAAATAAGCGTCCCGCAAATCCAGTTTGGAAAACACTTCCCCCCAGCAACCACCACTAGGAGATCTTTGATAAGGGGCAGGGGGTAGGCATTGGTGGTCGACACCGCATTCAGCCCCCTATTGTCAGTGCACAGTTGCAAGCCCCCATCTTTCTTTTTCCGGAACAATATTGGAGCCATGAAAGGGGAGGAGGCGGGGCGAATGAAGCATCTAGCCAGGTTCTTGTCAATGAAGTGCCTTAACTCAGCCTTCTCAGACAGGCTCATTGAATACAGTTTCCCCTTAGGGAGTTTTTGGTCAGGTAACAGTTCAATGGCACAGTCAAAGTTCATCTGCTTCGGCTTCCCCAAATACCAGTGCCAGATCACGATACTCTCGCGGGATCTGGTTGGGTTGAATCTCTGCAAGCCCCACAGTCACTCTTTGAAATGGGACTGGCTCCCCCCAGGACTCCAACCACACATGTTCTTTACAGCGAGGGGATATAAACTGTACAACCCCTTCCTCCCACAGGATATATGGGTCATGATCGTGGAGCCAGGGGCTACCCAACACCAAGGGGAAGCATGCTGCTGGGGTCACCATGAACGGTCTAAGCTCCCAGTGCTCCTCCGCCCCCATGTGCAGTGGCACAGTCTTATACTTGCAAGGATCTTTCATAGTAGACCCATCAATTTGAGTGAATATCAGAGGGTCTTGGAGTTTGACTACTTTCGCCCCCAGTCCTGTTACTAGAGAGGGGTTGATTAAGTCTCTCCCACAACCCGAGTTGATTAGCCCTCTTACCCTAATGTGGGTGTTGAGCTCAGGGCACATCAGAATCACAGTCACAAAGAAAAGTGAGGGGTAATTGCTCACCGGTCGTAGTGCCTCTGGGTGGGGGACCTGCTATTCAGTGCTATTCACAGCAGGTCCTCCCCGTTTCCTGCCGGCTGGAAAGGTTCCTCCCCAGAGGAGTCGGTGTCTTCTGCGATCGGGCTGGCTTGAAGGGCTCTCGGTCCCTTTTGGCTTCACCATCGGTTTCTTGGAGGGGGTGTCGAACTTCTTCTTTTCCACTTTCGTAGTCGGAGTGGCTGGGCCTGATCCTGGGCACGATGCGGTGAAGTGGCTGGATTCTCCACACTTGAGACACAGGCCTTGCTTCATACGGCATTCTTGGGTTGCATCCTTTGTCCAAGGTGGAGGAGCGGCTGCTTTCGCCTTCCCCAGGGTGGTTGCTGCTGAGGCGCTCTTTCCCACAGTAACCGCGTCATCGATGTGGATGGTGCGGAGTCGGCTCTCAGTGTCCACTGCCTCTTTCATCCACGCCAGTAGGGATTGGGGTTTCCCCCCACGGAGGATAGTTCCACATATCTCCAGATCTAGTCCCAGCCAGTAGTATTGGGCTAGGACCCCATCAGGCAATTCTTGGATCTTTGCTGCATGCCAGCGGAACTCTTCAGTGTACTCCCACACTGATTTCTTCCCCTGGTGGAAAGTGTGCAGGAATGCCTGGGCCATCTCGCTCGCATTGGAGTCTTTGTAGTGGGCACACAAAGTCCACATGAAGGCGTCCACCTCGCAGAGCTCCCGACCATCCTCATGGTGAAAATTTACATATCAGTCCACTGCAGAGTCTCATAGTCGGGAAGCCATTGCGTCAATGAAGCATTCTTCATTCGGGAACAGGTGGCCCCAATTCTCAACAAATTTCTCAGCCCGTACCAAGAAGAAGGACAGCTTTTTGGGTGTCCCATCAAATGGAGTATCCAGGAGTTCAGCGGGGTTCGGGAACATTCTCCCCCATCCCTGTGGGGGACCTCTTGGTGCAGGTCCTGGAGGCTCCCCCCGGTGGCAGACCGGCAGGCTGTCCGGGGGGCAGCCCCTAAGGCTGGCCTGGAGGTGGCCTGGCCAGGACTACAGGAGCTGTGGGTGGGGCTGCTGGCTACTGCAGCAGCCGTCTCTCGAGTTCCCATTGAATCCCCTCTGCAATCATCTCAGGGATCTTTTGGAGGGACTCCACCATTCGCAGGAGATGATCTTGGCTGCGTTCTCGCCCACCTCAAGATCCCCTCTCCTCTTCCATCTCCAATGGGTGAAACCACGGTTCCTCTTCTCCCATTGCCATGTTCAGCCAGTATCATATCGACTTTCCCTGTGAGGCCCACGGGGAGTCAAGGACCAAGTTTCAAAAATCTCTGCGAGGGGTTTCCCCCATTCCCGTGTCTTCCGGGGTTGAGTAGTCACACTCGCATAAGCACCCCCAAACGGGTCACTATAGGCCCCGCCGAATTCATCTTTGGGGTCCCATGGAAGCGTGGATGTCGGTACCAAGGTAGTGGGTACCGATGTGGTGGGGACCATATCTTGTGACATGGTCACCACCAACGGGTCTTCTTCCCCACTCATCACGGCTAGAGAGAGGTGGGGGTGTCAAAGGCCAATGCAGGAGATCACTGACAATCTGTCAAGTTCCCCAGATAGTCAGTCAAACACCAGGCTTCATAAGAAGATAGTATTTATTAAAGACCAGTCTTAGAGAGGCATGAACTGCTTTTGTCAGTGATGCCAGAGAGTACATGACGTGGTCAGTTATAGCCCATTCAAACTACCCCCCCAGCTACAAGCCAATAGATACATTTCGCACGCGTGCCAAATGAGAAAGGAAAATACCCAGACCAGTATATCCACATGACAGCTAGGCATAGCTAGGCATGACCCAAGGTCAGGCAAAAGATAAAACACACAGCAGAGACAGTACTTTACACAGACAAAAGGCACCTGGTTCCTCCCGCATTCCTGAAGAATGAAAGATGTTTCGGTGTTCTCCCCCTCCCACCGCACCGGAATGGCAGGGCTACCTGAGCTGATTTTCCTCCTGTCTTTCTTCTTCTTGGTCCAACTTTCACAGCCATAGGTTGCTATGGGGAACACAAGAGTAGAGACTGATAGTAAGCTTATTGGAGAGTTTGTGCTATTGTTGATCGGGTGCCCAGCTTTGGATGATTATAATAGGAATGATTTTTTCCATGTAATATTGGGTTGAAGGCTTTTATACACTGTGAGTGCTAGGCTAAGGATTTTTCCTTCTAAAAGTCTTCTGTACTTTATGAAGCAGTGTGAACTTCTTGAAAAAGAATTATTGAAACAAATATCAAAATCCGGAGTCTTCGTCCATTTTGTCTGTGTACCATTTAGAATTATAGAATGTTGGAGTTGAAAGGGACCTTGCAGGTCATCTAGTCCAACCCCCTGCACTCTGCAGGAGCATAGCCAAAAGATAGCCCTACATCCTACAACATACCCAAAAGATGGTCATCCAGCCTCCACTTGAAAACGTCCAAGGAAGGAGCATCCACCACCTCCCAAGGCAGACTGTTCCACTGCTCAACCATTCTCACAATTAGGAAGTTTCTCCTGATATCTAGCCGGTAACAACTCCCTTGTAATTTCCGCTCATTAGATCTAGTCTTGCAGTCCGGAGCAAGAGACAATAGATCTGCTCCATCTTTTACACGACAGCCCTTCAAATACTTGAAAACTGCAATCATGTCCCCTCTAAGTCTTCTCTTTCCCAGGCTAAACATACCCAACTCTTTCAGCTTTTCCTCATAAGACTTGGATTCAAACCCTCTCACCATCCTGGTTGCCCTCTTCCGGACACGCTCGAGCTTGTCAACATCCTTCCTAAAGTGTGGTGCCCAAAACTGGGCACAGTACTCCAGGTGAGGCCTGACCATAGCAGAATAGAGCAGAACTACCACCTCCTGTGATCTGGACACAAGGCTTCTGTTAATGCATCCTAAGATTGCATTAGCTTTCTTCACAGCCACATCGCACTGCTGGCTCATGTTGAGCTTGTGATCAACCCGAACACCTAGATCCTTTTCACATGTGCTGCTGTCAAGTCAAGTCCCTCCCATTCTATATCTGTGCCTTTGATTTTTGCTCAGCCCCTACCGAGCATCTATTGTTTTATATTGTTTTCTTCAACTGGAGCCTGGAAAAGGATGCTGATGTTTAGCATTTAAATCAGGATCTTGTTTCAGAATGTGGCATCTGCCTGCTCTAGCAGTCCAGCCATAGAACTTGCTACACCAGCATGTACTCACTTTAAATGATGCATTATGCCAAAATAAGTTCCTGTTAAGCCAGGGAGGCAGTGGGGCCCTTGGATGACCAAGGGGTAAAAGGAGTAGTGAAGGATGATAGGGTCTTTGTCTTGTTCTCTCTGTTGAATCACTTAATAAACCATGTGCCGATCACTCAACGCGTCTGAACCCAGTACATTTTAGAAGTTATATTACTTTGTATTTCTATATTGGGAGTAAGCAGTGAAGTTGCTAAATTTGCAGATGACACGAAGTTGTTCAGGGTGGTGAAAACCAGGGAGGAGTGTGAGGCACCCCAAAGGGATCTGTTGAGGATGGGTGAGTGGGCGTCAACGTGGCAAATGGGGTTTAATGTGGCCAAGTGCAAAGTGATGCACATTGGAGCCAAAAATCCTAAATATAAATACACGTTGATGGGGTCTGAACTGGCAGAGACGGACCAAGAGAGAGATCTTGGAGTCGTAGTGGATAACTCGATGAAAATGTCTAGACAGTGTGTAGCTGCAACAAAGAAGGCCAACGCTATGCTCGGGATTATTAGGAAGGGAATTGAAAACAAATCAGCCAGTATCATCATGCCCCTGTATAAATCATTGGTGCGACCTCATTTGGAATACTGTGTACAGTTCTGGTCACCACATCTCAAAAAGGATATTATAGCATTGGAAAAAGTGCAGAGAAGGGCAACTAGAATGATAAAAGGGTTGGAACACCTTCCCTATGAAGAAAGGTTAAAATGCTTGGGCTCTTTAGCTTGGAGAAATGACAGCTGAGGGGTGACATGATCGAGGTTTATAAGATTATCAATGGGACTGAGCAGGTTGAAAAAGAAGTCCTTTTCTCCCTTTCTCACAATACAAGAACTCGTGGGCACTCCATGAAATTGCTGAGCAGTCGGGTTAGAACAGATAAAAGGAAATACTTCTTCACCCAAAGAGTGATTAACATATGGAATTCACTGAAAAAAAAGAAGTTCAGGAGAAAAATGTGGCGGCCTTGAGAGAATTAGTACTTGCAGAAGTGGCGGAATTTAAAAAAGAAGTGGAAAGTACAAGTAGTCAAGTTAAAGCTTTGGCGACTAAATCAATGGAAATAGAGCAAAAGACACAAGATTTGGAAAAAAAAATTGAAGTGAATGGTCAGAGTAATCGAAACCTTGAGGCAGTTTTGGAATACAAAGCAATGTCAAACCAGTTGAGATTGAGAGGCATTGAGGAAAAAATGGGTGAAGATATACGTACTGAAGTGATGGAAATGTTGACCGAATACATGGGAGAAGTCAAAGGGGAGTTGGATTACAATTTTGATCTTATATATAGAGTGAATTCTGCTTATGCTCAAAGGAAAAATTTATCGAGAGATGTCATTGTTCAATTTGTGACAAAGAAAATGAAAGAGGATGTATTTAAGAAGCAGTTTTCTCAACCATTGGAAATTGATGGTAAAAAGATAATGATAATGAAAGAACTCCCAAGATCTATCTTGTTGGACAGAAAGAAATATAAGAAGCTGGTGGATAAGTTGAAACAATTGAACATCAGATTCAGATGGGAAATACCACAAGGGCTGTCCTTCACGTACAATTCAAAAAGACATGCGATAAAATCACCGGGGGATTTGTACAGGTTCAAAGCCGAAAATATTGAAGAATTTGGAGATATATAAAGAGCCTCAATGATGGATTACAAATTAGTATCATGGAATGTAAATGGATTTAATTCACCTAATAAAAGAAAAGTGGTGAATCATTGGTTACAAAAGCAAAATTCTAATATTATCTGTTTGCAGGAAACACATATAAGAAATCGGGACAATAAGTATTTGATAAACAAAAAACTGGGAGACAAATTTTATTCTTTGGCAGAGAAAAAAAATAAAGGAGTGGTGACATGCAAATAAAAAGTTGGACCCGAAACAAGTTTTTACAGACAGAGAAGGAAGATATGTGGCTGTTGAGATCAACATGTTACAAAAAAAGACATTGGTTGTGAATTTGTATGCTCCTAACGGAGCTAAAGAGAATTTTTTTAAGGATTTGCTGAGTGAATTGGACCAAGTGCATTATGAACAGATAATTGTTGCTGGTGATTTTAATGGTACTGTTGATAACAAATTGGATAGACAGTCAACTAAAGGTGTTGAAAAGACTGGAAAGTTACCCCAAACTTTTTTCAAACTTATTGAGCAGGAAAAGTTGGAAGATGTATGGAGAAAATGGAATCCAAAAATTAAAGACTTTACTTTTTATTCGAATAGACATAAATCCTTCTCAAGAATAGATATGATGTAGATGGCATTAAAAACTCGGAAAGTAGAAATAGTGCCAAAGACCAGTTCAGACCATAACCTGTTAATCTGGATATTAAAAGAAAAGATAAAGCAATATCATTGGAGAATTAATGAAGACTTATTAGATAAGACGAAACTAGTGGAGACTCTGCAGAAAGAAACACAAATTTTTTTCCAAATGAATTTGAATCATGAGGTCAACATACAGACAATTTGGGATGCGTGTAAATCGGTTATGCAAGGAGTTTTGATAATGAATGCAGCGGATAAGAAAAATAATTTGAAGCAACAGCAAGAAATACAGGACAAAATACATCAAAAAGAAAACGAGTTGAAAAGAAGACCTGGCAAAAAAAAAGCTTCTTAAAGAAATACAAATTCTGCAAGAACAGTTAAAAGTAGTGTTAAATAGAGAACTCTACTGGAATCTTAAGAAGTTGCAACAAAAATCCTTTGAAGGTGCAGATAAACCAGGAAAATATTTAGCTTGGCAACTGAAAAATAGGAGGGAGAGAAGGACAATAACCAAGATAATTGAGGAGAGCAAAGAAATTGTTGATATGAATGGAATTAAAAGAGCTTTTTTCAAATATTATGTTAAATTATTCCAAAAAAAGAAGATTGATCCAACAAAGATTAAAAACTATTTGGATAAGGTAACTTTACCCGAGATGGACAGCGATGTTAAAGATATGCTTAATGGCTCAATACAGAAACAAGAGATATATAATGCAATAGAAGAGGCCAAATTGGGAGACATTCTGAAAATTGAAGGAAAAAGTTTCGCGATGAAAGCTAGAGAAGATTTGGTTTTTGACCATGGCCGAGGACAGACTGCCAATTTGCCACGGGATGGGACCCGGGCTGACAACGACTCAATATTGGATTAAATGGAATGTTCACACAGGCACATCTGCCTGGTGTCCCCCACCCGTAGCCGACCGGTGCTCTCGCGCTTCACTGCCGGATTAAAAAAACACCTGATAAAAACCGACGCAAATCTTGAAAGCCTGCGTTTGTCGCGCGTTTCTCCGCTTCCGGGGAGTCTGAACGCGCAGCTGAAAAGCCGGGAGCAACCCGCATTGGGCATGAGGCAGCAGCGGTGTGATTGGCTGTGCTCCGCTCCACTGCCCAATGCGGTGCCGGCGTTGCAGGGCAAAAAAAAAAATCGCCAAAATGCGCTTATGCTCATGCGCACATACGCCCACAGCCGAAATAATGGGGAAACAGCGAATATAGCGCGCCTCCGGCACGGCAGTCTGAACGCTCCCGTGCGCCTCCATCCAATATCTTCTGGCAGAGGCCCCCGCTGTGTGGACGGGAAAACCCGGTATCGTTTACTCCGGGGTTTTTTTTGCCGCGACTCGATACCGGGGCAAATTGCCAGTCTGTCCTGGGCCCATGATTGGTTAAATTATAGACAGATCTATGATCTATTTAAGACTGATAAAATGAGATATGGTTTTAGAAAAGAAAATAATGAAATTGAAAAGATTTGGAGTGAAAAAGGTAAAAAAACGATTTCCAAAATTTATAAAATCTTGTTAAAATGGTATACTGAAGATGAGAGTGTAAAAGAGCAGATGGTGAAATGGGCTATAAATGTAAATAGAGATATAGAAATGTCATCTTGGGAATGTTTGTGGAAAAAGTCGATTAAAATATCAACATGTATTAATGTCAAAGAAAATTGTTACAAAATGATGTATAGATGGTATATGACACCAAAAAAAATTGCCAATATAAATGAGAATATGTCTAACAAATGTTGGAAATGTAAAAAGAAAGAGGTCTTGTTTTACCATATGTGGTGGACATGTGAAAAGGCAAATACTTTTTGGACAGAGATCCATACCGAAATTCAGAAAATTCTTAAATGTACGTTGAAAAAAGAACCATAAATGTTCCTTTTAGGACTAAAGTTAGAAGAGGTTAAAATGACAAAAAGAACTTTGTTATGGTATCTCATATCGACGGCAAGATTGACTTACGCTCAGTCTTGGAAACAAGAGCAGATACCTGACAAGTGGGACTGGATTAAAAAAAATGATTTTTATGGCTGAAATGGACAAATTAACAAGAAAACTTCATGGAGCAGAAGACGAAGAATTTATAACTGACTGGAAAGACTTTAAAGAATATTTAGAGCTTAATTGGGACATTAAAAACAGATTGTTGTGTTTTGATAGCTATTAATGAGAGAAATGTTTTAGTAAGATAGATTGTAACTGATAAGTTACCTAGTTGTTAAAAGTTAGATATCGAAATTTAAGACTTGTATATGGAGAACAAACTGAATATTTGAAAATATTGGATGAAATGTTAACAGGGGCGGAGCATCGTGGGAAGCCGAGGGGGAGGGGAGTAAATTTGAATGTGAAAAGGATATGATGAGAATTGTAAACAAACGATGGAATATTTTATTTCATATCCAATAATAAATTTTCTTTTAAAAAAAAACAAACATATGGAATTCACTGCCACAGGAGGTGGTGGCAGCTGCAAGCATGGACAGTTTCAAGAGGGAATTAGATAAACATATGGAGCAGAAGACCATCAGTGGATGATGCACTCTATTCTTGGTGCTGGAGGGGGCAGCAGTGGGAGGGCTGCTGGACCTCCTGATGGCTCCTGGTGTATTTTGGCCACTGTGTGACAGTGTGTTGGACTAGATGAGCCATTGGCCTGATTCAACATTGGCTTCTTATGTTCTTAACAATAGATTACCTGGACCAATGATGGGTCCCAGGGGTGTGTGATGCCAGTAGGAGCAGACCTTAGGTATGACCAATGAGCTTCCAGAGAGGCAGAGTCTGGATTTAACAATAGAAGCCAGGTGTTGGGTAGCCAGTTATTATCTGACTTACCAGGTTGGACAAAAGGTGGGAGACGTCCCTGATTAGCATCAGGAAGGATTGCTAAACATTTGAATGATTGATTGGTTTATTCCGGTATCTTGAGGGACAGAGGCAAGAAAGACAAAGAATTTACACTTAGGACACAAAGGCTGGGTGAGGTGGTGGAGAGTGCCAGGTGGTTTCTAAAGACTTACCTTTGGAACTCATTGCTATTCCGTAATCTCTGCTGGGTGGAGGGGGAAGACTGGAGGCTTGCTCTGAGGTCACCTTATGAAACCCGAATATGAAATCTTTTTGCAGACCACTTGCAGCCCGACTCTGTGGTCAAGCTGAGAGTGCCTAGCTTTTTGGACTTCAGGTTAGAAAGTAGGGCACCCTGTTTTGGGGCTACCCAAGAATAAAAGGCAGTGCCTCTGGCAACAATTGGCCAGGCTGAGAGAAGCTGGAGCAACCTGAAGCTACCCAGAGAACTTCAAGGCTAAGCGAGGATCTAAGAACCCAGTTCCCACTACGCCTTATATCTAACACTGGCTACTACATGGTATTAGCTAGATTGAAAGCTGAACATACTAATATAGCTTTCTAGCCTTTGCAACCTGAGAGCCCTGTCAAGCTGATGGACATTTCAGGGAGTGCAACTCCACAGAAGTGCCCAGAAATGAGTGGCATTTTTTCATCCTTCTGATGTCCCTGTTTTTCTCCCCCACCCCCCATAAAGAAATTGCTGTAGTTGGGCTCTCTCAAGTTACTTTCCTGAGACTGCAAGAAAGTTCTTTGTGTGTATGTGCCGCGCACTTGTGTTTCAAGCCATTCAGCCTTTCTCCACTTCCCTATAGACTGACACTGGTTGTGAAGTGGCTCCATATAACTCCATTTGGTCTGTCTGATAAACTTACCTTTTGAAGGTTCAAAGGCAAGGAGGTCCTTTGAAAATTACCATTACAAACTGCCAGGAGAACCTTGGGCAGTTCTCCCCACTCCTGGAAGAAGGCTGACCCTTTGGGGTTAATTTCAAGGGCTGACATTTTATGGCATCCTCAAGCGAGGTTGATAATAATGGCACCTGCTGGCCTTTGGTCTGCACACACAAAGCTTTGGGTAGTGGGAGACTCAAGCAGAGGTGGCGAGATCAGAGCTTGTCCCCACAATGCACTGAGGGAAGATGTTTCAACATCTTCTGAGGCAGGAAGAGTGAGTCAGAAAAGGTACCTCTAAAGAAAGGTTGCGTGCTTTTCAGCCCCGTAACCAGAAAAAAAAAATGGGGGGGGGGGAATGACTACAGTGGAGGTGACACATTGTTATTTATTTATTTATTTTGTTAGAAATGAGCTATGATGTAGTACAAAGTCTCTACAAAGGATCATTCTACAAAGAAAGTTAAACAATAATTCATTTGGTTTTAAACCAAATATCCCTCTCTCCCAGTGGTCACCTGCCTTATTTGGTAGTAGTGATTTGATACAAGAACATTGTGGTTGGGCCAGTATCCAGGACTCAACAATGAAATCTCTACTAGTAGCCAGCGCCTTTAGAATTACACCAAGAAGAAAGGCTTAAAAGTGTTCCAAAGCCATTAACTTCTGCAACCCAACCTCTGTAAGTTGGGGGTGGAACAGAAACCAATAGACTAAATAATGTGAGGAGGTCGAGCACACCATCACGAAAGAAATAGCACTGAGAAGCAAGCAGGGAGGAAACAGACACAATGCAGAAAGATGGTCTGCTCCAGGAAATGGAGGAGGAAATGGAGTGGAACCACAGAGGAAAGGTGTTAAGCAGCAGGGAAAAATGACTAAGTTAGGAACATCAGCACAGGGAGGGTCTGACTGCAGGCCAGTGGTTTTTTCCCCTTAAATTTATTTGATATTGAGAAAATCACAACTTGAAACAGAAAGGAAGTCAATTCCCCAAAACAAAACAACCCTGCAAACCAATGCCAAGCAGCATTTGGTTTCCTTAGACTGAAAGAAGAGAGGTGACCCCTGTGAGGTATTTGGCTACGTAGCTCATTCTGAGGGAGAAACCTGAAAATCTCCCCCTCCCCTTCTTGTTCACCTCATTCATTTGCTAACAACTACTTGTTCTACATGAAGACCTCACAAATCTACATTCCCTCCTTAGATGGAAACAGCATGGTTGACAAGATTGGTGGGTAGGGTGGTGTGTGAGCAAGACTGTGAGACCCACAAACTTCCAGGTTCAACATCACCTACAAATCACTACAGAGCCTTATTCTAGTATACTGGAACGTCTCTCTCCATAGGAACCTGATTATCCATTAAAGTCTTATATTCTATCACTTCCTTCCATGCATAAGTACAATCACAGTTCAGGGGAGATGTAAGAGTGCCTGCTTGTTATAGATGGTTTATTTTGCTCCAGGGCAAACAGCCATGCCTCCCCCGGCGTTATCTGGCCTGTGTGACCACAGCCCATGTCTTCTTTCCAGGCTATCTGAATGGTTTCCTTCTTAGTTTGTTGCATCAGCATTTCTGTTTCCTCTTGTGTACAACTACCATAGCTATATTTTGAATTAAACTATGCAAGTCCTTTAAGGAGACCTATAATAATTCAGCGCTTATAAGTTACATTGTATCTGAAAATAAAGCCTCTGGCACCATTTGAAGTCTATCTGTGGCAACATGTTAAAACCAAAAAATCTCTAGAAATATTTTCCAACAAAGTTTTACGGTGTCACCAAGTCTAATAAGCATATATCAACAATTGTTATAGTCATAACATAAGTCGGGAATGTTATCTATTAATTACATTTCAAGACAGTGAGATCAGAATAAAATGGAGATCCGTAGTTTCAGCAAAGGAAAACATAAAATTGTTATGGGAATATAATAGGTGAAAAAAATCAGGGTAAGGTCCAATTTTCTTTTTCCCCTTGAAAGATCAAGTCTTTATATTCCATTTATTTAAAGCATAAACAACTATAGTCATTCTTTCAGCGTTTTCATGTTGTTCTTTTTTAAAAAAAATATTTTCCAAAACTACAAGAAAATAAGAAGGGGAACTATAAACTACAGGAGAATGTAGATAACCACTAAAAACTCAAGAGGTGCTGGTCATATAATGGTTAGGGTATAGATCTAGTCGATCTCACCATGAGTCGTGTAGTATGCTCGACCTCCACTCATTTGGCCCAATGCACTCATTCAATTTAAGCTAATTCAATAAATCAGTGCAGAAAATTCAAAAAATCTTGATGGAAAATCTTGATGCAATCATACAGTCCCATTAAGATTGTTTTGCCACACTGTTCTATCAATGCTCACTAGAAACATAGAGAGCAAAACAATACCAAAGTGAAGAAAATGAAAACTTCAGCTAACTGAAGGAATGAAATGCTGGACAAAGAACACCTATGAAACTACCAAAAGAGTGGAATATAGGAAATCCTCTCCTTCCCATGACTGAATATCTGAAAGGCAACTTGGGCTTGCTCTTGTGAGCCTTTGTTTTCCAATAGAAGCTGCTTGGGCACAGCTTTTTCAGAATTGGGGTCATTGCCTCTTACTGCTGTGAGGAACAGTTGCGATCTGTCATTAATGCCAACCTGTCATTCCCATCCCAAAACTGAACACCTCTAGCTCCTTTAAATCCCCCCCCCCATATGTATTCTTAGCATGTATCACTTCTGATGCTCACCTCTGCACCTTTTCTATTTAAGTGCTGCTGCTGCTGCTGAAATGTACAGCAAAAGCCCCAACAATTTCAATGCAACCAGGTCACTGCCACCCACTAGAAGTCTGTTAATGATGTGACCCCTCCTTGTGCTGACATGACAGTGCCTCTAGGAAATGCACATGATGACACACTCAGCTTTGCTGTTGAAGAGGAACCTTGTTCTTTCCAAGACTGATTCTTTGTCTAAAAAGTGATCGCTTGTTCTGTCAGCAGGGTACAGATCAAAGATGGCCAAATGGAGGCCAGCAGGCAGTATGCTAACTGGGAGATGATTTATGTTCTCCTGAAACTCAGTCCAAGGTAGTCATGCTGAGATTTTCAACATGAGCACAATTGCCAGGTGAATTTAACTGCATCAAATTTCCTGGATTAGTTAGGTAAGCTCCCGATCAGACTGCCTCAGTGCTTTATGTCGAAGTCCACAAAGAGCAACTTTGCACCTGCACAGCCACCTCTTCTCCTGTGGGGACAGGTCATGTCTCAGTAATAACAACATACCTGACTACATCTTCTCAATTACCAGAGGCATGTAATTCCCCAGAGCGATTGGTCGGCCAATAAAAAGCCTACTTGCTAAGCATGGAATTGCTTGCAGTCTACCTCCCTGCCACCCGCCTTGTTCCTTTAAATGACTGGAGAATTTGAAATCTTGCTCGCTGTTTTGTGTCATCTTGGTTGGTCCTAATTAAAGGTATTGCATGGCTTTTGTTTTTGAATGATGGATAAAGTTGATAAATGTATGTGTTGGGGGGGGGGATCTGGAAGAAGGGAAACAGAAAATGGCATGAAAATAAAGAATTGAAGGTTTGGCTCCCATGAGGAGAAGTGAAATCAAAATGGGAATTCAAACGACAGGGAAGAGACACTCAAAATGATCCCCATGGCATGATTTTGCTTTGCTGCTAGTGTTCACTTCTCTGGGCTAGAGGCAGACCCTTTACTGAACATTTCATCCTGCAAATTACTTCTTTAACCAGCAGTTAATAAGCACACAGTGCCTGAACTTCATCATTTATATCCCAACCATTTCCTTTGCCTCCTGCCTCCCTTTGGCCATTAGCATTGTCTGACTAGAATGGTTTTACAAGCCAGGAAGCTCATTTGTTAATATCAAGCAAAATAATTAGTGAACTCGGGAGCAAGAAGAACTGCTTGAGTGTGAGGGGATAATGAAGCTTAGCCTTCAAAATCAAGTGACTTCATTTATCTAGGTTAGAGCAATATATAATGGGGCAAAAAAAATCTCAAACAAGAGAATGAAGAAATACGCGTCAGAATTTGAGATGGGCTGACTGAGAGAGAGAGAAAAGGAAAATGCTTCAGGTTTTGTTTTAGTTGGTTCTCAGGTCTTCAGGAGACAATCAAAAAGGGGGCTAGAGAGAAAAACTGTACAACCTGCATGCTTCACAGATGTGCAAGACAGCTCAATAGCTGTACCACATGGGATAAACTGGTATATGTTTCAAATTGTTTGCTTTCAACTCAGAAATTCTTCTTTATCTCAATCTAATTAGGAGAGAAGTGATTTCCCCCCCCCCGCCATCCCAGAAGTTAAGGGTGATTAAGCAGTCCCACTTTGATATTCACTGATACATTTCGGGTTCAGTTCTCTGTTTTCACTGTTGGCTTTGTAGATGCCAACTTCACCCCTTTCTTGGGCTTGGTTGCCATGGGGATGTGGGAAGAATGTATATTTAATTGTGCTTTGTTGTTATCTTCCTCAGCTCAGGCCAGTAACCTTGAGCCCCCTTCAGGCCTGGTATCCGATTTCCCCTGGGAACTGTAGACAGTTATTTAGGCAGGCCTTTAGCTTAGGTGTGACTGGCCCCAGGCAGGGTCCTGCTTGATTTAGGTACGATTGCTTGCTTCGCAAGCTTTACCCCAGTTCTAACACAAAACGGTGAGAGCCTGGATCCTATCAATGTCTCAATATACTTTTCATTCCTTTGAATGACTGTTGTTGAGAACTGATTTCTCCAGGGGTCTGACAGTAGATATATTTGTGGTATTAAGACACAAATATGTTATTGTCTGACACACAAATAACATTGAACAGGTACAAACATTTTAGCCTCAAAGTGAGGAAATGGATAATAGAATAAAATGAAAGAAACTCTGGTTCCATTTGTATGCAGAAGAAGCAAACTCCAAGCCTGGAGCCAATGTGTCAATAACCTAAGGGCACCCATTGTGAGAACCCTTAGTCCCCTTCCCTGTCTGAAGTTAAGATTGATGTGACCAGAATCAATACACGTTCTTCCTGGTTGACATCCAACTTTAACTTCTCTCCCTTATCTTCGCTTTTTCCCTTTTTAAGACCAATCTAAGATGCGACATTTGGCATGAGCCAAATTTCCCCAACTTGCAAGGGGCTACAACCAACTGTTATACAGTACAGAAGTGTACATGCACACGAAAGCTCATACCATGAATAAAACTTTGTTGGTATTAAAGGTGCCATTGAACTCTTTGTTCTATTGCTTCAGACCAACACAGCTACCCACCTTGATCTATCTTTATGGAAGGCCAGAGGAGGTTTCAGAAGACCAGTGTCATCCTTCAGAGGTCAGGTTTCCAGGAATCAATCAAAGTACTGTTAACAGTTCAGCGTCTGATGTACATGTTGCATCCATGCCCAAAAGCATCTCACGGGAGACTTTATAGCCACACACCAAGACATCATGTGTACAGCTAGCTTCTCAGGAACAATCCTGCAAAGATTCATGTCCACTATCAGCAGGCAGCTGGCACTGAGATGAGGCATGCACTATGTTGCCAAACTGTAAATCCATTCACTTCTTCTGCAAAATTCCAATGCTGCAGGCAATCCCAGAGAGCTGTGGGTGGCCGGTTGACCTTCACCTGCTGAATTAGAGCTGGAAGGTCGAAGTGATTCTGAACCAGCTCTCAGCTGCAGGTCAGGGCATACCTGCACCTCATTTCCATGCTGGTCAGCTTCTATCAACTCTGGGCTGGCTACGCAGGGCCCCTCCTCCTCTTAAGAGTCCCCACTGTCATTGAGCCCTGTCTGGTCCATGACACTCTGGTAGGCTTCCTACAACAGTTTGCCCTCAAATACGTTAGTATATTTTAATAGAAAATGACAAAGTCAGTATATTTTAATAGACAAATGACAGCCATTTAAATAAACTATTTGGACCCATACAGTTGTCTTTCTTTGGTGGTGGTGGGGGGTGCCAAGGCAATGGGGTGTCATTCTGATGGCAGACGTGACAAAATGGTGAGAGTGCTCTGCAGATGTTTGCAGACAGTCCATCCCATGATTTCATCAATATGGCTTCTGGAATGGAGGAAAATGGAGTTATAGTGTATGTACAATATGAAATAATAAACACCACTAAAACAATGCATGTATTCTGTTATCTTTTTTCTTGGAAGAAGACAAGTGTACAACACATTACAACAGACAGCTCTAAGCTGAGATGGCTCTTTGTTCTGTTTATTGTTTTTGGTCCTTTCCATTCCTCGATTTTATTTATCTATTTACTTCATTCATAGTCTACCTTCCCAAGATTCAAGGTGTATTACAGCATTTTTTAAAAATAATAATGAAATTTAAACTTCTCAGATCTGTCTTACCTAGTGAGACATCCTCACAGAATTCCAAGATTAAAGAACGGTACAAGCAATCCTCTGACTTGCACAGAAAGAATGTGTCTTCAGATATAAAAATCAAGAGATATAAATTTATTGGGACTTACCCAGAGAAAATCTCCAAACTTGAACAGCATTAAAACTTATCACTACTAAGCAAAGAGAAGTTCACATTTGGTATAAATGGTTTCCCACCGGTGCTAGGCAAATATGTCACCAAGGAACTACTCTTAACAGTCCAGGATCTCAAAAATGGCCAAGCTCTTCTACAACAGTTGAACCTCAAACCAGTGCAAGATTCCTTCATTAAAAAATTGGTAAAAGAAAATTGGACCTCCAGAACTATCACCCTGGTCTAAAATACCAATAAGGAGTCAACCAGGACTGTGACTGTTCCTTTGTCTATGTCAGGATTTCTGTGGGTCTGCTTCTTGCATGCATGAAAAAATATTGTGGTGGGCCTGGGGTGGAGGGGAAATTTACAGGGATTGGTGGGTGGGAAACCTGCTAGATCTCCAGGTGATGATACAAATTGCCAGACTGTCATGACATCGGGATGCCCCAATAATGTCAACTGGCTGAGATTTTGTACTATAGTAGGAATTAATTATGCCCAATTTTAAAAAAAATATCTTTTTGGTAGCATAAATTTTTAGCATTGGAATAAAATGAACTTGGGTTCTGGGCTAGTAACTCACTCTAATGTTTAAAAAAAGAATTTTAGAAATTTATTTACAAAAGATTTTTTCCCTTGCTCAAGAGCTAGTTGAATCTGACTCTAGGGAGTGGTGCTCATTTCCATTTCCAAGCCAAAGAGCCAACGCTGTCCAAAGACATTTCCATGGTCATGTGGTCAGCATTACAATAGACGAATATAAAAACATACAAGTAGGTGACAAAAACAAAACAGCCTTCTTCCAGTTTCTGAAACTTTTCTCTGTAAATCACTAACTCAAAGGTTCTAACTATGCTACCTAACAAATGGGAAAGATCAGCAAATGTATTTTCTGTTGTGGCTCCCATTTGTGAAATGGCCTTTCTGAAGAATGGTTCAAGAGGGGATTTTAATAAAGTAATAATAGGGCTATAGGATAATGGGACCTTTCAGGAGGGACCTTTTATAAAATGAACAGGACTGTGAACTGTATTAGAGTATATTACATACTGTTTCCTGTACGTATTATCCTGCTCTTACTGCATTACTTTCTACCTTTGTAATATCATTTTCTGCATTGTTTGACATACCAAGAGTATTTATTTATTTATTTAGATGAATTTATATCCTGCCCTCCTCGCAAGCAGGTTCAGGGCAGGCTACACATCAATCTCAGTACAAAACAATTCAATTAAAAACAAAATTAAAATAGCAATTTATAACAGAATGGAATCATAAATACTTTGTATGATGTCAGATAAGCTAAGATACAACAGTGGCTGCCCAGATGTCTATTTGGATTCAGGCCACTGATGCGAGATTAGCCAGGGAAGAGAGAACGTCCCCTGCCTCAACCAAAAGCCCGGCAGAAGAGCTCCATCTTGCAGGCCCTACATAACTGTAATAGATCCTGCAGGGCACTGATCTCATTTGGGAGCTCATTCCATCAGGTGGAGGCCAGGACTGAAAAGACCCTGGCCTTGATCGAGGCTAGTTGGACATCCCTAGGGCTCTGTTTCAAATTGCTGTAATCCTAACCTCATTCCATTGTTTATTAGATGTGTCATATGAATTATTGCACTGACTTAGACTGTGTAAATCTCAGTGAGAAAGGTAGACCATATATAAAGTAAATGAAATAAATAAAGTGCATAGGATCAGGCTGTGAGTAGGATTCTTTTCTAAGTGAAAAAAACATAGGCAACAGAGGCATGATCCCTCAGGTGCCCACAGGTGTGATCCGGGAACTTTCAGTCTTCAGAGCAAGCATGAAACACCAAACTCTGTGAATAAGATTTCTGTGGGTTACCATATATTAGCCAAAGAAGATTTGTGCTCATTTACCTCTGGGCCTAAATTCCTTATTATGTGTCTCCCATTTTGTCAAAAATAATTTCCCCAGCAATAAGGGACTATTGTGAAACCCTGTCCTGTTCTTCTCTTTCTTTTTCTTTAATTTCCTCTGAGCCTGCTACAACACCTTTTTTATCCCTTAATTCCAAATCTCTGCTCTACTCCAACATGTTTTCACTTCGCCCTCTCCTGCAAACTGCTAATTCCGTTCTAGCAAATTGCATAGAGAATTCGCCCTTGGAAGATTTATGACAGAAGGTTTCACACTGTTTATGTCAACTTCCTTCTTTTTTTACTAGAAAATTTACACCTGATAGATGTGTGAGATTTCACAACCTAAAGCTGATTGTCAGTTTTGCAACTTTCTGAGGTCTGTGCCTAGGCAGCTGCCTAGTTAACCTAATGGTAGCACCGGCCCTGGTAACAAGTTATTGGTTACAGCAAGGAAGAGCAGAACTCTGCTTTAAAGCAGTTACAGTTTCACACACCCACTGCTTTACTGAACTGACAGAGTCTTTCTGTCAAAGCCAGGAAAAGAATGATTTTGCTTGGAATTCCTCCTTAAACTTAAAAATCTTAACCCACTGGAAACAGAGTTAGCTTGTCTCTTGTATTGTTTCAGAGTATAGCTGTCTTGGTCTGCAGTAGAAAAGCTAAATTCAAGTAGCTAAAAATCAACAAGATTTTCAAGGAATAAGTTTTCAAGAGTCAATGATCTGACAAAGGGAGCTTTGACTCTCAAAAGCTTATACTCCCAACATCTTGTTGGTCTCCAAGGTGCTACAAGACTCAAATCTAGCTTGTCTCTTGGGATATTTGCCCTCACAAATCCCTATTTCTCTAAGGTAACACAGGATACCTGTATTCCTGAGCCCTATGTACCTATACTATAGATGTCTAAATTCTTTTCCTTCACTGAGCAAAGCCTAAATGCCTAACTATTCTCCTGATAGCTTCCCCCAGCTTCTCTGTCACTTTCCCAAGTCCTATTTGAGACAATGATAGACTTCCCCTCCACTTAACTCTCTCCCCCCCACAGAATTTCCATAACCTCTCATTGGACAATGCTACTTAGTATCTGACTACTCCCACTGTAGGTAGGGATTTGCTGGCATGCTCAAAGGACAGAACTGAAGGCCATTCATCACACACTTATCTCCTATGACATGCAGGAGGAGCCCCAAGAAACCTAGCACAGGGCTTTATTCGGCTGGCATCCTCCCCCTGTGCGGCCCCCGTGCTCTTCCGGAAAAAAGAAAGACGGGGGTCTCAGACTTTGCACGGACTACAGGGGGCTTAATGTAGTGTCAGCAACAAATGCGTACCCACTACCTCTGATCAAAGACTTGCTGGCAGCAGTAGCGGGGGAAAATATTTTCTAAACTGGATCTGAGAGATGCGTACTTCTGAGTGCGCATCAGGGAGGGGGATGAGTACAAAACCGCTTTTAATAACCCCCTCGGCCAGGTTGAATACCTGGTAATGCCGTTTGGATTACAAGGGGCACCAGGGGTCTTCATGAACTTGATAAATTAAGTCTTACACAAGCATTTATTCAAGGGGGTGCTTGTTTACCTTGATGATATCTTGCTGTATTCTCCTGATAAGGACTCACATGTGAAGTTGGTGCGGGAGGTCCTCCAAACGTTGCACAAGCACAAACTGTTTGCTAAACTGTCCAAATGCGAGTTCCACCAATCGGAAATCTCGTTCCTCGGCTACCGCATTTCACAAAGGGGAATTGAGATAGACCCAGCCAAGGTCCAAGATGTGGTGGGGTGGGAGGCTCCCAAGACCTGCAGGCAATTACAAGCATTCCTCAGGTTCGCCAATTTCTATAGATCATTCTTGGTGAATTTTGCCCAGGTGGCCCTCCCTCTCACTGATTTTCTAAAGACTAAAAGGAAGGGCTCTGACAGCATGAGACCAGGGGCAAAACTGGAGTGGACCCCCAACTGCCAAATTGCTTTTGAACGGTTGAAAACTGTATTCACCTCTGAACCGGTATTAGCTCACCCCAACGAGTTGAAAAAATTCATAGTACAAGTCGACGCATCGGATTCATTCGGATTTTGCAATAAGGCAATGATGGTAAACTCCACCCCTTAGCGTATGTGTCCAAAGAGTTTAATGATACAGAAAGAAACTGGGCTGTGTGGGATTAGGAGGCAGGATCGATAAAATTAGCACTCTCTACCTGGCGCCATTGGTTGGAGGGGGGCAGAGTGCCTTTTGAGGTGTGGACTGATCACAAATATCTCAAACTCTTGCATAGCCCAAGGAATTTGAATGCTAAGCAACTTCGCTGGGCAGATTTCTTTTCTAAGTTTAACTTTATGTTACACCACTTCCGGGAAAGGCGAACTCCCTTGCTGATGCACTGTCCCGCCTACCTCAGCACGACAGCAAAAGGGAGGAGGTCCGCGATTCGATGTTCATGCCCTCTCAGTTGGGAGGGGTGGTAGTTACACCCAACCAAGCCAAATCCCCGCCCGCCACTCCCCCTCCCTCCTGGGAGGAGAAGTTCACCTCCGCCTTCTCTGACAAACATTGCCAAGTGTTGAATAAGGAAGGGGGTTGCGCAAGACATGGGGGGAACCTGGAGGAAGGGAGACAAATTATTCGTCCCTCTCGCATTGCGGGGGGAAGTGTTGGGGTGGGTCCATGGTTCCAAACTTGCACGGCACACCGGATTTGTGAAATCGTTGCAATTGCTTCAGAGGCAATTCTGGTGGCCGAGAATGAGAAAAGATTTGTCTTCATTTGTGCAAATGTGCCAGACTTGCCTCATGAGTAAACATTGGCCGGGGAAGCCTCCAGGATTGTTGCAACCACTACCTACCCCCTCTCAGCTGTTGGAGGTCATCTCCATGGACTTCATCACTGAGTGGGGGAAAAACAACGATTTGGATGGTTGTAGACTTGTTTTCTAATCAGGCTCATTTCGTCCCATTTAAATCAATCCCATTGGCCAGAAAGCTGGCCAAGGCATTCCTGCAACACATCATGATACTTCATACTCTGCCATCAAAGGTCATATCCGATAGGGGGTCACAATTCGTTTCTACATTTTGAGGTGAATTGATGGCATTGCTTGGGGTGGAGAGGGGGGTCAGCAGTGCATATCACCCAGAAATGCAGACAGAGAGAGTAAATCAGACCCTGGAGCAGTATTTGCGATGCTTTACCAATTTCCAACAAGACAATTAGGAGTCTTTGCTACCGCTGGTGGAATTCTGCTATAACAACACGTGTCACTCTTTCACGGGAGTCTCACCTTTCATGACACCTATGAAGCCGCTCCTCTCCCGTTCCTCTTGCAACCATCGCTGCCATCGGGAGAGGCTGGGGACTGGTGTAAACAATTCCAAACTGCTTGGCCCCTCCTTGCCCGTACCTTGGAGGAAGCCAAAGCTGCGTATAAAGTGCAGGCTGACAAAAAGAGAGACAAGGGCTGGGAGCCCAAGCCAAGAGACTTTGTTTATCTTTCCACCCTGAATATTAAAGGACTACAACCCAGCCGAAAATTGGGGTGGAAATATGTTGGGCCATATGAAATCAAACGAGTGCTCAACCCTGTGACAGATGAACTTATTTTGCCTAAGTCGTTGAAATCTATTCATCCTGTGTTTCACCTTGGATTATTATGCCCAGCGCCTGGAGGGAGTCAATGGCAACCACAATGCCCGACACCGCCCCCCTCATGGTGGTGGGGGGGGCGCATTTCGAAGTAGCTGAAATCCTGGACTCCAAGCTGTCTTGTAACCTCTTGTATTATCTAATTGAGTGGGTTGATTTTGGTCCAGAACACCAAGAATGGGTTTGAGCTGATCATGTGAATGCCCCTAGACTGATTCGCAGGTTTCATAAGCTCTACCCTCACAAGCCTAGGGAGGGGTCAGTTATCGGAGGGGCAGAATGTCAGGTAACCCTGCCATAAAATGGATGTAAGGGAAGTAGGGAGGGATGGACTGGCATTTCTCACTTTCTGGAATGTGGAGAGTGCATCAGGTTGTCTGGGAGAACTCAATTTAGTGTGGCTATGGAGACTGTTATCTCACACTGTCTTGCTTTGCTTTTCCCGCCTGAGATATTCTGGCTGGCTGTAAATAATGTCTACAACTGCTTTTGCCATGCGCATGCTGAGTAACCATTGGAGGGTGGGGGGGCATATTTGAACCCAGTATAATTTGGGGTGTCATGGGGTCCTCAGCATCTCTGACAAGGATTTGCGAATGTATCTCTGAGAATTGCTTTCAATAAACGCTATCTTCTTTATGAAGCCTGGTGTTTAACTGACTTTTTGGAGAACTTAACAGTCAGTCCATTCATCCTGGGATATAGCCCTGATTCCTGACTTGTATTTCACCCTTGAACTCTCCACCTGAAAGCCTTCTGCTACACCAGAGGTCTCTCCTCTCAGAGCTCTGAGCTCTAACTCAGCCCCATCACAGTATTGGCTGCCATAACCAGGTTCTGCACCTTAAGATACTCACTGGTAGGCTTCTCCTAGATGGGACAGACCTGCACCCCCACCCCTTCTAAGAGTATTTAAGGCTTGCGTTCACCCTTAGCCTTTGCTGGAACAACATTCATGCTATCGGGTGGATTCCTATACCTAGATTCCTGCACCTAGCACCTAGATTAAAGACAGTCTTGAGCAGGACAGCCAATTTTAAATAGCCACCCGCAGGCACTCCTCGTATGAAATGTGGTGTTGGAGGAGAGTTTTACAGATACTCTGGATCAACAAAAAGACAAATAAATGGGTTCTAGCTAATGCTTACACTTCTTCACCAAAATGAGATGGATAGATTCACTCGAGGAAGACATGGCCCTCAGTCTGCAAGATCTGACCAGGGCTGTTAATGATAGGATGTTTTGGGTCATTCTTGAGGTCATCATAAATCAGAAGTGACTTAATGGCACTTAAGGCAGACACACAGGCACTTCTCTGATTGGCTGAGTAGGGCCATATTATCCCAACTGCCAAGTAGTCTGGTGCCTTTTCCTTTTCAAATGGCTCCTGGTGAATGCAGGAACCAGCCATTCTGATATATTGAGTCAGTATTGAATTAGCTGTCGGGAAAGGTTGAAAATTAACACTACTAGATAAACAGAATTCATCACTCATTTATGTTTAGAATATTGTGTAATATACAAAAATATTTGCGTATTACACCCACTTCAATTTGAAATTTGTAAAACTACAAATTAGAAGAGTAAAATAAATAAACAGCAGCACCTTGACATTCTTTGATCTAACTCTGAATCTAATTTTAAGTCCGTGCAGAGTAGTACTGCAAAAGTGTGTTCCTCACCTTTCCTAAACTTCACATTTCATTTGGTAGTCTTCATTAGTTAAAGCTGTCTGTGTCACTGGTTAAGGACACTTTGGAGAAGTTCTAATGAATGATTTATGCAATATAATTCTCTAGAGGAGGATGGCTCACATCTGGGTAACAGCTGTGCTAAGGTACTAATTCATTCATTAAGTAGAAGTGGAGGAGAGCCCACCTCCGGATTGGGAATACATCATCCTTTCACCTTTTGGCTAATAAATTGGACTTCATTGGCAAGACAGCTGGAGATCCATAATTAAGGACACTGGAGTCCCAGTGCAATATCTTCCAGGAGTTTAGAACCAGAGAAGTGTTAATAACCATTATGTTTGCTTAACTGGTAACAAAAATTCTCAAAGTTTATTTTTGATACTCGTTATAGATTCTTTCCCATGGAAAATTCCTTCCATTGTTTGCATTTGCAGAACAGGAAAAAAGATCAAATGTCAATACTATAGCTTCAAAAATAAGCAAACTGGAAACCATAAACAGTCTGCTCTAGGCTAGGCTGCTTCCTCAATGCTCTCATTCAGAGTTCACTGGATTTGGAATCTCTAGATTCTTGTTCAGTTTCCAAGATAGAAATAAGGCATTATAAATCTACTATCACATTCTGGAAAATGCTTGGCATGCAGAATTTGCTGCAGCTCTATTCTCCTCCATGCCTTTTCTCTATGTTAACATTGATAAAACACAGCAAAAAGGCAGTCCTTTTTTAATTTTTATTTTTTTGCTTCTACAAATCCTATAAAACTACAAACACTCCAGTTCTAACCTAAAAATAAAGCTAAGCAAGGATCAAATAAGGTAGAAAACATTAGCTTAAGTAAAAGGTTTCCTCCAGCGTAATACTAATAGAGTAAATCATATTTTTCTAAGCTTTGTTACATATTGGTATAAGAGTACTTAAACCAAGTAAATACAGGTGTACTTTCAAATTCAAAATTCTGAATATAGTTATTTCATTTTCTTCCTCATTTGTTTCTCATAGGAAAACTCCCATCTAACTTTCAAAAATGTTGGGGTGACAGTCTCTCTTTCTGAGTTCATCTTGAGTGTCAAACGCTGGGGTTCCTGAGCCTTCCAATCCATGTGGACTATCTTCTTCTTTTTCCTCTCTTGTTTCCTTATCCTTTGCTTCATTTTGTTGCAATTCCAAAACCAATTAGCTTTCCAAAACCAATTAGCTAAACTCTTCAAGTTTAGAGGCCTGGAGAAACGAAGTGTGGGAACAGTTTCTGATGGACAAAATAAGTGACACTTTAAATATAGCTGAAACAAATTTCCATCCAACACAATCCTCCTTTGTGCACACCTGGTCCTCCTACTTACAATACATGACAGAGAATGAGTTACTTGCAAACAACTCGGCTTATGCTTCCTGGTTACACTTATGAACATAAAACAGTATAACGTACCCTATTACTACAACTGTTGCACTGTACTCCATCGATATATAGTAATATAGTCCCCATTAGTATCCTCTCAACACCAGTCTTCAGCTGATGCATGTTGGAACCTCAAGATTAGACTTCTGCAATGCTCTCTACATGGGGCTGCCCTTGCCCCAAATCCAGAAGCTGCAGCTAGTGCAAAATGAGGCAGCCAGGCTGCTGATGGGTCTCTCCATATGAGATCACATCCAGCCTTCACTGAAGGCACTGCACTGGCTGCCAATAGCATACCAGATTCATTTCAAAGTGCTTGTTTTGACCTTTAAAGCCCTGTATGGTCGGGGGCCTGCCTACCTGAGGGACCGCCTTTCCCCATATGTGCCCCGGAGAGCACTGAGGTCAGGGTTGCAGAATTGCCTAACTCTCCCTGGACCAAAAGATGCCAGATTGGTTATCAGAAGGGCCAGGGGCTTCTCAGCGGTGGCTCCACACTGGTGGAATGAGCTCCTGGAGGACATCAGGGCCTTGTGGGACCTTCTACAGTTCTGCAGGGCCTGTAAAACAGAGCTCTTCCACCAGAGCTCTTCCACCAGCTACCACTGGAACCATCAGAAACTAAACATGTTATGGCTCTACGTTAAAATGTTGGTGCATGGCCTTTTGGCTTTGGACCATATATACTAATTACTGCCATCTGTATCTGTTAACATATGTGTAAATTGCTGGTTTTGTGAATTTTGTCAATTTTAATGCATTTATTGTTTTATCTATCTTATCATGTATGCTGCCTTGAGCCAGTTTGCCCCGGCTAGGCAGGATACAAATCTAAAGTAATAAATAAATAAATAAATACTTGTCTCAAATTCTTTGATTAATAATATCTTCAATACAATCATAGGATTTGCTAAGTGGTCCAATCCTGCTCTTTATTGAACACGGATGCTGGGAGGAAGAACTTTAACTGAACTCTTAATAACAACTTATCTATTGACTCAATTAATAATGAAATCAGAAAGGAAATACAGGGTTTTTTTCAAAATAATAAAGACTGTGGTGTACCCAGAAACACTGTCTGGGATGCATTATAAGTGGTGTTGAGAAGAAAATTCATTTCTTTGTCCTCTGCATACCATAAAGTAAAAAACAAAATAAAAATGACATTCTCTTAAAGATCAAACATCAAGAAAATTTACAAAAAAAGACTTGTAACTCAGAAGTCTATAGACAATTATTAATAGAAAGATCCAAATTGGAATCATTGGGGGTTGTAAAAGTTCATACTCAAAACACTTGTAATAATTACCCAGAAGGTCATCTGGTCCTGGGGTCTTACCTGATTTTTTATATATATAGCTTCCACCATTTCTCTTATTGTAATAGATCCATTCATAATCTGTCACTTCTGTTCTGTTATCTTAGGTAAATTTTGTTTTTTAAAGATATAATCATCTATTTCCCCAATAAAATATCATTACTTTTATATAAATCTGAATGGGGGTGTTGCGACACCAGGCAAGATGGAGATCATCTAATCTTCCAGCTCCACTTCCCTTCCTGCTCCTGGACATACCTACACTCAAAAAACTCCTACAATCCTTTTAAAATTATGGGCAGGGACAATGGGGCTACCCCAGGCAACTCTAAATTGATAAACCACTGCAAGCTTTTTTCTCCCTGTGAGATACCCATCAGGATCAGAAAACTTTTGGCACTGAAAATCCAGCAATGGTGGGGGATTCTTCTCTTCCTCACCTTTTAGAAATGGAATTAAGTAAGCAAGACTTACTGAACTTATTGGAGAAAATGGAACAGCGACTCAGTGACCAGATTCAAAGATCCAGCCAGCCAGAAAGGGAACACTTTCCTCAATACAAGCCTCCCTTGCAACTACCTCAAAAACTGGAGTCTGCTCTCAGTTTAGGAATGACTTTAAAAGACGCTGTGCATGAGCTGCAAGTTTCTGAAACACACTCCCAAGATAGACTCCTAACGCTGGAAACCAAATCTTAACAGTTAAATTTGAAATTCAGGGGTCTTCCGGAGGGCCCTGAGGATAACTCAGACCTGATGTGTTTCAGCATGAACTGTCTAGCCTCCATCTTAAAACTCAAGTCCGGAGTTGTGCCAGCCATTTTGAGAGCTCATCATTTAGGCTCTCCAACAAACCCCAGACATTCTGGCCCCAGGATCTTCTGGTCCAATTCACAGATTGGAGAGTTAAAAAGAAGGTTCTGGAGGAGGTGAGATCAAAAGGATGTCTGCTATTTAAAGATCTCCACATATTAGTATTCCACGACGTCCCCCAAGAGGCTTTTACAATCAGAAGGGCACTGAAGCCAATCACGTTTCATCTACAAGCACCAAATATCCACTACAGGTGGCTGCCTTTGGGAAGACTACAAGTCTCCCACTATGGTTCAATTCTGCAGGCTTCTGATGCTGTGGCTCTCAGATGACCATGAAAGTATTAGGTGTTCATAGAAAAGAAAACACCAGTTCCCTGCTACCTCAGAAAAATACAGCAAGATTCCTATCAGAAATCCAGGTTTGCCTATGTCCACTGAAAGCGCATCTTCTGCTAATGCCTCTATTATTTGCCCAAAAGTTATCACTATTAAGGACTGCACTTATTGTCTTGTCTTTCCTTAAACTGAGTGTAGCTCTGCTATATAAAGAATTTCTGCTCTGTTTTGTTGTTATGGTTTCTGGTTGATTTTTTAGCTCCTGGTTTAACAGGTCTTTTTTGGACATTTGTCTGTGTTACAAAGCAAACATTTGATTTCCAATTCTGACCCACATTTCATCTTTTTAACTAAGCTTAGGTTTAAGGCTTAACTGTAAACTCTTTAGTTTGTACCTATTTATCACTTTTGAATTAATTGCTGTTTTATTGTTGATAAGATCTTAATTAATTTCAGGGGTGATTAACAGGGATGGGGCTACTTCTAATTAAATTCAGGGTATTAAAAGTTTGCAGCCATTTAATCTGATTAATTTACAAAGCCTACTGTTCATTACCCAGAGTCCTATTTGTTGAAATTTGATTCTTTTCTAAACTAAGGCTTAATTTTAAAACCTGTTTGTACATCTACAGGTTTGCACTTTTGTTTTGCACTTGAATTAATCGCTTCTTGATTATGGTCACAAAGTTAATTAACTTCAGAATGATTATACGGGGAGGGGCCAAACTTAATTTTTCTCAGGGTTTTAAAATTTTTATAACTGCCTATTCAAATTTAAATATCACACTCACTGATAAATCACCGGTGTGTTTTTCTTTGGTTTGACAACTGGTTCACCACACTGTGAACCGGCTTAATTGTATTTTTGGGAGTGCCTATTGTATTGACTTCTCGCAACATCCTTTTCTCCCAAAATCTTCTCAGAGAGTATTCTCTTCACTTTTTTGGATACAGAGAGTCCCTTTTAGTTTTTAGTGTTTATATTTGCTCAATTTACTTATAGATACCCAGCTACTATGCACAGCTTACTTGTCCCTGAAGAGCACTATTATTTGTTGTCTGGTTTCCTGTTAAAGTTCTGGTTTGGTTATTGCTATTGGATCTCTTTCTTGCATACTAAAGAGCAGGGTAATCTTATAATTTCGATCTTATTTTTATTAAATACCTGTTCTCCTCTGACTAGTTGGTTTTAAGCCCAACTCATTATTAGGCTGTGTGAAACTGCTTAAATTACTTGTTTCTGACAAGATATAACATTGCTCGCACACAGGTGTATTAGCAGCATTTTGTCAAAGTTCTTTTTGAACTTGAGTGACTCAGAGGTCACTCAAATCTCTCTCCCTTTGGGACCGAGATGAATGCTCTAAAGGTAGTCTTGATTAACATCAGGGGTCTTAATAATGTGATCAAGAGAAAAAGAGTTTTGCAACATGTCAAGCACACTCATCCTTCAATTCTTTCTTACAAGAATCTCATATACACTCTGTAACACAACCAGTTTTTAAAACTTCAATTTATCCCCTTCAACTTCAGGCACTGGGCTCCTCCAAAACCAGGGGGGTGGCAATTCTAATTTCAAAATCTCTTAACTTCATTCAAATTGCAACACAGACTGATCCTATGGGATGATGCATATTTGTCAAAGGAAGTATAGATGGGGGGGATATCACTCTAGCTTCAATATATGCCCCAAAAGGGAACCAGATTGATTTTTTGGAAGTTGTCTTCTCTGAATTGTTCACATTTCAGGAGGGTGAACTCATCCTTGGGGGCAACATGAATTTCATCACCAATAGTAGATTGGATAGATCTACAAGTACATCTACCAGGGATCTGCTAAAGTCTGCAGATACTAAACTTTCCAAATTATTTGACAAATACTCTCTTTGTGATGCTTGGAGATCATTACATCCATTAGAAAAGGATTTTTCATACTTCTCCACCAGGCACAATATTTTCACCAGAATAGACTATATGTTGGTGTCACACTCCTTACTACGTTTGATTAGTTCAGTGAGCATTGGACCTAGACACCTCACAGATCATGTGTGGCTTGACTGTATACTAGAGAGCAATCTAAACAAATGGAATGAGCAACAATTGTCCATGGACACATTTATTTTAATGAATGATTCTGCAAGAAGACGACTGGAGCTTGACATAAAAAACTTCTTTGCTGAGAATTGCAACCCAGAGACGTCCCATTCTACTTTATGGGATGCAATGAAAGCAATCATAAGAGGCTCAGTTATCTCCATAACATCACATTTGAGAAAAGAAAAAGAAAAACTTAGAACAGAGACTACACCAAATAACAATTTTGGAAGCTGAATATAAGCGTTCATGAAGAAAAAGTACGTATACAAAACTTTTGGCAGAAAGGAAAGTATTCGAAAGTTTGGCAGTCACACAAATCCAAAAAAAATCTTTTGTATCTGAAAGAGCATTATTGGCAAAAATCATCTAAGAATATACATCTCCTAGCGTGGAGAGTAAAGAGCAAGAAGAAATCCTCGCTAGTTGGAGCTCTGAAACATCCCAGTGGTACTTTTTACACCTCTTCAAAAGAAATTGCTCATTCATTTGTGGACTTTTATGAAAAACTTTTATCTCACCAATAATCCAGATTTGAACAGCATTAATTTGTATTTGGAAATGATATCTTCAGGAAAACAACTTTCTCCTGCTCTCTCTGAATTTATGACTGCCCCATCACAATGAAAGAGCTCAACGACACCATCACAAAGTTAAAACCAAATAAGGCATCAGGCATGGACAGCTTACCCTCAGACATTTATAAAGCCCTAAGCACATCGCTTACTACTCCTTTCTGTTTGTAACATGGTTCTCCAGACTGGGATTTTTCCATCTTCATGGAAGGAATCTTCGATCGTGGTGACCCCCAAGGACAAAAAAGATCCCTCAGACCCGGCCTCATATCGGCCAATTGCCCTTATTTTGTCTTCAAGAAAATCTCTCTTAGTCTGAAGATAATTATATCCATAAATCTTAAGAAGCAGAGGCAGTCAGATTTTATATCCTTGCCAGGACTCCAAAAACAACTGTGAGCAAAGCTGTAAATTCCAGGACCCTATGTCACTTTAAACTCAAAAGCTGGCTGTACAAACAATCTGTTTCTGCAGAAAACTCCCAAGGAGCAACCTATAGGGTACACGTGGTTGATCTCTTTGATCTCCTTTGATCTAGGTAGATTTTGCTGACAGGAATCCTCTCCTTGGTGGTATTTAGCAGTGTTGTGTCTTCATTTTTCTTTGATGGTATCAGCCTGCCACTACATCCCCACTGGCAGCCTGCTCCAGTTCTTTTAAATCTATACATCTGATGTTCCTGGGATGATATCCAGAAAGTTTGCTTATGCCGATGACATAGTGATTGCAGTAAGGCACAGATCATTTGAAAGAACTGAAGAAATACTGACTAGGGACCTCAACATTTTGGTTGACTACTACTGTAAATGGTGCCTTATCCCAAGTCCAGGAAAAACAGAATACTCCTGTTTCCATCTCAATAACAATCTTGCCAACTGAATGTCTTCCTTAATGGCACCCAACTTAGACACAACCAAACACTTAAGTACCTTGGAATTACCTTGGACAGGAAACTTGAGCTATAAACACCATCTTACCAATGTAGCAGCAAAAGTACACACACAAAACAACATTCTCCAAAAATTATGTGATACAACTTGGGATGTGTCTGCTGCAAAACATAGATGCTCAGCTTTGGGTTTAGTGTATAGCATTACAGAATGTGGTGCTTCAGTGTGGTTCAATAGCCCCCATGTCCACAAACTTGATATCCAACTCAATACAACAATGAGAACCATCAGCAGATGTATTAAACCCAGTCTGAATTATTGGCTCTCTATGTTGTGCTACATCACTCCCCTTCATCTCCGAAGGCAAAGTGCTCTTCTTTGTGAATATAGAAAGATCATTGAAAACAGAGAGTTGCCCATTCACAAAGAAATGGCTGACATGGGCCTGACACCCAGCAATAAGATCTGCACAAATCCTGCAATCACAAAATTTTGATCTAAGGAATGAAGGGTTGCAAAAATAGATGCAATCTGTTCAACCCAATATCCATAACCTGATAAACATTGCTGAGAAGCCCACAGGATTTGACTTGCCACATAAAATATGGAAGACGGCTAATAGAATATGAATAGGCTTTGGCAGTTGTGCAGATCTTGTTTAAGTGGGATAAAATACCAGGACCTGAATGCAATAGTGTTGCAGCCCACCAAACTTAATTTCATCTGTCACAGGAATGTGAGTGTTGTGCTTTCTAGGGTGATGTGACAGAGTTCTTTGAACTCTCCTCAGCTGTGATTGGACTGAAATTTTAAGCATTAGTATTTAGGGGAATTTCCCAATTGCTGCATACCTGTTGTATCAACTTACTTACATATCTTATATTATTATCTGCTTCCTCTGTGCAACTCTGCCATATGATAAATAATAATAAATAATAATTTTATTTCTCCAGCTACCAATTAACAAGATGTTTTTGCAGCTCTATCAACTATAAATATATTAATGATTAAATCACATTTCTATCAGACTTGGCTCTTGTTTGTCATGGTTCTCGCTGTTCTTTGGTTCCATGCGCCAAGTGTCTTCTGTCATTCTGGTTGGGGGGAGGGAGTCTATGAGTGTGTGAGGGTGTGGGTCTGAGGACTGCTTTGCAAAAAGCATGCAAGCTTGTAACAGTGTGCTTGACCTTGGATGGCAGACACTGTCACAGACTAAGTTTGCAGGTGTGTGGGGGGGCTAATGGTGCATAGTAGATTTAGGCAGGCTGGATGGATTGGTGTGATCATACTGATAATCGGGGGGGGGTCAGTTCTGACATGGATAGTCTAAGCTTGACAGAATCAGGCTCTGTTGAATGTCATAGTGACACAGGTTTTCCTTTGCAGTTTCCCTCCACTTCAAAGTCATCCCGACCATTTGGTTTCCTTCCTTCCCAGCCCTCTCTGCCATAAAACTCTGGGGATGAGAGAGTAGGTGTGAATGCTAAATATGTGTGCATGTGAATTAGCGATGACTTTCCCAGGAGAATGAACCCCAAGATGTATACTTGGTGGAAGCCTTTCATCTTTCGAGAAACATAGGCTGCTGAAATACAAACTTTTCAATGCAAAGTAGTACGAACGGGGGGAGTGAAAGAGGAGAAGTGAGTGAATGGCCGATGCAGGACCATTGCATTGTGAGATAATGACCTATTGCATATACGATAACTAACCTTTGATCTGTCCTTTAGTCTGAACAAGAGATCTCTCTTGTGCACATCCAAATCTCTGTTTCTAATAAAGTTTTTATAAAAGACTATTTGGACTGAGAGTGGATTAATCCAAGGTTCTGACACCCTGGAAGAGCCAGGCGATTTTGGAAACCCTATCTCAGTGCTCACTGGGGTATGTGTGGGGAAAGGCAGTCCCTTAGGTAAGTAGGTCCCTGGCCATAAAGGGCTTTAAAAGTAAGAACCAGCACCTTGAACCATATCCAGTATGCTATAGGCAGCCAGTGCAGGGTTTTTAGGGTGGGCTGGATGTGTTCCTGCATGGGAAGACACAACAACAGCCTCACTGCTGCATTCTGCACCAGCTGCAGCTTCCAGATCTGGGACAAGGGCAGCCCCATGTAGAGAGCATTGCAGTAATCCAATCTTGAGGTGACCAATGTGTGGATCACCATTGCTAGCTCATTGTGTTCAAGGAAGGGAACCAACTGCCTAATCAGCCATGGATGGTAAAAGGCTGATTCTGCAGTGGCTGCTACCTGGGCCTCCATTGTTAGAGAGGTATCCAGGAGCACTGCCAAACTCCTAACCTCTGGCACTGGCACCAACAACACCCCATTGAAGGTCGGGACAGGGATCCCTAACCTTGGACTGCTTCAACTCAGGCACAGGACCTCTGTCTTCATCGAATTCAATTTCAGGCAACTTTGTCTGAGCCAACCAGCCATGGCTTTCAATGCCTGGTCCAGATCTCCCAGACTAGAGTCTGACTGGCTGTCCAACAACAGATAGAGTGGGCATCGTCAGCATATTGATGACAACCCAGCCTGTGTCTCCGGGCAATCTGGGTGAGAGGGCGCACATAGATGTTGAACAGCATTGGAGAAAGCACTGAACCTTGGGGCACTCTGCACAATAGCGGGTGCCTTCTGGACAGTTGTACCCCAACTGCCACCCTCTGTCCCCAATCCTGAAGAAACAAGGAGAGCCACTGTAAGGCAAACCCCTGAATCCTGGTGTCGGCGAGGCAGTGGACCAGTAGTTGATGGTCGACCGTGTTGAACGCCACCAACAGGTCTAACAACATCAACATCACCGTACCGCCTCAATCGAGATGCTTCCGGAGATAATCTGTGAGGGCGACCAGGACCATCTCTGTCCCGTAGCCTGGTCGGAAGCCAGACTGGAATGGATCTAATATGGAGGCATCATTCAAAAAGCCCTGCAACTGGTTCACTGCCGCCTTCTCAATTAATTTACTCAGATAGGGTAAGTTGGATACCAGCTGATAGTTGGCTAATTCCGCCGGGTCGAGCGATGCCTTTTTAAAAAAGGAGCATACTACTCCTCCTTTAGGGCACTAGGGAACAATCCCTCCATAAGTAACTCTAAGTTACTCCTCCTTTAGGGCACTAGGGAACAATCCCTCCATAAGTAACTCTAAGTTCTCTAAGTAACCCAAAGGGGAAACAGAGCAGGACAGGATTTTGCAGAGCAGACACACATTAAAAGGGAGTTGAGCCTTCAGCAAGTCAGGGGACTCCTTTTCCTTCTCTTTCCCCTGTTTCTCATACAAAATGTACTCTGCTGCATCAGAGACTATGACTCTGTGGTAAAGCATCTGCTTGGCATGCAGGGAGTCCCTTGTTCAACTCCTGGCATTTCCAGTTCAAAGGATTAGGTAGCAGGTGATGTGGAAGACCTTGAACCTGAGACCCTGGAGAGCAGCTGCCAGGCAGAGCAGGCAATACTGACCTCGACGGACCTGTGGTCTGAGCTAGTAGAAGGCAGTTCCATGTTTTCATGTTTACACCAAGCACCTCCCTCTCTGTTGTTATGCGTTAGATGAACACTTACCTCCCTCCCCAGTGCCTTCCAACATCGCTGCATGGGCTATTTCAGTGAAGTGCAAAGGCCTGTTCATTTAATTATACCGCTCCAGCAGTTCTGTGCCTCCCAAGGCTTTCTTGGTGCCATATCTCATCGGCATCCTTTATTCCCCAAACATACAGTAACTGCAGCTTGACATTTGCCCTGGACAGAAGGCAGAATGAATCACAACCTATTTTTGTTCATTACTTCACAGCAAAGCTCTCTCTGTCTCTTTGTGCTGTAATCTGGGTTTAATTGTCGTTCCAAAATACTGGCATGCTAATACGACATTATTGGTGGCTGCTGCTTTGGGGATCAACACGAGCTTTTGCGGTAACTGCGGGAGATATTTTGCTTTGATGAGGGGAGCAATAGTGGCTTTTTTGGACAGATCCCTGTCAAGTGAGAGGGTCAAACACTTTGAGATAGGCAAGCTGGTATCATGTAAAAACTAGTCTGATAAATGAACTGAAGGGCTTGGTTCACTTCAGATAGGAGACTACAGACGGATGCACAAAGGCCCGAGTAACAGTATTTGCATACAGTTGCTGCACATCCATTATCCGGCTACAAAGAAGTCCTGCTGGAGCATAGTGCTGCCATTCCAGGTGTCTGAAAATGGACATCCAGTGAGGCCAGGGCACAGTTGCCACCCAAGATAGCCTCCCTTTTTCAACCACTCAGGAATGCTTTTATCCTCTTGCCCTGGGCCTTCCTCAGAAGTCCCCTCCATGCTAGGTTTCTACTCTCCTTAGGGCAACCCCAGGCAAATTTATTTATCTGTGAATTTCAGGCACCCCCTTTCTGCACACTGAGGACTCAAAAGGGCTTACAAAATACAATTTAACTAAGCAAATGCCCCCAATCAACAGTGCCATTCTAAGTAGGTCTACTCACGATCCTCCTCAGGTTTATTCAGTGGGGCTTATTCCCGGGAAACAGTTCTTTGGACTGTGTCAGCTATGCTGCCATGGCAGGTAGAAGGGGGGGAGGCTGATGCAGAGTCTATTGCTGTGCTGGAATCTTAACTTTTGTTTTTCCTCACCGTATCTTATCTGCTAACCTAGGCCTGTGACCTTGGTACTGTGATGCTCATGCTTTTGCTGAGAACATAGACCCGTTAGCTTAGGCAGGCTGCAACTTAATCCCTGATTGGCTCAGATCTATCAGGGGACCCTGTTTTGAAGTGTGTATATCTTCTCATTTCACGGGCTTGCAATTAGTTCTGACACAGAACATATGCACAGATGAACTGCCTTTACTATACACAATAAACTTGAGCCTTCTGAAGGAGCATTGTTGAGAACTAATTGCTGCAGGACTCTGACAGACTGCACTGCAAATCTTGGGTGGGTCTATAGGGCTCCAGGCCACAAGCCAAGACCAAAGGAGCCCTTCACCTCCCTTTTTCTGGCCATGCTCAGGCTAAATACCTGCCAACAAAGGAGGAAGACAAACTCAGTCCAGGTCTTATAGTTACTATGGCTGATGCTATCAAAAGGGCCCCACCACCACCACTCCCCTGCTAGTTTTGCTACATGGCCTTGAGGCCCCTGCTCCTGCACCATTCCCCAAATGCCCCTGGCAGCTAACATAACATGTCCATGAAAAATCAACATATAGTTTAATATGTAGTTTTCAGTGTTCAGAAATTCATAAAGGGCGATGCATACATAGGCTTCCCATTTGCCTTTGTGAGGTCAAAGGTGAAAAGTCAGACTGACAACTTTTTTCATTCATTAACCTTACTCAATATGAACCAATATTTTGAGATAGCCTCCCTCTGCACCCTGCATCCTGGTTCAACAACAAAAAACTTCAAAACTAACTTAGGAATGATCATGAAATCTGTTTAGACCAGATTCGGCAGCCACCAACTGGATCAAATCCCATTTGATGGGACTTCTGATGAGTAGTCTGAAAATCTTCTTTTCTAACCAGAGACCGCAGTCACTGGAGGAAGAAAAATTCTGTCCAAGCATAATTATGAAATCTTGAAATCTGGTGACGTTCCAAAATGTACTCCTATGGCTTCCCTAAAGTTTGGGAAAGCTCAGGAAAGCCACAGAGATATTGTTCCTGGTCTCTGTTAAACTGGAAGATTATATCAGTGCACACTGACAGCACTTACATAGTTGCATTCCCCATCAAAACTTCTGACAATTACAGAAGCAAAACTGCTTCCTTTAGCCCACAATGGCACTCCAGCAGAGAGCTGTGAGTGTCTGAGGAATTTACACTGTTTGGTGTCCTCTCTGTTCTTGGCTTCAGCATAAGTTCTACCATCTCTCCCACATCCCAGCAAAATCTATAGTTCAAATAACCTGCATTCCAGGGTAGGGCCATATGAGTTGAGGTCCCACATCCCAAAAGAACTTTTCCTTACAGTTTCCCCTGCTGGACTTGAGGAATCTGCACTGTCCCCTGGAGATTATCTGAGGGTCTTCCAGCTCCTAACATGGGGATGGATCCAGTCTCCAATGGAACAGCCACTTAAGTCTGTGGAAGTCTACTTAGGAGGAGGAAGTCTTCAAACTTTTCCAAGTGGAGTAATAGGATAGAGGCAGGATTCACCTCATTGTCACAGAAATAAGTGATGTTTGCAAGTACTGACTGAGGTACATTCCACTTGGAAAATGTGTCTCAGACTCTGAGGCATGTGGATTTTTTTTGGGGGGAGGAGAGATTCTGAAGGTCAGAAAGGTATAGCTGACCAAACCAAAGGTGTGGAGAGAGAGGCAGCCAGCCAGGTGAGATACTACCTGGTTGGTTCTATGTATTTATTTATTTATTTTATTCTCGGGCTCGGGGTGGCTTACAAAATTGGTATCCAGTACCATAAAAGCATACAAAGATTAAAACATTCCAAGAACATTTAAAACAGTCCAGTAAGCAAAGTGCTAGTGCTGATGGTCGTCTCTCAGTAGTTCAGATGGCGTATTGTATAGCATACAACTGATGTTTCTGCTGCCATGGTCTTCGGCATTGTGTGATAGTGTGGCGCTTTCTCCAGGCTGGGGCCAATCCATAGCCACAGATGCCTGGTGGAAGAGCTCCATCTTGCAGGCACTGAGGAACTGTAAAAGATCCTGCAGTGCCCTGATCGCCTCCAGGAGCTCATTCCACCAGTGTGAAGCTGCCACGGAAAAGGCCCTGGCCCTAGTGGCTGCAAGCCTGGCATCTTTCAGGCCTGGAATGGTCATTCAATATTGCAACCCGGATCGTAGTGCTCTCTGGGGTATATATGGGGAAAGGTGGTCCTTCAGGTATGTTGGACCCCGGCCATATAGGGCTTTAATGGTAAGTACCAGCACCTTGAAAGTGAATTCGGTATGCTATTGGCAGCCAGTGCAATGCCTTCAGTGCAGGCTGGGTGTGCTCCCATTTAGGGAGGCTTATCAGGAGCCTGGCTGTGGCATACTGCACTAGCTGCAGCTTCCAGATTTGCGATGGGGCAGCTCCATGTAGACAGCATTACAGTAGTCTAATCTTGAGGTGACCATCACATGGATCACTGTAGCCAGGTTGCCATGGCCAAGGAAGGGGGCCAGCTGCCAAATCAGCTGAAGATGGTGTATAGGAAAAGACTTTCCTGTTTCATTCATACTAGGCCCCAAATGGTCTAACTGCTAACATATACTTTTGTCACCTGCACAGATGGCATGTCAGATGCCAAGACTGGATATCCATTTCAAAAGCCACTTTGGCACCTTTGAGGGGGAGACCAGACATTGAGACGTCTTCCCAAGCTGAGGACACAGATGTCTCAAGGCATTTACACATTAAAGCTCAAGCAGACATGCTTTTAGTGGTGTCAGCAATGGCTGCACCTATGTAGTTAGACACGCCTTTCCATCCTGTCGTGATTGGGTAAATGGCCATACTCAGTTATGACAAGAGAAGGAGGGGATTGTGATCAAAGGGACTATGAAAAAAGGGACATAGTTCTCTTGGAAGGAGGGACCCTTTCTGAGAGTTAGTTCCCTTTTGGATTACAAACCTGCAGCATGGAATTTTACCAGTGGGCAGTGAAACTGGACTTAATTGCTCACAGCAAATATGTTTTTCATCCTGAAGATTCCCTGGTTCCTTAGCACACATTGAATGACTGGTAATTATGAGATGCCTCTATGTGTAGTCAGAGCTGGATAAGCTATAGGCCTTGTTCATTGCTTTCTAATCTTTGCAAGTCTGATTGTATGCATGCTTTGCTAAATAAAGATAATATGTATATTAATATTATTTGTTTGAGTCCTGTATTGCAACTGGGGTCTAAGCCTAAATTCTGTTGCCTGGGGCTGACTCAGCTGATGTGGCTACCACTGTGAGTGTCAGGTAATCCTGACATCAGATGGATGGAAGGGTAGGAGGGAGAGATGGTCTGTAACTTTTCATGCTCTGGAATGTGGGGAGGTGTGCAGGTTGCCTAGGAGATTCAGAATTCCACTGCCCGGGCACTCTGATATTTCACCAAATGTCCTTGGTCTCACAGTTCTGGTTTCCTCTGCTGGGACAGCTCTGGGGCATTTTGGTTATTTACTGCTTTATTACTTTCGCTCCTTTTCCCCGTGCGCGGGCTTAGTGACTATTGGTAGATGGGGGGGGCATTTCAAGCTGGTATAACTGTGGGTGTCTCTTTAGAGTTAGCCATCACTGACAATGAGATGTTAACGTGCCTTTAGAACTGCTTTCAATAAACACTATCTTCTTTATGAAGCCTGGTGTTTGACTGACTTTCTGAAGACCCTGACAGTGAGTTAATTAATTATTTGCAGCTCTGGCCCAGAGCTGATAAGTTGTTAATTCCCAGAAACCAGGCTGGGGGTGGGACCTCTTCTCCTGTCTGAGTTGGGAACATTCAAAGGAGGTCCTGGTGGCAGACTACTGATTTAAGTGTTCCTGAAGCATGTGGGTCTTTGGTATCTCTCATTCCTGGAGGGCGTGGGAGAGAAGTGAGATCCTGCACATGCTGGCAGAGTATCAGGAATTATGCCTCTCTTATCTCCTAGACTGGGGCTCTGAGGGGAACAAAACCTGTTCAGATAGTAAAAGACTGACCTAGCGGTGGCTGCTACCTGGGCCTCCATCATCAAGGAGGCATCCAGGCACACTCCCAGACTCCTGACCTCCAGCATTGGCACCAATGGCCACCCCGACCCAGGCACAGGACCTACATCTTCGCAGGGTTCATCTTCAGCCAGCTTAGTCTAAGCCATCCAGCCACGTCCTGTAGTGCCCGGTCCAGGTCTTCCAGTTTGGAGTCTGACTGGCCACCCAACATCAGACAGAGCTGGGTGTCATCAGCATACTGGTGGCACCCCAGCCCGTACCTCTGGGCAGTCTGGGCAAGAGGGCACATGTAGATGTTAAATAATATCAGGGACAGCACTGCCCTTTGAGACACACCACACTCCAGTAGGCGTCTCATGGACTGCTGTTCCCCTAGTGCCACCCTTTGTCCCTGACCCTGGAACTATATAGGAGTCAAACAAAGCAACCAGAACTGGAGTCAAGAATGCCCCTCAGGCATGGCCAGAGGACATGGTGGAGAGACCCAAGCAAGGGGCTGTAAGTAGATAAAGGGGATGGGGGACCCTGCTATATTATGGGTTTCAGCATGTGTCTGATAACGCTGTCCTCTGACACGGAGGAGGTGATGATATAAAATATTCTCCATCTATGTCTTATTATGTCATTCCAGCAGCTCTTTAAATGTGTGATGGATCTCTTGCCTCACAAGGATTCTACTTAGCAACTAAGGCTCAGATAGCATTAGGGTTCTAGGGTTCGAAGCTTCTGCTGACCTGAGCACCTGGACACCATGTGGCAAAAATCTGTGTAACACAAGAAGCATAGGATCACAAGCATAGGGCTGTGATTCTAAAGTCCCTTGGTTCAAATCTCACCTCTGACTTGAGATCATTAGTGTTAGGCAAGCCACCAACTCCTTGTGGTATCCTCTACTTTTCACCAGTGGAAAAGCTGATTGGATCTAACCCATAGTGTTTCTCAGCCTTAAGCTCATGACCCTCGATTTCTCTCTATAAATATAAAAGCCACCTTGGGGTGGCAAAGTTCTATTCCTGGCAAAATCAGTTGGCTCTCTGATGTGTCACTCAGAAGCTGTCCCTATCCACTAGCTGCGTTGCCTGAGTTCTCTCCCACCCACTGCAGCGTAGGCCACTCTTCTCTGATTGAACCAGGATTTCAAGGTCATTTGCATATGGAAGCTGATTGGACTTCACTCTATTCTGCACCTCAAACTCCCCCCCCCCGCAAGGCAGTTGGGACTGTCAGTTGCATATGCAACCTGGTGTATTCTGAGGTAAACTATGTCCTCACTCACAACACTTCCCCTTCAAAAGAAACAAACCCAATTACACAACCATGCCACACCACAAAAAAGACAGATCACACCACAAGCAGGATACCACAGGGATGAGTTACGTTCTGGCAGGGGATCCTGTGAGTGTAGAAAATGATTTATCGACAGAGTAGTGTTTTGAAAAATCTTTAGAAATTGTTTGGTATATTTACCATGGGGCACCCACTCAGAGCCCCTGGCATTTTCTCATTCTGCTGGCATCAAAACCAATTTAAGGCAAATAGAGATATGGAGACTTTTCCATCCTCCTTTGCATCAATTTGTCTTTGTTGCCAATGGCAACCCTAGGCCTGCCAGCACTCTCAGGGTGACTTCATGCCTCCTGACTGGCATGGCATCACTAGCCCTGGCTGCTTGGTCCTGGTCAGCAGGAGCCTCCCTATGGAAGCTGCCTGGGTGATTTTGGACCAGCCACAGACTTTCTGCCTAACCTACCTTACAGGATTGCTGTACAGATCACAAAGCAGAAGAGAAGTAAGCTGCTTTGCTCCCTGCTAATGAGAAATACAGAATTTTGCCTAGGAAGAGGCTGCTGAGGGGAGGAGATAAAGTTGCCAACTTTAGGTATGGAAATTCCTGGAGATTTGAGGAGTGGAGCCCAGAGAGGGTGAGGTTTGAGGAGGGGTGGGACCTCAGACAGGTACAGTGCCATAGACTCCACCCTCCAAACCAGCCATTTCCTCCTGGGGAACTATTGTTGCCAATCTTGGCCTAGTGGCCATCAAACCATTCTCTTCAACCCCCTGCTGCGCAGCTGACTTTCCCCTAGGGTTGCCAATCTCAGGTGGGTCCTGGAGGTCTCCCACTGTTACAATTGATCTCCAGATGACAGAGATCAGTTACCCTGGAGAAAATGACTGCTTTGAAGAGTAGACATTATATCCTGCTGAGTTCTTCCACACACACCTCAATGCTGCCCTCCACAAGATCCACCCCCCAAATCTCCCGGTATTTCCCTACTTAAAGCTGGCAACCCTACTTTCCTCTCAGTGCCTGTTGGTAGGCAACCAAGCTTGGTCCTGTCACCTGTTTTGGCCTTTGGGAGAAAACTCACAGTCCTGATAGGGTTGCCAACTCCAGATGGGAAATTCCTGGAGATTTGAGGGATGGCGCCTGAAGAGGGTGAGGTTTTCAGGAGGGGTGGGACCTCAGACAGGTACAATGCCATAAACTCCACCCATCAAACCAGCCATTCCGTCCTGGGGAACCATTGTTGCCAATCTCCAGGTGGGGGCTGGAGATCAATCAGAATTACAACTGCTCTGCAGGAGGGAAGGTAGAAGTCAGCTGAAATCAGAGGGGCAGATAACAGTAGGTTGATGGTTAGCTGAGAAGGAGATGGGGTTGCCAACTCCAGGTTGGGAAATTCCCGGGGATTTGAGGGGTAAAGCCTGGAAAGGGTGGGGTTTAAGGAGGGGTTGGACCTCAGACAGGTAGAATGCCATAAACTCCACCTTCCAAACCCGCCATTTCATCCTGGATAACAATTGTTGCCAATCTCCAGGTGAGGGCTGGTGATCACTCAAAATTACAACTGCTCTTCAGGTAGCAGAGATCATTTCCTCTGGAGAAAATGATGGACTTTCATTATACCCTGCTGAGGTCACCACAGCAAATTCACACTGTGTGCCCAAAGCCAGGGGACTCTCCCAGAGCCTCTTTCTAGAGCTTGTTGTATTTATTTCCACAACAGGCCTTATTCCTAGTCAGAATAATAAAACCAATTTACTAAGTTAACCTATTTAGTTAACCCGACAGGTTATATTTAATAAGCTTTTCCATTGTCGAAAAGAAGAGTGAGTGATCTTTGACCATTGGAACCTGTGTGAGGTATTGGCTGGGATTGAATGAAAAATTTGACAGGACCCATCCTATTATGTACAAGCACAAAGGGTGTCAAATTTCAGATTGAATACCTTCTATGTACTCTGGTCCATACTTTTAATGTACTGGAATTCCAGATTTCAAATCTGCCTGTATATATTCTTTGGTATGCTACAATTGGTGGTATGAAATAAGTTTGAAAAATAGATTTTGTTACCCAAATTTGTTTAATAAAGATTATATTTAATACAAATTAATAAGAGTGGCCTTATATACTGGCAGTTAGAAGCAATACAGCAAGGTCCTGTAAGGCAAATGATACTAAATATCATGTAAAGAATGAAATCCTGGTGAGTAAGGAAAATTAACACCACTGGCCATGAAAGGGGCAGGGGGAATCTTAAGCCATAAATGAAATAATAAGAATGTGTATTATTGCAAGTACAAGACTGTGCCTAAGAAATTGTTATTGATGGGATGTTTCAAAGCTTCATGTGTTTTCCATTTTCAGAGATAATGAATTTTCTTAATGCCATAATGATCTTCTTAATTGAACAGGTGTCATGGTAAGTCTTTTATCTCGTGCAAAAATTATCTATGTAGATTCTTGCTAACTAACAAATAAACAAGGAAATCACACACACACATGCAAACTAATTTCCAAAAGCCTCAGTTCATTAGGTACAGGCCGGACAAAGACTAAATACTTGCTCCAAAGGATTCAAAAATTCAAGTGAATTATAAAACTGTAATTTCAACCTAATTTCAATGTGCTGGGGGAAAGGAGTGAATATATTGGAGTAGTTTTAGGGATTAGCAGGTTTCATTGTTCTCTTCACTTATTGTTCTATAGCTTTACTCCATTCCTGCAGTCCACTCCTAAATTCCAGATTAATTAAGAAAATATCTAAAGTTATTTCTTGAATTAGCACAATTTGCTGCAGTTTTCAGTTTGTTCAGCTCACTTAACCTCCCCCACACACCAGTGTGCACACATGGGCATTTTAAAAATATGTAAGCATATTTATATTACTGCATCAGTATTTTTGTGGGTGTTTCATTGAGATGCATATATCCTATTATACATCAGTAAAACACTGCTGTTTTTACTGGTTTGATCCAAACAGCCATATAATCACCATCAAGACACAACCACGTGGTAAACCTATATACATGATCATTTCAAAGTTGCTGCCCCAGCCCTGGCTTGTGAAACAGGCAGGTAGGTGGAAGACAGAAGGTTTGCTATCAGTACAAGAGGAAGCAAGGAAGAAGCTTCCAGAAACATCTCTCTTGCCTTTTCCATGACAGCCATTAAGAGGTAGTGCACTTCCTGGCTATGTATGTCTGAGGTCCCACCTCTGTTGTCATTCCATCAGCAGAATGATACTCAAGGCATTGCAGCATGAAATAAGTTAGTTGCACTTGGGTCCAAGTAGGATACTCCTCCCTTTAACATCAACTGGCCTGTGTAGTAAGGGTTTCCCTCAACAACTCCTCTTACAAATCCTGTATTTGGGTCATTTGGCTGTTGTACTAGGGGGTTGCCAACTCTGAGTGAGGAAATGCCTGGAGGTCTTGGAAGCAGGGTCTGGGGAGGGTGAAGCAGGACGCCACAGAGTCTGCCCTGCAAAGCAGCCACACTCTCCACCAGAATTCAAATTGCTTGCTGCCTGGAGATCGGTTGCAATCCTAGAGCATCTCCAGGCTCCACCTGGCGGCTGGCAACCCTTCGTCCCATCTGTGCAATTCACATTGATCATTTTTGTTCTGATGTTATTGTTATCCATCAGAACCCCTTGAGGATGGCAAAGTTTATAAACAAAATAAAATAACCAGACCTATCAACATGGCTAGTGTCTATTTGCAAAAGGTTGCATGAAGTCATCTTGCACTTTGCACTGCCTTGCACTTTGGCAGATGAGTTTTTACTCTAGTTTGCCAGTTAGTAAAATACAATAACCAGTCTAGAAGGATGGATGGGGAAAGGGGAACCTCAGATCTCTTATTGGAGAAATTTCATAAAACCTTCCAGAAACTGTCCTTTTGACCACAAGCTTTGGTGTTCTCATGTTCCAAGATAAATCAAAGCAGTGCTTTGTCCTCTCTTGGGCTCGCTAGGAGTCTCAGGGCAAATTACCTATCCTATAATGGGGTACTTTTGCCCTTTCTAGAACCCTTTGTTTCTTCTTCAGGAAAAGAAATTTCTGAAAAGACTTCCTTCAACACCTGTAAGAGATCAGATTCTTTGAGGGCTTGACTAATAACTACTTTCTAAGTTCACAGAACCACAGAAGAAAATATTTCGGTGCCAAATGCCAGAACCAAAGTCAAAAGAGTATAATAAGCCATCAGATTCAGCTAAGGCTAAATTTGGGAGGTGGACATCTTTGGTGTCAGAAAGGGGGCTTCAGGGGCCCAAAGCAGTCTTTATCCACCCTATAAAATGCCCTCGACTTTTCTTCTGGTTTATTGGCCCTCTTGGCAGCCTCTTTGGTGCATTTTAAGAGCTTTTTGATGTGGGTCAGGCCAACTGCTCTGTTGTCTGTTCCGTTGGTTTACAGCACAATCCTGAGTGAAGTCACACCTTTCTAAGCCATGACTTCCTGAATATAACTCTGCTTTGGATTGCACTGGTTATTCACAGCATGGTCTCCACCCGTCACCTTTAACAGGTAAGGTTATACTAAATAGACTCAGTGGGTATAACTAATGGGTAAGTCATTGCATCTTATTACAGCTGTTCTTTCACAAGTTCTTTCTATGTCTTCTCACTAAAAGACTGATCAGACCTCCATCCTGATAGGAAACAGCTGAAGCCACCAGACAGCACAGCTGGTCAAGCCAATAATCTCTAATGGCTCATTTTGTTCCCACCCCCAATCTAAAGACAAAAGAGGCAACATCCGGAGCACTGCTGGAGATGTTCCTTCTAGCTGTGCCACTCTGTCTGATCCTCCCTCTCTCTTTCCCCATCTGCCTTTAGTATCCAGTGGGGTTGAGGAGGTGGTGTACTCCCAGTTGTCATTGGCACTGCATCACTTCCTGTACAACCATATTTACTTATGGATTGGATGGCCACAGCATGGACTTACTACCTGGAACCCATTGGCCCACCTTTACACAAACAAATAGTACTTTGGAAGGACATAGACTACTGCAAATGAGGGAGATGAGGCTTTAGGGTCAGCAGATCCTATTCTATATTCTTATACATTCTGAAGTGGAGAAAAAGGCATTTCCAAAATTCTCTTCATCTCAATTTCTCCCCAGACTTTAGAGTTCTCCATTGAACACAGCAACAAATAGAATTTCCAAACTGTAAGAGAACAGAATGGGGATTCCATGTATCCCTAGTAGATTCACTGCTTAGCTGATACTAGGAGTGTGCATTTGGCATAAGCCAAATTGAATAAATACCCTAAAAATACTAAAGTGAATCAGATTCTCTAATCTGTTTTGGCTACCGATAAACTGATCCTGAATAAAAGCCAATCTTTTTTGGCTTTTATTCAGAGTCCCAAATCGATCCCCCTTCCCCAGTCCACCAGCTGAGGAAGAAAAGGGAGAGTGGATCAGTTTCAGCCCCCTTGGCTTGCAGAGTGGACTGAAACTGACCATACTTTTGCCTTCCCTCATGAAGCTGCCCTGGCTTGTGGAAGGAAGGCAAGGCATACCTGCCCGATCTGTCTTCTCTTCCTCAGCCGTGTAACTGCAGTGGGCCAGCTGGGGAAAGGACAGGGGGCATTTAAACATGCCTCCCAATCAGTCTTCCCTTCCCCAGCTGCCCCACCATGCAACATGCACCGATCTTTTTAAATGGGGGGGACTTTAAACCCCCTCCATCAAAGGAGGGGAAGCCAAATGGAGGGGTAATGGCATTTAAAGCCTTCCCCTCCCTCCCTCCCTGAGGCATGCTGCCCCTGCCAGCGTTACTCCGGGAAGGCAGGTATTTGAAGTTTAAATACCTTCTCTCCCTGAGTCACTCTGCAGTGGTGGTACACTTCAGCAAGGGAAGGGAAAGTATTTAAAGAGACGTCCCTTCCCTTCCCTTCCCTTGCTGAGGTCTGTTATGGCCACTGCCACAGCGTGACTCGGGAAGAAAAGGGGGTATGGAGCCAAATAATTTCAGCACTACCAATTTTCCATTAATCCCAATGATACTGGGATTCAGGAATATTGGTATATATCAATGTTTTTCAGGTTTGGTATTCCCAAACCCACAAAATACCATTTTTTCACACCTCTAGCTGATATGGGTCGTTCCAACAACTTAGTTGAATACTTTCTAGCACCTCAAGCTAAGCAAAGTTTATCTTAAGGAGTGGAGGACTTGTGAAGGGCGTTGTAACAGGCTGAGAACCTCACACCTCAAAACAGGAGAGTCAACAGACTTTGATTCCAGGTAATTAATTAGTACAACATTTCAGACTAGGATCTGGGAGAACCGGCTCAACTCTGAAAGCTGGCTGGGTGACTTTGGGCCAGTCACACACTCTCAGCCCAATCTACTTCACAGGGTTGTTGTGAGGATAAAATGGAGGAGAGGAGAATGACGTGAGCTGCTGTGGGATCCCTCGGAGGGCAAAGGCCGGGTGCGGCTGAGGCAAAGAACAGAAGCAACAACAGTAATGAGCCCGGCTGCTCCTCCTGTGCTGGCAGTTATCACATGGAGAAAGTGCTTTTGTTACTCCTGTTTTTCTTAATTCAAAATGCTCTATAAGCTGTCCACATGAGTTAAGATGCAATCTCCATTAGGCATTCAGGACGTTACGGCTGTCGGAAGTCATTGCTGCTGCTCCCACCTAGTGATTGTCAGTGGAAGCCATGTAAGACTTTTGGATGCCTGGTCTGATGGGCAGTGAAATGGCTCTATAGAGATGGTATAGACCACAGTGCTGTGTCATTCCGATGTCGTTAACTGTAATGTTCAATCAATGGGCCTGCCAATCAAAGCCCTCCCTAAGGGAACACATCAGAAATGCTTGGAAACGAAAGCACCAAGCACTCAAACGGGCAGAGAGCAGGGCCAGAAACCTTTGTTGTGTTGCTGTGCATTTGTTGGGCATTTCCAGTGTACTCAGAAGACATAGAAGAGAAGAAGAGATTGGATTTATACCCCGCCCTTCACTACCAAAAGGAGTCTCAGAGCAGCTTTCCCTTCCCCTCCCCACAACAGACATCTTGTGAGGTAGGTGGGGCTGAGAGAGCTCTGAGTTAACAACTCTTTCAAGAACAGCTCTGACAGAACTATGGCTTACCCAAGGTCATCCAGCAGCTGCATATGGAGCAGTAGGGAATCAAACCCGGTTCTTCCAGGGAAGAGTCCATGCACTTACACTACACCAAACTGGCTCCCAGTGCTCTGAAATGTTCAGGTACGTCATTAACATCTACCAAAATTTAACAGATGGGGTACTGAGTCAGTGGGCACCAACAAGGGCCCCAATTGGTTGCTTTTCTCCTGCTTGGCAGGACTGAAAGGGGTTTACAGGATGAAATCAGAATGTACACTTTACACACAATGCACATTGAAAAAGCAGTCCTTCTGTTTCCACATGCTGATAATTGATGCTAAGGCCAGTGTGGTGTGGTGGTTAGAATGTGGGATGGCAGTCTGGGGGACTCAGGTTTGAATCCCTGCTCTGCCACGGAAGCTTGCTGCGTAACCTTGCACCAATCACTCTTTCTCAGCCTCACCTACTTTTCAGGGTGGTTTTTGCAAAGATGAAACAGAAGACAGGAGAATGTAAGCTGCATCGAATCCCCCACTGGGAGGAAAAATTGGATATAAATATCTAAAATAGAATAGAAGGTCCAAAAGCAGCAGAAGCAGAAGCAGTAGGAGTTGGTTTTTATACCCTGCCCTTCACTACCCAAAGGAGTCTCGAAGCAGCTTACAATCCCCTCCCTTTCCTCTCCTCACAGCAGACACCCTGTGAGGTATGTGGGGCTGAGAGAGGTCTGAGAGAACTGCTCTTAAGAGAACAGCTCTGAGAGAACTGTGACTGACCCAAATTCACCCAGCTGGCTGCATGTGGAGGAGAGGGGAATCAAACCTGGTTTTCCAGATTAGAGTCCACCACTCTCAACCACTATGCTACACTGGCTCATAATATTTAGCCTCTGAAGCACCAGTGTCTATCTCACTGCTTCTGAGAGGTCATTCCACAAATTAAGAGGGGCCACTAAGAGAATGTACAGGCCTAGACTTAGGTGATCTTCTCCATCTTGGAGAACTAATCACAAAATCTTGGATGACCCTTGGAGTTGCCATGCAGGTTCATGGGGATGAAGAACTTCAGGTCCCAAGTTGTCAAGGTCATACTAGTATCTGCAGTCGAAACTGTGGTGGGATGGGCCTGTTCAGGCCTGCAGGCCTTGTTCCACCCTGCCCTCCATGGTTTTCCCAACACCTGGAGAGGCTTTACTCTCTCTCTGGTAACCCACCACCACCACCTGATCTTTGTAAGTAATTGCATGCTTGGAGGGTCAGGACTCTCAGCTTCCTTCTAAGTTCTGAGGCCTTTCCTCCATGTCTCCTGCTGCCCAGCACCTGGTCACCATGGGGACCATTTACTGTCCCTGGAGGAATAGCCACTTCCTAACTGCCTGCCTTCCCCCTGGCATAATTTTAGCACAGTACCAAATTGAGCAAGGGATTCAAAAGAAATGGGTAAAATGCAATTCCTCTGTTCCTCTCTCTACACATGCCCTATCAGATGTTAAAATATAGGATAGGCTTCTTGGCTTAGGATGTTATAGGTCTCTACAGAGCTACCATTACCTTGCCACTTCCCCCAGTTCTTCAGGACAGCACATGGTTAATGGCAGCCTCCTCCAGACCTAAGTTAAGAGTTCCATCTGCTCTGATGCTCACAACACAAAAAAGACCTTTCTCCTTGCTTCCAGGAGTTTTACCACCTCTCTTTTCCCCACCCACTGACCAGGTTAGGCCAGGTTAGAGGAGCTTTTCCTGGAAATTCCTCAGGAATTCCTTTCTGAAGTCTTTCTACTATTTAACACCTCCAAGTCTCTGTTCCCTGCTTGAAGGAGGGGAAAGTGAACACATCCCATTGTCTAGGCCTATTAGCATTTGTATGAAGGTAGACTCAAGTTAGTCTGGAAAGCAATTGAACTGACTTCCTCCCTCCCAGACTATTCTCTGCCTGGGGGGGAGGGGGATTTAAAACTCAGAGTGAAGGTTTTGCTCATTTCAAACCTACAAAGAAAAAAAATGCATTTTTTCACAGAAACCAAAAGCAAATTGGCAGATAATGTAAAAAAAATCAGACTTGATATTAGTAGACTTGTCATTTCCTCAGCTGGGGAGGGAGATCTCCTTCCGTTGTTCACCTGCGTTCCAGTGGCTGGGGCCCCCCCAGAAATTAAATATTATCATCAGGCAATACTATTATGTCACTTCCTATGAAAACACATGCCTCTCCAGGAATATCCAGAAATGCTATGGTTTTATCATAGAGTTTCTGGCAATTCCTAGAGAGGTATAATATCACTATGCCACTATGGAGGCCCAGGTCATTGTCAGATAACTGCCATGTTTTCTATATGACCTCATTCCCTGCTTGCTTTCTCGCATGCGCATAGCTTTTCTTTGCTTAAAGAACCATGGGAGACATTCCTATGCTAGCCACTATCTTATGGCCTTGAACGGAAGGGAGGGCTTGGGTTCCCAGGGGAGGTGTTCTCCAGTTCATTATGTAATATCCCACTGGGAGAATTCCCGTGCACGCGCTCAGCTTTCATTTGCTTGGCTAGCTGAAGCATCAGAGTATATACACAGCTTCCCATGCCCTACTTGTTATTCCTGACAATGACTCTGCATTAATGGGCAGCAGACTGGTATTCCAATAAAGTATGACTTTCTGAGTAAAGTGTGCCTGGACTTGCTTGCTGTTGAACCTGACAGTCATGAATATTGCCAGGGTGGCGTTTTTCCATCTATGCCAAGCACGACAACTGGCTTCTTTCCTGTTGCATCCTGACCTAGCCACAGTAATCCATGCAACAGTCACCTTCAGATTAGACAGCTGCAACTCGGTCGACACTGGTCTTCCCTTGAGACTGATCCAGAATCTCCAGCTGATCCAGAATGTGGTGGTGTGCGTTCCTTCATATTTTTTTTTATAATTATACAATTCCCCCTTTTAAAACTGTTCGTAGTTATGTGGTTCTCCTTGTAGAAAGTCTACTTGCCTTACTGGGAACACAAGGAGACTAAGGCCTGGCTTTCTGGTCCTTCCTGGGCTTCTTACAGAGTCCCTAGGCTAAGAGCCCTTTGGTTCATGCCTTAAAGAGAAGCCTCACCAAGCAGAGGGCAGGGCCAGCAGCTATTCAAATTACACTCAGGCAATCCAATTATAGTCAAACAAATCACCCTTTCTCAAACAGCCAGGACTCTGCAACAACTTAAAACTCACCACACACTTAAAAACACTGTCCTCCTACTTAGCTAAATCCTCTGAGCTGAAAGCAAATAAAAAGCACTCATCCCTCTAGCAGTTCTGTCTCCTCCTGGTTCTCAGAGCTCAGCTGGGTTTCCAGAGATCTGCTGCAGGCAATCTCACCCCCAGACCATTATGGTAATATAATGAGACAATCAGAATATTTAAAAAAAGACAGGGCAATCTGTGCATATCTCGAAGATGTTCCCCCCCAAAAAATTAATTTTTAAGATATAGCCATTGATTCATCTTATTCTCGTTTTCTCTTTCTCTTTGTAGTTTTCTGTTATTCTTTGATGACCATTTCATAACTTCAGCCCATTCAAGGTTTTTTGTTTGTTTGTTACACACCACAAGATTCTCTAGCAGGAGGGTAGAAAGGTTTGGGAAGATACTACCTGCCTTTGAGCATATTCAGGATGGAATTTTGTACACTCCTATTTCTGCCCCTCTTCTCTTTGGGCTTATATTTTGATTAAAATAGAATTTATCTGAAACAGACTCCAAATTCCTAAAAACAGGAAAATAAATGGCATGGAGGATTTCAGAGAAAAATTGGGTTGCTAAGAGAATTCCTCTGAACAACCCAGTTCCTCTCTACAACACTAGTTTTTTTCTCTCTCAGCTCCCTCAAAGTCAATTTGAAATGGATGGGTTTAGAAGGGTCATAGGCACACAAGGCAACTGTGGGGAAGTGTTCAGGATCCTTCCCATGATGGCAACAAAAAAAATCTGAACTGCATTTTCCCCATTTTAATCAGGTAACAACTGAAGGCAGCTGCAGATGGGTGGGTGACAGTGACAGGAGTGAGAAAAGAGTTCAAATGTGCAAAAAAGCAGTCTAACCAATGAGCAGGGTGCCAGCCAGCTTGGCGTGAGTACAAGCATAGCTACTTGGAATTGTAGGTATGCTGCACTGACTTCCATAACGGAAGAAAGGAGGGATATGCATGTAATAGATAGTTATGGTCTTGGGCAATGTGCCAGGTAAGTACTCCTGGACTTCACAGGCCACAGAAGCCACCCTGAACACACACTTGTTTCCCTTCAACACCAGGGAAAAAAAAAAGGTGTCTAGGGCACCCTATGTAGTGCACAGCACCAAAGGGAATGCATCTCTGCCCCCTTTCAAGCTCACAATTTTCTTCTCTCCTACATTATTAATAATGATTTGTCAATCAGCCTTCAAGAAGTGCTGGATGAAATGGGAGGCAACCTATATTAGTGTATCTGCCGATAGCCACTTTTCACATCTGGGTAAAAACCGTCAAATCCCATCAGACATCCCTCCTGAAGGGAAGACCTTTACAAGAGGGAGAGAGGGAGAGAAAGAGAAGCCTAACCATGCAAGCTAATAACAAGCATTGATCTGAAAAAATGAGCACTTGTCAAAGAGGCGTAGTCAGAATGTGGCTTGAGACGGTCAGCAATCAGAAAGAACAGCTTAATCGCTTGTATGAGAAATCAAGTTATTCTTTCATTTTATCGTCGATAAAGGTCTTTTTTAAAAAAAGAAGTATGGGATATTAAGTTCAATTATCCTGATGGGCCTGTGTCATGAGGTGGAAAACTCAATGAACCTGTCCAAATAGGCCCAAGATGGAATCTTGGCTTTTCTGTAAATGAGGCGGCAGAACTTCCAAAGACTGTCTGATACTTGGTCCTGCGTTTCTTTCATCATTCCTTCAAATAGAAAGTAATTCTGACTTGGTTTTGTTTTTGTAAACCTGGAGGTGGTTGAACATTCCCCTCCCATGAGTACTGATAAGCATATCACCTAAAGAAACAACACACTAAAAAACCAACACTTGGCAACAGGGATGACTCACCCATAAGGCACGATGCGGCGGTTGCATCAGGTAGTCAATTTCCAGGAGGGGGCAGCCATCTCCCTTCCACCTTGCCTTGATTGACACCACCTCCACCCCTACCCAACTCCCCTTGAGAATTTCTTCTCCCTCATTAGACTGCACAAATATACCATATTAAAATTACTGAGTCTTCACGCAAATTTCCTGGTAGAAATGGCAGAGAAGCAAAATATGCTCATTTGTCTTGACCTTCCCTGCTCCACACGGGCAAACCCTCTCTGCTAATGGATCTTTCTATAATGGCCCTCCACTACTGCAGAGGGGAATATATTCCATCTAGTCATAGAGTAAGCCCTGCGGTGGGATGGGATCTCTAACAGCAATTAGTAAGCTGCCAGAATTACAACAGAACTAGTGTTCTTTGACACCAGGAAATTTAAAATTCTGTTAATGTCTCCCTGCCTTTCAGTGTCCAATATCCTTTGCTTGACCAGGGCTTTTGCTTGATCTAAGGGCATTTTAAAGAGAAATTCTGGGGAGAGGCCTGGCATATTCAGTTTGTAACAGACTGCCTTTAACCAAGTGGATTGAAAACCATCCCAGAGAATTAATGATGTAAAGTCTTGGGAGGAACGGTATAGCTTAAGCCATAGATTAATAGATGCAAGGCTTACCCTAGCCTCTAATCTAATCATACCAGAATCTAGGAGCAGGCTTGCATTCAATACACATCTGGGGAATCAAAATACTGCTCTTAAAAGATTTGATTGAGTTCTTTCTAATGAGGCAAAACACGAAGATGGTGGGCCTAACATATTTGGGAATTACCAGCAAACCCAGAACAACCACTCAGGGGCTGGAACAGAGTACTCCGGTGTCAGGTGCAACACAGGGTTTAATTAGAAGAGAACTGTTTATTGGTGAATCAGAACTAAAGACACGTGTACTGCTTGTGTCAGGAATGCCCAGGAACAGTAGAGCCTCCTGAGATATAAAAATCAAACACCCCCCTTACAAGCTGAAGCTAATGAATATAGTTCACGCGTGCAGGCAAAATGAGCAACCTAAACTAATAGTCATTGGTTCCCAGCCCAGGAGTTCTGCAGCTAGAGCTTCTAGAAGGTCAAGCAAGCGATAGCACAGAGACAGTAAAACAGTGAGGCTCAGAGGCAGGCAGAAGAAGAGTACACATTCCAACACCATGACAGGACTACCTGATATCCGGCCACTCTGCTGGTTTTGTGCTTTCTTCTGCAGTCCTTTTAAACAGGGGGTGCTTAAAGGGACTGCAGAAAAACAGAGAGTGCCCACAAAACAGCCGAGGGGGGCACTCTCCCTACCAGTTCTGCTGAGGCTCTTTTGGGCTGCTCGACTGAGCCCCAGTAGATCCTGCAGGGAGAGTTTTGCCCACAGGATGGGTTGCTTTGCAGGCTCTGCCCAGCAGAGCCTCCAGGGAGATCGACAGCTGGTTTGGGGTATGGGTAAGGATGTTGCTTTATTTCTTCAAGAGTTTAATGCCCCCGATATAGTTATGGGAGTTTTTGCCAAAACAAAGAGTCCTCGGCTTACTGTAAGTCCTGATAAGAATGTTTTCCATTTGCGTATTATATAGTAATTTGTAAGTTGAACAGCAAAAGAGTAGGCATTTGAGAGTGTTCTCCCAGAATGTTGAAACCATCATTTCACATAACAAGCACCAACTTGAACTTTATGAGTATGCTTAGTGTGACCTGTTTTTAATTTATGCTTTTTAATCTGTTTTTAATTATTGTGTAAATTATTTGATATGCATTTGATTTTTACGGTATATTATATTTTGCTTGTGATCCACCCTGAGCCCACTTGTGAGGAAGGCAGAATATAAATTGAGCGCACTCCACCAGGTCAGCTGCTTTACAAGCTCTTTGGGGCAGTCTGGTTTAAACGGATTGCCCAAAATAGCCCCGGCTGAGCCACCTCTCAGCTTTTTTTTTTGTTTTTTTGGTGTCTTTACCACTGCATTTTTTCCCTGTGTTTTCTTGGTGCCAGTCTATTGGAACAGAAAAAAATCTGGGAGTTCTGAAAAATCCCAGATCTGAATATTTTTACCAATATTGGGATCATAGTTCCCTCTAAGCTGTGCTAGGGGGCACTGGTGCAAAAAATTGTAACAGGCAGCACAAGGATTACTGCTTTCAGCCCACAAGGCATTTCCCCCTCCTTTGGAAAAACAGAGGATCGGGGCACTCCCTTCTGAGGCCGATAGAATTGGACCCCCTTGTCCAATCTTTTTGAAACTTGAAGGGTTTTTTTTTTTGAAAATTTGGTGCCTTTATCTCAAAAAACCGCTCCCCTGAACCCCAGATTGGTTCTTCATTATAGCCTATGGAGCCCATTGACTATAATGGTTATTATAGGCTACAATGGAGCTGGAAAAAGGGGTTTTTTTTGCATACCCCTATTATGCTTTTCAGTATGATTTGCAAGCTGCCTTGAGTCACAGGGAAAAGTGGGATATAAATATTTGAATAAGTATTTGGGCAGGTTGATTGTCTGTCATTTCCCCCAGAAAGCACTTTTTCTGGGTGCACTTTTTTGGGTGAGTCATAACTTGAACCCCGTAAATCTAATCCTCACCAAACTCAGAAGGCAGCTGGAGATCCACTGGGAGTTTGGTGTATCTAGCAAGCTGGGGGTGCCATCCTACCACATCACAAACTTCATGAATCATTTCAGTTTGTATGAAGCCTTTTCGGTTTGTGATGGTCTGGGGTTTGGTTTGTGGGTCCACTACAAACGACGAACTGAACCAAACCACTTTTTTGCCATTCATACCAATCCTTAGACAGTGCACATTCATGACACAAGATTTTATTCTTCTGTCCTCCTTATAGCCCCTGCTCTAATTTCTTCTCCACCTTAGTTTATTATTATGGCCCATGGCCAGCATAGATCGAAACAACTAGTTTACATAAAGTACAGAGAGTGCACAGCCATTTGTTTGGGAATATTATAGTAAAATGTACAAAGACTTAAGAGAGCAGTATTTAAAAGAAGAAGGGAATTTACATTATTCTTGGGGGTGAGGGAATGCAAAACCTAGGAGGCATTTATATCACTCCTTTATGTCATCTTTCTTTTTTTCTCCACTCCCTTTCTTTCTTCTAGCATTGATATAGTGAGGGGGATTTCTTTTTACAAAATTCACTTTTTTAGCCATAGCCATTGATCCTTTTCTTAGATAAAGGCTAAGCCATCCTGTTATTCTCTTTCTCAGTTCCAAAAGAAGAATTTCTCTTTCATATGTCTTTCTTGTTTTCTATTACACCTCTATGCACCTTTTTGTAACTTTAACTCTTGCAGGATTTTTCTTTTTTAATGTCACACCACAAAGTGATGTTGTAGCAGGAGGGCTGGGAGGTTCAGAAAAACGTTTCCTGCCTCTGACTGAACTTCTACAGAGTGGAATGCTGAAATTTTACAGAATCTTCCTGCTCCTCTTCCCTTCAAATTTCTCATTTGCTAAAAAATAAATTAATTGAAAACAGATTCCAAATGACTAAAAAGACAGAAAGAAATGGATTGTTGGATTTCATGGAGAAATTGGGTAAAGAGTAATTAAGAATGCTACTTCCCTACCTTTCAGTCTATATAGATCTAGTCTACCCAGCAATGAACTGTGATCTCCCTGATGGGACAAACTGCTCAACATCACCAATGAAATAAACTATAGCTATTAAAATAGGGCAGAGGGTGAATGGCTCACTACTTTTGGCCATCTGGGCCAACAGAAGTCAGATGCTGTGCTCAGCACTCTCAAGACACCCCCACGTGGCCCTTTCAAGCAACCTGCCAGACCCATCAATCTCTGCTGTACACCCTTCCAGGCCTAGACACTTTTCAGAAGGACTGAGTGACTATGAGCCTCTTCTGCTGGCATACTTCCTCATCAATTTGTATTTATATTCTTCTAAATCATAGAATCATAGAATGTTAGAGTTGGAAGGGACCTTGCAAGTCATCTAGTCCAACCCCCTGCATGCTGCAGGAGCATAGCTGAAAGATAGCCCTACATACCTACAATATCCCCAAAAGATGGTCGCCCAGCCTCTGCTTGAAAACATCCAGGGAAGGAGCATTCACCACCTCCTGAGGCAGACTGTTCCATTGCTCAACCACTCTTACAGTTAGGAAGTTTCTCCTGATATCTAGTCGGTAACGACTCCCTCGTAATTTCTACCCATTAGATCTAGTCTTGCAATTCGGAGCAAGAGAGAATAGATCTGCTCTATCTTTTACTTGACAGCCCTTCAAATACTTGAAGACTGCAATCATGTCCATCACCACATCCTGGTCCCTGATCTAGATGCCCTTACCCAGGGAGCATGGTAGCTTCTCAGTCCCCCATGGCTCTTGAGCTTGCCTGCAGAGGGTCACCACCACGTGCAGCCATTAGGCCACCACTGCTCCGGAGAACTGTTGGGAAGCTAGCCAGCCCTGCCCTGAAGAAAGCCAAAGAGGAACTCCAGGAGCCCTCAACCCACCAGAAGGGGCAGGGGCAGATCAGGCTCGGAAGGCAGCTAGAATGCCATTCCGGTGCATTCCAGCCCAAAAACAGCCCTGACTCTGAGACTCGGTAGTGAAGAAAGGTGTATAAAACCCAACTCTTCTTCTAAAGCAACTTTTTTACTACAGTGCTAGAAGGTGGGGGGCACTAGAGCTACCAGGCCCCCCAGAGGGATCCCCTGCCCTCAGCTCCCATTTTCTACCACTGCTCAGAGCTTCAGGGAGAGAAAAAGAAACAACAAAAAAGGCTGTCAGCCTGACATTACTTCTGTGGGAGATCTGGAAGTGACATCAGCCCTAACTAGGAATCACCAGAAACTCTATGGTTTTACCATAGTTTCTGGTAAGTTTCCCAGAAATTCCTAGAGAAAACTGATGTCACTACTGGGTTTTCCCCATAAGCAAAGTTAGGACATTGCTGATGGCAGGGCCCCCCCCCCAATGTTCCCATCCTCCCATCTCACAATGTTTACCATGTCATCCCTGGCAAAGCTAGGTGGCACCCAGTGAAGCTGGCAGGCAATAGATCCAGAAAAGCCAGAAGGAAGATCTTTTTTTCATACAACACATCATTATCTTGGGGATTCACTGCCTCAAGGTAAAACAAAAGCCATTTGCTTGGATACCTTTGAAAAGGGACTACAAGCCTGTCTGCAGAATCATGACTTTTCATGCTACTTGGATATAAGAATAAGAAAGACACTAAGAACATTTCATTGGCTATTGCACTTTATTTGCATTGGATGATGCTTGAGTTGAAGAGGACTAGGCAGTCTCCTGCAACAGGGAAGAGGATTATGTCCTTGGATTATTCTTGTTGTGAAGGATATGTATGTCCAACAAGAACTAATTTCCACCTTATTTCCAATTGCCTTACAATTGCATCTAACTGGAAGGAACACAAACCTCCCTCTATAGCCCTAACTGGGAGAAGGAAGTCTGGGACCAATTTATTACGTGTAAACTTTCTAACATGATAAATCATACAGAAACAGCTAAATCATGCATTAATTTTGAGTTTACTTGGCTCCCAGTTCTTCAACATATGGAGGATAATTATATTTTGCTGATGAACCCACTTTACAGAAAGTGGATACTGTTTTAACAAGATGTAAGAAAATCATTGTGGTTTCCTGATGTTGATGTTATAAGCTGAATTCGTATTCCTTTTTACTGATTTATATTTTTCTTAGTTTTTAATATTTAACACTTTATTAATATTTTAAAAGGAATGTATTAATATTTGTCAAATATTTGAATAATTATGTCACTGTTGTTATTGTTTATTTTTTATTTGCCAATCCTGTGATCTCTCTGGCTACTGTTAAAGGAATTTGGGCCCAACAGGTAGCAGGCAGCACAACTGGCAGAGTGTATGCTTGTCTCCCTTCTCCGTTTAGGGGAAAACCTGCCCGTCAGAGTTCCTCCTAAGCAAGAAATGCTGGCTTTCATTGTAAGTCCTTTCTCCCAAGAGATGCTATCCCAAGAGTCTTGCAGAAAACACGGGCTTGTTTAGGAATACAAGGGGTAGACAATGCTAAGAGTTCTAATGTCATTGGGAAGATAATTCAGGAAACATTTTCCATCATTGAAAGAAATAGTCCTGGGAATAGAGTAGGCAGTGATTAGAAATGAATACTATTATAGGAATCCAAATGGTCCTCATGAGAGTCCACATTTCTATGGATTTGTGATTAAGGTTTCATTCCAGAATGAGTGAGTGGACTAATTGGCTGTAGAGTGGGCTCACATGAAGAAAAAAATGTGATTTCTTACATATTTCTATCCCACCTTTTCTCCAGGGAGCTCAGGGTGCTTGCTAGACTTGGTTTGCCCCCCAATATTTTAGCCTTGTTAACAATCTTGTGAGATAGGCTGGGCTGAGCTATATGGATGTAGAATTCAGGCCTCCCAAATCCTGGTCTGACAATCTCACCACCACACCTGCTATCATGATTTGTACCATAGAGTAAAACTATGATTCTACTGACATAATGATGCCACTTCCAAGTTCATGCCAGAAGTGATGTTAGCCAAATTGCCATGTGTTATTAATTATATTGGGGAATCTTGATATTTCAGCAAGGCAATAGGCAAATAGGGAGCAAGCACCTTTGTATACGCACGAGAAATAGACTCAAAGACTGACTTTGATATAAAATGGTTTCTTTTACTGATAGATCACAAACATACAATATCTCAAACACACTCACAATTATACAGATCTAGAAAAATTAGAGAGAGGAGGATGGCACTTTTCCATTAGCAGGATGATAGTTGGCATCAGGGCTCAGGGCTATTGGATAGCTATCAGAAGGGCTCTTCCACCCCATAGGCTGGTGGCAGCTGACAATCTCCTGCCCCTGTTCTCAGCCCTCTGCCCTTGACAATTTGAGCTGCCGGAGAAAAAATGGGGGGGGGGGTTAATGGAGTTGATGCCTCTGTAGAAATAGCCCCATTCTCTGTGGTAAGGACCCTAGAGGTTGAGGAATTTCCTGGAGCATCATCTGGATCTGATATCGTATTCTGCCCAAACCGTCCCCACTCGGGAACCACCCTCTGAATCTTCCAGCACTTCTGGTCTTAGGGCTGGCAACTCCACTTCCCCAGGTTCAGGCTGCTCTGGGTGTTCAGAAAGTAGCCCCCTCGTCCCATTTTGCTCTCGTGCAAGAGCAAGGAAACACTCCTCTAACTCTTTCCCCGTGGTCAAAACCCTTTCCTATCACCCAGAGGCACTGGAGCCCTAGAAAGGCTCCTCTGTTTTGTTATGGATTGGTGAGTGTCTCTTTGTCCCTTCTTTACATGATCTTCAAATGTGGATGTGTTTCTCTGTGTGTGTGGGGGGGACCTTTATACCAGCATTAAAAGTCTTTGGTTAATTTCCAGCAATTCTGTTACTTTGAACGAGTGCCCCATGGATAAGATTTTGCAAACAACTATTCTGGGCACTTCACTTTACCCAAGGAAATATCCCAGAATTATACCCCAGCCCCTGGCACAAGCTGCATCTCTCTTTATTATTGCAAAAATGGTTGGTGGGCAAGAGGAGGTAAAACCTGCACCACTCTGTTGTGCTAATTGTCTTGCTGTTCAACAGATTTAATTTTCTGCAAACAAGCCTGTTGCCTCCTTGATGGAAATGTGAAGTTAGCTGCAGTCTAGAAGAAAAGTGCTGAAATTAATGAAGCCAGTACATTGGCTGTGACTGTACACAGGTGTGAGTTTCCCTTGCCATTTCTGTTTAAAAACAGGGCCCGGCCAAAAACCCACACCTACATCAAAGGCAAAATAGTTCAGGGTGGACTAGCTAAGCTCAACCACCACACAAGTGATTGGGACAAACTACTGGACTACAAACTATTATGTCTGGGTATCACCCATGATGTGATAGAAATCACTGTCACAGCTCATTAGAAGATGTTTGATAAGCTTTGACTACGAGAGCACATCAATTGGAGCCTGGAGAGGGTGCTCAACTTTTCCAGTAGGCATTCAGCCTCCAACAACAATGCCAAAACTACTCATCTGAGTAGTATAGAAGAGCATTCATGCTGGCGTCCCTGAATGTCCTACTTTCAGCTGTGATGTCAGGAAGATTTAATGAGTTTTCAAACTCAGATTAACTCTGTAATTGTGGCAGCAGTAAAATTGACTCTCTGGATCATATTTTGCTTGATTGTCCCAAATTTTCAGCTCTAAGCGATGAACTGATCAGGACTTCCTCTCTTCAAAAGCAAAACCATCCTGGTTACTTACAGATGAAGACAAACAAACTACTCTCCTGTGTGGCAAAATTTCTAGCAGCTGTTGTCAAATCACATGACAACTTTTGCAGTAGCAACCTTTAAATTTCTCCATGTTTTCCTGTGGAATGAAGTTTATTGTGGGATGAGGGTTTGCTGTTTTTGACTCCAGTTGCAAAAACAGTATAAAGACAATAAATAAAAATAGTTCAGGGTGCAAGGGATTAACTTAATGGCTTGTAAAATGTGGAGGCTTTTTTGGATATCTTGGAAGACAGCTATAATATGGAGGGGTTGTAGTAGAATTTCAGATTTGCATGCAGAAAAGTCCCAGGTTCAATCTCCAGCATCTACAGGAAAAAGAATCAGATAGTAGCTGATGTGAAAATCTTCTATTTGAATCCCTGGAAAGCTGCTGCCAGCCAGAGGAAGTAATGCTGACCTCGATAGACCAAGAGTCTGACTCAGTAGAAGGCAACTTCTTGTGTACGATCCCTGTGAGCTTTCTTCTACTGGGACGGCAGGCAGGGGAAGATACGTGTTGTAATGGCCTTGGCTCCAGAGTCTCCAATCTGGCTGAAATCTGGCTTGACTCTGAATGAGGGATGCTTTGCATGTCTGGCTTGACCCATGTGAGGCAAGATTCATCTCACTTGCCCTGTGGTTTGAGGGGGTTGGCATTTTCTGTGGGCTTTGCCTCATGACATTTTGGGCTCCACCCCAAGATGGGCAGGTATCCTCATGCCGTGTAGGGCCTCTCCAAATCCACCTATTCCCTCCTGAGGTTTGTACTGAGTTTAAAAATTGTACTAGTTTAGAGAACAATTTTACTTTCTCATATCACCAAATTGGACAACATAACAAAATGGATATGTGGGTGGAATTTTCTTCTTTCCAAGTCAGAGCCTATTTTTAAATCATTTTCTTTTCCTTTATCTGCTTTTCACATAAATAAGCATCTTTGGGGAGGGGGAAAAAAAAGAGAAGTGCTATGCTCCTAAGATCAGTTCAGAATGGAGGAAGTGCTATGATGCAAACAGTGCAAATAAATGAATGTGCATAAAAAAGCAGTGCTGCTTTGATGAGCCCCTGGCCGCCCCTCTCCAAGTCATCCTGGCTGACTTCTGTGGGCACAGCCACCATGTCTTCCTGGCCTTCTGGCCTGGGTTGGCGCCCCAATGCCATGTGAAGGCTTTCGAGCTCCCTCTTCACCCACCACATGCAGGGCCGGCTCACTCACTAGGCAAACTAGGTATTGGCTGAGGGCGGGCCAGCCCTTAGGGTGCCAAACTGCACCTGCCCTCTGCCAAAAAGCCCCCCTGCCCCCGCCAAAAGCCCTGCATCTCCCTGACCTAGCTGGGGGCAGACAGCCTGAGCAGCGGGGCAGGGGAGTCTGGCGCACGGCCAGGGCTGCCCCCTCCCGCTGAGCACCTGGCTGGGGAGGAAGGGCATTGCCGAGAGCCCGAGCGTGGGGGGGAGCACCAGCCTGACTGGGTGCCACTGAGGCAGATGGGCAGGTGGGAGGGCATGTTCCTTCCCAGGCCATCTCTGGGTGCCATCATCACTGTCAGGGCTGCCCCCAGCAAAGGCAGCAGGCGTCACCATTTTTTTTCTGCCCGGCTGCATGGCTGGGTGGCTCCTCCTCTTGTCAGCTCTGCCTCCCCAGCTCTGGGCATTGGGCTCCGGGTTGGGGAAGCGCTGTTCATCCTTTACTGGTTCAATCCATGCGGGGTGGCGTAGTGAGGCGATGAGCTGGCCGGCGCCCGCTTGGAGCAGCAGACGGGCGCACTGAGTGGGCGATGCTGGGCACCCTTGGTCCCTCTCCTCACCTGCCTGGGAGAGCTTGCTTTGTTGCACGGTGCTGTGGCAAGGCAACTCAGAGCCAGGAGCCCCTGTGGGAAGGGAGCCCAGCCTTGGGGCTGCCCCCAGGGTGGGGAGGAGAGCCCACCGCTGGGGAGGGTCTTGGCTCCCCAAGCACAGACCGGAGAGCAGAAAGTTTCCCGCAGAAGCCAATTGAGCCCCCCCACAAAGACCCCATTTCTCTCTGAGGCCCGGGAGCAGCGCAACCCGAAGTGGGTTTAACACGGCCTGCCTCAGAGCTGTTGGCAGAAGCTGGGCTTGGTCTAACCCACCTTCATTCTGCTGGGGCTCCCTCTCGGGCATCACAGGACGGAAGGCGGCAAACTCCCGCCCATTTACTTCAGGCTCACTCAGCCGAGGCAGCACCCAGTCTCCTCCTCATCCCCCCCCAGCATCATGGCTGGGGCCTCCAGCCTGGAGGGGTTCTTTCCTTGAAGCTGCTTCTTTCCTTGAAGCTGCTGGTGTGGCTTTCTCGCCCTCCTAGTGAAGGCGGAAAGGGGGGAGAGAAGACCTCTCCAGGCTGGGTGCAACTTCCTCCTTGGTGGACATCAAAGCATCAAAGCAGCCAGCCTGCTTTGCCCCTTTTCTCTTGGTCTCTTGATTGCCCAGGAGGTGCCCCTGCCCGCCCACCCACCCCCTGCCCGCCCGCCCACCCACCCTAACCCCTGCCTGTAGATGTCTCAGAGCAGCTTACAAACTCCTTTCCCCTCCTTTCCCCTCCCCCACTCCTCGCCCATCCTCAGAGGAGCAGGAGGAGATGGGGTGTGGTGAGGGGGGCACAAAAGGCAGCCTCGCCTGGGGGGGCACCACAAGGTAGCAACAGTATAAACTCCCCCCACACACAGACCTTTCTTCTCCCCCTAAGGGGCCAAGACCAAACTCAATTTCGTTCCCTTGTCACTCTGACCCATGGATTGGATGGGGGGGGCAGTCCCATTTCTTGCCTGGCCTTCTAATTCCCCAGGGAGTGCTGCACCCTGGAGCCCCATGCAGAGCACCATCATCCTTATCACAGACCGAGCCTCCAGCGACAGACCTGTGTGCTCAGGAGCCATTCCCTTCTGCGCATGCTGCACATGTTGAGACTCCAACAGATTAGTTTGCTGTTGTCAGGCTCCTTAGCCAGGTCACACAACACAGGGCTTCTTCAGAAGACAATGTTTAATGGTGAATCAGAACTAAAGACACGTGTACAGCTTGTGTCAGTAATGGCCACATACAATAAGGCCTTATAAGTTATACTGCATTCAAGCACACACACACCCATACAGCTGAAGCCAATGAATACATTTCGCACAGGCAGGCAAAGCAAAGCGGGCAAAGCTAAGCACGACATCTAGAAACTGTTGGTTCCCAGCATAAGACTCCAGCAGCTGGAAAATACAAGGTCAGGGACCTAATAACAGACAGTGAGAGAAAATACAAAGGAGGGGAGACTGAAAGTACTCCCTCTGCATACCATACTTTTGACAGGGCTACCTGACAGCTGTTTGTACTCTTTACCTGGTTCAACCAGTGCAAAGGGGAATGATCTTTTTTTATTCCTGCAGCATGTTCTATTTCTTCAGGCCCTTTTAATTTCATCTTGTTTTTTATCTTGTGTACAGACCATTCATTTCCACCAATTTACCTTTGGTTTAGGATCTATACCAATTACAGTTACTTTAGCCAACTTCTGCATGCACAGAATCTTAAGGTGTTGTCCACTTTTGGGACTAAGATGACAGGGGAGGCCCAAGGACTTTCTGATGGTACAATCAGTCCAAGGTCAAGCGTATCTTTATCCTCCTTTGCAATACTGTTAGACTTAGGGCCAGTTACTCTATATGGTGTACAAGCAACATGTCTTGCATTGCCTATATCAATTCTATGTCGTGCAAGATTGGTTCTCCCTGGGAAGTTTGAGAAGATGGTTTAGAACTTTGTCAAGACTGGCTTTACCTGCCATTGCTGGTGTTTTGTGAGGGATGGGGCCAAATTTACTTCATTCAAGGTACTCCCTTTAGATACCTTCCCCTAAACCATCAAATCCATAACCTCTTCCTTCCCACCTCTGAACCAGGTTACCTCTATCAAAATAAGGTTTTAGCATGTTTACATGGAACACTTTGCTTTGTCCCCCTTCACCACTTATATCAACCAGATTATTAAAACTGGAAAACTTTTGGACTACTTAGAAAGGTCCTTCCCACACCACTTCGAGCTTGTGCTTCCTTCTGGGCTTCAGCATGAGGACAGCCTCCTGGCTTGAAGCACTTGGTCTTTGGCAAGTCCTTAAAGATATGGGAATACCAAACCACCTCACATGTCTCCTGAGAAACCTGTATAAGGGTCAAGAAGCAACACTTAGAACCAAACATGGAACAACTGAGTGGTTTAGAATAGAAGAAGGAGTATAACAAGGATGTATGTGGTCACCCTGCTTATTTAATTTATATGCAGAATACATCATGTGAAATGCCAGCCTGGATTAATCACAAACTGGAATTAAGATTGCTGGGGAAAAACATCAACAACCTCAGATATGCAGACAATACCACTCTAATGGCAGAAAGTGAAGAAGACCTAAAAAGCCTCTTTCTGAGAGTGAAAGAGAAGAGCACAAAAGTTGGCTTGAAACTCAACATCAAAAAAACGAAGATCATGGCATCAGGCCCCATCACTCCTTGGTAAATAGAAGTCATGGAAGCAGTGACAGAATTCAGGTTCCTGGGATCCCAGATCTCTGAAGATGGTGACTGCAGCCATGACATTAAGATGCCTGCTCCTTGGGAGGAACTTAGGGGCAAACCTAGATAGCATAATAAAAAAGTAGAGGCATCACCCTGCCAAAAAAAGTATGTATAGTCAAAGTGATGGTATTCCCAGTAGTAATGTATGGCTGTGAGAGTTTTCCAGCAGTCCCTGGGAAAGGCCAATTCCTTGGCTGATGCTTTATCATGCCTCCCCCAATACACCAGTCAGAGGGAGGAGGTTGTGGATTCCATGTTCATGCCCTCCCAGCTGGGAGGGGCAGTAGTGATGTGCAGTCAAGCGAAGGCAGAGGCCAGGGGGGGAGGTGAGCCATGGATTGCAAAATTCAAAGCAGCTTTCTCAGACTCTGACAGGGAAGAAACTTCTAAGGTCCCCTCCCTCCAACTAGGTACAAATGGGTGTTGGCATGGGGGGCGGACTCTTTGTACCAAAGGCCCTCCATGGAGAAGTTCTGCATTTGGGGCATGAATCCCAGCTGACTGGACATTTCGGGTATTTGAAAACCCTCCATCTGCTCCAACGGCAGTTCTGGTGGGCCCCACATGAGGACTGACATCTCTCAATATTTGGGTCATGCCAGACATGCTTGATGAGTAAACAAAGGCTGGACAAGCCACCTAGAATGCTCTGGCCCCTAGAGACTCCCAGCAGACCTTGGAAGGTTATTTCTATGGACTTTGTAACAGACTTACCCCCCAGCAAGGGGAAAACAGTAATCTGGGTGGTTGTAGACCTATTTTCCAAACAGGCACACGTCATCCTATGTAAGCAACTGCCCATAGCCAAGGCCCTGGCTAAACTGTTCATGCATCACATTGTGAAGTTGCACTCGGTTCCAGACAAGTTAATATCTGACAGGGGGGCCCAGTTCATTGCTAAGTTCTGGAAGGAGCTCCTGCAGGTTCTTGGCATTGAAAAGGGGCTCAGCAGCTTGCACCACCCTGAGACTGATGGTCAACTGAACGTGTCAATCAGGTGGTGGAACAATTCCTTAGGTGCTTTACTAATTACCAACAAGACGATTAGGTCGAATTGTTACCTTATGCTGAATACAGTTATAACAACTCTGTTCATAGTTCCACGGGACTGTCTCCCTTTAAGGCCTTGCATGGCTATGAAGGGGCCCCTCTCCCCACGTTGGGGACTCCCAATCCCCCCCTCCCGGGGATCTCCAGACTTGGTGGCAGGGGCTGAGTGACCATTAGTCTAGCCTTCAAAAGACTTTGGATAAAGCTAAAGTGAGTTACAAAACTCAGGCCGACAAAAGCAGAGCTCCTGAATGGGACCTGCAGCCAGGGGACACGGTGTACCTCTCCGCTAAGAACTTAAAAGGCCTCCAGCTGTGGAGGAAACTGAGCTGGAAGTATATTGGACCTTTCAAAGTATTGAGCAAAATCAATGATGTTACTGTTGAACTTGAGTTGCCTAAATCACTCAAAGATGTGCATCCTGTTTTTCATTTCAGTCTGTTAAAGAGGGATCCTGAACACAGTGCCACTTGTTCTAGAGTGTGCCACTTGTTCTCATGGCAAACAAGCACCTCCCAAGACAGTTCACCTTCCCTGAGATTCTCTGGGAGAGTCTGACTGCTGGGTGGCTGCCTGCTTGCCTGCCTTAAGTGAGGCTGACTGGTTTTCCCCATTGGAAACAATGGAGGTAATGGGAGTAATCTGTTTGGGTGCCCATAGAATTAGGCCCATTGGTCCAATTGCTTTGAGACTTGGTGATGTATGTGGGGAGAGGCTCCCAAAGCTACCCTGAAAATTTGGAGCCTCTCCCTCAAACCCCTTCCCCCCCAGAGCTACAAACAGCACCATGGGAAAAAGTAACTATTTTTGGAAACAATGGAGGGAATGGGGGCAACCTGTTTGGGGGCCCATAGTATTGGACCCCTTGTCCAATGTTCTTGAAACTTGGTGGGTATCTTGGGGAGAGGCTCCAACAGCTACCCTGTGAGTTTGGAGCCTCTTCCTCAAATCCCTTCCTCTCCAGCCCCCAGAATATACCCTATGTTTTCACCATTGACTTCAATGGCCCATAGGATATAATGGGGCTGAAATTGACATTCGGCTGGCCCAAAGACTCCCCAATCGGCTTGTATGGCTGAAACTGACATGCGGGAGCCTTTCTGCCCTCCAAAGCTGCCAGAGCTGTGCTCCAGTGTGCTCCCCCCCCAAAGACCCCTGGTTGTGCCGATCATCTTGCGGTGGAGTTTCATGTCATTGACCCACCATACAAACTGGGTCAAGATGTTATCTTCCACCTTGGGGAAAGTGCACTCCATGTTGTGTTGGTGCAGTGCGGCCATATATGCCACGGTCATCTCTCCAGGGTTCTGGAGGCACCCCTGGAACTCCATTCGCCTGGCTAGTGTTTTTGGCTTTGGCGTTAGGTACCAAGTCAAGGCCTTCATTATTTCCTCGTAAGAGCACTTGAGGATGGCCTTAGAGGCTAGGAGGCTCTTGGCTAGTTGGATGGTGGCTGTGCTTTAGGAACTTAGGAGGAGGTTCCTTCTTTTGGCCGAGTCGGTCACTTCATGGTACATGAGGTAACAGGTTAGCTGGTCCGTCCACAAATCCCAGAATTCGGGATGTGTGGGGATGAAGACTTCGAATTCTTGAAATCATAAATTGCAAACTTTTCATGTCCCCAAACATATGGTCATATTAATGATATGGGCATTGTGAGCTGTGGACACTATTCATGTGGACAGTGATTCTTTAGGGGGAAATCATTCAGAAAACAAAACTTCTGGGAGCTGGTCAAGAGGAGGGAGGAAAACCAGAACCAATATCTGCCAGTTAATAACCAATTTATACTTTCAATATAGTATCCCAATGTGCTAGTCATTCTGGACCTGAATTCAGTCCACTGCCACCCAAACTAATTGCAACACTGCCTTGCAGGTTTTAAAACATTTCCTCCCACACCTGCTGGCTTTGGAGTGCACAGAAGCAAAGCCAGTGGGCAGCAGCAGCATGCGCATGGCACCTGTTTTCAGGTGCTTCTGAAATGCACATCACAAAAACAGCTGAACATCTGTGGAGTACTCGACAATTTCTGCTCTCCTGGCTTCCATACCAACTTAAGCAATGGGAGCAGATGGAAAACAACCAGGAGGCACCCCCAGAATTAATTTGCATGATAAAAATACACCCTAGGGGCAATCATCTCACAATTGGCAACAGAGCAGATGTAATCAGTAGCATCCCCACTCCCACCCCATTTCCTTCTGAAAACGAAGGCAGGATAGGATTGTTAAATGTAACAAGGAAAGGATTTATTCTGTTTCTTATTGCTGCAGAATCTCACTTTGTTTTATGAGCACAAAATAACATGAAAAGAGCCTGTGGGGTCAGACTAGAGGTCCATCTAGTCCAGCACAGAATTCCACAACTGAATTACTGTTTTACTAAATTATTAATTGCCATATTTCACCATTACTTAATTCTGGTTGAATTGGAAACATTTCTAAAATTAATCCCAGAATTGCAGCATATACAATTTGCTTGAATATTCCATTCCTCCATTCTGCTTGATTCTTCTCCCCCCCCCAAAAAAAAAAAACATTATTGATGAGAACATGCAGGTTGAGAATGTGCATATTGATGAAGCACTGCAAAAAGAAAAATCTTGATATGATTGTACTTTTGACTGCATCAAGATTTTTGTGCAAGTGTTGTTTTAACCCATGCATCAGTAAAACAAACAAGTTATAACCATGTATGGAACCATATCAAAGTCTCTCTCTCTCTCTCTGTCACTCTCCCTCTCTCCAGTGTTTGATCCATGCACATGTACACCTTGTAAAAAAATTAATTCGTAACATTTGGAAATATAAAAATGAAATTGCCATTTAATGTTTAAGTCCATGTTATCCACATTATTCTTGCACAAACATTTTCACACAGCCTTATAGGAGATGCAGTTCCCCTCTAGTGTCTCTAATGGCCCAGCCCAGCCATCCTTAACTCCCACATAGTATTGATCTCATATACTGTGCAGATGTGAAAGCCTTCATAAGGGAAGGAGATGAACTCTCCCCTACAAGGAAACAAAACTTCACTACTATGCTATGACAGCAAAGCAGAGACTAATGGACTCAATTGGGTTTCAGAATGCTCTGTGGGTTCCGATGCCCCCCTGCTGATTCATTAGATATGCCGATAGAGGACTGGAACTCTTGTCTCTCTGAAATCGCTCCTCGACGTCCTCTTCACACCCGGCCTAAATCATCCCCTTGGTATACTTCGGAACTCAGGGAGATGAAATGGGAACTCAGGCGACTAGAGCGAGTTTGGTGACAAACTCACAATGAAGCTTCAAGAGCATCTTATAGGATGTTTATGAAATCCTATGAGGTGGTGGTGAACCGCCTCCATCGCATTCACTAGCTCTCACTCAGCACAATTGTTTAGGGTAATTAGATCTTTAACTTTTCTCAATGAGAGAAAATATTAGGAATTCAGCAATTAGTTCTAAGGCTTTTTTGAGCTTTTTTTGTGGAGAAAATCTTGTTGCTCTGCCATGATCTCCTAGCCAATATTGATACAGTAAGTGAACTGGAGACCCCTTAGCTGTCTTTGGATTCAGTACTCAACAGCTTCAGATGACTTTCCCTGGCTGATATCAACAGGATCCTGGGTGCTGTTAAGCCAACTACATGCCTCTTGGACCCGTGTCCCTCATGGCTTTTGAAAGCTGGCGGTGAGGGAATACAAGCCCCTTGTAGACATTATTAATTGGTCTCTGGATTTGGGGGTCAACCCAGCAGGATTGGAAAAGGGTGTGGCCATAATGCTTTTAAGAAGTCAACTATGGATCCTTTGGGTTCATCCAATTACTGCCCAGTCTTGAATCTTTTGTTTCTGAGTAAGGTAATTGAGAGAGTGGTAGCAGAACAGCTCCCGAGTTCCCTGGATGACATGTCAGCTCTGGATCCATTCCAGTCTGGCTTCCACCCCAGCCATAGGACAGAGATGACATTGATTGCCCTTGTGGATAAGCTCCACAGGCAGCTGGATTGAGGTGGATCAGTGTTGCTGTTACTGTTAGATCTCACAGCAGCATTCAAAGCAGTCAGTCATGATCCTGAGACCCACCACCTTGCTGATGTAGGAGTTAAAATGTAGGTAGTCTTAAAATGGCTTAACTCATTTCTCCAAGGTCAGGGACAGAAGGGAGAGAGGATGTCATCTAGGTACCCCTTAGTATGTGGGGTCCCTCAGGGGCAATCCTCTCTCCAATGTTGTTTAACATCTATATGCGTCCCCTATCCAACTGGCATGGAATTTCGGGTTGGGATGTCACTAGTATGTTGATGACAACCAGCTTTTTCTGAAGATGGGCCAGATACCATTCCAGTAAATTTGGCTGAGGGGCTTGCGGCTGTAGTGGGATAGCTGAAACAGAGCTGGCTGACACTGAATCCTTCCAAGATGGAGGTTCTGTGTCTGGGGTGGGGAGTTCAGGTCTGGGCTGCCAACTCCCAGCTCTTGATGGTGTGCCCTTGAGACCAGCACCAACCCTCAGGAGCTTGGTGTGATTCTGGATGCCTTCCTAACAATGGAGGACCAAGTTGCAAATATTGCCAAACTGGTATTTTTCCAACTGTGCCAGGTTAGGAAACTAGCTCCCTACCTTTCTTGCCTTGATCTAGCTACAGTAATCCATGCAACGGTCACCTCCAGATTAGTCTACTGTAACATGCTCTATGTGGGCCTACCCTTGAGGTTGACCAAGAAACCCCAAATGGTACAGAATGCAGCTGCACAGAGGCCCCCACATACAGCTGTGAGAGCTGAACTGGCTTGTGGTGGAGTACTAGGTCAAGTTTTGGTGTTGACCTTCAAGACCCTTAACAGTCAGGGACCCATTTATCTTTGGGACTGCCTCTCCTGGTATACCCCCAGAAAAGCATTGTGCTCAGTAGCTCAGAACTTACTGGTGGTCCCCGTCCTGAGAGGACCTGGCTCCAACCTGGTAGAACTCTCCGCTGAATAAGATTTGTGCCCCGCGGGACATGATGCAGTTCTGCAGGGCCTGTAAGGCAGAAATGTTCTGTCAGTTATTTGGTTGAGGACAGCAATGGTCTCATCCTCCTGGCACTCCCATCCAATGCTCCCTCTCAGCTGTGGAGTCTTGTGGGCAAAAATTCTTCTTTGTGACCTACTGGCATTAAAGTTGTGAGCAAGTGATTTGGCTACTGCATAAATTAGTTTGCTCTGGAGCCATCCTTCCTGAGCCAAGACAAAAATGTGTCTAAAAAAGGCTAAAAATCTGTGAGCTAGCTCACACTAACTCAGCTTAGAGGGAACAGTGCTCCCATCCCCTGCCCCCCCCATGTGCCACCTCTTAGGCAATTAATGAGTTTTTATTGATCATTCTATAATGGACTGAGGGCAGAGAAGAGCAACAAGGATGATGGGGGGCCTGGAGACCAAGAAGACCTATGAGGAAAGGCTGAGGGACTTGGGAATGTTCAGTCTGGAGAAGAGGAGGTTGATGGGGGACATGATGGCTCTCTTTAACTGTAAGATGAGCTGTATACAAACTGAGGAATGTAGGGCATATGAGGGAAGGGGGAACTGCCAGTCCAGAGTAAGTAAGGAAATGGTTACAGAGCATCTAGCTGCCTTAAATACTTTCAAATCTCCAGGGCCAGATGGCTTGCATCCCAAGGTGCTAAAAGAAATTGCAGATGTTATTTCAGAGCCTCTGGCTGTAATCTTTGAGATGTCCTGGAGTACTGATGTTCTGCCAGAAGACTGGAGAAGAGTGAATGTTGTCCCAATCTTCAAGAAGGGGAAAAAGACAGACCCAGGAAATTACAGGCCTGTCAGCTAGACATCAATCCCTGGAAAAATTCTAGAGCAAATTATCAAACGCTCTGTCTGTGGGCACTTTGAACAGAATGAGTTAATTGGTAGTAGCCAGCATGGGTTTATCAAGAATAAGTAATGCCAGACCAACCTTATCTCCTTTTTTGACAGAGTTACTAAAATGGTTGACTCTGGCAATGCTGTGGATATAGTGTATCTAGATTTCAGTAAAGCATTTGACAAAGTTTCTCAAGATATCCTTGAAGATAAGGTGGTTAAGTGTGGGCTGGATGGAAGAACCATTGGATGGATACCCAACAAGTGCTCGTAAATGGCTCTGCGTCTACATGAAGGGAAGTCTAGAGTGGAGTGCCACAGGGCTCAGTCCTGGGCCCGGTGTTGTTCAATGTTTTTATAAATGACCTGGAGGAAGACATAGAGGCGATGCTTATCAAATTTGCAGATGACACAAAGCTGGGTGGGATTGCTAATTCTGAAGAAGACAGAGTCAGGATTCAAAATCTTCTAGATAGGCTGGAACAGTGGGCTGAGACAAATAAAATGAATTTCAATAGAGATAAGTGCAAAGTCCTACACCTAGGCACAAAAAATCAAAGGCATAGATATAGAATGGGAGGCACTTGGCTTGACAGCAGCACATGTGAAAAGGATCTAGGTGTTCTGGTTGATCACAAACTGAACATGAGCCTGCAGTGTGATGTGGCTGTGAAGAAAGCTAATGCAATCTTAGGAAGCATTAACAGAAGCATTGTGTCCAGATCACGGGAGGTGGTAGTTCCACTCTATTCTGCTATGGTCAGGCCTCACCTGGAGTATTGTGTCCAGTTTTGGGCACCACACTTTAGGAAGGATGTTGACAAGCTTGATCGTGTCCAGAAGAGGGTGACCAGGATGGTGAGAGGGTTTGAATCCAAGTCTTATGAGGAAAAGCTGAAAGAGTTGGGTATGTTTAGCCTGGGAAAGAGAAGGCTTAGAGGGGACATGGTTGCAGTCTTCAACTATTTGAAGGGCTGTCATGTAGAAGATGGAGCAGATCTATTCTCTCTTGCTCCGGGTTGCAAGACTAGATCTAATGAGTGGAAATTACAAGGGAGTTGATACTGGCTAGATATCAGGAGAAACTTCCTAACTGTAAGAGCAGTGGAACAGTCTGCCTTGGGAGGTGGTGGATGCTCCTTCCCTGGACGTTTTCAAGTGGAGGCTGGACAACCATCTTTTGGGTATGTTGTAGGTATGTAGGGCTATCTTTCAGCTATGCTCCTGCAGAGTGCAGGGGGTTGGACTAGATGACCTGCAAGGTCCCTTCAAACTCTAACATTCTATGATTCTGTGATTCTTGAAGTATCTGAAAGGCTGTCACTTAGAGGAGGGCAGGGAGCTTTTCCTGTTGGCAGCAGAGGACTCCCAATAATGGGTTTAAATTAAGGACAGGAAGGTACCAGCTGGACATTAGGAAAAACTCTTTACAGTCAGAGTTGTGCAAGAGTTGAATCGGCTGCCCTAGGGAGGTGGTGAGCTCCCCCTCCCTGGCAGTCTTTGAGCAGTGGCTGGACCAACACTTGTCAGGGATGCTCTAGGCTGACCCTGCACTGAGCAGGGGGTTGGACTAGATGGCCTTTATGGCCCCTTCCGACTCTGTGATTCTCTGATTCTATTGTTTTAATCCATTTTAAAATTATATTTGTCATGAGTTTACTATGTTGTACGCTGCCCTGAGCTCTGCCCTAGCAGAGGAAGGGCTGTCTAAAATCTAATGAAATAAATAAATAAAATAAAACAATGTTGAGGTGGACATGTAATAAGGTACATCATTCGGCTCACAAGTGGTCATGGATGTCAAACAAGGTATGTTCAACTATCAAAGGTGTTTACTGTGGAATCTGCAGCACATCTAATCTAATGAGGACACAAGTTAATAATCTCACTGAGAGGTAGAGCAAAACTGTTTCCCCAGCTTCCCCTGCCTATTTGAATACATCCTTTTATTATATATTATTTTATATTAGTTCTCTTTTTGTCTCTGCTTTTTAAATTAGTTTTGTTATGGCCTTCAGCTTCACAAATTAAACTGGTTGATGACGATACGATGGGATGTGGATGTATTTTCTTGCACAAAGATTTCCTCCCTTTGAGAAGAACAGAGCATTTGAATAGGGCCCAAGAGACTCTGGTCCCCCGAAAGTCAACAAGTGCCAAGCCCTATACTGTTGAACCCTAGGGCAGATGGGAGGGGAGAGGCCAGGCAAAAGCCTTGCCAGGAGGGGAGGGGAGTGCTGCCTTAAATAGTGGCTCCCCAGACCTGGTTCATTGGCCCCTGATGCACAAGGGTACCCAATGGCCATTTTTTCTCCTATCTGCCTCATCCTCCCTTCCTTCCAATGGTGTTATCTCTAAAGCCCTCCCTCTCTCCCATTTGTGGTGGAAACTGAAACGATTGATCTACAAAAGACAATTTGGGGCAAAGAAACAGATTAGTGCAGAAATTACATAGGTTGACTTTACACCAAATAGAAGTGAATTTGTTCCAAGATGAAGTGAAATCAAAATCAGGATCTGGGGACTTCTAAGGAGAGATGAGAAATTCAAAGTTATTCTCAAGAGCTTTCTGACACACACTGTGCCTGGCTTCTGGCCAGGCCAAAGGCTAGTGAGAACTAGGGGGGTGTAGAAAAAAAAATCGGCATTTTGGGGGTTTGGAAATACCAAACCTGAAAAATATCAGTATATACCAATGTTCCTGAATACTGATATTGGGATTCAGGAAAAATTAGTATTGCCAAATTTATTCTGCTCCATACCTCCCTTTTCTCCCCAAGTTGCACTGTGGCAGTAGCCGCAGCATGCCTCAGTGAGGGGAGAAGAAAAGGAGGAGGAGGAGGAGATTGGATTTCTACCCCGCCCTTCATTCAGGAGTGTCAGAGCGGCTCACAAACTCCTTTCCCTTCCCCTCCCCACAACAGACACCCTGTGAGGTAGGTGGGGCTGAGAGAGCTCTGACAGAAACTGCTCTTTTTCAAGAAAAGCTCTTGTCAGAACTATGGCTTGCCCCAAGGTCATCCAGCAGCTGCAAGTGGAGGAGTGGCAAATTGAAATATACTGGGTTCAGATGCGTAGAGTTTATTGTGATTTCAGCTCAAACAAGACAGACAAGCTGGGTCTGAGGCCTGCTTAAATCCCTGCAACACACCACACCCAAACACACACCTACTCCCTGGGATAGGCTATCTACAGTGCAAGGTTCAACCATTGGTTAATTCTAGGATCCAGGCAAGCCTATAGGTCTGTTCCAGAATCCTAGCCAGCATTTGTTATGCAGCCAAAGCTGCACTTATTCGCGTGAGGGGTAGGAGTTCGTGCACAAGTACATGTGGCCATTCCAATACATAACAGGAATCAAACCCGGTTCACCCAGATTAGAGTCTGCATACTTAACCACTACACCAAACTGGGAAAGGAATGTATGTCTCTTCTCTTGGGAAGGGAAGGGAAGGGAAGGGAAGGGAAGGGAAGGGAAGGGAAGGGAAGGGAAGGGAAGGAAGGAAGGGAAGGGAAGGGAAGGGAAGGGAAGGGAAGGGATGTCTCTGTAAATACCTTTCCTTTCCTTGCTGAAGTGTGCCGCAACTGTGGAACGACTCAGGAAGGGGTGGTATTTAAACTTTAAATACCTTCTTTCCTGGAGTCATGCCTGCAGAGATGGCATGCCTCAGGGGGGGGAAGGCCTAAAAAGCCATTAAGCCCCTCAATTTAGCTTCCCACTCCTTCAAATGGATCAGTGCAGTGGGTCTGCCTGACAGCTGATCCTTTTAAATGGGAGGGAGGAGGAGGAGGAAGAAGAGGAGATGACGAAGAAGAGTTGGTTTTTCATACCCTGCTTTTCACTACCCAAAGGAGTCTCAGAGTGGCTTACAATCACCTTCCCTTCCTCTCCTCACAACAGACACCCTGAGAGGAAGGTGGGACTGAGAGAGCTCTGAGAGAACTGTGACTGACCCAAGGTCACCCAGCTGATTTCATGTGGAGGAGTGGGAAAACAAACCCCGTTATCCAGATTAGAGTCCACTGCTGTTAACCACTACACCAAACTGGCTCCTAGAACAGGGGAGACTAAAACTGAGGGGCTTTGACCCACTCTCCCTTCCCTTTCCCAGTTGG